>CM024268.1:34176759-35637384 GCA_013621005.1 Aeschynomene evenia | reverse complement strand
TACTAGTAGAATATATATCTATAATATTTTATTGTTATATTTTAATACTCAGATATGATAAACAATCTCTTTGCCTTTCCCGATACAGATATAGTAACATATTAATTAATTAATTGTTCCATATCAAATCGAGATTGACTTGTACAGAAAGCATTGTTGATCGATCTATAATTTTATATATGTAATGGGGCATGTATATTATTTGGCCACCAGCTATGGGATGTTATATTATAATTTTATTTTTCTAAAATAATGTCATTTTTAATTCAAATTTTGTTTTTATAAGAAATTATTAAAGAGAGAGGTGTAGTGAACCATTTATTGAAAAGAGTCAGAGAGATCAGAAAATAAAACAAAAATAGCAGTCCTATTATTTCTAATTAAGATATTGATGTCGTAGATGACCAAAAAAGATAATGCAAATTGTCTTACATAATCACAATAATACTTTTTATTAGAAAAGGACAAAGGTGTAGCCAAATAGAGATAATTTATGGAATAACTTAGTCACTGAAAAATATAAATAATAATAATAATAATAATATTGAGTAATAGTTTTGATACAATTAAGAGAGTATATAAGTGATTACTTCGTATGATAGCAATAGATGATGAGGAACAAGGAGAGGAAGAAGCAACAATGGAAGAAGAAGGTGGTTCATCAGAGAGAAGAAATTTGAGGAAATTGATGAAAAGAATTAAAGGAAACAACACATTAATGAAGGAGGAGATGAAGAAGTTGGGAGCTATAGCAGCACCAATGGTTATTGTGACTCTGTTGCAATATTTTCTTCAGACTGTTTCTATCATAATGGTTGGCCATCTTGGCCAACTTTCTCTCTCAAGTGTTGCTATTGCCACCTCTCTCACCAATGTTTCTGGATTTAGTCTCTTGGTAAGTTCTTAATTTTCTCACCATTTCATCATGAATTTCAACTCACATTTGTAGAGATTCATTTACTTATAAAAACTAGACATTTTTTATTTGTAATAGTTTTTCTGAGATATTACTTAAAAGATTTAATTTTGACCCACTAACAGTGTAAAATTTTTTTACACAGTCATACAAACGGAGTATTATGAGATATTTCTTATGTTATCAGCATGTATTTTCTTTCTCTCACTATCTAAAAAATCATACAAACGGAGTATTTTGATTGGATGACAATGAAAAATACTTATACACTGTCATTGCATCAAAATTAAACTATTTCTTCAAACTTTAAACTAAATATAAAAACAATCGTTTCATGTTCTCGTATTCTGTAAAATATCAAAAGATTCTGACAACCAAACCGAGCATGAGGATGACACTTACTTGTGCATAGTTTTATTCAATATGCAAACTTGTTTACAACATTGACTAATCATTATGTTATTTTCTCATTATTTCATCAGTCAGGGATGGCTGGTGGATTGGAAACATTATGTGGGCAAGCTTATGGAGCTCAACAATATGAAAAATTTGGAACATACACTTACACTGCCATAATTTCCCTCATCTTGGTTTCAGCACCAATAACTGTTCTATGGATTTTCATGGACAAAGTCTTGATTCTATTAGGCCAAGACCCTTCAATCTCCTTAGAAGCTCGTAGATTTGCAATTTGGCTAATACCTGCATTATTTGGTTCATCAATTCTAAAACCTTTAACAAGATTTTTCCAGACTCAGAGTTTGATTTTCCCAATGATCTTAAGCTCCTCTATAGTTTTGTGCTTCCATATATTGGCTTGTTGGAGTCTGATATTTAAATTGGGGTTAGGACATGTTGGTGCTGCAATTTCATTGAGCTTATGCACTTGGTTGAATGTGGTGCTGCTTTGGTTATATATGAGGTATTCCTCTGCTTGTCAGAGGACACGTGTCCTGTTTTCAAAGGAGGCTTTGCTTGGTATTGGACAGTTCTTTCGGTTTGGTTTCCCATCTGCTGTCATGATTTGGTAACTACTATACTATTCTTATGTTATACCCGAATTATATTATTTGTACGATTTTTTATAACTTTAGTGTTGACAAATAATTTGTCCATTGTTAGATTAAACAATAATGTTTCTCGTACAACAGAACGTTCAACGAGTATCCAACGCGTGCTATATATAAGACGTAATGTGTGCTATATGTACATGTGCTATACATATAGCACGCATTACGTCTTATGTATAGCACATGTTAGATGCTTGTTAGACGTATTTCTGTTGTACGAGAAATACATTCAATTAGTATCCAATCATTGTTATAAGGTTTTTCTATCTTTAGCACAATCATTGTTTGTTTTTATGTGTGTATGACAGTCTTAAATGGTGGGCATTCGAGTTGCTTGTATTGCTGGCTGGACTTTTTCCAAATCCAAAGTTGGAGACATCAGTTCTATCTATATGGTATTGCATTCTTTGCTTGTTTTGGTTTCATCATCTATCTGCTTCAATTCGTGCAATTGAACCATTATTATTATAAATATTTTAGAATCAGAAGAAATTAAAATCTAATCTGTAACAACTCTCTCTTGTATGGTTCAGCTTGACAATCTCTACATTGCATTTCACCATTCCCTATGGATTTGGTGCTGCTGCTAGGTTTGTTTCTTTTCTCACTTCACTTCTCAAAATTTATCTCAATCAATTTTCTTCATTGCAAATTCTTCATCAGAAAGTGTAAAACTTTTTTATATAGTCAGTCAATCATATATATATATATATATATATATATATATATATATTTGTTAGACTTTTAAGTTAATAGATAGTTAAGAGAAACTCTTTTTACCAGTGTTAATATATGATTGATTGACTGCTTAGCGGTGTAAAACTTATCTACATTGTCGGTACATTAACTCGTTATTGCTCTATGTAATAACACATACAGCACTCGAGTCTCTAATGAATTAGGAGCTGGGAATTCAGAAGCAGCTCATGTGGCAGTTTCAGCAGCAATGTTGATTGCAGTTGCAGAGGCTCTGATTGTAAGCCCAAGCTTGTTTATATGCAGACATGTATTGGGTTATGCTTATAGCAATGACAAAATGGTTGTTCACTATGTTGCTGTTATGACCCCTCTTCTATGCATCTCTGTTTTCATGGACACTTTACAAGCTGTTCTTTCAGGTAATTATCACTACTCTCTCTTTCTCATCTCTTGTTTATCACTTTTGCATCTAGTCAAATCTTTTTATTTACTTTTTTTGGTATTTAAAATCAGGGGTTGCTAGAGGAAGTGGATGGCAACATCATGGAGCGTATGTTAGTGTTGGATCATTTTATTTGGTAGGAGTTCCTGTTGGCACCCTTCTTGGCTTTCTTGCACATTTCAGAGCTAAAGGCCTTTGGATTGGAATACTTGCTGGCTCCATTCTCCAATCAATTCTCCTCTCCATCATCACTGCTCTTACCAACTGGAAAAAACAGGTACATACACTTTATTATTACTATTACTAATATGTATTTTTGTGTTCAATTATTAGAAATTTATATATATAGCCTTCGGAAACAAATACAGTACAACAATATGCTTATCCTTATTAAGACAAATATGTACTTTTATATTGGTAGTTTTGGATGGTAATATGTGCAATTTTGTTTGCAGGCAATGATGGCAAGGCAAAGAATATTTGATGCAAGAACTTGTCAAGATGAAAATAATGGAACAAATAATGTGAATAGTGTCAAATGAGTTATATTCAAAACTACGTAGCTAATTAAGCTAAAGGAATGCTATTTGTACATATAATAGTGTCATTCATCCATTTTTCATCCATTTAAAAGTTGGCAACTTTTATGAAAATGTTGGTAAGTTATCAACATATTTATAAAAGTTGCCAACTTTTTAAATTAATAAAAAAATAGATGGATGAGTATTTTTGTACGTGGAAGTCATATTTTCTTAAACTAAAAGTGCAACGCCCTTTCGAGTACAGTTGAGTGAACACCAAGATAGGTCAAAGGAAAATCTTCGAAAATCGAGATTATTGTTATTCTCGAGTCTCTAATTTAATATTTTCCGCATGCTTCTTATAATATCCTATCTTAATCTCAAAGATACCATTTAATTTATTAATTAGTATTGTTATGTACAATTAAAAAATAATCAAAATTGTTAATATATTATACACAATATATATTAGAGAATATTGTTATATATATAATTAAAAAACTAGTCAAAATAGTCAACAAGTTATGCACAATATATATAATATAAATTGCACAACGAATATTACATGTTGTGTACAATATATCACATGTTATGCACAACATATATCACATGTTGCAAAGAAAGATAATGTTGTAACATGTGATATATGTTGTGCACAATAAGTGATATATGTTGTGCATTGCATGTGATATACATTGTGCATTTTAGATTTATATTGTGCAAAATATATTAACTATTTTAGTAATTTTTTGTTGTACACCAAGTATTTTTCTATATTATATAATATGTACAATATATATTACATATTGTACATATCATATATCATATATTGTACATACATATTGTAAAAAGATTATATTATAGCATGTAATATATGATATATACAATATGCATATTATATATTATGTACTGTGCACAAAAAGAAGAATTTCTATTTATTAATTCCATCATGAATGGATCGAGTTTGGATGCGAATTAGGGCTACACTCCACTACTATCAAATTATTAAAGTATCGAGTATTAACGTATATATGATTTATCCAAATTATTAGTATTATTAACAAAATTATTAACAAGTGATGTGTGAATTCACTTGATAAAGGAAATGAAAAAACAGTAGAAACAGAAAATAACTAACTACAACAGTCTCTAAATAATGATTGATACAAACAATAATTTATACGTTAATTGCATCTTGAATGATTATTAAAGGACGGATATATAATAATTTAAAAGAATTTAATTAAACAAACATTTAAAAAATGAATGAATATAAAGATGTCGCGATTTATAATTAACATAATTGGTGGGTCACGTAAGTTGTCTAATATAATTCTCTTAGCTGTTTTCATTTGAATGATTCCTGAATCACGATCCATAATAATATATATTATTAACAAATAATTTACATTAAAAAAATAATAGAAGTAAGTGGACAAAATAAGATAATAATCATAGAGACAAAGGCATATTATTGCCATATCCCACTACCAAAAAAAGATGGTACTGCCGTATCGATAGGTAACAAAGTAACTTTTTTTTTTCGGTTAGATATTATTTATTATTAAATAGTATTTTAATTAATTTTTTATAAATGTAAAGATATGAAATCTGCCATAAAATTACACAAATTTCTAAGAATATATATTATATGTCACCCTTTCTGATAATCTAATTAATATTTCTATGATACGTAAGTACATTGCTTTTGCATGCCGTGGGTAGTTTAAGCATGTGATGTGACCGAGACAAACTATTAACAGTACAATATTTGAAACAATGTCCACATAAGAATTTTATTTTAGAATTCACACTATGACCTATAATATAAGAATATATTTAGAAAAATGCTCATTATACACGTAAAATTAGTTATCATATATAATAATTCAATTTATTAAAATTATTAATCCAACTTTTAATATTGTATATTAATTTAAAATTTTTAAAAGTTTTAAAAAATTATATTATTACATATGATGACTGATAATAGCTAATTTTATGATATATATATATATATATAGCAATACTCATATATTCATACTATATCTTCGCAACAATAGTTGTTAAATTTTTTAAGGTATAAGCTCCCTTACAAAAGGGTAAATCTCATAAGACTATTTTCATACACACCGTTAAAAATTGAATCTCTAATTACGTATATAAGAAGCAAAACTAGCTACCTATTGAGTTAGGCATAGTGATTGTTACAATATTTTATATATTTATATATTGTTTATATGATTTTTTTCTCTTGTGCATTAGCAAACAATTCATTCAAAATTAAATCATAAATGTTCGAGAAATAACACTTTCTCAGTCAAAACAGCCAATAAAGTTTATTTAACACTTTATGACCCAAATAGCATTTTTAATCATGAGTATATTTTAATGAGCTTGGTGATTGTGGTCCAAATTCTTATTTATTGACTGTTTTGACTGATTTGACTGATTTTTTGTTATACCTCTAACCATACTCAAATTAATAGTCTATCTCGTTCAATTCAAATAGGATTCACAAAATCCATCTAACAATGGATGAAAGAGGAAAAGAATTATAAATTTAATTTCTTTTAAAATAATCTACTCCAGACAAAATGTAAACAATTTGTTACATTACAATCCCCTATGTACTGTTTTTGATTGCAAGGTGAACTTTGTTGACCATCCATAGAAGAACAAACAAGAGTAGAAAAAATTGTTCTTGTCCTCTATATATAAATCCCCTCTTCATTCATCACATCTTGCACCTATTCTTTGATTAAGAAAGTTTTGGCTTTGGCATAGAAAGTTCTTGAAAGATCAGTGAAGAAGAATATGATGGCAAGTAGGGAGGAATTAGCAACACCACTTCTAACAAATAAGAGTAGTGAAGAAGAGAAGAAGAGGAAGAAGAAGAACAATAATAATAATGGGGTGGTAACAACAAGAGTGGCACCATTATTGGAGAGTGGATTCTGCCAAGAGCTAAAGAGGGTAGGATCCATGGCAGCTCCAATGGTGGCTGTGACTGTGTCTCAGTACCTTCTGCAAGTTGTGTCTTTGATGATGGTTGGACATCTTGGGATACTATCATCTTTCTCTGGTGTTGCCATTGCCACCTCTTTTGCTGAAGTTACTGGCTTCAGTGTCCTTGTAATGTCCTCTCTCATCTTCTCTTGTGTTTTTATTATTCTTTTTCTGGTACTGGATCAGCGGTATCCTCCAACTTGATAGGTTAAAGACTAATCCGCCGCGGTGTGGAGCTCCATTTAAGGGTTTACCGCTGACCAACGAGTTACTGCATACACAAGACGGGGATCGAATCCCCTACCCTTCCTTAAGCGGCCAAGTGAACTAACCACTTGATCAACCCAAGTTGGTTTGTGTTTTTATTATTCTTTCAATGTACCATTTTTTGCTCAATTCACTTTCCATATATATATATATTTTTTTTCAAATTTAAATGAGTACAAATAATCTACTCTGCTAAGTGTAGTTTTTGCAGATTCATATTTTTCATTAATTTTTTATGTTTGGTCCTTTAATCAGTACTTAGTGATAAGATACTGTTAGCTAAGCAGCAAAGGAAAAGTTTTATTTGATGAGCATGTATTTTGATCCTTAATTGCTTCACTTTGTTTTACAATTTAATGCTGAAATTGGTGTGTTATTTGGAGACTCTTATGTACCTTAACACTTCATAAGGCCTCTAGCTAGCAGATTCATTAACTAGACCAAAAATAAATTGAAACTGATTTCTAAGCAGGTTCGGTTTATCATGTAATTGCTGCAGATGATTTTGGAGATTGTCCTATTTCTTTTGAAGTTATAGGATCAAACATGTTCTTCTGAATAATAGAGTGGTTTGATTTGGCTCATAAAACTTGCTCTCTGATATAAAACATCCTTAACCTTCTAATCTATGCTTAAACTACTTTCAATTTGCACATAAACCTCTGAAATCATCTCTTCCATGTGTTCTTGTATAACTGATATCAGATTTTGAAATGCATTTTGCAGCTAGGAATGGCTGGTGCATTGGAAACCTTGTGTGGCCAAACCTATGGTGCTGAAGATTTCAAAAGGCTTGGAAACTACACATGTTGTGCAATTGTCACTCTGATTCTTGTTTGTCTCCCCATATCTCTAATATGGATATTCATGGACAAGATACTCCTGATATTCGGCCAAGACCCAGAGATTTGCATTGCGGCTCGCGAGTACTGCATATGCCTGATCCCGGCGCTCTATGGCCACGCCGTCCTCCAATCTCTGACTCGCTACTTCCAGACACAGAGTATGATCTTTCCCATGGTTTTCAGCTCGATCGCGGCTCTGTGTTTTCATGTGCCTATTTGTTGGATTCTGGTGTTTAAATTGGGACTAGGACATGTTGGAGCAGCATTTGCTATTGCAATTTCATATTGGTTGAATGTAATTGGACTTGTCATTTACATGAAGTATTCATCAGCATGTGAGAAAACCAAGATTGTGTTTTCTAGAAATGCTTTTCTTTGCATTGCTGAGTTCTTGAAATATGCTATCCCTTCTGGACTAATGTTTTGGTAAATATATGACATAAACTACTTTTGCATCTTTCATGACATAAATGCACAATTTTTGCTTCATTTATTTGTCTTCTCTTTTCTTCTTCTAATTGATTTACTTATTTCAATTTGTTGCATAGTTTTGAATGGTGGTCTTTTGAGCTTCTTACATTACTTGCTGGCCTTTTACCTAATCCACAACTAGAAACCTCTGTTCTCTCTGTTTGGTAAGTGAAATCAATTTCTCATCAATTATTGAAATAACTCATATATGGTTATTCTAAGCTTATCTTGAATTTTTGCAGCCTTAACACTACTACATTGCACTACTTCATTCCTTATGCTGTTGGTGCTTCTGTGAGGTTTGTCATTGACCAAATCTGTTTTTGTTCATTTCCATAATGATGCTGCATAATCATCTTCTGGCAGAGGCTTGATCCTATGATGAATTCTTGTTTTTTCGCAGTACTCGTGTTTCGAATGAACTAGGAGCAGGGAATCCAAAGGCCGCGAAAGGCGCGGTTCGCATCGCTGTGATTCTTGGAGTTGCTGAGGCAGTTATTGTCAGCACATTCTTCATCTGTTTTAGGAATATATTAGGATATGCTTATAGCAATGACAAGGTAGTTATAGACTATGTTGCAAACATGGCTCCCCTTCTATGTGTATCTGTTACTGCAGATAGTCTAATAGGAGCTCTTTCTGGTGAGCATCTATCTATTTACTCAAACAATCTCTATTCTTTAAGACTACATTCGGTTAGGTATACAAGACAAGACAAAACAAAAATATAGAGACACAAAAATGTAACATTTGGATTAGGAGACACTAATCTTTATCTCATTTTAGTCAATTTTGTTTTCTCTCTGTCTCATTTTTTCTTTAGTATAGAAAATACGCTGACACAAATTTTCTGTTATATCTCTATCATCAAATATTTTACTCTATATTTTTGTTCATGTATTTCTGTCATGTATACCTAAGCAAAACCTTGTCCTAGATTTCAGAACAAAAAATCTGAGCAAATTAGAAATTGGAATTGCATTTTGCAGGAATTGCAAGAGGTGGAGGATTTCAACAAATTGGTGCTTATGTGAACCTTGGAGCATATTATCTTGTAGGAGCCCCTATAGCATTGTTCTTAGGTTTTTACCTAAAACTCAATGCCAAGGGACTATGGATGGGAACCCTATCAGGATCCTGTCTACAAGTAATTATACTTGCTATTGTAACATCATTAACAGATTGGCAGAAAGAGGTTAGTTTTTTAATTTTATTATTATTAATATGTAATTAACTTTGGTCTTACAATTGCTTGTGTCATATATTTGTTTTCTAATTTCCAACTAGTTGAAGATATATAATTATATTATAGTTGCTCTAAAATGATTGTATTATGATTATATTGCAGGCAGAAAAGGCAAGGGAAAGAATTATTGAGAACTCAGATAAAGCTGATGTTGGATCAGTATGAAATTCAAGAAACATTGAAGAAGAATAAAAAAAGGGGGGAAAATTAAGAGGAGAATACTGACAATTTTATGTCAGATTTTGGTTTTGCTATTTAAATCCTTAGGGTTTTGTTAAGAACTATGTTTTTGATGGTGTCTCTGTATATATAATATATGTGATTTTTGGACTGGAATTGTGCATATGGCACATGAGTGTATCTCAGGTCAGATCCCAGAGATTTTTTGCAATATGCTCTGGTTAAATGGATTGAATCTCATTACCCTATTCCATTATTGTTCTTCATTGCCATGTAATTTATAAGTCATTTTAAACTATGTTTTATTTTATCGTATAACAGAAATATGTTTAACTTGTATCCAACATGTATTATACATAACATGTAATGTGTGTTATATGTACAACATACATACGTATAACGCACATTCCATTTATAGCACATGTTTAATACTAGTTGAACGTATTGTTGTTGAATAACATTATTAGTTAGTTTACATCTAAGGTGGTTCTATCAAAGGTGGTTCTAAATGGCAAATTACACATACATATCCACTAGTTGCATTATTTGTGTTCATGCACCGAAACTTTTCTTTCACCAAGTTGATGGAAGCATATTATTGTACTGAAACAAAATTCAAGGCTTATGATTATTTTCTTGAAAAAAAATGGCAAATAATAAAAAGAAAAATATCAGGAAAATTCCTAAAGCTTCTCTGTATGTTGCATGATTAGATCCACCTCCAAATTTTCATAAATAATAATAATAATAATAACAATAATAATAATAATAATAATAATAATTTGTTAATGCCTGCAATAAAATTACTTGAAAAGAGTGTGCTTAATTGAAGTTTTTCCTTTGATAAATATGAGTTTCAATACTCATTATATACAATTAATCAGTATAATTTGATTATTAAATTAATAAATTTTGAAAAAAACACATAACTTTTTTATTAGATACAGAATAATTCACCTTAATAAAAATATGATATGAAATGCAATGCAATGATAAAGAAAATAAGTAATAGTAGCTTCAGAAAGTGGATGTTATAGTAGCTACAGCAATAATGTATGTAAACAAGATGAGTGTGTGCACACAACTGTTCCAGCTTACTGACAGCAGTGCAATCTCATATGTCAAGAACGTAAAATCAGTGACTAAACTTCTTTGTATTAAATAAATAAATAAATAATTGAATAAAATAAATGAATGAATAAATCCATAAATAAATTACTAGCTATCCGACAGTAGAGAGAGAAGATGTTTCTTTCTTTCATGTTCGTTGAACAGCGTGCCGCGTCCATGGATGCATCTAGACAGACACATCATTCGTCTACAATAATAAATCAATAATGGTAAATGCTAAGTCAACTATGAAAAATCAGTTCATACAGTTAATGTGTCTATTTTGACTTTGGTTTAAGCCCAAATAATCATTGAGATTGTAATGGGCTGAGTAATTATGGCCCAAAATATCATTTGTTGGCTGGTTGGGCTGGTTTTGTATTGTTCATTTAGCATCACTCATAATAAATACTCCCTCCGTCCATTAATAAAGAGCATTGCTAGGGGCACAACAAAAAACCAACCAAAACAGTTAACAAATAGGAATTTGGGTCACAATCACCCAGCCCATTAAAAATATATTCATGATTAAAAATGTTATTTGAACCCTAAAGTGTTAAATGAGCTTTATTGACTGTTTTGGCTGGTTTTTATTATGCCCCAAGCATTTGTGATCAATAAATGACATTTTAGACTTTTCACGGTTATTAAGAATATAATTAAAACACACAACTTCATATGTAAAAATGATATATAATGACTAAATTGTCCTTTTAATTTTTTGTGTAATAATTATTATAAGAGATATGAGAGAGAATGCATGTGAAGATAAAATTGGAAAAAGAATAATAAATATTTTCTTAAAGTTCTAAAATGATAAATAATATTGGATAATAGGATTTTCTAGAAAGAAAATTATTCGTGGACGAATGGAATAGATTTTATTCTAGAATAATAATATTTGTACATATATTTTCTCTACATACATTCTCTACTCATTTCATCACCTTTAAATTTTGATGTGACATTACTCCATTACTTACTTATCATAATTATTTTGATATATTCGTACAGTTATTTAACTATACTTTTTTTGTCCATGATATTAAAAGCATCTACAAAATAACAATATTAAGTTAAATTTTGCAGTGCTAATCTTTTTGTTTTACGACTCCACAGTTGATAACCATATGCGTAGACTGAATATTAAGAACGGCCCAACATATATCAAAGATGAGATAAATTTTATGATAAATTATTCTTATTTTTTTATACATAAATATATGAGAAACAATATTTTTTCAGCTAAAATAACCAATAACTTCCATTTTTAACATTTTTGACCCAAATAACATTATTAACCATATATATTTTTTAAATGGGCTGAGTAATTTAGACCCAATTACCTATTATTGGCTGTTTTGACTGATTTTTTATTGTGTCTTTATCAAAACTCTTTTTTATATTCGGGGAAATTCATTTCACTTCATTTCTATATCTATTTATAGGTTCTCTATTATATGCAGATGACATATAATATTTTTTATTTAATTTTAAAGTATGTTGTCCAATTATATGTTATCACATCAGTCATAATGGTGCTTTCTTTCTTCAATTATCTAAAAATTCATACAAATAAAGTATTTTGATTCGATAATAACAATATAAAATACCTATACATTATCGATGTATCAAAATTAAACTATATTTTTTTATATTTTTTTATCATATATATATATATATATGTCAATATTATATTGGGAGTTTTACACATGTTTGTAAATTGTTAGTTTATATGTTTTTAAAAACACATGTTTGGTATTAAGCCACGGTTTTTTCCCTAATATAAGTTTGTCCTGTTTTCAACGTTTTCCAATTTAATTGTCTCACTTCATTTATTTATAGCCCCCTCATCCCTAACACAAAATGAACACACACACAACACATCATATCTATCTATCTTCAATTTTTTTCTCTTTGCCCCTGTAGTACTTGTAACCAAAAACCATTTAGTATTTGTGTTTTCCCCCCTTCTTCAAAACTCTTCACACCCTGATCAATTTGAACTTCCAAAAATAATAATCTAAACAACTAATAAGTTGAAGATTATTTCCATGGGAACAGAGGAGGAGGCATTATTGTTGCCAAAAGTAGTGGGGAGTGAAGAAAAGAAGGAGGGGGTAGTAGTGATAAGATCAAAGTGGAATAATAGTAATAGTAATAATGGGAGAAGTGAAGGTGCATTATTGTTATTTGTTGAAGAGGTGAAGAAGGTGAGTAGGATGGCAGGGCCAATGGTGGTGGTGACAGTATCACAGTTCTTGCTGCAACTTGTGTCATTGATGATGGTTGGACACCTTGGTCAACTCTCCCTTTCTGCTGTTGCCTTGGCTACCTCCTTTGCTGATGTTTCTGGCTTCAGCATTTTGGTATGTATTCATCTTTTCTTTACTTCATTAATTTCCTCCTCTTCATTCTCTCTTTCATTTTTTTTACTCAGTGTTTGGTTCCTAATATTGATTTTAAAATTAAAAGTGGTTTATATTTAGGCCCGTTTGGATTATAGTGTTTCTGACAAGTTCTGACTTATTCGAAGTTATTTTGTTCTGTTTGACTATATAACTTATAACTTTTACCGAAATTATTTCAGTGTTTTTTGTTTTTTGAGAAGTCAGAATATTTCACTTCTCTAGAAGCACTTTTTAAAATAATTGAAATAAAAAATTTTATTATTTTATATTCACATACAAAATAACTTATTCATAAATTACTTCAAAACTTATTTTTATATAAGTACTTAAATTAGTTATTTATAATGTTTTCTCTTAAAAAAAACTGGATAGAAATATTTTAAAAAATCTTAATTCTAAATAAGCTTTTTGCAATATATATCTATGATAGAGAGAATGAGCGAATACAATAAAAAAATAGTAGTAATAGGACTATTATGAATTAGATGTTTACTTATATAAGATAATTGGATATTTAAATGCAATAATATTTGTTGTATAAAATAAAAACATTGTTAGAGGCACACAAAAAACCAGCTAAAACAGCCAATAAATAGGAATTTGGGTCACAATCACCCAGCCCATTAAGAATATACTCATGATTAAAAGTGCTATTTGGGCCATAAAGTGTTAAATGAGCTTTGTTGGCTGTGTTGGCTGGTTTTTGTTGTGCCCCAAGTATTTGTGATAAAATAAATACATTTAATTAGTATGCAATGTTTGCTATATTTATATTTAATGTGTGTCATATATAATGTATTATACATATAATACAAATTACACTTGATATATAACACACATTGAATATTAGTTTGATGTATTTTTATTATACAATCAATATTACTGATTTTTCAAATGCACTATTTTAGTATTATTTTTAAATTAAACACAAATTAACTATTTCTAACTCAATATTGATTAAACATATATATTACATATAGTGTTGGTCACACCGTCTAGTATTAGCCTTTCTTGTTGTATGAAAAGTTACTACATTATCTTGACCTCAGGGTTTCTCTAGGTAGTGTCACATGTATGCATGCTTGGCTCGATCTAATAATAATGCAAATAGTAGTTGGTTAAGTAATTGTGTGTGTATCGTGTTGGTGAAACTATCTCAGTTTTGTATAATAATTTACTACTATATATGTATTGATTATATTAGGGTGCTACTAGGTGGCTCATGTGACGGTAACTTGTTAGTGAAACCATAAAATTTAATTTTGCCATCAGCTACTAGCTAGGCTAGCTAGGCTTCACATGTATGCTAGTATTTCAAAAAAACAGTAATGTTTAACGTACAATAGAAATACGTCCGACTTGCATTTAACACGTGCTATTTATGTTACATGATGTGTGCTATACGTATATGTAATATACGTATTACAGTTCCTACACACGTTGGATACAAGTTGGACGTATTTCTATTATACGTCAAACATTATTGTTTCAAAAAATGTTGTTTATTTGCTCTTCTTAGTTATGCTGAAACCCGTAGACGCAAAGTACCAGTATTGTTGTAGGTCACGACATACATTATTAGTGTGATGAGAGTGAATCAAGAAGAGTACACTCAGAAAAGGTTGAGAAAGTGGACAAATACTATTAACTTCACATAGTGGTCCCTTTAACCTAACAACACATTATTTATTGCTGCGTGGGCAACGTGGTACTATATTTCTTCAATTTTAATAATACCGCACAAATATTTAGAAACAAATTAAAAAATTAAAAATATCTTAATTTTAACAAAATTTAAGTACTATATTTTACCATACTATCACTACTAAGTACTAGTATTTATCTTTTTAATTAGTCATGATACTTATTCTTTAATTTTCATTAGTAAAAAGAGTACAATTAGAAAAAATTAGAAAAAGGGGAAAGTTGTACCGATATTGAAGTTGTCGCTGTTTTAGATGGCCATATTTTTGTGATTAAATATTCATTTTAATCGTGTATTTTGGGATAAATTAGTTTTTCATAGTTTTAATTTTAAAGTCTAATATTAGTCTTTTACTTTTTTATATGTCATTATGTACATATTCATATAACTAAAAGAGTTTAATTATGATATATTGTTAGTGTTAAAAAATTTTACACTGTCAATCAATCAAATTTATTGATTTGTGAGACTTTTTTTTAATGGATGGTCGATTTAAATTTTTTACTAGCGTGTCAATCAATAATTGAATGCATGTATGAAATTACTTTATACCGATAGTTAATTGAAATTAAACTAACTAAAATATCATTATATATAGAGTTTAATTTTGATGCACTGACAGTGTAAAAGTGTTTTACACTGACATCTAATCAAAATGCTCCATTTGTATGACTTTTCAGGCAGTGAAAGAGAAAAACACAATTATTGCTGATGTAACATCACATAATTGAATGATCGCGTAAAAATGATTTGACGGTAAAAAATGGTAAATTGATTTTTAAAAATTAAATCCTTATATATATATATATATATTAAAACTAATTTGTCTCTTTTTTTTAAAATATGAAGACTAATATTCAACTTTTAAATTTTAAGTAATTAATTTATTTGAAGAAATATTTTTGAAGTACCATTTTAAATATTTAATCTATTAATTTTTGGTACAAGTTTAGGATATTATTCTTTCAGCCGCGGCGTTCTGACTATGTGAAGTAAATTACTCATTATTATTCTTATATATTGGCACGTAGGGGACCATTATTCATTTGCTGTACTTGTAATAGTAGGTGAAACTTACACATCGCATAGAAGTAGAACCCTCTCTTGTTGCCTATAATAGTAATAGATTGAGAGTGGTTGGGAATCATTATTTCCCATATCCAGATTTCAACCACACTGTTATCCATAGGGATAAATGCAAATCTAGTTTCTGATTACGGAAATGAGATAGAAATGTGCTCATATTCCTCCTCCTTAATGATCACACAGTTTAAAAAAAAACATTTATATAAATATTAATATTAAACGTCTCTCTCTCTCTCTCTATATATATATATATATATAGGGGAATGCTATTTGTACATACAACAGTGTCATCAATCAATTTTCCACCCATTCAAAAGTTGCCAACTTTTTAAATGGGTGAAAAATGGATGGATGTATATTGATGTATGTACAAGTAGCATTTTCCGTCTATGATGATATTGAATTTTTTTGTTTAAAAAACAAGTATTATATTCTTCAAGAGTTAATAATTTTGCAAAACTATCATTTAATTAAAGGTTTTGATAACAATTATCCTACAGGCAAGGTGATAAAGAAATATTCATCTTAGAAGTATATAATTTTTAAAGGTGATAAAAAATTATTTCTAGGAATTATATGTTGCTCACTAGGTTCCAATAGTGAAATCACAAAACAAAAATGCATGATATCAATAGTATATCAGATAAATTTTTTTATCTTGAATCATTTCATCATGATCATACCTTATATGATAATTATGAGCAAATTTTTAATTAATTGAACATTAAAATTGAATGCAGATGGGAATGGCTGGTGCTTTGGAAACTCTATGTGGCCAAACATTTGGTGCAGAACAATTTGACAAGCTTGGAAACTACACTTTCTGTGCAATAATCTCTCTTGTTTTAGTTTGTTTTCCAATTTCTCTGTTATGGTTGTTCATGGACAAATTGCTCATTCTTTTGGGGCAAGACCATGCAATTTCACTAGTTGCTGGAAAATACTGTGTTTGGCTAATCCCTGCACTTTTTGGCTATGCTGTGCTTCAAGCTTTGGTTCGATATTTTCAGACTCAGAGTTTGATCTTCCCTATGCTTGTAACCTCAATCATTGTTCTGCTTTTGCACATTCCTATTTGTTGGGTTCTGGTGTTTCAATTTGGACTTGGACAAGCTGGTGCTGCATTGTCCATTGGGATTTCATATTGGATTACTGTGGTATTGTTTGGAATTTACATAAAGTATTCTAAGGCTTGTGAGAAGAGTAAGATTGTCTTAGGGATGAATGCTCTAAGAAGCACCAAGGAGTTCTTCCTCTTAGCAATCCCTTCTGCACTTATGGTTTGGTAAGTTATTACTAGTTTTTGCTCATTTATTTCAAAATAGTATAGTCGTGTAGATGCCAAATATGTATTGTATCATACACTTTACAGGTTTTTTCAGAGAAGAGTTATGTTATTTGAACATCTATAAATGGATGTCCCAAGTAAGTAAACATACTTAAGTTATTGGATGTCATTGAGAAATGTGATGGGTGAGGACCACCACCACATTTAATGGTGTAAAAGTGGATGTAAATTTGGTACATTCCTTTTGTGGACATCAAAATATCATATTTGTTTCAAAACACTCCTTAACTATATTTCATATGTTTTTGCCACTTTTCTGAATTTTTATATACATGGGAATTTCATAACAGCCAAACATATATAGGGTTGAATTATACTATATTTGCAATAATTTATAGGGTAAATTATGCTCTTTGGCACCGGATAAAATTCAACTCGGATACCTTCTATTTATATAGGTTATATGTTTTTGCCACTTTTCTTGTATGCAATATTCAAATGTGATAGAGGGGAGGTTAGTGTGGTCTTCAAGGGAGTGATTAACAAACACAAGGACGTCCTAAGTAAATTTTGTAGATAGAGGAAAGGTAGGATGGATTTTACCTTAATTTAGAGGATGTCAATGTAATTTACCTAATTTATACTAAGATTGAATCATTATTGCACTCTTTTAATTGAATATGATGTATGCTTTTATGTTAACATCATGTATTGTACCTTATAATTTTTAAATATTGTTGTATTTTGTATTTGTGTCCATGATTCATATGATATTGGAGAGTTCAATATAATTATTCAATTTTGCTTCTTTAATTCTTCTTTTTCTCATATTGTGTCCTATTTGCCTAACATGTTTCCATCTTAATGGATACACAGTTTGGAGTGGTGGTCATTTGAATTGCTTATAATACTTGCTGGACTCTTACCAAATCCAGAACTTCAAACTTCAGTTCTATCAATCTGGTGAGTTCATATTCATAATCCTGAAATGTACTTACTCAGGAGCATCCATATATATGATTCTGTTTTTTCTTTGAGCAGCCTCAACATTTGTACAACACACTTTTTCATTCCTTATGGTGTTGGTGCTGCAGTAAGGTATGTGATCCATTATTCCTTCTTATTCCATATTTATAAATTGATGTATCAATGTAACTTACTTGTTGCGTTGAATAATTATTTGGTGGATTATCATAAATTAGTATTTATCGAGATGTTATAATTGGAATCAAAGTATAATTGAATTACATATTACCTTCATGTTGTGTACCATTTTTGTAGTACTCGGGTTTCGAACGAATTAGGAGCAGGGAATCCACAGGGAGCGCGCGACGCGGTCCAAGCTGTCATGGTTCTAGCATTCATGGACGCAATTGTAGTTAGCTCTGCACTCTTTTGCTTCAGGCATGTGCTGGGATATGCATTCAGCAATGAGGTTGAAGTTGTTCACTATGTTGCAAAGATAGTTCCCCTGCTTTGTCTCTCTGTCACTGTGGATAGCATGCTAGGAGTTTTATGTGGTAAGTCTTCAACTGATAAGCTTAGCTTTGTTTGATTGTTTTATTATGTTTGTGCACACCTTTTGGGAAGGGAATGAAGCCCTACAAATTCTTATATATATATATGTACTTAGAAAAAGCCATTCATGTTGGTTTGGTTCATGATTGGGTGTCATATCAATTATTTGATAATGTTATGTGTATAAAAACCTTAGACATCCGTGCCGAAAATTTCATATCAATCGTTAGATGGACGGTAGGACTTCACTTAAATAGGACATACACTTCATCTAATGATTAATATGAAATTGTGAAGACAAAAGTCGAGATATTTTTCATACACATGGCATTTTTCGAATGATGGGTGGAGATATACGAATGATTTTATATTTAACATTTTTTATCACAACAATAATATTGGTAATACATTATTAGTAGACATAAGATTCATGACTCATGTTATGTGTTGAATGATGAATCAGGGATTGCAAGAGGAAGTGGATGGCAAAAACTAGGAGCATTTACAAATCTTGCAGCATATTATGCAGTGGGAATCCCAGTGGCTATCTTGTTAGGCTTTGGTCTAAGTTTAAGTGGTAAAGGCCTTTGGATTGGAATACTTACTGGTTCCACTTTACAAACAACCATACTTGCTTTAATAACAGCTTTCACCAATTGGGCAAAACAGGTTCATATTCCTTTGCTTTTTCATACTTTTCCTCCCTCAAAATTAATAAAACATAATAATAAAATACTAAGCTAATTTTTTTTGTAATAATTTTCAGGCATCTTTGACAACTGAGAGAGTATCTGAGTCTGATGAGGGTGCATTACAAGCTCATAACGTGTTAGTTTGATGCTAGAAAAAAAAAAGTGAAGGGAGAAATAGCAATAAATTAAAATCTATTGAGACTATGCTTTTTGTTGGGCTAGCTAACTGTTATAGTATCGAAATGTAATTAAGTAATTTTGCAGGGATGGAATAGCTATAAATTTTGATGAAACTTGTTCTAACTGTTCATTTTGGCATGACTGTATTGTATCACATCATCACAATTCACAAGTGAACAATGTTAAAATGTTGGGCTGAATGTTGGGCCTAATGTTGGGCTACAGTGGGCTCTCTCGAGCCCAAACAAGACCCCTTATATAGATTCTTTTCTGGTTTTTGGTCTGAACTCCTTACTACTTGTTTATCCATTATGAAAAAATTTCAATCAAATTTCTAAAATAAAAACAAGAAAAAGAAGAAATTTCTGACCAAAAATATTAAAAGCTTGACTTGAATACTGCTGACAAAAGCAATTACCTTTGCATATTGAATTTTTCTTTTCTAATCTTTGCAAATCTAATCTTCAGTAGCATTCGCTTTTTATTTTTTGAAGACAATTTTATGCTAAACTTATTATTTAGAAGTACAGAAATCTAGAAGGTATAGGTACAATTTTTCGGTATCACAGGGGAAAAACTGCTCCATTGAAGGTACAGGCACAATAACCTCTATATATATATATATATATATGTGAAGAATATTATGTATGTGTATAATAAAAAATTATACAATATTTTTAAAATATTTATCTACACTATTAGATTTTAACATTTATTCTTACAACTAAAATCTTAAAATTTAACGAGATGAGTATTGTATAAATATTATATAATTTTTTGTTATGCACAAAATACTTTTTTATTATGATGCAATTTGCTTGCCTTTAATATATATTTTTTAAAATTATTATTATTTGGGTAGTCTTATTTATGAAAGTGTAGAAAAAAGTTTAAATAGTATGAGCATATCTCAAGGATTATACTCTTAATTAGATTTGATTTTGTTCTTACCAATTGATACAATCAGATGGAGTTGATAGATATGGAAGAACGTTTGCTACCTAGCATATAGGCTTTTTGCTTACTTGACCTAGAGCGAGTCGTTGACTATGATGATAAGTTTGATAACCATTTAATGTATATTCTAAAAATATTCATAATCACATTATTTAATTTTGTATTTAAATTTTATAAAAAAAATTTGGAGAACAACAATTTTGTAGTTAAATAGTTAAAAAAAGTTCAATTTAACATTTAATGATCAAATAATATTTTAATAGACTTAGTAAAATATGATAAATTATCGTATTTTCATTTTGATTAGTTTTGACTACAAAATTATTGTGTCTCTAACACAACTCTTTAATAAGTAATTATAAATGTTGAGTTTTACTAACAAATATCCTTAGAACACTTGTTAAAGATACTTAAAATAATAAATCAAAATATAATAATAGTCCCTTACATAAAGGATACAAAAATTCATATTTTCAATGTGAATAGTTAGAATGATCATTTGGGTCCATTTTCGTTGTATACTTAAGTCAAATCATAACAAAATATGACCTATATTGTGATTATTGCAGATCAAGTAATTAAACAAATCAATGTTTACATTATCGAATGGCACAAGTAGTAAGCTATATACGTGGTCACATCTTAATAATGAGTGGTAAATATGAACGGTTATATATATATATATATATATATATATATATCTCATAACACTAGATATGGGATTGATTTCCTAACTAAACAATATTATTCACACACCTAGATTTGATGTATTATTTGAACACTTATCTCATCACTAAATGAGTGTCTAAATAGGACATCAAAATTCATTGTACGAGTGTTCAAATAATTATAAGATATAAAAACTCAAGTGTTAAAATATCACTATTTTCATCTAACAAAACACCCAGAAAAAAATCAGCTGCAGTCTGAACCCTTTAATATAAACAACAAAGAAGAACAAGATGTAAGATAAAAATCATAACTTTTATATCAACATCAATTATTCACATATCTTTTATTATGATGTGTCTATATGTGATCTGGTAACAAATTATAATATTTCAATTTTGAATTACAATTGAAGTAAATTAAATCAAATTTCAACTATACCAGTGTTATTAATGTCAAAAATCGGTTCAATTGTGTTAAGCATGCGACTATCTTGGAATGCTTTGTTCCATTTTGTTAACTACTGTTAGGTAATGATAAATTAAACTACCACATACATGTGGTAATACTTTGGATACGAATCAAAGTAAAAGGAAAATGTTAGCCAGATCTAAACTCAAGTAAAATTCTAAGATAAATCATGAGAAAGTAATAGTGGCTATTAAGTAAAAGGCTAAGAGAAGGAAGATAACTTTTATGCATTAAAGTGAATGTATATATACATAAATGATAGAGAAATAATAAATTAGTAGAATAAGTAAGTTAAAAAAAAGATATGAGACCTATCTACATTTTTTTAATAGGATATTTAGATGTTTTGAAATAGAGATTGTATAAATAGTATACTCCTAATAAAAATATGTCACTAACATCAAATATCCATATATGAACTATGCTAAAGACAACAACATAACAAGTTTATAGAGTAAATAGTTTCTATATTTTTCATTATAATTATTAATTTAAGATAGGAGGTCAAAGAGTGATGACAGAAGAATAGAGAGCACAAATGAATGAGATGCTCACAATTTTCTTTATATGCATTTCATCATCTGTGCTCTCTATCTTCTGTCAACAACGTGACCAACCTCTTATTTTTATTAAAAATTGATGTAACATGAAAGAAAACAGGTAAATAGTACAATTAAAAAGAATAATAAGAGAGAGACAAATAAATATCAAAGTTATTCATATGTCTCTTTCCTTTCATCACCGGTTGATATTTTTGAGAGAGAGATAATAAAAGCTAAAAAATGATATTGTAATTGAAATTTCCACTTGGGGAGAATGAAAGAGAGAGGGGGGAATTATTATGGGTTAAAGGAAGGGTCCTTTCCTTATGTTGGTTTGTCCCAACAGGAGGAAGAGACTTAAGAGCTATTGACAAGGGAAGATGTCCCAATTGGGTCCAATATTTATAGGGAAGAAAAACTAATCATTCATCATGCCAATGATTTTTTCTAGTTACAAGCTTTTTGATATATCCCCACAATAATATTTAATAATATAATAATAATTCTCATACAACAGAAATACGTCCAATTAGGATCCAACGTGTATTATACATAAGACATAATATGTGCTATATGTATAGCATATGTATGTATAACACACATTATATCTTATATATAACACACATTTGATACTAGTTAGATGTATTTCTATTGTATAATAAATATTATTGTTTAATAATATGTGTAAAAATGAATAAGGCATTATTGCAATTAAACCTACACTTTAATATTTCTTGTGTTCCCACTTCATTCCAAGTAATTAATATCAGTTTCCTTGTTGCTACGGCTACGTCAATGTCATGACAATTTGCACGGTGTATATCAATGTTTTAGCTACTGGAGATAAACTTTACAAAAAAAGCAAAAGAATAAAAATAAAACAAATACTTGATTAAACAAACTCATCCTTATCGAATGTAGTCAAATTAAAGTGAGATTGGCCGAAATAATAAAGAATTTTAATTTTAAGAAAATTTTCAATTTACAAACCATTATCTAGAAAGTATATATTAAAAATTGAAGTTTATTTGATATCTAATAAAATTTATAAATATTAATATTCATTCATTGTTATATAGTTATAAAAAATTTTGTATCTCTCTTTAAAATTTATCAAAACAATTATTAAATCACAATTATTAATTATCATATCGATACGCATAGAAATCAAAGTAAAAACTATTAAAAATACTTTACATACCTACAAATCGGTAGATAAAACAGGTGAGTTATACCACTATATTTGATCCAAAAATTACTATATATTCAATATGAAATTAGAGGTGATTATATTTGTTAAAATGAAATACAAAATTAGATGACTCTATAAATTTTATATTGTTTGTTAATCAAAATTGAATCTATATTTAATAGAAATATGTATCAAAATAAAGTAATTGGTTTATATTATCTCTTCTAAAAATACTATTTATATATCTACAATTTCACAAGTTATGTTAACATTCAACCTTTCATCTTTAATTTATGATACACTTTCCACCTAAACTTTTTAACTATTTTTATCTACTATTGATCTTAATGAATTTCTAGTAAAATACACAAAGTTCTGGGTAATAATAATTTTTCAGTCAAAAAAGTAAAAAAAAAAACTCATTTTAATATTTTTTTGACTCAAATAATATTTTTAATCACGTATGTATTTTTAATATGGACTGAATGATTGTGACAAAGACTCTTATTTTAAACTATTTTAACTGCTATAATTTTGTACCCCTAACAAAACTCAATAAAATATGCAACTTTGACATCAATATAATTAACATTATCCTATCTCTTCAATCCCTCGCAAATTTTATCCACAAAACATTTTACAAATTTGGTACTTCTATTCACTTAGTACCAATTAGTACCAGCATTAGTTATTACTTGTTTTGTAGAAAACTTAAAGCCACAATGGACCATTGATTCCTTACATAATAGGAAAGAATAATTATTCATATTAAAAAAAAAAAAAAAAAGAACAGGCCAATCCATGTGGTATTCTGCCAAGCGCATTTGGAAATGGTATAATCCTAAAGAGAAATTCTGTTCAACAGTATGGTCCAACTCACAAAGCGACATATTGATTGAAATCAAATCAGGGTTTATGGATGCATGATGTAATGAGAGGAATCTATTATTATATATATCGTGATTTTATTCACTACTCTCTTTAATTTGCTCTTAGTGCTATAAGCATCATATATATCAAAAAAGAAGAAGAATACATCCCACTTATCTCTTATTGGAAAGAAAATTCTCAGCCATATCTAATTAAAATAATAATACATAGAAGAATGAGGATTTGAGCTTTTTGTTTATTAAAACATGAAGAATAATTAGTAGTCTATGTTTTTTTGCTCTAATTCTTACTTACCATCAATTTAACTTGCGGTATCTCATAATTAATAGCTTAATTTTAGGCTTTTAGCCACAAAAGTGGAGAAAATGCGGTCGAGATCTAATTCTTTTAATTTCATTTTACTGGATGGTTTCAAATAACAATAATATATTCTCTTTTTAATCTTTAATTAATCAAAGTAACCTTCAATTATATTGAATATGTGTTTTCTCTTCAACAAATTTTTAAGTTTTATATGTTAGAATTTTTTTTATGGACTTAGTGTAAATATAAATATGTGCTATTATAAGGTTTAGCCCAATATTAAAGTGATCTGGTAAATTTAATTATTATTAGTGTATGGGCATAAACATCTTATTAATTGAGTATGGACTTGTATATGTGTAGATACCATTTGGGCCAAGTTACTAATTCTATGATGGGCCGAATTAGAAACTAGGGTTCTGTTTTGTTTATAAATAGGTTATGGTCCCCAAACTATGAGTGCAGCCTCCTTTTCTGTCATCCCATCAGCAGAGAGGTAGAACCCTAACATTCTACAGAGCACTCATAAGTTTGGAAGATCAACCGATCAAAATTGAGGAGACCCAAACATCAATCATTTCTCTATGGCATCATCAGGTACGCTTCCGTATTTGTTTCTTTATCTTCTTCATGATTTAATATGAATGGTCTTAGGGATTTTAATGAATTTAATTTAGGGTTTATTCCAACAAGTTGGTATCAGAGCCATTCATAATTGAATCATTGAGAAAATAATGATACGTTGATATTTGTAATTTGGAACCAACCTTTATTTTTCGGTCAATTCTCCCTTTTCCTGTTTGTCGATTTCTTGTTTGTCGATTTACCGATTGTATATATATTCAAGAATCATGTATATAAGCTTGCCGATTGTATATATATTCAAGAATCATGTGCGATCGGTTTTGTTATTTCTTTTATATATATAATATTTGCTTTGGTTAATCGTTACTTTTGATTTGGATTTGTTTGTTTATTTATTTTTTTGGGTTACGGTGATGAATATATATATGTACGACATCATTAAGGACTGAAGCTTTGTTTTTTTTTTATATGATGCTTCGTTTTCTTTTTTTTATTCAATATATTTATATATATACTGTTTACCTTTATTGTCTTATATATATATTATGTGATGTGATATGATTTATACATATTATATATATATTTTTTGATGATAATATATGTGTGCTGGTTTTGGTGTATATATATATATATATATATATATATATTTAACTGTATTTTATATAACATTTTGAGTTTTGGAATAAATTGATTGAAACAATATGCTGCCAAAGTAGCCTCTATTGGCTAGATTAATTTATTCTAAATCATTGGGATAATTATGAGAATGTAATTTAAACATATATCGATCGGCCCAAAGGAAGATCTGTATTTGGCTAAATTACATGCTCACTTGTGGTGATAAATATGTGACAATTATTAGGTTCCATGTGAATAATAAGTCGATCCAAAGATAGGCTTGTTGTTTGACAGGATTTATTGTCAATATTTGATTACTACGTCAAGAGTACCACTTACAAATTAATATTTCTGTCCAAAGACTAAATATTAATGTTGTGCTAGGTATCTTGTGATGGGTCTTACCATTATTTAAACTTATTTGTAACCTTATGTGATTATGATGTTTTGTTCTAATTTTATTTTTCAGTTAATTCTGCTTCCGTGATATCTGCCAATATCAACTCTATTCTCATTTTAAATGGGAGTAACTTTAAGGACTGGAAAGAGAACATTATGATTGTTCTTGGCTGCATGGACATAGACCTTGCATTAAGGACTGATGAGCCTGCCCCTCTTACGGAAGCAAGTTCCGCTGAACAAAAGCGGGATTTTGAGAGGTGGGAGCGATCAAATCGCTTGTGTCTTATGATCATGCAGCGTGGTGTTCCAGAAGCATTCAGGGGCATTGTGTCCGAAAATGTGGTTCTTGCTAAGCAATTTCTTGAGGAAATTGAAAAGCGCTTTGCTAAAAGCGATAAGGCTGAAACAAGTACGATTTTATCGAACTTGATTTCAATGAAGTATACGGGCAAAGGAAACATAAGGGAGTACATCATGGAGATGTCTCATCTCGCTTCAAAACTAAAGGCACTAAAGCTAGAGCTATCTGATGATTTGCTCGTGCATTTGGTTTTGGTTTCTCTTCCTGCACAGTTCAGTCAATTTAAGGTCAGTTATAACTGTCAAAAGGACAAATGGACTCTGAATGAGCTCATTTCTCATTGTGTGCAAGAAGAGGATAGGTTGAAGCGAGAAAAGGTTGAAAGTGCCCACTTAGCAAGTACCTCCAAGGACAAAAATAAGAAAAGAAAGAAGGATAAAGAAGCTGCAAATATCCCAGTTCAAAAGAAACAACAACTTAAGCAAACTGAGACTGAAATATCTGGTTGTTTCTTCTGCAACGGTACGGGTCATGTGAAGAAGAATTGTACCAAATATCACGCATGGCGTGTCAAGAAAGGTACATTTCATGCTTTTGTTTGTTCTGAGGTTAATTTGGCTTCAGTACCAAGACATACTTGGTGGATAGATTCTGGTGCTACTACTCATGTAAGTGTATCTATGCAGGGTTGCCTGAATTATCGAAAGCTAAGTGATGCTGAAAGATTCATCTATGTGGGCGATGGTAAAGCAACTGAAGTTGAGGCTGTAGGAACTTTTAGGTTATTGCTAAAGACTGGATTTTATTTGGATTTGAAAGACACTTTTGTTGTACCGTCTATAAGACGGAATTTGGTTTCTGTTTCTGTTTTGGACAAATCTGGTTATTATTGTTCATTTGGAAACAATCAGTTTAATCTTTCTCAAAATTCAAATATTATTGGAACAGGTTCTTTGGTATTTTGTGATAACCTATATTTAATTGATACTATTGCCTCATTTAATGAAACCTTGCATGTTGATTCACGCGGTGTGAAACGCAAATTAACCAATGAGAATTCTGCCTCACTTTGGCATAAGCGTTTAGGACACATATCCAAACAAAGGATTGAAAGGCTTATATCTGGTGGAATTCTTGACTCCCTTGATTTGACAGACTTTCAAGTTTGTGTTGAGTGCATTAAGGGGAAACAAACAAACATAAAGAGACTTGGTGCCAATAGATCTTCAGACGTCTTAGAACTCATTCATACGGATATCTGTGGACCATTCCCTACGACTTCATGGAATGGCCAAAGATATTTTATTACGTTTATAGACGATTTTTCTCGATATGGTTACCTTTATCTCATTCATGAGAAGTCTCAATCACTGGACGTGTTTAAGGCATTTAAAGCTGAGGTTGAGAATCAACTTGGCAAAAGAATTAAGACCATTAGATCTGACCGTGGTGGTGAATACTATGGTAGATATGATGGATCAGGTGAACAACGTCCAGGACCATTTGCCAAATTCCTAGAGGAACACGGTATCGTCCCACAGTATACAATGCCGGGTACTCCTAGCATGAATGGTGTTGCTGAGAGACGAAACAGAACATTAAAGGATATGGTAAGAAGTATGATCAGTCATTCTATCTTGCCAGAATCACTCTGGGGAGAGGCATTAAAAACTGCAGCTTATATCCTTAACAGAGTTCCAACAAAAGCACTAGCCAAAAGTACTCCTTATGAATTGTGGACTGGTAATAAGCCAAGTTTAAAACACTTTCATATTTGGGGTTGTCCAGCTGAGGCAAGGCCTTATAAGCCAAATGAAAAGAAATTGGACTCAAGGACGGTTAGTAGTTATTTTGTTGGATATTCTGAACGGTCTCGGGGGTATAAATTTTATGATCCCACAACTAAGTCAATTTTTGAGACGGGAAATGCTCAATTTTTTGAGGATGTTGAGTTTGGGGGGAGAAATGAGGTTAGAGATATTGCCTTTGAAGAGGAAAATGATTCTCTTCCTATTATTATTGTTGAGAATGATCAGGTTTTTATTCCTGATGTAGTTCAAGAAACAATACCAGATCCACAAGGCAATATTGAAATTCTTCCCAATCAAGATTTTCAAGTTATTCCAGAAGAACGAACTCAACAACCTCAAGAGCAAGTGCCATTAAGGAGATCCACTAGAGAAAGGAGAAATGCAATTTCAGATGATTATGTTGTATTTCTCCAAGAACATGAGAATGATAATGGATTGATGGAAGATGATCCAATCAACTTTCAACAAGCCATGGAAAGTGCTAATTCTCATAAGTGGATTGATGCCATGAAGGAAGAGATTAAGTCCATGAAAGACAATGACGTTTGGGAACTCACTTCATTACCTGAAGGTATGAAACCTATTGGTTGCAAATGGATATTTAAAACCAAACGGGATTCAAAGGGTAATGTAGAGAGATATAAGGCACGTCTTGTTGCAAAAGGCTTTACCCAAAGGGAAGGCATTGATTACAAAGAGACTTTCTCTCCGGTTTCATCGAAAGACTCTTTTAGGACTATAATGGCATTAGTGGCACATTTTGATCTTGAGTTACATCAGATGGACGTAAAAACTGCGTTTCTCAATGGTGACATTGATGAGACAATTTATATGGTGCAACCAGAAAATTTTATATTAGAAGAAACAAAAGATATGGTTTGCAAATTAAAGAAATCCATCTATGGGCTTAAGCAAGCTTCTCGTCAATGGTATCACAAATTTCATGAGGTTGTTCTCTCATTTGGTTTTGAGATGAATTTGGTTGATGATTGTGTATACCACAAGTTCAGTGGGAGTAAGTGTATTTTTCTGGTATTATATGTTGATGACATACTGCTTGCCAGCAATGATTTAGCCTTATTATATGAAACCAAGAAATTTCTATCAAAGAAATTTGAGATGAAAGATCTTGGAGAGGCTTCTTTTGTATTAGGAATTCAGATACATCGAGATCGTTCTCGAGGTACTCTTGGATTATCACAAAAAAACTATATTGAAAAAGTACTCAAGAGATTTGGCATGCAGAATTGTAAGCCAGGAGATACCCCTGTTGCTAAGGGAGACAAATTTAGTCTCAGTCAATGTCCCAAGAATAATTTTGAAACTAAAGAAATGCAAAAGATACCATATGCTTCGGCAGTGGGAAGTCTTATGTATGCCCAAGTATGTACGCGTCCGGACCTTGCGTACATTGTAGGGATGTTAGGCAGATATTTAAGCAAGAATGGGTCATTGGATAGCAGCCAAACGGGTCTTGCGGTATCTTCAGAGAACAAAACATTACATGCTCACATATAAGAAGTCGGATAAATTGGAGATCATTGGCTATTCGGATTCCGACTTTGCTGGATGTCAAGACAGTCGTAGATCCACTTCAGGCTATATTTTTATGCTTGCTGGAGGAGCAATTTCTTGGAAGAGTGCCAAGCAGACACTCGTTGCTTCTTCCACCATGGCAGCTGAGTTCATAGCCTGTTATGAGGCATCCAATCATGCTGTATGGCTGCGAAATTTTGTCACAGGGCTGCAAATTTTGGATGGAATTGAAAGACCACTTAAGTTATTTTGTGACAATAAGTCTGCAGTTCTTTATTCCAACAACAACAGGAGTTCGTCAAAGTCAAAGCACATAGACATCAAGTTCCTGGTTGTTAAGGAAAGAGTACAGAGTGGTCAGTTGTCTATAGAGCACATTGGTACAAACTCCATGATTGCGGATCCGCTTACTAAAGGATTACCACCCAAGGTCTTTCATGAGCACACAACTCATATGGGTGTAATATCATTTGATGATATGTTGTTTTAGTGGGAGTATTGTGCATTTAGGTGCTTAACTGTTTATGAATAGACATTATGTTTATGGATTTTTCTGCAGAAATAATAAAGTATTCAGTTTCTTTTATACTCTGTCTCAATTTTTGTATGATCTCATCAGGAATATTGTTGGGCCAGTTGGAAATAGGCATGTGTGATCACATTACGTGTAATTTCCATGCTACGCATCCATACTCGATCTATGTCATTTGATTATGATGATATTTGTGATCATGGAAAACTTAGTTATGAAAGATATGACGAAAGTTGCCTTGGTCCTATATCAACATAGTTGATGGACGAGATTGTTTAAAGATGTTTTTGACATAATAGCAAATTAAGAGCTCATAAAGTTATGGTTTTGTATTTATATATACACATATGTCCAAGTGGGAGATTGTTAGAATTTTTTTATGGACTTAGTGTAAATATAAATATGTGCTATTATAAGGTTTAGCCCAATATTAAAGTGATCTGGTAAATTTAATTATTATTAGTGTATGGGCATAAACATCTTATTAATTGAGTATGGACTTGTATATGTGTAGATACCATTTGGGCCAAGTTACTAATTCTATGATGGGCCGAATTAGAAACTAGGGTTCTGTTTTGTTTATAAATAGGTTATGGTCCCCAAACTATGAGTGCAGCCTCCTTTTCTGTCATCCCATCAGCAGAGAGGTAGAACCCTAACATTCTACAGAGCACTCATAAGTTTGGAAGATCAACCGATCAAAATTGAGGAGACCCAAACATCAATCATTTCTCTATGGCATCATCAGGTACGCTTCCGCATTTGTTTCTTTATCTTCTTCATGATTTAATATGAATGGTCTTAGGGATTTTAATGAATTTAATTTAGGGTTTATTCCAACATTATAAATATAAATTAAAAAAAAATAAGGCTAAAAAGCATCATTGCATTGGTTGGCAGATGTGGATTTGAATGTAATCTAATTAAATCATCATGAGATTTTTATTTAAAGATAATTATGTGAGAATTTTGCAATTGCTCATAAAATTTACTTGAGATATATATATAGTGACTTTCTTTTTAAAATAGTTAAGTAAAACTTATAAAGAAAATATAGTCTTTCTGGTTTTTTTTAAATTTTTCTTTTCACTTTTTTATTTGATCATTTTTATATGCAGAAATTTTTTTATGCATGAAATTTATTTGTAAAAGTGTACTACAAATATATATTTTTATAAATTTTCCTGTTTCTATCATAAATAAAACACACCTTTTAATTTGATCCCTAATACCATTGTTTAGGTCATTATGTTGAATAATTTTTTATTATACATAAAATATAGTTTTTCTAATTAATGTGGGCGTAAATAATATATATAAGGTCGAGATAGATCCGAAGGAGAGAGAGACATCTAGCATGCAAGCACACAAGTTGCCAAGAAACATGGAGAAGAATAAAATGTTATAATATATATATATATATATATATTAGAAAATAATTTTATCTACTAGTATAAAGTTATTCAGTGAAAAATTATCATATATTTTATTTTATGAATTTAATTTTTACCTATTAACAGTGTATACAAACAAAACATTTTGATTGGATGACACTGTAAAAGTATTTTACTCTGGATGCATTAAAATTAAACTTTTATTTTATTATTATCTATTTTATGAATTTCAAAACAATCACTCACTACATTTTATATGTTATATTATAATTGATTGACAATATATAAAATATATATAAATGTTGGGGAAATAATACTTTTTTAGTCAAAACAATCAACAAAGTCTATTTAACATTTTATAGCCTAAATAGCATTTTAATTATGAGTATATTTTTAATGGACTGGATAATTGTGACCCAAATTTATATTTATTGACTGTTTTGACTAATTTTTTATTGTGTCTCTAGCAATACTCTAAAATATATTTACATTATACTTAATCTATATATATATTATATTATATGTAATCTTTGGTTAACCATGCATAAGGTCAGAAAATACACATGGGGCGGTGTCTAGTGCTACTAAATGCCAATTTTCTTCATTCAACTAGTCGCCACCCCATTCCCTCATATCACTCCTCTTTATTCCCCAATAATAATTTCTCTATTTTCATCTGTAGTCCCCTTGACCCCAATCCATATGATGTTTTTTTCTTTCTCTGTTCCAATAATGTCAACTTGTTAAAGAGCCACCTTTATTTGATGCCCATCCACAACTAGTATTTATTCATTCCTTTGACGAATACATTAAATGCAGCATAAGTTGAATTAGACTCCATCCTATCCTATGTATTCATTGATTGATTTCTTTTCTTCATTAATTTCCTATTTTCTTAGTAGAGTTCACAGATTTTTAGCTACACCAAGATATAAATAAAATATGAGTTTAATTTTAATATATGGTCTATCATTCAATTAATTTATTTCATTTGCATAATGATTTTTCAGTAATAAAAATGAAATTCAATCTTTATAAATTATATATATTACTAATGTGATAGCTTATGATTTAGAGTTGATATATATCAAGTAGTTAAACTATGAAGTTATGATTATAACTCATTTAATAAATAAATGAAAATGTATAGATGATCTTTATCCCGAGAAAACATTATCGGTACTCGATCGATTGTCGTTATTTGAAATTTTAATTAAAAAATTGAAGACAAAATTATTAACCGTGAAAATAAAAAGATCGAATCTATTTGTTTGGTTGGGAAGATGGAATAGGAAAGTTGAAAAGAATTGGTGATGTGCAAGGATGTTGATATGATATATATATATATATATATATATATATATATGATATAGTATTGTTATAGGCATAACAAAAAAACCAGTCAAAACAACTAATAAATAGGAATTTGAGCCACAATCACCAAACCCATTAAAAATATACTCATGATTAAAAGTGATATTTGAGTCATAAAGTGTTAAATGGACTTTATTGGCTGTTTTGACTGATTTTTTTATTGTGTCTCAAGCATTTGTGTATATGATATGATGTGTAGGAAATATATAATTAAGTAAGGAAGGCAATACCTAAACTTATCCTATTTTGGAGTGCAGCTTTTGTTCAACGAACATTGTTCATTCCCCATTTTGGAAGGAATTCAAATTGCAGACATTACAGCTTGTGATATACTCATGATAGATAGATAGATATGCTTTTTGGTTATTCGTTCTTTCGATTTCTGAATAGACAGTAATAGCTAGTCAGAAATTGCTGCTAGAACAAACATTTTATATGCCATATGCTAGCTAGCTGCATCATATATCATCATACATCACTTCAATTATTTTGTTATCTTTATCTATCACTTCTATGCACAGTTCACACTAATCCACCTAGCTAGATTATGACACATAACCATCATTTTTTAATTAATTTTTTTTAATCAATTTTCATAATCTTATTAATCTAAAATATATTTTATATATAAATATATTAGAATTTTGGATGAATATCATCATAAAGTTAACAAAGTATTAAAATGACTTTTTAATTATTAAAATTGCAAAATATGAATTAAATTAGTGCCTGATGCCATTTTTATTACTTTTCTTTCACATTTTCGTTAATGTTTCATGTTGATCAGCAATATGTTAATGATAGAATAACAGCAAAATTCGATTTGGTTAGAAATTAGATAGTAGTTATTTTAATGTATATTATTTCATATATGCTCTTAAGGGGTGCTCATACTTTTGGTAATATTCTCAAGGAATATTGGTTGGAAGAACATACAGATCTATGCACTAAAATAAGTGGGATCACCATCACATTTATGGATAATAGAGTAACTGTTTCAACATCCTCTCTCTTGGGCGTTGAAGTATTTGCTAAAATGAATTAGATGACTGATTTTGGTTGGGTTGGATAATAAGGTTTAGGTCTAGTCCTAGTTTTCATGTTTTGGTTGGATTAGATGATATTTTTTTCATTTTCTAATAAGTGTCCATTTAAACAATTTAAATTTTGTAAGTATTATTTATTCATTTAAAAGTTATAGGAAATTAATTAATTTTTTCATTGATATCCTTAAGTGCAGGAGAGAATTAAGAGATAAATTAAATATGAGACATAGTATTAATAAAAGTAATGTTGTAAAATCTATATACAAATATTGAATTTGGTAAAACTTTTCACTGAGTGCTTCTACTCTGAAAAATTGGAGCTACTATTTTGTGTTTAGTAAATAAAAAAGTCAAACAATTTTTGTTCCTAACTCTTAAGAGCAGAGAATCAGAAATACTGTTGAGAGTCATCAAGAATACTTTTTCAAAGCCAACTTTAACTCTCTAAAAATGAAAATATATAAATAATCTCCATTTATATAATCTATTTTAATATTATATATACTATGATAATTTTATATTTTGAGAATCACTTATACGTTATTTTACCAAACATTATAAACATGATTCATGCTTATTAGAGTTACTTCTCACTTATTTTACTAAATTATGGCTCTTTAAGAACAATTTTTTGAGAGTCTAATGAACTTAACAACATTTTAAAAGTTACAACTTTATCGAAGTCAGCCAAAATTTTATCTATTTCTAAGTCCATTCGATCATTATTTTTTTTGTTTGGTGTGTCATTCAATCATTATGTTAATAAGTGTGGATTAGAGAAAATGGAGAGAGCAGTATTTGGCACTAGTCCGATTTTTTTTTGGTAATTAAACGGGCTAGAGGCCGAAAAGAAAGACAGAACAAAAATTACATCTTAATGGTACGGGGTATGGAAGCCCTTGAAAAATCATCTAGCAGAATCCCAACAAGCTCTCTGGGCGGGTTCTCCCACACGTGATAACCAATGGGGAGGGGAATGAAATGTTTTGAAATCCAATCCACAACCAAGTTTCCTTCCATCATGTTCTTGAGCTCATGCTTTTTATTACGTTAGAGGAAAATTTTTTTGTTGGACTGGATAAATTTAGAACCAAAATAGACCTTGTATTTGACCCGGTAGTAGATTTGTTTTGTTATATGTTTTGAAATGACCCATTTGAAATGACTAATTAAAATTGGTGAATTAGATCTTGACCCAATTTTTTTGTTATCTTGTAAACTGCACACCGAAGGCTGATTCAGCTATAATATAGGACGCGATCTTCCTTTAATTTTTTAATTAAGTTTGAAGTTGAGAAAAATAATATTAACAATTGGGGTTTATGGAAACGGTAATGTTATGGAAATGCATTAGTAAATGTTTTTTCATTTCTTTTTTACTTTTTGAATCACCTACCACCACTGCCTTTGGTCACTCGCCCCCACTACTACTACTTTCAGAGATGCTCATACATGATTGAAGAAGGGGACCTACAACATATTGGTTGAAATGATTTTGCTGCTTTTGATGCTTTTTCTGGAAGTTTGGTCCTGAGTTTTATCTCTGGTTTGTTGATTTGGAGTTGGTTATGGTTTGAATTTAGTTCTTGAATTGAGTGTGTTGAGATTGTTTTAGCATTTTGGTCAATGTAGTTGATGGTTTTGGTGGCAAGAATTTAAACTCCCGAGTTTACGTCTACTGGGGGCAAAAACTAGCATCCAAATTTTGCATCCTTCTCCGGCTAAAGGGCATACATAGCATTTGTTGTTTTATATTAGATAATAATTCATCAGTTTAGAATGGAATAGATGAGTTGGACCCTAAAGAATGGAATAGATGAATAATAGCCAGACTAGACACTACCCAATTGTTCCAATTCAATGATATTTGTCTTAACAATTCTTCCATTGTTAGCACTCTTTTAATTAGGAGGGCAAATGCAGTTTAAGTTGTTTTGATAATTTCCATCAAAATTTTGGATAATATGTAAAAAGGTACAAGAACCACTTTGATCCAAAAGAGTCCATCAGATTAACATAAATATATGATTTATGTACTATTTTTTAAAAAATAAGCTTTATGTACTATTTTTTTTATAATAAGATTTATGTACTGTTTTTTTATAATAAGATTTATGTACTATTATCATTATATATATATATAGTCAATATACTTATATTCTTATAATTCTAATTACTTTTTAATTAATTTACAGTCAATGAATTGTAGATATATGTAAATTTTATCTTCATGTTCAACAGTAATTTAGATATTTTTAGTTTATACTTTTTTAACATTTTTTAAAATAAACATAAGAGCTATCTGCAGGGACTCCAATCCCTGGACAACTGTTCAGATGTTAGATAAAAAAATTTGAGAGATTCATAGAGGATTCAACAAGCACGCATGGATCTAGGCATACAATGGTATAATTAAAACTCATAGATCTTGAACCTTTGATCTATATACATATATACATATAAATAGTTTTGGTTTTTTATTTCTCAGAAGATGCAGATCTAAAGACTAAAGAGACTGTCCTAATGCCTTTATCTCAAAAATAAAATAAGCAATTGCAGATCAACAATAACTGTTAAGATCATGCTTTTGAGCTGAGAAAATTTATACAGATTCAACTAATAAGTAGGAATATAAAAAATTCAGAAATTAGTTGTTCAACTAATTTAATTAATAAATCGAAGTTAAGAAGATGCAGATCTATTAACGATAAGACAAATCTTCATCAAGTAGGAATATAAAAAATTCAGAAATTAGTTGTTCAACTAATTTAATTAATAAATCGAAGTTAAGAAGATGCAGATCTAATAACGATTCCACAAATATTCATCTCAAGAAACGAAAATCAAGAAATCGCAGACAAACAATCAACTCTTCAACAAGATCTAAATGCTTGGATGAACTCAAAAAATTAAGAATCATTTTTCGAGTAACAGATCAGATCTGCATATATATAAATAATAACATAAAGAGAAAACACAAATAACAATTAAATTAGAGGTTATGTGTTAAATCACCAGATCTGGTATGAACAAAAGCCGGATCTGACGGGAAAGTGAGTATGGAGCGCGCGAGAGAGAGAGAGCAAAGGGAAAGGGAGGAACCATCAGAAATAATAGGAATGGGTGGAATTGGGAAGAAAAATCACAGGTATAGAAGAATTTGTGGTTGTTGGTTTTTTCATCCCAAAGAACCCATTCCCACAACTTCTGGTAGCTCTAATCTCCCATTCCCACCTCAATTCTTTTTTATCACTCTGAGGAGGATGGATAGAATGGGAAGCAATTTCTTCGCTTGCTCTTATATAGTGGCTTGCGCCCGGCCCATACGTCTATCGCTAAACCCTAAATCCATAGCTATTAATTTTTATTATTAAAATATTTTATTTATGGATTATGTTAAATGACTTAAATCAATGTCTCCTTGCCAATAACCAATAATAATTTTATCACATAATTTCAAAATATTATCACCAACCAAGTGATTATAAATAAAAAAAAATTAATAAAGACTATGGTTGGACTTTTGAATGGTATATAAAATATGACAAGATAAAAATATAATATCTTTGTATTACATTTAAACTAAGTGAAAAAAATAACTTTTATCTTATTTTACTCAATTTTATATCCCATTTATCACTATTTTTCAAGAACATAATTTTCTAGTAGAGGCACCATTTTTTTTTGTCCAATCTCCATCAGTAAAAATATCTTTTTAATATGTTTCACATTTCATATCAAATATTTTAAAATTAATTCTTATGTTTTAATTATTAGTTATTTTGCTATACTAAAAATTAAAGATATTTTGTACTAGTTTTATTTTAGTATTTTTCCTGTCCTAATTTCTTTGTTTTCTGGTCTACAGTAAGGTAGAACTTGCACCGAAAGTTGGGTTATAGATAGTGCTGTGATATGACATGATCACGTGAGTATGACATAATAATAAAAGATAGAGGAAATTGCTAAGCGGCTTCCCATTCAGAGTCAATCTGACAAAAGCACCAGAATATTAAAGTAAGCCCCATAATTACTTTTTTTTTTAAAAAAAAAGTAATTCTCCATAATTGGTCAGCTTTATTAAAGAAAGTGATTCTTTTCAGGGTTTAAAATAATTTTTTTGTGTAAAGACCCAATATTTTTATGTGCCTATGTGGATAAAGGCCTAAAAATATTGGGCCTTTTATTTCAGTTTCAGTTCTTGTGGTCTCTTTTAAAAATCCTACCTATCCAACATCGGAAAAATCCTCCAACAAAAACGAAAATGGTATAAGGTAACTGATTTCAGATAAGGCTATTTTGGAATATCATGAAACGAAAATGGTATAAGGTAAATATTTTGCTTTTTATTATAGTTTTTTGTAAAAAAAGAAAAAAATACAATGGAGGCAGGTATTATTTTATTTCAATGAAACTAAGCTAATGCGAAATGCAGTTTCCACCACATTGCGACTTCTTCATCCACCCCCAGCAAGCAAATCCATCACCATCTCTAGGTTCACTGCAATATAACAAAACACAGATCTTAATAAAATTCACATACATAAAAAAAATACAAAATTTGGTGTCTCATAAATATTAGGTCCATGATAAAGTTACTGGCAAATTACAATTATCTTCACCAAAATTTACTGAAATTTAGCTCGATTCTTCTCTATTTGTTCGAGTGTTACTGACGTTCTTCAATTATATTATTCAAGGTCAGCGTAATAATCATACAAATTTAGAGAGTTTTGATAAAGTTTTATAAATAGAGTAATATAAAGTGAATTTTACTAAAGTTTTTTGAGCGATTATTGTAATTTACTGAGTTATTGTCAAAGAAAAATTAAAATTGTCCCCTTTTTACCTTGAGATGATAATTGTGGGGCAAGTTATCAGAAGGCATAATAGTTGGCTCCATCATGTTGGAGGATTGAGGAAGCTGGTGGCTACTTCCCACATTGTCCTATGAAGTAAATAAAAGGAGATTATTCCATGAGTTGAAGCAAATTTAATTTTGAATTCAACATAAAGCATAGAGTTACAATGCATAGATAGGTCTAATAACAAATTTATTTTATATATACTCACATAGCCCATATTCATCATGGGAGTTCCCATGAAAGCAGCATTGTTAGGAACAGAAACTTGGTTTCCTCCCATAATGTTGAGATCATTCCCAGCTTCCTCCTGCTATATAACAAGTACACAATTATTTGTATTTGAGAAATTACACAAAATAGGTATCAAATTAATTTTAGTTTGTACTCACATTATTGAACATAGGATTTCCCATGAAATCAGCACCAGTATAAGACAGAGCAGGTTGGCTTCCAGCAGCAAGGTTAGCAAAGTTTTCTTCCTGTTATAGTGATTAGTGAATACACAATGATTATTATTATTAATTGCATATATTAGAAAACTAAATAGAAACAAATTTAGTTCATACTTACAGAGCCAGTAATCGTTGTAGGAATTTCCATGAAACCTCCAACATAAGGGATAGGAGCTTGGTTTCCAGCAAAGTTGTTCATAGCATCCCCAAATCCCTGCTATAATAAATACACCATCACTATCAATTGCATATATTCTGAAACTGAATAAGTCAATAGTGATTTAAGATTTTTACATAAAACATGTATTTTTTGTGTGTTCTTCTATCAAAAGCACAATGGTCAATTTAGTTAGTTACAAAAATTAATAAAAAACCATAGTCAAATCATTGGATTAAAGTATAGACTAGAGAGTTGCTCTACATTAGTATAAAATCAAATTTATTTCATACACTCACATTTCCAGTATCCAGCATTGGATTTCCCATAAAATTAGCATCATAAAGCATGGGAGTTAGGTTTCCTCCACCAGCAACATTAGCTCCCTATCAATTGCATATATCATGAAACCAATTAATAATTTTGGTTAAAATAAATTAATAACCATATTTATGTCTTAAAACTACTAAATAGTTATTAAATCAAGTTTACTAATTCATACTCACAGTGCCTACATTCATCATAGGATAACCCATGAAACTAGGATCAAAAGGCAGAGCAACCTGGTTCTCAGCAGCACTAGTCATAAAACTTCTTTCCTGCTGTAATTAAACACAAACCAAAATTAATAAATAAATAATCATATTCAGATCTTTGGCGTTAAACCAAGATTACTTCATATACTCACATTTCCAGCATTGTTCATCATAGCATGCCCCATTAAAGTACTTCCAAAAGACAGGGCATCACCTTGATTTCCTCCAAGACCAGCATTTCTTGCCTCCTATAATTAATTAGTACATATAAAAAAAAACATCATCAAATACATAAATTCCTAATCCGATAATAAAAACAAGGATAAATTTCGCTTAACTCTCCTAAGATTGGCGAAATTCACCGCACCTCTCTTCTATTTGTAAATATAGCTCGAGAGTTTGACCTCTCCTGAGCTGAATTTCACCGAATCTTATAGGAAGTCAGAGTAATTTATCGTGAAAACAATCATATAAATAATTTAAGGAGTTAAAAGAAGATTGAAAAGATGAGAGATACTTGGGCAGCCTGAAGATGGGGTTGAATGAGTGCAGGAGGAAGAACCTCAGCAAGAAAATCAAGCTCAAGATGTCCCACAATGGTTGTGGCAATGTCAGATCGCTCAATGATGTGCCTATGAGACCTTAGAGCACAAATCCAGCAAAAGATTGCAAGCTTCTGAATGAAGAACTCACAAGCCTTTGACATCAGTTTTGGGGCTTCAGCACTCACCATCTGCTTAATTACAAACCACATTCAATTAATTAATTCCATCCAAACAGAGTAGAAAAAAAAATGTTATTATGTCTATATATTTGCACATGATTCAAATGTTTAATCAAATTATAAAAATCATACTAGATTATTACTTACATACTCTTACCAAATGCTAGTAAAAATTTGTTGACTTTGTCAGTATGTGATAGGTGAATATATAACTGTTTTACTAGGAAAATAATGCTTATTAGTTAGAAAATATGTCAAAATTTAGTTTTTAGAATTTAGAATTATGTATTGAAATGTGATTATTATATATCACCCATCATCAATTATGTATTATTATATATAGGACATCTTAGATAATTAATATTTAAACTTGTTGAATAAGGCTATGCAATTTATCATGTACAATAATGTAGTCCTATATATAGTTTATCTAATTATAAATAGATGGAGAAAAAGAAAACAAAAATTTAGAAACAAATTAAAATGAAAATTTAATTTGTAAACCTCTGCCTGGCCTTCGGATTTCATGATCCTTTTGACCCTAGCCAAAGGCAGTTGCAGCTGCTTCTTGAACTCTACATCACAAGGAAAAAAAATATAATTAATTAATTAATAAGTAGTTAATTGAATCCTATCCATGATTTCATTTAAACATGAAAAGGGATAGGATAAAAATGTAATTTTATTTCAGTGAAATGCGAAGGATAAAGATCAAAGAACCTTCAGCATTTTCAATAATAAATATCTGCCTAGTCCAAAATATCATAATCTGCACTTGCATGGAGAAAATTGTTATGGTCAAAGTCAAACACATAAATCTATTTATTTATATAGATGATATAATAATGAGTATTATTAAGCAGTGAAAAACAAAGAATTGAAAGGATTTCCATAAAGACTGCACTCAAATAGGGCGTGTGTATGTGTGAGTAAATATTATTGACAAAAATGTACAAATTAATAAAAGAATAAAAAACAAATTAAAAGATGGTTTAAGTTTATATAAATACATGAAAATGATATTATTTATTGAGTTATTTTCATATTTATAAAATATAATAAAAAATCGATAAAAAAATATTCTAAGATATTCATTATAGTAGTACTATTTCAATTGAAAAATGCAAAAATTTATATGCGGTGACACAAAGGGTATTCCCTTATTGAAACTAAAAAAAGTCATAAACTAAAAATCGTAGCGAAAATTGAAAGATATAAATTGAAAAATTAATAAATCGATCGAGCCCGTCTTCAGACACTTATGATTAATTATCAAAATATTAATTATAAATTGATTGAAAATTGAACGACATAAACAGAAAATAATAAATTGATCGAAAATCGGACCACGCCACAAAATATTTTTCTTTCACATGCCAATAAAATAATCACTGAATGGTATGCCAAAAATATATTATTTCATATATCACACATTGTTTATGTATGGATTTTGAAGTATTTGAAGGATCATAAACTTTTGGTATATAAGAAAAAATTAAAGTTGGAAAAATTTAGTTAAAAAATCTCGAAAATGAAATCAAATTTTAGTTATCTTGTGAACCATTTCACCTGCCAAGCTTCTTCATGATCGTACTGAACCACAGGGAGAGAAGGCACTGAATTCCTATTGAAATCCATTGGTAGAGGATGATAGGTTGAAATTGCTTCAGTGCCTTAACTTGTCAACATATAGCTCTTTATATAAGGTTTTGGACCCTACTTTTCTTTTCTCTTTTCTTAATATTTTTGAGGATTTTTTATTAATTAAATCTAAGAAAATTGAGGATTAATTGCAATGAAAAATAAAAGGAAAATAAAATCTAAAAAGGTATTTCATTTATAGTAAATATAAAACAAAATCCATTCAATAGATGTACCAAAAATGCGAATAAATTTACAATAATGCGTTCTCGCAATTAAGAATAAAGATTCTCTCATTAATTAAAAGTTACTATTTCCTAAATTATTATAAAATATCGCGTTTTCATTATAAAAGTTACTATTTCCTAAATTATTATAAAATATTGCGTTTTCATTATTTGAGATTAGGAGAATCTATCCACTCATTGCCTTTTCATTTGTGGTTGGTCAAGGTGGTAACTTTAAACTTTTTACTTATGGTGAAACTGATCGACAATTGTTTGACCATGGTCTATAAGGTTGCATTTGTTTTTTCTGACGTTGGAGTCAGAATCAGTGTGTCAGTGAAAAATTGACTATGTCAACTGTTTGGTGCGAGGTCACAGTGACTTAGTGAATATTGAAGATTAATTGCAATGAAAAATAAAAGGAAAATAAAATCTAAAAGGTATTTCATTTATAGTAAATATAAAACAAAATTCATTCCATAGATGTACCAAAAATGCGAATAAATTTACAAAAATGCGTTCTGGCAATTAAGAATAAGGATTCTCTCATTAATTAAAAGTTACTATTTCCTAAATTATTATACAATATCGCGTTTTCATTATTCAAGATTAGGAGAATCTATCCACTCATTGCCTTTTCATTTGTGGTTGGTCGAGGTGATAACGTTTAACATTTTACCCGTGGTGAAACTAACTGACAATTGTTCGACCATTGTCTATAAGGTTGCGTTTGTTTTTTCTAACGCTGAAGTCAGAATCAGTGTGTCAGTGAAAAATTGACTATGTCAACTATTTGGTGCGAGGTCACAGTGATTCAGTGAATATAGAAGATTAATTGCAATGAAAAATAAAAGGGAAATAAAATCTAAAAAGGTATTTCATTTATAGTAAATATAAAACAAAATCCATTCAATAGATGTACCAAAAATGCGAATAAATTTACAATAATGCGTTCTCGCAATTAAGAATAAGGATTCTCTCATTAATTAAAAGTTACTATTTCCTAAATTATTATAAAATATCGTGTTTTCATTATTCAAGATTAGGAGAATCTATCCCGTCATTGCCTTTTCATTTGTGGTTGGTCGAGGTGATAACGTTTAACTTTTTACCCGTGGTGAAACTAACCGACAATTGTTCGACCATGGTCTATAAGGTTGCGTTTGTTTTTTCTGAATCTGGAGTCAGAGTCAGTGTGTCAGTGAAAAATTGACTATGTCAATTATTTGGTGCAAGGGTCACAGTGACTCAGAGAATAGAGTCACAGTGGCTCAGTGAACAAAATTGTCAATTTTTTATTCACTCCAATTTTGGAGTCACTGTTTATTGGAAGAGAGTCACTGTGTGCTGGAAGAGAGGTACACATACGTGCGGGTGTGTTCAGAGTCAATTTTAAAGTCACTGTGACTCTGGCTCCTGTGACACTAACTTCATGACTCCATTGACTCTGACTCGAGAGTCACTGAAAACAAAAACTACCTAAACGTTTGGTACCATGGATAGAGTTGCCAAAATTGATCAACATAACATGTCATATCAATCCACTTACTTTCATAAAAATTGAGGATTATGATAAAACAAATTCAAACCATTTAGCATTAGACCAGTTTAACCAGCTCGTTACTGGTCAACTTGTCCGAGTTAAATGGGCCAGTCCATTCACCTATTTTTTTTACTTCAATTTCTCTTTTTTTACTTCGATGGTGGAATTGGTGATCCGATGTCAATCGGCACCTGGCACCGATGACATTGGTGGTCTGCCGGAGTGGTGGTGGTGGTTCAATGTCGAGCAACATTGATGACAATGATTCAACATCAATTGGTAGTGTTTTGATGTTGATTATCAAAATTATATATTCTCACTTTAGTCATGAGAGTTGATTAAACCACCTGCTATTTAAAAAGTCATACCAATAAAGTGTGTTTTGTGAGTTAATTTTAGAGGAAACAGGAGGATGTGGAATGACTTTTAAAGGGCGTGGTTATGTTTAAAAGTGTATTGGTGGAGAGAGGAGGTGATTGAAAATTTTTTAAAATCCTCCAAAATATTTCAAACTAATCATTTTTAAATGCTTATAATTTGGAGGTTTTGAAACTATCAAATAAAAGAAGATTATCTCTTCCCGTCCTTCCCTTCTTTCTCCCTTCCTTTCCTTCCAAATTTTTTTCCTCTCATAGCCCTTCAACAAACTTCCAAATCAGAAATATTCTAATTGAACGACTATATAAAATCATATTAGTATATCATAATTAAACATACAAAAGTATTTTTATTTCCATAAATATAATTTTCTTGAAAGTATTATTTATACGGACAAAATGTGAAAATTTTTATTTTCATCCACATATTCTCAAAAGTATTAAATATTTGGTGAAACAAACACTAAGGGTGGGAATTCTGTATGTATCTGGTTCATTGTTTTGTTCCCAATGAGTGTCACTAAAAATAAAAGATCATTGTAGTTAGTTTTATGTTTAGTAAAATATCTGAAGACAAAGTCACAAAATTAGGGGCACAACTAAAATGACCTCAAATACGTTTAGCTCAAAATTAGGGATGATGTGGACAAACACATTAATAATAAAAAATGTTAAGGGATAAAAATGGAACATAATTTTATTAAACCGAACTCCTTATTCCTTCTAAGCTATGTGACTCCAAATTTGAAGTAAACAAAAATATTGAGATTTTGTTCACAAGTCATTATAACTCCGACCCATAAATTGAGTGACTCCAAAAACAAATACTTAACAAATGTGTACAATTTTAAAATTTCAAATTAAAAGGATAACTAGAAAATCTGTTTATGTGTATTCGTAGCACAATATATAATCAATGGATGAAACCACAGATTAAGAGTGAAAAGTAAACAAAAAAAAAATGTTAATAACAAAATAGCAACCACAGTAAGTTTGACATTTGAAGCTGATATTTATATATTATGTATGAGGGAGAGGAAACTCATAAACAAGTGAGTCATTGTACAACTTATGAACAGATTCCAGCCAAATTCCCTCAATAGAAAGGGAAGGAAAAAAAATTTAAAGTTTCTCCTGCGGAATCACACGGAAATTTAATTCCTAACGGCAGAAATATCTTGTGAACATATACAGAGAATAAAGGAAAAGAGAGAAAGAATATTTATATAAAAAAAATATGTGTACAATAAAAGTTGTACAATACTTCTACAATAATCATATCCATTATTGAATTGTAATATGAATTTACAAATTAATACAATCTAATAGCAAATATGATTGTTATATAAGTATTGTACAATTTTCATTGTACACGTAGTATCCCTCGAGACACAATTACTAGTTTGTGTATAGTTCATTAGAAGCAACCAAGGCCTTGGAGATCTCAAAAATAAGCCTAGCTTCAAACGCATCACGAGAATAGCTCTTATTAGACACTTCATGAGCCTTTGGAATCCGTTTTAGACCAAAAGGGTTATCAATATTCATGGACCTTAACATGAAATTCATATAAGCATTCTTAAGCTTTGCCAACATCTTCAAAGGTGACCTAATAGCCACCCATGTCAACCTTGGAATTGCCTTGATCTTCCAATACCTACGTGGTGGGCTTCTTGGCCCTCCCTTCAATCTTATGACCTTCATTTTCTTTCTCCCGCCGCCATCGCCGTCGAGGCGCTGGTAGCGCCGCCTTCTCATATACCTCTTAATGCCACCGTAGGTTGGCTTAGGCAATAGAGAATCATTTTCCATGATGCTTTTGTTATGTAATTAGGAGATCAATTGGGAATTGGTGGAGAAGAATTGGTGAGAGTGTTCTACTATATATCTTTGTGGAAATGAAATAGTGAAACTTTTTTGGGGTTTGATCAGGGATTGCACGTTGAAGGATTTATAGGGGGGTTTGCTTTTTTAGCACAAAAAGTCAATAATCGACGGTTTGACCCGATTTGGTGGGTGTGACCATGTGACTGCACACAACAACATTGTATTTGCCTCTAATCCTGCGTATTGGGTTTTTTTTTAATTAAATAATATATTAAAATAAGAGTTTAATTTTGATACACTGACATTGTAAATATATTTTATACTGTCATCAAATTAAAATACTCCGTTTGTATTACTTTTTAAGTAGAGAGGGAGAGAACACACAATCATGACGTGACAATACATGATTAGATAACTGTGTAAAAAAATTATATGATAAATAAAAATTAAATCCTTAAAATAAATAATTAAAAAGAACATTCAAAGTTTTTTTTAATAATATGACTTTATTAATGGTTTTTGTCTCATTAATTTTGTAATTTTATATCTTATCCGTCTACTTTATAAAAATATAAAAATATACAATTTTTAATTTGAGAAATAAATTTTTGTATTTCTATATTTTATTATATGTATATCTTATCATAAGTGACGTTGAAAGTAGTGGGTACAGTTCCTTATATTGATTGTAGTTTTGATAAAACTCTCTAAGTTACATATCAATATTGTTTAGGACTATAACTTTTATTTGAGCTATAGTCTATATACCATCATTAAAGTTTGAATTTTTATATTTGTGAAGGAAAATCCTCAATATCCAAATAAAATAAAAAACTAGTAGTCTTTATTGCTTAAATTGTGTGAGAGATCACTTAAGTGGGAAAAAGTAAAAGAGTGAGTGGATTTCGTTTAACACGTTGAATAACAATTTGAAAGTTCGAGTTGATTACAAGTCTTCATAGTATGATATAATATTTTTAATTTTTAATGATTTATTAATATATTATTCTTGTTGAATAGGAAAATTCTCATTTGGCGGAAAAAATCTAGGAACTAAGCAGAAATATAATAAGCAAGGGAAATTTTTTCGAGCGCGTGAATTATTTATTTGTTTAAGTCAAAACTAAATATGTTGCATATGACAATTATGCGTGAAATATAAGGACACTGTATGTGTAGTAAGCACCTGGAAATAATGGAATCAAGAGCTTTAAAATGCATTATTAAAATACACATGCATCTAGAAGTTTGACTAAAAATAAGGCATTGGGTATATATGTGTTTGATTATTTGATTTCATTATAGTGCACATGATATCATCACCCCTTCAATTATTCTTTGCTTTATTTTTATAATTAAAATAATAACAATGATATATGAATATTAAAATTGACATTAAATCAATCATTAATATAAAATATTAAATTTAAATATAAATATTGAATTGTATCGATATATTCTATATCATCATGTCTCAATATAAAAGTTTGAAATAATATTGAATTGTGTGAGAATATAAGTTACATTGAGTAGCTATAAATATTTAATTATATCAAAATTGAATTGAGTGACTCATTTAATATCAAAATTAATGTACATGAAATGTTTATTTTTAATAATAAATGTCCCTTAGAACACTTGTTAAATTAATTTTTTTTATATTGAAACATTTTTATATTTACTATATAATAGACCTAACCTAACACATTGTTTTAAATTTTATTAAAATTTACTATTTTAAATATTTTAATAAGTCCTTTAAAAGCACTTATTAATCAAACTCTAATTTTTAACTAATCATAATATTTATTGTCTGTAGTCACCTGAAAGCTCTAACAACAAAATACAGTAATAAACCTCTCGTAGAAATTCCAAATACACACTATAAAAAATTAAACTCATAATTAAATATTAAAATAGTTAAACTAATTACTAATCGTACAAGGTTGTAGTCTTCTTTGCTTATATAATTATGCTAGGTTAAAAAATATAGTAGAAATTAAAGCCGCCTTTATTTATTTATTTATTTTGATGGATGGTGCAATTGCGTGTTAACAATATTTAATAATTTAAAAAAGCATGCCCCTGCCCCAAATTCAGCTGCAAAGGTCTCGTAACGGCATCTTTTCAAAATTATTTCAGAGATTCGATTTCAAAATCGACGTGTTGTGTTCTTGCAGCCCCTCAAGTAGTACTAATTTTCCATCATTTCACTTTTTATTTGTCTTTCTAGAAAATTTATTTGTTTACTATTATTTATCATTTTAGATTTTCAATGAAACATTTATAATCTATTTCTAGTTTTATCCATACATACACTCTCTTTTTATCTCTTACAATTATTATTACACAAAAAACTATAAGGATAATTTTATCATTGTACATTTACTTCTATAGAAATTTTTGTGTTTTCATCACCTTCTTAATACGTGTTCAATACTCTAAAACGTCAATTAAAAGTGGACGGACGGAGTAATAACTAGAGTAGTATAATTAATTCATGAGCGGCTAGAGACACAATAAAAAACCAGCAAAAATAGTTAACAAATAGGAATTTGAGCCATAATCACCCAGCCCATTAAAAATATACTCATGATTAAAAGTGCTATTTGGGCCATAAAATATTAAATGAATTTTGTTGACTGTTTTGACTGATTTTTTTTTCTTCTGTCCCGAACATTTGTGTTAATTAATTAATTAAGTAGAACTTGTTTTGATACTAATTTTCATTTACAATTTATATCAGGCGACACATAAAACAATATGGACGTAGCTGTACCTGTCTAAGGTATATACATTTTGTACTCATAATGAGCTCTCTTCCAATTTTCAACTACTCATATCTATCGGAAAATATAAGGACACAAGTATATTTTAATTATTTTGGTTAGTCTTGGTCATCATATTAATTATTAAGCACATAATTAAAATCAAAACTTGTATCACAAGCAAAAACATTAAGGTCGTTATTTAATTTTATAAAATCACTGACATTCTAGAAAATGAAAATTTAAGTCAAACTTGATCAATTTGCTATAAAAATAAGAAATATATATTAGTTAATCTAATAGTAATTCTTAGTTGATATAATGCAGTGAAATTTTAACCGGTTAGTTAAGTGGTTAGCTCAATTGTCCGCTTAAACAAGGGTAAGTTCGATGGACCTTGTGTATGCACCAATCCATTGGCCACCGACAAACCCTTAAATGGAACTCAGATTCGTCGCTTTCAGAATACCGTGGGAAAAAAAAAAGAATGTAGTAAAATTTTATCGTGCCAATTTCATTTTGAATTTTTGATAACTTAAAAAAGGCTTGAAAATTCCATCATCACATTTACATCACAAGTCAAGATGCAAGTTGTTGAATCAATTAACTACATACTCATTATGTTTCCATGTGATTGAAAGAAGCATAAATAAATTAATTTATAGTCTTTAATGGCCATCACTTGCTGGGAAATCCAGTTAATTGCTCCAATATTCTTTTTATTAAATTAAAAGATCGGCGCAATGCTTGTTTGCTCTGCTTTTCTCTGCTCCATCTTTTAGCAACATACATCCTATTTTACTTCAACATAGCTAGACCATGATAATTGTTAGAGCTGTCATATTTTACATCAAAATACAATAATAATTAAGTACATACAAAGTTTTGGGTAAAAATATTTTTTCAGTAAAAATAGTAAAAATATTTATTTTAATATTTTTAGCAAAAATAACATTATTAATTATATGTGTGTTTTCTAATAAACTGAATAATTTAGGTTTAAATCTTTATTTTTAACTGTTTTAACTGGTATAAATTTTTATCCTAACCAAACTATTAAGTAAATGAACAATATATATATAAAAGAAATATATGTATAAATATGATTATTCTGATTACTAAGAGACCAATTATTAGTACAAAATTATAATAATTATATGTTTTATTATTTATATGATATTTTTCTCAAAAAAAAGGAAAAGAGCTAGGAAATTAAGGGGCAACAAAAAAAACAATGAAAAAGAAAACTTGATTGCTACGAATGATTAGACACCTTTTCTTAAAAACAATTAAGGTCATAGGCTTAAATTTTGTGAAGAAATTAAAAATATAAAAGAGTTTTAAACCATAACATATTATACCAACTCAATTTAAACATCAGATTAATTGAAGTAATTCAGTGAAAACTCTGAATAATACTAGTACTTTAAATATATTAAAAAACATGCATTAATAAAGATAACACCAATTACAATTACATGAGGTATCCCAGAAAAAGGGAGAAAATTAAAAAATGAAGAAGAAATGCACAAAATAAAAGAAATAACACAATAATAAATTTACAAACTTATGTAAATTACATGGGATATAACTCATGAGAAGCAACTAAGGTCTTGGAAATTTCATATATAAGCCTAGCCTCAAATGCATCTCTAGAATAAAGAGTAGATACTTTAGGAGTTTTTAGAATCCGTTTCTCACCAAACACTTTTTCAGTGTTCAAAGCTCCTACATTACCTCCCAATCTCAACATGAAATTCATATAAGCATTCTTAAGCTTAGTCAACATCTTCAACGGTGACCTAATCACCCATCTAATCTTTGGGATTGTTCTGATCCTCCAATACCTATTTGGGCTTGATCTCCTCAACCTTACTATCTTCATCTTCCTCCTTCCGGCGGCCGCGTCGCCGTGGAGGCGGTCGTAGCGCCGCCTCCTTATGAACATCTTGATGCTACCATAAGTTTGCTTGTAATTATTAGGCAATAGTGACTCAAATTCCATGTATGATTTATTTTTTTAGTGAAGAGGGTGGAGGGATTTAATATGTGAGGAATTAAGTAAAGTGAGAAGCTAGAATATAGTTTGTGTTTTGATTATTTGGAGTGGCAAGTTGAAGGATTTAAAGGGGTAGAAAGGAAAGTCAGCAAAGAACGCTTTGACCCGAGTTTGCACGTGTGAGTGAATTAATATGACCTAATTAAATTTTTGTAAGAAGTACATGAACATAAAGTGAGTGAGACTCATATATCATGATTTGTTGTTGATTTTTTTCTTACATTATTTAATAAGTCACACAAATAAAATATTTTAATTAGATGAAAATATAATAAAATAATTTTATATTGTGCATAAAAATTTAAATCTTACACGTATCTAAATTATTTAAATATATTTATTGTTAAACCGACCGCATACCTGGTGTGACATATATTTATGTATGTGTGATGAAGATTCTAGTTTAATTTGAGTAAAATATATTTTTGGAATAAATAATCTCTCTGCTTTTAAAAAGATTATTACAATGGGCCCGCAACCAATAACATATTTGATAATTTGTTGGTTAGACACAGACACTATTCCTCATATTCAGGTACATAAAAAAACTACTACAGCAAGTTAAGCGCATAATGTGAAATAATAACACACGTGTTACAATTTAACTTTAGTTAATACTAATTGAGTAAAAATATATATATGTACAATACAATAATTAATACTATCTTAATTATTAAATATTAAGTGAATCTATTCTTACATCCAAATATTTAAAATTCACAAGTAGTTCGTTTTAATTTTTTTTCAAAATACAGTTATTGTGTGTAGAGGTTTCCTCAATCAATTAGGCCAAACTTTTTTTAACTAGCGCTTAAGACCTACAAAATTTTTTGTTCCAAAACATGACCTACAAAACATGACCTACAGCACATTATTCCAATTTCTAAAACATGTTCCAATTTTTGAAAAAACAAAAATACCAAGATAACAACACTTAAGAATATAATGGACCATTTAGGAATTGGATTGGGACAGTGGGTTTAGACTTTGGACTATGGATGTTTCATAAGATCACATTCGGTGTTGTATTTGTCTTGGAAAATTGGGAATGTAAAAACCAAGGAAAATTGGGAATGTATGACACTTGACAACATGGGTAAATGAATAATCCTTGAAACCATGTTGTAAATCAAATGAATAATCCTTGAAACCATGTTGTAAATCAAAAAGTAGTAATAAGGATCTTGCTAACCAATGTCCTAGCACATAACAATATTTATTTTGAAAAGAGATGTTTTGTGATATTTATGTGTGAAATACTTTATATATATTAAATTTGATATTAAATCAGTCACTCAATTCAATTTTGATACAATTTAACATTTACAATTATTTAATCTAACTTATATTCCGATTCAATTCAATATTATATTCAACCTTTATACTGAGACAATGATAATTTTTATGCTGGCTTACTCACTCCTTCTTTTTAATCTTCTTGAATTATAAACATTTAAATCTTCTTGAATTATTTCATTTCGCATTAATAAGCAACTATTCATATTTCACTGGTCTATAACAGTACTATTTCACGAAAATTCCCCTTCTCCTGGTGCTGGTTCCATTTCTTGTGTTGCACATTTCATCGGTCAGATAAAACAGAGGAGGATGGCAAAAAAACATGAGGGGCGTGCTATAGGAATCGATCTTGGCACCACGTACTCGTGTGTGGCTGTGTGGGATGAACAAAATGGTCGTGCTGAGATCATTCACAATGATCAAGGCAACAGAACCACACCCTCTTGTGTTGCTTTCACTGATACACAGAGGCTGATTGGTGATGCTGCAAGAAACCAAACTTCATCCAACCCAACCAATACTATCTTTGGTAATACACTTTTATCATGTTGTGTTACTTCATGATTCCTTAAGTAGTGTTTGTTTTAGTGACTCCGGAGTGGAGTTACATGAGTCAGAGTCAACTCACAATTACTCTAAAATTGACTCCAAACACACCCTCATATATTTGTGTCTCTCTATCAGCACACAAAGTGACTTTCTACAATACACAGTGACTCCAAAATTGGAGTGAACAAAAAATTGACAATTTGTTCACTGAGTCAGTGTGACTCTGTTCATTGAGTAACTGTGACTCTCACACCAAGCAGTTGACAGAGTAGTCAGAGTCACCAGGGTAAAAAAAAACAAAGGCAGCTTTAAAGTTGTTATTTTTTAACACTATTTTTTTCTTTTTGGTTGAAGATGCAAAGAGGTTGATACGAGGACATCCTATAAATGTGTGTTTTGATTTAAATGCTGATGGTATCCTAAACGTATCTGCAGAAGAAGTGTCATCCGGGAATAAGAAAGAGATAACCATAGTGAATGAGAAAGGAAGGCTGTCAGCAGGAGAAATTAGGAGAATGATTCAAGAGGCTGAGATGTACAAGGATGAAGATTTGAAGCACAAGAAGAAGGTCAGAGCAATGAGTGCTTTGGATGATTATGTCTACAAGGTGGAGAAAGCTATGAAAGATGCCAATATTAGAAACAGGATTTCGCCACATGATAAGGAGATAATAAGGGCTGCAATTAGAGAGGCCAGAGATGTGCTTGCTAATAGCAAGCACAGAGAAGCTCTTGTGTTAAGAAGTGTTTGGTATACTTACAGAACACTTGTGTGCCAATAATGATCAACAAGAATTGATTTTGAAGAAAGTAATATAATGAATACAAATAATGATCAAGACTACCATATTGTTGAATTTATAAACAGAGATGAGAGCAAAGGAAGTAGAAGAAGTTGAGAATGACATATAATGATTTGATTTTGGTTATTATGATGATGAGTACATGTATTTATAATGATAGTTATTGAACTAACTATGACAGTTGTAGTAGCTAACTAATGTGCTTAATCAATACACTAATGTGCTTAATTCTCACAGTGACTTCTCTCAAATTTGATTCTTACAAAACAATTTGATCAATAAATTTAGGCTCGTTTAATGAGTCAAAGTTGCGTAATTTTTCTTTAATCGTTGGGATAAATTTAATTGTTTATACTTTATTTGGTATATGATATTAATAGGATTGATGAACAGAAATACGTAGTATAGGGTGTTAATAGTCGTAGTTATTTTGTTAGTTCTCTGATTTCGAATTCAATGTTTCTGTAAATAAATGCTAAAGAAATAAAATAGTCTTTTATTTTTACTAGACTCCTCACCCTTTCCTTTTTCTGTTATTTTTGACCAAAATATTTCAATTAACATGGTTGCCAAAAAGAAATTGTCTTGATAATGAGAATATTCAAAAGAGATTGATTTTTATACACCATTAATATAAAATAGTTTTACTAAACACATCTGATTAAATATTAATATAATTAAATCCTATGCAAAATTTAGAACATAAAATACTCAGTGTTTTTTCTTTTTTGGTGAGGAAATACTCAGTGTTTTTGTTCAGCCAGATCGTAATTTTAAGGCCTGTTTTAGTTTTTTCAAGGCCCAATTTTAAGTACAAAAAACAACAGTGAGAAAACACACATAAAAATAAGAAAATTACGAAATCTTATCCATTCTCACCAAACAGCCTCAGCAAGAAAGCAAGAAATTGAACAGTACGAGAATTGGTGTAATTGTGTATGTCGCAATGAAAACCAAAGCTGAGACAGATTCTTTCTGGACTTGGAATACCAACAACAACAACAGCAAAGGGCAAGAGCAATTTCAAGTGACCAAGTTCCTCGGAAACAGCAAAACGCAGAAGAAGAACACGGCTCAAACGTTGGTGTTGGGTCCTGGCTTCGGAGCTGGGATCGGGTGCGGTGCTGGTGTAGGATTCGGTTTGCTTGGTGGATTCGGTTATGGAGGTTGGCCTTTCAACCATCTTCAACTAGTTTTCGGCGTTGGAATGGGTTGTGGGGTCGGTTTCGGGTTCGGGTTCGGCCAAGGCATTGGCTACAATTTTGATTTCAGGACACGTAAGTCTAGAAAATCCAAGAAAAATTTCTCTGATTCTAACAAGACAATTGTTATTCAGATTTGATTCTTATTTGTTATTCCAATTTTAATTATGGATTCTGTATTTTTCTCGCAAATTTCTCTTCTAATTTTTGTTTTGTTTTGTTAAGCTCTCATTTTGGTGCATATAGTATTTGCATTATAACCAGATTCATAAGATTCTTCATTTTATCATACACTATTCTGTATTGTGAGTATATATGATATCAAGAAGAGCTTTATCTACTCCTGAGTAAAATTTTCATCGCATTAATGATATTTGAGAACATATCTTGTACATATTAAAGGTGTAATTTAAGCTTGCACTCCCAAATTTGATTCTTACAAAAATATTTGCCTCAAATTTCCTCAACATATATAGTAGCCATTGTTACGTAGAGAACAATTATCCAGCACAAAATATGTTAGTATATACGAAGTAGGATCTAAAACATACAAAAGCAAGATCATTTTTTTTTATCTTATTCCAGATTCAATTTCATCTAATGTTGGACTATGATGATCCCTTGATAAAGTTAACCCCATACATCCATGATGGTGACTTTGTCCATCGTGATTCTCACCATGAGCCTCTGCTAACTGAGCTTGATCAGCAGCATTTTGTGCACAAGGAGCTTGTGTCATACCTCTTGATTCTTCCAAAACCCTAAAAAAGGCATAAGGTCCCCACCCTGCAGATACAAATTTCTCAGCTTGGTAATTTATTATGAGAAGTAATTTGAAGTGGTTCATGATTAGTTTTCAGCTACAATAACAAAGCATTTTCCCGCTAAGTTGGATCAGTTGCATGGATCAGGCGCCGTGATGATATCCATAAATTACGTCTATGAACAAGCATGCTCATGTGAATTATTATATTACTATGGATCTAATAGAGTAGGTGCTGAAGCATACCTTGAGAATGATAAGGAGGGGGAAAAAACTGCAAATAGCAAAACGTAGCCATTGTAAGCCCTGAAAGAAGAAAGCTTAGGTAAGTCAGGCACCAACATCAGTGGTAGGTTGCATAGGATGGATATATAGTTAATTATTGATTGTTATAACTATTGAGATGGTGAAGATGGGCCAACCTATAAGACCTCCGGCGAACACGTCTTGCCAGTGGTGCCAGTAGTCATCGACTCGAGAAATGCCAACCAGTGCTGCAAAGAGTAGTGGTAAGAAAACAAGGCAGAGTTTCGCGACATGGCCGGTGCGATCAAATGCTTTTATTTTTCCGGATAAGTACAAGGATAAAAACCCTAGCCCAGCAAATGACCCTGTAAACAACAACAGATGAAATGAAATTTAACCAAGCATTATTTGAATGAGTTGCACTTTTTCCATCATCCATTCTCTCCTAAAATTGAATTACACCAAAGTGATGAGAATGGCAAAACAGCACAAAACATAAATGCCACATACATGCAGTATGGCCACTTGGAAAACTCTTGTGCCCTTCCTTTATGACATTCTTGTCACCATGACACATTACATTTCCCCAAGTATCATAAACCTAACAAGAATCCATTAATCACTGAGTATAACTGATATAAAGAATCAGCACAATTGATGCTAAAATTTGAAGAGCTAAATTCAAAGAAGACATACATCCTTTCCATCAGGGAAACATCGCCAGAAAAAGTCCGGTCGAGGTCGACCTACTGCGTTCTTGATTGCATCTGTAATTACTGCTGTTACCAAAACAGAGAACAGGAGGCCTGTGGCAGCAAACAAGTTCCTATTATAGTCTCTAACCGTTTCACTTCAGCAAACAAAATAAAATCTGTTTCTAAACTTTTTTAATAAATGATAATAATTTTAAAATTGATACCCAGTACTGCATGATGAAGATCATAGACATCTCTCCTTCGGAAATAGACGAAAAGAAAGATCAGGATAGGCAACAAAACTGCGTACATCTAACCACGCCAAAAATGGTAAATGACAATATAACCCTGTTAGTGTATTTAATCAAGAGAAATATATTAGCAATGTTAAGGAGTAAACATACAGGAACAGCCCAAACAGGAACTGTATTACTCTTCAGTGGATACTTGAGATCAGTCATCATATCCTTCCCAACAAAGCGATAGAAAGGATGGATAATGTAGAGGACGATCTGAATCAACACCAGAAGCAAGAGGATGAGCCAATCGTGCTTGTGCGTTCTCGCAACTGCATATCCATGAGAACTCACAGTATGTGAACCAAGCTGAACTTCCCTCATTCTTAAATCCTAGGGAAAACAAAACCAAGATTGTGATTAAGAGAAGTCAGAAGTGAAAATATTCTGTTCTTATTTAATAAACACCACTACATGTCTATCATGTCTATATGAAAAATAAAAAACAGACAATCAAATTTAATGAAAGAAGAGATGTCCCTAGCAACATTTTGCATTGCTGGTATTATGCTGTATCTTCATTTACTGATACAATCAAGGGTAACTCAATTGACAACCATGTAGATGCATTCTATGAATATAGTAATTATAGTGTGAGTTCGAATTTTCAAAGAAAAGAGGGAAGTGCATACGAAAAGTTAGCCGATTCCATTGAAAAGACAGTATGGTAGAGTGAGTCTGAGAATTCTCTCACAAATATTTGTTAAGTCCAATCTTGTATTGAAAAAACATTGTGAACATCCTGATTCAACTACAAGCTGCTAATTTAGAGCATTTTTAAACTGCTGGCAGAAGGCAGTACAGAGAAGAAAATAGTAAAGAGCAGCTCTATCAACAGAAGTGAACATGCACTATTATTCTTAAATGATTATTAGACAGTGTTTATATCCATCTAGTGCAATTACTTATGTAAGAAAATACTACTAGAGACAGGTTACATATACTCTCTCTATATATCTTTTTTAATGCCGATATCATAATGGTTAACCTTGAATGGTTTTCTTTATTTATTCACGAAAAATCCTAGTTAAATTGTATACCTCTTCATGCTTTGTGTCTATCAATGGAAAATTAACGGATGAAAAGCGAGCACCAGTCACAGCAGATATCGGCAGCATCCTGCTTGATAAATCCTAGGTAACCCGAAGAAAACAATTTCGGGGACAAAAATATCATGAAAAATTATCCTGATTTGCTTTGCCTCTCTTAAAACTTTTAGCTTTTCTGTGGTTCTAAAGACAAGTTCTCTCTAGTAAAGTTAAGCAAAGCTGCAAAATATCCAAATTAGAAAACCTGGGAAATCTTTTCTATGTATACAGCACACAAGCATCACAAATATTCTGGCTATGGATTTTAAATTATGAATAGGTTCACATTGATGTGATGGAATGGAACTATGGAGTGAAATGGAATGGAGAGAAGTTTTCAGTCTATTATGAAAGCCATGGAATGGTGAGGATTCAATGTTATCTACTCTCATCCAATATAAAGGCATTGGATGGAACAAAATGGTATAGGTTCGATCAGATACCATTCTATTCCATCTAATAGCCTAATATTAGTTCATTCCACTCCATTCCTCTCCATTCTATCACTATCCATCAATGCTAACATAGCAAAAATTTGAACCTTTTTATTCCACACGAATGCCAGCATCTCTAGATTCATATGCAAGAGCATGTATCCATCAAAAACAGTAAACAATTAGACACACACAAGCAAAAGTCTCGGACACTAATTAGGTTCAGGAGTTCTAGAGAATTATCACAAAATAGGACAAACAAATTGAATTTAATCCACAATGATAAGCTTGAAAGTCAAGCCAATCAAATAAAAAACAGATAAAAACACACAACTTAAATAGAAACAATAATCACTACTCCCCAATGATCAAAAAGGGGATTCACTGATTCAGTATATAAATAATAGTATAATACTAATCACAATTCCTGTAAAGAGAGGAAAAATGTTCAAAAGAGTGCTACGAGCCTAAGGCAAGAACTGATTTTAGATAAAATGAACTGTTATGTGTGTGTTTAGATTAGTTCATTTTGAGTTCAAAACAACTTGTAATTAAAGAAAAAAAGATGCTTGAAAGCCACAGTTTTTGGCCTAAGTCAAAATTATGTACTATTGTTGTTGACCCTTGATGCGTAAGCCTAGCCAGTTATATCACTTAATCCAACCACCATCATTGTTTTATGTGGAAAAATTATAGCAATAAATTGTGACAAAATAGAATTAGTCATAATTAAAAGCTTTTCGATACAGCTTTAGAGAGAGAAAAAAAAGTAGTCCAAGACATGCCTATATATATATATAACTCAGAAAGACAGAGTGAAAAAGCAGAGTATTGAATAGAAATGCAATATTCATATATGAATGGATACCCAGATGAAGATGAAGTAAGAAAAACAAGCACTTTTTGTAAGTATAGATAAGGGCACACTAACCTGAAGACGAGTCCGAAGATAGTGAAAACGAAAGACTGCTCTTAAATCTGACCAAGCCATTGTTTTTTGAAGTACCCAAAAACCATTCAAAGGAAGAACAGAGTAATAGCGAGAGAAGAAAAAATAAAATGAAAAGAGGGGTTTTCAGTTACAGTTGCAGAAGAAGAAGAAGAGAACAGAATTAGCAGAACAAGGAAAATGGGTTTCCAAATTTAATTTCAAGTTGAAATTTTTGTCCACACAAACAGGTGGAAAAAAAAAAGGAAGAGAGATATGACCAAAACGATAAGCACCATTTATTTTTTTACCTTTGGCGAAACTTTTTGGATGTGAATCTGAGATTCCGATTGGGGGATGATGGTCCCAGTTCAGTCACAATTATGCAGAGCCAGAGATTCTAGTTATGGTGTGAAAAATGATGATGCATAACTAATATAGTTGATGGAGGTACTGATAAGAAAATTAGTAAGAAAAAGGAAGCTTCTTAAGCATAATTTTGTATGTTTGATAAGCTTATAATAAAAATCCTGTGATCTAGATTTATGAGTATCGAGAGATTTTCGTAAAAGATGATGGACTAGGCCATGAAATTCATTAATCGCTATACTAACTCTGTTCTTAAGCATGACTCATAATTACTTCATGTCAAGTTTATCATAAGTACATAACATACGAATTTAATTTTGGTGATGCTACAACAAATCATAATACTCTATTTTAATAACTTTTTAAATAGTATAAGAGATAATAAATTGTTATGATTAATATGATAGTTTATTATTAATTAAAATTAAATTATAAAATATTTGTTAGAAATTAGATTAGAATGGATATTTTTAAATTCAATACAAGTTGTTTATGAATTTAATTTGGATATATAAAATATTTTTATATCATCATTTAATTAAATATACTTCTATTTAAAATTTGTAGATTAAAACAAATAAAAATCAAAGTACACGGATTAAAAAAGTGTAAAAAGAAAAAAGAAAAATCATATCTCTAGTTTCTAATCCTCTTGAGTTCAGTTCTTAAGTTCTATTCAATAATGTCTAATTTGTAAATATTTTGTTAAGTGTTTAATAAACCAAAAATCGACACTTGTTAGCTTTTTGTCTTAATCAAAACTTTGGTGCTACACAAGAAAAGGTTAAAAAGCCAGAAGCTACCCGGGAAGTTTCTTTTCTATTAGCTCATCAATGGAGATTGGAGGGTAAGGTCCCACTTGAAAGGACTCCTTTATACCATTGTTTGTATTTATTATGTATAATTAAATCAGAAAATATAAAATCAAGTTTTTAAGTTAGTACAAACACAATCCTTTATCCTTGTCTAACATCAATTTCTTAACAAAGCAATAAAGCTGGTTTTTGCCATAAAAGAAATTTGAAACTCTGTTGATGGAAAGCACATATGATCAAAGAGGAAAGGGAGAGAGACAAAATATGAGTTATATGATCCATAAATGTGAAGTCTCTATTGTTACCATTTTCCTATAACTGATTTTCATTATGTGATCATACTATTCTTCTTGCCTCTGAAAAACTTGGCGAAATTCGCAATCACCTTCTTTCTCTTCTTAATCGGGAAAGGACTAACGAGCCGTGCTGCTCCGGCCGGCGAAGCAGACTTTTGAAACTTAGCTCTCCTAGCAGGAGTTATGCTGCCATTGGATTTGATGCTCTTCCTAGACATTGCTCTCTGAAAGTTCTTGGAAGACTTCCTCTCACGTTTTCTTGGCCAATACTCAAACTCCTCACAACTAACTTTTCTTGCAAGAAACTTCTCTTTTGTGTAAATCTCCTTTTCTGTTTCTCTAAGTTCTCTCTCAGCTATTCTTGTTTTCATCACTATTTCATTCTCACTAGCCTTGAAAGCTTCAATCCAAGCCTGAGCTGCCTCAACTTTCTTAGCAGCAATTTCTTCGGCTGCGGCCGCATGATTAGTTAAGTACTCATACTCAAATCTTGATATAGTTATCATGGAACTATGCTCTGCTGCTAAAGCTCGTTCTGTCATAGTAGTCTCAGCAAGTGTCCTTAGCTGCTCTAAGGCCAATGCTTCTGATGTTTTTGCCACTTCTAGCTCTTCCATTGCGCCTCGCAATCTTTCCTCGGCCATGTCTACCTCAGACTCAATTTTCTCAATCTCATCCTTGGTGATTGTAATTTCTTGGCTTATAGTTTCCTTATCCTTTTTCGCAGCATCTCTTTCAGCCTTCAAGTTGTCAAAAGTATGCGATAGGCTAATGACAATGGATTTGGTCTTTTCCTCAGCAGCAGACACAGCTTCTAGCTTGGATTTTGCTCTCAAGAGCTTGGAATTGATGTTTAGAAGTGTTGACTCTACTTTTCCTTCTTCCTTCCTCAATCGAGCCGACTCGGAAGTGACATGTTTCAGCTCATTTCTTATGACATCCATGGAAGCCATAAACTGAAAACATTCTTCTCTAGTCAAAGCCAATTTGTTCTTTGCTGCTTCCAATTCTTCTTTTACATTATGTGACATGGTAGTGTCTCCTGATTCCTCTTCTTTCCTGAAACTTCCTTCCAATTTCTCCACACTCGGATCGCGTTGAGCCCTTTTCGCCATTTCTTTAACTGAGTTCAGCTCATTCTGCAGGAAATCAACATCTGACATAGTCACAGCTAGTTTCTTTTCAAGCTCTTTTGACTCATCTATCTCATCCATTGCATCCTTCAATTTTCTCCTCACAGTCTCCAATCTCACTGCATAATCATTTGCTTCCTTTTCTTTCTGTGATTCAATATCTGCCAATTCTTTCAAAGCCTCAATCCTTGCAAGCTCAGCAAGCACTTGTTCTTCATTGGCTTCCTCAATCTCCTTTGTAAGAATCTCTGCAGTTTTGGAACAATAGAGCATCTTAGATCTTGATGCTTCGATTACTTTCTCGGCCCGCGATTTCTCTTCCAATGCAGAAGCAACATCAAGCTTAAGCTTGAACAAGTCCCTTTTAACATGTTCCAATTCTTTCACCACTAGTGAATTCTCATAAGTCTCATTCTTCCTTGAAAATAATGTCCCATTTTGGCTCTTTCTCCTCTTCTCTAGTGTTTCTATGCCTCTCATTTCAACCTTTACCTTGTTACTTGATTCCTCAATCATAGAAGATAGATGTTTCACCGTCTTCTTCGCGGTCGAAAGCTCAGATTCTGCTTCTGCTTTCACAGATTCTGCAGTCCATTTGCTTTCTTTGTACCGGCCAATATCATTTCTTGCTTTGTGGAGTTCTCTTGTTCTTGATGAGGGCTTCTAAAGAATATTTGAGATGAAAAAAAGAAAAACATGCAAAGATTCAATAAAGGAATGTCACAAAAAGTGGTTGGTAGCAATGGAAGAGGATTTATATATTACCACTAAGATTTCCATCTGATTTTTCTTCAATTGAGGACTATCAGTACCATCAACCCTATCATCAAACAAGTTAACAGCAGCTTTAACTGATCCAACTCCTCTTCTGTTGTTACCAATCTTTATGCCATCCATGTGTGTTTGTTCTAGTTGCTAACAAATCTTTGCCTAAACTGATAAGAAAAGGTCCATAATCAAAAAATGGTTCACTTTTTAACTTTATCCTAAACCAAATTGTTCTTGTCATTTTGCTACCACAACATAGCAACTATGTAACATATAACTACATATGAAAACACTATAAGAGAACCAAATACCATACCTGATACTCTTCTTGAAATCTGGTTAGCTGAAAAAATCAAATGGTGAAGTGAAATTTTTGTGGAGGATTCTTGGCTCAAATGGAGAAAGAGGAGGAAGGAGAGTTTCTGATGAATGGCTGGTATAAAACATCACTACCTATAATATTTTATTATTTATTTCTATACAGATAGATTTATCATTGCATTATAAAGGTCTTAAATTTTTTTGCACTTAGGACCACACAGACTTCATTTTCACTCCTTTTTGTCTGTTCTAGTATTGTATCAGAGGCCTTTTCTCTTGAAAAATGTGCCAAAACCAATACTTTTGTTATGAAGTATGAACCATAATTTTCTGCTATTTAATATAACTTGGAGAATGTTTTTTCATTTATCCTTCCTACAAGAGAATAGATCAATTAATTTCCGATGAATATGGGTCATACAACATAAATATGTCAAACTAGTATCCAATGTATGTTATATATAATACGTAATATGTATCATATGTATAGCACACATAAGTACGACACATATTACATATTATGTATAGTACACGTTGAATACTAATTTGATATATTTCTGTTCTACGATAAATATTACTATTAATTCCATTCTAATGCCTTTATGGAACTCTCATAAGTTCTAAAAGAAAGAGACCTATCAAAATTATGTGTTAAATAGAGGAAGTAAAATGTTAAAAGTAGAATATTTTCTTTTACAAAATTATTGGTTATAAGTTATTAATGTGAATGGCAGAAAATGGACATATATATAACTCAGATCACAGATATTTTTTTTGTCTTTTTCACAAGGCTTTTGTGCTTGTTTCAGGTCTATGACTTTTTCTAAAAGTTGTGGCTAACTTAGAATCATGGCTTTGCCACAAAAGAATCTATGGCACAAGGATTAGCCACATCTTCAAATGCTGATCCATCAATTGGGTCTCTTACATGCAACAGCCAATGTGACCATGAATTTTATTTGTACAAATAAAAAATGGGACCCTTTATAATCACAAGTTGGTTGGGCTATAGAAGGAAGATTCTTTTATATAAAGTATTTTTTCTTAGAAAAATGTTATTTTATTTAATAGTTAAAATTATTGTAAAAGAAGAAACAATTGGATGTGATAATAGTCCTCATTTACTCCACTCTGACTATTAGGTGTTGAAATAACATAACTATTTCTTTAGCATGAATTTTTACTTAAAAATGATTTTATAATAATTTATTTTTTAATAGTAAATATAAAAGTCAAAAAATTTTATTTATCATGATTAAATATAAATGTAAAACTATTTTATAAGCATGTAAATTGAAATTTTTTTATTTAATATTTTTCTAAACATAATGAAACATGGTATTTTTTGGATTTAATTTATAGAATTATATAATCATGCATTGCTATAATAGTAGTTTTTCTTCGTACTATTAAAAAGTTATCAAAATAATTTATATTAATTGGATGTACATGTAAAATATAAATAATGTATTAAAATTATACTCATATTTTTTAAATGAAAAAAATTGATATAACTATATTTTACCAACACATCTAATATACTCTATTAATTCTTTAATTTTGACTAGTTTTAGAATTGTAATTTAATACATTTTTTTAAAAGTGATCAAAATTTATATACCCGACCCTAAAATATTCCTATAAAACTTCGGTTGATTTTTTTTTTTCTGTTGCTTGTTATTCAGAATTTCATCTTGACTAATCCGTCATTTCAAGTTACATATCTAGGAATGACATGTAATAAAAATTTTCTCCATCTATAAAATTTATACTTAAAACATTACTTCATCCATTTCAAAATATTAGTCTTTTAAGGTTTTTACACGTAGATTAAGAAATTCAATAAATATTCTTAATTTTATAAAATGATATATTAAAATGACTAAATTACCTAAAATATTAATGAGAAAGAAAGATGATTAGTAGTCTCTTGGAGTAATATTCAAGAAAGTAAAAGAAATGATATTAGGGATATAATAGGTATAAAAATATTAAATTGGCATTGGAAATTGAAAATCATAATTATTGTGAATTTTTTTTTCTCCCTAAAATGACTAATATTTTAAAATGGAGGGAGTATTTAAAATATAACAAAACGCTTATCATTTGTTTACTCTAATTAGTGTAGTGCATTATAGTTATAGCATTAAATTTCACTTATTTTATTACAGAGACTATGATATGATGATCTTCGATTCCCAAGGCACATTTTAGAACTCTCCTCAAGACAAAAATAAACCGACTCAAAGTCCTCGTATTTGCAAAGTCTTCCAAGTCCAAAGCAAGCTCCTTTTTGTTTTCAATTTTTCATCCTTCGCCGATTGCGAGTAATTCAGCAATTAGTGATAATAACGAGAGAGTTAATTAACCTCGTAAATACCCAATTCCAGTTAGATTAGTTGTTAAATTAAAGAATTAACAATACTAATACTAATAAAGAAAAGTACCGCGAAGGAAACAAAGTCATGTGAGATGTGTCACCTACCTTGCATACATTTGAAACTTCTTGACACAACAACACGTAGTAACACTCACAGATCTATTCCTTCTTCAATGGCTTCTGATCACAAAATCTTAGGGTTTTGATCTCAGAATTTCGTGTCACAAATGGACGTGGAGAGATCGTCGCTGTGCAATTGCGTAGTCAATTTCCTTTTGGAAGAGAACTACCTTCTCACCGCGTTCGAGCTACTCCACGAGCTCCTCGACGATGGCCGCGACCACCACGCCATTCGCCTCAAGCAGTTCTTCTCCGATCCCAACCTCTTCCCCCCCGATCAAATCTCTCGCCTCAACTCTCTCCGAGGTATGTACTCCATCACTTTCCTGAACTGCCTTCTCAGATTCGATCTCCAAATCCAGCTCCCGAATCCCTAATTCCTGTATTGTTTGTTTGTTCGGTCAACGATGAAAACTTTTGGGAGGTTTATTGTGATTTATTCACGTTATGTAATTAGACTTGGTAGGTAGTTAGTGAGTTAGTTATGTTAGTTGTGATTAGTTTCTTCTGTAGTTCAGAATTAGTTGTGAAATGAATAGGTTACATTTAGGAATTGGATTGCTTTGTGAGAATGTGACCATGTGTGCTATGTGAAACCTTTTGGTGGAATTAGAATTTGATTTAGAAATGCTAAATGTTAAGGTAAACGTGCTGTTGCTGCTAAAGTCTGCTGAATGATATGGACAGTGTTGATATTGAAGCTCAGAAATTATTATTATGTGTACAGTAGCGCATTGTTCTAACTGTAATGAACTGGTGGATTTTGAGCTAGTGTTGTTAAGGTTTATGTGTTGTGACTTATGAGTTGACTTTGAGGAGCTGGGACTTTGGTGTGTCCTTGGTGAGATTACAACAACAATAGCTATGTCTTATCCTGCTAAGTGAGGTCGGCTACATGTGTCCTTTGTGAGATTGTTCAAGGGAAAAAAAAAGGAAGCATGTGATTGGGGTGCTAAAGGCAGCCTTAATGATAAAGGAATAGTAGAGAAGCCCTGAACTCAACCATATTAAAGGAGCGAGATTTGCAATGAAGAAATTACAAATCGATCTTGATAAATGAGGAAAGAAATATATGCTATCAAATAATTCTGGCTTTGTTGCTTGTATGAAAATTGAGAGAGAAATCCAGCTTCAACTAGGAAGCATAAAAGAAAACTAGTGAACTGGGGAAAAACAATGCACACTTAAAGATGCCCTTGATTAGGAAGTAGTCTAATGCAAACTCTTTCATATGACTTATACTTATACATGGAAATTAGTTAGAGTCTAAACTCTAAAGTGATGTTAACTGTATAACTGCAAATTGCTAAGGAGAGCCACCAGGGTGACTCCTTGAGTCCTTTCATTATTTATCTTGGCTTTCAGTAACTTGTTTAAATTAATCTCTATTTCTTTCCAATGAAATGAGGAGGGGTTTCCTGTGGTCATTTTATGCAACATGCACTTTTGTTTTCTTTGATGTGGACATTATTTCTGTGTGTTATGTAATCTTGGGGCATGCTATTCTCTCTTCTACGTTTTCGATCTTGCAAAGCAGTGGCAGATCCTCAAAGTTTACTGGAAGAGAAAGAAGCAGCAGAAGAAAAGTTAGCTATTAGTGATTATGAACTGCGTTTGGCTCTAGAAGACATATCTAAACTCAAAATTGAATTGCAGAAGAAGGCAGAAAACCATAATGAACTACATGGTATTTTTCTTCAACACTTCATATTTTTGTGATATCCATTTGACCACATATCATACAGGTTTTAGATAGTGATATACAATTTCGTTGAAGGCCTTTACTTATGATTAGTTTTTGAATTTATTTTTTGGGATAAAAAAATAGGAATAGTTAGACAAGAAGGAGAGAATACAAGAGAGGATAAGATTCCATAAAAAACGGTCACAAAGTTGAAGGAAAACAAAAAGTAATATCCACAATGAGAAACCACAACCCAAGAGGAAATTAGAAAAGGAAACCACGGCTGCCCCCATTATCTTCTAGGAAACTCCCTATTCCAACCCTTACTAGGGGTTTTATAAAAATTTCTCTACTTGGAATACAGAGGATCTTCTCCAGACTTAACTGCTCTTTCCACATATGATTCTACAATATTGTAATTTTTGCATAATTCTATTTTGGATGCAGTTGTACAGTCAAGTGGAGATGTTTCAGTGAATGATGGGCAGCAAGTTCAGCAACAAAGGAAGAATACTTCCTTCACTGATTTGGGCCCATTAAAGGATACTGAACGTCAAGATCTTAATTGTGCTGTGAAAGAATACTTGCTTATAGCTGGCTACCGTCTTACTGCAATGACATTTTATGAAGAGGTTGGTAGTGCTTTATTTACTTCCTTCCCCTCTTTCAACGACTTCCTTATTTTTCCCCGTCTTTACATGTTTTTCTTTTTACTAGACTCTATGTCTCTATCTTGTGGTTTTTATAGGAAAATGATGTCTCCTTTGTTCTTTGAAATGCAATATTGCTGTTTAACTTGTTTGGTTTTGGGTTCTCTTTTGTTCTATTACATTTGCCCTGCTATTTTGGGTTCTTAATGCAATGCAATATCTAATCTGCTGTAACTGTTCCTGTAGGTTACAGACCAGAACTTGGACGTTTGGCACAACACACCCGCATCAGTTCCAGATGCCTTGCGTCATTATTATTATCAATATCTTTCATCAACCTCAGAGGCTGCTGAGGTAATTTTTTCACTCATTGTATAAGTGGCTCATTTTACCTAAAATAATGCCAAGAGCTTGTCTGACTGTGTTTATTTATTTTATGCTTTTGCTGCACTTGACTTCTTCAGCTTACAGTTTTGTGGCTTTTGTACATCTTGTTTTATGCTTTCATAGGTTTTATTTGTGCATTTTTCCTGCTGCTATTTCCATTGATGATTGATTTTAATTGTTAGAGCACTTAATAGTTTATGGGCATATATGTTTAAGTTAGGATTAGTACATGGGTTGGACTTTTGTCTCGAACCTTTGAGTACCTAATCTAATCCCAAATAGTAAATGTATAAAATATGTAAGAGGGGGGAGCCAGACAAGCTAAATCAGTGTATCCCTTTGCTGCTAACTCTCCAGCTCTCTCATAATATGATATTAGAAACTCTCAATAGTGATTTCTCGTAAACCCCAAATTATTGCTTTTTGGAATTCTCTCCCTAATATCTTGAGCTCTCAATCGTACTCCACCCTAAACTGTTCATTTCAAATTACTGTATCTGCTGAATGAAACATGAATGCCATGCAGGAAAAAATGACAATACTTCGGGAAAATGAAATGTTGCTTAAAGAAAATAAGGAGTTGAATCAAGAAAAGGAAAGCTTTTTAAAGAATAAGGATCTTGCAGATGCTCAAATAGGGGCGTTAACTAAATCCTTGGATGCAATGCAGAAAGATCTTAAAGAAAAAGAAAACATGGTAGTTCCTTCTTACTTTTAAGAGGTGCTTTCAAACAACTTTCATATTTTCAAAATTATAATATACTATTTTATCTTTCAGGTGCAAGTTTTAAAGCAATCCTTTGAGCAACAAAGAAAGGAGCTCAACAATTGCAGAGTTGAGATTACTTCACTGAAAATGCATATTGATGGGTCTCGTTCTGGAAATAATCTAGTTTTTGGTGATGTTAATAATGTTCAATCTCAGTCTTTGGAGAAGTATGAGGAAGAAATTAAGAAATTGCAGATGGAAATGGAACAGTTGAAGAAAAAGAATATAAGAGCTCCAGAACCTGGAAATCTTGATGGTTCTGAAAATGGAATTTTGCCAACAGATGATAAAGTGATAGAAATTCATGAAGACCGAGGTGCAGTATCTAACACTGTTGATGTGACTTTGGGTGTTGTACATGAAGATGCTCAACTGCCAGCTGTTCAAACTGTTAATGAGTATGCTGATAAACATGAAGATAAATTGCCTGAGTTATTGAATCCTGCAAAAATAGAAAGTTCTTTTGAAAATATCAATAATCTCTCTGAACAAAATGATGGGCAACAAGTAGCGGATACCAAGTTACTTGTAAAATCAGACAGTGGCAATGATGAAGCAATATCTGAGAAGAAGGCAAGTCCATTCTACATTTTGTTTGAGTTGCTTACCATTTTTGAATTTTGTGAAACTGAATGTTGGCACTGGTTTTGCTCGGGGCTTGTTCTTCTGTTTAAAATGGTGAACTAGCTTTAGTGTTGCTGATTTTCATTGCCGATAACATAGTGCTTTTGAAAAATATGAATGTAAAATATCACTCTACTCTTCCCAAAGAAATAATGAAATGTTAAAATGAAGAGAATTTAAAAAAGTGATTTGTATTTTTTTATGTCATAGTTTAATCATGTTTTCCTATTTTGTTTATATCTTGACAGGGATTAGGAACCATTCAGATACTTGCAGATGCTTTGCCAAAAATTGTTCCTTATGTCTTGATCAACCATCGTGAGGTTTGCTCTCACTAATTTATTTTTTCATGTGTACATGTCCTACATTGGCTGCATCAATTTTGTTTGGCTGCAGGAGCTCCTTCCTCTAATTATGTGTGCAATTGAGCGCCACCCAGATAGCAGCACTCGAGATTCTTTGACCCACACATTGTTTAATTTAATCAAACGTCCAGATGAACAACAGAGACGAATAATAATGGATGTATGTTGGATTGTCTTCTTTACCTTTTATAATGGATGGTTTCAAGACACAACTTTGAGATTCTTTGTCTTAAATTCAGGCATGTGTAAGCCTTGCAAAGAATGTTGGAGAGATGAGAACAGAAACAGAATTGCTTCCACAGTGTTGGGAACAAGTATATTCTTTCCTCAATTTTGAACATTGTTTTTGCCATTCTAATATGGACCAGGTTTTCAGATTTTTGTTGTCATGGCTTTTAGATCAGTCACACATACGAGGAGCGTCGATTGCTTGTTGCTCAATCATGTGGAGAGCTTGCAGAATTTGTACGGCCTGAGATTCGTGATTCTCTCATTTTATCTATCGTGCAGCAATTAGTAGAAGATTCTGCTGTTGTTGTTCGAGAGGCCGCGGCTCGTAATCTGGCTATGCTACTTCCACTTTTCCCGAACATGGATAAATATTTCAAGGTCAGCCTCATTAAATTTGCTTCGAGGCAATCATGGAGAAGGTTACTGACTAGAGACTTGGCTACAATGTAAGCTCTAGAATAGGTTGATAAGGCATGGTCTAGGGAATGAAGCCTCTTACCCTGACCATAATATGAGAACTTCTACGACCAACTAATAATTAAGGATGAAGAGTTTCCTCAGTTTTTTGTTGTTTTTCTTTGTTGATAGGTGGAGGAGTTGATGTTCCAATTGATATGTGATCCATCAGGAGTGGTGGTAGAAACTTCTCTCAAGGAATTGGTTCCTGCAGTTATCAAGTGGGGAAACAAATTAGATCACGTTTTGAAAGTTTTACTTTCTCATATTTTAAGCTGTGCTCAGGTATTTGTTTCTCTTTGTACTGTCACTTCTCCCATGTTACTACAAATTTCATTCCCGCGAATTACTTTTCTGAGTGGAGTTTTCTCTCCCAATCTGCAGCGTTGTCCTCCTCTTTCTGGGGTTGAAGGGTCTGTGGAATCACATCTCCGTGTCTTGGGTGAAAGAGAGCGCTGGAATATAGATATTCTGTTGAGAATGCTGGTGGAATTGCTTTCCTGGGTACACCAGAAAGTGATTGAAACATGCCCTTTCTCGTCCACCGCAGAATCTACACAATCTATGCTGTCTACTTCAATGCTTGAATTGTATGCAAGGTAGGCTTAGCAAGAAGAGTTGACTTTGAAATAATACTTTTTGAACATTTGAAAGAGTTGGTGCCACTGGCCTTGGATCTTGATGTCCTAACCTTCCACCCATGATTGTCTATTTGGGAGATTGGTAGAAGGGGAAATGGAGGAAAGGGAATAGGATGGCAGGTCGTGTCTTATTTTCATTGATCAGTAGTGTGTAGGTTTGATTCATGATGTAATATATATGCTCTATGGACACGCATTCACAGAAAGACTGATTCCTCTTCACTGCCCTGTCGCTGCTACTGAATTTTAGTTGTTTGCACTTCTGCTAGGGGACAAGTTGAATGGGATGCATTTGAATGGATGCATGTTGAGTGCTTTCCTAATTTGATACACTTGGCTTGCTTGTTACCACAAAAAGAAGACAATCTACGGAGTCGAATTTCAAAGGTCACTTGCCATCCTTTTTCAATTTTTTATTAACTGATTTGTGTGGACATTAATGAAAGTTTGATCTTGATGTTTGAGTTTTGCTGATCAAACTTTTTTATGCAGTTTCTGTTATCTGTTTCTGAAAGGTTCGGAGATTCCTACATGACATGCATAATGCTACCTGTATTTTTAGTAGCAGTTGGGGATGATGCTGATTTGACATATTTTCCTAGTGCCATCCGTTCAAAAATTAAAGGTAATGACTCTTAATTTTTTCTTTGAAATTTTCACATAATTGCTTTACATTTGACTGTTCACTTGTAGGTTTGAGACCAAGGTCTGCTGTTGCTGATAGGCTTTCTACAATGTGTGTCCTACCGCTTCTGTTGGCTGGTGTCTTGGGTGCTCCTGGAAAACATGAAAAGTTAGCAGAATATTTGAGGAAGCTGCTACTAGAAGAAAATTCCATGGAGAATCCACCAACAAAGCACACTCCTGAGATTATTAATTCTATTCGTTTCATTTGGTCTGAATATCACCATAAACATTCTTAAAATTTTATATCATTTTATTTCTAATATTCTGAGTGAGCTTTCTGTATAATGCAGCACATATGAAGAAAACCATGGTATGATATTTAATATACTATGGGAAATGGTTGTCAGCTCTAACATGAACATGAAAATCAATGCCGCTAAACTGCTCCGAGTTATTGTAAGCTTACTGTTATCCTAGTTTCTAGTTGCATTTCATATAAATGTGAAAACTAACATCACTGTCTTCATCAATAGGTTCCATATATTGATGCAAAGGTTGCTTCAACTCATGTTTTGCCTGCCCTAATTACTCTTGGATCTGACCAAAACCTGAATGTGAAGTATGCAAGCATAGATGCATTTGGTGCTGTGGCTCAACACTTCAAAAATGAAATGGTATCTGTTACTAGTATTTCACGATAGTTTCTGTTAAAGTTATGATGTCAACACTGCTCGAGGTTTCATATGACTTATTAAATGAGGTATCTTTCAGATTGTTGACAAGATACGTGTTCAAATGGATGCTTTTCTTGAAGATGGTTCACATGAAGCTACTATCGCTGTTGTTCGTGCATTGGTGGTTGCAGTACCACATACAACAGAAAGGCTTAGAGATTATATCCTTAACCTTGTTTCTGAACAACAAATATGCTTGGAAAAAATACTTAATGTTTGACATTATGTGTCATTTTCGTAGTCACTTGCATTTTCTGTTGGCTTTTACGATCTTTAAATTGTGCTATAGTTTTTTTTTTCTTTAACTCAGCATACATCTTCTGTCCAAGATTTTTCAACTTACAAGTACGCCAAATGCAGCTAGTGATTTGATGCGTCGACGAGAGAGAGCCAATGCATTTTGTGAGGCAATCCGTGCTCTGGATGCTACAGGTTAGCTCATCCAAAAAATTATATTAAGCTTGCATCTCCAAACACTTTAAGGTATTTCTGGTGTTCAGCAGAATTTATAATTAATAATATTAACGATCCAGCCTTAAATATCAATATTCCCGCATTCTTCCTGTATCAGAGGTGCATGTAGCGGTAAAGTTACAGAAACCATGAAGTTTCTGTGTTCTAATATATAGGATTCATAGTTTTGATTATGTAACATGCACTTGGAGCTGCCAGTTTGGTTGTTTACCTAGTCTTTCCATAATCCATCGACCAGTTATTACCTTTTACATATCAATCTGTTTAGCTGTGAATGAGATGTGTTTAATTTAATCAATGGAATGATCATATTTTTCAGGAGAAAAATCCTTATTCCTATAAAAAAGAGTGGCTAGTTTTTCTGGGTGTGTGCTATTCAATTGTTGATCAAAATGAAATTTGTTATGTGAGAAGGGAAAATTAGGAGATAGATCATATATCCTTTTTCCATCACTAGGCACAACAATAATTCTTCAGTAATTCCGTCTACAATTACAAATAATTTGCCTCTAGTATTCTAACTCTTAGTCTCTCTTTTAGATCTTCCTGCAAATAGTGTTCGCGACTTCCTTCTGCCTGCTATACAGAACCTCTTGAAAGACTTGGATGCCCTTGATCCAGCACACAAAGAAGCCCTTGAAATTATTATGAAGGAAAGATCTGGGGGAACTTTTGATTCTATTAGTAAGGTGATGGGTGCTCATCTTGGGCTTCCATCATCGGTCAGCAACATCTTCGGTGAAGGTGGGTTGCTTGGAAAGAAAGAAACCACTTCTGAGCCGCCACCATCAGACCCTGCTGTGTCCCCAAAGACTGCCGCACCGTCGCCGGCAGAGGACACTAGATTCAGGCGCATCATGCTTGGAAATTTCGGTGACATGCTGCGCGGCAAGGGAAAAGCCCTAGAGGATGGTCAAAAACAATAAGATGAGATTCTGCTTTGTGATTTTATGCTCATTCTCATACATACAACAGAAAACCAAGACAACCCCACTTGGTGGGGTTTGCCACAAGCGTTTTCCATATAGGAGAGACTGTTTTTATTCCTCTTACAGTGATTTTTCTGAGATAGGAGATGAAAATATAGGTTAAAGAAAAGGTATATTTGTTGCAGTTTTGTTGTGTTCTTGTTGGATAAGATCGACTAGGATTCTATCTAGGATTTGTGTGGGGGACATGAGAGATTTGTATCGAGCATGTCTGAATTTGTAAATTGTTCATTGAATTATGGTTTATACAGTGCTTTACGGATGGATATCTTTATGGATTGGGATAATAATAAAACTGAATCCCACTTACAATCTTTCTACCAATAGTCTTAAGTGCCTTTCTACTCTTTAGTGTTAGAATAACATTTTTAGTGGTTCTATCGGTTTAGTAATCATAGTGGCAAGAAGTTTTTTGAAATAAGCTCATTTGGTTTGGACAATTGAATTTGGGTGCAGAACTAGATGCATCCCTCGTAGCTTTAAAATGTCTTCTACAACTTTATAACAAGCATAAATGGTGAGAAAAGAGAAAAATAACAGAAAAATGTATATTTTTTGTTTGGTTGATAAGAGAAAATAAGAAGAAACGAAAAATCATAGTGAGTTCCACGTAAAATAGTATAATAAAATTACAACCTTTGTCTTTGAAACGATTAAAAAAAAATCATGAAAAATTTCACTTACACTAAAAGGTTCATTTGCTTTACATTATTTATCTTTTGATCTATAAATATATGAGTCAATTATAATGATAGAGACAAGTTAAATTTCAGCAATAAGTAAAGGATAATTATATTTTACTTATGTGTCAAGAAATTAGTAGTGTCAAATAAATAAATTGTTTAGCTCCAATATACCTAAGAAGCTCTAAAAAATTATTAGCATATGAATTATCACTATTTTATCTTATTTTCCTCTAAATTTAAAAAAAAAAATACAAGTTTATCTTTATTTAATTTCTGTGCCCTTACTTTTTCTCCTATGCAAGCTGGGAAATCCTGTACTTAACGAATCATGTTCAATAAATAGTAATGTAATCGCAAAAGTTAAATTTCTATTTGTGAAGCACATAAAAATAAAGGTAGCATTATATTTTTCTCGTTTCATAAAATACAATGCGTTACGAAATCAATATTTCCAGTACGGAACCAAACACGCAATACCTAACATGTAGCCACTTTGTTGGGATTAATATATAGGCTATACCATTATTGCGTGGAATGGGTTTAATTTTTTTTTAAATGATTTATATACACTAAAAAATCAGTTGCATTATATGTAATAATTCAATTTTTTGGATTAATAATTTTAAAATGTTAAATTATTACATACGGTGACTGATAGTGACTGATTCTGTGATATACATGTAACATTACTCTTTTTTTTTTTTATTAAATCACCGTATCTTTTCTTTTTTACATTTTTCTCAATTGTGTGTTGAGTCACTAAAACGATTTAATTTTTCAATTTGTTAAGAAAAACGATACTTAAGTAGTTTCTTATGCGACTAACAGTATGTGTATTTTTTTCTAAAAAAGAATTATTTAGAAGACATGAAATAAATTAATTTTTCTAATTAGTAAACTTATAACACAAGCTAAGAATACTTAAAATAAAAATATTTAATTATAACATAATAATATCAGTGTAAAAAATATAGATTGTCAGTATAAAAATTATATGTATTAATTTGTGAGACTTTTAGTTAATAACTGATTAAGTCTAAAATTATTGAATATCAGTAATTTTATACTAACAATGAGTTTAATTAAACTTATAAAAAAATCTTAGTAATATTTAAAGAATTTTGCTAATAAATATTCTAAAAATATTTATAAAAAATTTCTAAAATAATAAATTTAAGTAAAATTTAAAATATTGTAGTAGATTCATTATGAAAAAATAAAACTTACTATCTTCCTACAATGAATAGTTGTATTTTTAGTATTTTAGTAAATGTCCCAAAATTCAAATTTAAAATATTCTAATAAGTTTTTTTATATAAAATTAAAAATATGTTTTTTAAAGAGAATAATTTCAATATTATTATCTTACTAAATATTTTTAGTACATTTTACAGCAAAACTAAAAAATTAAAATAGAATTTCCACTATTTAATGTAAGTCGAAATCATTTGCATGTTGAATTGATGGGATCAATGGAGCACTTTTAATTTGCCACGATAGTGCATATGAGTTAATGCAAAGTTATTGCTCTCCAACGCCCCTTTTGTTGCGGGGACCATCGTCCTTTCACATGAAGAAAACTATTTAGGCGATTCTACTTTTATAGTATGAATTTTGTAAGAGAAAGTAAGTATATAGATAATAAAATTTACATATTTTACTAAGACATCACCTTAATATTTTGGCACATGTCCCTACTTTTAGAGTGAACATAAAATTACAAGAGTTAATGTGTATTATGCTCTCTTATCAAATCATAAGCTTATTTTTCAGTGTCTTAGTATTTTTGTCCTTGATGTCACCTCAAACAAACGTAATCTAAGTTTTTAATTATTATATAAAAAATGTGTTAACAATTAAAAATGTTTAGATGATGTGTCAAATGATAATTAATGGTGCACGGAGGGAAAATTAAACTCCATAAAAGTTTCCAATTGTTTGCTTTTTCAATATCAACTCTTCACCATTTAACCATTTAATACAGAGGAATACTATGCGTACAATGAAAATTATATAATATTTGTACAATAATCATATTTATCGTTAGATTATATTAGCTTATAAATTCATATTACAATCCAATAGTGGATATGATATTTGTATAGGTATTGTATAATTTTTATTGTACACATAGCATTAATGTTTAATATATGTGTCTCTCAATGGTTGATCCACACATATTATGATCAAAGCACCCAACAATAGCTTCTATATTTATCGTCATGCCTCATTAAGTGATCAAAGCATAATTCAACCTAATGCTCCATAAGAGCAACTCCAACTGGATTTTTTTTAATCCCATTTGTAGTGTTAGAAAGTGGGACTCTCACTTCTAAAACTAAGCATTGATCAAACTAAACTTATTTAAATGGGATTAGCCAAATCAACTAAGATCATTTCAGAAGTGGCCGAATGGTGGAGGGACTCATAGCACAGCAAAGACACTTTAGTGCCAAGTTGGAATAAATAAAATTGATCCTTTCTATATTAGAAATAAAAGTGTTGATTTTGTTCATTTATATTTTTCAAGATATGTTGATTAAGTGGAATTAATGTGATAAAGAGGGATAAAATATATCCAAATTGGGTCTCTCTTAATTATGCTTTAAGGTATGAAAATCACTTATTCCAACTTTTTCTGATTTCTATGTATCACTTTTTTATTATAAAATAAAAAGTTTAAATTAGATAAGACTCATCTTTATACAAAATCATGATAAATCATCAACTTCAATGATAATTTTATGACCAAATTTCGTCCATAGAAAGAATTTCCTAAAATTCAAATTCAAATCACCATTAACATTGATGAAGATCAAACCAGATGTATCAATCATGATTTACATATACTAGTATTAAAATCACTTATTTCAACATTATGTTTCTTTGACTAAAACTCAATTAGTACCAACCATTATATTATTTATACTTCAATATTTAATTATACGTACGTGCTATATGTATAGTGCATACACATTAAATACCAGTTAAACGAATTTATGTAATGAGACAAGCATTATTGTTTATACCTATGCAGTTACTACTATATTTTGATAGGAACAGAGTATTGTATGCTATGCTATGGTATGCATTGAATCTCAAAAAAATAAGACTCCTAGCATTTATGATTTATTTACTTCTACTACTTGCCACCCTCATAATTAATTAATACCACAGTAAATAACAACTCATTAATGACCCAAACCAAACCAAACCCCACTACTCACTCACCACTTATATAAACTGCCTCATATCCTCAATTTCCTACATACCCCTCTCATCCATCCCCTCTATCTTATTAAGTCACCACAAATAAAACCCTGACAAATTAAAATCTTAACCCAATAATATAATATGATGATGATTATGAAGAAGGTGGTGTGTGCTCTATTGCTTGTGGCACTTGTTCTTGTGCAAATGGATCCCATGGCAGAGGCAGTGACATGTAGCCCAATTCAGCTGAGCCCTTGCCTTGGAGCAATCACCTCTAACTCTCCTCCTTCAACCCTTTGCTGCCAAAGGCTTAAGGAGCAGAGCCCATGTTTCTGTGGCTACCTTAGAAATCCAAGCTTGAAGCCTTATGTTGATTCCCCTGGTGCCAAAAGGGTTGCTAGTGCTTGTGGAATTGCATATCCACCCTCTTGTTAATTTTTATTATTATTCTACACATCAATAATATATACTGATTTTCATATATGCCCCTTCTACCTACCTTGGAAATAATCTAATAAATTGTCATGTTGTTTTGAGCAGTTTTATTGTGGACTTAATTTTAGAATGAAAAAAAAAATGACATGATGATTTGTTGGAATTTCTATTTATATATTATTGTGGTGTGGAAAATGTTAAATAATGGCTTGGAGATAATATTCTTACACTTTTGTAAGGGTATTATTCAAGTATATATATATAAAAACACCGGAGAATAATCTATGATCTATATATATGTAGCTAGTTAAATAAAGTGTATTTGAAGTTATGTATACTTTTAACAGCGTGATATGAGATAAGGGAATTAATCAATATGAATGAATGAATGAATTGTATGTGTGTTATTGATTTGGCTTTAGTGTTGCAATTTGTGAATGATTAAAGTACTCACATATCTCTAACCATAAATATTAGTACATGTATAGTTTTCTAAGATTTGAAACCAACCTTTTAATCAAATGAATGAATTTGCCGACCAAAAGATGAAGATATTTATCAAAGAGGGAAGAATAGAGATTCTTGAGATTTTAGATTCAGTATCATGATTTGTTTATTTAAAAATATGTTGAGAAGGATATATATTTAAGTGTTTGATTGTATTATTAGGTATATATCAGTCTCTTACACATTGAGTAAAGATAATTAGCTAAATTATATTGACTTATTCTAAAATTTGATAAAGTTTAATTTAGTTCTCTCCTGTTTATAAAATTTGCTAAAAATTATTAAATTTATAAAATTAATACGTTGATTTTTCAAAGCATTATAAATCTCATAAAAAATTACAATGATCTACTCTAACTAATAAATTTATACTTAACAATAAGGAAATCAGGTAAATTTCAGTCAATCTCAGTAATTAAATCAGTGTAATTGATTCAAAATAATTATTCTATATTTATTAGTAAAAAAAATATGGAATATCATATCATCCACACTAATTCATTAGCAATTATTGGTAATTGTGATAGAAAGTTGCTTTCAGCTTGTGACCCAATACGTGTGATTCTAGTCTCAAGGTAATTGGCCAGAAAAAAGATATGCTTTAATCAATTAATCAGTACTATAGAAAGTTCTAAAGTAGTCATGTTAACATTTACTACTAAATCAAATGAGATTCCCTTAAGTTTAGGTAATCAATCGAGAACAATACTCACATCAATCAAAATCAAACTATATACTTATTATTTTCCATTACACAATAATAATGACCAAGATTGACATTATTGAAAGAGGAAATTATAGGTATCTATTTAATATGCTATGAAACAAGTAGTTAATAATTATATATATATATATATATATATATTATATATATATATGCGAATTGAATCATAGGATTCCAAGCAGGGCACGGAATCAAATTAATCACTCTTGTACCAAAAGTGTTAAAAGCCACCATTCAGCAATAATCACGGCGCCAAAATACAGTTAGTACGTAATTTTCATTTAGTTATTTGTCGTATAACAGAAATATGTCCAACTGATATTTAATGTTTACTATATATAAGACATAATGTATGCTATACGTACGTGTACTATATATATAACACATATTATTGTCTTATGTATAACACACGTTGGATCCTAGTTGGATGTATTTCTGTTGCACGTCAAACATTATTGGTTATCTAAAACCCTAATTAAGGATTATTTAATTTCAATAGATATGTATTGGAATGATTATGTGGTCAAAGATTTACCATTTATAATTTTTTTTTGAAAATAATTAGTCACTATTGTTAATGATGGGTAATAGTCATAGATATTCCAAGAAAAAAGTACTATTCTTCTAATAGCAACATTGTAATAGGGCCAAATTTTGATTAGCAAAAGGAATAATGATGAGTTTGGTCTATCACCTAAATTTCTGGTATGAATGAGGAAGAAATAAAAGGATGAGTTATAATTGAATAGTTAATTATGAAACATTAGTACATATTAAAAAATATTTGTTTTACAGAAAATGATTTGAAATCTACTCTTTTAATCAATTCCATGATCTTAAATACAAATATAGGAGTTTTAGATTAATGAGATAACAAAATTATTGGTAAAAGTTCGCTAAAAGAGTTTATTATATGTCACTCTTATCCTAACTATTTCAACAATAAAAGCAATAAGTTGAGTGCTCAAAAAAGTCTAAAAATCATTATTGTTTGTAAATATAAGGAGCTTCAGTGCTTTACTTCTGTTTTTCCACTTGCTAGTCCATGATATCATATATGACAATAAATAGCTCATATATATATACAACTTATATATATATATACTATCAGAACTCGATTACATAAAAGAGATTCAATGAGGAAAAGAAAGAGGAAAAAAGAAACCTTCCACAAAACATGACCATAGTAAAAATACATTAATTTTGTTCAAACCATCAATAAAATTGAATGGTCTGGGTGGTGTAGTTGGTTATCACGCTAGTCTCACACACTAGAGGTCCCCGGTTCGAACCCGGGCTCAGACATTTTCAACTTTTCTATTTCTTTTGTGTTTTTTTGACCTCATATTGGGCCTCCATTAGTGAATTACTCTCTGAACTACAATAAACCAAATGTCCAAATTAGTGACAAAAAAAAGGGGTATAGTTGTAACATAATCATTGTTGGGCAAACTCGAAACCTAAAATAAGATACTATCATTAGTTACAAATTAAATAAATCTTCAGTCAATGACCAAAAATAAAAATAAAAATAAATCTTCAGTCATCATATTTATTTTTCTTCTGAAATAGATCACTATTGGATAAAGTTATTGCGTAGGCAATGATAAAACAAGAGGAGGTGTATCCTGTTTCCAATTCCATTTTTAGTTTTGATATTGAAAACGAATTTGTATCCTTGTTTGTTTCTTGATTGTGGAGTGGTCAATATAGTTAAGCCGTAGGAAAAATAAAAAAACATTGTTTAAATGACAACAAGTAAATAAAAAACATTAAAAATGGTATTAAATTAGAAATGGATAAGTGCCATCACCTAACAAATTAAATAAATAATCCTCATAATTTATATCCACGGACCACGATCATATCATCATATATATGCCAATTCTAATTCCAATCCAAATCCATTTTGAAAAATTGATCCACAATTTGCTAAACAATTTCAATATATATGGCATCCCCATCTATGGGCGGCTAGCTCCACGAATTAAAGAAAGAAAAAATACATATTTTTTATAGAGTTTAATTTTGATACACTGACGTTGTACTTTTACAGTGTCATCAATCAAAACACTTTGTTTATATGACATTTTAGATAGTTGAAAACAAAAATACAAATATGACTGATGTGATAGTAGATGATTGAATGATTGTTTAAATAAATCGTACATTGTCATCGGATAAAAATTAAATTATTTTCTATACATATAATTATTTGATACTAATAATGTAATAATCACTTACATTTATACCGATGTAGTTTTTTCTTTGTGATGTAAATATCATAGCCATCAATCAAAACTCTTCAATCTCTCCCAAAATTGACGACATGACACCAAAATTTTAGCAAAATAGGAATCTATAATATAAAGGATATTATTTTTTAGTCTCTAAAATTAAATTTAAAAACTTGTAAAATAAATTATAAAATTATGTTAACCACCTCCTATAACCTTCATTATTTCAATCCTCATCGTCGTTTCTAATTTCTCTCTCTAAGAATTTGTTTGCTCTAATCTCCATGCCAAATTAAAAATAAAATTAATGTAAAGTTATTATTAGCATTGATTTAAAATTTAATTTCACAAATAAAATTAAATAGATATCCCTACTAACTATATCAATTTCACTCTGATTAACTATGTCATGTCACTAATAAAACATTTAGTTTAGTCTTTCATCCATCCTAGATAATCACGACTTGTGTTTTTAATTTTAAGTCTCTCTTGGTAAATAATACATAAATGAGTTTAGTTTTCATGCACTGATAGTATAAAAGTATTTTATATTGTCGTTCAATTAAAATGCTTTGTTTGTATGATTTTTCAAACAGTGATATAACAACACATGATTGAATGATTGGATGACTATGTAAAAACATGATATACTGATGAAAATTAAATCATATATAAATCCTCATTAACATTAATAATTTGACATAATTCTATATCAAATATTGTCAACTCTAATCTAAACTTTGATTTGTAAAAAGAATACATAGGTACATACGCGGAGGCACGCCAACGTTCCGTTGTTTTTGGTCGGATTAAAACGTTGGTGCCCTTGTCAAAATTATTATTATTTAATCCAAAATTCAAAGTATTTGATTTGATTTGATGTGCTAGTTCTGACTCAAAAACCGTAGCTGTCAATCCATCCTTATCTTTTTTACATCTTATAGTTATAGGCACCTACTTATAAATACATACTAACTAATCAACTTCTTCGCCATCAGAAAGAAAGAAGCAAATATACCAATACGCTTGCGATAACGCTAGGGCTAGCAATTTATCGATCGATTTCTAAATTCTAACTCAAAAAACCACATCATCGAATCTCATCATCCACCTATTATGCCTTCCGATCTCTCTGCTATTCTCCCTCGCGTTCTAATCGTTTCTCGACGAACCGTTCGCAAGAACAAGTTCGTTGATTTTGTTGGTAATTAACTCACTTCTCTATTTACTTTATTTTCACCCAAATCAAGTTTCCCAACCATTAATGTTCTCTAGTGCAATTTCCAGCATTTCCCCTAAACTTTCTAATTTTTTTGTTGATTTTTATTTTTCAGTCTCATGTATTATTATTCAATTTCATTTGATATACAACTTAATTTTATAAAAAAAAAATGTGTTGTGATATTCCATCTTACAATATTTTGATCAATTTTATTTTATTTTACTTTTTAACAGGTGAGTATCACCTAGATCTTATAGTAGGCTATGGAGCGGTACCTGTGATTGTGCCACGTGTCGCTGGGGTCCACATGTTGTTAGATAGCTTTGAACCAATCCATGGTGTGCTTCTATGTGAAGGAGAAGACATTGATCCATCATTGTATGAACAAGACATCTCAGGTCTTTCCGAAGAGGAATTGGAGGAAATTAGGAGGCTTCATGCAAGTGACACAGCCATTGATAAAGAGAAAGATTCAATTGAACTGAGCCTAGCAAAGCTCTGCCTTGAAAGGAACATACCCTACATGGGAATATGCAGGGGATCACAGGTCCTAAATGTTGCCTCTGGGGGTACCCTTTATCAGGACATAGGGAAAGAACTTTCAATTAAGTGTCCTGAGGAGCAGAGAGTGGTGCATATGAACTATGATGACTATGATGGACATAGGCATGAGGTTAAGGTTGTTGAAGACACTCCCCTGCATCATTGGTTTAAGGACTCTTTGGAAGGTAATGGTGAAATGGGGATTTTGGTTAATAGCTATCACCATCAAGGGGTTAAGAGATTGGCACAAAGATTTGTGCCTATGGCATTTTCTTCTGATGGTTTGATTGAAGGGTTTTATGACCCTGATGCTTATAATCCGGAAGAGGGGAAGTTTATTATGGGGTTGCAGTTTCATCCTGAGAGAATGAGGAAGAATAATAATTCAGATGAGTTTGATTACCCTGGATGCCCTTTTGCTTATAAGGTAATTTGAAAATGGTTTCTTTCATGATCTTTTGAGTACCTGAGTTAACTAGCATTGTAATTATAATTTGATAACAAAATGTGCAGGAATTTGTGAAGGCAGTGGTTGGATATCAGAAGAAACTGAATAGCACAACATGTGTTGAAAAGCCTGTGAAGCTGAATAAGGAAATGGAGAATAAAAGGAAGGTCATAGTGAGAAGTTTCTCAATTGCCAAAGATCTCTACAACACTGGCCGTGATGCTAATTATTCCACAAAAATCTCTGAGCTTGAAGCTGGGGCAGAATTCCTTGAGGTAATTAACAATTTATATAAATATATATAGAGAGAGAGGGTTGTGTTTTCTACTATAGTCTGTATTGATTTATTATGATGTTTGAATTTGCAGTCAAACACAGCACTGAGTGTGCAACAAGAAAAAAGGTTGAAGCAAATGGGGGCAACAGTGAGGAATGCAGGGTCATACATAAAGAGATTAAAGGTAAATGAGGAAAGAGAAAAAATGGCAAGAAAAGTGATGGAGAAAATGTCAGTGGAGCATTTGTCTGAGCTCTTGTCTTTCTACCATACCATGGGACACATTTGCTCGCAAGTCTTGGATACAAAGATTCATGCACTTGTCAATGATTCTTAGTTCATCATTAATTTGTTTGTTTTACGACAAGCATTATATAAAAATCTTAGGTTATGATGTGAGAGCGAGCTTATCAATTTGTTCTCACTTGCATGAGTTTCTTATGTATTTATTTGCACATAATCTTTTTCTTCTTACCAGCAACTCGAGCTTGTCAAGTCATTTTCTTTATTTTTTAAAGAATTTTTTTAATTAGTAATATATATTATTTATATCAATCTCATATTGAAGTGAGTGATTTTTTTAATTGGTGGTGGTTTTAATAATTGCTTCTAAGTTGTTATTACTTATTATTGGTGCTGCTATTTCTTAATTCTATTTTTAATTTTTTTGTGATTTTTTTATTTTTAACCAATATTATTAAAGATAAAATTGATAATTATTTTTCTCAATTCTCTTTATAATATTGAATAAATGTACACATACTTTACTATTTTTGACTTTAATATGAAATCACTTCAATGTTTAAACTTTTATCTTTTATTTTGATTTAATTTTCATCTACCCTACGATGTTCAAATTTTTTACATAGTCATCAAATTATATACTGTCATGTTACTTATGATAATATTTTCTTTCTTCCACTACCTTACAAGTTATATAAATAAAAAATTTTGATTGGACTTTACACTGTCAGTACATCAAAATTAAACTTTTTTAATTTTAAATATAAAAGTAAATGTACATATGTTACTTGTGGAGATAATGAGTACAATTAAATTAAGACTATACATTATTGTAATACAATACCTATAATCATATTCATAAAATAAAATCAATCACGATAATCTATACTTAATTAACCCGTTTAGTGCATGGTCCAGTCCAAGTCAACAAACGACGAATCTTTTATATAATTCTATACATAAAAACTTGTATATAAAAGTTTATCCTTTATTTTATTCTTCAACCAACACATGCAGAGTTCAATAATTGGTAATCAATCCTTATCCTATAAGCACTAAATATAACTAATATATATCGATAAGAATAAATAAATAAATAAACCTACACTATATATAGCTATATTTTTACTAATAGCTATATTTTTGGCTCTAACCTTTTTGGTAACAAGTGATTTTTACACCTTTCACAGTTTCACTTATCCAATTACCTTTCCTTCAATACTAGTAAATGCTGATAAATATTCTGAACATGTAATATCATTATTCAAACCACAAAATTACATAATGACCCAACAAGACCAAAAGAATTCAATTAGTAACAGCAAGAATAGGAACAGTTGAATACAATCACCATTTTCAATCAATCACACACATCACACACCAATAATGCTCGTTATATAACAAAGATACGTCCAACAAGTATCCAACGTGTGATATACATAAGACGTAATGTGTGCTATGTATAACACACGTATATATAACACAAATTACACTTTATATATAATATCCAACTGAAGGTGGATATTCGTTGGACGTATTTTTGTTGTACGACAAACATCATTGCATCATATACACACACATGATTCTTTACAAAGCAAGTGAAGCATATTTGAGTAGCTCTGAGTTGTGCTCAAATTCCACCATATCTTGCTCATTCAAGTTCACCCAAGCCTCAATTCCATCCCCATTTTTTGTTGGCATAAAAGTGATACCATTCCTCACAGGCATACCAATAGTACAAACCCAAATTGGTCTTCCCCATCCAAAATCAGCATCATAGAAAGGAAACCTTGCCCAACTACTAAAACAATACCAAGGAACACCCTTTGAGAAGCTAAACATAACTTGCTTAACAGATTCAATAGCCTTAAAGAACCCATCTTCACCTTGAAGTTTTCTCACATGATCAGCATCAATTTTCTGTATGGTTTTCCTAACAACCATGACCAAGTCCTTCAAATCAACCACCCTTTTGTCCATTTCAGCACCAACCAATGCAGAAACTGAAGTCTGATTAAGATTCCCTAAGCAATTCTGAGGCAGTGGCGGCACCATTCGGTTCCGAATGTCCACAACATGTGATGCAATTGATCCACTAAAAGTACCATCTTCCCCTGAATTTGCTCTGGCTGCAGCATTAGCTTCCATAGCTGATTTCCATATAAGAGCAGTGACAGCTTCAACTCTTGTTGATTTGTTATTACTATCATCATTGGAGGCATCAATATCAGATCTTAGCTTAGACAAATTTTTACCATCAAACACCAACCTCCTTGTCACAATGTCCTTATCATGAAAAGTTGTAGGCACTTGAAAATCCATCTCCTTTGATGGAAAAAGCAAACTTGCTTCCATATGAGGCTTTTTTGTTATGGTGCTGTCACTTTTTCTCCCCAACATGGCTATTTCAGCCCAAGTATTGAGGAATGATGAAACGGTTGTGCCATCAGCAATCTTATGTGAGATGCAAACACCAAGTGCTAAAGCACCACATTTGAATTCAGTGGCTTGAACAGCCATGTTCACTTGCTCATCATTATCATCTGAAAGATGTGTTTTGTAAGGATCAAATGGGAGGAACTGTTTCATCATATGAATCTGTGGTTGTGGATCTTGTAGAATACTCTCTGAGAGGCTATAGGGGACTCTAGCATCAATGAATAGCACCCCTTGATCATTGCACTCTACAAGGTTGTTCCCTTTGATTCTCCCACAAAAGGGGTAGTAAATAGATAAAGCTTCTGATAAAGAAGTCTTAAGTTTTTCAGAGAATGATGAGAAATAATTGGAAGTGGCATTTTGACAAATAGATGGTGAATAGAAGAGGAGAACAGGAACATAGTGGTGTGGTGAGAGTTGATCAAGAAAAGAGAGCTTGTAGTCCTTAAGATGATGAGGGGTTGGAGTTGATGGCTTTATGGTTTGCTTAGACATAATTTCAGCCATAGCTAGAGCTATACTCGATATTCTAAGTATCGATGAATTGGTGTAGCTATTTGCAATGCAATTATGCTACACCTGAAACGATAGTACAGTACCAAATAAAGGATTACACAAATCAAAATAAATAGAATTACAATATGGGATTACACCTATTAAATAAAGGGATTATACATATTAAATAAAAAAATTACTCAACGTATTTGTCTTACATAACCTTGTTATATGTATAATAAAAAAACTAGTTAAAACAACCAACAAATTATGCACAACATATATAATATAAAATGCACAACGAATATTACATGTCGTGCCATATATCAAATGTTACAAGAAATATGATGTTGCAACATGTGATATATATTGTGCACCGTTGAGATTCTATAATAAATCAAGAAAAATGTGTGGTTTGAGGAGCACAGTACGCTCAAATGTATTACTTACGGATGATAGAATAATGTTAGTTTTTAAAAAAGTCAGATTTAATTGAGATTTATTCGATTTTAATTATTATAATCAAAATTTCAAAATATCTTATTGAAATTTACATAATTTTAGTTATTATAGATTGCATTTATTATATTAAATCTCAAATACTGTTTATTAAAAAAAAATAATCTTTTTTAGTTACATTAAATAGTTAGCTTGATGTTGGTTAAATATTAATGTACAAGGAGAGTTTTCGATTCAAGTTTTATGTGTTAGATTTTGCTGCTTATTATATAAAGTAAAGTTTGTGAGATAACGTGCCAAATATTATATTACATTTGTGTTTGAGATTTGAGTGAGAAACAGAGGAAAAGGAGATTTAATCAAAGACTTGTATATTCAGAGGTCAATTGAATATTCATAATATAGTTGTTAAGCATGCCAGCGTGCTCCTCGTGTAGTGATTTATATTTTAATGATGAAGGATGCTATGGTTACATACAAAATCACCTTATATTCTATTCTCTCCTTATGATATATTAATAATTTGCTAATTTCTGTATCAATAACATTTGTGTTTAAGATGAATAATTAGCTTCCAATTAGATTCTTGTACTATGTACTTAGATGACTATTTGGTTTTAAATAAATTACATTATTTGAATAAATTTTTGCTGAGCATTTCATATATTATCTCGGCACAATAAATTTTGTTTCTCCTCTGTTCTGTCTTCTCAAAATAAATTCTAGTATTTTGTCTCTCAATATTCAATAATGTTTCACATACAACATAAATACGTCCGACTTGTATCCCACGTGTGCTATCTATGTTACAGGATGTGTGCTATCTATGTTACAGGATGCGTGCTATACGTACATGTGCTATACGTATAGCACACATCCTGTAACATGAATAGCACACGTTGGATACAAGTTGAACGTATTTCTGTTGTGCGTCAAACATTATTGTATTGTCTATCCTATCATAATTAGGTTTGAATTAGGATGAAATTTATTAACAAATCTTCTTAGGATACGTCCGAATCCTCGTAATCTAAAATTCTCCGAAATTCTGATACATCCGATGATCAAAACGCGAAGTGTCTCTTGTCTAACAACATGTTTCCAACGTTAATGTCACACATTGTCACAAGGAACTCAGCATCATTTTGCATTAAAGTTCAATTTTTTAGGCCTTTCTCTTACCAAAAACTTGGACCCAAAAGAGTAAACAGAGAGTTTGCTAGTGCAATGAGAGTCCTAAACCTTGTGAACCCTAAGAAAAGTGTCACTGATATTCAGAACCGTCGTAGCCATCTTCAATTAATTGAGGGCATCTTGCAAAACAATGCATCAAAACCTCTTGGTGTTGATGCTTCTAGTTTTAGTGCTATAACAACTGAAACTACTGCTCAGTCCTCTGCTCTTATGGAGCAGCAAGGTTTTGGGGTTGATGTGTGTTTCTTGTCACATGCTGTGAGCTTGTGTGGTTCCAAACGTGATCTTCGTGGAGGAATTCAATATCACTGCTTGGCTATAACAACTGGGTTCATTGCCAATGTTTATGTTGGAACCTCTTTGATTAGTTTGTACAGTAGGTGTGCCTTGTTGGGTGATGCATATAATATGTTTGAAGAAATGCCTGAGAGAAATGTAGTTTCTTGGACGGCAATTATCGCTGCGTTTGCGCAGGAATGGCGGGTTGATATGTGTTTGGAGTTGTTCCATCAGATGAGAGGTTCGGCGGAATTGAAGCCGAACTATTTTACGTACACGAGCCTTCTGAGTGCTTGTATGGGAAGTGGAGCCCTTGGACATGGGAGGGGTGCTCATTGTCAAATAATTAAAATGGGTTATCAATCTAACCTCCACATTGACAATGCTCTCGTTGCAATGTATTCCAAGTGTGGGGCAATTGAGGATGCTTTGTACATATTCGAAAGTATGGCGGGAAGGGATGTTGTTTCGTGGAACTCCATGATCACGGGGTATTCGCAGCATGGTCTTGCACAAGAGGCAATTGATCTCTTTGAAGAGATGATAAAGCAAGGTCTTAATCCGGATGCAGTTACTTATCTTGGTGTTTTATCCTCATGTCGCCATGGAGGTCTTGTGAAAGAAGGTCAAGTTTACTTCAATTCCATGGTTGAGCATGGTGTGCAGCCAGAATTGGATCATTATTCTTGCATTGTGGATCTTCTTGGTCGGGCTGGTTTGCTTCTGGAGGCTCGTGATTTCATCCGAAACATGCCTGTTTGTCCTAATGCTGTAATATGGGGTTCACTGCTTTCTTCCTCTAGGCTTCATGGGAGTGTTTGGATTGGCATCGAGGCAGCGGAGAGTAGGTTGTTGTTGGAACCAGGGTGCCCTGCAACACTTCAACAGCTAGCGAATCTGTATGCTAGCATAGGTTGGTGGAATCAGGTAGCGCGAGTGAGAAAATTGATGAAAGACAAAGGTCTAAAGCCGAATCCTGGTTGTAGTTGGATTGAAGTCAAAAGCAGAGTTCATAGATTTGAAGCACAAGATACATCAAGTAGCAGAATGACTGACACACTTTTGATTCTGGATAGTTTGGTAGACCACATGAGTAGTTTAGGTCTTCTGTCACAGATGTGTGAAGAGGAAAATGTTTGGCTTTCATAATGCCTGTCTCCACCATTGGGGCTTTCTAGCATATCCACCATTGATTCGCGCAAGCATGATTGGAAAGAAGGTGTACATTTTCTGGTCAGTGCAATGTTCATGGATGAAGGAGTATGAACTGTTTGTCCATCAAAAACGTTTACTCTTCATTCGAAGGAGAGATCCGAAGTATCTGAATTGGAGAGAATTATGTTGATGCTGAAATTAAATGGCTAAAACTGATCATTTGAGGGCAGGTCCTGGTTCTGATTACTTGGAGAATGCTCTTAACAAGTTTTGACATTTGCCAGGTTTGATAAAAGTCTGATTCCTTGAGACATACTAATTGCAAGTTTAGAGAGTTTTTTGCAACTCGTTCTAGCAGGAGATTAAGATTGATACATTTAAGCAGAAATTGTGGCTGGTTACTTGAATTCTGCAGAATCAACCGTGAACATGGGATAGTATACTGATGCTCTTCAAGTTATAGTGAATAACTTATGAATTTTGCTGACAAATGCTCTATACTTAATAAGGAAAGATTAGATAAAGTTTAAATTATTAAAGTGCATTTTTTATCTAGAAAATATAAAAATATCTGTTTACAAGGTAAGCCAATGAGGATTGACACATCTGGTTCAGCTTTCCGTCCATACTAGACGTGTCTTCCTTAATCTATACTCTTGTCAATAAAAAAATGTTTGCATGATAAAGATTTCATTTTTTATTCCCTTAACAATTCCTCTTAGGGTCAGAACATTTATTAGCAAATCCCATAATTTATAATATTAAGTTTACACACATGAATGTTTCTACAATTTAATAGCTGCAATTTAAAGAGCTGAAGAATGTAAGTTATTATTATCTTTTAATTATTGGTCTAGAAAAAGGCAATACATATATATTTAACAGAAAGGGAGAGAAAATTTCTTGAATGAGTTATAATCAATGGTTGTGTGTTTTAATCTTACTCATTTATGTTAGATAGAATAGTCAAATTTTGTTGCTCTCACTCTTGCAGTTAATTGTAATGTGAAGTATAAAAACTTACTACTTGTTGTAATGTGAAGACTTGAGAAAATTAGCGAGTTACCTCTGGTTATTCCACTCGGCATAAGTGCACATATCCCAATCTCAACTCAAGTGTTTCATGTATATAGGATAGACTTTTTTCATTATTTTTTTTAACTATTAGATATACAATGATAAATCAGTCAATGCAGCCAATAGATCCATTTTTGTTTTAGTTTGGGTCCAAATAATTATTGAAATTATAGTGGACTGAGTAATTATAACCCAAAATCTCATTTATTGATTGAATTGACTGATTTTTTATTGTGCATTTATCACCACTCTTTTTTTAGTTAACATTTTGTCATTTTCTCAAAGTCAAAGTCTACCTAAACATAAGACAAGTAAAATACCAATGTTTTGGAAATTTCCATACTCCTCCAAATTGAAAACTCGATCGCAGTGACTTTATATCATTGAATTGAAAGTGATTTAGACGCGTATTCATTCATCCTAGTCCTTTCCCTTCCCCGTATAACATTGGGGCTAAATGAATGATAATAAATGAATAATACAAAATCAGTCTAATCAGTCAATAAATGAGATTTTGGATCATAATTATTCAACTCATTACCATCTCAATGACCATTTGGGTCAAAACTATAGTCAAAATAGCTTCATTAGATGTATTGGCTGATTTTTCATTGTCCACTTAGTATTATTGTATAACATTTATTGTTTTTGACCAGTTCGCTCATATAATAATAATAATATCTATGTAGAGACAACATAAAAAGTTACAATATTAACCAAAAAAAATCTGAAAAAAAGAAGTCATACTGAATCCTTATTGTAGTAGGTATGGGTAATTATTCCTAATGTTGGTGTCATTTTTTAGAATTTTCTAATTGCATAATGGCAGAAATAATAAATTTATTGTTGTACATTTAGTATTACCCTTACTTATACGTGTTATGTAATTATCTGTATTTTTTGTGTAATATGATACGCATTATATACATAATGTTGTGCATTTGTGTTGACTGATATTGCTAAAATTTTATTATTGATCAATCATTTTTGTTTCGTACTATTTATATAGAGTTTGCACTTCTTTATCATCTCATTGGTTGAGGTGTCAATTTATTCAAATTAAATTCATAATAATAACAAATATAAAAATAAGCTACTCACATTTTAATTTATTCACTTTATATTATATCATCTTCCTTCAATCTTTTTCCTATGCTACACCTTGCACCTCATATTCTTCTTAATCACTTCTACAACAATGAAACCTCTTCAAAACCCATTTCCCATTTTCACGTTCTTGTTCATTTGCTTAATCTTAATCAACATTCCAACATCTCTAAATGCGGATACTAGCCAATACACGAGTTGCAGAAACACTTTCAGCTGTGGATCCATCACAGACCTCACGTATCCATTCTGGGGTGAAAGCAGGGGAAAAGATTGCGGTGAGCCTAACTTGGAGATCGCGTGTGATAATGGGGTCCCAAAATTCACCGTCGATTCTGTCACATACAGGATTCTGTCTTGGAACTTGCAATCACAGATTCTCACAGTTGCTAGAGAAGATTATTGGAGTAGTCTCTGTTTAGATGATTACAAAAACAACACCTTGGATAACACAGTGTTTCAATACGATGATGGAAGCGTCGTTAACATATCTCTGTTATACAAATGCAATGATAATGCAAACCCACCTAACCCTTATGTTCCTCTTCAAAACTGCAATCTTGGGGTGTACATCGCTGTGCAAAACATGCCTTATTATGCAGCTTGCACGAATGTTCTTGTTCCTTTTCCGAAGGCCCAAGTTGGAGTTGTTGTTTCTAATAATCCCTCTGCAATTCAGGGGGTGCTGCAAGAGGGTATTGGGTTGAAATGGACTCAGAGTTATGACGAGTGCGATAAATGCTATGGTTCCGATGGAGCGTGTGGCTATGATAGAGGATTCACCTGTTTTTGCAAAGATGGGTCTTCTAGTAAAACTTCTTCATGTTCAGGTATGTTTCTAAACACAAATAATGGGGTACAACAAAAAAAAAACTAGTCAAAACAGCTAACAAAGTCCATTTAATACTTTATGGCCCAAATAATACTTTTAATCATGAGTATTTTTTAATGGGTTGAGTGATTGTGGTCCAAATTTCTATTTATTGTCTGTTTTAGCTGATTTTTTTGTTGTGCCCCTATCAATCAATACTCGTTTCTAAAATCTCGGGGTCCGGTGTTTGTGTTGTATCTAGCAGCAATATCAATACAAATTGAAACAGAGAAATGCTTTTTCAGAATCACAAAATTAATTACCCATAATATTATACATGAATTAATATTTTTAAAAAGATAAATTATTACATAATGATTGATTTTATTGTGTATATATAATATTACTTATTGAAAAATGATATTTACATCGTCAAGTAGAGAGCGTACAAAACTAATAAGAATTAGCACATCTAATTTAGTCTTTCTTTCACTTTGAGTTAAGTTTTGAAAACCTTTTTTAGGTGTGTCATCCTTAATCAAGATTTTTTTTAGTATAGAAAAAAAAGTAGAGGGCTTCTTTTAATCTGAATCCACCTCAGTGAGTTAAACTGAGTTGACCTGGTTTAAAACAACAAAAACTTTTGAGAAATTGGATATTAAATATAGTAAATTTATAAAATTATACAAACACAAATATAATTCAGAAGATATTTTGTGATACATATTTGATAATAAAATATGTAAATACAAAAGTAACATCAAGTCATGTAAAATATATTAATTAAACAATAAAATATTATAATTCATCATTAATTATTATTAGAAATCATATTTCTAAAATAATATATTGATTTAAGGCCAAGTCGAGTCAACTCAAAATATAGCTCAAACTCACCGGTCACCGGAATCTAACCCAATGAACTTAGAAAAAGAATGCATTATGAACACCTCTAGTCTCAATCAGACATTCAATTCTTTATCTTTGGATGTGAATTGTTATATCCAATTTCATACTTATTCTTCATATCCAATAGTAATAAAATGAATCTAGTACTTAGAATGTCAAAATAACATAATTCCGTATAAATTATATCATATCGACTCTGGCTAAGAAAACAAGACAAGGATCGATACAAAACAAATTGAAAGAGAGTTCAAGTTAGCTAAATTTTTCTCAGCCTCAGATAAAGTCAAATTTCAAAGAACAAGAACAAACTATATATTAATTTTGTCATGGCCGCCACCTTAGACAAAGTCAAATTCCTTATATAGCTTTATGTAACTTTTACATGATTAAGCTATAAGCGGTAAAATAATCTTTTGCGTTTTATGACTAATTGGATGTTTAAAATTGCAGGATTATCGTCCAGGCAGTGGAACTGGAAGATTATAGCTGGAGGTAAAATTAATTACTAAAAATTTGCTTTATTATGTTCTGTTTTTTACAAAAAGTGCCATGGTAAATATTTTTCGTTTTTGAACACCTTACAGCTTATATTTATTCTCCATCAATGAATTTTAAGAGTTTAAACGTAAGAATAATGAAATTCATATTTTCAAGGGTAAAAGGAAATGTTAACAGTAAGTTGTTAAAAAGTAGTTATTTCTTAGCATTTTTTTAAAAAAATTAAATCATTACTTATAAGTGCTCTTTTGATACATGTAGTTGCATCAGCTGCGGCTTGTGGAGTTGTTTTAATCCTCAGTGTGATTATTTATTGTAATCGCAAGAAGTATTTGAGATTAGCACAAGGGAGGTTAGTCTTTAAGGAAACAGGAACATCTGCTAACCACAATGTTGAGGATTTTATCAATAATTATAGTCTTTTGGCGCAAAAAAGATATAGTTATTCCCAAGTGAAAAAGATCACAAATTCATTTCAAGATAAATTAGGCCAAGGAGGGTACGGGATTGTGTATAAAGGAAGCTTACCTGATGGCCGCCATGTGGCGGTGAAAATGATTAGTGAATCCAGAGGAAGTGGAGAAGAATTCATAAATGAAGTTGCTAGCATTAGTAGAACATCACATGTTAATATCGTCTCACTTTTTGGATTTTGTAGTGAGATGGATAAAAGAGCACTCATATATGAATTAATGCCCAATGGCTCTCTAGATAAGTTCATCTATAAGCAAGGATCTCCCAATGCTATTTGTAATTTGGCTTGGAACACATTGTACCAAATTACGATTAGCATTGCCCGAGGACTAGAATACTTGCATCGTGGATGTAGTACAAGGATTTTGCATCTTGATATCAAACCTCAAAACATTTTGTTGGATGAAGACTTTTGTCCAAAAATTGCTGATTTTGGACTAGCTAAAATTTGCAAAAAGAATGAGAGTATTGTGTCTATACTAGGAACAAGAGGAACACCAGGGTATATAGCACCAGAAGTATTTAGCCGAACATTTGGTGGAGTTTCTCATAAGTCAGATGTATATAGCTATGGAATGTTGATTCTTGAGGTGGTTGGAGGAAGAAAAAACTATGATACTGGAGGGTCAAATACCAGTGAATTATACTTTCCAGATTGGATTTACAAGGATCTTGAGCAGGGCAATATTCCTACCTCGTGTTTGGTTGACACAGAGGAGGAAAATGATATGGTAATGAAGATTACTTTAGTGAGTATGTGGTGTATTCAACTAAAGCCTTCGGATAGACCAACAATGAGTAAAGTAGTGGAGATGTTAGAAGGACCACTTCAATCGGTGCCATATCCTCCAAAGCCTGTCATGAATTCCCCTCAAAAGTCTCTTTTAGAATTTCCAGATATATCTTATGTTAGTAGTGTAAGTGAACAAATTCAATAGTTTGATCAAATTTCCAGAATTTCCATATCATGTATAGCACATATTGAATATTCGTTAGACGTATTTCTATTGTACGATTATATTATTGCGTATGCTTTCCATTGAATTAAATTTTGGGAAACTATTTGAATTGATTATTGTTGAAGAAAGAACAGGTCACGAAGTCTCTCAATGTATTTGAATACTTACAAATGAGAAGTGCTTGTAGTTTATGACTTTATGCTAAATAACCAGCTGAAACAATTTCAAGAAATAGAAGTAGAAACTGTTATAATAGAAGAGTTCACCCAAAGTTTTTATATGTGGTTAAATAAGGTTTTAATTTTCAGTTTTGTATCCTTCAAATGTACAAGTAATTCGTTATAGAAAAATAATAAAGGTACATATTTCACCCTCTAGCTCTACTTACCAAATCACCCTATAAAATACAAGAAAATGATAAAAAAAAATGTCTTGTATCCTATACTAGTAGAATTTTATCTTCTTCCTCCCATATATTAGGTGGAGATATGGTGGACAATATATACTACGCACATATTCAGAATAAAATAAATAGATACTATGTATATGGAAAATGCTAAATGTACAAAGTACAATACTCTTTTATTTATTTTTCATCTCATTCAAATGTTGACAACTTTGATATATGTTTATAACTTGCCAATATATTTATCAAAGTTGTCAACATTTAAATAGGTGATCTGCGTTGAAATAATGTATGCATGTAATCTCTTTCCTTTTCTTAATTACTAGTATTAGTATTAATTACACACTTTATATATAGATTATTTAATGTTGGATGACATGTGATTCTGATATTTGATGTACATATTTGATGTAAATATAACATAATTGATAATTGAGTCACTTTGAATTAAAATATTCACTTTTAAGAATTTGTTTATGGCATAGTAATATAGTACATTGTATATTTAGCCACACTACGTAGTGTTGCTAAATATAATAAATTTAGCTGGTCATTTCAGTAAGTGTGGGTAAATTAATTGTTACACTTTGTTGTAACTGGTAATTTGCAACACTTTCAATTATTCTATATATGTACTCTTCATTTATAAGTCAACCAAACCATCCAAAACCTTCTCTGACTCATTTGTATCTCACCCTCTATATTTATTTTGGGGTCACTATTTTCTTGTACTCGCTCTTGTTTATCTCTATCTCTTATTCTCCAAATGGCTTCCTTGCTTAGCTTCCTCCCTTCTGTCTCTATCTTTCAGTACTTAATCCTCTTGATGCTGATTCAGATTCCTCCCTACTTAAGCTCAAATGATAATTACACAAGTTGTTCTGTTCCCTATGATTGTGGGGCAATAAAAATAGGCTTTCCATTCTGGGGGAAAGATCGTCCAAAATGGTGTGGTCACCCTGTTTTACAACTCCAGTGTGATCATGATCAAACTTACATGACAATCAAGGATGTCACATACAAGATTTTTTCTGCCAACCCAGAAAGCCAAATCATGAGAATAGCCAGAGTGGACTATTTTCAAAGTCTATGCCCTTCAAAACTAGTTAACACAAGCCTTAACACTGAACTCCTTGTTTTTGGTTCTGAATACAAGAATCTTACACTCTTCTATAATTGTCATGCTTCAAATGATGACTACCCCTTTAGTAGCACCCCTGGTTTTTTCAATTGTTTCTCAAATGGGACTTCTGATCAGTATTTTTATGCTCAGATTTGGGGTCTTGGTCTTCCTCCTATAATTTGCACAACAAGTATGGTTGTTCCATTGATGCAATATGATATAGAGGATTGGATCAAACTTCAAGGGGCAATTGTGGTGAAATGGATAGTAGGAACAGAAGAATGTGTGGAGTGTCAGAAATCAGGTGGAGCCTGTGGTTATGACTCGAATTCAAGTCAAACAACATGTTATTGCAGAGATCAATCTTCATTGTCAGTGTTCAAAACTTGTCCTCCTTCTCTAGATGATGATGTTTTTTCATCTTCAGGTATGTCTAAGATGCATTGTTGCCATTTGCTTTTATTAAATTTTTCATCTCTTAGACCAAACTTTATATTTAGTGAGGCTAATTATAAATTTTGATAGATATAATTAAACCAATAATGTTTATTATACAATAGAAATACGTATAACTAGTATTCAACGTGTGTTATACATAATATGAAATGTGTGCTATATGTACAACAGAAATGCTTGTATAGCACACACACACGTTCCATGTTATGTATAACACACGTTGGATACTAATTGAATATATTTTTGTTGTACGACAAACATTATTGATAATTAAACCATTAACAAGACAATATCCATCCGCTTAAGTTTTGGGGAGTGATAATAACTTCTATAATCAAATGATCATGAGTTTGATTCTTTCTTTATTTCCAATATGGAAAAGGTTCACATTCAAGTCCAAAAAAGAGGTACTCATATAAGACACTGTATGTGTTAGAAATAAAAACGCTTTACTAATTAAAGTTTTGGAAGAGTTGTTAAAACTAATTTTAATGAGAATATTTTGTTCCTTACTCTAGCTAATTCTTTTTTAATTCCTTATTTTCTTCTCTGTGGACTGATACAACCAATTGTTTCTTCGACTGAGTTTGACTGTTATCTCAATATTATTAAGTATGCCTTCAATATTGGTAGTGACCATCTAGCCATTCATAGTTTCGAAGATAGAGTCATTTTCTTAATTAACTAGTTTTGTTTGTACACACCGCATATCTTGGCCTGTGGTATGCGAAAACAGTTTTAACATACATTTTTTGGAATGTGATTGTAGAAACGTCTAATTCTCATGTTTTATATATATATATATATATATATATATATGATTAAAAGAATTAACATTTTAGATAAGCTGAATTTTTAAAATTACTCATTTTCATTCCCACAACTCTCCCATGAAAAATTTGGATTTCTATGAGAAGAGAATGCTTTGGAATGGAAAAAAATATTGTTATAAACTCTAAAGTTTCTTCTACGGCAGTCGACCGCCGTACTATCGTCGGACCACTACCATTATAATCGTCAAACCATAATCGCAATCATTTGACCATTTTTATCGTTGAACTATTATCATTTTTGGATTGACAATGTTATTATAACATTCATTAGTTTCAAATATCCTTACATTCAATTCATAAAATATATAAGTCTCGCCCTTAGCTTATTTTTCTCTTTATCCATCTTTCATCGTATTTACTTGGTATTGACATCAATTACCAATTTCCGTCTTTGCATTGCGGTCAATATCGAAGTGCCCATTAATTGTGATGAGTTAGTGAAAGTCTTTGTCTTACTTACTATACAGCATAGTGACGGATCGAGAAAATTTTAACAGCGGGGGCGAAAATATTACATTGTTGATATATATAAGTATAAGATAATGTTTTTTGAATTTTCTTTAGTGTGGGGGCAAATTCAATAATACAATGAGGGCAAAATATATACATTTATATATATATTTAAACTAAAAAACTTAAAATTCAGTGGGGGCATATGCCCCCATAGTTTACGACCTAAATCCGTCCCTGACAGCACACATTGATATTAATATGACGTAGTTCTTCTGTTGTACGACAAATATTATTGCAAACCAAAGTAGTTGAGATTGATCAAGGAACCTTAAGCTTGGTTTGGTTAAAGAGATTTGATCCTTATTTGATAGAGGTGATTTTTCTTCTTAATTATAGAAAACATCACAATTTTTATGTTTGTAAAACAAATAAGTGTATAGAATGATCTTGAAAGCAATTTGGGAGATATTTTTCATAACTATGTTCTATAAAACTTAATATATATATATATATATATAACTAATATTTAATTTAAATAATGAAAACTATAATATATTAACCATATATTACTCTTTTGACTTGGAGGCTCTAAAAAGTTCATAACATTTTTTCAGAGACCAAGCTTCATTCGGTATCATTTGTCAAACAAAGTAGTCATCTTGACTAAGTATATGGCATTGGCATAGTTGCTAAGTCTCAAGTTTTATGAATCAAAAACCATAACAAGCACGCTTGTTTACTCTTTTCTTTTTCAAAAAATTAATTTTCAAAATCATCCAACTTAGTAAACAGCTAAACTCATTATGAATTAGATTTTTTGGGGTCAATAATTTTGTATGGCTTAGCTTCTCATATTAATTTTCAAATTTTAATTCTTAAAATTTTGCCATATACTAATTAATGAGTAAGTCATAATCAAGCTGCTATGTTTTTATTCTGCACTCTACCCTATTTTCAAAGTATGAAATTAACTCATTTTTTTCTATTTAATAGAATTGACAAGAAAAATTAATTAAGTCGGCAAAGATATAATTTTTTTTAATCAAAGAACGAAAGATTAGTCAATAAGATACTGAGATGTTTATTCTTTCACTCTCGTTTGTTTGCATTTTTTTTATTTTTTTAATCTCTCATGTAACTCCGTTTTCTATCATGTTTTACACTAATACAATGTTTTAAATGTATAATAATCAGGTGAGTTAGGAATGGAAAAACTAGAATTGCTGGCTTAAAGCCCTTCAAGTGATTTGAATATTATATTTGTGTAGTTATAAAAAAAATTGGATTGAGATACATGTGATAAGAAAGATGGTGAAGTCAACATACAATTTTAATTGAACTTAATTTTATATACAACAACTTATCATCAACATTTTATATTAAAAAAATCAATCTTAATTAATTCAAGTGTAATTACATTAGTCTATTCAATAAAATTCACTTTACTTTTTTTAAAAAAAAATTGTTCAAGAGATATATAGAATTATAAAAATATTATACTGATATTATGTTAAAATCAAGTTGGTCTCTCCTAAATAATATGTTTAGAGAAAAATAGTGTCACATGAATACATTAAAGAAAATTAAACTGAACTTTACCAAACTTTAAGGAATATGACTGTAATTTACTAAAATTGAATAAATTAAAAAAAATGAAAGAATTTTACTATATAATTGATCAACCTCACTCAAGCTAAAAAAGCAATTGGTAGCAATAATTTTCTCAAAATTATTCAAAATCTATCAGCTCCTTCTCTTCAACCTCTAAAAAGACTAATTAAGGTGGTCAAAAAAGGGGCATCCCTTCTAGAAGCCTACTTTAATAATAATAAATTCAAATCAGACAAACTCAGAATCCAAAATTCTAGTGTCCAACCAAATTGATGTATAAAAACGACTATAATATAATAAAATAAAATAAAATAAACTAAGCTCATCATCATGATCATGTAATAAATTCTCCTATGTTGCCGTTTCCCTCAGGTTTCCTATTAACACCAATTCTCTGGAAATTTTCACAATACACTACCCTCCATTTAAAATTCTCCTCATGTATCTTCCTTCCATTGAAACTTGACTCTGATCTAAATTCTAATAATAAAACTATTTTAATATTTATTGTCTTATATATATTTAATTTATAATTTTTATAGAATTTTCAATTACATATTATTTATTTTATTCTCCAACTTTAAATTTAAATAGATGTTTAATATCAAAATAATATTACTCGGATTCTAAACGTGTTTTCATTTTATTATAATAATAATAATAAGCTACGCGTATTTTAATTTAGTTTATTCACTCTTTATTATATCATCATCTTTCAATCATTTTCCTCTGCTTCTACAAAACCTTGCACCCCCAAAATTGTTGTTTGTTACTTTCGACCTTTCGTCTCCTACAACAATGAAACCTCTTCAAAACCCATTTCCCATTTTCACGTTCTTGTTCATTTGCTTAATCTTAATCAACATTCCAACATCTCTAAATGCGGATACTAGCCAATACACGAGTTGCAGAAACACTTTCAGCTGTGGATCCATCACAGACCTCACGTATCCATTCTGGGGTGAAAGCAGGGGAAAAGATTGCGGTGAGCCTAACTTGGAGATCGCGTGTGATAATGGGGTCCCAAAATTCACCGTCGATTCTGTCACATACAGGATTCTGTCTTGGAACTTGCAATCACAGATTCTCACAGTTGCTAGAGAAGATTATTGGAGTAGTCTCTGTTTAGATGATTACAAAAACAACACCTTGGATAACACAGTGTTTCAATACGATGATGGAAGCGTCGTTAACATATCTCTGTTATACAAATGCAATGATAATGCAAACCCACCTAACCCTTATGTTCCTCTTCAAAACTGCAATCTTGGGGTGTACATCGCTGTGCAAAACATGCCTTATTATGCAGCTTGCACGAATGTTCTTGTTCCTTTTCCGAAGGCCCAAGTTGGAGTTGTTGTTTCTAATAATCCCTCTGCAATTCAGGGAGTGCTGCAAGAGGGTATTGGGTTGAAATGGACTCAGAGTTATGACGAGTGCGATAAATGCTATGGTTCCGATGGAGCGTGTGGCTATGATAGAGGATTCACCTGTTTTTGCAAAGATGGGTCTTCTAGTAAAACTTCTTCATGTTCAGGTTCAGGTATGTTCTACAAAGCCCAGAAAAAATTACTGTCAAAACTTTTAACAGAATTCGTGATGGTTGATGACTTGATCTATGAAATGAGTATCGATGTTTGCACAATCAAAAATTCCTTAAAATATATTATTTAAGGACAAAATTCTGACAAAATTTGTAAATAACTTCTCGTCTCATAAAGGTGCTGCTTCTTTCTAATTCTGACAAGTGTTCATGATTCATGAACACTTTATAACTTTACTAAATAAAATTGGCGTGCTATATTAGATATTTTAGTCCTGATTATTTAATATTTGGCTTGTTAATTTGAATTAACATGCCTTAACTTTGTTGATTAAGATTAGCTATTGTTGATTCTTCGTTCCTCAAAAAAACTCCATAGACATGATGAAGACAAGTTCAGCAATTTCTTGGAACAGAACAAAGTTTCTGATCTTGATAATGTTTTGACTTTTTTAGAATACGCTGAATATTTCATCCCCTTTATGAGTTGTTCTCTCATTGACCAGTTCAATTTCTGACACAGTTTTCTCACCAAACCAATAGGGCTTATTCCAATGCTTAAGTCAAGACCATGTCTAATCTAAGAGTTTTTGATGGGTTCAAAGCTAAGATTAAGAGCATGTTTGGTTCCGCGTCGATTGCATATGAACTCGCTTTTGATGTCTTGAACTCTGTGCTATATGGTTTGGGTGTTATTGTGATTTTAAAAGTGATTCACGTTTTCCATCATTAACTCCCGTTTTCCTACCGTGAGAATTTGGCACTTCTGCTTTTAATTATGACCATTGGAATAAAAAATAAAAATATTAATTTGTCAACTACCTATTTTATCCTTCAATTTCAAAATAAAACAAAACATGATAATATCAATTGATAACATTGTATCTTATTTTATTTTATATTTTATCATTTTCAATTTATAATATTAATTATATTATTTACTTTTTTAATTTTATTATTAAATATTATTTATTTTTGTGATAAATTTAATAATAAAGTTGATTCAAATATATTATAAATAAGAATATAAATAAAATGTCAAAATAACAATCAAAATATAATTTAATATGATGTTCTTTTTAGTAATTATTCATCCAAAAGTAATTTTGACTAACAATATTCATTCTGTCATAATCAATTTTGATATCCACTTACCAAACATAAATCACGTTACTTCAAACTCACTTTTACTCAAAATCAATTCTACAAAATCAAGTTGGTCTAAACTCCATTTTCGGAAACGCTGATCCAAACACACACTAACTCTTTGATTTGGATTATGATTCCTGATATTTTGGCACCACCCTTACAACAGATTCTTCCACTTGCTTAAAATCTTGGGAACTTGATTTTAAATATATAATAATATATTTGTTTGTTTTCAATAGCTAAAACGTGTCACCATCTCTTTTTGACTTTTGATGTTTAGTAAGATTGAGTGGTTCAGAGTGGTTAAATATTAAGCTTTGTCAATAGTAGCCTGAACTGTTTGAATCTTAATCACCAACCCTTAAAAATAATTTTAAAAAAATGTTTAGCAGGGTTAGGTAATACTAATTCCCAACAGAAAACGGGAAAAACAATTTGGGTTCACTGTTCAATGATTAATAATAGGTTACCTAAATTAGCATTTACAAATTTGCATAAATTTGTACTAGTACACTTCAAAACTCACCAATAGCATTAAGCATTTATTTCCCTTTCTGAAGATGCAACTTGTTTATTCTAGCATCTTTGTCTCATTCTTAGTCCTATCAATAATCCTGAATCAAACATCAACATCACTTTGTGATGATGATCATGAGCAATATTATCAGAAATGTAGCTCTTCCTTTAATTGTGCAAATCTCCATAACTTGAGGTACCCTTTTTGGGATTCAAGTAGACCACAATACTGTGGCCACCCTTCATTTAAGCTTGATTGCACTGGCCAAGTAGCAGTTATTACCATTATGTCAGAGAGTTACATGGTTCTTGAAGTCATTGACTCTAGTCATAGTCTCATAGTTGCAAGAACTGATTACTGGAATAACACTTGTCCAAATCCACTCAAGAACACAACTATAGGCTGCAATTCCTTTAGCTATGGTTCTGGTTATCAGAACTTGACTCTATACTATGATTGTCCTACTCCCCCAGTTCCTCTTCCATATAGCTTTTCACCTCAGTTTAATTGCAGTAAAAACCAGACTCAAATGGTTAACTATTTTGTGGTGGAGAGTGTAGTGCAAAATGCTGATAGTTCCTACTCTTTGAGTGAAATGATGGGAGGTTGCATGTCTAGAGTTATTGTTCCAATTTTGGACTCAGAAGCTAAAGTGATTCAGGCAAATTCAACTGTTGAAAATCTTAAGAGTGCCCTTGATAGTGGTTTTAGCTTGGAGTGGAATGCAAATAATAGTTTGTGTGATGAATGCCAAAACTCTGGTGGGCACTGTGGTTATAGCCCTGATTCAGGGGAATTCAGTTGCTATTGTAGGGATGGATCTTTTAGATCTTCTTGTCAATCAGGTGAGTACTTGCATTGTATCCTTGTTTGTTCATGTTAACAATTTTATTTTTGGCTACTAGGATCTGCTCACAATTTAGGTATTGGGTTAGATATAATCTGTTCTTTCCAATGTCTTAAATTTTTTAAAGAGAGAGTATATGGTATGGTATTAGAGCTAATGAGTCACTATAACTAAGGGGTTAGAATTTCGATCATTCTGATGAATTGTTCATACTTCTAATCCAAAAAGACGTGTTAGATATAAAATCATTTATGTACTTCTAGTCATCAACTTAAGATTTTGGGAGATATATTTGATGACAGGTCAAAAGTACTTGCTAAATAAAGCCCTCCCTAGTCCCTTGAGTGGTAGATCTTGGTTCAATCCATAATAGTGTACCATTTAGTTTTCATGGAACATTTTCTTGTCATTCATGGCCTTTATAATAGTGTATCATTTATAGGAGTGTATGAGTGTATCTTTAGAGTCATGTTTTAGAAGCCTTTTAGAACTTATCCTCCAATATCACAGGAAATATTTCCTTTGACAATTGCATCACAATCTGCATTTTGTGCTAGATTAAATATGGGGAAAATTTAAGTTAAGAAAAAAAAAGTTCCTCTAGTTGTCATTAGGATGATTGTTACTTAGGATTTAAAAATGTGCCATATAGCAAGTTTTGAAAGGCACATCTGATGTGAATCAATTGCTGCTTCTACTTTTAAAAAATAAAAGAGTATAGAAGAACCATTCTTTCTTCCTCTTCTTTTTACCTAGTCAATAGCATCTTCACTACATCATCTTCTTTGAGTCTAATTTATCTGGAAAATATTTTGCAGTTAGAATGACAGGTATTAGGTAGATCTAAGTAGCTTTTAGTTGCTGTCCACATGTTTGATGACATATCATTTTTAAAAAATGAAATAGGGTTGCATTCTTTGACTGTAATTAGACTTGTTCTTCCTCTTCATAACAATTTGGTTAATTAACTATTATATTCTTCCTCTCCTAGTAATTGTGCCACTTCAATTAGTTTAGCAAATAGCAGGCTTTAGATTTTCTTTTTCTTTTAATATAAGCCAAAAATCATATACTTTAGTTTATGATTTTACTTTTTAATTTTATAGAACTAACTAAATCGTCGAATTTTATTATCAGAAACTTCAATTAATTCGACTCAATCTATAAATGTTCTAAAGAAAATTTTTCATAGTCAATATAAAAATTTAATTGTCTCGTAAAAATCGTTATATATATAAAAAATCTACTTGTGTAATGACTATTCATCAATTTTCCAAATGTCAAAGAAATATGTGATTCATGGGTGGGAACAGAAGAAGTATCTTCCGCAATTTGCCGCAGAAGAAAATGTTGATTGAGGACTAATCTTAGAGGAGGACACTTAATAAATGGTCTTGAATCTTGATACAATTACACATGCAATATTATTGTCTTTTGTTCTTTCCATTTATGCTACTTTTTTCCTACATGTGAAGCATATTTCGGTTCATAACACATTATTATTTGAATATCAGTTTATCTAATCATTCAAACTTATTAACTTACCTGCTATTGCAATTGAATATTCTCTTCCCAATAATTGTCGTATAACAGAATTACGCTAAACTACTATCCAACGTGTACTATATATAAGACGTAATGTGTGATATACGTACGTGTGTTATACATATAGTATATATTATGTCTTATATATAGCACACGTTGAATACTAGTTGTACGTATTTCTATTGTACAGCTGTCGTTATTGATTCTCTAACACTTCTGATTATATTAATTAGTTGTCACTGCATGTCCCTCTTTAAATCCAGCTAGACTTCATTACTTTTACATCAAATAGATGTTAATAAATGCTCTATACAATAAGTCCTATGAGAATAAAATACACACTCCATTTATACAAAAATTATTCAAAAAAATAAACTTCTTGTGTCTGAACCTGCCTAAACTTGGAAGCCATCTCTGTCCCATAGATTGTTTGCTACCTTTGGCTTTCAGTCAGTCATAATTCAAGACTTTGAACAGCCTCCATTCAACCGTACGATCAAGGAGACCATTTGACCATAATATTTTTCCGCACCTCAATCTGTTTTTTATATACTAATAAATATAAGATCCATGACCCAATCTCCATGCAAACATTTATTCATTTCCATCATTTTAGGAAAATTACTACTAACTGTTCTTAAAATAAGAAGAAAAGTTTCTCTTTAATATTTTATTTATACATTATGCATTCTTATTTTCCTACCTAGTAACAGAAATTTAACTAATATACTAGATGTCATTAATTAAAGGGGGAAATCAACTAACAGTTTCTCGTGTGTTATATGTTCCTTGATCATTCATGTCATAAAAGTCAAAGTCAACTAAATCCATCTTCATGATGTTTTCGTTGTCTTGTCTTTTCTTCCTCCTCCTCTCTCTCTCAAGTTTCACACTAAAAACCAAAAGCACTCTTTAATGGCAATCATCTCATACAAACCCAAATGAACCAAAACCAACAACAAACTATGTTGTCCCTCTTCACCTTCTCCATCTTCTCTTTCTCTCTTCTTATTCACGAAACGACGTCGTTGCCCTCACACGCACAACTCTCCCTCTGCCACAACACAACCTTCACATGCAGCACCACCATCACCAACCTCTCCTACCCTTTCACCGGCGGCGACCGCCCTTCCTTCTGTGGGCCCCCACAGTTCCAATTAACATGCAACGACGCCGTTCCGGTCCTAAACATATCTTCACTGAGTTACCGAGTCATTAAACTCGACTCTGTTTCCAAAACACTCACTTTAGCAAGGTCAGACCTTTGGAACGAGACATGCACCAAAGTGCTCTTGAACTCAACTTTCGATGATGGGGGAAGCTTCAGATATGGTTTCGGGAACGAGAACCTCACGCTGCTTTATGGGTGTGGACCCTCTTCTGGGTTGAGCAAAAAACCTGATAACTTGTTTCACTGTGAGAGTTATGGGGATAAGAACGATTCGTATTCTTTGGTTGGTCCTTTTCCTTCGGACCCTGTTCTTAGTGTTGTGCAGTGTGATTATAAAGTGGAGTTGCCGATTCTTGTGGAACAGGGGAAGAGGCTCATTGAGAATCGGTCTTTGCTTAGGGAGGTTTTGATGATGGGGTTTAATGTGAATTTTAGTGACCCTTTTGAGGATGAGTGCGGTGAGTGTAGAGATATTGGTGGACAGTGTGGGTTTGATTCTGATTCGGATGAATCTATCTGCATTTGTGGTGATCATTTGTGTCCATCTTCAGGTATTGCAGCTTTTGTTTTTTAGGTTGATTCTGGTGTTTGGTGTGTCTTTTCTGGTGATATAGTTCTGATTTAATGTACTTACCTGAATCGAAATATCATGTTTAATACTTTACTGATCCTTTTAGATACTCCTAATTATATTTTACATGTGTTTAGTTTGATTTATGTTGTATTTTCGCATCATACTTGTGTATACCGGATACTCTATCTTACTGGTAGGTATATGTGCAACAATTATTTTGGGATTTTGAAGAGACTCTCCTTCACCTAGCTGGTTTTGGAAGCCAACCATAGCAGTGTAAAAGCAGTTCTGATGATTCATTTTGACATTTTTTTCTTGATTTTGCAGGTAAAAGCAATTCTAGCAAAGTTGTTATTGGGATAGGTAAGTTACACTTAGTTAATTGTTGAAGTGAGTTTTAATAATAGATGAATTTGTAAATAAAATTTTTACTAATATGTCTAGCATCATCTTCAGTTGTTGCTGTAGGAGTTGCAGCCCTTGTTGGCATTTCACTATGTGTGTGCTTTGTGGTACGAAGAAGGAGAAAGAATAATGTCGAACGATCAAGAAGCAAGGAACTCTTCATGGCCCCTTCAAGTGGAGGCCCTAGTACCTCTACAACTACCACATCTCAAAGTGTTTCTTCTTACCCTTCGTCGATCTCCGAGTCTCTGCCGAAGAGCTACTACTATGGTGTTCAAGTGTTTAATTATGCTGAACTAGAGGAAGCCACCAAAAATTTTGATCCTTCCAGAGAACTTGGGGAGGGAGGCTTTGGCACTGTTTACAAAGGTAGTAATAAGAAAGTTTACAGTGTATTTGTTCCAATTTCTCACATAATTTTATCTGTTTTCCACTTTTCCTCTTAGTCTAGAAAAATTCTTTTATAAATACAAATCTAACACCTTAAGGACACTAGCAATAAAAATGGTAAGGCCAAGGAACGAATGTGTCTAGATATGAGCTGTTATATTTGGATCCATATAGCAATCTCTCATTGTAAGCTATCTTATTACGATTGTTAATCAGGTATACTCCTCGATGGACGTGTTGTTGCGGTGAAACGCCACTATGAAAGCAATTTCAAGCGTGCTGAGCAGTTCATGAATGAAGTTCAGATTCTAGCCCCATTGAGGCATAAGAACCTAGTGACACTCTTTGGATGCACCTCTAGACATAGCAGAGAACTTCTCCTTGTTTATGAGTTCATACCAAATGGAACTCTGGCTGATCACCTCCATACGAAAACGTCAAAATCTTCTTTGCTGCCTTGGCCTGTAAGATTCAGCATTGCACTGGAAACAGCTGAGGCACTAGCCTACCTCCACTCGAAAGATGTCATACACCGCGATGTTAAGTCCAACAACATACTCCTCACTGAGAAATTTCAGGTGAAGGTTGCTGATTTTGGTCTCTCAAGGTTGTTCCCATCATTTGTCACTCATGTATCAACTGCTCCACAAGGGACACCTGGTTACGTTGATCCTGAGTATTACCAGAACTACCAACTCACTGATAAGAGTGACGTTTATAGCTTTGGGGTGGTCCTAGTTGAGCTTATATCATCATTACAAGCCGTGGATATAACCAGGCGCCGCAACGAAGTGAACTTAGCCAGTATGGCTGTCAATAGGATCCAGAGCCAGGCTTTGCATGAGTTGATTGATCCATATCTTGGATTTGAGAAGGACAGTGGTGTAAGGAGGATGGTAACAGCAGTGGCAGAACTGGCCTTTAGGTGCTTGCAGCAGCAGAGAGACATGAGACCCTCCATGAATGAGGTGCTGGAGATATTGAAAGGAATCAAGGGTGATGAATTAGGTTCAAGGGAAGCAGAAACTATAGTGGATATTAAGACAGAGGAAATCATACTTTTGAAGAAGGTTCCTTCACCGATTTCACCAGATTCGGTTGCTGATAAATGGGTTAGCAGCTCTTCTACATCTAGTTCCTATTAGCTTCTAAGATTTCCAATTCTTTTGGGATAGATAGTAACTAGTAAGGATGTCTTGCTGCTATCAATGAGCTTAGTTAAGAAGTGATAGTCTTCACCTCTCTTAACTGATCTTTTTAAATTTCTATTTTAGGGCTGTATGTTTTGATGTTAATATTAGGTGTGAGAGGTTGAATTCAGTGTTGATGCAGAACAGGTAATATACAGAGTAGTCTCATTTTGAAATCTTGAGACCTCAAATGATAAGAGCTAATTCAATGGTGTGGGATAAAAAAAGAAACTCTGATTCTTTATATGTCCCATTTGATGTCCACTTTTTATGTACAGAAAAAATTTATTTCCCCATATAAATATGGAATTGAGACTTAATAAATTATTTTTATTGTTGTAAATATTCCTATCCTGTTTATTAATTGCTTTGATTTGTATACAAGAATTTACTTTTTTGTTTAGAAGTTAGTTGGTACTTGGCACATGACAACTGCTGAATTTGCCTTATCTTACTACAGCAGTGGGGCATGCAAAGAAGAACGGCTTAACAACACATGTGCACTCTCTTAGGATTCAGAACTACATTGGCATTTTGGCAGGTAGGTTCTGATACTGATATGTATATATTTGGGGCACAACAAAAATATAATGTGCACAATATATATAATATAAAATGCACAACGTATATCACATGGAGTGTATAATATATATCACCTATTGTGCACAACATATATCATATGTTGCAGCATCATCTTTCTTTGTAACATATAATATATATTGTGCACGTCATATGATATATGACGTGCACAATATATAATATTCATTTATTGTGCACAAGATTGATTGTTTTAGCTGATTTGTTATTGTATGTGTAGCAATGCTCTATGTACATTATACACATGATCTATCTTTCTCACCTTTCATTTGGTTTTAAAGAGGTTCATATTTATTTATTGGTTTATTGTAATCTATCTACATGAAATAATTTCTGGATGTAACACATTACCCGAAAAACGAAAAAAGTTTTCTTTGAATCATTGGACTGGACCACTGACTGGACCCATCGCACTTGGGTCTACTTCACCCGAAGAGAGTACTTTTCTTTTTGTATTTTTTAATTTACCAAAATAATAAAGAAAGACAGAAATTATAATTAATAATAATACACTAGCTAGTAGCTAGCATAGAAAAGCCAACAAAATAGGACGAAGGATAAAACACATGAAACCGGTTTTGTCTTGCCATAATATGGTTCTTATTAGACGATGATACACTGTTTAAATCTCAGACTCATTTCCCTTAATAGATTGGGGAAGAAATGTATAATTATGACCCAAGTTAAATGGTAGATTCTTCTATAACGTACTGCTATTTTATTGTTTAATTATTTATAAGTTGATCTCTAACTAAATTGCTGAATGCAAAATCTTACCCGATGTGGTAATCTCCATAAAAAGTCTTCAGTTATGAAAAAACAAGAAATAGAGCTACATTTCACAAAATTCAGCTGTCTAGATATGCTCTGATACTTACATATCAAACGTGTATTATACATAATATATAATATGTGCTATATGTATAGCACACAAGCATTATTTCGTAGGAAATAGTTTAGTGAAAATCATTGTTACCGTAAATAAAATTATTTTGATGATTTTTATCAATATAAAAACTATAAAATATTTAACTCCTTACAATTGTTACCTTGAGAAAATTTTTAATTCACTTTAATAAGAAATATCTTCCTGTGTTAGTTGGCGTATACTTTTGCATTTTATTTATTTTTTCATTAAAAAATACAATAAATTTGGAAATTGATAAAGTGTAGGAAATTAAAATGTCAAATTATAAATAGATGAATACATTTTTTTCCTTTAAGAGTACTTAAAAAAGTTCTTATTACGATCATAAATATTACAAAAATAATTATGTATGACTAAATTAAAATTAATTATGTTAAATTCTCTATATTAAAAACTAATCACATTTCTTTTAAATTATATACTGCAGACTATAATGAAGGAGTAGAAGAGAAAAGCTACCTTTTATATTTCCCCAATAAAGCCAATTCCTTAATCAACCATTCTCTCTTTCTCTTTCTCTTTATCTTTCTCCTTCTCCTTAGATCTCAGTTTCTCTCTCTACAAAATCACAAACCCCAATTTGAGTATTTTTACCTCAATTTCTCTTCGCTAAATGCGCACAGAGCCAAACAAATGCCTACTCTCCACAAATTCAAGCTCTTAGCCACCCAATGCGCCGTCGCCGGCAGCCCCTCCCGCACCTCTCCCACCACCAGCCCCGTCATCCACCTCCGCCGCCGCAAAACCCTCCGCATGCTCCTTCTCTCCCGTCCCTCCGACAACCACCACCGCCGCCGATTCCATCCGCCTCCTCCTCCGCAAGATCCGCCGGATGACGCCGCTAAAGTCCGCCACAAGCTCAAGGACCTTTTCGTCTCCTCTCCTCCTTCGCCGCCGCCGCCGCCGCTCCAAGACGACGAAAATCAACAGCGACGCCAGCTTCACGAGCCGGACGGACTCCTCCCTGGCTCCGCCGTCGGCGTCAGGTTCCGCGCCGGATCTCCGTGCCGTCGCGGTGGTGCAGGCGCTCTCCGGCCGGTTTCATCAGCGTTCCGGTACCGGTTACTCCGACGAATTTGGCGGCCGGTGCTGGTCACAATCCCTGAGTAGTGTAGCTTGCTCTATCTACTGTGATAACTGTACGGATAAGTTCAATTCCGAATTTTTATTGTTTTATTTATTTTATTACATAATTTTTGTGAGGAAAAAAGGTCTAATAATGAAGAAAAATAATATTCTCTGTTCGGTGCTAACGTGCACCGCGTGCGTTTCAATTTTTTCTGGTAAGGTAAAAAGTTTGGTGAGTTGCGTTTTGCAAATGCCAAGTAGCACGTGGCGGTGAGATACGCGAACAATACGATACGGTACGATACGACGCCGTATTTTCTGAAGCTGTGTACGTTTGCCGATTTTAACGATGGCTAACGGTATTGGATTATAGGTTCGCGTGTTGAAGAAATCGCAATGCGAAATTATTAATTTCTTTCTTTTTGGATTTAGTAATTTTTTTGTTTGACTTTGGAGTTTTGAGGACTTTTAATGAAGTGGTTGATTAATAGGTGAAATAATTAATGGTGCGTGTTAATATTGGAATTTGCTAGGGATCAAGATTCAAAGGGACAAGGATGGAACATGGTGAGTGCGAGGAAACTAAGATGCTTTACTAAAGTCTGTCTCTATTTGCAGTTTCCATGTGTCTCTACACTAAGTTGTCTTATTGTTATCTAAGTTTCTTCAATTATTGTCCTACCAAATCAAATCTTAAGAAATTTCTCAAACTTAAGTAATACTCCTACTTTAGTTTCTATTAGTATAAAATATCTATAGACTGATATATAATTATAGAGTATTGTTATATGTACAATATAAAATTAGTCAAAATAGTCAATATATTATGCACAACTAGTATTATGTAATATGTACAATACATATTACATGATGTACACAATATATATCATATATTATGCATAACATGTATCATATGTTGTAAAGAAAGATGATATATGTTGTGCATAACATGTCATTTATAATATGCATAATATATAATATATAATATATATACATTATGTATATTATATATTATATATTGTGCGGGATCAAATTTTTTCGACAATTAGATATACTTACTGTGCATAATAATTACTCTATACTTTATTGGAAGTGTTGGTATAATGATGGCTGAGTTAAATAATAATAATGTGTGATTATAGTTGCAAAATTCGAATATAGTGTGTTTGTTTCCTTTAATTGGAGTGTAATAATAGATTGCAATAGTAGCAAATGACTGAACTGAAATGCAAAGATTGTGAACATTCGATTGTACTTTTGTATGTAGGCAAACACAACACTTGATATGGTAGGTCCAGTGTACGAATTTTCATTCAATGCATAACGTGGATACTGCATAAGGTGTACGTTTTAGAAGCCTTTGTATTCTAAATTATTGGATTCTTAAATAATTATGTTCAGCACAATGTTGGCAAAGTAATGATGCTACTTATTGATTTCAGATCTGAGATTTGAGATGTTGTGATTAACGAGCTTAATGAAGGGATATACGAATTGAAATATAGAATAGATCTGCATGCTATCATTTTGTTAATTTTTTAATGAGCTATGCTATTTGTTTAAACTCACGTTACATGACACATTAATTATCGGAAAAAAAAAACGTTACATGACACATTTTACTGACTCTTATTTCATTCAAATCTGGATTATGTCTATAGGACATATGTTAATAGACACAGCATGTGGTATGTGGACATAGATAATGATAAACATAAGCACAATATTGAAAATGTTTGAGAACATAACATAAATATATATAGTGTGTTGTCTGATGTTTAGATTAATGGAACAAAATTTAAAAATAATTATTGAAAAGATAATTTTACCCTAAATTTAAATTATTATTACTATTTTAATAATAATGATTCTTATTACAATAATAACAATTATAGAGATGTTATTTTTACAATGAAAAATCAATCAAAACTAGTCAATATAGAGATTTTGGGCCACAATTACTTAACCCACTAAAAATTAACTTTTTAAAATGATTTTTTAAGCAAAAAATTTGTCAAATGAACTTATTAGTTATTTGACTATTTTTTCATTGCTCATCAAGTATTATTGTATCAATTATATGTCTATTCTATTTATAGATAGAATTCCAAAAAATTAGTTATTTTTTGGATTCTAAAAATATAGTTAGTAAAATCACAATGTTCATTCATGCCAAGAAAAAGGAGATGAGTGTCCTTTCATTCTGCATGGTATGTGATTGTATGTATGGCAAAGATGCTTAGCCATTTTTGGTTTGTTTCGTCTGTTTAAAGCTAAGTCGCCTCAAAAGATCAGTGCATTGTATGCTGTTGTTTGTTGTGGAGTTTGTAAAGTCAGGTTAAGTATATCCACAGGCCCTACCATGTGCATTATGGAGGGTTCGTTCTCACTAAAACACCATTTTTTCTCTATAAAACCTTTTTAAAGGGTCTTGTCTATTGGATTTGGATTATTATTCCATTTGCAAAATGAGATATGGGAAATTGGCATATTATGGTCGTTTGCCTTCTACTTCACGTCTTTAACAAATTTGAAATGCTTTTGATGAATTAGAAGAATTCTCTTACGATTAGTTAATCACTACTTTTGTTCATTCTTTTGTCTTTTTTTTGTAAATGATAACACAAATAGGAAGTTACAAAATCAATAATGTTTATCGTACAATTGAAATACGTACAACGAGTATCCAATGTGTGCTATATATAAGACATAATGTGTATTATATGCATAGCACACATACGTATAACACACATTATGTCTTATATATAGCACACGTTGAATACTCGTTGGACGTATTTCTGTTGTACGACAAACATTATTCGTACTATTACATGTAACTAATGTATTATCCAACTAGCATCTTGATTTTTTATTAACAACAGGGTTTCACCTCCATTTTTTATCTTTCCTTCGCTTGCATAACAAAGCAGCTTGATTTTCCAACTTCATCCTCTCCGATCAAGATTACTCCTTTCTCTTTCTCTATTTCTTTCTTTATGATTCCATTTCCCGTCCGTAGCAAAATCTCCTTCTTCTGCCATCATAGTGTCTCATAACTCTTCGTGTTTTCGATTCTTTTTCTGCTTATTCATTGTTTACAACTCATTATGTTTATTTGTGTTGATTCTTGGGTCTTACAAAGTATGCTTCTTGCTGATCCGGGCATGGGGCGTTGGTGGTTTCCAAGATGGAGTATTCTTGCGCGTTGTGTTAGGAAAAGAAAAAAGAACACTTTGCTTGCCTTTCTTTGTTCAGAAGATTAGGAACACTGAAAGGGAGAATACGCTCTCCTTCTCTTTTGCTTTTGGGATTGCATTCCCACTTTCACATGTTTGAATCTTGTTTCTGTTTCTCTGAAAGTTCTGTTTTGATCTTGAATTATTGTGCTTGTGTTTGTGTTTTGTGGGGTTTTGTTAATTGTGATTGTATATTTATTATTACTTTTTTCAATTTTGTTTCTGGGTTTGTTCTGTTTTAGTAAGGATATTGTGTTTCTTTTCTTTCTTTGTATTTTTTATTTACTTTGTTTCTCTGCTCTGTTATTTTTGTTTGTGTTTTGCTAACTAACATAACTAAAAGCTACCTATACCTTCTGAGCATGTATGCGGAAAAGTGTATGGTTTATGAGGGCTCAAGTTCCTGATGTGTAGGTGGGGCGCGCGGTCAGGAGTTTGATGCCTGCAACGGCTAATGATGTGTGGGTTGGGCGCACGGTCATTAGCTCGAGCCCTATTCCGTGCACTTCCATATGTTTGAAGAGGAAGATGCTTCGACAATGAGTATAGATTGAGTGAGAGCAATTGATGGTGTGAGTATGGATTCTCTATTTAGATTGCCTGTCATGTCTCTATGATTAAGTTTTGGTTCCATTGCTTTGTTTCTATTTCTATGTGTGTATGTTTGTTTATAGCTGAATTATTGGTGTTTAAGTTTGTTTGGTGGCCCATGGTGTTTGGTGGGAGTGTTTAGAAATAGGATTTCCTGCTCTATCTAAAGTTCTTGATGTTGTCATCAAGGCAAGTAGGATTTAATTGTTGTGGATTATCTATCATGTGGATGTTTCTTCTATACAGAATTCTGCTCAATATCTCTATCCCGCTATTGAATTCAGCTATACCGGCTCTTCCTGTGTGCTTCACATTCTGATTCATGCCCAAATCATTTGGAATTTCGAATTCAAGCTCCTATGCATCTATGCTCTCTGCACCTAGCAGTTATATACCCACTTCCTAATTTCAAATTGAAATCTGATTGGTGATTATACCAAACCCATTCTTCATTTTGTCTCTCATCCCTATCCTCTCTCTTCAATAACCCCTTATGACAGTGTTGGAGGATGTTGACGTGGTGGCACAATTTCAATAGCAAAGGAGAATCAATCAAAGGCAATTATGATTATTAATGCCAACCATTGCTACTTTAGTGTTTATGCATTTTGAAATGCTAATCATTAGCTGCTGATATCAGTTTTATGGTTGAAAAAGTAGTGTTTATACAGTTTGAAATGATAATCAATTGCTGCACAATATCAGTTTTATAGTTAAGAGTTTTGGAAAAGTAGTGTTTATACATTTTGAAATGCTAATCATACTATATAGAATGTAAGACTAATTTTTATGGGAGTGGGCCTGATAGAGAGTTGTTGGTGAGATCAAGTTTTGTGAGGGAGAAGAGTGAGTCGTTGAGCGACATTGATCCGAGCCTTTGATGCCTTTGGTCACGCCGCTGCAGCTACATATGTTGCTTTTGGCAGACCAGGTGGAGGCAGTTGGAGTAATGGCTTTCATAAGCTTCAACATTTGTAATATGCAAATTAAATTTTGAATGAAGTGGACACTGGATTGGAAGAGGAAGCTTGCTGCATAGGAAAGGTTAGAAATCAAACAAGTCAGAAAGAGAAACAAGGTGTAGAACACAATGATAAAGTCTGCAAATCTCAAGTTAGTCAGGTATGCTGCATTATTCGATTATTTATTCTCCAAATATAGAAATTGTGCAGCATGTAGTTTTGAGCTGTGAATTCTAGAATTATCTCAGGAACTTTTACTTTAGGCTCAGAAAAATGTTATTTCAACCTAGCACGTACATCTTTATGCATTTTGAAATGGTTATCATTCAGATTTAGTCTGCTGCCTACAGAAGATGTTTTAATTTGATATTTTAAACTATTTAGTCTTCAATTTCTATTATTTCAATTTCTATTATGCGTAACAAATCATGTAATTTCATAGATTTAAAAGACTATAGTCTTTAGTTTTATAATATTTGAAAAATTATGTAATATCATCTTTGAAGGTATAGAGTAGTTATATTTATAATGTATCTAAAAAAAATAATGTAATCTCATATTTTATAGTATAAAGTCTTCAATTTCTACTATATGGAACAAATCATGTTATTTCATATTTCAAAGACTATAACATATACTTTAAAATGTGAGATTTCACGATTTTTTGGTTGTATAATAAAATAAAGACTATAGTCTTTAAAATATTGAATCACATGAATTTTTTACATATAGTAGAAATTGAAGGTTATATAGTTTAAAATGTGGGAATTCCCAATTTTTTTGGTTGTATTATAAAATAAAGACAATAAACTTTAAAATATTGAATTGCATGAATTTTTCACATATAGTAAAAATTGTAAGCTATATATTAAAGAGAATTCATAAATTTTTTTTGTTGTATTATAAAATAAAGACTATAGGCTTCAAGATAGTGAATTACATGGATTTTTTTACATATAGTAGAAATTGGAGGCTATATACTTTAAAGTGTGAAATTTTACTATATTTTTTTTAAAACACCATAAAATAAAGACTATAGCCTTTAATATATTAAATCAAATGAATTTTTCATATATAGTAGAAATTGAAGGCTATATATTAAAAAGGAGAGAATTCACAAATTTTTTTAGTTGTATTTTAAAATAAAGACTATAGGCTTCAAAATAGTGATTTACATGAATTTTTTACATATAGTATAAATTTGAGACTATATACTTTAAAGTGTGAAATTATTAAAATATCATAAAATAATGACTATAGCTTTTAAATATTGAATCAAATGAGTTTTTAATGTATAGTAGAAATTGAAGGCTATATATTTTAAAATGTGAGATTTCACCATTTTTTATTGTATTATAAAATAAACACCTTCGATTAATTAGTTGAATTGCTATAATGCAGAAGTTTGCATGTGTAGAATTAATTAATGACCAAGTCAACAATGTCAAATTGCTCAATTCAAATAAAATAATAAAAAATTAACCTCATATAAAACATGTACTTTACTACTTTAAGAACATGTGACTCATATGAAGTGACAAGAGCTATGTCATTCATAGATAAACAGAACGTAAAAGAAACTATTAGCAGCTGAATTGATGTTTTAAGAGTGCAAATATATAAACTTTTATCTTCATTTTTCTTCTTCTCTTACTTAGCTTTATTACATTTGTTTTTTTCCTAATCATAGAGTCATTCCCTTTTCTTCTTTTGTTGTCACTGAATGCAAGGTGAGGATAGATGCAAAAAAACGAAATTAGGCTACGCAGCAGACGAGGCTAACACTTGTCTGATTCAAAAATGGAATAAGGCTATTGAGTTGACACATTCGTTTTTATACAAATGGAATTTAAACATTGGAAAACATACAAACATTAAATTTGCATCAATACAATAATCAATGACATAACATTATATATGGTGCTTTTGTTTATTAGAGCAAATAACAGAATCAGAGCAACCAACTACTATTACTTTAAGGACAATTTGTGAACTGCTCTGATGTGTTGCTCACTTTGCTCTTCATTGCTACTTATACTACTTAAAAGAACTTTAGCATTTACTATGCATCAACGTAGAAACCAATAAACCAATCACACCTCATTATTTATCGTGTAGCAGACAAAGCTATAATCTATGGAATTTGTATTTAATTAATTTAGAGTCATTAATAATACATTAGTGATGTTTAACGAATCAAATCAATGACATAACATCTATATTTATGTATATAACAATTGAATGGGTGGCTCTAGAACTTGATTAGAACTAAGTAACTTGAATGATTCAATATTTTAAAGGCTATATCTAGAACTTAGTAATGCCTTAAGTATTGGCTGATCAAGTGATTAGAACTAAGTAACTTTTATATATTAATAGATACTATAGGCTTCAAAATTATGAATTACATGAATTTTTTTATATATAATAGAAATTGAAGGTTATATACTTTAAAGTTTGAGATTTCATTATTTTTTGAAAATATCATAAAATAAAGACTATAACCTTTAAAATATTGAATCACATGAATTTTTCATAAATAGTAGAAATTGAAGGTTATATACTTTAAAATGAGAGAATTAAACATTTTGTTTGGTTGTATTATTAAATAAATACTATAGGGTTCAAAATAGTGAATTACATGATTTTTTTTACATATAGTAGAAATTGAAGACTATATACTTTAAAGTGTGAGATTTCATTATTTTTTTGGAAACACCATAAAATAAAAACTATAACCTTTAAAATTTTGAATCACATGAATTTTTCACATATAGTAGAAATTGAAGGATATATACTTTAAAAAGTGAGATTTCACTATTTTTCTAGAAACACTAAAAAAGTAAAGACTATAGTTTTTAAAATATCGAATTACTTAATTTTTAGAACTAGGTAGAAATTGAAGGCTATAGACTTTAAAAAGTGAGATTTCACTATTTTTCTAGAAACACTAAAAAAGTAAAGACTATAGTCTTTAAAATATTGAATTACATAATTTTGAGATCTTGGTAGAAATTGAAGGCTATAGACTTTAAAAAGTGGGATTTGACTATTTTTCTAGAAACACTAAAAAAGTAAAGACTATAGTCTTTCAAATATTAAATTACATAATTTTTAGAACTAGGTAGAAGTTGAAGGCTATAGACTTTAAAAAGTGAGATTTCACTATTTTTCTAGAAACACTAAAAAAGTAAAGACTATAGTCTTTCAAATATTGAATTACATAATTTTTGGAACTAGATAGAAATTGAAGGCTATAGACTTTAAAAAGTGAGATTTCACTATTTTTCTAGAAACACTATAAAAATAAAGACTATAGTATTTAAAATATTGAATTACTTAATTTTTAGTACTAAGTAAAAACTGAAGGCTATAGACTTTAAAAAGTGAGATTCGCTATTTTTCTAAAAACACTAAAAAAGTAAAAACTATAGTCTTTCAAATATTGAATTACATAATTTCGAGATCTTGGTAGAAATTGAAGGCTATAGACTTTAAAAAGTGAGGTATCACTATTTTTCTATAAACACTATAAAAGTAAAGACTATAGTATTTAAAATATTGAATTACATAATTTTTAGAACTAGATAGAAATTGAAGATTATAGACTTTAAAAAGTGAGATTTCACTATTTTTCTCGAAACACTAAAAAAGTAAAGACTATAGTTTTTAAACAACAATGCTTCTTGTACACCAAAATACTGCCACCATCAGCCACTCATAATAAATACATATGGTTTGTCACTAATATTTTTGTGGGCCCCACCTTAAAAAATTGTTGGTGGCTGAAAGTGGCTGAAAAATAGTGTACATGTAGCATTGTTGGTTTTTAAAATATTGAATTATATAATTTTTAGAACTAGGTATAAATTTAAGACTATACTTTAAAAAGTGAGATTTCAGTATTTTTCTAGAAACAATAAAAAAGTAAAGACTATATAGTCTTTAAAATATTGATTTACATAATTTTTAGAACTAGATAGAAATTGAAGGCTATAGAGTTTAAAAAGTAAGATTTCACTATTTTTCTATAGACACTATAAAAGTAAAGACTATAGTCTTTAAAATATTGAATTATATAATTTTTAGAAATACGTAGAAAATACATAATTTGAAGTCTATAGCCTTTATTTTATGGTGGTTCTAGAAAAATTAGTGTAATATCACATTTTAAAGCCCATAGCCTTCAATATCTACTATATGTAAAAAATTTATGAAATTACATAATTTGAAGTCTATAGCCTTTGTTTTATAGTAATTCTAGTAAAATTAGTGAAATCTCACATTTTAAAGCCTATAACGTTCAATTTCTACTATAAGGAAAAAATACATGAAATTACACAATTTAAAGTCTAAAAGCCTTTGTTTTATAGTAATTCTAGAAAAAATAGTGAAATCTCACATTTTAAAGCCTATAGCATTCAATTTCTACCATATGTAAAAAAATTATGAAATTACATAATTTGAAGTCTATAGCCTTTGTTTTATAATAATTCTTGAAAAATTAGTGAGATCTCACATTTTAAAGCCTATAACCTTCAATTTCGACCATATGTAAAAAATTCATGAAATTATATAATTTGAAGTCTAAAGCCTTTGGTTTTATAGCGTTTCTAGAAAAATTAGTGAAATTTCACATTTTAAAGCCTATAGCCTTCAACTTCTACTATATGTAAAAAATTCAAGAAATTACATAATTTGAAGTCTATATTCTTTGTTTTATAGTGTTTCTAGAAAAATTAGTGAAATCTAATATAGTAAAGCATATAGTATTAAATTTCTACTATATGTAAAAAATTCATGAAATCACATAATTTGAAGTCTATAGCCTTTGTTTTATGGTGATTCTAGAAAAATTAGTGAAATCTGATATTTTAAAGCCTATAGCCTTCAATTTCTACTATATGTAAAAAAATCATGAAATTACATAATTAGAATTCTATAACCTTTATTTCATAGTGTTTCTAGGAAAATTAGTGAAATCTCACATTTTAAAGCAGCCTTCAATTTCAACTATATGTAAAAAAATCATGAAATTACATAATTTGAAGTCTATACCCTTTGAATACCCTTTGAATGATGGTGTTTTCAGAAAAATTAGTGAACTCTACAATATTAAAGCCTATAGTGTACAATTTTTATTATATGTAAAAAATTCATTTAATCACATAATTTGAAGTCTATATAGCCTTTGTTTTTATAGTGTTTCTAAAAAATTATTGAAATCTCACATTTTAAAGCCTATAGCCTTTAATTTTTACCATATGTAAAAAATTCATGGAATTACATAATTTGAAGTCTATAGCCTAAGTTTTATAGTGTTTCTAGAAAAATTTGTGAGATCTCACATTTTAAAGCCTATAACCTTCAATTTCTACTATACGTAAAAAAATTATGAAATTACATAATTTGAAGTATATATAGCCTTTGTTTTATAGTAATTCTATAAAAATTAGTGAAATATCACATTTTAATTCCTATAACGTTCAATTTCTACTGTAAGGAAAAAATTCATGAAATTACACAATTTAAAGTCTAAAAGCCTTTGTTTTATAGTAATTCTAGAAAAATTAGTGAAATCTCACATTTTAAAGCCTATAGCCTTCAATTTCAACCATATGTAAAAAATATATGAAATTACATAATTTGAAGTCTATAGCCTTTGGTTTTATAGTGTTTCTAGAAAAATTAATGAAATTTAACATTTTAAAGCCAGTAGCCTTCAATTTCTACCATATGTAACAAATTCATGAAATTACATAATTTGAAGTCTATAGCTTTTATTTTATAGTGTTTCTAGAAAAATTAGTGAAATCCCACATTTTAAAGCCTATAGCCTTTAATTTCTACCATATGTAAGAAAATCATGAAATTACATAATTTGAAGTCTGTAGCCTTTGGTTTTATAGTAATTCTGGAAAAATTAATAAAATCTCACATATTAAAGCCTATAGTCTTCAATTTCTACTATATGTAAAAAATTCATGAAATCACATAATTCGAAGTCTACAGCCTTTGTTAAGTCTATAGCCTTTGTTTTATAGTGTTTCTAGAAAAATTAGTGAAATCTCACATATTAAAGCCTATAGTCTTAAATTTGTACTATATGTAAAAAATTCATGAAATCACATAATTTGAAGTCTATAGCCTTTATTTTACGGTGGTTCTAGAAAAATTAGTGAAATCTAACAATTTTAAAGCCTATAGCCTTCAATTTCTACTATATGTAAAAAAAATCATGAAATTACATAATTTGAATTCTATAGCCTTTGTTTATGGTGTTTCTAGAAAAATTAGAGAAATCTCACATTTTAAAGCAGCCTTCAATTTCAACTATATGTAAAAAAATCATGAAATTACATAATTTGAAGTTTATACCGTTTGATTGATGGTGTTTTCAGAAAAATTAGTGAAATCTCACATATTAAAGCCTATAGTCTTCAAATTTCTACTACATGTAAAAAATTCATTTAATCACATAATTTGAAGTCTATAGCCTTTGTTTTTATACTGTTTCTAAAAAATTAGTGAAATCTCACATTTTAAAGCCTATAGCCTTCAATTTCTACCATATGTAAAAAATTCACGCAATTATATAATTTGAAGTTATAGCCTTTGTTTTTATAGTGATTCTAAAAAATTAGTGAAATCTCACATTTTAAAGCCTATATCCTTTAATTTCTACCATATGTAAAAAAATCATGAAATTACATAATTTGAAGTCTATAGCCTTTGTTTTATAGTAATTCTGGAAAAATTAGTAAAATCTCACATATTAAAGCCGATAGTCTTCAATTTCTACTATATGTAAAAAATTCATGAAATCACATAATTTGAAGTCTATAGCCTTTGTTAAGTCTATAGTCATTGTTTTATAGTGTTTCTAGAAAAATTAGTGAAATCTCACATATTAAAGCATATGGTCTTAAATTTCTACTATATGTAAAAAATTCATGAAATCACATAATTTGATGTCTATAGCTTTTGTTTTACGGTGGTTCTAGAAAAATTAGTGAAATCTAACATTTTAAAGCCTATAGCCTTCAATTTCTACTATATGTAAAAAAAATCATGAAATTACATAATTTGAGTTCTATAGCCTTTGTTTATGGTGTTTCTAGGAAAATTAGTGAAATCTCACATTTTAAAGCAGCCTTCAATTTCAACTATATGTAAAAAAATCATGAAATTACATAATTTGAAGTCTATACCCTTTGATGGTGTTTTTAGAAAATTATTGAAATCTCACATATTAAAGCCTATAGTCTTCAATTTCTACTATATCTAAAAAATTCATGAAATTACATAATTTGAAGTCTATAGTCTTTGTTTTATAGTGTTTATAGAAAAATTAGTGAAATCTCAAATATTAAAACCTATAGTATTCAATTTCTACTACATGTAAAAAATTCATTTAATCACATAATTTGAAGTCTATAGCCTTTATTTTTATAGCGTTTCTAAAATATTATTGAAATCTCACATTTTAAAGTCTATAGTCTTTAATTTATACCATATGTAAAAAATTCATGAAATTACATAATTTGAAGTCTATAGCCTAAGTTTTATAATGTTTCTAGAAAAATTAGTGAGATCTCAAATTTTAAAGCCTATAGCTTTCAATTTCTACCATATGTACAAAAATCATGAAATTGCATAATTTGAACTCTATAGCCTTTGTTTTATAGTAATTCTAGAAAAATTAGTGAAATCTCATATTTTAAAGCCTATAGCTTTAATTTTCTACTATAAGGCAAAAATTCATGAAATTACACAATTTGAACTCTAAAGCCTTGTTTTATTGTAATTCTAGAAAAATTAGTGAAATCTCACATTTTAAAGCCTATAGCCTTAAATTTCTCTCAGATGTAAAAAATTCATGAAATTACATAATTTGAAGTCTATAGCCTTTATTTTATAGTAATTCTTGAAAAATTAGTGAAATCTCACATTTTAAAGCCTATAGCCTTCAACTTCTACCATATGTAAAAAATTCATGAAATTACATAATTTGAATTCTATAGTCTTTGTTTTATAGTGTTTCTAGAAAAATTAGCTAAATCTCACATTTTAAAGTCTATAGCCTTCAACTTCTACCATATGTAAAAAATTCATGAAACTACATAATTTGAAGTCTATAGCCTTTGTTTTACAGTGTTTCTAGAAAAATTATTGAAATCTCACATTTTAAAGCCTATAGCCTTCAATTTCTACCATATGTAAAAAAATCATGAAATTACATAATTTGAAGTCTATAGTCTTTGTCTTATAGTAATTCTAGAAAATTTGTGAAATCTCAAATATTACAACCTATAGTCTTCAATTTCTACTAATGTAAAAGATTCATGAAATCATATAATTTGAAGTCTATAGCCGTTGTTTTTATAATGTTTCCAAAAACATTAGTGAAATCTCACATTTTAAAGCCTATGGTCTTCAACTTCTACCATATGTAAAAAATTCATGAAATTACATAATCTGAAGTCTATAGCCTTTGATTTTTTAGTGTTTCCAGAAAAATTGGTGAAATTTCACATTTTAAAGCCTATAGCCTTCAATTTCTACCATATGTAAAAAATTCATGAAATTACATAATTTGAAGTCTATAGCTTTTGTTTTATAGTAATTCTAGAAAAATTAGTGAGATCTCACATTTTAAAGCCTATAGCCTTCAATTTCTACCATATGTAAAAAATTCATAAAATTACATAATTTGAAGTCTATAGTCTTTGTTTTATAGTGTTTCTAGAAAAATTAGTGAAATTTCAAATTTTAAAGCCTATAGCCTTCAACTTCTACCATATGTAAAAAATTCATGAAATTACATAAATTGAAGTCTATAGTCTTTGTTTTATAGTGTTTCTAGAAAATTTAGCTAAATCTCACATTTTAAATTCTATAGCCTTCAATTTCTACCATATGTATAAAATTCATAAAACTACATAATTTGAAGTCTATAGCCTTTGTTTTACGGTGTTTCTAGAAAAATTAGTGAAATCTCACATATTAAAGCATATAGTATTAATTTTCTATTATATGTAAAAAATTCATGAAATCATATAATTTGAAGTAGTCTTTGTTTTATGGTGGTTCTAGAAAAATTATTGAAACCTGATAGTTTAAAGCCTATAATCTGCAATTTCTACTATATGTAAAAAAATCATAAAATTACATAATTTGAATTCTATAGCCTTTGTTTTATGGTATTTCTAGGAAAATTAGTGAAATCTCATATTTTAAAGCAGCCTTCAATTTCAACTATATGTAAAAAAATCATGAAATTATATAATTTGAAGTCTATACCCTTTGATTGATTGTGTTTTTAGAAAAATTAGTGAAATCTCACATATTAAAGCCTATAGTCTTTAATTTCTACTATATGTAAAAAATTCTTGAAATCACAAAATTTGAAGTCTATAAACTTTAAAAAGTGAGAAATCACTATTTTTCTTGAAACACTATAAAAGTAAAGACTATAGTATTTAAAATATTGAATTACATCATTTTTAGAACTAGATAGAAATTGAAGACTATAGACTTTAAAGAGTGAGATTTCACTATTTTTCTAGAAACCGTAAAAAAATAAAGATTATAGTCTTTAAAATAGTGAATTACTTAATTTTTTGAACTACATATAAATTGAAGGCTATAGACTTTAAAAAGTGAGATTTTAATATTTTTCTAAAAACACTAAAAAAGTAAAGGCTATAGTCTTTCAAATATTGAATTACATGATTTTTAGAACTAGGTAGAAATTGAAGGCTATAGACTTTAAAAAGTGTGATTTCACTATTTTTTTAGAAACACTAAAAAGTAAAGACTATAGTCTTTAAAATATCGAATTACTTAATTTTTAGTACTATGTAGTAATTGAAGGCTATAGACTTTAAAAAGTGAGAATTCACTATTTTTCAAAAATCAGTAAAAAAGTAAAGACTATAGTCTTTAAAATATTGATTTACATAATTTTTAGAACTAGATATAAATTGAAGACTATAGACTGTAAAAAGTGAGATTTAACTATTTTTCTAGAAATACTATAAAAGTAAATACTATAGTCTTTAAAATATTAAATTACATAATTTTTAGAACTAGGTAGAAATTGAAGGCTATAGACTTTAAAAAGTGAAATTTCATTATTTTTTTAGAACCACTATAAAAATATATACTATAGTTTTTAAAATAATGAATTACATAATTTCTAGAAGTAGGTAGAAATTGAAAGCTATAGACTTTAAAAAGTGATCACTATTTTTCTATAAACACTATAAAAGTAAAGACTATAATATTTAAAATATTGATTTACATAATTTTTAGAACTAGATGGAAATTGAAGATTATAGACTTTAAAAAGTGAGATTTCACTATTTTTCTCGAAACACTAAAAAAATAAAGACTATAGTCTTTCTAATATTGAATTACATAATTTTTAAAATTGGTAGAAATTGAAGACTATAGACTTTAAAGAGTGAGATTTCACTATTTTTCTAGAAACACTATAAAAATAAAAACTATAGTATTTAAAATATTGAATTACATAATTTTTAGTACTAAGTAAAAATTGAAAGCTATAGACTTTAAAAAGTGAGATTTCGCTATTTTTTCTAAAAAACACTAAAAAAGTAAAAACTATAGTCTTTCAAATATTGAATTACTTAATTTCGAGATCTTGGTAGAAATTGAAGGCTATAGACTTTAAAAAGTGCGATATCACTATTTTTCTAGAAACACTAAAAAAGTAAAGATTATAGTCTTTCAAATATTGAATTACATAATTTTTAGAACTAGGTAGAAATTGAAGGCTATAGACTTTAAAAAGTGAGATTTCACTATTTTTCTAGAAATTTTAAAAAAGTAAAGATTATAGTATTTCAAATATTGATTTACATAATTTTTACAACTAGCAGAAAAGCAACACAAAAACTAAAAGTAAAAAAAAAAAATCACACCCCCTCCTCTTTAGTACACCCTTATTTTACAAAATAAAACACATGACTAGATCTCATAATTAACGCTCTATAGAACTGCAATGCCAGTAAAAATTCATTAATTACCACATGTCTTTTTGAGGAAGGTGATGGAGTTAAAATGAAAAATAAGATATTACACGATAAATTCATTTGATGAAATCATTTTCCTATGCAGTTATTGAAAATGTCTCTTGTATACTATCAGAGAGATTTGAAAATTGCGATGATAGTCTTTCAGGAGAATACAAGATTGGTTTAGGAGGGTATGACACTGATTGGAGTGGTCCTTCTAACATCTCAACAACTTTACTCATTGATGGCCTATCTGATGGATTTGGTTGAATACACCATAAACTCACCAAAGTGATCTTCAATACAATCTCATTTTCTTCCTCTGTGTTGATCATATATCTTGAACGAATATTGCCTTGTTCAAGATCCTTGTAAATCCAATCTGGAAAGTACATTTCACTGGTACTTGACTGCCCTCTATCAAATTTCTTTCGTGCTCCAACCACTTCAAGAATCAACATTCCATAACTATATACATCTGATTTGTGAGAAACTCCACCATATGTACGACTGAATATTTCTGGTGCAATGTACCCTGGAGTCCCCCTTGTACCCACAATAGATACAACACTCTCCTTCTTTCTGCATATTGCAGATAGGCCAAAATCAGCAATTTTTGGAGTGAAATCCTCGTCCAAGAGAATATTTTGAGGCTTAATATCGAGATGCAAAATCCTTGTATTACATCCTCGATGTAAGTATTCCAGCCCTCGAGCGATGCTAATTGTAATTTGGAACAATGTGTTCCAATCTAGATCACAAATAGCAGTGGATGATCCTTTGGCATGTAGAAACTTGTCTAAAGAGCCATTAGGCATGAATTCATAGATGAGCGCTCTTTTGTTCTTCTCATAGCAAAATCCTAGAAGCGAGACAATATTCACATGTGAAGTTCTACTAATGCTAGCAACCTCATTTATGAACTCTTCCCCACTACTTTCCTCAGACTCACTAAGTACCTTTACGGCCACTTCACGGCCATCGATCAAACTTGCTTTGTACACAATGCCATATCCTCCTTGTCCTAATTTATCACGGAATGAGTGTGTCATTCTTTTTATTTCTGAATAACTGTATCTCTTTAGTGTCGAAGAACAATAATTCTTCAAGAAATCTTCAAACTTTTTGTCAGCCAATGTCCTCTTCTTGACACTTAGATACCTCTTATAGATATAAATAACCACAACAAAGAGTATAACAACTCCAACACAAGCTACTGATACACCTGTATATGTATGCAATGGAAGTGAAGAACAATTACAAACAATTAATGATTTGTGTCTATAGAAAAATAGTTATAGTAAGTATATACACACACAAAAAAAAATGTATTATCCCTTGTTTTTTTAGTTGTGTTATCTATTATTACTACTTATAAATAAAGAGAATTGTTAAAAAGTTAGTTACTTTTTTTTTGTCTCTAAAAATAATATTAAAGAAAATGATAAATTGTAACTTCTTTTCTTTAATTTATTTACAATAATTATCCCTATCATTTCATTTATCCTCCCTTTTTTAAATATATAGATATTAGAATTATTTTAAGTATTAAATATATCAAGTCGCTAGTTTGTATAAAATTTTTCTCGGTTTTTATATAGACAAATACGCCATATACCATAGGATGGATTATGAACCATATACTTCATTCAACGGCAGATAAAGTATTTCCCTATGCCAAGGTAAAGAGAAATTCCGTAAAAAAAATAATTTCTGTTTTTGAAATCAAGCATTCAATCCACTCTAAAAATGATTTTTCAATTTAGAAATCAAAATAGAAATACGACAAGAGATATTATTATATGAACAATCAGAAATTGACAAACTTATAAGATGACTATATATGAGTATTGTATCTAGGCTAACCATCATAACTTGGTACCCCACACACAGTCAAATTGACTTTGGAAATTACACTATTTGAGTTTCCTTCATTTATTTTCTTACAAAATAGAAAATAACTGATAGTGAAATTCCTTCAAATCTTCTTGTATGTTTATATATAAATAAGTAATTAAATATATTTATCACAAAACCGGTTTTACTTGATTGTCCTAATTCAACCAATAATACTTGTCGTACAACAGAAATACATTTATCTAGTATCTAACGTGTATGTTATATGTATAGCACAAATATTGTAATTCAAGTGTGTGAGTGAGTGCAATCCGTCCCAAGGAAGAGAGAGAGTACCGTACCTGCAATCCAAAGAGTTGCTCCCCTTGGTTGAGAATGCCGAAGAAAAGCATTACCTGTATCAATGAATTTGACTTTATGTGAAAATTTAGGAATGTTTCCCGACAAGTTGTTGTGAGAGACATCCAGAAGTTGAAGTTGTGGCAGAGATGCCAAGCTCTCTGGTATTGACCCCTGCAGACTGTTACCATCCAGGTACAGTTTCTGCAACCCAGTTAAATTGGCAAATGCGGCTGAGATGGTCCCTCTCAAGTTCAGCTTCGTCAAATTAACGGTCCTGATGATGCTCCCACCATCATCACAAGTAATGAAGCTCCAACCTTTACAAGGATCGTTGCCTCTCCAAGAACGCGCCAAGAGAAGAGGATACCCAAAAGCCGCAGCAATTTGGAGTAAAGTGTTGACTCTGTGGTCACATGGCCCTGCATGCTCTAAACAGAAACTATTGCCCAATACACTCACATTATTGACACTCTTGTTAAACAGAGGCAGAGGACCCTGCAACCAGTTGTTGTCCAAAGAAACTCTGAACAACCTTGAGAGATTCATCAAAGAAGGTGGAACCACACCAGTTAACTGATTGTCCTTAAGGTTCAAGAGTTGTAACTGGGAGCAGTTGGACAAGTCTGGAATAGGACCTTCAAAGCGATTCCCTTCAAGTTTCACAACATACAATTGGGTCATGGATGAGAGAATCTCAATTGAACCCGACAAGTTGTTATTATAGCTGAGGTCGAGCCATTGAATCTTGGATGGTGTGAAAAACTCGGGCAAGAGCCCAGTGAGGGTATTGTTAGAGAGATCAAGTGACAATAAATTTGGGAAGGAACGGAATGTATTGTGGGGCAAAGAGGCGATGAGGTTTGTAGCGCCGAGGTCAAGCTCAGCGAGTGCGGAGGAGTCAGTCAAGTGAGTGGGGAAGTTCCATGGTGGGAGGTTGAGATTGTTGCTCAAGTCGAGGATCTGCAAGCCGATTAGGCCTTGGAAGCAGGCATGAGGGATGGATGTGAAGTTGTTGTCGTAGAGGTCGACCTCGTGGAGCACCAGGAGATTGGCGAGGGATGGGAGAGGGCCGGAGAGAGAGTTGTTGCTGAGATCAATCTTGGTGAGGGAGACGAGGGAGTCGTTGAGATCCGAAGGGATTGTTCCTGTGAGGGACATTGAATGGAGGTCGATGCGATCCACGAAGCCGGAGTCACAGTAGACTCCGCTCCAGGTGCAGATGCCTGTGGTATGGGACCAGTTGGAGGGAGTTGGAGTGATGCCTCTCATTAGCCTCAACATGTAGTCACGCTCGTCTTTGTCATCCGAGAGGACCAAGACCGGGATTAAGAATAAGAAGAAGAAGATGATGATGAGTGTAGTCTTCAATTTTAATAATTTGAGGTGTCCATGAGCCATTCACACCTGAGCCTGAGAGTCAGAGTGAGAGTTGTGTGTCACTGTCTTTGTGCTCACAACAAAATGGAGTTAAGGAAGCTAGGACCTAGGAGGCACTTCACTTCATTATTGGTGGAATGAAGTTGAGCAAATGCATTAACATTACACGTTCTAACTACTGATATTCAACTTGTAATATTAATATTGTGTCATGTATAACAAATATTCCGTATAATATAATATAATATGATACATAACACACGTTGGATAGTTATTATTGAAAATTTCAATTTTATTCTCACAAAGGGTTATTTCGTAATTTACACTCATATTAAATAAAAATCTTGATGCAATCACAAGCAAATGTTCTAATAGAGCATTGTTAGAGACACAATAAAAAAACCAGCCAACAATAGAAAATTGGGCCTAAATCACTCATTCCATTGAAAAAAATACACATGGTTAATAATGTTATTTGAACAAAAAATATTAAATAAACTTTGTTAGCTGTTTTGACGGAAAAAATATTGTTATCCAAACATCGTTTATATCAACTAAACAAATTAAAATCATTTTGAGCAAACAAATCTTTTTTTTTTATTATTTTGTTGTCCTTGGTGTGTTAAGTTGCATTCTAAAACCTGCACTAATAGTAATTGCTTTTTCTTTAGAGGCCTTGCCAATAATTGTATTATCGAGGATTCATATCCACTCCTTTATTTTCTTTGGTCGGAAGGATTCATCCTCTCTCTTTTTGTTAAATAAACTTTCAGGGGTCTTATCTATTTGACCAAACAAAAAATAAAAGTACAATTAATTTAATTTTTAGATGGATGAAAAAGTATACTTACTTTAATAATCACGTTTTATTTGTATAATCGCATAATTTTAAGTAGATCTATGTTTAGTTACTTTAGTTTTAAAATATTTCTAAATTAATTTATTATATTTTGGATTGTTGAATCATAAGGACTTTTGTGATAAATTACTAAAATATGTATAAAAAGGAGTTTAATAACTAATATGGATGAGTTAAGTATTATTCCATTTTGAATGCTGATAAAAAAAAGTTAATGTCCAACTTTTAGTTTTTGGATATTTTCGATGAGACATTTTTTTAACTAAAAACAGTTTAGATTTTATTTTATTTTATTACTGAAACATAATTTTGTTTTATAAACAGCATTTTGGATTTCATGTGGTTACATGCTCTAGTTATTGCGATACAGCTAGAAAGTGAAGTGAAAAAGTATAACACAAATTATGAAGATGATTCGTCAACTCAAAGTTTAAAGGTAAATCACGAAAGTGAACGGAAATACATGAAATCATGAGCGTGGAAAATTCCACGCGTGCCGGTATTCATTGTTCAATATAAATTCTTAGATTAGAAAATAAAAATATTGCAGAATTTCCAACGACAATAGTAATTTCAATATTATTTGTAGTAATATGTATAATGTATTATAATCTGTACGAGTAATTTTAATTGCTGTTTTTGTTAGTAGTATTCAATTCTTGTGATCATTTCAATTGTTTAGTAGTAAACAATATGCACTTCATAGGTATAAGTATTCAAATTTCAAAAGATAACGAGTAACTACACCTTTCTCTACTGTTCTTATGTTCTAACATCTTCTCAAAGTACACCTTTGTGGCAAGCAATATATAATTTGATGTATGAGAATTGCACAAGCAAACTAAAGTTGCCATCATCAATAAGAATTCATCAAAATATAAGATACAATCACAATAACATTATTTACCATCTTATATTTGGTGAACTACTCATCTGATGGAACTATTCTCCCATAGAATTATTGAATTTGTATCATATACACTATTGTAAGATATAGTTGAAGATTGTAAGAAGGGTCTTTCAGGAGAAACCATAATAGGTTTTGGAGGATGAGACAATGATTCAAGTGGTCCTTCTAACATCTCTACCACTTTACTCACTGATGGTCTATCTGATGGATTTTGTTGAATGCACCATAGACTTACCAAAATAATCTTCATCACCATATCATTTTCTTCATCTGTGCAGACCAAACACTTTGCTGGAATATTACCTTGCTCAAGATCCTTGTATATCCAATCTGGGAAATACATATCACTAGAATCTGACTCATTGTAATAGTTCTTTCTTCCTCCAACAATGTCAAGAATCAACATACCATAGCTATACACATCAGATTTGTGAGAAACTCCACCATATGTTCGGCTAAATACTTCAGGAGCAATGTACCCAATAGTTCCTCTTGGACCCAATACAGACACAATACTCTCTTTCTTTTGACATATTTTAGCAAGTCCAAAGTCAGAAATTTTTGGACAAAAGTCTTGATTTAACAGAATGTTTTGAGGTTTAATATCAAGATGCAAAATCCTTGTACTGCATCCTTGATGCAAGTATTCTAGTCCTCGAGCAACACCAATTGCAATTTTGTACAAGGTGCTCCATTCCAAATCACAAATCATGGTTGGAGATCCTTTTCCGTAGACGAAATTGTCTAATGAGCCATTAGACATAAACTCGTAAATGAGTGCTCTTCTATTTATTTCAAAACAAAATCCCAAAAGTGAGACTATATTCACATGTGATGTTCTACTAATACTAGCAACCTCATTTATGAATTCTTCTCCACTTCCCTTGGCCTCGCTCAGTACCTTCACCGCTACTTGACGGCCATCGGCTAAGGTTGCTTTGAATACAGTGCCATATCCACCCTGTCCTAATTTATCACGAAACGAATTTGTCATTTTTTTCACTTCTGAATAACTATATCGCTTTGGCACTAGGAATTCATAACTTTTGATAAAATCCTCACCCTCAGGTTGTGTCATGTAGACTGATTCTTGAAGATCTCCATTTAGGAAAGCATTATTAAAATCAATTTGCTTTATTGGCCAGCCTTTTGAGACAGCAATGGTGAGTACAAGCCTAATTGTGGTAGGTTTAACCACAAGATTGAAAGTCTCATGATAATCAAATCCTTCTTATTGATGGAATCCTTTGGCTACCAATCTTGCTTTGTATTTGTTCAATGATCCATCTGCATTATATTTGATTCTAAACACCCATTTGCAACCAATTGGTTCTCTATCTGGAGGTAACTTGACAAGAGTCCATGCATTGGTTTTGAGTAGAGCATTATATTCATCTTCCATAGCTTTTCTCCAGAGTGGATCTGTTAAGGCCTTTTTGGTTGATGAGGGTTCAACTGCAGCTAGAAATGCTTTAGGCTTGAAGACTCATGACTTGGATCGAGTGATCATTTTGTGAATGTTAGTTGCTGCTGGAGGTTTGTGAATAACTGAAGGAGCTCTAATTTCTGCTGCCACTGCCACTGCAGCAATATCAGTGGATTGAGCACCACTTGAAGTGTTTGAAGCATCAGTCTGTACTGCTATATTTGTGGTGACTGGTCCTGAGTTGATTTCTTGAATAGCTCTCAATGAAGAATTTGCTGAAGTCTGCTATCTGTTGGTAACATTAGCAGGAGTAATGACAGGTATATTTGTAGAATTATTTACATAATGGTCCAATCTAAGTGCAGAAGAGGTAAAGGCAGGATAGTATGTGGAGGATGTATTTTGTATGCTTTCATTTTGACTTGGAAACAGTGTTGGATAAGGGAATTGAAATTCATCAAAGATGACATGCCTCGATATATATACTTTTCCTAACTTTGATAAGCACTTGTATCCTCTGGAACTTGTGGCATAGCCAAGAAATACACATTTCTCATACCTGAAATCAAGTTTGTGTTGGGTATAAGGTTTGGTAAGTGGATAGCAAGTGCAGCCAAAGGGTCGTAATGAGGTATAATCAGGTGGTTTGTTGAAGAGTTTTTGGAATGGTGAGATATTTTGTAGGAGAGGAGTTGGTAGCAGGTTTATCAGATGTGTGGCTGTTGTGAATGCTTCACCCCAATAAGTGGTTGGCATGGAGGAGTGAGCTAACAATGTAAGACCTATTGTAGTGATGTGTCTATGCTTTCTTTCCGCACTACCATTTTGTTCATGTGTATGAGGGCATGTGAGTCTATGTAAGATGCCATGTTCACTAAGTAATTTGTTGAAAACCAGAAACTCTTTGGCATTATCTGTTTGAATGGACTTAATTTTGTAAGGAAGTTGGTTTTCTATCAATGTTTTGAACTGAGTGAAAACACTTAGTGCTTGAGACTTTTGGTTTAGCAGGAAGCACCAAGTGAATTTAGTGCATGCATCAACAAGTGCCATATAGTATTTAGCTCCAGAGGTAGAAGAGACAGGTGATGGTCCCCAAATGTCTATGAAAATCAACTCTAATGGAGAGTTATAGACAGTTGTGGAATTAGTAAAAGGAAGTTGGTGATGCTTTCCAAGACAACAAGCATCACATATAGATGCAATTTTATTCATATCAGAAGTTACCTTACAATATTGCAGAACTTGATGTACAACTTTACTAGATGGATGACCCAATCGGGCATGCCAAAGAAGAAAATAGTTATTCTTATTTTTGTCTAGTGTATGAGAACAAGAATTACAAGAAGAAACAGAACTATAATCTGCAGGAACAGCTGCTGCAGTATTGGAACAGGACTGATTTATAGCAGTGTTGTAAGCTTGAATTCGAGCTTTTGCTGTCTTAAGATCTGGGAAGGAATATAAGCCACGTTTCTCATTTCCTTGGAGTACAATCTCTTTGGTTGCTTGAGATTTAGCACAACATGTATGAGGATGGAACTCAAAGAATACATGATTCTGTTTTGCAAACTTTTGTATGCTTATGAGATTTTTGGCTAATCCAGGTATATGAAGTAAATCTTGAAGAATAAAGGAAGTGTGTGTTGTGGGAGAATATAACCTAGATTGACCTTGATGTAAAATATTCATACCTGATCCATTACCTAGGAAAACCATATCATTTCCATTGTATGCAGATTTGGCAGTGAGATTTGCTTCATCATGAGTCAGATGATGTGTGGCTCCTGTATCAGCATACCAAAGTGGATCATAGACTCCATTTTCAGAATTAGCTGCAGGATTTGCAATTGACTCTGCTGCAGGATTGAAGGCTGAAGAGGCAAAGTATGCTTGAGGCTGAGAGGATTGATCTTGAACATTTCTTGTTTGCTGCTGTGAGTTATGATAGCTTGGATTGAACCTGTGGTAGCATTCCAGCGCTGAGTGTCCAAAACGATGACAGACTTGGCACTGAGGTTTGTCGTTTTGTGAAAACCTTCCATTGAATCTTCCAGATCTGGCTCTTCCACGATACTGATACGAACCTCTGCCACGATTATAGTAGTTCTGATAGTTGGTGCGTCCTCTGCACGTGCCTGACTGAAATTTGCCTGAATTTGTGGATGTTGAAAATTTGCACCTAGTTCAGCATTGTTACACTTTTCCATGCGAGCTTCAATAGCCATTAGTAATGCCTCAATTTCTTCTATTGAGTAAGGATCTTGCCTTGACAGGATCGATGCCACAATCGGATCATACTCTGAGGATAATCCATCAAGGATTATTCCAATTGTCTCTTCAATACTAACAGGTGCTCCAACAACTTCAAGTTGATCTACAATTCTTTTTACTTCTAGCAGATAGGCGTTCATTGAGGTACCTTTCTTTAATGATCGGAGTTGAGTTTTGAGCTGACTAATCTTGGCTCGAGTCTGAGACGCATTTAATTTCTCTAGCTTTGCCCAGATCTGGTAGGAGAAGACACATCCTACCATGCGCACTCTTATCGACTCTGTCAGTGAGTTTAGAAGCCAAGCCAAGAGCACATTATCTTGCTGCTCCCATCGATCAAATTCTGGATTCAGCTCAGGATCAATTTGATCAATTCTGTTAAGGTACATTGGTGGGATCTGCGATTGTTGCAGATGTGATTGTAGTTTTTGACCTTTGATTGTTGCTAGCACTTCTTGCTTCCATAGTAGATAGTTGTCATCCTTTAGCTTGTATGAAACTGGAATTGTGAATTTCTTGGGTGACCAAGCTGGAGATGTGGCCGTGGAGGCTGTGGGTGAGACTGCTGTGCCAGATGAGTGAGGGGAGCGCGGAGGTGTCTCCATTGATCAAGAACAGAGGCGAAGCAGGATCAAGAAAGAAAAAGGCTCTATGATACCATGTTAGGATTTTGTTATGCAAGAAAGAAACCAAAACAGAGTGATATCCATTGATGAGTGAAATGAGTAGAAATAGAAAAGGTGATTTACAGATATGAGTTCAACTGATATATATACACACTAACTGGGCTCTGGTTAACTAACCAGAGAAGACTAACTATGTATGGTTAGCACTAACAAACTCTAACTAACTCTTATTTACATCACATGCTATATTTGTATCTACATTCCTAACAATAAGCTAAGGAGCAAACAAGGTTCCTTTCACCAACACGGTGCAAATTAAATTTGGACAATCAAACAGAGAAAATCTCAATTATTGCAGGTTTGTGCAGAGCAAAAGACTTTTGCTAGTCCATAAACATTTATCATGATATATCTAATGATAAAAGATAAAAGATTAGTGAGATCACTAAAAAATAAATATTAATTGGATTTATACACGAAATATGATGTAATAGAAGTTAAAATAATATTTCTCAGAATATATATAATGGAACAATGGTCGAAGGGGAGGACTTGTATATCGGAAAGGTTACAAAACCAAACAAGGCGGAAAGAGAAATAATTAAGGAGTGGAACACAAGGATAAAGTAACTAATTTTTTGAATTAAGCAGTTATTAATTGTCCACATGGTGAAGTTGTTTATGCATTTCGCCCGAATTCTTTGAGCAAAGGCACCTTTTTGTTTGTTGAAGAGGAGAGTTATGACGTAGTTGCTGGCTGTGTGTTTAGAAAACTCCAGTTAGTCAGGTATGTATGTATGTATGGTGCATTATTCGATTATTAATATTCCCAAAATATAATAATAATAATGCTGCAGCATGTAGTTACGACTCATGAGCTGTGAATTCTGGAATTATCTCTGCAACTTTGGGCCCATAAAATTGTTATTTCAAAAACAAGACTTGGGGTGTTGAAATAAACTATTGTTATTTGGATTTAGGCAGTTTTTCTCAATTTGAACCTTACATTCTGGTTCACACGTTACTAATTAAGATTACTAGTGATAATTTAGATTACTTTAAAAATAGATTATCATTGTTTAAATTACAAGTAATTTATATTGTTTTATTTGATATATATAAATAATTTAATTGGTAATCCATATTACATTATTTAATATGTTAAAAAAATTATAAGGTAATATATATATATATATATATATATATACATATATATCTTTAATACTCTCTAAATAATTATAAAAAATTAATTAAATAATAAAAAATTATAATTCATATATTATCAAAATACTTTCTAAAATACGTATATCATTATAATGTCGTTTAAAATATGTATATTACTATAATAAGGATATTTAATACAAAAGTTATTTGGGTAATAAAATAAAATTAGAAGATTATTAAGGAATGTTAATTTAGATAGCCACTTCCTATGAGATAATTTACATTATCATTTTGGAGTAATGTGAATTATATTATATAATCGACAGTACCAATATTATTGTGCAACCAAACAAATCAATTTGAATTATCATACAATTTAATTGCAAGATAACCAGTAATCTATCCAGATTACCTTATAATAAACGCACCCTTAAAGAAATGAGATTTCAGTTTGGAGATTTGATTATGTTGCTCATGGTCGTTACAAAATCACAGCCCTAAAATTTGAGTGCTGTTATATGGATAATAAAAAATCAGTTAAAATTAATCAATATATAAATTTTAGGTTATAATCTTCGGTCCACTAAAAATTAACTTTTAAAAGATATTTTTGGACATAAGTGGCACACTATCTATATCATATTCTTATGAATGTGTTTGAAATAATTAAATATTCACGAAATAAACTAGCTAGTGATATAGTGGCCGAGAGGAAAAGTAGCTAAGGCACTAATCCTTATTGACTCTAGTCAATTATTCAATTTTGTTAGTAGTATATATATATTCAATTCCTGTGATCATTTCGATTGTTTAGCATTAAACCACATGCACTTCATAGGTATAAGTATTTAAAACATAACCAGTAACTACACCTTTCTCTACTGTTCTTATGTTCTAACATCTGCTCAAAGTACTCCTTTGTGGCAAGCAATATATAATTTGATGTATGATAATTGGACAAGCAAATAAAAGTTGCCATCAACAATAAGAATTTAAAATAAAAGATACATCACAATAACACTATTTACCTTCTTATATTTGGTGAACTACTCATCTGATGGAACTATTCTCCCATAGAGTTGTTGAATTTGTATCATATACACTGTTGTAAGATATAGTTGAAGATTGTAAGAGGGGTCTTTCAGGAGAAATCGTGATAGATTTTGGTGGATGAGACAATGATTCAAGTGGTCCTTCTAACATCTCTACTACTTTACTCATTGATGGTCTATCCGATGGATTATGTTGAATGCACCATAAACTTACCAAAATAATCTTCATCACCATATCATTTTCTTCATGTGTGCGGACCAAACATTTTGCCGGAAAATTACCTTGCTCAAGATCCTTATATATCCAATCTGGAAAATACACGTCACTAGAATTTGACTCATTGTAATAGTTCTTTCTTCCGCCAACAATATCAAGAATCAACATACCATAGCTATACACATCAGATTTGTGAGAAACTCCACCAAATGTTCGGCTAAATACTTCAGGAGCAATGTACCCAATAGTTCCTCTTGGGCTCAGAACAGACACAATACTCTCTTTCTTTTGACATATTTTAGCAAGTCCAAAATCAGAGATTTTAGGACAAAAGTCTTGATCTAACAGAATGTTTTGAGGTTTAATATCAAGATGTAAAATCCTTGTATTACATCCTTGATGCAAGTATTCTAGTCCTCGAGCAACACCAATTGCAATTTTGTACAATGTGCTCCATTCCAAATCACAAATCACGGTCGAAGATCCTTTTCCATAGATGAACTTGTCTAACGAGCCATTAGACATGAACTCGTAAATTAGTGCTCTTCTATTTATTTCAAAACAAAATCCTAAAAGTGAGACTATATTCACATGTGATGTTCTACTAATACTAGCAACCTCATTTATGAATTCTTCTCCACTTCCCTTGGCCTCGCTCAGTACCTTCACCGCTACTTGACGGCCATCGGCTAAGGTTGCTTTGAACACAGTGCCATATCCACCCTGCCCTAATTTATCACGAAATGAATTTGTCATTTTTTTCACTTCCGAATAACTATATCGCTTTGGCACCAGGAATTCATAACTTTTGATAAAATTCTCAACGCTCTGATCAATGTGTTGTGTTCTTGATGTCCTGAACATGATGCTATAAACAATGATAGCAACTACAATAACTCCAGCAGCACCTGCTGATGCACCTGTACGTATGCAATGAATTGAAGAACAATTACAAACAAGCCATTTGAAAAATAGTCACGAGAACCATGACCAACAAAAAAACAAAAATATAATATTACAATTTATAATTTTTGTTTTCATCAAGCAGCCAGTGTCCAACTTTAAAAACAATCTTACAATAATTGTAGAAACCAGGGTAGAGACATAAGATATGAAATACTAAAGTAAAAATCAAGAATCAACAAAGTTACACCCACTGTATAAGTTTAAGCCATATTATCATGACTGTCAAATTCAAAAAGTATTTGATGACATATATCGGTCATTACAATACATGAATTCAATTTATTCCTTTTTTATGGTTATATTTTTAAATTTAAATTATAGATAATTAAGAACGATAAAAATCTAATACAATAAAAGAAGATCAATAGGCTTGCTAGTGATTACTGATTAGCTAGGGGCTTGGATTCAATCAAATACATTTCTTTATTACTTAATTATATATGTGTTAGCTATTTTCATATTCATAGAGCTATAATATAATAATGAAAGATTGTACCTGCTGCAATCCAAGGATGAGTTGCAGATCGAGGATGCCGGAGAAGCGAATTACCATTAAAACTGAATCGGACCTTATCTGAGAATCGAGGAATGTTTCCCGACAAGTTGTTGTAAGAGACATCAAGAAGTTGAAGTTGTGGCAGAGATGCCAAGCTCTCAGGTATTGACCCCTGCAAATTGTTACCGTCCAGATACAAGTTCTGCAACCCAGTTAAATTGGCAAATGCGGCTGAGATGGTCCCTCTCAAGTTCAGCTTCGTCAAATTAACGGTCCTGATGATGCTCCCACCATCATCACAAGTAATGAAGCTCCAACCTTTACAAGGATCGTTGCCTCTCCAAGAACGCGCCAAGAGAAGAGGATACCCAAAAGCCGCAGCAATTTGGAGTAAAGTGTTGACTCTGTGGTCACATGGCCCTGCATGCTCTAAACAGAAACTATTGCCCAATACACTCACATTAATGACACTCTTGTTAAACAGAGGCAGAGGACCCTGTAACCAGTTGTTCTCCAGAGAAACAGAGTCCAACTGTGAGAGACTCATCAAAGAAGGTGGAACCACACCAGTTAATTGATTGTCCTGAAGGAACAACCATATCAAGTCGGAGCAGTTGGACAAGTCTGGAATGGGACCTTCAAAGCGATTCCCCTGAATTTCCACAACAGACAATTGGGTCATGGATGAGAGAATCTCAATTGAACCCGACAAGTTATTGTGGCCAAGCCATAAGTGGGAAATCTTGGATGGTGTGAAAAACTCGGGCAAGTCCCCGCTGAGGCTATTGTTAGAGAGAAGAAGTGCCAATAAATTAGGGAAGGAATGGAATGTGTGGTGGGGCAAAGAGCCGATGATGTTTGTAGCGGTGAGGTCAAGGCCAGCGAGTGCAGAGGAGTCTTTCAAGTCGGTGGGGAACTGCCATGGCGCGAGGTTGAGGTTGTTGCTCAATTGGAGGATCTGCAGGCCGATTAGACCTTGGAAGGAGCCAGGAGGGATGGATGTGAAGTTGTTGTCGTTGAGGTACACAGTATGGAGCCCCTGCAGATTGGCGAAGGATGGGAGAGGGCCGCTGAGAGAGTTGTTGTTGAGATCAATCTTGGTGAGGGAGACGAGGGAGTCGTTGAGGCCTGAAGGGATTGTTCCTGTGAGTGACATTGAGGAGAGGTCGATGCGATCGACGGCGCCGGAGTCACAGTAGACTCCGCTCCAGGTGCAGATGTCTGTGGTATGGGACCAGTTGGAGGGAGTTGGAGTGATTGCTCTCATTAGCTTCAACATGTAGTCACGTTGGTCTTTGTAATCCGAGAGGACCAAGACCGGGATTAAGAAGAAGATGATGATGATGAGTGTAAAAAGACTATGGGTAGTAGTATTATTGGATTTTAACTGGAGGCGAGCCATTAACAGCTGATATGATGAGACCTGTTGAGGGTAAAGATTAGAAGGAATGAATGAATGGAACAAGTTCTTTTCACTTTCTGAAAAACTTGGAATCAATATATATTACAACTTTCCTAATATTATAAAATTCACACAAAACAGTTAAAAGATATGAGTTTAGGCTAAATTACTCTGCCTATAAAAAACACACATGATTAAGAATTTTATTTAGACCAAAAGTGTTAAAATGGATTTTTTTGACTGTTTTAGTTAAAAACATCTTGTTAATCAAGACTTTATTTGTGATATATTTATTACTTTGAGAAAATAATTTCAAGGAGGGACACAGACTCACAGTTAGGAGGGTGAGCGTGCGTGCATTTGAGAGACATATGAGAGTGAAATTATATTTGATCCGTGAATGACAAAATATTAGTATTAGTATTATATTTGTAAAAAAATTGCCTCAAATGTAGTTAGTATGTTTGGTTGCCAGTCCATGTGCATGTGCTAGCATTAATATATAGGAAAGGTTACAATAAAACCAAACAAAACGATAAAGTAACTTCAATTTTTTTAGTTAACCAGGAATAATTATTATTAATTGTCCACATGGTGAAATTGTTTATCCATTTCGCCCGTATTCTTTGACCAAAGGCACCTTTTTGTTTGTTTAAGAGGAGAGTTGTGACGTAGTTGCTGGCTGTGTGTGTGTTTAGAAAACTCCAGTTAGTCAGATATGTATGTATGTATGTATGTATGGTGCATTATTCGATTTTTAATATTCCCAAAATATATAATAATGTTGCAGCGTGTAGTTATGACTTATAAGCTGTGAATTCTGGAATTATCTCTGGAATACAAAAGTTATTTCAAAAACGAAGACTTGGGGTGTTGAAATAAATTATTGTTATTTGGGGTGAGGTAGTTTTCCTCATTTTGGACCTCAGAAATGAGGTTTCGGTTTGGAGATTTGATAATGTGGCTCATTGCATTAGTGATCATGGTGGTTATTAAGTACAACATAAATACATCAACTAGTATCCAACATATGTTATACATAATATGTAATGCGTGCTTTATGTATAATACTTGTACATATAATACACATTTTGTATTATGTATGACACACGTTAAATACTAGTTGAACGTATTTTTGTTGTATAACAAACATTACTATTAAATCAAAGCCCTAAAATTTTCATCAGTGGCACACTATCTATGCCATAAACCTACGAATGTGTTTGGAATAATTAAAATGTAGAAAATAATGAAATAAATTAAATTATAAATCATTTACATTTACATTCTCTAAAAAATCAAATTTAAAAAATGCAATTCTTGATTCAACGAGAATTACAAATCAGTTCATTTCTTTTGAAAATGTGAGGGAGTTTGTTAGGGTTAGTGGCCCATTAAGAGAGTTGATAATGAGATTTCAACATGTGTTTGTGTTGGAATACATATAGCTACTTGTTTTTGTTTGGATTTTCCTAGGTTCCTCTTGTAGTAGTTTTTGTGTCTAATCTCAAAAAAAAAAGTATTGCTAGCTTCTCTATATAAGCATGCTGAAACCTTTTGCAGTCTTTTTCTGCACTTCAAACAAACTCATTGATCAAACATCCATGCATGAAACATAATTTGAGATTTTGTGTCAAAAGGAGAAAAATAAGAATCACATAGGAACAAAGATCCATTTCCTGCAACCATTTAAGTTGTTTAGTGAGCAAGTTAACTACAAACACTTCTCACTAAAAAATATTCCAAAGATAATGAGAAATCTTCCTTCTCTCACTTCTATAAGCTCTTTTAGTTTCTCAAAATTAACCATGTGAAAGGAATATATGAGATATTCAGAAGAACCGATACAAACTTGTATTAGAAAATAAATACAAGACATTACACAATCATGTTATTTGGTAAATTCATTTGATGAAATCATTCTCCTATGCAGTTATTGAAAGTAACTCTTGTATATCACTATCAGAAATATTTAAAAATTGTGAGGATGGTCTTTTAGGAGAATACAAGATAGGTTTAGGAGGATATAACACTGAGTGGAGTGGTCCTTCTAACATCTCAACAACTTTACTCATCGATGGCCTATCTGATGGATTTGGTTGAATACACCATAAACTCACCAAAGTGATCTTCAATAAAATTTCATTTTCTTCCTCTGTGTTGACCACGTACCTTGAACGAATATTGCCTTGCTCAAGATCCTTGTAAATCCAATCTGGAAAGTACATTTCACTAGTACTTGACAGCCCTCTATCAAATTTCTTTCGTGCTCCAACCACTTCAAGAATCAACATTCCATAACTATATACATCTGATTTGTGAGAAACTCCACCATAGGTACGACTAAATACTTCTGGTGCAATATACCCGGGTGTTCCCCTTGTGCCCACAATAGATACAACACTCTCCTTCTTTCTACATATTGCTGCTAGTCCAAAATCGGCAATTTTTGGAGTGAAATCCTCGTCCAAGAGAATATTTTGAGGCTTAATATCGAGATGCAAAATCCTTGTATTACATCCTCGATGTAAGTATTCCAGCCCTCGAGCGATGCTAATTGTAATTTGGAACAATGTGTTCCAATCAAAATCACAAATAGCATTGGATGATCCTTTAGTATGTAGAAACTTGTCTAAAGAGCCATTAGGCATGAATTCATAGATGAGTGCTCTTTTGTTCTTCTCATAGCAAAATCCTAGAAGCGAGACAATATTCACATGTGAAGTCCTACTAATGCTAGCAACCTCATTTATGAACTCTTCCCCACTACTTCCGTCAGACTCACTTAGTACCTTCACAGCCACTTCACGGCCATCGGTCAAACTTGCTTTGTACACAATGCCATACCCTCCTTGTCCTAATTTATCACGAAACGAGTGTGTCATCCTTTTGATTTCCGAATAACTATATTTCTTTAGGGTCAAAAAACTATAATTCTTCATGAAATCTTCAAACTTCTTGTCAATCAATGTTCTTTTCTTGACACTAAGGCACCTCTTATGTATGTAAATAACCACAACAAAGATTATAGCAACTCCAACACAAGCTACTAACACACCTGTATGTATATATGCAATGAAAGTGAAGAACAATTACAAACAATAACTCGTATCTACAGAAAAATAGTTATAATAAGCATACCTAACAAAAAGTGTTTTATATATTCCTCAATTTTTTGAATTGCGTTATTTGTACGAAATTTTTTCAATTGAATGTGAACCTTATTCAAGTAAGATTTACACTCCATCCAATGGATGAAATAATGTTGATATAGAGGCAAAGTGAAATTCGTACAAAAATTGTTTCTCTTTTTGATATAAGAGTTCAGTCCAAACTCTAAAAGTGATTCTGCAATTTAGAAATGAAGACGGGAAATATTATTATATGAACAATCAGAAATAGACAAACTCATAACGACCACACAGTCAAATTGACTTTGGTCATTACACTATTTGCATTTCGTTCATTTATTTTCTTATTAAATAAAAAACAAATGATATCTCCTTTTATATATATTTATATATAAATAAGTAATTAAATATGTTCATCACAAAACGGGTTTGTCTTAGCTCTCCTAATTCAAATGAGTGAACGGAATCAGTCCCAAGGAAGTGAGAGTGTACCTGCAATCCAAAGAGTAGTTGTTCCCCATGGTTGAGAATGCCGAAGAAAAGCATTACCTGTATCAATGAGTTTGACTTTATGTGAAAATTTAGGAATGGTTCCTGATAGGTTGTTGTAAGAGACATCCAGAATTTGAAGTTGTGACAGAGTTGCCAAGCTCTCAGGTATTGAACCCTGCAGATTATTACCATCCAGGTACAATTTCTGCAACCCAGTTAAATTGGCAAATGCGGCTGAGATGGTCCCTGTCAAGTTCAGCTTCGTCAAATTCACAATCCTGATCATGCTCCCACCATCATCACAAGTAATGAATCTCCAACCATTACAAGGATGGTTGCCTCTCCAAGAGCGCGCCAAGAGAAGAGGATACCCAAAAGCCGCAGCAATTTGGAGTAAAGTGTTGACTCTCTCGTCACATGGCCCTGCATGCTCTAAACAGAAACTATTGCTGCTTGTGCTAACATCCACGCTACTGTCAAATACAGGCAGAGGACCCTGCAACCAGTTGTTGTCCAAAGAAACCGTCAGCAACTGTGAGAGATTCATCATCAAAGAAGGTGGGACCACACCAGTCAATTGATTGTCCTTAAGGTTCAACCGTTGCAACTGGGAGCAGTTGGACAAGTCTGGAATGGGACCTTCAAAGCGATTCCCTTGAAGTTGCACAAAAGACAACTGGGTCATGGATGAGAGAATCTCAATTGAACCCGACAGCTTACTATTGCTCTGCTGGTAGCCAAGCCATAAGGTGGAAATCTTGGATGATGCAAAAGACTGGGGCAAGACCCCACTGAGGCTGTTGTTAGAGAGATCAACGTAAAGTAAATTTTGGAAGGAATGGAATGTATTGTCCGGCAGAAAGCCGATGAGGTTTGTAGCTCTGAGGTCAAGGGCAGCGAGTGCGGAGGAGGCATTCAAGTCTGTGGGGAAGTTCCATGGTGGGAGGTTGAGGTTGGTGCTCAATTCGAGGGTCTGCAAGCCGATTAGACCTTGGAAGCAACCGGGAGGGATGGATGTGAAGTTGTTGTCGTTGAGGTAGACGTCGTGGAGCACCTGGAGATTGGCGAAGGATGGGAGAGGGCCAGAGAGAGAGTTGTTGCCGAGATCAATCTTGGTGAGGGAGAAGAGGGAGTCATTGAGACCTGAAGGGATTGTTCCTGTGAGTGATTGTGATCGGAGGTCGATGCGATCCACGAAGCTGGAGTCACAATACACTCCGTTCCAGGTGCATATGTCAGTTTTATTGGACCAGTTGGAGGGAGTTGGAGAGAGTGATCTCATTAGCTTCAACATGTAATCACGTTGGCCTTTGTCATCCGAGAGGACCAAGACGGGGATAATTAAGAAGATGATGATGAGTGTAAAAAGACCATGTGTAGTAGTAGTAGCAGTAGTATTGAATTTTAACTGGAGGCGAGCCATTCACACCTGATATGAGAGGGCAAAAATATTAATGTTTGTTTGTTTGTTTGAGCAATGTATGTATATATGTGTGGAAATTAAAGATTAGAAGGAAGGAGTGAAGAAGTTCCTTTCAATTTCTGTACATATTTGGATGATACAGACACACACACAATGTACAAAGTTGTTTTCCTAATTAACACTTTGTGTGCATACTCTCTCTATATATAATTCTATACATATATATGAGGATGAAAGGAATGAAGAGGAAGTGAGGAACCAATGGAATTGGACGGAGAAGAGAAGAGTAGAGGATTGCTACCGGTGAAGTAACAATATTCAAATGGAAATATACATAACAGTGATGGTTGAATCACAATAAACACTAGTCAATACATATTTATTATAATACATAACATATATGATTAATATAAAAAAAAATTATATCGCATATGATTTGCAGATACTAAAATGTACATCTATGATACTTATGGATGTTTTTTGTTGTTAAAATATTACAATTGACAACATGGAAAAATTGCTTCAGCCATTCCGCCTGTAATCTTTGACTAAAGTCAACATATTCATACCTTTTTATTATTAATAATTTTGGTCCGTGAATGACAAAATATTATTATATTTATAAAATTGCCTCAAAAGTCAAAAGTATGTATATATGTTTCGTTGGCCAGTTCATGTGCATGTACTAGCATTAGCAGTAATGGATGGATTATTCCCATTCTCATTGCAAAATGGGTAAGTGCTAATTCAGTCACGCGGTTCGGGAATTAAAATATATGCACATCAATTAATCTTCTTGCTTTATCAAGAGATATAATAAATTAATCTGAAATTCGGTGTACAATGAAAAATCAGTCAAAACAGTCAATAAATAGTGCAACATATAATATGTAATATGCACAATGTATATTACATATTATGCACAACATGTTATATATATTGTTCATAACATACATTACATGTAGTAACATTATCTTTCTTTACAACATGTGATATATGTTGTGCACAACATGTACATGTTATATATGTTGTGCACATTATATAATTAACGTTGTGCATATCATATTGACTAGTTCGACTGTTTTTTCATTGTGCATATAAAAATGCTCTAAATTAATTAAGTGCGCACTCAAAGTGTCATATATTGTAGTGTGTGTATGGGTCTTTAGCTAATACAAAATATGAGACATGTTGATCCAAGTTGGATGTATACATCCAAAAAGTTAAAAGAAATGATAAAAAGAGAATGAGTCTAAAGAAAAAGTAAATAATAAAAATAGTGGATAATGGATCATAATATGTGATCATTCATTTTTTTTTTTTTTGGTAATGGATATTTAATCTTGTATTTTCCTTCACATTTCTATGACTGGAAGATTTCAGATTCATAAGAAACTAGGAAGAGGAAGTTGAAGTTGTACATAAACAAAACCAGGCAAGGCAAAGGATTAACAGATGATTAATTTACTGATATAGGAAGTAAATATTAGTTTGCACAACTAACCTCAAATCATAATTTGTTTTCTTTTTTCTTTTTCAAAAACACTCCTATAGTTAAAAGCTTACTTGGCAAAATATGTGGATTGTGCAAGCATGCTTGTTGAATTTCTCATTCTCTAACTTTTCTTCCATCAATGAGCATTCAACTTAGAGCAGTTGCAGACAACATAGACATGAAAACATTAATTTTCGTATTCTCTCTGCTCAATTTCCTTTCTCTGCTGCAGCTCTACCTAAAATCACAAAAAGAATCTCCAGTTATACAATTGAAGTCCATGTTTTAAAGTAAAATCGAAAGGACACAGTCAAAGATTTGTTATTTGTTCATATTGTTTTACATGAATTTGAATTACAAGCTAAGATTACTGAGACTTACCAGTTTCAGCTTCAACTCAGAAATTGTCTGCTGTCTCTGATGGGCAAAAAACTTCAGCGACTGAAACAACTAAGATTATGCACTCTTAACACCATGTTTTAACTATAATCAAATAAGCATTTGATTATTTGATTATAGTTAAAACATGATGTTAAGCACTTTATATGAAGAGCTAGCAACCACTCCCATAATTGGTTTTATTCTTCCAAAATCATAATATATATATATATATATATATATATATACACAACAAAAATAAGAATGGAAAGTGAGAATATTGGCTAAAATAGGTAGATTTTCAAGTCTGCATCATAGTACATTGTGTCCTGCTTTCAAAGTACAGTAATGACTAGTAGCATTAGTTATCCCATCATCAGAAGATCCAAAGATCAATGATCCATGAAATTAGATAGTGATTTGCTGGCAAAAAGAAAAATTGCAAACCAACAAAGCACTGATCCTTATTAACTCTAGTAAAATCTCCAATTATGTTACTTTCAGTTTCCTTTAGAAATATTCATTTCTTAAGGCAATTTCAGTTAACTAGCAAGTAAACAAAGACTTCTGATGTATTAATATTCCAAAGATGATGAGAAACTTCCTCTTCTCATTTCAATAAGTCCACTCAAAATTTATCATTGCGGAAAGCAATATATATTTGACATATGAGAAAAAGACATGGAAAAGTTTGTGATTAATAACAAGAAATGTAAGATACATGAACTCATTGGATTGAACCATTCTCTAGTGCAGACATCGAATTTGTCTCAAGTATATCACTGTAAGATAAAGATTTTAAGAGGGGCATCTCAGGAGAACACATGATAGACTTTGGAGGATATGGCACCGATTCAAGTGGTCCTTCTAACATCTCTACTACTTTACTCATCGATGGCCTATCTGATGGATTTTGTTGAGTGCACCATAGACTTACCAAAATAATCTTCATCACCATATCATTTTCTTCATCTGTGCGGACCAAACACTTTGCTGGAATATTACCTTGCTCAAGATCCTTATATATCCAATCTGGGAAATACATGTCAGTAGTGTCCGACCCGTTGTAATAGTTCTTTCTTCCTCCAACAATGTCAAGAATCAACATACCATAACTATACACGTCGGATTTGTGGGAAACTCCACCGTATGCTCGGCTAAATACTTCAGGTGCAATGTACCCAATAGTTCCTCTTGGACCTAATACAGACACAATACTCTCTTTTTTTCGACATATTTTAGCAAGTCCAAAGTCACAGATTTTTGGACAAAAGTTTTCATCTAAAAGAATGTTTTGAGGTTTAATATCAAGATGCAAAATCCTTGTACTACATCCTTGATGCAAGTATTCTAGTCCTCGAGCAACACCAATTGCAATTTTGTACAATGTGCTCCATTCCAGATCACAAATCATGGTTGGAGATCCTTTTCCATAGATGAAATTGTCTAATGAGCCATTAGACATAAACTCGTAAATGAGTGCTCTTCTATTTATTTCAAAACAAAATCCCAAAAGTGAGACTATGTTCACATGTGATGTTCTACTAATACTAGCAACCTCATTTATGAATTCTTCCCCACTTCCCTTGGTCTCACTTAGTACCTTCACTGCCACTTGACGATCATCGGCTAAGGTTGCTTTGAATACAGTGCCATATCCACCCTGTCCTAATTTATCACGAAATGAATTTGTCATTTTTTTCACTTCCAAATAACTATATCGCTTTGGCACCAAGAATTCATAACTTTTGATAAAATCCTCAACATTCTGATCAATGTGTGCTCTTGATTTCTTGAACATCATGCTATAAACAAAGATAACAAACATCACAATAACTCCAGCACCACCTGCTGATGCACCTGTACGTACACAATGAAATGAAGAACAATTACAAACAAGTCATTTGAAAAATAGTCACAAGAACCATGATCAACAAAAAAAAATTACAATTATCATTTTTGTTTTCCTCAAGCACAAGCAGCCAGTCCAACTTTAAAAACAATCTTACAATTGTAGAAATCAGATTAGAGACATAAGGTATGAAATACTAAAGAAAAAATCAAGAATCAACAAATTATTACATCCATAATTGTATAAGTCTATGTATGCTGAATATCATAACTTTGTATATATCTTAAGTCATATCATGACTATCAAATTCAAAAAGTATTTTATGACATCGGTCATTACAATAATTGAATTTAATTTATTCCTTTTTTATAGTTATATTTTTAAATTTTAATTATATATAATTAAGAACGATAATACAAATACAAATAAAAATCTTATACAATAAAAGAAGAATAGGCCTGCTTGTGATCACTGATTAGGGGTTTGGATTCAATGACATTTCTTTATTAATTAATCGTATATGTTTGATATTTTCATTTTCATAGAGCTATAATAATGAATGATTGTACCTGCTGCAATCCAAGGATGAGTTGCTGATCGAGGATGGCGGAGAAGCGAATTACCATTAAAACTGAATAGGACTTTATGTGGGAATCTAGGAATGTTTCCCGACAAGTTGTTGTAAGAGACATCCAAAACTTGAAGTTGTGGCAGAGATGCCAAGCTCTCAGGTATTGAACCCTGCAAATTGTTACCGTCCAAATACAAGTTCTGCAAATCAGTTAAATTGGCAAATACATCTGAGATCGTCCCTGTCAAGTTCAGCTTCGTCAAATTCACGGTTCTGATCATGCTTCCACCATCATCACAAGTAATAAATCTCCAACCTTTACAAGGATCGTTGCCTCTCCAAGAGCGCGCCAAGAGAAGAGGATACCCAAAAGCCGCAGCAATTTGAAGTAAAGTGTTGACTCTCTGGTCACATGGCCCAACATGGTCTAAACAGAAACTATTGCTGGTGTTAACACTACCCAGACTCACTTTCACGCTCTTGTTGAACACAGGCAGAGGACCCTGCAACCAGTTGTTGTCCAAAGAAACGACCTTCAACAGTGAGAGATTCTTCGCCATCAAAGAAGGTGGAACCAGACCAGTTAATTGATTGTCCTCAAGGTACAAAGCTCTCAAGTTGGAGCAGTTGGACAAGTTTGGAATGGGACCTTCAAAGCAATTCCCTTGAAGTCGCATAACAGACAACTGGGTCATGGATGAGAGAATCTCAATTGAACCCGACAACAAGTTATTATAGCTTAGGTCAAGCCACTGAATCTTGGATGTTGCAAAAGACTCGGGCAAGACCCCATTGAGGCTATTGTTAGAGAGATTAACATAAACTAAATTTGGGAAGGAATGGAATATGTGGTCTGGCAGAGAGCCCAAGAGGTTTGTAGCGCTTAGGTCAAGGCCAAGAAGTGCGGAGGAGTGATTCAAGTCATTGGGGAAGTTCCATGGTGCGAGGTTGAGGTTGTTGCTCAAGTCGAGGGTCTGCAAACCGAGTAGACCTTGGAAGCAACCGTGAGGGATGGATGTGAAGTTGTTGTCGTTGAGGTACACCTCGTGTAGAGTCCCTAGATTGGCGAGGGATGGGAGAGGGCCGGAGAGAGAGTTGTTCCTGAGATCAATTTGGGTGAGGGAGATGAGGGAGTCGTTGAGACCTGAAGGGAGTGTTCCTTTGAGTGACATTGATGAGAGGTCGATGCGATCGACGTGGCCGTAGTAACAATACACTCCGCTCCAGCCGCTGCATATGTTAGTTTTATCAGACCAGTTGGAGGGAGTTGGAGAGATTGCTCTCATTAGCCTCAACATGTAATCACGTTCGTTTTTGTCGTCCGAGAGGACCAAGACAGGGATTAAGAAGAAGAAGATGATGATGATGGTGAAGAAGAGTGTAGTCTTGAATTTCAACTTGAGGCGAGCCATTCACACCTAATGTGAGACCTTAGAGCAAAAATAATAATGTTTGTTTGAGCAATATATATATATGGTGAAGTGTTAAACACTAGAAGGAAGGAGTGAAGAAGTTCCTTTCACTTTCTGTTTCTGTACATATTTGGATGATTTGAGAAAAATCTAAATGATACAGAGACACACACACACTGTACAAAGTTGTTTTCCTAACAGTACTTTTTGTACATACTACACTCTCGATCTCTCACAGATCAACAAGGCATTGATAGATCCTTATTAACTCTAGTCAATTAGTGATAAACTTGGAATATTTGAGAAAATCTCAAGGACGGACACAGACTCACAGTTTTTGGAGCGTCAGCGTGTGTGCATTTGAGAGACATATATATATATATGTGTGTGTGTGTGTGTGCGCGTGTGTGTGTGTGGCCGCGCACATCCTACTATGTTTACCCGTGTTTTGGTTGTGTTTTTTGGTTGTTAAAATATATAATTGGAAACATGACAATGGTAGATGAAGAACAGAAGAAACATAAATAATTGGATACAAACAAAATAGCTTCAGCCATTCCGCCTGTAATCTTGGACTAAAGTCAAAATATTGAAAACATGCTCTAAAATATGCATAGTTTTTTATTAATAATTTCCATCCGTGATGTGAATGACAAAATATTACTGTTATTGCCTCAAAAGTAAGTATGTTTTGTTGGCCAGTCCATGTGCATGTGCTAGCATTAATGTAACTGGTTGGCATCTCGGTTTGTGCAACAGATCTGAAATCCTATTGGCAAATGGGTAAGTGCTAATTCAGTCACGCCCTTTGGGAATTAAATTACAATAATGTTTGTTGTACAACAAAAATAGGTCCAACTAGTATTCAACGTTTGCTATACATAATACGTAATGTGTGTCATACGTACGTGTGTTATATATATGGCACACATTACAAATTATGTATAGCACACGTTAGATGCTAGTTGAACGTATTTCTATTGTACAACAAGCATTACTGATTAAAATATGTTTAATCTTCTTGTTTTATCAACAGTGAAAATAATCATCATTATAAGAGTACCTCTGGTCCCTTCTAAATGTCTTTTTTCATTTTTTAAAAGATGAGGAGGTATACATACAACCTAAAACGAATATTTTTCAAGATCAAGATTTCCATTCAAAGAATTCCAATTGATCTTCGCTACATTACATATAAATAGATCTTAATATGTGATAATTCATTTTTGGGTGATGGATATTTAATATTGTATTTTCCTACACTTTTCTATGTCTGGAAGATTCAGATTCATAAAAAACCATGAAGAGGAAGTTGTACATAAACAAAACCAGGCAAGGTAAAGGATTAACAGAAGATTAATTTACTGATATAGGAAGTAAATATTAGTTTGCACAACTAACCTCAAATCATAATTTGTTTTCTTTCTTTTTTTTTTTCAAAAACACTCCTATAGTTAAAAGCTTACTTGGCAAAATATGTGGATTGTGCAAGCATGCTTGTTGAATTTCTCATTCTCTAACTTTTCTTCCATCAATGAGCATTCAACTTAGAGCAGTTGCAGACAACATAGACATGAAAACATTAATTTTCGTATTCTCTCTGCTCAATTTCCTTTTTCTGCTGCAGCTCTGCCTAAAATCACAAAAAGAATCTCCAGTTATACAATTGAAGTCCATGTTTTAAAGTAAAATGGAAAGGACACAGTCAAAGGTTTGTTATTTGTTCATATTGTTTTACATGAATTCGAATTACAAGCTAAGATTACTGAGACTTACCAGTTTCAGCTTCAACTCAGAAATTGTCTGCTGTCTCTGATGGGCAAAAAACTTCAGCGACTGAAACAACAGAAAGCAGCCAGCCTTGAATGACAAAGGAATTTCAAGCATATAAAGGAATTGGATGTGAATTTCCAACGAGAAATACAAGAATGAGGATGCGAAAGAAAGCAATCTTACTCCAAGTCTCTGCATCTCAAGAGATCGTCGCAACGCTTCTCTTTTGGTCAGAAGATTTTTCGCAATCATTACTGGAGGACGATTATAGTTTTTACCGCGGTAAATAATAATTGCATGGCCCACTTTTAGTTTATCGACTGAAACTAAGATTCCACCACTCTCAGCCTCTAGCAATTTTGCAGTGTAGACGACCTGACTTAACAATCTCTGCATTGTAATGACCTTTACAACTTCTCTGTGTTTCCAATGCTGATGTATGCCTTCCAATACACCATCAAAAATTCCGCGCCTACCTGTATTCATTGTTTAGAATAAATTCTGAGAACAGGAAATAATTGATAAAGGTTTGCCGGCAAAAAACAAACAAACATGTTATATATAATAGCATCATCTTGGAATTTCATGTAATTATTGGTGAAACTGGAACTAAGATTATGCACTCTTATTATCACCTAAATGAAACTCTCTTATAATCATGATAGTTAATTTCTCAGCAAATAAGCATTTGATTATAGTTAAACAAGCAACAAAAACAACCAAACAACTCATGCAGACAATGATCTCCTTAAATTGGAGACGTGAAATTTCGTTACCAAGCTCTAGGGAAGCATCCATCTTCAATCCTATTTTTCGGAAACATTGTCTCTCCTCATATGTCAGTATTTCTAAGTCTGCATCCTGCTCAGCTGGAGTCCATGCTGCATTTAACTTTGATAACTCACTTGCCGATTTCTCTATTTTCTTGTTAAGCTGCAGAAGTCAAAAAATTAATTTTACAGAATATTAGTACATAAATGAAAAAGGGAAAAGTTAATAAACTGAATCTTACAATGAAAGCTTTGCGTTGTTGCTCTTTCAATTGCCTTTCTAGTCTATATATTTCTGCCTCCAGTTGAATGTTTGAATCTACATTGATTAATTTCATATCCTCAAGCTTTGTTTGGATTTTCTTAAATTCTGTTAAAGTCCCACTTGTGCTAGTTTCTTGTGGGGGTTCATCACTTGAAGAAAAGGCTTCAATTGCTCTCGTTCTTGCATCTTCTTCATAAAGTTGGCAACTTTTAAGCTCCAATTCTCTCTTTTCTACCAAAGGTGCAACACTGCTGGGAAGGAAATCATTTCCCCTGTAGAGTATTATGTAAAACTTGTTACGCAGAAGAAGAACTCCACCTGTTAGATCCTGCATTATGGACATCGAAGTTATACACATTTGTTGCTGGATACATAAACCCAAACCATTGCAAGAATTAATATATAAGCTATAAAAAGTATGGCTCGGTGCTCCAATATCTCAGTCTTCCAAAAAAGTGAGTCAGTACAATCACTTAATAAAAATAAAATAAAATTGAACTCAATGCAGTGCACATTGTCAAGCTCATATATGCAATACATTGTCTCATGATCAACCTACACAGGTCTAGGATGCCTTGCATCTTAAATGAATTGTATATTTGTATCAAACTTGCCTTCAGTTCATTGGCCATCATTTCATTTTTAGTATTTGGAATTCCAAGCTTAATAGCAATTTTCGCTATTAGACTCTTCTCCCACAACTTTAAGATAGCAGCAGCTAAGCCCTGAAGTCTTCTGTTCCTTCCTGCACATGAAAGAGACAAAATGAATTAATTAACCTTATCCATTAAATAATAACCATGAAAGTAGAAAATGAGCATTCATTGTGTGGTCTCCCATGCATCAGGTACAAGAACCTATATCCTGTATCAAAATGATTCCCGATGACAATAACATTCTATGGTCTGAGCAGAGTAAAGAAAGTTATTTCATATAGGCTCCTAATTTTCTGACAAACAAAACCTAAAAAGCACCAGAGCAACCAGGCTCTACTTTTTCATGGAAGACCCTCATTAGCAACAACCGATGTACGGTATATTCTTGATATGCTACAATAAATTTACTGTGACTGGCATAACATAACTTACAAAGAGAGATTGACAATTAAAGATATCTGTAGCTAATTAAAATTATTTAAGTCACGGCCACAATACCCACTAACAAAATGAAAGCAGATAAAAAAACATAATATATTTCTTTTATAAGCAATTTTATACAGTAAAACATTTTGCATAAATTGCACCAATTTATCAACATCAAGGAAAAACAAGAAAATATATAGATATCTACTCTCAGCTGAGAAAGAAATTGAAGTATTATCAAGCAGGGGGGTACCAAGGACAAAATGGGTCGGCAAACTTTTAGCAAGATTCCTGAAGTATGTTAATTCATGATCAGTTAGCTTTTCACTAGAATGAGGTGGACAAAGCCTGAATGGAGGCTTAAATCCAGGAACCACTTCTGGGAGTAAGTCAGCATCAACTGGAAGTGGCTTGTAGTACCACCAATCAATGAAGCGAGGTCCTAGGCCATCCAATAGTCTATCAGTCTCCCTCTCATACAATGATCCGCTGCAATCCATATCTTGAATGTCGGTTAAGATAGAATCATTAATATTAGCCTTCCTGCTCGGCATGTCAGTTGTACCATCATTGGATTTTACATGGTAAAGATCACCTTTGGCAGCCGTCTCCACCCTATTCCTTTCGTATGTATTTGTTTTTTGACTATGAATATAGCCAGGATAGATCTTTGGAGAGCCTCTAGGAATCAATCGACAATTCCATCCTCGGTAGACCACAAGAGTATCTTTCTTACTCCAGACAACCAAGCCACCCGTCTTCAACTATTCACACAAGAAACAAACACTAATGTAGCAACAAGATAACATGGAAGAATAACTTGAACCACCTATAACACATAACAGAAGCAATCATCTACAAACCAGTTTGATTAATATTAGAAGATCCATACAAGTACTAAAAATATAAGAGAGCAATTAGGCTTTTATATAGCAATTTAACAACACATTCACTCGAAGTATTAGAAGCCATGAATTAATGAAACTGGCTCAAACCAATTTCCAATATTCAACATCTATATTCTATAAACATACTAGCAGAACCATTATAGTATGAATCTTCGGCTTTCAATGTACAGGTGGCATTAGAAACAAATAGGAACTAAATGGACAGCAAGCTAGAAATTTACATGGAACGTGGCCTCAGGCTAGAAATAACATGCAAACACATTGATGATTACATCCAACAATGCAATCATTGCAAGCAACTTGACATTTAAGATTGAATAATGTTTGGTTGGAGAGTAAAATTGGGGGTCAAATTTCCATAACACACCCAGATTAAAAACTACATTCTGTTTACAAAGCATACAAATTAAGATAACATTCGGGACAAGAGCCTAACCTCAACAATTTCTCGAGCTCTATCCATATTCCTGCATAAAGGAATGTCAAATTTAACCATTGCAAGTTCACTCTTCCTCCAAGTCCTTCTAATTTCATCCACAACATCTTGTGTGACACCAGCTTTCTTAACCTTCACCCAAATCCTCATCTTTTCAGCCTCACCCCTAAGCCTCTTAAGAAGCACCTTATCAAGACCCAACTCAGCAGCAGTCACAACCTTTTCCTTCTTAACCCTCACAACCAAAACCTCTTCGTCCTTCTCCCAAGGCATTCTCCTCTTTCTCCTAACATCATTATCATCATCACCATCTTCATTCTCGTCCAATTTCTCCACATACCCATCAAAGTTTTCACCTTTTGCAGAAGAACCCATCAGAGATGCAACATTCTCATCCTTGGCCCCATAATCATTCTCATCCAATTTTTCCAAATACCCTTCAAAGTTTTCAACATTTGCAGAAGAACCCACCTGGGTCTTATCTGAATTATGAGTTCCGCGAAGCCTCTCAACCCTTCTGGCAATTCTACTCATGACCTTCTTCCCTCTGACCTCTTTACCAGTCAAGGCCTTATCAGCACGCTGAGATTCATCCACGTGGCGCTTGCTGAGCCTCTTGTTGGGTTTGGAGAGGTCAATGAGCTCGTGGGATTGGAGAAGAAGGGGACCCTTCATCCATGGAGGTGTTGGGGCTTTGACTTTGATAATGGGGGCTTCAGAATTGGAATTGTTGGGGTCTTTGGGGATTGAAAGGGAAGTGGGATGGTGGTGACTGTGATTATGATTGTTGTTGTTGGGGTTTTGGAGCAATGAAGAGGAAATGCCAGTGAAAGAATATGAATGTGTTGATAAGTTGGGACATACATGAGGATGAAGAGAAAGGAACAACATCATGGATTGTGCTTCAAACTAGTGTCTGTTCATATCACAAGTGCAGTGTTCAGAACAGAGTGTGTTATTATTTTGGTTAATTGTTATGATTTTCTTTTTTTATTATTTTTTCTCACGCCGATTGATTTATTTATTGTTTCAAAAAGGAGCATTCCAAGATGCAGACAAAATGTTTATCTGCAATATGAAAGATCAAAGGATGGAAAACATGTGGTATGGACTATCGTACTTCCATTTAGATATGGTATACCTCAATATTTTCTCCACACCACATGAAGTCATGATCGACCATTCCAGGAAGCCATGATCACGATCTCGATCTTGAAGATGACGAAAGCACTACTGCACCGGAAAGCAAGAGAACCGTCGGAGAAGATGAAGTTGAAACCAAACGATATTGAAGCACAGCACACCGGAACAGAAACCAAAGCATTACAAATCTGCAAATGTAGAAGCCATATCCACACAAGGCACAAAAATCATACACGGTCTTAATTTTTGGGTTCCTTCCGATGAATGGTCGAAGAAAAAAAAAATCTGAGGCAGAAAAAAATGCATATTTAAAAATTTGGGATTTAGGTTTTGTAAGTTTGGAAAAAAAAATAAACAACTCTCCAAGAAATGGAAAGAAAATGAAAGAAAAATCTGGAAAACAAGATATGAGTTCTAATTTTTTGGTAATGAAAACAGAGATGGGCCAATTTATAAGAAAAGCCCAAACGAACAGAAAACAAGAAACCCAAAAGAAAAACCAAAAAGATACAAGAATGATTAACAATAATTTTTTTAACCATTCTCTAACCTATCTGATCTAGCATTATTATTTCCCTTAACACTAAGAACTCTAATTTTAAAGCTGAATATGTGGTATTTTAAATTTGATACAAACCTTTCTAAGTTCTAACAAATATATAAAAAAAACAATAATAATTCATTTCATTCGATACCGAAAGGAGCAGTTAGTGCTTAGAATAATGAAAAGTACTAGGTACTGTATAGTGAATTTTGCTTTGGACAAATAAATTGATCCATTTATAAAAAATAATTCACTCTATCAATTATAAATATCGAACAAAATGGTCTCATTGAAAAAAATGTGAAGTCAAAACTTTGGATAAGATATCCTGTCATATAGAAATCAATTTGAATTTCACATAAGAAATTAACTATACGTAATTATTAGTTTATTTGATATTTTTAATTGATAGAGTTTTTTTATTCTTTTTCTAAGAAATCAATCTGTGTGATGCAAAATTTAAGACTAATTTAGGGTTTTACAAATGTATAAAGGAAATCCTAATTATCCGTGTAAGTTGTAACAAGAAAAAATCCTAATTATCTGGCCACCTGTTTAATTTCTTTCATCACAATATATAGTTAATATATAATTTTGTGTTTAGAATGAAAATATCAAGTCACTTGATGAATCATGCTAATGATAGGTTTCTTATTGTCTTTTGCTTATACCAATTCCAAAAGAATAATGTTAAATGAACATTATAAAATCAGTTACTATTAGTTATTATATATAATAATTTAAAATTTTGAAATTAATAATTATTCAACTTTTATTATTATATATTAATTTAATATTTTTAAAAGTTAAATTACTAATTTTAAAATATTGAATCATTATACTATTGATAATGATTAATTTTATGGTATATATCAGTCATTTCTCATTCGAAAATTACAAAAAATTAAATATAAAAATCCAAAGCCTCTTATATGGGGAATTGTGTCATTCAGAGACTGGAGAAACAAAATTTCCATCACACAATTTGTTTTAGATGCAATCATGAATATGCACACACCCAAAAGTGACCAGATAACCTGCACATTGAGCTGAAAAAACTATCCAATTCTGTTCTGATTTCAATCCCATTATTATAAGGTTACTTTTTATTAATTTTTTTCTTTAATTTGATAGATATAGGTAAAACAATAATATTTATTATTTTTCTCTCTTTCTTATCTTCATATATAGGGCAATTGTGGCCAATAGTTTCCATGTGTCAGTGAATTAGTGGTTGTGGTGGCATATTTTTGGCAACATATGACTAGTCATATCGATCTAATAAGGCTTTTTATATGGACATGTCATGTCGTGTTTCATTATATGATGTTCATGTGGTCGATGCTGAATTTTATTTGCTTTTTTATTCCTATTATTGATAAATGATCCTCTTACTATCTTACACGTTTACCCCCCAACAAAAAGGGAAGAATGGCCAAAAAGCAAATTAAATAAGAAAAAGAAAAGATCGATTAATTATTTAATGAAAGTGACATTGGGTTTCAGATTTTATAGCCACTCCGAGGGTGCCAACTATGCATGGGGTTGGCACGTAATTGGTTTCATTCATGCATGTCTGAACTTCAATGAAATGTATGTAAAATCATATATAATTATATGTAGAAATATTTTAAACTGTATTATTATTCGAACATATAAAAATTTATATCTCATCAACTGAACACCTACTTTATCATTCTTTAATGAGGAATATGATGTTATAGGTTCAATAAAAATTGTACAATACTAGTATAAGCATCACTCATATCTACCGTTGAATTGTAATATAAATATAATCTTCAATCTGAATTTATATAATCCAATAACGAATATGAATGTTATACAAGTATTATATAATTTTTGTTGTACGCGTAACATTTTTATTCTTAAATAAGGTGATAAAGCAAAAATAATGAATTAGACTTAATTATTATTTCATTCATATATATAAGTGTTTAATTAAGATGATGAATATTTTTAATGTTAAAATAATACTACTAAATCTTAGCTATAATATATAGTTAAAAATAATTATTCAAATCAATAAGTTATTGAATGATATCTTAATCAACCCATATGTTGGAGTTTGCTTAACACATCGCGATCAGCATGGATTCTGTTGTATTAAAACTCCATACAATCAATCTGATCATAGATAGTAGTCATTCCTTAATTCTTTTTCACTATACATTCGTATATTTTGTCACTGTCCCACATTTAAAATCGATAAATAAAAAATTACACATAATAAGAGTATTGAAATTGTGATATAATATAACTCACTTCAATTCTCATAATAGACACTGTGATAATATCAATACAGAACTTGTCCCAATACGTGTCATGCAGAGGAATAATAGTAACATCCCGCATGATGAATGAAAGGGCTTGCAGAGGTACAATAAAAAATCAGTTAAAACAGTCAATAAATAGAAATTTGGGTCACAATTACCTAGCCCATTAAAAATATGCTCATGATTAAAATGCTATTTGTGTTATAAAATGCTAAATGAGTTTTGTTAGCTGTTTTGACTGATTTTTTTGTTGTCCCATAAACATTTATAATAAAAAATTAGCCAAAATAACTAACATATGGTACACAATTTATATTACAATATGCATATCATATATCATATGTTACAAAATTATTTTTAATTCTTTGGAGATACGTAATATATAATAAGCACATTATTATTTTGACTAATTTTTTTTGTTATACACTTATAGATGCTCATATATTATTGACTAAATAATTGTGTACAATGGCTACACAAATAGCCAAACAATTTGGAATGCCCTTAGAATGAAGCCAATCCATTAGCCACGAATGTGAGTGTTAGGTTATGCTCGACAAAATATGCATGATATATGATATGATCAAAATTATAAATACAATAAAAATATTAAAAAATATTAATTTTTCATTTTACATTTAAATTAATATACAAGACGTCTATTTACTTCTTATTCTAATTTTTTTATTTTATCATTTATGCCCTAGCTAGCTTTTGAAGTTTATGAACAAAAAATAAACATTTTTTTATTTTCTATATTTCTATGTTTATATTTTCATCATAATATTTTCTAGTATTTTATTTTATATGTTTGAATGAAAGAACGTGGGCCTTGGTGGGCACATCGAGTCATGCCCCCCCTTGGTTATGGTATGTACCTCCTTGCCCTAATTAACCCTTGTACCATATGAGTCAACAAGAAACAATAAGGAAGAGTGATATGATGGTGGTTTATATATAGTGTGTGTGTAATTAAAGCAAATCATCCTTTTCAAAATCAGATTTTAAGGAAATAAATGTTTGGTTAGGATAAGTTAAGTCTATTCTTGTGAGCCTAAATATTGATCAGTTTTTTTTTTTTTTTTTCCCTTTAATGAGATATCTCTTTTATCATTAGATATCGTGGCAACTAAGAAACTTTTGAAAATTTATTTTTTCTTAAGAATTAATTCAAAGTATGACTCATCTAGTCTTGTGCTTAATTTTTTAATTATTTTGAATTTTATCAGAATTGGGGTTTGAACTCCTGACCACTTGATCAGAAGGCTCTGATACCATATCAAGGAACCATCTCACCTAAAAGCTTAAGCTGTTAGGTTGAGATCCATTAATGGTTTTATATTCTATCAGCTAGCTAGCGTGTCAACACATAATTAATTAATGACAAAACACCCAAATTAGTCCCTGCAAAACTTCTCATCGGACAAAATAGTCTCTCCAGAATCAAAAATTCAAAATACATCCATCCCAAATTAAAACTTCGGACAAATTGGTCCTTCAAGAAAAAATTAGACAAATTAGTCCCTCCAGATTCATGAAAATGGTCAAATTAGTCCCTACCAATTAAAGATTTTGGACGAATTAATCCTCCCATTATAGGGACTAATTTGACCATTTTCATAAATCTAGAGGGACTAATTTGTCTAATTTTTTCTTGGAGGACCAATTTGTCCGACATTTTAATTTTGGAGGGATGTATTTTGAATTTTTGAATCTAGAGGGACTACTTTGTCCGATGAGAAGTTTTGCAGAGACCAATTTGAGTGTTTTGTCTTAATTAATCAATAGTATAAAAATTGTTTACACTATTGTATCAAAATTAATTGAACTCTAAAACTTTACATCAAAAGAGAAACAAATTCAGAAAACATAGAATCAATTTGGGATGTGTTTGTTTAAGTTTTTAGGATTAGAAAACTAACTTCTATATTATACTTAAAAGCTGAAAATAACTAATTTAATTTTAGCGTTGAATATATGACATGTCTAGCTATTTCTTATGAGAAATGATTTTTTAAAAAAAATTGTAAAAAAAAGATGAAACAAAACGTATATTATTGATAACTCTGCTGATAAACGAACAACCTTATTTTTTGATAGAGATCAAATCCCTACAAGACATGAAATAATTTCGGGAAAGAATTATCTTTTATTATGTAACTCAGTTATTATTATCATAAGAAAATAAAATAAAATATCTTTCAAAATTGTGGTCCAAACGTTCTTTGCATCTTTACAATTTTGTTACGTAGTTGATTCCCTAACCTTTCTGTGTCTTAGCTTCCTTTTTGTGATTAAATTAATTCACTTTTTGAAAATCATAATTTTTAGTTATATCTACCTTTTTCTTTTTAATTTTTTTGTCGCAAGAGATAAAGATTTTAAACTGAAAAGAATTTACAAGGCTGATGCATACCGACCATAGCAAAACAAATATCATTAGATTTCAATAATCTTTGTCATACAATATAAATACGTACAATAAAGATTCAATGTACGCTATGCATGATATGAGATGTGTATTATATAAATAGCACACATTTTATATCAAGTATTGCACTCGTTGAATACTTGTTGGATGTATTTCTGTTGTACGACAAATATTATTGATTAGATTTTCACGTGAATCCACTATTTTATCTAAAATCTTAATAAGATTTAACAATAAAAGTGAATATAGTATAAATATTAAATAAATTTTATTTATACATTAATCATTTTTCTATATATGGTGATGCTGAATGAGGTTGAATGTCTATTATTGATGTATAAATAATATTATATTTTTAAAAATATGGATGTACTATTGGGGGGCCATTGCCATATATTATGTATCCACAATTACTTTAGACAATGATGACAAGATAGATAAAATTCATTTGCCCCTCTTCGGAGGTAAAAGACTTTAGCTCATGCATTGTTCAGTTCTTGCATGAAAATGTGGAGTAAAATAGATAAATATAATAAATGTAGTTTAACTTTTTCATGTTATAGCTAGTCTTTAGCCAGCAAATCAATTATGTACCATTGTGTGGATATGCACAAACAATAAAGCAACAGAGGGTAATCTTCCACATTACATACCCTTAATTAATTACTGCTTAAATTAAAAGTTAAAACCAATGCTTTAATTTAATTTCTAGTTATTTATTTAAACTCCATATAATAACTTCAAAAAGTTTAATAATCTTAATGCACTGAAAATATAAATATGTTTTATATTATTATTCAATTAGAATAATTTCTTATTGTGCGACTTTTTCAGTTGTAAGTGATCAAGTCAACTATCATAACTGACGTATTGAATATACGTGTAAAATACATTTTTATTGTCTATGTATTGAAATTATATCCAACTTCAAATATGTGGCTAATAATTTATAAACTGCTCCTTTTATAGTTTTATCAGGGAAAAAACTAGGCACACCTGAGATGGAAAATGTTAGAAGTTACCAACATAATGACTTTAGATATATGATTTTGGCTTTTTTGTTGATAATCTTTTTAGTGCTCTTAAAAGAGGGAATTCTTTGTGGGAGAAAGCTATGGTGGTCCTTGTCTACAATCTTAGTAGTTATCCAATGTATATATAAATGGGAGGTAGCAACATTGGTTGAAGCAAATATTGCCATAAACTCATAACAATACAACTTCCCCCCAAAGACTTAGCTACCTACATAGCAAATTCCTCAAATCTCAAAAATGTTTTCATTGCCTGAACATGAGTTGGTTTTGATCTTTGGTCTCTTAGGTATATATTAATACATTTATAGTGCTACTTTTAATTTTGTTCCAACCATCAATCCCCAACTCTGATGTCAACAAATGGCTTGCAATCTTTTGTTTTTGTAACTTCTCAATACCAATAATGTTTGTCGTATAACAGAAATACGTCCAACTAGTATATAATGTGTGCTATACATATGTGTACTATACATATAGCACACATTCCATATCATGTATAGCACACGTTGGATACTAGTTTGACGTATTTCTGTTGTACGAGAAGCATTATTGTTTTAAAAGACACATTCTCATAAAGATTCTTATCACATAATTATGAGGGTATTAATGTATGTAATAGTAGTATATTGTATAAAATTTTGCATAATATATTTATATCATTTATTTATTTTTAATATTAATCCTTCACTGATGCACTCTGTTTTGTCCTTGTCTATATAGGTAACATTGTCTCATTCTTGGTGTTCTTAGCACCCTTGTAAGTTCAATATGAAACTATATATATAGTATTAATTATGTGTTAATAATGTGAATAATGCTAGAAAACTTATATAACTTTATTTCATCCTTGTTACATGCAGGCCAACCTTCTATAAAATTTATAAGAACAAATCCTCTGAAGGATTTCAATCAATACCATATGTGGTTGCACTTCTTAGTGCAATGTTACTGCTATATTATGGTGTTCTAAAGACCAATGCCATTTTGATCATCACTATCAACTGTATTGGATGTGTTATAGAAGTTTCATACCTTTTGATGTACATTATATATGCTCCCAAGAAGCAGAAGGTGAAATTTTCTCTAGTCCTATACTATCATTAGAGGAAGAAAATCAACCACACAGAAGTATTCGCCTTAATGTTATTAAAACGAGAGCTATGCTACAGTTAGAAAAAAAATATCGTCTGAATCCTTAACAAAAATTATAATAGTCGTTAAATGAAATGAAACAATATGATTCATTTTATCCGTCCAAGAATAATCTTGTCTCACAACTAAATTAAAGCCTGCAAATTTTGAGTATCTAATTGAAATGTTGAAAATTAATGTTTTTTGATGGATTGTTGCAGATTTCTACTATGTGGTTGATACTAATTTCAGATGTTGGGGGTCTTGGCATGACCATGATAGTTACCACCTTCATTGTGAAAGGTTCCAATCGTGTTCATGCTGTTGGATGGATTTGTGCCATTTTCAACATTGCAGTGTTTGCTGCTCCCTTAAGTATCATGGTATTTATTATACACCATGTGATTAATAATTTAGCATCTTCTTAATTAGATATACTATAACATATGAATGAAAAATCATATAAGATTTTTATATTTATTGCAGAGGAGGGTCATAAAGACCAAAAGTGTGGAGTACATGCCATTTTCTTTGTCCTTGTTTCTCACCCTCTGTGCCACCATGTGGTTTTTCTATGGACTCTTTGACAATGATTATTTCATTATGGTGAGGAATCACATATCTATTGTTTCCCCTGTTACAATTGTTTTTTGGATCCATCATTAGTACTATTAATTATTTTTCGCCGTCTGTCTCAATAATGATAGTCGTACAACAGAAATACGTCCAACTAGCATCCAACGTGTGCTATACATAACATAAAATGTGTGTTATACGTACATGTGCTATACATATAGTACACATTCTATGTTATGTATAACACACGTTGGACACTAGTTTGACGTATTTCTGTTGTACGACAAGTATTATTGATATTCTTTGTACATCGCTTTCAAAAATCACATAGATGATTTTTCTTTTTATGTGTTTGAAAAGCAAACTAATGATTAGTATGTTGTTTTGAACCATGATCAGCTACCAAATGTGCTAGGATTTCTGTTTGGATTTGCTCAAATGACATTGTACATCATATACAAGGGTGCAAACAAGAAAATAGAAGCCAATTGTCCAGAACATCAAGAATTGGATAGCACAGTTGTGAACATCTCTACACAGCATAACTGCAATTATGGCAACAAGCTCAATTTCTCTTCAGAGATGGAAATGAAAGATAATTGTCAAGTTTGATAATCTTGATGGTGGTGGTGGAGGACTATATATGTAGGAATAATAATATAGAATGAGTGCTAAATGTTTTTTTATATCAATAACCAAGTTGACTCTTATGATAGTACCTTAGTTGTTCTGTTGTATTAAAAGGGACTGTTTCCACTTTATCATCATGCATTGACTTTGTAATTAGTTAAATAAGCTAATGACTTTAGAGTTATGGTTTTAATTATCTACCAATATGTATGGTTTAATTCTGATTGCAGTTGCAACAGAAAATGTCAAGTTCTGCATAATGTTTAATGCAATATTACTAGGTTCTGCTCTGCTTCTTAGGCTATATATATGACTTGGTTGGGTGCAAAATTAGAAGACTATGTAATATCTTTCTCAAATATGAATTATGTGGGTGTTAATTTGCATTTCTCAAACTTAAATAAGAGTTATATTATTTATACGAAAATTTCTCAACCTTCGTTTTGGCTAAAATTTCATCCACAGTTGGATGAAGTGTGGACCACATTCAAATAGAACCTACATTCTATCCAACGGTGAATGAAATGTTCGTCGACACAATGGTCGAGAAAGGTGTAGCTCAAAAATCATTTTTCCTTGAATAAAGATATAAATACTTGTGCCCCATGCCTAACAAATGGGTACAAAATAAAGAAGAAAAAAAAAACATTTCTCTTGCTAATAAGGTTTACACAAAGAACAAATTAGCCCTTTATGTTTGTCAAAAACAGAAAAAAATACAGAGAAGTATAAACTTGATAAAGATCATTAATTATAGCCCCCATATTATATGATGCTGACAATTCCCTGATCCATTATAGTAGGATTCTACATTGATAAAAACCAACATAATTGCTTCCATTAAGCACCTAATTATCTTGCCATTCTCATGATCCTAATACTTATGAACTTAAGGGATATCTAATTACACAAACACAAATAACTTCAACTAATAATATTTATCGTACAACAGAAATACGTCCAACTAGTATCGTGTGCTATACATAACATGCAATGTGTGCTATACATATAGCACACATACGTATAGCACACATTCCATATTATGTATAGCACACGTTGAATACTAGTTGGACGTATTTCTGTTGTACGACTAGCATTAACTTCAACCTTGTAAGAATTAAGGATCAATCAACACCAAACAACAAGTGAGACACTCTCAACAAAGGCTCCAATGCACTTGGATGGAACTTCCTTGCAAAAAGGAAACACATATTGGTGGTATTACCATTGTAAACACATGTTGATCCATATCTAATCTGGTTCAAAAACTCATATGTAATATTATCCCTCCACCCAAACATTCTTGGGTGAGGGCCACCCTTAGACCAATCAACCCAAGTTAGACTATAATTGGAGTTCAATTCAGGGTACATCATATGAACAAATGTTGGCATATAATGTTCATCACCATAACATGGTGGAACACAATGCTGCTGAAAAATAGGATAGTACTTTGTATCAGAAACTATGTGAATTGCAAGATCACGGTTCACTTCAAACCATTGAGACCCTTTTCGCCAATCGGTTATGTTAATCATAGGCCACATTTTTCTATTGTACCTTCCTCTACCTGTCCTTCTTGGATCATCAAATGAGCCTAAGAAGCTTAGGCTTGAGTTTATCAGATGCTGATATATTGTTCTGAATCCAAACAATGGAATGCAGGATTCTGAGAGCAGAACAAATCGTTGGTTGGATGAGTCCATGAGTGCATTCGCCATAAGGCGCCTCTCGGCATCTATCATTGATGATGTGCCCCAGAAAACTGGCTGCCATGGAAAGAAAATTGAAGTTGATTATGCATTATTCATAATTGTTTCATGTGATCATATCTATATATTAATAATGTCATTTTGATGGTGCAGTACTTTTATTAAGGTACTAGTTTTCTAGACATAGTTGGGACACCTAGCTAATCACTTACAATGACTAGTGATTTCAGTTGCATTTCTGTCAAATTTGTTTGCAATGAAATATGATGAATCATGTTTTAATAATTGTAGACTTCAGTTATTGCTTTGGAGAATTCAATCATGAACAAATATCATATCCATTATTAGTCGCATGACATGGTTTTAAATTGCGGCTACGGTTTTCTATTGCAATTATACTATGATGCAGAAAATTGCAAGAGAACGTTGTTGACACAGCCACAATTGTCGTTGCGATGCAGTTGCAGAGAGAACTACAAATTATATCCTCCGGTAACTTAATTGAAATCCTCACTTATTTATATATCAAGATCTAGGTGACTTAAATGGTGTCTAAATCATGGTTTCAACCATGAAAAGGAAAAGAAAATCTCTTTGATAGTTTTAAGAGAAATTTTTTTGACAAGCTATAGCAAACTAACCTGGCTAGGAATTCTTCTTCCATAGAAGACAGAATCTTCATTCACAGTTTCATTGTAAGAAGGGTGTTGATGAATATAAATGGAGTAAAAGGCAGAGTGTCCTTTGAAGAATCTCTCCCACAATGGTGCAAAGGGAAGTGCACCTTTTGCCAAGAACATGAAAGCCACTTTTGGAACTGATGTCTTTTTAGTGAAAACTTTGATTCCATCTGATGGGGCCATAGTTATTGCTTTGAGGAACAATTCTTGGTCTGTCATGTTGTGCATGATGATTAATGATGAAGACCATGGTGGTGGTGATGAAATCAATGGTGTGAGTGGATTTTTCACAGGATATAGAAAGGACTTTGAACTGAAACATAAGCTACAAAAGCATAAAGTTGTAACTATTCCTAGTGATAAGCCAATTACAAAGAATACAAGGTTATAGACATGATGGTTTATGTTCCTATATATGTGACCAATATATGCTTTTGGCTCCATCATTAGGAAATTATTATCAATTGATAGAACAAGAGATGAAGCAAATTAAATGCTCCATTCAAGACTCTAAAAAGTGAACTCAATCAATCAATTTAGTTGTGGTTGATATTAGTTTGAGTGACCCTTTTATTCTTAGTGGAAACAGAACTTGTAATTAAATTATAGATGTGTGCCTTTGAGAACATGCATGACTATGTAATGTTTTTGTTAATTATTCCGGATTTTGATGGTTTTTAAGACAATTAAAGGACGTGGTGGTGTGTTTTGATGCATAGCGTGAACAAAAGTTAGAAGAAAAGAAAAGGTTGAGAAGATTTGCCATATGCCATATGGTAGGTCCTCTAATTGCGGTTCTTATTGATCAAATGATATTATTGGTCATATATTGTTGCACGTAATTAAAATTATATTATTATAGAAATAGGAAAGAAAGAATGTAACTAGGTAGATAATTTAGATCAAATAAGTAAGGCTAAAATACTCTTGAACTTGATAAAATTCAATTCAGCTCTCATCTATTTATGCATGTGACATTGATTTTTCTTAATTCAATTTACTTTCATACGTGTGATAAGGGAAAATCTCTTAAGCAATAATTTATAGGATAGATAGATGTAATAATTTTATAAACTCAAGAATTTCTTAAGCAAATTTTACAATCAAAGGGGGAGATGGAATGAGTTTTATCAAATCTCAATGAAGATCAATTTAAATAGGAAATATTTGTTGTACAACAAAAATGCATCCAACTAATATTCAACGTGTGCTATGTGTTATACGTAATGTGTGTCATATATAACAAACATTATGTATGACACACATTACGTATGATACATAACACACATTGGATACTAGTTAGATGTATAATTATTGTACATATACTATTACCGAAATTAAATTACCAAATAAATAATTAGATATGCAATTCCATCCGCAATGCATTGTGAATTGTGATTCCCTACAAGAAAGGAACGGGCTATGGCTATAAACATGGGAAAGAATATGAAATCTAGGCAAATATATTATTATAGCAGCACTTGCACGCTTCTCTAATATGTTTTTGGTAATGAATTCATATTCTTATAATTGTAAGCAAGATACATGTTAATTAGGTAACACCACCTAGATAAGGAAAGTACTCACAATACGTGTTAAGTTCTATGTTTTCTGAACAAGCCATTATAGTTTGTATTTATCTTAAAATATTTCATGAAGATCAATGCAGAAAAAATTATATAAGTAGCTTATTCGTGTAATTTAGACCCTCATTTAACCTCCCAACTAAACAAACATACCCTAGGTGTAAAAAGTTTCTGTTGAATAAAAAACTCGTCTCAGTTTAAGGTCAGGACATATCTTTAAATTCGACGAGTAATTTACTCCGAAAACCATAGTTATATATAACCCCAATTGTTACTACTTAATACCATATTAATGTACACTTAGTGCTCAACATAAGATGAATTACAAAAATTTCCACGGGAAGCATTAGGATTATGAGCACATGAATTTCTTAATTTACAGGACTAAGAGCAAGTTCTATTTCTTCCAATGAACGACCCTTTGTTTCCACAACATTACCAGCTATGTACATGACAGCAAGAACACACACAATTGAGAACCCCATGTATACATTGTTGATGCCAAATTTGTCCACAACACTCAAGAAATAGAGCCCAATCACAAAATTGGAGATCTGATAAGAAAATTCATATTCAATTATTAGTATAGTTTTCTATTAAAAAACACACTTTACTTTGTATGTGGTTATATGCAAGATTAATAACTACCAACGTAACTTAATTAGTAACAAACTTCACTGACTGTTATTTGAGAAATTCTTAGGTGGTCTTGGAAGAAGAGAAAAGTTTTGCGCTGTCTCATTCATTTCATTTAACACCTCGGTCACGTGGATCATTGTCGTTTCTCACTTTTTCACGACATAACAAGACTTTACTCTTACTTGAAGCACCTAAGAATTTCTCCAACAACTTTGGTGTTAGGTGAGCTCACAATCTCACAGGCAATTACAGTTAAAAAAAATTGCTAAGGAAGAGGTTCCTTTTCAACCTATCAGCAAAAATGCAGAAGAATTTCAAATCTTACAGCAAGATATAAAGAGAGCAAGTAAAGATGATATAATGATATTAGATTCTACGACGAAGCCACTTACCCAATGTGTGCCTAATGACAAAGAAACTGCCTTTGCTCTGATTCTAGACGCGAAAATCTCGGGTAGAAGAAGGGCAGGTACAGGACCAGCACCAAGAGAGAAGGATAAGACATATCTGTTTAAGAATCATATAACAAAGAGTCAAAAGAAATGAGAAAAAATAAATGGATAATATAAGGTAGTAGTAGTAGTAGTCTTTCATTTAATGGAATCAATGTTACTCGCAATTAAAATGACTTACAGGACAGTTCCGAGGACTGCAAGGGTGCCGGAGTACGGTGCAAGGACCTTCCATGAAAAAGACAGAGAAAGAAGCAACATAGAAGCAGCCTGGGAAAGACAAAATACAAAGGGTTTCAGACATTATTAACTTCAAGATTACTATGTTATATTACAAGAAGATTTAAGCATAATAGGGACATGGATGTGAGTTGAAACATGAAAACAATTATTACCATCCCACTAAAGCTTGTGATAAGTAGACTTTTTCTTCCTTGTCTGTCCATCAAGGAGGAAGCAATAACAGTGCCTACAACAAAATCAAACATCGGTCAGAAACGATATCAAGATAGAGTAATGTGCAGAGTATCCTGTTTCTAGAGTGAAAATGCTGACCGAAAACATTTGCTGCACCAACAAGGGCACTTGCTGCAACATCAGAAGCGATTCCAGCACTGCGGAAAACAGAAGTTGAATAATAGACCACGGCGTTAATTCCAGCAAACTGCTGAAACAAGAAGAGTGCTGCACCAACACTGACAACTGCAACATAACATATTCTGGATGAGTACAATACCAATTCACAAAGCATCAAAAAACTTCAGAGTAAACTAAAGAGAAGTTAAACAGTGAAACAAAGGCATAGAGTGGTGAAATTATTTAGATTTATCTTCTTTGTTAACACAAAGCTGCTGAAAAAGAAAAAACTAAAATAAAAGTTAAATGCCGCCAGATAGCACAAACAATAGTCAATAGATAAAATTAACCTATGAAAGCATAAGTATACCACTTATTCAATGCACAACTTCTGCTAAAGTACACTAGAACTCTTTTGTCCATAGTTAATGAAAGAATTAGTATTAAATTCTGCGATACCTTTCCAATATCGGCTACTAAATAGATCAAACCATCCGGCTTCAGGTTCAGAAGACCCTTGACTTGATGCTGTCAAGTCATGCATAACCGAAGCAACTCTCTCTTTTCCATATAGTGTTCTAATAGCCTTTTCAGCTTGAGAGATTTTCCCTTGCTGCAAAATGATATGTTTAATTTTCTCAGAAAACCCACAAGAAGACTTTGAAGCTTTACTTAACTCCTAACAATAGAACTTCAAATGATAAATGCATATATTTCTTTATCAGCCCGATTAAATCACCCAACATAACTATTGTGAATCTACAACTTCAACCCGTTAAAAAAAGTTAACAATGTCTTTATTAGATATAAAACATAAGATTTTTTTCCTTGGAACAGTTTATAGTAAGATCTTTTCTTTATAACAGCTAATAGTTTATTTGCCAAGATCATCACCATAGAAGCCTATAATGGTTAGGTTTGTGTGATAAAAAACTTTACATGTATGCTCTGTAGTTTTGCAACAGTTATTGTTTCCAAAATAAAAGATGCCATTGTAACACAGGAAAACCTGAAAAAGCCACCGTGGACTTTCCGGAGAAATCGCCATTCCAAGCGCTAGCAGAAAAGATGGAACTACTGAAATTCCAAACATTGTCCGCCACCTGAATAAGAGAGAAGAAAATGCAAGTTAACAAACATATTCACCTGCCCTATATTGATCACCTCTTCAACAAATTAACAAGTAACTAACTAACAAACGATTCCAAATCCTAGAAATAGATAGGCAGAGACAGTCCATCAAAAAGGATTGCTCACTTTACAAAATTATTTCTTGAAGAACGTTGTCTTTTGCACTTAAATTTTTCTCATTCATGTAATACACTTATCTCCACTTTCTTTCTCATAGAATATCAGTAATATGAAGAGTTTTTACACTTCAAAACTTTTACACTAAATATAGTCTATTCCATCTTGAATATACATTTTATCATCTTTAGATTATATTTGTCTCAGAAGAAGTAAATAATTCACAAGACAGTATGATGAGAAAACTCAATACCATGTAGGATTTTCTGCCAGAGGTAAACCAGCCACCAGCGCTGCAAGAATCCCGATACAGATAAAAAGTTGATTGACAGATCCAAGTGCACCACGAATTTCAGTTGGAGAAATCTGTCCATTATAAAGAGTCCCCCATTCAGTCGATATAAAATATGTAAATATGATCACATAAAGATCAAAATAATTTATCAAAGGCACGACCTCAGATATGTATAGCGGTACAATTGCTGATGTAACACCAATTCCTATACCAGCCAGCAAGCGGCCGACGATCATTGTCTGAACACTCTGGGCTGAGGCACTGTAAATATATATTCAAATTTAAAGCATCAAACTTCATAAATACATGAAAAACCAAATGCTGTACTCAAGGAAAATTGACAGACCAAAGAAATCCTCCAATGGCTAGAGGGATTGCATCCAACTGAAAAGTCTTGGTTCGGCCAAATTTGTCGGCCAATGTTCCGCCAGTAAATGAACCAACAGTTGCACCAGCAAGTAGTGAGCTGACAATCCATCCTGTTAATGAATTATACTGTCGTGAAAATCATGGCAAAATGATTGATGGATCATATTCAAGTGAAACTAGAATCCGGAGAAGCAAAAGTTACAGGTAGCAAACTTGAAGATATGTCACAAACAACTAGATGTATCAAATGATTTCAGTATTTCACTTATACTCAGTGTCATAAAACTATGTTTTTCTGTTTAATATAACAGTAATATTAACATGGTTAGAATCTTTGTTTGTGTATAAACTGAAAATTTTCCTAGTTACACACCAAAATGTAAAAATGTAAAAATGTAAGAGTTAAAGCAAAGAAAAGTGTACTTCCATAAACATCAACAATTTTCATTTCCCATAAAATCAATCAAGTATTTGAAACTGTATTTGCAACTGCAAAAGTGAACCCAAAAAATAGAAAACGAAAAACATTTACCTTGCAGTACTGTGTTCTCAGTAATGCCAAGATCCTTGGCAAGGTACTCAAGAGCACCATTTACCACCCTACAACAAACAGGGCCTTGTCTGAGTTTCCCAAATAAGAATGAAAATCAAGGAACATTCAACATTAGACTCCAATACGTGCCTTGCAGCCGATCGTTTAAGATGTCTAAGAGCGGCATGAGTCATTCATATAATTAGATGGCAATATAAAGAAAAATTGCATGTTGCAGTGTAAGTCCACTGGTGTACAAAGTAAAATGAAGATGAAATTCATACCCAAGATGATAACCAAATAAAATGGCTCCAAGGCAAGCAACACCAACATAGGGCAGAACAGTTCCAGAAGATTTCCCAGGGGTATTAGATGGAAGAAGATCCTCAACATTTTCATCTGCAATGCAATTTCACTCAGAAACAATTGAGGGCCACAAGCTCACTCATGACATTTAAACATGATTTAGGCATTTCGCAGAGTACATTATTCTTCTTAAAGATTGCATGCCTAACTATATTTTTAACTCATTTTGTAACCATGTAGAACCAAGCCTTAGGATACGTTTGGTTTACGGAATGAGATTTTATTCCTGGAAATAATATTCCCAAAAGAGTTTCCCGAGAATATAATATGAGGCGTTTGGTTAGTAGAATAAAATTTTTGAGAAAAAAAAAACTCATGCTCGGTGTGTCCTAATGACGAGCTGGCAAGCCTCGGCGACGGGCCAATGGGCTTTGACAGTGGTGCTGAGAAGGTCCAACATTCCTTTCTCATGGGAATCCAACATTCCTACGTTGGAGGTGGAAATAAAAAAATGAGGCATTCTTCATTTCTAGGAATGTAATTTTCTCGGACATGTTTTTTAAACTTTTAAACCAAACCCGGAATATCAAAAAATTCTGCGAACCAAACGCCCGCTTAAGGATTTTCGACCAATGATCAGCATTCTACTAAGGGTGGGTTTGGTATTGCTTATTGTAGAAGTATTTCTGCTTTTCAAAAACATAAGTTAACATTTTGTGTTTGATAAATAAAAAAACGTAGGTGCTTGTGTTTTTTGCTTTTAAAAGTTAGCGGTACTTTTAAAAGCACCTATAGAGATACTTTTCAAAGTTGTCTTGTGTTTTTTTAAATTAAAAAGTCTAATATAACCTTAATATCTCGATTCATTCATAGATTTCAATGATTCATTTTTCAATTTTTCCTCTATTATAGTCATTTTAAATTTTAGAAGCAATTTTACCAAAGATTTTTGTTGTAGCTTGTGCTTGTTGAAAGCAATTTTTATTTTATTTTACCAAATATATGTGCTACAATTTTTGAAAAATAACTTTTTAAAAGATAAAAAGATAAGCATCTTTCAAAATGTAACAGCAATATCAAATTCATCCTAAGATTGATGAGAAAGCAAAGAAATGTGGCTTAGTAATGAAATTCCAAGACATTTTCACAGAAACTCCATGTTGGGAAATCAGGCAACAATTTTTACTATTCACAGTACAAATGCACATTCATATAGACAAGTAGTGGAACAATTTGCTGCAATACAATAACAAAATAAAAATATTAAATCAGCAATCAATCTAGCCATGAACAAGAAAGCAAAAGCAAAAACAAAAACATCATCAATAGACCATATGCACGAATCAATCAATTCACATGTCATTGATTAACATTGCAGAAAATGAAAAATCACAGAATAGCAGATAAACCAAACAAATCAAAGGCACCAATCAGAAACAGAATACAAACCAGAAGCTTGAACCCTTTTTCTTGTACTCAGCTCGGTTTCCATAGTGAACAAACCAGGCCTCAAACCGCAGAAGCCGCTACTGCTTCTACTTGTACTGCTCATGCGGATTCTTCTTCTGGGTCTCTCTCTGTCTCTGTCTCAGATCACTATTCTCTGTTCTCAACTCACCAAAACCCACCAAGACAAAGCCCCTTTGCTTTTTGAATCCCCCAAAATGGTTACTTTGAAGTGTAAAGTTGACCATTGACTAATATTATCTAGCTGATGATTCCAATACCTAAAATAAATTTAAGAAATTGGAAAAGGTAAATAAGGAAAATAAAAACCAGTTTATTGTATAATAAAAATGTATCTAACTAATATCAAATATATGTTATATACCATATATAATATGTGTCATACATAATGTATTATACATATAATACCCATTACACATTGAACAATGCTTTTATATCTTTATTAATTTTAATTTTTTTAGGAGTATAGAAAAATAATAAAACCGAAAAAACATCAGAACAAGAATAATGGTAGTACGTACGTGAGGTGAATCTAGTCTTAGGACAAAGCTGAAATTTTGAGAATGTAGGACGATGAAGTCAGCTGAAGTATTTACCGCGGTAAGAAGGGTAATTCATACTGTAGAAATTACGTTTGCATTTGTGTTATTAGATTTGGGTTTACGTTACTGCATATGGGCCATAGCCCATTAGAATATGAAGCTCTTATGACCCAATTTTACCAAAAATAAAAACAGTTATCCAACGAAGTTTCCAAGTGTATGGATCAATATGGCCTCAACGCCCTATCTCAAAGGCCCAATAACATTAAAAAAATTCGTAAGAGCCATTGGATCAATCACTTTTTCTTTATTTTATGTGAATGAAATAAAAAAAAAATTGCATTAAATAATTTATTAAGTTTTAGATGGAATTTGGAGTAAACAATATTTTACTCTTGGTACATTTGATACGGACTTGATATCGTTCTTGATTCTAATTGAGGTGAGAAAAGATTAATTTCAACATTCATCTAGAAATTCAATAGTTAAGATTATAGGGTAAGCTTAATATGATTAATTACTATAATCTAAATCTCTATGACTTCAAGCACATGGAATTATTAAGATCCTTTTAATTATTTTTTGATGGGTTTTCTATAGGGTATCCGTCAGCTGGTAGTTGATGACTAATCCCTAACTCTTGCGGAAATCACCTTTCAGTGGGTAGGAAGCTATAGCCACAAGGTTTTCTGCATACACATCATCCAAAATATCAGATCCAGAACATAATATTTGAGTAGCTCAAGTATCTACCGCTTGTGCTAACCTACGTGGTGTAGATCCTTTTAATTATAGATATATAATATATACAGTCAAGTCTTTTTTTCAAATTGGTGACTTAGCTCATTCAGAATACCGACTACTTCTGAATTTATATCATTTACTAAGCTTACTTAAAATATACGTATACCTCTAATTAATATAAGATTGTTCATCAAATTAAGCTGCTTAATTAACAAGGCTAATGTACACTCATTCCAACTTGAAACTTGCAGGATAATATGCACATTAAATATTGTAATGTTTAGGCCTTATCCACGTGAAATTCAATTCCGATCCCATCTTTGAATTGAATATGTGAACATTGTCTTTTAATTTGCCACTTTGTATATATTAAATTAGATTAAAATTATATATATAGTGTGGCCAAGATCCGGTCTTCACATTATTTGTCCATTTGCATGCTACTAGATATCTCCAAAGCCGTCCATTTTGTCTTGAAGTAATTAAGAAGTAGTAGTAATTTCACTAATTTGTATACCAATAGAGGATTTTATCTTGCTGACTTATCCAAAACCCAAGTGCCTAATGTTAGAATTTCGTATCTTAAAATTTAAATAAAGCATGTTACGTTGAATGAATAGTTTGATCAATAATGTTTGTCGTCAGAAATACGTCTAACTAGTAACCAACGTATGTTATACATAAGATATAATGTGTGTTATATGTATAACATATGTATGTCTATCATGTTTTATGAATAACACATGTTTGATATTAGTTGAACATATTTTTGTTGTACGACAAATATTATTGATAGTTTGATGATGGTTTGGACTCGTATTTGGTAGTAAAATTAAAATACCAAGGTATATATAAGAACAAAAACACAAATACATAGAGTTAATATAAATTCAGCATTTAGACAACATCATCATATATATCCATTCGATAATACTTGAGTTACAATAGAAATACGTCCAACTTGCATCCAAAGTGTGTTATCCATGTTACAGGATGTGTGCTATACGTATATGTGTTATATATACGTATAACACACGTCCTGTATCATTGATAGCATATATTGGATGCAAGTTGGACGTATTTTTATTGTACATCAAACATTATTGTATATCCATCCCTGTAATAACCTCCTCACAACTCACTCTTTCTAGTATTGTTCCTAACACTTGTGTATCTTCTAAATCCCTAGCTAGTATTTGATCAGAAAATATCTACACCTAATAATAATAACCCACACAGATAAACCTTACTTCCGATGGAAACATTTTATTATATATTTAATCACATATATATAATAATAATCACCTATATATATATATATATCTTGACCCTTCTAGAGCATTATCTAGGCTTTGCGTCACAATTTGTCGTCGTATATGAAAGACCACATGCATCAAAATTACGCTATATATATAATTAGTGAATTAGTCTCTTAATAAGTTATAGGGGTTCAGTCCAAACTAATACTAGGATAGATAGATTAGCATCACTTGATTTATCATATCCTTCAAATTCACTTAAGTCATTTTATATTGGAATATTTATTATTATTATCTACACAAGTTAAAAACCTCTTGCATCGTTTAATATTTTTTATTAGAGATTCGGTTTATTAAATCTACCATTTGATTATTAAAAGATTACATATGTCCTAGATTATTTAAAAATTTATTATTATAAATTTTTTAATATGTTCTTTATATAACTTAAAGCAAACATTTCTATGTGTTAACATTACATGTATTTCTGTTGACCAAGTAAATAACAAGCACCAAATTGGATTAATTAATTAAGCAATCATGCTTATCATACAAAAAATATGTCATCTAATATACAATATGTGCTATACATAATACGAAATATGTGTTATATGTATAACATATATACGTAAAATACACATTTAATATTATATATAACATACACATTACTACATTAGATACTAGTTGATCGTATATTTCTGTTGTACGAAAAATATTATTACTAATTAAGTAATCAATGTTGATATTTTTGGAATTTGTTTCCTTGTCATCAAGCCAACTTTGGCCAATTGCACCAGCTACAAATTAAAACCCCTACATAGACTACTTGATTGGGTGGTAATTAATTAACATCATGATTGCTAATTTTTTTTAAAGAAAAAAAAATGACATCATAAATAAAATTAAATGATAAAAATGTTACCTGCCCTATGCAATGAAATATTTAATAATGAGTTATCTAGGGTGGGAGCTAGAGATGATATAATTGTACTATGTAATCATGTATGTGTCTGATCAGGGAAAGGAATAGAAATATTCATAGTTTGATGGATCGTTTTTTACTTTTTCCCTGTTCTTTTCACTTATGACTTTTCATGCAATAAGATAGATATGATGCATAAACTCTATACATTTCATCATTGCCATGTGCGTCTAAACAATGTTTCCCCACTTAATAGTCTTTCACTTGGAAATTAACTATAAATTTTGCTTAACCCGCCGAATTAATTACTTCCAAATTGATTTAACTTTTACCGTTAGTTAGGTGATGTCATATGCATGCATGATCGGAGGAATGCTAGAGGCATAACAAAAAAAAAACAGTCAACATAGCCAATAAATTGTGCACAACGTATATAACATAAATTGCACAACGAATATTACATGTTGTGCACATCATATAGCACATGATGTGCACAATATATATAACATGTTGCAAAGAAAGATGATGTTGCAATATGTGATATATGTTGTGCACAATAAGTGATATACGTTGTGCACTACATATAATATATGTTGTGCATTTTATATTATATATATTGTGCACATCTTATTGGCTGATTTTTTGTTGTGATCCAAATATTCCTAGCATGATTGCATAATAGGGACTAGAGTCAAAGAGTTATGCAAAGATATTTTTATGACAAATTAATTAAATTTAAATATTAGATATAATTAGGATTATATTTTTATTCCTCGTCAATAGATTAAATCTTTTCTAAACTATGAGGTTTTTTTTAATGGAGCTATTTTTCTTGAGTTGCATTTTTTAAAATTATATTTGACTTTCTATGAGGTACCCATGTTGGTCCTCATAATCCAAATTATTGAGAAAAAAAATATTATTATTAGAAGTTTAGCGAGAAAATGATGTGGTATATATATATTGCTTCTAATCTTTAGATAAATTGATGATGATTTTCATTCATTTAACCTATTCAATCAACTTCTTTAAATTTGACAAAATTATTTATTAATAACTTTTACAAATAATTATTATTGTTGATATTGTTTTTGCCACCATCTTCCTTAATATTCAATGGGTTTACTATCACAGTCTATCACACTAGTAGCTATAGTTTTTAATCTAACAATAAGTGTTTGATTCAACATAATCAAATAGCATGAATAAAGAAACATTCATGTTTGATATACAACAGAAATACGTACAACTTGTATTCAACGTGTGTTATCTATGTTATAAGATGTGTGTTATACGTATATGTGCTATACATATAGTACACATCATGTAACATGAATAGTACACATTTGATACAAGTTGGACATATTTATGTTGTACGTCAAGCACTATTAAGAAACAATATATTTAATAATAAGACTTTGTACACTTATTAATTGATTAGCAGAGTTTTATAATTATCTAGTTTGAAGTTTAATTCCTAGTAATATGTACAAAAAAAAATTTATAGTTAAAAAAATATTCTTTGAATGTCCCATCTCAAAATGATTAGTTACTACATTATTATCAATTCAACCAACCATCAGTACTAGTCATGTTCACTAAAATAATACAATAATAATATTTATCGTATAACAAAAATACATTCAAGTAGTATCTAACATGCATGTACTATACATAATAAATAATGTGTGTTATATATATAATACACGTTGGATATTAATTAAACGTATTTTTATTATACAACAAATACTAATATTTGGTAAAACAGTCACCCTCGGTAAAAAGAAGGAAACAATGATGGGATAAAATTAAACATAGTTGCAAAGTGGGGGCTAGCTAAACATATAAGTATATATCATAATGGACCATGACGGGTAAACTTTATGATCAGGGAATTTCAATGATTGACCGTTCCCAATTTCCCCAACTTGTAAATCTACCAGCTACCATATTATATGCAAGAGCCAATTAAAAGGACAGTTTCAAAGTAAAATATCCTTAACTTTTTTCACCAGGCTGCATCATTGTCAGTGGCTTCTTATTTAATTGGGATTAATCGAGATTAATTACTATGCTAATGTCTATATCTATATGCCTATGCTAGCTAATCTTTTGTCATTATGGGTAATGAAAGTGGGACAAGTGGGTAGTGGGTTTGAGTCTGACTCCTAATAACTAGAATGTTTGTACAATAATATCATTAATGCTATGTTGAATATTTGGGTCTTGAAGTGTTTCAAATTTTGATTATCTATGTTAATAGTACAGTTTATTTTAATTATGAAGGAAAAAAAATCACATTATTGCTAAATTTCTATATGCGGTAATGATTCTTTGAAGAGAGATATTAATTAAAAGGAGGGGACAAAAATAAACATAGCACCAACTTCATGACATTTTAACTGTGTCCACCACAAACTAACTCCTTTATATAGAAAAGCCATGATCATTTTTTATCTATAGATCGAATTATTATTCACAAACCTCAATAATTAAGATTCCCAACACTACAGCAATAATAATCATTTTCAACATGCAATTGTCGAAAAGTGTTGATAAAAGTATTGTCACAAAAAGATATTTTGACATTTATTGACCGTTGAAAATAGTCATAAACTATTACTTGACAATTAATGACTGTTGAAAATACTCATAAACTAGTTTTAAGCATTTTCGACGGCCACTAATTATCAATATTACTTTTATTGACAATACTTTTATTGACACATTCATGTTAAAAATATTTTCTAGTAGTGCAATTCGCTTTCCATGAACATACATATATACCTAGCTTTCATTCAATTGTTTTACTCGAATATTCACTATTCATAGAATTTATTACTATCTTCTAGGCGTATGATCTCTCATAACACAATAAATTTTGAGCATAGTTATTAGAAGCGCAATAAAAAATCAGTCAAAATAGTCAATAAATAGGAATTTTGGCTATAATCACCCAACTCATTAAAAATATATTCATGATTAAAATGTTATTTGACCATAAAATATTAAATGAATTTTACTGACTATTTTGGCTAAAAAGATGTTCCCCAAGCATTTGTGATAAATTTTTAACGAACATCGAGTTGGTCTAGCGACGTAAGGATGCGCTAGATTCTTTGGTTCTAGAGTTGGAGTCCCAAGTAATGAAAACACAATAATAATGACTATTTTTAATATATAATTATAAAAAAATATTGATAAAAGTATTATAAAAAAATATATTGTTATTTATTGGTCGTTGAAAATAATCATAGTGAAAATAAATAAATGTACTACCACTGTAAATTGAATATCCGATTAAATATTTAGGAGATCAGTAATGTTTGATGTACAATAGAAATATATCTAATTAGTATTCAATATGTGTTATATATCATACATAATGTGTGTTATATGTAAAAAATATTACATATGACATATATTACGTATGACACATATCACATGTTGGATATTAGTTGAATGTATTTATGTTGTAACAAACATTAATGTTAAGAAATTCAATTAGTTATAACTGTATTATTAACAAGACCTTGTAGCTGCATTCGTCCATATGTATATTTTCTCGGTCTACAATCACTTGATATGGATCGGATTAATGCCACACTACATGTTTCCTCTTAATTTGAATGCTTGATCCTCCACTAGGTCCAAATTAAATCAAAGACACCTAGGTAAGACAAATTTGAAAGATTATTTTCCAATGTCTCATATAAAACAAGGCGCCGCTAAGCTATCACATTATAATTTATTATTATTAAATATATTTTATTTATTTATTAAATATTGTAGTATTATATATATATATATATATATATATATGTGATGTATGTTGTATTGTTAATTTTATATTTTATTTCAATAGTATATTTTAATCAACATTGCTAGAGGTATAATAAAAAATCAGCCAAAACAATCAACAAATTAATAGGAATTTGGGTCACAATTACCAAGCCCATTAAAAATATAATTATGACTAAAAGTGTTATTTGGGCCATAAAATGTAAAATGGACTTTGTTAGCTATTTTGGCTGGTTTTTTGTTGTGTCCCCAACATTTGTGTATTTTAATTTATTAATTAGGATTATTTTAATGAGTCGCTTATCTTTATTTATGGTTGTGTATATTTATATTGTGAAATTGTGATCACGTGCATCATCTATAAGTTGTTGGCTACAAACATATCTAGCTACCACCATTATATATATTTTTTCAGTATAGTTTTATTTACAATAAAAGTTTACTCAAAAACAGTGGAAATATTATGCCTATCATATATTATTTGATAAGTACATAATATATTTTAACATATCTTATATTATATATTATACATATTATATATCATATATTTTAAAAATATATATATTATTATAACATATAATATGATATGCACAACATGTAATATATATATAATGTATATAATATGTAATATATGATATACATATTATATAATCTATATAGTATGCGCACAATATTTTATATGTTTTGACTAAAATTTTATTAATAGACCAAGATTTTATGATGTTTCTTTAGTTAATCAATATCGATAATAATAATAATTCATTCTTATAGATGGAAACTCTTATAAAAAGATCAATTTTTTTATCACAGCATTTTTCATACACATATTTATTAGAACATAAGAAATTAATTTTTTAATTAAATATTTAAGAAATTGAGATAATTATTAAGAGTGCGGCTATTTATACAATGAAAAAATTGCAAATATAGTGATTTTTTTTTGTCATAATTACCCATTTCACTAGAAACTAATTTTTTAAATGAGGTTTTTTAGTAAAAAAATTATCAAATAAATTCATTAATTGATTTGATTGTTTTTTTATTATTCTACAATATTATTGTTAATTTAAATATTATGAAAGTGATGATTACTGCTAAGTCGCTCTCTATTGAGCATGTGGAATGGTGATATCATGGTAATACAATGAACTAACCCAAGTGGAGGAAGTTAGTAAGATTCGAATAGATATTGTCGTAATAATTAATGACTAACTCAACGTCAATCACGCAAACATGCTTCAGATTACTCGCATTCATAACACGTCATTGCGGACCTTCAACCCCACTTTATTAGCTTAATTACATCATTTCAATCATCTAATCTATCCCTTCAATTCTCTCTCAAGGTTTGACTTTCTCGCTTAACATTCATGCAAGGAAAAAGAGGAATATTACGAGTATAATAAAAATTGTATAATACTTGTACAATGATTATATTTATTATTGAATTATACTAATTTATAAATTCATATTACAATCCAACAGTAAATATGATTATTGTACAAATATTTTACAATTTTCATTGTACACATATCATTAATAAAAAATATTAATTGTATGTTTCTTTTTCTACTCTTTTCATGAACATTTCGTTATCGTGTGAGTCATATTTAAATAAAATACACATCATTCTATAATAAATTAAATATTTGTCAATCACTCTAGGGAAATATGCAACATGTTTTCAGTCCTGTAAATTAAACCCCTTTTTCCCTCATTAAAAGTTAATCTTTTATAATTTATAATAGCAAGGCAAAATAAGTTTTTCATTTTTAATTTTATCCCTTGTAATCATCTAAACTAAATACTTTTCATTTTGATTCTTCAAGTATTATCTTTTTGAAATATAAGTTTGGGAGCAAATTCAGAATGATTTGAAATATAAGAAACTAACTCCTTGAAAATAATTCGAAATATAAATTATCAAACTGATAGACATAATAAAATGGACTTGATGATGATGAACAAGTATCATGGAATCGGAATGTTTCCATTTTAGCCAATGATGCCAAGTATGTATATACATAGTACTAGTCCCCTTCAATATTACTACTTACTTGACCTAATCACCTAATTTTTATAATTAAATGTATGTGATCCAATTGCAAGCTTAAAATATACCAAACTTTCACAATTACATGATTAATATATATACATTCAAACTATATACAAACGTATCTAGCGTTTACAACCAAGAAGCAGATACCATTTTGTTTTTATTTGTAAACTCCATCACTCTTAGGTATTAGTGTCCTTTCATTAGTTTAATTATTTTCTAGGATTCCCGTGGCTTTCTACCAATTATTTATTTTTAAGTGTACGTATGTAGGTCTTAATTTTAATATAAATTGAACTTCTCATTCCTACTAAAATCCAACGATAACATAAGCAAGAAAATACAAATAAAAAAGGAAGGTATCTTGCTTAAGAACTTGAACATAGTTTAGGCCTAACTTATTCTAGAGCTTTATTAGAAGTACAAAATTGTACCAATCAAAACAGTAACAAATAAGAGTTTGAGTATAAATTACTTCGCCTATTAAAAAAACACATATGATTAAGAATGTTATTTAGGCTAAAAATGTTAAAATGAGTTTATTTGACTGTTTTGACTGAAAATAGTGTTGTTACTCAACTTTGTGTAATTATTATTATTAAATATGATGAATGAGTAGAATAAGTTATCGTCATATTCCATGGTAATAAAATGAATGTATTGATTAAACATCACTTTTGAGAGTTAAAATAAGTAAATAACATTATTATATTATAAGGTACCAACCATCCCCTAAACAATTTATATATAGTATCCATACTACATCACCCCCGGAGAAAAACAGTGCTCATCTTACAAAGTATAAATATACACTTTTTTAATTTAATTTAATTTAATGGCATGATAGGTTCATACGATAGATTATCTATTCATGCACACCATCATAACTTGAGTTAAATTTGGACATAAACGGGAGTCATTATTGGGATGAGATTGTCCTCTATCGTTATAAACTTTGTAATTATATTATTATATACATAAATTAGTACCACACATTTCATTCCCAAACCTATCAACTATTATCGCATATTTTCATTTTGACATGTGATATGATATTGTTTTCGATATAATATTAGATGTACAACAAAAAATTATTTAATGTTTATCATTTTAATTAAATTTTAATATGAGTTTACTTTTACATTTAATTTTTTAAAATTATTGACTAAAATGCATACTAGATACGTGTTAGATAACCTTTTTAGTTATTGCATAAAGTATTTTTTAATGTATGTCACATTATTTTTAAGATAGACAAAAAAGTCATCTCTTTCTTTTCCCTTTGTTTCTAAGTTATTCAACTATCTTTATTGTTAATTAATTTTTGATGAATTTTAAAAATAATACAATAAAAATCCATGTCCAAATTAAGTTGCCTTTGTTTTTCCATTTATGTCCTAGCTTTTTCACTCAATATATTATAAGATTCGCTTTCTCTTCCTTTTGAATTTTCCCAACAAACTCTCTCTAGCTCTCACCATCTCTCCCTTTTTCCCCCCTTCTACAAATGATTATGTTTTCCTATTTCCAAGCATGCACTTACATTATTCATCATTTATAAAGACCACAACCACACCTCAAGTACTTTATATATATATGCTCACATACACAGTTAATTAATCACAAATTTTGTTGCATCTTTTCTTTCTTTTTTCACTAAGAATTTAAACTCAAAATTTCTCTCTTTCACTCGATAACATCACACACTGATCATATGGCTGATGTTGAATACCATGCACCAAAATCCAACACCACTACCACAACAACCCCACCATCTCTAAAGCTATTTGGGATCAACATTCATCACAAACTCCCAAAAGAGAATAACCCTAAACAATCACCTCCATCGTCGCCGCCGTCGCCGCCGCCACAACAACAACAAAAGGATTCTAGTTCCGACCCTTTATTAAACTCCCAAGATGCAAGAAAATACGAGTGCCAATATTGTTGTAGAGAGTTTGCAAATTCACAAGCACTTGGTGGGCACCAAAACGCGCACAAAAAAGAGAGGCAATTATTGAAGCGTGCTCAAATGCAAGCTGCTCGTGGATTTGTTGCTTCACACTTGATGCAAAGCTCAATCATATCGTCATCATCGGGGTTCTCAGCGACACCGCAAGTACTACATCATCATCTTATAGGTGGTGCACCACCACCTTCTCAACCATCATCGTGGCTGTACCATACTAGTGGTGGTAGTGCCACGGAATTTGACATAAATAGTGGTGGTGCATACCATTCAGGAGGAGCTATTGTAGCAGTTCCTCCTGGAAGACGTGTTTATGGTGGTGGCAGTTTTGGAGGGTCTCCAAATATCACGACAACTTTATTAACGGATGGTCGTGGCCATCACCACCACCACCAATCTCTTTCCGGATTTGGTGGTGGTGATGGTGGTTGCTTTAGTAGTAACGAACAAAGGTTTGGTTTGGATTTGCATCTTAGCTTGTAAGTTGTGGTCAAGTTGGATTTGTTTTGTTTGGTTTATTTTTTCTTTGACTCAAGCTCTACCACGATGGAGTTGCTTTCCAAGGTTCTGAGTTGTATGCCAAAATGCATGTAAATTTTATTCGGTATTTATGATTGTTGAGAACTAATTTTTAAGCATTTTAAACTTTTTTTTCTTTTTCAAATTAAATATTCTCATCATGTATTGTTTTGAACTGTGATATGTAATTGCAATTGTGACTTTGCAATTGCATTGCAACAACCGTAATGACAATTGTAGCCGTGTCAATATATAATTCAATCCATTGTTTATCTTGCGGAAATTTTTGTTCTATTCTTTTAAGTAGCACTATATTCACGATATAAATATATATACAAACATTCAAGCTAGAGAATTATTGATGAATTGTGTTATTGGTATAATATTTTTTTTTAATATTTGACGAATATTAATATATTATATGATAAAGCCTGAGTCCTATTTAAACATAACATATATTTCATATATTGAGGTTGGAAAAAATAGCATTTAAAATCTCTCGGAACTATTATGTTAAAACTTTATCTGCATAATCAGCCAATAAATAAGATTTTAGGTCACAAATACTCAGTCTATTATAACTTTAATGTTTATTTGGCTAAAAAATAAAGTTAAAATGGGGCTGAAATTAAAAGTGAAGTGAAAATCATTAATTTCCATAACTAAGTCAACTCTTTAAGGCTAATAATTTTGAAACAAAAAAAGTAAGACATAATAAAAGCAAGACTTAATCATATACTACAAATGTCGACTAAGGTTGGAGGAAACCCGTTCGTGAAAATTGATTCCTACCTTGGACCCCTCTAATCTTTTAATTAAGCCGACAAATTTAAATAAATAGTCATTATATGTTCTTCTTATGATGAGTATTAAAAAGCGATCGATGCTTGTTTGTTTTCCATTTAATTTTTCTATATTTTTAATACTATTATAATAACTGAAAAGTCCAAATCGTAAATAAAACAAAGTAAACCATAGTTTCTTTTTCTGTTAACTATCCAAATTTTTATTTTCTATCATTAGATATAGATATATATATATATATATATATATATATATACAATGTATATAAATATCACACTTTATGTTGGTTCATGACATCTTTTGTATAATATTTGACTCCTATGTTTTTCTTTTTACCAACTATTGGGCCGGGGCTTCAAAATATAGGCCCACATTACCCAATAGAGCCCGTCAGCAAAAATTCTAATAAAATCCGAAAAAAAGTTTCTTACAACCAAAAATAAAAGGAACAAAAATCCGACAAAAAAAAAGCAAAACAAAATCTAAAGTAACAAAGGTTCATCCTTCGTTCTCCGTTCGTTTCTTCTCAGGTACTGGTTTGCTGGTTCTGCACATATATATCTTTGTGGTATGTTTGTTTTTTTTTTTTTTTTTCTGTTTATCCCTATGTAGCTCCGTTCAATTTTCAATAGTAATAGACCTAATTAATTTTCTATTGAATGGAATTCGCATAATGTTAGTTGCTACTTTTAGATGAGTTCAATTCATACATGATTGTTGTCTCTGTTGTTTATTTTTTGTTCGAATTAAAGTACAAGTCAAATGGATTAGCAATTACTGCATAGGCTCTGTTTGATGAAATGCCTAGTTGAAAACATGACAGTGTTTCAGAACTAACCATTTTTGTTTCATTTCAATTTCCTTTGCAGTATATCAATGTTGCATGCTTCACCTGCCCCAGGCTTTTGTTTGAGCTATCCCAGAAACCTCCGTTGTCCTCGTTACTCGACGAACGCTTCAGTTAGAACAAGGTTTTCTGTTCGTTGTTCGGTATCAGGGGCAAAGAATGGAGCTAAAGTGGAGTATACTCCTTGGCTCGTTGTTGGATTGGGTAACCCTGGAAGTAAATACCATGGCACTAGGCACAATGTAATGATTTATTCACTGGTTAATTTGTGAAAGTGCTTTGAATACAGTAATGTTCTTCTGTGTGGTGTGAATCTTATGGTTTCTCTTTATTCAGGTTGGATTTGAAATAATTGACAGCATTTCTCAAGCAGAAGGGATTAGAATGAACACAATACAGTCAAAGGCGTTGATTGGAATAGGTACATCACTTGCTACAACCAATTTTTCTTAAAGAAAAATCGAATACCTTTCCCCTCTTTTTGCCTCTGAGTTACTGACTTCATTTTCTACCATGATCTGTATAGGTTCTATAGGAGAAGTACCGATTTTGCTCGCAAAGCCCCAAACGTACATGAATTTTTCTGGGGAATCGGTTAGTTTTATATATGAAATATTAAGATTTTTCTATAATGAACAGATACACACTCTTATTCAAAGTACTAATTATGAATCAGTTATCTGATTCATTGCTTATTTGTATATGTTGATACTAGATCTTTTTTCTCACATTCATCCTGAAAGTTACAGTCTGTTACTTCTTGACTTACTCTCTGATTTTATCCTTTCTTTTATTTCAAATTTTCTTACAGGTCGGGCCACTTGCTGCATATTATCAAGTACCCTTGCGTCACATTCTACTAGTAAGATAAAATTTTTAAGTAGTTATTGAGAATTTACAAGTTTGTCAAAATTTTCTTTGGTCATAAGTTAGTGGGAATATTTGTGTAGGTTTATGATGAAATGAGCCTTCCAAATGGAGTTTTAAGGCTTCAACCTAAAGGTGGACATGGATATCACAATGGGTAATGCTTGTTGGATTTCCCATAACTTGCTGATAAATTTGTAGAATTAGTCATGAAGATTTTTTATACATCAGGACAAAATATGATTTCTACAAGAATTTTTAGTGTAGCAAATCCTAATTTATGACTAACAAGTTGATAAACAGACATCCTCAAAACTTGTTGGTATAAGTCAGAAATTAATTAAGCAAGATATCAGAAGGCAAGTTACAGTTTTCAGATTCGTTAATGGTAGCAAAAGAGGTGAATGGTAGACTAATTGAAGTTTTCGTAACTCTTAATGGTGATGATGGGTTATGTTCATAGCCTTATCGCTAGTTGCTTCAAGCCTTCAATTCCAATGTAGGATTTTTCTGTTTGAGTTTTAGGATTCTTTTATTTTAATTTATTTAGGAAGTGGCTGAACAATTCTGTATATATGTCCACTTTTATTGGTAAATCATGAATTCTATAACTGGTGTTTGATTGTTACAGATTGAAAAATGTAATTGGCCATTTGGATGGTTCCCAATCTTTTCCTAGGCTTTCCATTGGTTAGTTCCTTCTCTACTATCACTTGATAACTTGATATGGTGTCTGTTTGTTTCATCCATAGTATACGTAAAAATTGTGTTCACAGGAATAGGAAATCCTCCTGGAAAGATGGATATGAAAGCTTTTCTTCTGCAGAAGTTCAGTTCAGTCGAGCGAAAGCAGGTTATACTCTCTAGCCTTCGATCCTTTATTGCCGCACAACAATTTTCTACTTGTACTTGTGAAAGACTGTGTGATTTACACATTTATTATGGTAGTCAATATATCCTACCAGTTTCAGTACAGTTAGTAAGAACTTATTGTGATTGTTGAATAACAATTTCACTATTTGTTATGAGTATTGTTCCTATTTGTTTTTCTATTTGCATTTGAAATATGATAGCAACACTGTTTTTTATGACAGATTGATGCATCATTGGATCAAGGAGTTGAAGCAGTAAGGACCTTAGTGCTCAGTGGTTTTAGTGACCATGTCTATAGATTCAACTTAGGGCAAAAATACAAGTACCATAAAGTGTAATTCTTCCGAGACTTGGAACACATAATGTAATGTTCTCCTGTAATATTTGTTATATAACATAAATATGTTCAACTAGTACTCAACGTCTGCTATAAAATAATACTTACTTTGTGTTATACATACGTGTACTCTTAATTTGACCCGAAATGGTCCTGTGTATTTAGTTTAATGACCAATTATTGAGATTTTAAATGAAAGTATAATACATTACTCAATGTGTGTCGATCTGAACTAAAAGGAAAGGAATATGATCTAATTCAACTTTCAATTATGATTATGCGTAGTATTATTACGACAATTTATTTTTTTGTGTGTGTTTCAAATCATAGTTTAATTAGAATTTACATAAAATCAATTTTGTGCTTAAACAGCCGAAAGTTATAGTGCAAGATTATTAAAAGATAGTAGTAATTCTTAAAATTTCAACATTGTTGCATATCCGAAAATGAATAGAACAGTTAAGAAAGAATAAAGAGTGATTAATTTGAAATTGTGTGCGATGGAATTTGAAAGAATAACCCTTTATTTAAATCATATAAACTAACTAACAAGGCCTAATTAAGTTTCCTAACAAACATCCTCTCATTTTAATTGTAAAATATTTAAAGGACAATTTAGTTCATTGGACATAAATTATTTTAAGTTTCAAACTGCTAAGGGTAAAGTAGTTGAGATAATTCCACACCATGATAGATTTTCTAATAATGAATAAGCAAGCAATATACTGTCTTTTATGATTTGAAGTTAATAAATAATAACTGATTTCCTTAAAAGCATAATTAATTTTCTTAAAAGCACCGTTGGGTTCTTAGTAGTAAAAGACCACATCTTCAATTATGAAGGAAAGATCAAATGTACACTCCTCATAAATTTGTCTATTTGTTAAACTCCTGAAAAATAGGGATAAGTGTACACAAAAATCATTATTTTTATACTAATTTAAATACTATAATATAAAATTGTATTTTTTTTTTTAGTTTTGATTCGGTACCCAAGAAAATATAGGGTACCGATACCCAACATATGTATATATCATGATTTATAGATAAAATTATCTTAAATTTTCTAAATTTATATAACTGATAACATGTTAGGTTAGTAATCTTCAAGAATTAATTTAATTTATATTGAAACTCTCTAACTTTATCAATTTAAGAAAAAAAACTCAATCCATAATATGTAGCTAGAGAGAGCGCATTATGCGAGAGGGAGATGAAGAAGAGGTGTGATTGTGGATGAGACGCGTCTAGGAAGGCTGCGACCGCGACCACCATGCTCCGTTGGTACCAAATTATATTCACTTTAGCATATATTAATAGGTTAAACACACACTTGGGTACCGGTACCCAACAAAAATATTGGGTACCGAATAAATCCTTTTTTTTTATATCTTCAATTTTTTACATTTCTATCTTATACATCACATTAAACAACCTCATTATTAAGATTTTAATGTAGAGTTGAATGTGCACTTTAGAACTTAGACTCTTCAACTATGGGACCCTTCCCATTTACAACGTTACAATAAAAAACCTCTGTCTCTCTCTCACACACACACACAATCTCTCACCTACATAAGTACATAGATTTATTAGACCGTTGCAAAATCGAATATTTTATTAGTAAAAGCACTGAAAAGTTGAGATAACCCCAAGAAGCAAGCCAAAAAAACCCCATTATTATTTTTCTTAATCATTCATAGCAATGGTTATAGCAGAGACCAACGTCTCTCTTCAACAAACACATAAACCAAACTACTCTGTTTCGCTCTCACATTACTCTGTTCTTCCCCTGATGAGTCTAATCATGGACATTGAGAGAGGACCCAGATACGAAGCATACGCTGAGCTTCGAGAGAAGAAGCTTAGAATGAAGTATCTAAGGCAACAACAGCAAGAGGAAGAAGAAAGATTGGAACTTGAACCGAAACTACCAACCCCACCAAGAAAACAGGTCAAGTTTCAGGGTAATTTTTCTGCTTCAGGGGTGAGGAAAAAAACAGGGTCCTCTGTTCTTGCTCAATCTGTTCCTGATTTCTCTGCGGTTTTGAGGAAGGAGAATCGAAAGCCATCGAATGTTCTACCTTCGGTGATGGAGCTGACACCGCCACCATCGATGTCGAAGAGTGTCTCTAAAGGTGGAATTTTGTCGGCCAGTTCGAGAGGGAGTAAGTCTGCAAATGCAGGGGAGAAACAGAGGAACTCGAGGGTTCTGATGGCGAGGAAGAGCTATGCCACCATTGATGAACTCAAGAACTTCTCTTCTGCTACTGCAAATGCCATCAATGGCGAAGCTAGAGGTGGAAGGAATAGCAGGGTGGTGGGAAGAAATGTCTTTGGGTATAGACAGTTCTGATTCTGAACCGGATTTTAAATTGCGGTTGCGGTCGCAATTGCGGTGATAACCAACAATACTACAATTTGAAGCTATGCTGGTTGGCTATGGAGTGGAGATGGAAGTTCCCTTTTTCTAGCTTTGAATTTGTTCATTGCTGTTTGAAATTGTGGCTTTGAGATAGGCTTTGTTTGGTGATGCCTTGCCTTTCTTTTCTTTTTTTGATTCATTCTATTGTTGCATTCTTTTTTCTTTTTTAAGAAGCTTATTACAGCACTATGTAACTTTTACTAGGATGTATCTAAGATTTGAGTATTGATCATTGTGAGTGACACTACTATGAGTATATGAGTAAAATGTGAAGTTACAAGAAAGAAAAAAAATCATTCACACAATAAATTTTTAATTGGATATCTACTTTTTAATTACTTCTTTAATGGTATCTCAAGAAGGTAATCTCTGCAGTTACATTGACCTCTGCTAGTTCATTTATTCCTATGGAAATGCTGAAACCAAAACAGGTCAATACCTTGATACAAATTAACTTGGGTTAGTTTTGAAAACACTAGTAAATAATTGGTGGCTATTTTAGGAAATAACATACATGAAAATAAGCATTGTTCCTGGCATTTTATTTGTACACTAATAATCCTAAGTGCCCCCAAAAGGGTTCCATGAGAAATACCAGAATCCCATTTGTACAAAAAATACAACTTGATTCCTAGAAATGACTAGTGAGATAGATATATTGCATGATCAACCTTGTTTCCAACCTAGAAGGTCTTCAACAATTTCATCAACCAAAATTTGAAATATGTCACCACCAATATCAACACCAGCCTCAAATGCTTCAATGTCAAAGTCAAGCCATTTCCCTAGGGAGTGGCTCATCTCCCATTCTATTATTTCATCAGGTTCCATCCCTACCATGGATTCCCATTTCTTGATCTCTATCTTGACCACTTGAGCCAACATCTCAGCTTTTAAGCTATGCGGCAACTTCGTCCACCACGGTTTGGATCCGCAGTTAAAATATTGGCAGCAATTTGTTTCTAGATATTCTATAACACAATCAAACAGAAAACCCTTGAGTTCCTTTCTTTGTCCGGAAGCCAGAGAACCCACTGCGACATTAAAATCCGTCCATATAGTATCACTCGCCATGGTGTCTAGTTCACTGAAGAGAAACTGATAAATTAGAAGTTGTGGCAGTTCGTTCTCAGTGTAGTCGGTGTCGAATCCCAGCACCAATTCAGCAATCAAGACAACATCTTTCATATGAGCAAGCTTGCTTCTTGTCAAGCTCGCCCCGAAAGAATATAAACTTTGTAATGCTGCAGGAATTTGGTTGACACAATCAGTCAGTATCTCACAAACTATCCTCCCTTTGTTAAATGATGTTGCAGAATCCAAGAGCTCAGTATCATGTTCCAGTTGATCATAAGAGTAATTCATGGAGTTGGGGTGAAAACCATGCCCTGGAATCAAATCAAGGATCACAGACATCAAAAAGCAACTCAGCCCAAAAAACACATCAGTTAAATAAATTGACATTACATTGTTTCAGGTACATATATCACAATTTCATTTCATTATTGTTATTCCATTTACCTGAGCTTTCATCCACACTACTAGAAGAAAAGGAAGCTTCGAGAACGGATCCAGGACTGAGTCGATTACCATTACAAGAGGTTCCTGGTAACCTTTCTTGCTTGGCTTCATACTGATAAGAATAGAAACACAAGATAAAATCAGGCAGAACTCTCAAAATGAACTTTTCCACCAATTACAGAACAAATTTTTAATAATACAATATTACAGATAAGCAACCATGCTAGAACTGAGGATAAACAAAGCTCATATTTAACTCTAATTAAATACACTTGTTTCAAGAAATTAGCAACTGAAGACACTAAGTATCCATGAGAAGAAGCTGAACTCGGGCACAGTTAGAAAAATATAGAAATGGAACACTTACATGGAAACTGTCATGTTCATTTAACTTATGACCAACATGACAAATCAGATCCTCTGAACTTAGAGCAGATATCAGCTCTCGAAGAATCATGGCTGTTGATTTTTTAGATTGTGCACCTGTAGCCAACTCATCTTCTTGAGAGGTTAATTCCTTCAATTTTTGTTCTAGAAAGGCACCTAAAACATCAACTATCAAGGGTGAAGGTCTTTGGAAACATGTCCTCCTCTCATTACTGCTGCTTGTCTCTTCCTTCTCATCAGGTTCTCCCATCTTTTTCTTCAATGGAGAATTAAATGTAAATGAAACAACCTCATTGATCTTATTGTCATTAACCTTAGCTACTGTTTTTCCTTGACCAGATTGTTTACTTCTGACATTACAACTGTTAAAGGATGGAGCAACTAAATCCCTCCTCTTCCCAACCAGCGCATCACAACGAAGGTTTCGCTGTTTCGCACCAACTGAATTAACAGAAGTCATACCTTCAACTTGTGCAATATTCGAGGTCCTTCTTTTCCTCTCTAATGACCTTGCATCAGACAAGGATTTGTTCTGTCTATGACTTGGCTTTCTCTCAAGATCAAATTTGGAACTATCCACTTTAGTAGGTGACCTCGTCCTCATTTGACCACTTAGGCTTCTATTCAAAGCAACAAAGTCTTTAGTCCCATTCACAGTGCTCGGAGATGATGATACTCTTCTTACTTGTGTACTACTCGTTGATGACCCAGATGAGATTTTTTCACCACTTAACGTTCGTTCTTGTGTTTGAGTTTTCTGTTTTAATGCAAAAGAAGATGCATCACCCTCCAAGGTTCTAAATGATCGGATTTGTGAATTCCAAGTAGCTTGAACTTCATGGGGCACCAGCATTCTTTTGTAATCATGTTCATTACAAGTTTGTTGTGCATTATCTTTTCCCTCTTTTTCAGTAACAAGAGGTACAAGCTTTTCCTGACTTCTTAGAAGAACTACATCTCTTTCTTGTTCATGAGAGGGAGTGGATAACCTTCCCTTGATCTGTGCTGATACCGCAGATGTCACAGTGGTCACATCCGAAACAATAGGGGGAGGAATAGCCGGTTGTCCCCCAACATTCGACGTGCAGTCAACAACATCTAGCAAATTGCCACAATTTTTGCAAGAAGTCTGCCCCATCAAAGGCTTGGCCATGCTGAAATCATGATCAGGTTGATTTTGTATAATTGGGGACCTACTTCCTTCACAATTTGTCACAATGCCGGTTTTAGGATACATGGAAGCAGGATATGTAAGACAACCTTTAGCTTTGTTTCTAGCCTGCAACCCAGGTTCCAAAATTTTAGTAGCTGCTCCTATCAACATAGAGCTTCGAGAGGCACTCTTTCCCGAAGGAATTCTTGGACTCTTCAAAGGAGAAGCAAGCTTTGGATGATGATGATGGTGATGATTGTACTTTCTTGCTCGCGACAAAACACTCTTAATTTGCAGCGCTTCTGCTCCAAACCTTGTCACAGCTCTTCTCTCACAGACCTCAGTTTTCTGAAGCTTCTGAGGTCTTGAATCTTGCTTAACAACTCCTATTTCTAAATCCAACTCACAATTACCGGTAGACTCCTCCTCCCCATCACCACAAACATAGGAATGTGAAGCCTTCTTATACTTATCTCGCTTCGCGGCCGGAATAGATTCTAGGCCCATCAACCTAGCTACCAGACCCGGAGCTCGCATTTCACTCCTTGGCACCACATCTAAACCACAATTCCCACCTTTCTTGGCACTTGGGAAACCTCCACCATTCTCATTAGCAATCTACAATTGGAAGTTTGAAACATAGCCACGATTCCCAATAAAAATGTAAGTGATAAACATCAATGACAATCAAATCACTAACATTACCACAACCTTGAAGAATAAGGTAAAGCCTTACCAAGTGGATCTTGGAATTTGGCATTTTTTCATCTCCCTTAAACTTTTTAGCACGAGCTGATACACACAACAAAACAATAGAAGGGTCAAAACAACAACATCAAATTCCACAAACCAAGGAGGATTTGTGCTTTTACCACATTATGTATGAATATGAGGACAGAAATTAACTAACCGGGAGGCAGAAGTTTCTTAGAGAAGAGCTTTTTCTTGGCGAGTTTCCTCTTCCATTCAAAGAGCTGATAGATAATGCCACCACAACCACCTTGTTTCTGCGGCTTCCTCTCAATGATGGCCAAACATGAGGAATTCTTCACTGTAGATTCATTCATTTCAGCAACCACTTCCCAAACACACCCTCACCGACAAACCCAAAACAAAACAATAAAAAATCAATTTTTCAGCTCTCAATACCTTTTTACCAATCAGAAATTTCACAACCCCTCACAAACACCCCCAAAAGAAAAAAAAAACCAATTTTTCAACTCTTAAAATGTCTATCTTCAGCAAGAGAAACTCCACATTCACTAACCAACAAACCCAAAATAAGATAAAAATCACTTTTTCCCAACTCCTAACAGGAACTTCACATTCCCTCATTCAGCAAACCCCAACAAAAAAAAATCATTTTTTTGTAGGAACCATGGCAGCCCAGAAAATCCCTTCAGAAAGAAACAAGGTGAAATGATGTCACAAACCCTGCAAAGATCACTCTATTTTTTTTTTCTTTTTATCACACACGGCAACAACAGTGAATCAGAAAGCAACCACACTGATGGCGCAAAACGACGACGTACCCACCAACCCAACCCAACACACAAAATAAGAAACGTTAGCACAGAATCATCATAAGGATCATACAGAAAACAACACTTAGAAGAAGAACAATGCTGATATTATATACTCTGTTTCTTCAAAGCATATTACTCTTCTTCCGCACTCTGTGAGTGTTGTGGTGGGTGATGTAGGAGTGCGTAGGATAAGAGAGAATGAATGGGACAAGAGTGAAAGAAAGCACACACTCCTCCACGCGCATTGAAGCAGCATTGGTCAACTCATACAGCGGAACTGCGGAAGCTACGAAAACAGAGCAAAATAAAAATAAAACAAAAATACGATTTCTTAATTAAATTATTTGATTATTAGTGAGTTGAGACTTGAGAGTGTTATAATTAATGTGTTTATGGGAACAACAAACGAGAACTGAGACTGAGGTTTGGTTTATTCGGTAACGTTGTGTCTACGTCTGTCTCCTGTTGATTGTGCTCTGCTCTGCAATACCCTCATTTTCATCAGTTTTTAATTTTTTAGATAATAAAAAATTAACTTTTGATTTAAAATAACAAAAAAGTGTTTAATTTTAATTAATTTATATTTTTTTTACACGGTCATCCAATCATGTGCTGTGAGATCATTCATTTGTATTTTCTCTCTTTTACTACTTGAAAAGGCATACAAACAAAGCGTTTTGATTGGACGACAGTATAAAACAATTTTAGATAAACAGTGCATCAAAATTAACACCAATGCTTAAGGAACAACAAAAAATCAGTCAAAAAAACCAACAAAGTCTATTTAACATTTTATGGTCCAAATAGCATTTTAATCATAAATATATTTTTAATTGGCGGGGTGATTGTGACCCAAATTTCTATTTGTTAGCTGTTTTGGCTGATTTTTTGTTGTACCTCTAGCAATGCTGCAAAATTAAACTCATACAATTACGACTTGATAATTCAATAAAAATTATTTATTTATTTATTAACTAAAAAATTATATAAACTTATATATATGATTGCTAGATATTTGAAAAGTTCAACTGAATATTTTTTATATTCCAAAGTTCAACCGAATATCAAATATATTAAGTCAGCACATTTTGATATTTAATATTATAAAAATATTATTAGATAACATTGAATTGAGTCATTGCATACCCTCTTATAAAAACAAGTGCATATTTAACCAATGAAATCTATGCTGTTTCTTTTATTAAACAAAATAAATAATAAATTGTTTTTTTACTTTTTAAAATAAAAATAAAAGGGGTTTATTTATGGGTGCTTTTGTTTTTTATTATCTTGAACGAATTTGATGAGAAAATCCAAAATGATACGAGTAAATCCAGGCAGGTGCTACTGTTGTAAGTATAATAATGTTTGATGAAGTTGTTTGGGGATGACGCGCCGTGAAAGGGTGGTGAAGCTGCACGCGCTTCGTCCTGGTATGGGTGATTTCTTGTGTAATCATATTCTCTGTTTTGCATTGAAAGAGCAAAATCACTGCTTCATCATGTTGTACATTATTCCTATAATGCCATAAAACTCCAAAACCATACTATTAATCATTCATTACCTTTTTCCCTTCATTTCTACCTTTTCCTCATTACTTCTTTACTTTTTTTTCATCAACCATAACACATGCAAATATATAATATATATAAATATGGATTTAATTTTGATCTGATATACAAATTTTTTACATATTTATTTAATTATTAGTTATCACGTTAGTTATGATAGTGTTTTCTCTTTCACACTACCTTAAAAATTATATAAATAACAAATTTTGATTAAATGACAGTGTAAAATACATTTATACTTTATCTAAATCCCACTCCATTAGACCAATTCTAGTGGTTTATGCACTTTTTTAGTACAAGAAATCTCAATCGATATTCTTAAAAGTTAAAATAATCATTAAAAAATTGAAAAAAGTTTATAGCTTCAATTATCATCTTCTTAATCATAAAAAATGGTAAATTACATTGATTTTCTTTAATAACTTTGTTGAGACTCAATAAAACTCATTTCACCTCTATTCCGTCTCCTCTATCCATAAAATTATACTTATCCTTCTTCTATTATATCAATAACATTTAAATAGATCATAATTATCCAAATAATTAAAAAAGTTAAACTGAATTCAATTAAGAGAAATAATTTTTGTACAATATAAAATCAATCATTATCAGTTATCAAAGATAATAATTCAATTTTTAAAAATTAAATTAATAATTTTAAAAAATTAAATAATTACATATAATGATTATTTTTGTGGTATATTATTCTTCTATTAAATCGCAATATATATATATATATATATATATATATATATATATATAGATGTAAATAAGCTTTTAAGAAAGAAAGCTTAAGGTACACGTGAATTTGGTGGGGGACCCTCGGGAAAATTAGCAAAAAAAACTGTAAAGAAGGTGAAATAATGTGAATATCAATGTAAAGTGATAGAGAACCGTGGTCACATGACACGAGTGCCAAGAAGAGCTAGCTAGCTTGTGTAAAAAAGTGATTCTTTCTTCACAAAACCCTATTAGAACCTTTCCCATATTATTATTACTATTTAATTAATTTTGCAATATAGTAATACTTACAACAGGATTTATGTTTTGTAAGATTATTAGATTATGATTGTCCACAACTATATATAAACAAATCTAACGGAAGTTGACATTAGATTTTGTTATTTTGGGTGTTTAGAGAAAAAGAAAGGCCATATATTCTACTCGTCACTAAACGAAACCTAGATGATCTCTAGTGACACCCTATATATATAATTAGCATAAAAAGACAAAGTGAATACTGAATACTATAATATAGTTGACGGTTTGGGTTTAAGTATTATATTATAATATATATATTGATGATATGCTTCATATCAAAATATAATTTTTTAGGTGTATATCTGATTAAAAAAATATTTTAAATATTTTTTAATTTTATTTTATAGTTTTATCAAATTTGAACTTAGACTTTGCATTTTAAATTTAATTTTTTATTAAGTTCTTATACTTTTAAATAATTTTTAATAGATTCTTGAACGCATATATATAACATTAAAAATATTACATTAAGTCTTACTATTTTTCGGGATATATAAAGAATATTCCATAAAAAATATTTTTGATTAAAATTTTATTAAAAATACAGGGACTCATCAATTGAAAACTTTGTAAAACTATTAGAACATGTGGATTAACTAAATTTTAAAAAATATACATGTTTAATCAAGATAGAATCAACTCATTTTTTTAAAAGAGCTAAGTTAATTCACTTCATCATTTGTCATCACCTTAGTATATTATTATTTTAAAGATTTTACTAATAACCTTTCTATCTGAGAACACTTGTTAATTATAAAAGTAAAAATAATTATATTAAAAAAATATATTTTCATATTTTCAATGCAAAGAAATTCACTATTATATTTAAAAATTTACTCAAATTTACTATTTGAAGTATTTTTAATAAGTGTTTTAGAGTACTTATTAATAAAACTCTTATTTTAATACACAGGAAACAAGATCTCTCTACTTATCTTTTATATGAAATAAAATGGGCAAAAAGTTAGGCGATAAGGCAGTGCATTAATAAGGAAACTATTGTAATAGTCAAAATATTCTGGAAGGAGAACTTTATGTAAAATCCAATTAAAGACTTCCTATTATGGGAACGAATTATCTACAGTTGAAAAAGTAGATTGTACATGGTATAGTCTTACATCCAAGGCTCGGATTTTTTCCCCAAAAAATATAAAAAAATCATTATTTGCACTAAAGCATTGAGAGAAACGTTAATTCTACGGAATATCCTGTTTTTGCTTTTTATTAGGGGAAATCGTAGGACCCCTACAATTTCAATGTAAATGAACTTTGTTTCTAGAAATCGTAGGGGTCCTACGATTTCAAGAAAGAAAGACTGATTTACACTGAAATCATAGGATTCCTACGATTTCAGTCAAATTTATATAAAAAATATATAATATTTAATATATCTTATATTATTACCTTTATTAATATCAATTTTCTCATTACCAAAAAAATATAATCTCTCTTATTTAATTTTATATCTAATTTTTTCTATCTCTCTGTAAGGATATCAAGGAAAAAAATTAAGTAATATTACCTAGAACTTTTTAATAGATAAATATTAATAAAAATATAAAAAATAGACAAATTATACGTAGAAATAGACAAATAATAGACAAAAAGTAAAAATATAATTATATAAATAAAATTAATTATACAAATAAGAATAATATTAGATATATACATTTTAAAAAAGTTTGTGTGATAATCAGTTCTGACACTAAAATAAAAAATAATATTAGATATATAAATTTTAAAAATTGATAATTAATTTTATTTAATTTTCAGTTATAAAAATTGATTTTACTTATCTTTCTCCTTATCACAAAAACACCAAACACAAAAATTGATTATAGTAGCTTTTTACATCTTGTTAACATGTGTCACACACAACACAAGCTCTCAATTTTTTTTGCAACTTTGAAGCACCATATATTGGCTAGCTTTCTATCTCCACAAAAATAACAAGAATGACTTATGATAAAATTCAAAATTTTTGCAATCAAGAAACACCAGAGATTTTATGTCAATATACATATATTACTATCTCTGTATTATATTAAATGTCTGGTGTATATATGTATATTTTTTATATTTTCATTAATATTTGTCTATTAAAAAGTTCTAGGTAATATTACTTAATTTTTTTCTTTGATATCCTTATAGAGAAAGAAAAAAAATTAGATATAAAATTAAATAAGAGAGATTATATTTTTTGGTAATGAGAAAGTTGATATTATTAAAGGTAATAATATTAGATATATTAAATATTTTATATTTTTTATATAAATTTGACTAAAATCGTAGGAATCCTACGATTTCAGTGTAAATCAGTCTTTCTTTCTTGAAATCGTAGGACCCATACGATTTCTAGAAACAAAGTTCATTTACATTGAAATCGTAGGGGTCCTACGATTTCCCCTAATAAAAGCAAAAACAGGACATTCCGTGGAATTAACGTTTCTCTCACTTCTTTAGTGGAAATAATGATTTTTTTATAATTTTTGGGGGAAAAAAATCTTCACATGTGATTTGTAATTTTTACCATTTATATATTACAACGAAATAGGGCATTTCTATAGAGCATTCCTAGGGGCACAACAAAAAGCTAGTCAACACAGTCAATAAGTTATGCACAACATGTATAATATAAATTACACAACGAATATTACATATTGTGAACGTCATATATTACATGATGTGCACAACATATATCACATGTTATAAAGAAAGATGATGCTACAACATGTGATATATGTTGTGCACAATAGGTGAAATATGTTTTGCATTGCATGTGATATACGTTGTGCATTTTATATTATATATGTTGTGCATAATTTATCGGCTATGTTGGCTGATTTTTTGTTGTGCCCCAAGTATTTCCCATTTCTATATGGTTGAGATTTGATATAATGTTTCTAATTGTATATTTGATGAAATGTACATTGCAAAAATAGTAAGGAAAGAAAATTAAGAATGTACTATATATCCTCGACCGGTAAATAATATGAGAAGAGAAGCATTCAGGTGAAGGAGTTAAGGAGGTAATGATGAGAGGACTAGAGGAGCGTAAAAAGCTAGCAATATATAATCAATAATGATTGAAGTATAACATAAATATATTCAATTTGTATCTAATGTGTGTTATTTATGTTACAGGATATGTGTTATACGTATAGCATATATATGTATATAGTACGCATCCTGTAACATAGATAGCACATATTAAATATAAATTGGACGTTTTTTTTGTTGTACGACAAACATTATTAATATATAATTACTAGTACATGTCAACTATGATTATTATTAACATAAGATTGACCGCCTTGTATATACACCAACTCATTGGCCATGATCAACGACAAATTCTTAAATAGGGTTCAGATTCACGATGAAGTAGGTTTTAATCTTTTGGACTGGGATACCGTCCAAAACATTGAATTCGTGAAATAATGAATGACTACTTATTTTTTATTACCATAATGATGAAGTAGTCCTTTCTCATGGAATTCTGACCAAGTTGTATGTGACACCTGCCATTTCTCAGAAAAAACATTATTATTACATTCTCTTTTCCTCTCTTTAATTTGGGTGGCCTTTAATTTCGAATGTATTCATACCAATTTGAAGACCCTGGTATAACCCAGATGCAGCTTGAGGCATATATATATATATATATATATGCATAAACAATAAATATATACCGAAAGAATATATATATTGAGAATTTTGTCATAATTTGTGTCTGACTTTACAACTCACTTTTCTGCATTTGTCATATGCGCACATGAAACTGTACTACCAATAAAAAGCTCTCCAATGGTACTATATGGATAACCATTGACACTTTCTGCCTTAGTTTCTTTGATCCAAGCTAAGCTTCTTAATTCACAAATATTAATCAATTTTAATTAACAAGCTCATTCAGTGATATGGCTTGCTTATGATTAATGTTTGTCTTAATTCGACTTTCTTTAATAATTCTACCAAGATCTATTTTAATAATTCTTGTTGAAAAATACTCCTTCATGCCAACACAGATTTATATATCAAATCAACCAAAAAGAAATTTAAGGTAATTCTACCATTCCTAATACCTACGTCCATAATATGTAAAATTAATTCATGGTGGCCACACCTAGAAAGAATTAGGCAAGATGTAGACGAGTCTTACCTGCATTGCATATATGCGATCTGAGCACTAAGCATTTGATGTAAGTTTTACTTTTATAAAAATGCTACTGATACATATGTTTTGAGTCATACATATATTTTTCCACTCATTCAAATGGTGGCAGATTTAATAAATTTATTGGCAAGAGCATAACCCTTATTTTTAAGACCTAACATGAATTTATTTTAAATGATTTATACTCTAATAGCTTTTCAATTAACATTATTCATATGCTAGCTCTTCTTGCTAATATGAAGATTTAGTATATATAGATAATAGAAAGATAGAGTATATAATATAATAATATAATAAATGAATGTAGATGTAGTAGGGAGATGAATAAATTAGAGCACATGGAGTTGGTCTAGAAGTTGGGTAACCAAAACCTGTGGGCTGCTGTGTTTTTGCGTCAAGGAATTGCATTTTGATTAGATGGTTGGCCATCCATGTCTCCCATGCATGTCCTACATATATATTTTTATTTTATTTTATCTATGTTGCTTTCTACCAAATAACTCAAGAAAGTGAGTATCTATACATATATATGTAGTACTCATATATATATATACATCAAATTATTAAATTGTAGAGGGATATATATATAGGTTACAAGATATATAAGAGAATACACCGATGAGTAGTTTTGATTTTTACTCTTGCTTGTTTTGCAAGAAAAAGAGGAGAAGAAATTAAAGAAAACATTTGTCACTAGGACAAAAGATATTGAAATCGTGAAATGTGCCTAAAATTAAAGGAAGAGACCAACTAATGACGAGGATCTTTTTCTTAATTATTTTAGAGATTTTTTTTCAGTACTGATTTTTTTATTTATTTATGGAGTAAATAAATCATTATGTCCTATACTAGTTCAAGTGTTTCAAATTCATCAAATCAATGATCAAATTATCCTCATCGATTACTCAACGATACCAATATAATTGGAACGAAAAACCATTATTTTAACATAGCAATTATATGTTTAGTCTCCTATCTATTTTTTACTCATTAATTCAATCTCATATCATTATTATTAGTATTTTCTCTTATATATATCTTTTTCATTATTCCTCCAAAACAAAAGAAAAAAGCTATTGGAGGTTGCTTAATTAGTTGCTACAATACAAATGCATGCAACTGCCAAACTTGACTTCTTCAGTGTGTCTATACACTAATTTTCAACTACTAACATTATTAAATGATGAGCTTTAGTTGGTTGGAAAATGGCGAGAAAGTTTGTGCCATTGACATTTTGGGAGTTCTTTCTTTCTCGTGGAAGATGAATGTGTCATGCATGTACTCCATATATGTCCAATATTCCATGTTCTATGATTTATAATCAATCTTATAACTCTTAACTTTTTTCATTGCAAGGAAAGGACTAACAATAAGTTCGTTCATATATAGTATTCAACAATCATATTGAGCAATAATACTTATTATACAACACAAATACGTTCAATTAGTATCCAATGTGTGCTATATAATAAGACATAATGTGTGCTACAGTAATAGCACACATTACGTCTTATTGTATAGGACATGTTGGATACTAGTTGGACGTATTTCTGTTGTATGACGAACATTAATGCATATTGGGTGGGTAAATGCATTGTTCGACCTTTATATTGTATAGTCTTCAGTGGAAGGGGACTCAAAAAAAATTTATAAGAACATCTTCAGTGAAGGGAACTCATTTGAATGAAATTTATCAAAATTAGATAAGATTTGAGTGTAATCTACCAATTTAATTAACCATACAAATCTCCAATGAGCTATTGATTTCGAAAAGGCCAACATCAATAATCTAGCTAGCACATTACTAGTATAGATTTGTAATCTTTTTCCCCTAGCTATGTATAGGGTATCTTGTTCTACAATGAAAAATTAAAGATATATCCTATAGCTAGCTAGCTAGAGGGCATACACCAGAAAAGCCTACCTACTTTTTTTTTATCTATATACATTGCAGCTTCAAAAGTTCGTTCCCCTTTTACACATTTGGATCTGATTATATTCTTCTCTGATGATAGAGTTGATGAGAATTAAAAATAAATATTTGTTTTGTACCGACGTTAACTTTTTTATTATTTATTAATATTTGATAAAATTATGTTTAATATTCAAACTTTTTTTATTTATCTTTGATTCAATTTTTTATATTGTTTGAGTGATATTTATTTAAAGCTAACAAATTTTTTTATAATAAAAATTGTACAATACTTGTACAATAATTATTTCCATCATTGGATCATATTCACTCCTTATTACAATTCATCGATAGATGAATATGATTATTATAGAAGTATTGTACAATTTTCATTGTAACCATATCATTCATCTTTCTTTATTAATATGTCAAAAGCAAAAAGTAATTCTCGACCATGAACTTATTCACAAAACTGGTGTTGTATATCTCAATTAGGTATATTCTAATTCTAAATAGTGATTAATTACGATGAAAAAAGGTTTATGGTCAACTATAATCTAGAATTAGCAATAAGAGAAGTGATAGTCGTTCGTATTCCTTCACCAACACGCAAATCAGCAGAAACTTTATTTGCACTGTACGAAATCAATGATAAAAAATAATATTATTATTCATATGGGAAATTTGAATATATTTGACTAGATATTATAAACGGGAATTGGATTTTATTCTTAGTCAATTAGTTTTTTTATTCTTGTTTTACCTTAATTTTCGCCTTTAGAGAATAAACATTATGAATTCGAGGGTAGAAACAAGAAGGTAGAAGATGTATCTGTAGTTCTGAATTATTAATCATTAGTCAATACTCAATGCAATAAGAACAACCTAGTGTGTCTGGATTTCTGCAATTGTTTCAATTTGAATTGATTTTGAAATAAAATTATTTATATTTGATAATTTCTCTTTGACAGAAAGTGAAAAAATATCACTTATTGGCTTAAGGGTGAAAAATAATGATCGTTTCTTCCAAATCAAACTAGAATTGATTTCATCACCTTAAAACTAAAAATCTATATCAATTCTTGGAATTGATTCTAGCCGCTCCAACCATAAAACCAAACATGCACTTAATTCAAAGACTAATGAACTAAATACTTAATTTAATCTCTACAAATAAATTAGTTTATTAAAATTAAAGTGTCCTTAATTGATCTTAACATTTCAAAAATAAATATATATTAGTTCCTCATATTTTAAAATTTCAAATTATTAAGTTAAGATATTTAAATTTTAAAAGATTAATTTATTTCATAATATTTTTTCAATGAACAAATTGAGTATTTACTCTAATTATACAAGCAGAATCAACTCCTCCATTTAGCCTTTCACAGTAAGAGATCCTTAACAACAACAACAAAATCACTAATCAAAATCAATGTATTTAGCATTTACATAATCTTAACTCCAAAGAAGAAGAGGAAAAAAAAAAAAAAACAGAGGAAGAAAATACAAACAAGGGACAACCATGAAAATAGAGTTACCTGTCATTTTGTGCCCCAAACCATGTGCCTACACATACATTATATCACCCTTTTCCACCAATATATCTTTTTATCACCTTTTCTTCTTACCTTTCAAATTTCTAATAATCTATTTCTTATATTCTTTCCCCCTAATGATCAAATGGTAATTAAACCCAGGAAAGTAGTTCATAACTTCTGACTCTTTCTTAAATAATCAAGATTAAAACATAAATTTTTTTAATTTTGTAAATAATTAAGTAACATTTTAAATAATTTTAATTCTGACCATACACCTATGATTATACTTATATGGTTCAAATTTACTCTTTTCTTACACCAATATAAATTTAATATTCTCACACACACACTATATATATATATTTAAAAGTTATATGTTATATAGAATATGAATTACAATAATTAATCCTAATGCAAATTACTTCTTCTTGCTCTTATCTCTATTGTTGGAGAAGATTGAGCCCAAACCAAACAAGTTAGCAGAATGAACATTGAGAGCAGGATTAACTCTAACACTGTTACCATAAGATCCATTCTTACTATAATTCAATGGAGGCTTCTGATAAATGTTAGGAGAAGAACACCTTGTGACAGAAGAAGAAGAAGAAGAATGTTTCTGTGAATTCCTCTTAACTACTTCAGGGCTTGTTGATCCTGTTGAATTGCTTCTAGATAGAAGTGGCAAAGGACATAAACTACTCCTTCTGTATCCATTTCCACAACTGCTACTTCTTTTGAAGCTCCAAAATGACTTTGAAGAACCACTACTCTGCTTCGTATCACACACTTCTTCATTGCTCAAATACTTTCCTTCTTTGTAGCTTTCATGATCTTTCTTCAAGCTCTTCAAATTACAAGAAGAAGAAGAAGAAGAAGAAGAAGAAGAAGAAACATTAACACCACATGGTGGAGGCAATGGAGGGTGTGGTGGTGATAATTGATGATGACCCTTTTGCTTCAAAACAGAGGAATTATTGTTTTTGTAAGTTTTTGATGTCTTGATGATGACTTGAGTTGGAAGGATTCTTCCATCTGAGAAAAACTCATCTGCTGCAGGAAGAGACTCAAGATCAAAGCTTTCAGTGACACAGAAATCAAAGTCAGAATTCTGATTCAGATTATTATCAGAACAAGAGTCTGATCCAAAAGGGCTTTGTTGTTGTTGCTCAACAGGTATGAAATCAGATTGGGAGAAATCTTGGGAGAATGAGATTCTTGGACTAATTGATGAAGAAACCCCACAACAATTCTCTGAGCAAAGTTCTACTGCCATTCTTTTCTCTTCTTCTTCCTTTTTTTATTCACATTAAAAAAAAAAAGAAGCTTTTTGAGGAAACTGAAAGGGGAATTCACCTCAGACACAGGGGACTAAAATGGCAAAAACTCACAAGAAAATGAGATTTTTTTTGGATGAGACAGAGGACAGTGGAATAGGCAGAGAGGGTTTAAATGGGGCAAAAGAAGTTATTTGAAGGCTTAGTAGTCAATTTTGATTGGTCCAAACCTACCAAAGTATGCAAATAAAAGTAGTATTATTGATATATAATTCTAGAGTTTAATTTTAATGCATTAATGGTGTAAAAGTATTTTACATTGTCATCCAATCAAAATACTCTATTTGTATGACTTTTCAGATAATAGATAAAAGAAAACTGAATTATGGCTGACGTGACATCATATTATTAGATGACTGTATAAAATAATTATACATTGTGAGTTGATAAAAATTAAATTCATATATATATATATATATATATGTGTGTGTGTGTGTGTGAAAGATCATAAAAAAGAGAAAATCATGATAAAGAAGAAGAAGTGAATTGATATTATGAAATGAAATGTAATGGAACAAGATTGCAACTTTATTTATTCTGAGTGGTCCAAAGTCGACAAAATGGGATCAGAGAGGATGGGGAAAAGGGTGTGGGGAAAGGATATGCCTTTGTGAAGGAAAAACAAAAAAAGGGTGAGACTTAATTATTGAAATTGAATAATAGTTAGTAATATTTAGAGTATTAGACTTCATAATCAATCCAACATGATGAACACACTTTTTAAATCAGTCTAAATTATTTTAATTATATAAATGTCAATTTGGTGTTTGATATTGAGTAAAAAAATTATATTTATCATTATAGGATATAGCGGCATTGTCCATGAAATGATGAAAGTGCTTAAAGAACTGAAATCTTTTTTCTTTTTCTTTTTTGCCTCATTTAGTTTTGTTATCACTTTTGTTTTAGGGTCATTGTAGATAACTCAATTACTTTTTTCTTTAGAATTTTGCTATTTATACAGTAAAAATTATCAAAAACTAGTTAATATAGAGGTTTTTTTGCTATAATTATTCAGTTTACTGAAAATTAACTTTTTTAAATGAGCTTTTTTGAGAAAAAAATTATCAAATGAATCTATTAATTAATTTAGTTATTTTTTCATTGTTCTTCAAATATTATTGTTTTCTATAATTTGAGAGTAAAGCATTTTTATTTATAAAAAATTATTTAATTTTAATGCATTGAAAGTGTAATGATATTTTATATTGTCATCCAATTAAAATACTTCATTTGTATAATTTTCAGGTAATGAAAGAGAGAAAATACAATTATAGATAACGTGGTAACACATTATTGGATAACGGTGTAAAAATATTGAATAATGAATGAATAATGTATACAATATTTTTTTTCTTTTGAAAATAAAAAATAGAGAAGATAATAACCTTGTTGGTGATGTGGGGAGGGAGTGGGACGTGAAGAGATTGTTGTTCTTGTTGGTTCAAGTTTGACAAATTAAACACCTAAAAGCCGGCTTGGTTAGTTGGAGGGTAGTTATTAACACTTTATTAAAAAAGATTAATTAATTGAAATTAATTACCATTATTAGTGAATTATGCAGCATAGGCACAGCACGGGTAGGATACTAGGATATACATGAGGAATAGGAACAAAGTTTTAATTATGTACCTTTTTGAAGTAGCTACTTATTAATTATTATTCACATAATTCTACGTTCAATAATACTTGACGTACAACCAAAATACGTTTAACTTGCATTCAATGTGTGCTATTCATGTTACATGATGTATGCTATACATATATATGTTATACGTATAGCACACATCCTGTAACATGGATAACACACATTGGATACAAGTTGGATGTATTTCTGTTGGAGCTTTGCTACGCGTACACTGAAAATCAGCCACTATGACTAAAATACGTATTTTGTATAATTTAACTTTAAAACATCTACTTTCACATTTGAAAGAGTGAAACTCACGCGCCTAAATAATCCAACATAATTTAAGAAGTGAATATGAACTCTAAATAAAAATAAGATTCAATCCAAACATAATAAAGACCACAATCCAACATAATAAAAGATCACAATCCAACATAAATAAATACCATAATCCAACATAATAAAGACCACAATCCAAAATAAATAAAGGCTACAATCCAACATAAATAAAGACCACAATCCAACATAATAAAGACCACAATCCAACATAAATAAATAAAAATCACAATCCAACATAAATAAAGACTACAATCCAACATAATAAGAACCACACTCCAACATAAATGCAATTCGATCATGATGTGTGTGAAATAATGGGAGAAATTAAATAATTAAAGTAATGAGAAAGCAAAACAAGAATAACTAAGAGTGGGTATTGATTGATGTCGCTATACTCGAACACTAATTGCCTGCATTGCACTGCATCGTCACATTTTATGAAATTATATATATAATAAAGACTACAATCCAACATAAATAAATATCACAATCCAACATAAATAAAGACCATAATCTAACATAATAAAGATCACAATCCAACATAAATAAAGACCATAATCTAACATAATAAAGATCACAATTCAACATAAATAGAGACCACAATCCAACATAAATAAATATCACAATCCAACATAAATAAATACCACAATCCAACATAATAAATATCACAATTCAACATAAATAAAGACCACAATCCAACATAATAAAGACCACAATCCAACATTAATAAAGATCACAATCCAACATCAAAGAGGGTGAATATGGACAAAAAAAATCATATTTAATATATGCTTTCATGTTATGTCATGCTTTCTCTGTTCCTCCAACATAATAAAGACCACAATCTAACATCACAATCCAACATAAATAAAGACCACAATCCAACCTAATAAAGACCACAATTCAACATAAATAAAGACCATAATCCAACATCCAAGAGGGTGACTATGGACACAAAAGAAATTCAGATTTAATATATGCTTTCATGTTGTGTCATGCTCTGTTTGTTCCTCCAACATAATAAATAAGACCACAATCCAACATAATAAAGATCACAATCCAACATAATAAAGATCACAATCCAACATCCAAGAGGATGAATGTGGACACAAAAAAAAATCATATTTAATATATGCTTTCATGTTGTGTCATGCTCTATTTCTTCCTCCAACATAATAAAGACCACAATCCAACATAATAAAGACCACAATTCAACATAAATAAAGACCACAATCCAACATCCAAGAGGGTGAATATGGACACAAAAAATCATAATTAATATACGCTTTCATGTTGTGTCATGCTCTGTTTGTTCCTCCAACATAATAAAGACCACAATCCAACATAAATAAAGAGCACAATCCAACATAATAAAGACCACAATCCAACATAAATAAATATCACTATCCAACATAAATAAAAATCACAATCCAATATAATAAAGATCACAATCCAACATAAATAAATACCACAATTCAACATCCAAATAATGTGAATGACATTTTGTTCTTAACTTTGCATTGTTGTTCTTCCTCAAACAACAATAATATAAGAAGAGTGAGAATTAAAAGAGAAACAATAAAACTGAAAGAGAGAACAAGAGTAAAAGAACCAAAAGAAAAAAATAGAGGAACAAAATCAAAAAAGAAGAAAGAAACAAATGAGTAAGGAACTAAATAAAAAAAAAGAAGGAGAATCAAATAAAAAAATAAGAGAAGAAGAATGTTTAAGAGTAAAAGAAGAAGAAGAAGAAAGAGAAGAAAGTTGAAGAAGAAAAAGAAATAGTAAAAGTGGGAAAGAAGAAAAAAGGAAGAAGATGAAACAAAAATGAGTGAAATAACATTTGTGTTGTTACGAGAGAGAAGATAAGCGCGTGAAACAAATTAATCAAACTTTAAACTTTCGTATAGATATACCCGTATTTTATATAAAATATATTGGTGGCTGAAAGTAGTGTACGCAAAGTATTTCTCATTTCTGTTATACGTCAATCATTATTGTATTTTAGAGTGTACTACTTGTCAAAAATGTAACAAAACAAAAAGTAACGAAGAGAGAGAAAAGGGAATAACCGAAGAAATTGCATTTGTATGTATTATTAATCGAGAAATGATAGACGTATATCAGATTTTTATCCATTAGATATTATTTCAATTGGCGGTTGAGAGATATGTGTAAATTTTTTTTGTTTTTATTTAAAATGCTAGACCTAAAATAGCATAATATGATTGATGGATCTATATATTGATATACTACTATTGATTATTAATTTATTACAACTCATGCGGCTGTTGCAGAAACATGGTGGCATGTTCCCATGTACGAACTATCGTGTTAGCATGTAGCCATTATTTTTAGCACTAAAAAAAAAATGAAACTCACTTTATGGTTAAATATGCTGATCTTTTAATATTAGGTAAAATTCAATTTATATCTTTATTTTCTATTTACAAATGCTTTTTAGGATTGATAAAAAAAAGCTTTTTAGAAGGTTTCTATATATATTTATAAAATAATTATACAAACTTCCTCTAAAAATTACATCATCACAACACATGAAGATGCATTTATTATGAGATACCAATTTCACTTAAATAAATAGAAGAAAATCAACTTAAATTTTATCAAATCTCATAAAATAAAAGTATAATTTATCCTTATTTTTAATATATATTATTGATACAAAGAATTTTATATCTAAATTTTGCTGATAGGTCAATAGTTAAAAATATCTAAATAGAAATTAAAGTTTTGAGTATTTTAAAATTTTAAAATTTTTAATCGATCACATGTATTCATAACATAAAATCTCATCTAACAAGATAAAGTCTTTAATCGATATTCTTACAACATTAATTAATTAGATAAACCTTTTATAGTTATTAATGTTTTACTAACAACTAACAAGTGCAACATTATCATTAGAACACTTAACACTTATTAAAGATACTCAAATTAATAAATTTTAGTAAAATTTAAATATTATTGTGATGAATTCTTTACATTAAAAATATAAAAATAAATCTTCTCAATTAATAAAATGTGAGTTCTATTTAAATATAATCTCATAATTCATGTAATAGTAAATATAATTTCATCAACATCCAAAATTATTTGTTACATATAATGGCCTAATGGGGCCGAGATGCATGCCTAGAGCCTGCAATAATGTTTGTTTCTGCGTGTCTATTACTACATAGTAACAATAACATACATGATAAAAAATAAAAATAAAAAAACATACATACGTACGTTCTATCTATCTATCTATGTGCTTTTGATTCAGCCACGTTTAATTCAACTGCACTCATATATACTTCTCTTCTCCATAACTGACATACACTCACAACAATAATGCAGTGGACTGAGAATTCTTACGAGCTCGACACTAATGATCGAGCTCAGACCTAAACTTGTTTAGGCCCAAGCTCGGGAGCTGTGCAGTGGACTAAGCCTAGTAAATTCGGTTCAATGTTACTTTTATGGGATATATGTGACAAATATTGCAACGACCACATAAAGGCTATAAACAGACAACATTAAGAGGAGTTAATCTTGTAACGTCCCTAACGGCTATAATCTGATAACACATTAAGAGGGAGAGGGTCGACTACTCTTTAAATAGAGAGTTCAACACCTCTCTAGGCATGTTGAATGAGGGATATTTTCTACTCTTATTCTTCCTCTTGTATTCGGACTTCTGGCACGTGACGTCGGCCAAGTGCTCGGTAAGGACCAGAACAAATAATATTTAATGTACAACAGAAATACGTTCAGCGAGCATCCAACATGTGTCATACATAAAACATAATATGCACTATATGTATACAGTACACGTATCTATAGCACGCATTACGTCTTATATATAGCACACGTTGATTACTCGTTGGATGTATTTCTGTTTTACGACAAACATTATTGGACTCTCACAATTGTATCATATCAAATCATTTAATTTAAGGGGATTTATTCGGTACCCAATATTTTTTTGGATACCGGTACCCAATTGTATGTTTAACCTATTAATATATGCTAAAGTCAATATAATTTGGTACCAACAGATCACGGTGGTCGTGGTCGCAACCTTCCTAGACGAGTCTCATTCCCAATCACACATCTTTTTCATCTCCCTCTAGCATAATGTGCTCTCTCTCCGGCGACAGGTTATAGATTGAGTTTTTTTCTTAAATTGATAAAGTTATAGGGTATTAATTAATATAAATTAAATTAATTTTTTTGAAGATTATTAACCTAACATGTTATCAGTTATATAAATTTAAAAAAATTAAGTTAATTTTATCTATAAACCATGATACATACATGTGTTGGGTATCAATATCATATATTTTCCTGATACCGAATAAAGTCGTTAATTTAAAGCTACCAAGCACACATTACTGCTTAATTGTCCTTAAAAAATGCACCGAATAGAACAATTAAGTACTATAACTATTTCAGTATTTTTAAAAAATTCAGAATATTTAAAACTATGTTTGATATAGCGTTTGCACATGCAAACGTCCATCACTCACCTTAAAAGGAGAGAAAAATTATTTATTATAAATTATTTTAGTGTTTTTTAAAAAATCAAAATATTTAACTTCTTTTAAAATATTTTTTAAAATAATTTAAATACAAACTTTATTATTTATAGACATATATAAAATAATTTATAAAACCTTAAATGAATTATTTTTCTAAACTGACCTAAGACTAATCACTTACAATGAAGATATGTACTCAACATATACTTGGTGTTTTTGTTGCTAAGGTTACTGAAAAGCTAATTAGTTAATTAACCAATAATGATTGACGTACAATATAAATACGTTCAACTTGTATCAAACATGTGTTATTCATGTTACAGGATGTGTGCGCTATACGTATAACACATATACGTATAGCACACATCTTGTAACATGCATGGATAGCACACATACGTTAGATACAAGTTGGACGTATTTCTGTTGTACGTCAAACATTATTGGTTAATTAACTAATAACTTTGATTTATTTCCCACCATCATGATGCGCTTGAATGAGGCACGTTATTAGAGTTGGTTAATTAATATGTAGTTGACTACGTATACTACATATGCATATATATATATATATATATATATGGTACATTGGGAATTAGCTTTGACGAAGATTTTGTTCTTTATAGTTGGCTTGTTCTTTTTTGTTGTATGTACGTGCGTGTATATATGCTACATTATATATAATTGTATATATTGCATTGTGATTAGTGAATAAATTAATACTTAATAGACTAATAACCAACTATGATTAGAATACCCCAAGAATAATTAATTAATGGACTGCTAAATGATTATATATTATACTATATGATAGACTAATGATATGTGCCAAAATAGAAAAAAGATGCCATTTGTAAAATCTTCCAAATCAACGGATACAACGTAACTACCAAGATATAGGTTGTGAATAATTTAAAACTTTCTTTTACCCCTTTTTCATGCTGAAAAGGTAAATAGATAGAATAATTCTAGGGATAAGGAAAATTTTGGAGAGCTAAAACTTATTATAAGTTAATATTATTTTTATAATTCTTTTATAGCTTCAATCAATCTCATTCTTTTATTTTATCAAACATATATGCTACAACTTTTAAAAAATAACTTTTGAAAAAATAAAAAAATAAACAACTTTTAATACCAAACCCACCTTTGTGTGATTATCCCACACACAACACAATAGTATTAATGGTGGTTTTATTACTTAATTGGTAGATTTGAAAACATTCCACCATTTGGTCACTATCTGAAAACTTCGATTGTCTTTTTGTCATAGGAAGAATAGCTAACTTAGCAACAAAAGGGCCCCTAAATAAATAATTGATAATTCATCTTCATACTCATTCAATTCCAAAGAAAAAAAAGGATTGCCCTCTAATTAAAGCATATATATAGCATAAAGCAAATGGGGTTACATAATAAGGATTGGTGTCTGATTTGAATGTTTTAGTGCCTTACACGTAAGCCCTGTATATGAGAGACAAACTAAGCTTATTGCAATAGATAAACAGCAATCAATACTTGCATGATTTGGAAATCATTTGATTAAGGCCTTTGTGACATGACATGCCCATACGGATAATAATATTACTTTTTTCCCTTTTTTTTAAGGAAAGAGAATAAAGAATACAAGAGTTTAGGTTTGTGATTAGGGTAAATGGGAAATCATTTGAACGGATCTAGTAATTACTTTGTCATGTATTATATTAGTCCACTGAGGATAACCCTCCATCCCAATTTAGTTTGTTCCATTCATAACTTGAATATTTGAAATTCAAATATTATTTAAGAGAGTAATACTACATGTACACTATAAAATCAAATCAGTCATTATTAGTTATCATATATAATAATTCAACATTTTAAAACTATTAATCAAACTTTTAAAAATGTTGGATTAAAAATTTTAAAAAATTGAATTATTACATGTAGTAATCGATAGTGGTTGATTTTCAAAATACAACTTGTAAGCTTCACTAATCCGTTGCACTCTATTAACTAGACAATCTAATAGTTTTTTATAAGACTTGCAGCTTTTAAGGCAACAAGTTTTTAGCTGACGTAATTCAACCCTATTCTCACGTCACAACTTCTCTTATTGTACATAAATAATTTCTCATTTGAGAGACCTAGCACTTTATCTCACAAAACCAACCCGTAGTAGGTAAAATGAGGAGGTTTTTTTTTTTTTTTCATTTAAGAGTTTATATAAGGATAAGATCAGTGGATAAACATTTTTTGGGTCCACAATTTAGGCAAGTTTTGCAAACACTACTTCTGTTTTTTTAATAGATGGAGGGACTAACTTTCAAGGCCCAATTTTCCACAAAAAAAAAGAAGAGACTTTTCCGATTTTCGTTTTCAACGAAACCTTAGCGGAGCGGAGAATGAACAGAAAACGGCAATCAAACAAACTTCTCTTTCGTATAATGCTCTGTGTTCTTAGAACCAGAAATGTTTCTGCTTTGTCCAAAACTTGTTATCATCACCTTCTCAAGCTTTCTGCATCTTCTCTTCATTCAACTCAAAGTAATTTCACGAATCCAGAACCCTTTTCCTCCAATTCCATTGTTCCCACACACAAAACAACAACCTCTTCCCTTGCTGTTTCCATTTGCTCTTTGCTTTGTAACCATGTCTCTTGCACCAGTGACATTGACACCGTCTTGGGTTCTTACAAGGGAATGTTAAGTTCCAATCTTGTCCTCAGGGTCTTGATGAGTTACAAGCAACTGGGTAGGGCCAAGACTTTAAATTTCTTCTCTTGGGCAGGGACCCAGATGGGATTTCAGTTTGATGACCCTGTTGTTGAGTACATGGCTGATTTTTTAGGTAGGAGAAAGCTTTTTGATGATATGAAGTGTTTGTTGATGACTGTTTCATCGCATAAGGGTAGTGTTTCTTCTAGGGCTTTGTCTATTTGTATAAGGTTTTTGGGTAGGCAAGGTAGAATCAAGGATGCATTGTCACTGTTTGAGGAAATGCCAACTGTGTTTAGGTGTAGGCCTGATAATCTTGTGTTTAATAACATGCTTTATGTGTTGTGCAAGAGGCAATCATCTGAGGATATGGTTGAGCTTGCACTTTCAATTTTTAGGAAGATCGAATCTCCGGATACGTATTCGTGTAGTAATATGCTTGTTGGTTTGTGTAAAGTTGGTAGATTAGAGGCAGCTCTTGAGATTTTCGGCCGAATGGATAAGATTGACGTGCTTCCAACTCGTTCTGCACTGAACATACTTATTGGGGAGTTATGCTTAATTAGTGCTAAAGAAGGGTCTGTTCAGAAGGTGAGAGTGAAGAATACTCGCAGACCGTATACTATATTGGTTCCTAATGTGGGAGGTGATAGTGGTGCGATTCATCCTGCAGTTGAAGTGTTTTTGGCTGTTCATAAATCTGGTTTATTGCCTAGTGCTTTTGTTGTTGTCAAGCTTATGTCAGAGCTTTGTCGCTTAGGTTATACAGAAGAAGCTCTTAAAGTGTTGAGTATTGCTGAGGAGAGGAAGCTAACTTGCGTGCAAGAGGGATACTCAATTGTCATGAAGGCATTGTGCGAACACCGGCAAGTGGAGGAAGCTAGCAAATTGTTTGGTAGAATGTTAGCTCGTCGCTTAAAGCCAAAGTTGGTTGTTTACAATTCTATTATATCAATGCTATGCAAGTTGGGCGATTTGAGTCGCGCTACAAAGGTCTTTGAAATCATGAATAAGAACAGATGCCTTCCTGATAATTTTACGTATACTGCTCTGATCCATGCTCATGGTAATGGGAAGAACTGGAAAGTTTCTTATGAATTATTAGTTGAAATGCTGGGTTTTGGCTTGATTCCACACTTCCACACTTACAGTTTAGTAGAGAATCTTTTGCGAGAACATGATCGGTTGGATCTATGTTGTAAATTGGAAAGGAAATTGGAGAACCAGAAGTTGTTGAAGCTGTGTAAGATTGGTCAACTAGATGCTGCTTATGAGAAAGCAAAATCAATGCTTGAAAAGGGTATCCATTTATCAGCATCTGCTAGAGACACATTTAAGAATGCATTTCAGAAATGTGGCAAGTTGAAAATAGCACAGCAATTACTGGAGATGACTGATAGAGTTCAGGAGCCTGAGCAGATTAACAGAACTTAATTGGTTATGAACATAAAGTATATTTCCGTCTTGTTGGAACAATTTTGGGTTTTATAGTTGCCATTTCTTAATTTTTTTTTTACATTTTTCACATACTTTTTTTCCTTTAACCATGTAGTTTCAGTTTTGGATTTTGTACTGTATCATCTAAAGTGCTGTAAATTAAATCAAGAAAAGAAAGGTTATACCGTAGACTTCTCGATTGTTCTCTGTGCAGGTTCCTTTTTGAAACTTAGGTTTCTTTCAACTTCTCACTAAACCTGTGATGTCTGTTATGTTACTAAACTGCTATTAAATGCTGAGTCCCTGTTTTTTCTGTATTTGGTTATTGATTGTGGCTGTTTTTTTGTTTCTCTATTAGACTATTTCAGGATACTCTTTTGATTTTGTTGACAATAATTATACCCCCTTTTTTCTTTATGTCTTCAATTGCAGGAACTTGTATCTACTAGATGAATAGATGTATAAATTAATGATGAAATGTCTATGATCTTTGGAGCTTCATATAAAAGTTAATTATTTTGAGCATCAGCTATCAAGCATTTCTGAATTACATGTGACATTTCATCTGGTTGCTTTGTGACCTTGCTTGAACTTTTCCATGTTGAATTCAGAGGAATGCATGTGTGTGGTTTTGCATAGTTTTCACTGTATTAGTTGCTTAAACTTGATCATTGCAATTATCTTCTTACACAAAGGAGTTGGATGGTGAGTTCAAGAATCTTCATATTCATGATTGGATGATTTTGATCCTTCAAGATGTTTGAAGGCAAAGTTTCTTGAAGAGTGGACTAGCTACAATCTTCCTATGCACCTTAAACAAAAGTGAGGCAGTAAAATTTTAAAATAAATTAAACAAATAATAATAACTTCATTATTATCTCTATTGAAATTAGGGGTATCCTATTGCTTGAATTGGAGAATATCATTAGAGAGGTAAAGTGTTTCCAACATCCAGTTGCATACTTAGAGCTGGAATCAGAGATTTCAAGATAATCGTTAATAGCATTGTACATTTAATTTCTATACTTATTGGTTACAATATTATTATTACTATTATACATAGGAAGTTAGGAACACTATTATGCATATAACTTTTGAATATATATTTTTTCCTCAAAAATAATATACAAAATAAGGCTTTACTGACCATAGTAAGAAATTTTATACTGATTATTATCTTATTGTATATACTGCCTTAATTTAAAAAAAAAAAACTAAATACCATTTTTTAAAAATCTAAATTCCAAATGTCTAAATTATAATTATAATACAAATATAATTTCCATAATGATAATCAATATAATAAAAATGTTCCTTAATTTCCATAAGTGTCTAGCAGCATCAGAATTTGGTTGGCCCAGTTTCGCTGTTTCACTCACTCAACTCTGAACTCTGTGATGTGTGTTAGGTTCCTTCTTCAAGTATCAGAAGCGATTTTCATTCTTCCATTTCGATCTTGATTCTTCCATTGATGATGGAGAAAATGAGAGCGAGAAACTTGAACTCTGTTTTCTATTCGGAGACATACCATCCAATTCAAGCTGGCAGCATCGACGGCACCGATGTTCTTCCTCACGACAACGCCGTTTATCGTGCTCACCTCTGTTCCTCTATTGGCCTCTGTTCGTTTTCTATTTCCCCTTTTTGCCCTTTGCCCTTTTCTCTTCTTCTTCTTCTTAAAAAATAATTAAAAAAAAAGGTAAAAAATCGATTTTGTTGGTTTATATGTTGAAAATTTGGATTTTGCAGATGACCCTTTTGGTGATCCTAAGGCCACTGGTGACCCTTATTGCACTCTCTTCGTGGGTCGCCTTTCTCGCCTCACCTCTGAAGATACCCTCCGCAAGGTCTCCTTTTTCCTTTTCTTCTTATTTTTGCAAATTATCTTTCGTGCTAGATATGTTAAAAGTTACACTTCAAAAGAGTTATATATTGCTTTGATTATGTGACTTAATGATCATAAGGAGATGAAGTAAGGAGAATAGGAAATTGGATTGGAATCATGGAATTCGATTCTAGCCGCTCTTTCCAAACAATGGATGAATCAGTCAGAGTGTGGAAGGAATTGAAGCTTATGAATTTCTAAATGTTCTTCCTGGGTTCATGGAACTCAATATCAAACACCATTACTTTATTAGATTTATACATTCAGAATTGATGGAGGGTTATTAGGACAAATGAAAGAGACAGAGGAAAAAGCCACTATAATCATGGCACACATTTAGAGAATAATGCCAGTTCTTCTTTTGCTTAACTTGTGTTCTTAAGGACTCTTTGGTTTTCATCTTTCAGGCTATGAGTAAGTATGGTCGGGTAAAGAACATACGCTTGGTCAGGGACATTGGTATCATTCTTTGGTCTATCTTAATTCTTAATCCCTCTTTGGTTGCCTGTTTCCATTGTGCATCTTGCATAGCCAAGTGATTACGTTAAACCGCTTCCTAAAATGACATAACTCGATATCTTTTAACTATATTGTTGTTACACTGGGACTGGGATCTAAGTTTTTATGTTGGATTTATTTTGTCTTTGGTTGCAGTAACTGGAGCTTCTCGTGGTTATGCTTTTGTTGAATATGAAACTGAAAGGGAGATGCGCTGTGCATACACGGTGCCGTAATGTTTTAAAGCTTTACTTATGCCCTCTTATTTTATGAAATATTAATGGTACTGATATGCATAATTTTTTTCATTTGCAGGATGCTCATCATTCTTTTATTGACGACTGTGAAATCATAGTTGATTATAACAGACAGCAGTTGATGCCAGGATGGATTCCTAGAAGGTTAGGTCAGTTAAAGTGTCTCATCTCATTCCTTACGTTGTAATATCTACCCACTGAGCCAGTGCCATCTGAATTCTTTATTCTCTGTTACAGGTGGTGGTCTTAGTGGCAAGAAGGAATCAGGACAGCTTCGTTTTGGAGGAAGAGACAAACCTTTTCGCGCACCTCTGTATGTTTCAGTCCTCTTAGATTTGCAAATTATATTTTTGTTCATTTATGAAATAGCTTATAAACTAGTTTACAGATCATGCAATGACTTAAATGTTCTGTAAATTATAATAGTAACTGTATAGTTTATAGAAAGACTGCGTGCACACATATACACATATTCAAAACATAGGTAATCCTTATTCTAGAATGACCATGTTTTTGCTTACAATTTTCTTTTTGTCGACTTCTAGTAAATTTAATTTATAGGTTTGTTGAAGGTTACAGCATCATAAGCTGATTGAATGCCTCTGGGGTAGATGCTATGATTCTCAAAACTGAAATATCTTATTTGTACACTTCTTCATTGTAGAAGTTCTATGAAGGGGATCTAGTTAGTATATTGCAGAGAAAAAATACAGACATAACTGCATGTACAATTTGGCTAAATGCCGATATATGACTATACACCTACATGAATTTGACCCAACAAGAAGTTATTTTTGTTGGCTTAGCTTTTGTTCCGTACTTCGGGTTTGTTGATTATTTGTTTTCTCTAATATTCAACCAGGAAACCAATCCCATATGAGGAATTAAAGAAGCTTGGCATTCCACCCCCACCTGAAGGAAAATACATGTCGCGCTTTCAGGTGTTGTTATTTTATCCTTTCAATGCATCTCTTTTTGAGACACCTTTCCACATATCTCACATTACTATAGACCTTACTCTCGCGTCGTGCTTGCTTAATTTTTCTTTTGATAAATCATTAGTTTACCGAGAGTTAACAGTATATCAAAATTTTGATATTGACAATTTGTTTGTTACTTCATCTTATTTGTTCATGTATGTGTATAGGTCCCATCTCCTCCTAGAAGAGAAAGGGACCTTTCAGAGAGAGAAGACGACTCTCATAGAAGGGTTTCCAAGGATAGAAACAGGGTAGAAGGTGACAGCAGAAGTTCAGCAGACATTGAGGAAGGGCGCCATAGAAGTAGATCGCATCACCTAGAAGACCGCTCACACAGAAGGAGCTCCTCGGAGAGGAGGGAGGAGAAGGGTGGCCACTATCATGACAGAAGTTCATCTGAGAAAGAACATCGATACAGGAGTTCCGAATCGGAGAAACACAGGAGTTCTAAATCAGAGAAGCATTCTCGCAAAAGAAAAGAAAGAGACGAGCACTCTCACAGAAGGGAAAGATATAGTCGCCATTCCCCTTACGATGATTGAAGGTCTACAACTTGTTGATCTCTCTTCTGTTCTGCCTTTCTGCTTTGTATATATACATGATGGTAGCAGTAGGAATGCTCATTTCCTCTTAACCAAGAATGGATTTTTGGGAGTGATTCTCTAACATAAGCTTCATTATTGAAATGTTTCAACCCTTACTAGTAAAGCTAACTCATACTGAAATGTCTAATTACTGTTTCTTTATCATAAAACAGTGAAAAATGTAGGTCACCTACCTTACCTACTAAGTGTAGGAAATTTCGACCAAGTCACTTAAACGACAAAGGCAAAGATGTGGAAAAGTGACTAGGTCTATAAACAGAATAAGGATGCATGAAAACTATTTGTTTTAGTACACGGCAATGTAAAAGCTTTTTTCTTGGTAAACGGCTATTTCTTATTTTCATAACAAAAATATTTTAATGGTTGATTATAAAGAATAATGTAAAGGAGTGAATAAAATAAACAAACTAATTAAACTAATAATGAATAAATATATAATGTCTCATTCTAAAATACCAACTCCTTACTTCTTACAAGTTGCAAAGAAGAAGAAAAAGAAGGGCTGAACTATGGTAGAGATCTCCTCAACATTGTAATTCCGAAAGAGAAAGGAAATTTGTATTATTTTATGGGCCACTTTTTATATCCAAAAGCATTTTTACTTTTTGGAACATCTTTTTAAAAAATATTCTAAAATGTATTTTGAATATTAATTAAAAGTAGATTTCAAATCTCTTAACTAATATTTGAAGAACAACTCTTTAAGGATTTTTCTAAAAATAGTGATCTAACAATTTTTTAATAAGCACGGTTATATGCTATATGTAAAAAAAAAAAAAATCAAAACAGTTAAAAAAAATTATGCATAACATATATAATATAAATTACACAACAAATATTACATGTTATGCACACCATATATCACATGATGTGCACAACATATATCACATGTTGCAAAGAAAAATGATGTTGCAACATGTGATATACGTTGTACATTTTATATTATATATTTTATGCATAGTATATTGACTGTTTTAGCTCAATTTTTGTTGTACACAAAGTATTTTCTTTTTTTAATGCATGCAGCTTACTGAAAACTTGAAATTAAGATTTACTACTTTTAACAATTTTTTTTAATGCTACATACTCCTACCATTTTTTTTCTAATAATTGTCCACATTTAAAACTTTACAGTTAAAAACCAAAATGAGGATGCAAAACATTGCCTCATTGAAAACATCAAACATTGACGTGGTTTACTTTACGCGTAGGACAGTTATTTATGCCATCTCGTGTAGCATTCATTTGCCCAATCAAATCCCTCAAATTCTTTAATTATTCTTTCAAATTTTAATTTAGTTTGTAAAACTTTTTTTTTTTACGCTAATTTTCTATCAACTCTCTCTTCAGTCTTCACCCACCAAAACGCTTTTCCTTCAATCAAACACCAACAACAAAAACAACAACGCCAACAACATCGTTTGAACAAAGTTGAATCCTTTTCTTGATCAACAATGTCGGACGCAATTCAGATAACAGCTTCATCGCCCAATTGGGAGCTCAAGGACTGCTGTAATAAAGACCAGAAGATCTTCATTTGTACCATTGCTGGCTTCACCGTTCTCATCTTCCTGGTTTGTACCATTCTTCTCTCCACACCCCAATTCAAGAAAGTATCTTTCTTTCTCAAAGTTGGAAGCTTTAGTTTAAATTATAAGTAGTTTATGATTCAAAATCACTTTTTTTTTAAAAAAGAAAAAAGGGTGAAGAGAAGTTAGAATCTTGATATATACTTTGTAGGTAATGGGGCTATTTTAATGCACCTTTTTTATTTGACTCTGTTACATTTCAATTGGGTGTGACTAATGTTCCAATCTAGCCTTTAGCAGCATTTTAACCTTTGCAGGAACTATATAACCTTTGTTTGTAATACTTTATAGCAGAGAATAATTTCTGAGAGAAAACAAAACAGTTTGGTGAAATGAGGAATGGGGCTTCTGAATCGTGGTATTTAAGAATTTGGGGTGCCAAAAATGATGTTGTTGCCAAGTGAAAAATTTCCAAGCTAGTAGTTATTCAATTTGCATGAAACCTAGGAATTTTGGCTTGGAGGGAATTTTTTTTTGGAGAGATTAGAGAATTATGCAACCCAATAATGGAAAGGGTATTAAGGTTTGTTTGCCATTTTTGAATTTCTTGTTTTTCAATTTAATTGTTATTCAATCAAATTCAGCTAGTTCTATTGGGTTGACTTGATGTTGACCGTTTCAAAAGGAGGTACTTAGTTTAAAATCATATAGTATACACCTATGTGCTAAATCATATTTAACTTGTTGGTTAACCATAGGAATTCATGTTTGCTATGGAGATAATAATTTTTGAGGTACAAGATTTATCTTTGTTTCTGCGACTCTGCAACTGATTTTCTTATGCTATTACTTTGTTGTGATGCTTGTAGCTATGGAGGACGTTTCTACTCACACCTTTTAAGCTTATCACTGTGTTTCTGCACGAATTAAGTCATGCACTTGCTTGCAAGCTCACTTGTGGCACGGTAAAACCCTTGATACCGATTTTTGAAGCTTAATTCTCTTTGGTGATAGAAGCAACCAACTTTGGTTCTCCTGAAGTAATATGAAAAAAACAGATGTTATAGCTTCCAATTTTTAATGCAAGAAATTGAAGATTGTCTGGGATCAATAATAGCTCTTACTGATTATATTATATATCATCAAATATGTAGCCAATTGTAACTTAATCTGAGTGGTGATATTTACCTTTAAAAAAGTTCTTCTAATGATCTATTTCATTTTGTTGCATTTTCAACAGAAAGACTTTTATTTCATCGATCGATAAGATTTATTATCAGGACAGGGATTGATTTAAGTAAATTTAGTTTACCAAATTGAGGCTTGTGGAAGTTTTGATTTGATAACCAAGGATAGAAGGGCGTGCTTCTGATAATTTTAAGTTTCAATGCTGCGAAGAGCCTAACACCATTTTGGTTTTTCTTCAGCGCACTTAATCGTTGTTAGTTTGATGCCAACAGGTTGAGGGAATCAAGGTTCATGCAAACGAGGGTGGGGTAACACAGACCCGTGGTGGCATATACTGGATTATCTTGCCTGCTGGATGTAATGCACTTTTCAATTAACACGTTCATGTTTAACTTTGTTCCAAATGATGATGCTAATTATATGATATATAGATAAGTATGCAATGGGGTAAATCTTTTGAAATTGATTTATAATCAGGGTTTGGCGTATTTCTGTTGGATGAAACTAGCAGCGCCACAAGTGCTACGGTTTTGATCTGAAATTGTTTACACTTTACATTTACCTTGAATAGATTAGAGAAACATACATGTAAACCTTTTTATGAATATGATTCAAGTTTGAATGCAATGTTTTAGTTTCATTCACCCTTTTTGTCATTGGTTTTGCTTCTAGATCTTGGTTCATCATTTTGGGGGATGGCTTTGATACTTTGCTCCACAAATCTACTCTCTGCAAGGATTGCATCTGGTTGCTTTATTGTTGCTTTGTTTATTGTGTTCTTTCTTGCTAAAAATGTAAGATGGTTATAGATCTAGAAATGCAGAGTGTTTATTGAATCGTTTTAAGCTATTCGTGAATGTCCTGACTTTTTCTCTCTTTTTCACGCGTCTCGCTAAAATTCTGTTGTACAAAAAGTGGACACTCCGGGGACTTTGCATCGGTGAGTACTTTTATGATATTCTCAAATAAAAACAGAAAGATGAAATTGTATATTTGACATGATTTCTCACATTATTCTTCTTGATTGATGAAACAACAGGATTTATTATTTTTATCGGTGTAATTTGGTTTCTGCAAGAGAAAACAGGCGTTCGGATCCTTCGCTATGTCATTCTCTTTATCGGTATGCTCTTGTCCTCTTCATTCATTCTCTACAAATAATTTGAATTGTTCTTTCTAGCAGTTAGTTGTGTCAGTTACTGAGATATATATCAGCAACTAATTACGGTTTGGTTTTCAGGAGTTATGAACAGTTTGTTTTCAGTTTATGGTATGCTTTCTAGCACCTTCAATTCCATATGGTCTATTTTTTCACTTCAGATAACAAAATCTCTTGACATTTCTGTTGCAATGTGATTGCGATGCATCGTTTGATGCAGATATTTACGACGATTTGATATCTCGAAGAGTGAACTCTAGTGATGCTGAGAAATTTGCAGAAATTTGTCCATGCTGCTGTACTGGTGTGGTATGGGGAGTTATTTGGTGAGTTTTGCTTATCTGCTTAATACACTTGAATACAAAGAGTATTTCATTTTGGACTGAAAGAATATAATCTGTTTTATTGAACACTTTTATAACAAATTATGTTATACTCTATTAACTTATATATCCCAACCACAGTGCCAAACACATTTGGTAGTTAGTTAGTTCCTTATGTATCTAATCATGGTACGACTCCCGAGGTTTAATCTTCTTATAGGAGTTCTCTTCTAAAGGGATTAGTCACTACTGTCGGTAGTGAATACGCTGGGTAATACAAAAAAAATCAGGTTGTTTATGAAGCTTGTTTTCATTATTGATTACTCATTAGTAATATTCTTTTCTTTTGGTGCATTCCACTTTTCAGGGGGTTGATATCATTTGTATTTCTAAGCGCGGCTTTGTATCTTGGTCTTGTCATATTATCATCATGAGGTAAAATATATATATACATTGTATTGCATAATTATCAATATATAATTATGTCAATCATTATATTTTCTGAGTGAAATTTAATTTAAATATATATTTTCAGTGTAAAATATATATATAATCATATATTGTCACGTCAATAGGCAGTTTAACTTAACCATTATTATGTAAAAAATTCATGTGATTCAATATTTTGAAGGCTATATAATTCACGTCAATAGGCAGTCTATGATCTTCAATTTCTACAAATTTTTAAAAAATATGTAATTCAGTATTTTAAAGACTATATATAATCTTTAGTTTTATAGTGTTTAAAAAAATAGTAAAATCTCACTTTTTAAAGTCTATAGCCTTCAATTTCTACTTTGTTTAAAAAATTATACAATTCACTATTTTAAAGGCTATAGTCTTTACTTTTCAAGTATTTTTAGAAAAATAGTGAAATCTCACTTTTGAAAGTCTATAGCCTTCAATTTTTACTTTGTTTAAAAACTATTGTAATTCAATATTTTAAAGACTATAATCTTTAATTTTATAGTGTTTCTCGAAAAATAGTAAAATCTCACTTTTTAAAGTCTATAGCCTTCAATTTCTATATTGTTTAAAAAATTATGCAATTCACTATTTTAAAGATTATAGTCTTTACTTTTTGAGTGTTTTTAGAAAAATAGGAAAATCTCACTTTTTAAAGTCTATGACCTTCAATTTCTACTAACTTTTTTCAAAATGATGTAATTCAGTATTTTAAAGACTAGTCTTTACTTTTATATATAGTGTTTCTCGAAAAATAGTTAAATCTCACTTTTAAAGTCTATAGCCTTCAATTTCTACTTTGTTTAAAAATTTATTCAATTCACTATTTTAAAGACCATAACTTCTATTTTTCGAGTTTTGCTATAGTCTTCACTTTTAAAGTGTTTTCAGAAAAATAGTGAAATCTCATTTTTTTTAAAGCCTATAACCTTCAATTTATACTAATTTCTAAAATTTAAGTAATTTAATATTTTAAAGGCTATAATCTTCACTTTTATAGTGTTTTTAGAAAAATAGTGAAATCTCACTTTTTAAAGCCTATATCCTTCAATTTTTACTAATTTTTAAAATTTAAGTAATTCAATATTTTAAAGGCTATATATAGTCTTTACTTTTATAGTGTTTTTAGAAAAATAGTAAAATCTCACTTTTTAAAGTCTATAGCCTTCAATTTCTACTAAGTTAGCATCTTACATATAACATCATATAATTGTCCGTGCGTTAAAATTAAGCTCAAATTATTTATTCATCATATATATATAACTTGTCCGAACATCATTTAAGCGTTTAATTGAATATTTTGTTTAGTGAGGTTTTTTCAAAAATAAATAGTCTTTTGCCTCATGTTTGCAGGTTGAGAAATTTGTATCCAAGTTGCAAAGAACGTGACTCTTTGTAATTTTTGTGTATTAAATTTTCGTTCCCAGCAATATATATATATTTTTTCTGCTGAGAGTTCTCTCCCTCTCTTTCACTCCCATGCATGATATTCATTCTTTGCAACCTATTTCTGGTTGCTTATCAATTATACAATAGCTTTAGTTGTATAGGAAATTCACTTTTCATGTATTTAAATTATTTGCAATTTTTTTTATATATATACCATTTATTTTTCTAAGGACATATTGCCTTTTTGCACTTTCAAAGCTATTGTTTAAGGCACCAGTTTATTTATTTTTTTCTTAATTTATTTTGGAGCAATTTCGCTCTATAGTTAAACATATTTGGAATATATTGTTAAATTTATTCAAACTTTACTTTAAAAAGGAAGGGAAAAGAAATCATATCATGAGACTATTGAACCCAAGAACTTAGTTTATCATATTTCTCAATATTCAATATCTTACCTTCATATACCACATACATAATAGGAGACTCTTCATGTAAAGAACAAAGAATTTTAATGAAAATCAATAATTTTGAAGTTGATCCTATAGTCAGAAGTAAATTTTCAAGTTCCGTCAAAGACTTTCAACATTCAAGTTATTATGATTTGAATATTGAAAGCTTTTGAGGGAACATGAAAAATTCTTGGATCGATATAATCTTATTGAGTATGTGTATGTATATATATGTGTGAGACTAAATATTATAATTAGTTTCATATTTATAGGCATTTGATTGGCCTTGCTCTATGGAAAAAAAGGTGAAATCGAATCTTGGCCCTTAACCTTATTTTCTTGATTATATTCGGTGATCCAAATAAGGATTTGCCTTTATTTTCTATCATTTATATATTGTTTTAGTTTATGATCAGGTCGGTATTCATGATTGATTATAGTGATAATCACTTGTTTTACTTGTAGACATTTGATGGGTGAGATAATTAGCTCGAAGCTTTAAAATTTTTTCATATTTACAGCAACTATCAAATTATTGACACTTAAAAGAGGATAAATCCATATAACTCAATCACACTCTCTTGTTATCAATATATTTCTAAATAGAAATTCTTGACACACAATGAAAAATCAAGCAAAACAATCAATAAATAGTGCACAACTTATAATATGTAATATGCATAATATATATTACATATTATGTACAACATATAAAACATGTTATGTATAACATATATCACATGTGGTAACATTATTTTTTTTTACAACATGTAATATATGTTGTACATATCGTATTGACTATTTTTTTATTATGGATATAACAATGCTCATTTCTATATTATATAGATCATTATCTTTATGCAACTGCTGATTAGAATATAATGAAAAAAAAAAAGGAATGAATTCAAACTGTCTGTAACCCCTTGTATGACCTTAAGAAATACAATAAAGATTAATGTATTATGAAATTTCAGTCAAAATATACGATAAATGTTTACACTTAATAGAAAACAGAGAGTAATCTTTATTTGATACTTCCACTGTCTATATATTAGCTAGAATGTCAACGCCCTCATGGTTCTTGCACGTGGATATTAGGGAGCAAATCTTAGCTTTATTTTTTCAATTCACTAATTAAAGTTTGAATTGAGAATAAAACTATTGGTCAAAGTTCATGGTTTAAAGGAACTTACGGATTAATCAAATAGTGTATTTCAAATTATGTTTATTTCAAATTAATCAAATGGTAGATATGTATTCTTAGCTTTAATTTCAAATTATGTATATTTCTAATATAAGAGAAACATGAGAATTAAACGTAAATTATAACTGTAAATGAGTGAAAGATTAATCAAATGAGTTGATCCTAGCTAGCTAATGCAAATCTTAACTATTTAATCAGAGTCTTGCTATGTGTACAACACATAATACTTACAACATAACAAACAACGTATAATATGGAAATTAGGCAACAAGATTGAAAAGCGCGCGTTTCTTATACCCACTCTCACGGACGCGCGCTTGTACAGTACGCGCGTAAGTGAACACATTCCAACACATAAAATGAACACATATTTCAATAGCAAATGAACACATTTGATTATCAGAAATGAACATATTTATTCATTATAAGAACACATTTAAGTAGAAAAAAATGAAATCATTTACTTAAAAAAGTATCTCAAGCTCATTAATCTTATCTCTTTGTATTATATTATGTTTTTAATTAGTTAAGGTGTATGCGTGTGTTCATTTGCATTGTATTATGTATTCAGTTACAGTATAAATATGTGTTCACTTTGTATTGTACTATGTGTTCAGTTGCAGTATATTTATGTATGTGTTCACTTTGCATTATATTATGTGTTGAGTTACAATATAAATATGTGTTCAAATTACATTGTATTATGTGTTCAATTGCAGGATATATGTATATGTGTGTTCATTGTTTCATATATATTATGTGTTCATTGTGACTTAACTTTAATATACATGTATTCAGTTGCTAATAAATAATATTATGACCGAAGTATTACCTGATGTGTTTATTTTAGGTTGTCATATGTGTTCATTTAATTTTATACAATGTGTTCGTTGTGCAGATTTAGTTTTAATCTGAAAAGAAAAATAATGTTCTTGTTTGAAACTAAAACAACATGAAATAAACAAAGATTGAGTTGTATGATGAAAACAAATCAAGAATCTCATTAGATATCACAAGAATTATTGTTAAAAATGAATTTAGTTGATGAACATATGAAATTCAATTCTTCTTCATCATCACTTATGCCATGGTTATACAAGCAAGTTGCAGAGAAGAGTTACAAAAAAAAATAAGTTTTCTAAAAGTAAAATGAAATAAGAACAAGAATCATATCGTACAAAAAAAAAGAGTGAATATCTTGATTGAGAGAAGAAAAAGAAGAAGAATGAGAAAGAGAAGAAGGAGAAGTATTAAGATGCAATGATACTGCTATTGAAGACACCTTGGAGCTCATCAAGAAATAGAGCATGGGAGAACTCAGGAAGAAGAAGAAGAAGAAGGATGTTGAAGGAAAAAATTGGAAGAAAACAAAGAGAAGAAAAGAATGAAATGGAAAGTGATGAATAACAGTGCGTGAGTTTGATTTGCATTAATTTCGTATATGTGACCACCTATACGTTGTAAATTACGATGTTAGTATACAGTATTGTACAAATAGAATTTCCGATTTAATCATATATGAATGGTTAGATGAAAATGTTTTTCTAATTACTATAACTCTTTTGTTTCTCATATATATATATATATATATATATATATATATATATATATATATATATATATTCCAAGACTTCTTTTGTCAAATTAAAGCAAAGCACTACTAACTACATCTTAGAACATTGAATCATGCAAATTCATGAGGAATAAATTCTACCAAGCAATATCCATAAATCAATAAAGTAACCTTATCTTAAATTTAGTGAATCAAACTCCAAGCAGAGAAAGAATTGAGAATGTTATTAGGTGTCCTTTCAATTTATGGTGCGAGCATGAGAGAGTTAATTACATGTTACCTTAGTGTATAAATAGGTATTCTAATTCATTGGTAGATATGTATTACTTAGTAGAGTGGCTAGCTAGGTGCTCTAAGTAATATTGAAGAGGATAAAGCCTTCGGTACCCTCAAAGGCTTCCATGACACTGTTTAGCAAGTCATTAATCAATGACGAGCATAGGAGTCGTGGGAGTACTTTGAGGCTAGCTGAAGACTTTAATTCTATGTCATGCATATTCGACTTAATTAGAATGTTGATAAACATTTTTTCTTTAATTTTTTGTTCTATGTATAGAAAGGTGAGAAGAAGGAAAATGTAAGTTTTCCTTGTATTTCTAAGAGAGTTTTATATGTATGTTTCATATATACTTTGATCTTGTATAGCTAATTAATGCAAGACCGAACTCAATTTTATTGAACTAATTAACTCATATTTTGTAAAATAATTGATGAGTAGGGGTTAGTCTTCTCTAGGTTACGAGGTTTTTTAATGAAACTGGTGATTCTGATAAGTGTAGTTACTTTGTCTCTACAAAATATTGTCCTACAAGTTTTATTCAATTTTGGAGGCTTGTGTTGATATTTAATTTATCGAAAAAAAATTGATGAGTAAGGTGCAACTTAGTCTATTTTACATTTACTCACCTTCAAATAGCATAAGTGAAATTAGTTTAGAAATTAATTAATAAGATCTATTTGAGCTTGTTGAGTATTTTTTTTTCCTTTCTCTATTTGAAACAATTTGTTGTTTTTCTTTTATTTGCTCTTTTTCAATTGAAATAAAGCATAGGCACTAGAATAAAAATACTAAATGATATATACTAATACATTTATGATTTTTTTTTTCTTTTTCTTTAGCCAAGATACTATTGATATTCAATAGTTTATCATTAGGTCACAAGTTTATTTGCAATACGTTTATGATATTTGCACCATTGCGCACCTTAGACATTTTATATTTTTGTTATTATGTTAATAAAACAAGAAGGAAATGATGAAAAGAAATAGTGTAAAATATCTACGTGGAAAACGAGAATAATATATGTGCGACAATTATACATCCAATTAATATCCAACGTGTGTTATGTATCATATGTAATGTGTGTCATATGTTATGTTTGTTATGTATGACACATAACACACGTTGGATACTAGTTAATTAGATATATTTCTGTTGTACAATAAACCTTATCGATTCCTTTAATACATGTTGCCTATATAGCATGGGTTCAATAAATTAAATAATTTCCCAAGTGAAATATTTCTCCCCAATATCAAATTCTGTTACCTACTTTCTCTGTTTGTTTGGTTTAATTGATTCGCCAAATACCAAGATATGGTTGCTTTTTATCATGATTCAAGAATAATAATGGGTCTGTCAAAAAAAGTCGATCATGAATAATAATAAGATCTTAAATGTCAAATAAGATTATTTTTAACCATGTGGATTAGCACAAGTGGTAGATACTTGGGCTGCTTAAGTATCATGTCCCGGGTTCGATCCTTGGGGCGGTGTGTATGCAGAAAACCTTGTGGCCAGCTCCCTACCCACCGAAAGGGTGATCTCCGCAAGAGTTAGGGATTAGTCGTCAGCTATCGGCCGGCAGATACCCGAGGGGAAAACCCATAAAAATAGATAAGATTATTTTTGGTGTGAAGAAAAAAATAAAAAGAGGAATAATGGATTTGTATGCTTCAGGAACTAACCTTATAGTTCAGAATCACAACTGCTCTATTCAACCAAGGTGGACATGATGCTTGTTTACTTATAGCAGAATGTTTACAAAATATGGAAATATGGCATCTTTAGCATGAATCTTGCAGTAGACAATGAAGGGTTGAAAGAATATATATATATATATATATATATATATATATATATATATATATATATATATATATTTAAAAAATATAGAGACGTATCAAATGAGAGGAGTGATCTTGTATGAGAATGAGAGAAATATATCTAGATCGTCAAATTATACTTAAATAATTAAGATAAAAACATAAAGTCATGTATGTAATTTTTTAAATAATTATATGACTTTTTTTTAACATTTTAATCATGACTATCCATTAATTGCTATAAGACTCATATTTACTCAAGTTTAGTATTCTTAGTAGACATGACTATAATCACTCAATGTTAATTTGTAATCTTGGAGATTCCATTGGTTTCTATTGAATATAATGCTACTCAGCAATTATCCACTATTTTATGAAGAATAATTTTTCTTTTAAAGAAAAGTAACTTTAATGAGGAAAAGAGAATATTTTGAGCAGAGGAAACCAACCCCACAAAAAAAGTCAAAACTTATTAGAAGTATTAATCACAAAGTGCCACACTGAATCAGCAGTTCCATTTAGTAAGGAATAAGGATTGTTGGACTAATTCCAATTTGCAAAAGAGGTCTCATTCCCATGATCTTGATTCTTTGAAAAATATTATTTCAACACTTGAGATTAAGTCCTTACATAAGACACTCACTTCATCACTTAGATATTATGACAGGTACTTATTCCACTTATCCAACACATTCAATAGTGATGAATAGAGTCAAGTGCTAGAATAACATTAATTTTTCAATTAATCAATGTCTCTTTTACCCAAAAAAATTAGGGTGAAGTACCAAATTTTATCACGAAAGATTTTATCACTGAAAAAACTTACCATAAAAGATATAAACGACAAAATAACCCTCTAAAGATTTATCCTTCGTGGTGAGTTTTGTCAGCGATAGAATTTTTCATGGTCAAATTTTTTGTGGTGGGGTTTTGTTACTATGCATTATTTTAGAGGGTTATTTTATCGATTATATCATTTGTGGTGGATTTTGCCAGGGACAGAATGGACAGAATGTTTCGTGGTCCTTCACCCTAAAAATTATGATACTCTACGTATAATATGGTGTACCATACATCATGCATTTGGCCATATTCATAAAATGTTAGCCACACTTAACCCAGAGTAGCCTAGCCAAAACCCTTTAGCATGCAAAGTTGATATTTTTATATCAATTTCATAACAATATAGCATAGTAGTTTCATGAGAAATTTTCAAGTGTTATCCGAGCCAGAGAAAAATCTTATTAACTTTGATCACAAGTTAATTAAAGTCTTGTTTGGAAGCATTGTTGCTTTTGATGCTCTTAAAACTTTCAATATGCAAGATGGATACAACAAAACTCTACTGTTCAATATCAACAAATGGTTTCATCACATGTGAAAATTTAGAACATATCAACAATATATTACAATTTTCAAGAAACCAGAAGTATTTAGGAGTTAATCAAAAGGGTATACAAATGCGTTTGAACATATTATACAAAATACATACCTTCCTGCCCCAGTAAAAATTCTTCATCTAGAACCAATCATGTTTCACACCTAGAACTACAATCATCCTCGCTACACACTACCCTCCAATAATTCAGCTGCAGAATTGAGGCAAACAGTTTAAATTACATGTTGAATGAAGAAGGTCTTGGTTTTGGTGGCATATAATAAGAATTGCCACAGTCGATTGGAGTTTGCAAAAGTGGATTCCATCTATCAAATATTATACGGCCGCCTCTGCCAATTCTTCCATGGTATTTATACGGTTTTGGCGACACCCCATTTTCCGCGAGAGAATCTGAAGGTGGCAGAATTCCAGCCATAGCTAACTTGTCTGGAAGTAATGGTTTTGTGAACAACAAAACAGGCTCAAGAGGATCCTGCATATCTCAATGAGAATCTCTCATCAACAACCATTTCGAAGTGTGAAGGTAATAAAAAATATGCAGAGTTGAAATGAATAATCTTAAACACAATAGTTAAATACAAGTAAGGAAAGGGAAGAGGACTCTTTCAAAAGGGGGCACAGAAACTAGAAGATTACCAGTTTATGAGGCCACCCATGTTGGACGTTTCGCCTCTTAAACTCTTGCTTTGTGAAAACGGCACGGACCATGGCCGGGTTAGTGTCATAGGAAGGAGGAGTCTGCACCGTGGAAGGCCGTGTATGAGGACGACTAGACATGATATCGTTTGAGTCGAAATATTCCTCCTCATTTGAAACAAAATTGGAAGAGAAAGGAGTGAATCCAGGGAGTGTGAAGCTGTCTTCCAAAAATTCAGTTTCAAGCTGAAATAGGAAATCATACAACAGTTCATAGCTTGAAACAAACTACTACAGAATGCACCTTTATGCCAGTAAATAGACATCAAAATCCACATTCCACAACACCGTGTTTTCTTAGCAAACCCTTAAAGAAAGAGTACTACACTAGAAAAAATGGTGATAATTTCTCTTTCAAAAAAGTAGTGTTAAAAATGTGGTTTGCAATAGTGAAAATTCTCATTTTCAGCACTTGAAATCTTATCAAAGCAGCTCTATGTTTATAGAAGTTCCAAAACACAATGGCTTCCGTGTCTGCTCATGATAATTCCTACTACTCCAGCTATCAGAAAGTGAATGGGCAGAGTATTGGCCATAGAACAGAATTAAAAAAAAATCAGATTTATTCTTATTTATATTTTAGACTATTTCTTATGGCTTTGCCCTGATTTATTAAAAGCCATGTAGACCCGCCTAGACCTGTAAATTCTTGAGGCAAAGAATTTGTATCTCAGAATAGAGGAGACCTTCAATAATTATAGTGTCTTTGAAACTATAATCACTTGGGCCAAGAAAGAATTGGGTTTCTAATATTTTGAGTATTTTATTGAAGGTCTCCTCCATTCTACTTTTGCTTCCCATAAACAAGAAAAAATATGGCATAATCCAGCCTTGGCCTCAATGCATAGCAACCACTATACTATGCCATCTTTTATTTTAAAAAAATGGAAGAAATCAAGAGGGAAAAACAATGGAAATACCTTATACTTCATTTGAATCCTTTGTAGCATAACTTCACTATCCATTACATCTCTTTTCGTCTCCTCCCTCTGGTTATAATCATATACCAACAAAAAAAGGATGAGCACAAGGACATAAATAGTGTAAAATGGTAAAGCTCTCAAAACATTACTTGAAAGTCACACCTTGATCAGAGCCTGCAATAAGCTCTTTGCTTGTTCAAGGTTGCGCCTAACCTGTTTACCAAGAAAGCTCAACAATAAATTTTCAGGTAATATATAATTGCTAACATATTTACATACTCAAATTTGAAAGGAAAAAATAAATCAACTTATAAATGAACACTATTTCTAATGACAAACAACTAATCTGAAGTCTGAACATTTCACTGTTAAATAACCATATGAATAATATAACTTAATCAAAAGCTCTCAAGCTCATTTTACTGACTTCAGCAGATGTCTAAGAACCATAACCAGCTAGAGGAGCTAACCTGGCGAAGCTTTTCAAATGACTGGACGTTGTTTTCTCTCCTCTGCATCTGAACAGAAAATAAATAAGTGTACCAAACTTGCACCAACTTCCACAAATCAATGCCTTTGAGGAAAAGGCATCTATTCAAAATTGAGGTAGAATGAAAGCTAATTTTCAACTTACCCTTCTTGTGTGAAGCCTGTGTGTTTTTTCCCTTGGCCGAAAGACATTATATGGGTTGGTGTCGTTAACAGGTGGAGGGGGCTGCACATAAAAGGCAGTTAATCTCGTCAAACTTCCATAATGAGCTTTCTATTAACTTTATGCAATCAAGTAACTGGAGCCACTAAAGAAGAAGATTTTGATGTAAAACATAAATCCAAGAATGAATGAAACTTGCTCAAGAGAAGGAAGCTCCGAGATCTGGAAAACTTGTTATCGGAAATCTCTATCATGGTGCAGTAAATAACAAGGGATAACAAATTCAATTATAATAACAAGTTATAGTTTGATGTTGTGGATAGTTAAGCGGAATGAGGGGAAAGGCTGAAAAAAGAAATTGGTCAAGATATTGTAGCTGAATACAGTAACATAACTGAGAAATCACAAACCCAACAGATTTATTTTGAATTTTAACTCAAAATGAGCATACAATAACATAAATCAGAGACAAAAAACCAACTTGATTGCAATATGCTGAAAACCAACCTGCAAACGTCGCAAAACTGGCTTTTGCCACCGTTCTCGCTGCACCCAGAACAAGAAAAGCAAATATAGTTAACAAGGCATCAAAATTTTTGGTAACTCAAACTAATAAATGTGAGAAATCAATATGTAAGGTCGACTTTTATAGTTAAAGTGAACACCAATATAAATGAATGAAGGGACAGTGAAGGGAAGGCTAACATATTCCAAACCATGCTCATAATTTCAAGATCCCTAAATGAAGGCAATTATTGGTGGTGATTCAGAAAGTTAACTTGACAAAAAAAGAGGAAGCATGTCCCTCATAAGTGATAGCCTGAATCTCTTCCATACCTTCTCTTTCCAGTAATCATACCCAGACTCGATAACTGTATATTTGATTGGCTGAGCTTGTAAAGCCTAAAATTTAAGAGAAAAATATTCAATAAGCCAGTAATCTACATTGTCTGTAAAACAATATCTGTATTGCAGCACAATTATATCAAATGCATTTGAAATTTGAAGATGCTATATCAAGTATTTCAATTAAAATAACCTTGATTGAATATTCTTGACAGAAAAGGAGAACTTGTAAAAGAGAAGCAATAAGGAAAAATAAAGGGTAAGAAAAAAAGGTATTCTCTGAAAAAATTGACAAAAACGAAGATGAGCAAAAACATAAATGCTTCACGGCTTCTCAATCTCTCCAAAGGTCAGAAGGAAACTCACATAAACATGCTTAACACAAAAGAGAGGCTACAAGCACAAACTTGTCCCTACAACAGAGTGCATAAAGCACACTGCCATAGAATTCTGGCCTCTTATGTGACCAAAAGGACATTTATAAACATATAACTGTTGTCAATAAATAATTAGTGAGATAAAATAGTAAAAAAATAAATGAATCTTAACAAAATATTTTTACCTCAATTGCAGCATCAAGCCGTAGTAGCACAGGAACTGGTGAACCAAGAGTAGGTGCTATAACTCCAGCTCTTTCACGAGCTTTATGATCCAATACCTCTAACTTGAAAAGAAGACTCTCAAACCTATTTAGCATGCACTAAATGAAGACCAGAACATGGACCCAGAAAAATGAAAACCAAAAAAGAACAAGCAACAAATTGAAGATTTTTTTTTTGGGGGGGGGGGGGGGGGGGTCATCTTGGAATAATATTACAGGATTTTACGAAAATATTAGTAGCAAACAAAAAAAAGATCAATACATATGGAAATTGATTCAAGTTGAAAAGTCTAGGACCAGCCAAAGATCTAACAGGAAGTCCTGCAGTTGAAGATCACTACTGACAGTGAAACATGGGAAAAAGGTCCAAATGTAAGTCATCTGAAAGTAATGCCTCCAATGAATTCAAGTATGCTCACTTGCTGGATTTTAAAGAGGAGCTTTCAGTTAGTGCACCTTCTGAAGTTCATTTCTTGACATCAAGCATATGATTTCTCTATTGGTTTAACATCATTTCTTGAGATCAGACATATTATTATTATTATTATATTTTGGTTTAACCAATCATGGGTGAATTTGTTTCAGATTTTTTTTTTAAAGAACTTTTCATAGAATCTATTCATATCAACTTCTATATAAAAACTAAAAACTGCTTATAATGATCTAGTTTTAGCTTTTAAGTAGAAGCTGACATGAATCACTTTTCTGTTAAAAAAAAATGCGAAACAAATACACCATATGTTCTAGATGGGGATCACCTGTTTTTATTACAGAATGTCTTAAGAAATGAGCTCAAATATTTGGGCTCAATCAAAGATTTCATCTGAAGCATCTAGGCTTAAGTTTGTGCAAATTATTGAGCAAAGTATAGAGTGCAGAATAACAGAAGCTCAAATTATTAAAATTGGTAAATCATAACAGTTCTGTCAAGATACTATTACATAAAAATTTCTGTTTAAAAAATTGTTGAAGCATCAATGGAGTTCAATTGGCATTGTTATTAACCACCCCTAAGCAGAAGTCAATCATATTCCACAGTAGTTTAGAAACAAATAAAGCCGCTTTGTTGAATGTCTGAAACAACCAGAATATGAGCAGGATTCATGCTGTGTCAGTCTTTTATAACTAACGCAATTCTTATTCAAAATTTAGAATCTCCTTATATTTTTCCATGACAAAAGAAAGATTCAGTTTGACAGGAATGATAGTCAAGTAATTCAATCAAGCCATGATCAATATTACCAACTTGATTTCAAGCAACATGGAATACATTGTTGACAAAATAGAATAATAGTTGAAACCTTTAAAAAGAAATCAGCCTCTACCAATATAAAATAAATTTACTGAAAACAATGAAGACAAAACACAATCTAAAAATTTACATTTCAGGTGTCAGAATCTTCTTTTCTTTGTTAAACTCTAAAAGCCAGTCCTCATCTTCGTTGTCCAAGTCATACTCAACAAACTCTCCAATCTCAGCTCGAGCTGCAACAATTGAAGGAATTCAGTACAAGAATAGAGTTTTCAAAAGAAGCTTCCAAAATTATTCTTAATGAAATTTCTATCAAATGACACTTGCAAAACCTCCTCTTGCCCGCAAGTAAGAATTTGGTTGAGCGAAAGTGCAAGAATAGTCCCTTTCATAAGTATCCACAACAACAAACTGTGGAGTAGGTATTTCAGAAGCCACTCTCCTGCTGGGAACTGGATGTACCTAAGAAAAATAGATAGAGGTTACTAGTCAAATACCTGATCTTAACAAGCTATGCAATTTAATCAATGCATCACATACCATAAAATAGCAGATGGTTATATTCATAAAGAAGCTTGCAAATATGACACTTTCTAATTTATATAACAAGTCGATATTAGTTTGTTTCTTTTCTACAGTCACCTTTTGATAAGGTAGCAGGGCAATCCATGATATATTCCTGAATATTTAAAACTTTTAACTCTCCAAGACTTCCACGTAAAAGCTATTACTAATTTATAACAATGAAACTCTTCATGGCAACTATAAATCTAACATACAGGTTAAAGCTTTAGGCAATTTAAAAACTTCTAGCTAGACTTAAAAGTTGAAACAACCACACATACAAAAAGAAAACACATGAAACAAGATCAAGAAATATATCACTAGGAAGCAAAAAAAAAAAAAGAATCCCACCAAGGTAAAGTGCCTATACCTCATTCTCAACCTCAGGAGTAAACCGTAGCAACTGCGAATTTCGAGTAGAAGTAGGTGTGTCATCATCTTCAAAGTCCTTGACAGACTTGACAATGGGGATCTTCTTGTGAATGTCAAGTGGCCGCGGCCTGATAGACAACCTAGTCATTTTCTGATAAAGTGATAATCAGTTATTCCTTCATTTCTTCTGTTTTATGTAATCCCCTTCACCAATCCCTGTTTTATAAACCAAAAGTGTCACATTTGTAATCACATTGACAACTAAAACCATAGCATGACAACACATCTCTCTCTCTCTCTCAGTCACACACACACACACACAAAACACAATTAAATGTTGTATCCTCTGTTAGCACAACCATTCAAACAATTCACACTAGAAGGGGAGTCTTGGAGCAACTAGTTGAGTTGTCTCCGTGCGACCTCAAGGTTACAAGTTCAAGCCGTGGAAAGAGATGTATTTATCAGGTTGGGCTGTGTACAATACACCCTTTGGGCGCGGCCCTTCCGTGGACTCTGTGTAACACGGAATGCTTGTGCACTGGGCTGCCCTTTTACCTTATCTAGCATTCACTTTACTTCAACTAATCTGACTCGAGCCAAATAGGTCAACTATAAAAATAAAACTATCCCAGCTTTACTTTATTTTATTTTTCCATACACATTGGCTTATTAATATAAGTTCCAATCACATTTCATAAACCATGTCTGCAATAATAACAATAACAACAACAACAACAATAATAGTAATAGCTATTATGAATTGGTACTATATGTAGCAGCTGAAACAAACAAAACCATATAAAAATAGGAAATTTTTACTGTCTCTGCAAATGGGCACTTGCACATTCATCACAATCACTGGGAAAAACTAAGGACCAAAAATAAAAATTGAATTTTTGGGACAAAAAAGTGCAACACCACCAGAACACCGAGAAGATGGAAACACCATAAAATTCATTCATAGAAGAATCACGACTTTGGTTCGGACTCACCTGCAAAACCGCAAAAATCTAGGCAGACAGAACTTTATCTGATTCAGTCAATCACAGTGGTTTTATCACAAAGCTAAAAACCCTAATTTGATCTCTATATCAGTACTTGCGTTGCACAAAAAGCTTCAGCTTTGTTTTTTCGTTTTCTTCAGCTTGTCACTTTCCTTGTATTTTTTTTTTTTTTCATTTTTTTTCACCTTTTTGTCTTAAAAAAATGGCTTTTTTTATAACATTTTCATTATTGGATTGGACTCATAACATTATAAGTCGGTAAGATTATAGGGCTTTCATTATTGAATTTCTTAACTTATATAGGGCTGGTCTCGTTTTTTATTTTTGGATTGATCAACTTCTGATATACCATAAATTTTGAAAAATGTTATCAACAAAGTTTATTCAGTGTGCTATAGAATTAGGAGTGTTCAAAACCCGACATACAGTCAGGCCCAATCCTAAGGTTATTGGGTCGGGTTTAGGTTTAAAAATTGATCCCAATAAAATTTTAATTAGGTTAAGGTTTAGGTCATACTTCATATTGATTTAGTTCGATATAATATAACCAATAAAAAGGTAACCCAAAAAAAATATAACCAATAAAAAAGAGGCAGTGTTTCAAAACCCAAAAAATAAAAATAGAGTTTGGTCCAACTAAAACCACATGTTCGACCAACGGGATTGCTACAAGTGGTAAGTGGTATATTATCCTTTAAATAATGTCTCGAGTTCAAATCTTGTCGATGTAAAAAAATATTATTAGGAGTCTCACATGTCATTCTCAGATACACGATCTGAGACGATGAATTAGTCGGGACAAAGCTCCTCTAAAAAAATAAAAACCAACATATCCGATGTACACCTCATATTTAATTAAAAACTATATCAATTTAAACATCAATCATCATAAATATCACAAGTATTTTAATTAGCATAAATTAAGTAAGATAATTTATTAAGAATCAAGAATAAAAGTATAGTGCAGTCAAAGTAAATCACTTATCTAATAATGGTTTGCAAGCTGGGGAATGAGTAAAAAGTCAATAATGTTTGACGTACAACTGAAATACGTCCAACTTGTATCTAACGTGTGCTATCCATGTTACAGGATGTATGTTATACGTATAGCACATATACGTATAGCATACATCCTATAACATGAATAGCACACATCCTGTAACATGAATAGCACACGTTGGATACAAGTTGGACGTATTTCAGTTGTATATCAAGCATTATTGGTAAAAAGTAGATAGTTAACGTTACGTGATCATGATATAAGAACCATACTATTATTAATAATAATTAGATTAGACTGAAGTGTCGGTTTTCATGACTCTAAAAGTTCAAGATACTTCTAGAGACTCAGTTAATATTTGAGTAATATTTTCAATTCCATTACATTCAATAAAGTGAAACTTTCTTGTAAGATTGCCATGGTCTCCTCCCGCAGTTTTTTTTTGTTAATATTCAAAGTTTAACCTCTCTTATATTATTTTGAATAATTCTGTTATTGATATGATTTTTTCTTAACTTTCACTATAATATTGTGAACTTTATTTAAATATAATCTACACAATATTGAATATGAAAAAAATATATATGTTAATGTAAAGATCAAGAAACTAGAAAATGATATTAAATACTAATTCCTTTCTCCAGAAAACATCATTATCATTTAATTATTTTTGTTAGGTCCTTCTACTATTCTTTTCAACTCTAGCTCATAATTAATTTGATGATAATGTAGGATCCACATTCCAAGAAAAATTCCCTCGAGAAGTTTAGTAATTTCGGTTGACCCAAAAATTGATGTGACGATGTAACACCTTACAGATCAAAATTTTATCTTCTTTTTTTCTTTAATTTCCTTTTCTATTAACTGCTTGATTGATGAACAAGATGTCATATTCAGAATCCAAGTTGCATCATATCAGAAAAAAACTGGTTGCAGAGTCACAGTCTCTCTTGGAAGTTGTCTTGGGCTTCTCCATTATACAGCTTCATATCATTCAATACTTTAAGAACACTAATGTGTTTAACAAAATTAATATTTATATATATATATATATATATATATATTTTCATTGGCAATATTTTATTTCTCTAATATATATTTTTAAAAAAATATAATTTATTTTTTTTAATCTAAACATGATATATTCACTAGTGAGGATTTAGTGACTAATCCTTGCAAAGATTTTCATTACGAAAAGTGACTCTCCCAATCCAATATTTTACATTCCCAAACTAAAAATCCAACCTTATATTTTGTTAGTGTCTTATTTCACTATACCAATTGATAATTGATAAATAATATAATATTTTTGATAGGTCCATCACTCCACCTCATAATGTTATCATATATATATGATGAGTCAAATTGAGGCCCATTTCCTTATCAACAAGAACGATATCCAATGAGTTCCTTATCCACATACCCTATAATAAGAAAATTTCAATACTTTTTTATATATTATATATATGAGTATGAATTTAAATGGTTATGATAAAATACTTGTGTTGTATAACCCATGATTTTTGTATGCATTACTAATCAAGGGGCCATGGTATTTGTCGGCGAACAAATCACATATGCGAGATATACCAACAATAGGCATAAGTAAGATCTCTTATTAGTGGGACCCACTCGTGTATAAATATTTAAATTAGAGTGTTGCTATTTTGATATTTAAATTTTAGATGTTCATAAACATCCAATTATATTCAAAGATGAAGAATGAAAATAAAAGTATGTAAGTAAGGTCGCAAAAATGAATGATAATAAATTAAATATATACACGGTATACGAGATAATAAATGTTAAAATAATTTTATTGTTTAAATTGTTGTCATGTTCATCCAATTGGATAAAAAAAAAGAAATTATTGAATAATATTTCAAACGAATTTTTTCTCAGATCTCTTTGAACTGGCGTTAGTTGTTGGTAAATTAAGCTAAGTTAATCTTAATGCACTATTATATATACTGTAAAATAGTTTTGAGTTAACATTCAATATATATTATAATATTATATATTAGGGATTGTAATGAATATATAATCATGAAAAAAAATCATCATCCCATGTAGAATCTCATTCATTCTCGTCCTCATCTTTATCGTAGGTCTGCATTTCATTTTTCATAATATTCAATGCAAGTTCTTAAAAATAACCAAAACTTTTTATTTATGAAAATTTGATATGAATAAAAAATCTAAAAATTATTATTAAATATATGAACATAAACACACATATATATATATATATATATATATATATATATATATAATTTATTGATGATCATTATAATATTATTTAACACTATTTAAACAAAAAATTAAAATACACGGTGAATTCATAAAAAGAAATTAAGAATATGAAAGATGGTATACTCCATCTTTCATGCAACGGCGTCGTATTTGCGTCATTGTATGCCAAAAATCACGTGTTCTCATCATCATACGTGGCTGTCCCCTTGCCGCTTTCTCGTGTGTTTCTTTATTATTTTTTTTTTCATGGTGCTGAAAATAAATAAATATATATATATATATATATTTTAACAAAAGGAATTCGATTGCTTGCTCATAAAAAAGTAGTAATATTATTTCTTTCTTTCATCTACGAAACCTGCTATGACAAAAATAAAAGTAAATTAAATAATCGTATGAAACTTAGAATATAAATGAAATGTAATAAATGAATTATTATTATTTTTGACTATACATCAAACCAAGCTTCAAAATCATAGGTATTTTGGGTTATGTATATATATTTTTTTGATTCAAAGTCATAGGGTATAATTCCTTTGGAATCAGATCCACATCAACCTTCCAAGCTAATTAATAAATAGTTTTCTTAATTCTGTTTCAAATAAGCCAATCGTAGCAGTCTACTTTGATAATTGATATATACGACTCTTTGAAGTGTAATTTCGAGATAGCTAATTAAGTTCTTTAAATGTGATTTAATTCTTCTTAACTACATATCAAATTGTATTCAATTAATTCTATTTAGTAAAATATATAAGATGTCAACGAAACATTAACTAAGATAGAAATCATATCAAAATTTAATACAAAATATAAAGAAAAAGATATATATGTTTTAATTCTCCGTATAATACTCTATTAGCCATGTAGAATTCACGGATATTAATTTATTTTTTTCTTTTCATAGATTAAAAAACAAAAAACACGATCAGAAAATAAATAAATTTACTAAAGAAGCTTCATAAATTGTCTTATGTGTGATTAAAATCAAGACCGACCTTTTCTTCTTCTCAATGAAATTTCCTTAATTTTTCATTCAGCGGTGTGACTTTGACGCATCTGAAAGGGCAAAGAAGAAGAAAAAGCTAACAACTTTTGGATTCTGTAATACGCAAGAAAGATAAGATCAAGCGCCGAAGAACGAAAGAAGAACAAGAAAGAAGAAACTGACACAAACCACCTCTTCCCTCTCTTGCGCCATCTTTCCAAATTCCGTGTCGCTTTCTTTTTTTTGTTTTTTGTTTTCCGAATTTCCAAAAATTCAATCACCAAACTCCTTCAAATACCATCGACCTCACCAATGTCAATTCGCACAAACCCACCTTCGCATCATTCTCTTCCTTTTCTTTGATTCTCTCTCTCTCTCTCTCGCAATCTCTGAATTTATTCTCTTTCTCTGTGTGATGGCAATGGAGTACGCAACCAAGTTGCAGAAGCAGAAGCTTCAGAAGCTCCATTGCTCTGTGAAGAACTACGATTGGGGTCTTCCGGGTCGGGTCTCCGAGGTTGCGAGGCTATTCGGGTTGAATTCGGGTGGGTCCAAATTCGATCCGGAGGAGCCTTACGCGGAGCTTTGGATGGGTACCCATGATTCGGGGCCTTCGTTTTTGGCCTCTGATAGTAATGAAAAGATCACACTTAAGGCATGGCTCTCGCAGAACCCTGATTTGCTTGGTGAGAAGGTTCTGCAGAAATGGGGTTGTGATCTCCCGTTCTTGTTTAAGGTATGTGTGTCAAGACTTATTTTCTTTTTTCTGTGTAAATGGGTATCTGGATGTTAGCTCAAGATTGAATTTTTCGTGTGAATTATGTGAATTTTTGTTTAAGATTGAATTCTGATACACCGACACTGTAAATCAAATTAAACACTAAGTAGTGTGATTTTGAAGTAGTTGGGTGAGAGTGAACTTTGTTTTTTCTGATGTGGTTGGAAAAATATTATAATTAAACTTCTTTTTAACAGAATTATTATTATTAATATTATATGAGTCCTTTATGATTTTTTTTTGGGTATCTGGATGCTGGCACAAGATTGAATTTTGCATGTTAATTATGTCATGGCTATTATTGTTATTGTCATTGTTATTAGAATAAGTGTGGACACCAAAAATTAAAATTAGTCTTTGATATCCACTTTATATAATATATAGTATAGATAAGCGGATTTTAACTTAAGTTTTTTAACTTTGCATGTAATTTTTATTTTTTATCTTTTGGGCATCAGGTGCTGTCTGTGGGGAAGGCCTTGTCTATACAGGCACACCCGGATAAGGAGCTGGCAAGGACTCTGCATAAGTTGCAGCCTGATGTGTATAAGGATGGAAATCACAAGCCTGAGATGGCTCTGGCAATGACACAGTTTGAGGCTCTTTGTGGTTTTGTCACTCTCAAGGTACAGGGTTCTGTTAGGAAATCTTTTGCCCTTTTTCTATTACTCTTCTTCATTTTTAGTTCTGTAAGGCTGCGTTTGGTAGGACATATAAGATAGAAATACAGAATGAAGCAAAATGTGACAGAAACTACTACTTTTACACTAACCTAAATATGATACAAATATTTTATATTTTTATGTTTTTATTTCCACTGTCTCTGTATTTTTGTCCTGTATTATGTTGTACACCTCACAAAACTCATAAGGATATGTTAACTTGTTTGTTTTGAAGTTCGGTTGTGTCTAGAACAATTATTTGTTTTTATGATAGTGTGTATTTGAGCCTTGTTATTAGTAAGACAAAGAATTGGGTCACTGATGGTAGGTGGTGAATCATTCTTTTTGAGTTCATTGAGAATTTGATGTTTTAAAAGTCATTATTTTTTAATATTGAAAAGAAGTTGGTAATCATGCACTTTTAGTGATTGGAACCGAACTGCCCAACTGTCGGTATAATTCCTTAATGATGTGACTGAGCCTTTTTCTGTTCACTTTACTTTTTTTAACTGCCAATCACGTTTATCCCTTGTTATCAGACTCCTATCTGATGCACTGCAACCTGTGATAGCCAACCAAACCATTAATTAAAAGCTTAAATGTGAAATGATAACCGTTTGGATTAATTAAACATGGGAGTGCTGGTTGCAGATCACATATTGGAAATTTGATGTCTTTTTATTAAAGATGTGTTAGTTTGGGACTGCCAAAAGCTGTTTTTGTTACTCTATTTTGTGTATTAAGTAGCAATTAGTTAATGGTTTGAATATAAACTTGATTTACTAAATTGCTCTTGACTACTGGAATACCAAGTCTTATATCTTTAGAACCCTTTTGTAGTTTGCATGAATTGGGTTCTATATTCTTAATCATGTCAATAATTCAAAGATGTTGACTTTTATGGGAAGCAAATGAAATTTGACCTGTGTAGACTGTAGATCGGTAAATTCTTTTCAAGTCTCTATTTTATTTTTTTCTTTTTTCCTGTTCGTTCTTTATTGGGGATTAGAGCTTGCTTTGTGGTGATACACAGACATTTCATTGTAAGTAAGTGATCTGCTTTGTTTCTATTTAGGAGCTTAAGTCTTCACTTCATTCTGTTCCTGAAGTTGTGGAACTGATTGGGGCTGAAAATGCAGAGCTGGTCTTAAAAGCCAGTGATCAGGATGGCGAAGAGAAGGTAAAAGCTATTTTGCGGGCAGTGTTCACGCACCTGATGTCAGCTAATAAAGGGAGAGTGACCGACGCCGTAAATAGTTTGAAAATTCGTCTGCATAAGGAAAATGGGGTGAGTTGATTGCTTGCTTTGTTTATTTATATAGTCTCTGCGAATTTCACATGAATGCCATCAACATAGACATTGCATATTTTGGCTGAAGGGTCTGAAACATGTGGTTTTGGTCTGTCCTCAGGGTCACACGATATTAATGAAATTATGGTCCAGAGTAAAAATTACTAATACTTATTCTGCTAGTTTCCTCCCTTTACTTGTGTTCCTTCTCCATATTGTGCAATGAAGATAGGGTACTCGGTCACTCTACTATTCACTATTCAGATGGCTTAATCTCTTCGAGTTACTATAATAATAGTTTCCTTGATTTTGTGATTATTTCTCTAACTTGTTTGTTGAGATATGTCATGTGTTACAACTTACAAGCATGATTAACTGATATCAGAACATTCTCATTTTGCATCAGGTAAGGCAGTTGACAGAAAAGGAGCATCTCGTGCTGCGGTTGGAAAAGCAATACCCAGCTGATATTGGTGTCATAGCAGCCTTCTTTCTTAATCATGTAAAACTCTCTCCCGGCGAAGCCTTGTTCCTCGGGCCAAATGAACCGCATGCATATTTATTTGGGGAGTGTGTTGAATGCATGGCAACTTCGGACAATGTTGTCCGAGCCGGCCTAACTCCCAAACACAGAGATGTCCAGACTCTTTGTTCCATGCTCACATACAAACAGGTAACTACATTAAGGCTCTTACTGTATCTTCTCAGCCAGCTGTTTAGTTTTCTTGTAGGAATTTACGGTTTGTTATGGTTAAATTTGATAGGACTGAGATTTTTGACATGAATATTGGACACTCAGTTTTTGATGCACTTTCTTCTCTATTTTCTTGCAGGGTTCTCCCGAGATCTTGCGAGGGGTTCCTCTAAATCCATCTGTAAATAGATACACTCCGCCATTCGAGGAATTCGAGATCGATCGATGTGTTCTTCCTAGAGGGGAAACAGTGGTGTTCCCATCAGTCCCAGGTCCTTCAATCTTTCTGATCACAGCTGGGAAAGGAAAAATGAACACAAAAGGATCACCAAAAGGACAAGAAATCACTGAAGGTGATGTTGTTTTTGCAGCTGCTTATACTGAGATTAGTGTTACTAGTGCATCCAAGTTGAATTTGTACAGAACAGGGCTTAATAGCAAATTTTTTCAAGATCCCTGAGTTTTAAGAATATTGCAGTTTGGTGTTATAGGCAATGATAGCAGAAGTTTAGTGTACATGCAAGAGTAATAAACAAGATCAAATAGTTTTATGGAGTTTGAGATTTAAAAAAAAAAAAAGAGATTTCATTATAGAGAGGAGGGGTTGTCCTGTTTTATGTTCCAATTGATTATCTGTTGATAGAAAAAAGGTGATTAAAAGACTTTTTCAGATGTATTATTCTATTTATCAACTTATATCAATAAAATGAAGTGCCTCCAAATGTTTAGATATGTACCTGTGGTTGAAATTTGTATCATTGGTCGAGTTTATTAACTCTCAACAATTATTAGTAAAACATAATATTATGTTTTAGTGCGTTAGTGATTCTTAATCTTTTCTAGGGGTACATAAATTTATCAACTTAGATAAATGATTTGTGTACACTATAAATAGTCACTGTATATAATAATTTAATGTTTTAAAACTACTAATCTAACTTTTAATATATGATTTTTTTATATATACTACAAATTGAAGGTTATAGACTTTAAAATGTGAAATTTCTCTAATTTTTCTAGAAAAAAAATAAAATAAAGATTACAAACTTCACAAAATATGAAATTTCCTGATTTCTTTACGTATAATTGAAATTGAAAGCTATATACTTTAAAATAATGTAAAATTTCTCTATTTTTACAGTGTTTCTAGAAAAATAGTGAAATCTCACATTTTAAAGTTTACAACTTTCAATTTCTTTGTTTGAAAAATTTTGTAATTCAATTAAAGACTACATTCTTTACTTTTATAGTGTTTCTAGAAAAATAGTGAAATCTTAATTTTTAAAGACTTCAATTTCAAATTAGGTTTAAAAATTATGTAATTTGATATTTTAAAGACTATAGACTTCACTTTTATAGTATTTCTAAAAAAATAGTGAAATCTCGCTTTTTAAAGTCTATAGTCTTCAATTTCTAATTAGTTAAAAAAATTATGTAATTCAATATTTTAAAGACTATAGTCTTTACTTTTACAGTGTTTCTAGAAAAATAGTGAAATTTCAATTTTTAAATTCTATAGACTTCAAATTCAAATTCTAATTAGGTTTAAAATTTATGTAATTCAATGTTTCAAATACTATAGTAATCACTTTTCTAGTGTTTCTAGAGAAATAGTGAAATCTCAATTTTTAAAGTCTATAGCCTTCAATTTCTAGTTAGTTTTAAAAATTATGTAATTCAATGATTTAAAGACTATAATCTTAACTTTTATAGTGTTTTTAGAAAAATAGTGATATCTCACTTTTTCACATCTATAGACTTCAATTTCTAATTAGGTATAAAAATTATGTAATACAATATTTTAAAGACTATAGTCTTCACTTTTAAAGTGTTTCTAGAAAAATATGAAATCTCACTTTTTAACGTCTATAGTCTTCAATTTCTAATTAGGTCTAAAAATGATGTAATTCATTTTTAAAGACTATAGTCTTTACTTTTACAGTGTTTCTAGAAATAGTGAAATCTCACTTTTTAAAGTCTATAGCCTTCAAATTCTTATTAGATTTAAAATTTATGTAATTCAATATTTCAAAGACTATAGCCTTCACTTTTATAGTGTTTCTAGAAAAATAGTGAAATCTCACTTTTTAAAGTCTATAGCATTCAAATTCTAATTAGGTTTAAAATTTATGTAATTCAATATGTCAAAGACTATAGTTTTTACTTTTATAGTGTTTCTAGAAAAATAGTGAAATCTCACTTTTTAAAGTCTAAAGCTTTCAAATTCTAATTAGATTTAAAATTTATGTTATTCAACATTTCAAAGACTATAACCTTCACTTTATAGTGTTTCTAGAATAATAGTGAAATCTCACTTTTTAAAGTCTATAACCTTTCAAATTCTAATTAGGTTTAAAATTTATGTAATTCAATATGTCAAAGACTATAGTCTTCACTTTTGTAGTGTTTATAGAAAAATAGTGAAATATCAACTTTAAAAATTTTTAGCATTCAATTTCTAATTAGGTTTAAACATTTGCAATTCAATATTTTAAATACTATAGTTTTTACTTTTATAGTGTTTCTTGAAAGCTAATAAAATCTAACTTTTTAAATGCTATAGCCTTCAATTTCTAATTAGGTTTAAATATGATGTAATTCAATATTTTAAATACTATAGCCTTTACTTTGATAGTGTTTCTAGAAAAATAGTGAAATATCACATTTTAAAGTCTATAACCTTCAATTTCTAATTAGGTTTAAATATTATGTAATTCAATAATTTAAAAACTATAGTCTTTACTTTTCAAGAAAAATAGAGAAATATCACTTTTTAAAGTCTATAGCCTACAATTTCTACTTTGTTTAAAAAATTATGTAATTCAATATTTTATAGACTATAGTCTTTACTTTTATAGTGTTTCTAGAAAAATAGTGAAATCCCACGTTTTAAAGTCTATAGCCTTAAATTTCTAATTAGGTTTAAAAATTTTGTTATTAAATATTTTAAAGACTATAGTCTTCACTTTGATTGTATTTCTAGAAAAATAGTTGAAATCTCACTTTTTGAAGTCTATAGCCTTCAATTTCTAATTAGGTTTCAAAATTATCTAATTCGATATTTCAAAAGGCTATAGTCTTCACATTTATAGTATTTCTAGAAAAATAGTGAAATATCACTTTTTAAAGTCTATAGCCTTCGAATTCTAATTAGGTTTAAAATATATGTAATTCAATATGTCAAAGATTATAGTCTTCACTTTTGTAGTATTTCTAGAAAAATAGTGAAATATCATTTTTTAAAATCTATAGCCTTCAACTTCTATTTAGGTTTAAAAATTTTGTAATTCAATATTTAAAGACTATAGAGTTTACTTTTATAGTGTTTCTCGAAAAATAGTGAAATCTAACTTTTTAAAATCTATAGCCTTCAATTCCTAATTAGGTTTAAAAATGATGTAATTCAATATTTTAAAGGCTATAGTCTTTAGTTTTATAGCGTTTTTAGAAAAATAGTGAAATTTCACTTATTAAAGTCTATAGCCTTCAATTTCTAATTAGTTTTAAAAATTATGTAATTCAACTATTTAAAGACCATAGTATTTACTTTTATGGTGTTTCTAGAAAATAGTGAAATCTCACTTTTTAAAGTCTATAGCCTTCAATTTCTAATTTGGTTTAAAAATTATGTTATTCAATATTTTAAAGTCTATAGTCTTCACTCTAATTGTGTTTCTAGAAAAATAATAAAATCTCACTTTTTAAAGTCTATAACCTTGAATTTCTAATTAGGTTTCAAAATTATCTAATTTGATATTTCAAAGGCAATAGTCTTCACTTTTATAGTATTTCTAGAAAAATAGTAAAATCTCACTTTTTAAATTCTATCGCCTTCAAATTCTAATTAGGTCTAAAATTTATGTAATTCAATATTTCAAAGACTATAGCCTTCACTTTTATAGTGTTTCTAGAAAAATAGTGAAATCTCACATTTTTAAGTCTATAGACTTCAAATTCTAATTATGTTTAAAATTTATGTAATTCAATGATTTAAAGACTATAGACTTTACTTTTATAGTGTTTTTGAAAAAATAGTGAAATCTCACTTTTTAAAGTCTATAGCCTTCAATTTCTAATTAGGTTAAAAAATTATGTAATTTAAGATTTTAAAGACTATTGTATTCAATTTTATAATGTTTCTGGAAAAATAATGAAATCTCACTTTTTAAAGTCTATAGCCTTCAATTTCTAATTAAATTTAAAAGTGATGTAATTCAACATTTTAAAGACTATATATTTCAGTTTTACAGTGATTCTCAAAAAAGAGTGAAATTTCACTTTTTATAGTCTATAACCTTCAATTTCTAATCATTTATCAAAATGATCTAATTCGATAATTCAAAGACTATAGTCTTCACTTTTAAGTATTTCTAGAAAATTTGTGAAATCTCACTTTTTAATGTCTATAACCTTCAAATTCTAATTAGGTTTAAAGTTTTTGTAATTCAATATTTCAAAGACTATAGCCTTCAGTTTTATAGTGTTTCTAGAAAAATAGTGAAATCTCACATTTTAAAGTCTATAATCTTCAAATTCTGATTAGGTTTAAAATTTATGTAATTGAATGATTTAAAGACTATTGACTTTACTTTTATAGTATTTTTGGAAAAATATTGAAATCTCACTTCTTAAAGTCGATAGCCTTCAATTTATAATTTGGTTTAAAAATTATGTAATTCAACATTTTAAAGACTATAGTATTCAATTTTTTAATGTTTCTAGAAAAATAGTGAAATCTTACTTTTTAAAGTCTATAGCCTTCAATTTCTAATTAGGTTTAAAAGTGATGGAATTCAACATTTTAAAGACTATAGACTTCACTTTTATAACGTTTCTGGAAAAATAGTGAAATCTCACTTTTTATAGTCTATAACCTTCAATTTTTAATTCTTTTTCAAAATGATCTAATTCGATATTTCAAAGACTATAGTCTTCACTTTTATAGTATTTCTAGAAAAATAGTTAAATCTCACTTTTTAAAGTCTATAGCCTTCAAAATCTAATTTGGTTTAAAATCTATTTAATTCAATATTTCAAAGTCTATAGTCTTGACTTTTATAATGTTTCTAGAAAAATAGTGAAATATCACTTTTTTAAAGTCTATAGCCTTCAATTTCTAATTAGGTTTAAAAATTATGTAATTCAACATTTTAAAGACTATCGACTTCACTTTTATAGTGTTTCTAGAAATATAGTGAAATCTCACTTTTTATAGTCTATAGTCTTCAATTTCTAATTAGGTTTAAAAATTATATAATTCAATATTTTAAAGACTATAGTCTTTAAATTTATTGTGTTTCTAGAAAAATAGTGAAATCTCACTTCTTAAAGTATGTAGCCTTTAATTTCTAATTAGTTTTAAAAATTATGTAATTCAATGATTTAAAGATTATAGTCTTTACTTTTATAGTGTTTCTAGAAAAATAGTGAAATCTCCCTTTTTAAAGTTTATACCCTTCAATTTCTAATTAGTGTTAAAAATTATGTAAGTCAACTATTTATAGACTATAGTCTTTACTTTCTATGGTGTTTCTAGAAAAAGAGTGAAATCTCACTTTTAAAAGTTTATAGCCTTCAATTTGTAATTAGGTTTAAAATTATGTAATTCAACTTTTTAAAGACTATATACTTTACTTTTATTGTGTTTCTAGAAAAATAGTGAAATCTCACTTTTTAAAATCTATAGCCTTCTATTTCTATTTAGGTTTCAAAATTATCTAATTCGATATTTCAAAGGCTATAATCTTCACTTTTATAGTTTTTTAGAAAAATAAAGAAATCTCACTTTTCAAAGTCTATAACCTTCAATTTCTAATTAGGTTTAAAATTTATGTAATTTAATGATTTAAAGACTATATACTTTACTTTTATAGTGTTTTTAGAAAAATAGTGAAATATCACGTTTTAAAGTCTATAGCCTTCAATTTCTAATTACGTTTAAAAATTATGTACTTCAAGATTTTAAAGACTAAGTCTTCAATTTCATAATGTTTCTAGAAAAATAGTGAAATCTCAGTTTTTAAAGTTTATAGTCTTCAATTTCTAATTAAGTTTAAAAATGATGTAATTCAACATTTTAAAGACTATAGACTTCAGTTTTATAGTGTTTCTAGAAAAATAGTGAAATCTCACTTTTTATAATCTATAGCCTTCAATTTCTAATTATTTTTCAAAATGATCTAATTCGATATTTCAAAGATTATAGTCTTCACTTTTATTATATTTCTAGAAAATTTGTGAAATCTCACTTTTAAAAGTCTATAGCCTTTAAATTCTAATTAGGTTTAAAATTTATGTAATTCAATATTTAAAAGACTATAGCCTTCACTTTCATAGTGTTTCTAGAAAAATAGTGAAATCTCACATTTAAAAGTCTATAGCCTTCAATTTATAATTTGGCTTAAAAATTATGTAATTCAACATTTTAAAGACTATAGTATTCAATTTTATAATGTTTCTAGAAAATAGTGAAATCTTAATTTTTAAAGTCTATAGTCTTCAATTTCTAATTTGGTTTAAAAATGATGTAATTCAACATTTTAAAGACTATAGACTTCACTTTTATAGTGTTTCTGGAAAAATAGTGAAATCTCACTTTTTATAGTCTATAGCCTTCAATTTCTAATTCTTTTTCAAATTGGTCTAATTCGATATTTCAAAGACTATAGTCTTCACTTTTTGAGTATTTCTAGAAAAATAGTGAAATCTCATTTTTTAAAGTTTAAAGTCTTCAAATTCTAATTAGGTTTAAAATATTTGTAATTCAATATTTCAAAGTCTATAGTCTTCACTTTTATAATGTATCTAGAAAAATAGTGAAATATCACTTTTTAAAGTCTATAGCCTTCAATTTCTAATTAGGTTTAAAAATGATGTAATTCAACATTTTAAAGACTTTTGACTTCACTTTTATAGTATTTTAGAAAAATAGTGAAATCTCACTTTTTATAGTCTATAGTCTTCAATTTCTAATTAGGTTCAAAAATTATGTAATTCAATATTTTAAAGACTATAGACTTTAAATTTAATGTGTTTCTAGAAAAATAGTGAAATCTCACTTATTAAAGTATCTAGCCTTCAATTTCTAATTAGTTTTTAAAATTATGTAATTCAATGATTTAAAGATTGTAGTCTTTACTTTTATAGTGTTTCTAGAAAAATAGTGAAATCTCACCTTTTAAAGTCTATAGCCTTCAATTTCTAATTATGTTTAAAGATTATGTAATTCAATGATTTAAAAACTATTGTCTTTACTTTTCTAAAAAATATACATAAATATGACTTTTTAAAGTCTATATAGCCTATAATTTCTACTTCAGTTAAAAAATTATGTAATTAAGTATTTTATAGCCTATAGTCTTTACTTTTATAGTGTTTCTAGAAAAATAGTGAAATCTCACATTTTAAAGTCTATAGCCTTCAATTTCTAATTAGTTTAAAAAATTATGTAATTCAACTATTTAAAGACTATAGTCTTTACTTTTATAGTATTTCTAGAAAAATAATGAAATCTCACTTTTTAAAGTCTATAACCTTCAAATTCTAATTAGGTTTTAAATTTATGTAATTTAATTATTTAAAGACTATAGACTTTACTTTTATAGTGTTTTTGGAAAGATAGTGAAATATCACTTTTTAAAGTCTATATCCTTCAATTTTTAATTAGGTTTAAAAACTGTATAATTCAAGATTTTAAAGACTATAGTCTTCAATTTTATAATGTTTCTAGAAAAATAGTGAAACCTCACTTTTTAAAGTATATACCTTCAATTTCTAATTAGGTTTAAAAATAATGTAATTCAACATTTTAATGACTTCAGACTTCAGTTTTATAGTGTTTCCGGAAAACTGGTGAAATCACACTTTTTATAGTACATAACCTTCAATTTCTCTTTATTTTTCAAAACGATCTAATTCGATATTCCAAAGACTATAGCCTTCACTTTTAAAGTATTTATAGAAAAGTTGTGAAATCTCACTTTTTAAAGTCTATAGTCTACAAATTCTAATTAGATTTAAAATTTATGTAATTCAATATTTCAAAGACTATAGTCTTCACTTTTATAGTGTTTCTAGAAAAATAGTGAAATCTCACGTTTTAAAGTCTATAGCCTTCAAATTCTAATTAGGTTTAAAATTTATGTAAGTCAAATTTGAAAGACTATAGCCTTCACTTTTACAGTGTTTTTAGAAAAATAGTGAAATCTTACTTTTTAAAGTCTATAGCCTTAAATTTATAATTATGTTTAAAAATTATGTAATTCAATGATTTAAAAACTATAGTCTTTACTTTTTCTAAAAAGAATATAGAAATATCCATTTTTAAACTTTATAGCCTATAATTTCTACTTCAATTAAAAAATTATGTAATTCAGTATTTTATAACCTATAGTATTTACTTTTATAGTGTTTCTAGAAAAATAGTGAAATCTCACTTTTTAAAGTCTATAGCCTTCAATTTCTAATTAGTTTTAAAAATTATGTAATTCAACTATTTAAAGACTATAGTCTTTACTTTTATGGTGTTTCTAGAAAAATAGTGAAATCTCACTTTTTAAAGTCTATAGCCTTCAATTTGTAATTAGGTTTAAAAATTATGCAATTAAATGTTTTAAAGACTATAAGCTTCACTTTTATTGTGCTTCTAGAAAAAATAGTGAAATCTCACTTTTTAAAGTATATAGCCTTCAATTTCTAATTAGTTTTAAAAATTATGTAATTCAATGATTTAAAGATTATAGTCTTTACTTTTATAGTGTTTCTAGAACAATAGTGAAATCTCACTTTTTAAAGTCTATAACCTTCAATTTCTAATTAGTTTTAAAAATTATGTAAATAAATATTTTAAAGACTATATACTTCACTTTTATTGTGTTTCTAGAAAAATAGTGAAATCTCACTTTTTAAAGTCTATAGCCCTCTATTTCTAATTAGGTTTAAAAATTATCTAATTTGATATTTCAAAGGCTATAGTCTTCACTTTTATAGTATTTCTGGAAAAATAATGAAATCTCACTTTTTAAAGTCTATAACCTTCGAATTCTAATTAGGTTTAAAATTTATGTAATTTAATGATTTAATGACTATAAAATTTACTTTTATAGTGTTTTTGGAAAGATAGTGAAATATTACTTTTTAAAGTCTATAGCCTTCATTTTCTAATTAGGTTTAAAAACTGTATAATTCAAGCTTTTAAAAACTATAGTCTTAAATTTTATAATGTTTCTAGAAAAATAGTGAAATATCACTTTTTAAAGTATATAACCTTCAATTTCTAATTAGGTTTAAATATAATGTAATTCAACATTTTAAAGACTATAGACTTCAATTTTATAGTGTTTCCGGAAAACTAGTGAAATCTCACTTTTTGTAGTCTATAGCCTTCAATTTCTAATTATTTTTCAAAATGATCTAATTCAATATTTCAAAGACTATAGTCATTACTTTCATTGTGTTTTTGGAAAAATAGTGAAATATCACTTTTTAAAGTCTATAGCCTTCAATTTCTAATTAGGTTTAAAAATTATATAATTCAAGATTTTAAAGACTATAGACTTCACTTTTATAGTGTTTTTGGAAAAATAGTGAAACCTCACTTTTTATAGTCAATAGCCTTCAATTTCTAATTAGGTTTAAAAATTATGTAATTCAATATTTTAAAGACTATAGTCTTTACTTTTATTGTGTTTTTAGAAAAATAGTGAAATCTAACTTTTTAAAGTATATAACCTTCAATTTCTAATTAGTTTTAAAAATTATATAATTCAATGATTTAAAGATTATAGTGTTTCAAGAAAAATTGTAAAATTTCACTTTTTAATGTCTTTAGTCTTCAATTCCTAATTTGGTTTAAAAATTATGTAATTCAATATTTCAAAGACTATGTCTTCACTTTTATAGTGTTTCTAGAAAAATAGTGAAATCTCACTTTTTAAAGTCTATAGTCTTCAAATTCTAATTAGGTTTAAAATTTAATTCAATATTTCAAAGAATATAGTCTTCACTTTTATAATATTTCTAGAAAAATAGCAAAATCTCACTTTTTAAAGTCTATAGGCTTCAAATTCTAATTAGGTTTAAAATTTATGTAATTCAATATTTTAAAGACTATAGTCTTCACTTTTATAGTGTTTCTAGAAAAATAGTGAAATATCACTTTTTAAAGTCTATAGCCTTCAATTTCTAATTAGTTTTAAAAATTATGTAATTCAATGATTTAAAGACTATTAGTCTTAACTTTTATAGTGTTTCTAGGAAAATAGTGAAGCCTCACTTTTTTAACGTCTATATCATTCAATTTCTAATTAATTATAAAAATTATGTAATACAATATTTTAAAGATTATATAGTCTTCACTTTTATAGTGATTCTAGAAAAATAGTGAAATTTCATATTTTAAATTCTATAGTCTTCAATTTCTAATGAGGTTAAAAATGATGTAATTCAACATTTTTAACTATAGTCTTCACATTTATAGAGTTTTTAGAAAAACAGTGAAATCTCACTTTTTAAAGTCATAGTCTTTAATTTTTAATTAGGTTTAAAAATGATGTAATTCATTATTTTAAAGATTATAGTCTTTACTTTTATAGTGTTTCTAGAAAAATTGTGAAATATCACTTTTTAAAGTCTATAGCCTTTAATTTCTAATTAGTTTTAAAAATTATGTAAATCAATGATTTAAAGACTTTAGTCTTTACTTTTATAGTATTTCTAGAAAAATTATGAAGTCTCAATTTTTAAACTCTATAACCTTCAATTTCTGATTAGATTTAAAAAATTTGTAAAATTCAATATTTTATAAACTATATTATTTCTTTTATAGTGTTTCTGGAAAAATAGTGCAATTTCACTTTTTAAAGTCTATAATCTTCAATTTCTAATTGGGTTTAAAGACTATATACTTTTAAATGTGAAATTGCTCTATTTTTTTAGAAACACTATAAAATAAAGACTATAGACTTTAAATTATAAAATTATATGATTTTTTTACATATACTACAATTTGAAGACTATATATTTCAAAACATGAGATTTGTGTATTTTTCTAGAAACATTTTAAAACAAAGTCTATAAACTTTAAATTATGAAATTACATAATTATTTTACATATATTATTAATTGAAGGATATAGACTTTAAAATATGAGATTTATCTAATTTTTCTAGAAATACTAGACTTTAAATTATGAAATTACATGATTTTTTTTATTTACACTATAAATTGAAGGCTGTAAACTTCAAGATGTGAGATTTCTATATTTTTATAGAAACTGTAAAACAAAGACTATAGACTTTAAATTATAAAATTAATTGATTATTTTACATATACTACTAATTGAACGCTATAATCTTTAGTTTTATACATTTGAAAAAAGTTATATTATATTATATTGTAAAATATACAGTCTTATGTTTTATATGGTAAAATATATCTTAATTTTTTTTTCTGTTCCTTTGCTATCGAAACAAGTTTAACAATCTTGTGATAAAGATTTATCCCAATAATTCTTATTTTCAAGATACAATTATAGATTTAATTTTAATACACTCTCAACATTAATATCATAAAAACTGACCCCAAATATTGATTGTCATATTAATATGATAAATGACTCTACTACTTACAACTTAAAAACTTAAATAAATACAAATTTGTGTATAAAACAGTTAAAAACTGTATCAAAATTAAACTCCTCAATTATTTTTATGTTAGTCCTATCAAGAGTTAACTACATGCGGCAAACTCAACATTCCTCAAGCTTTATTTTCTAATATCAACATTCCTATGTAAGTAACTGTTTCATAGTCTATGTAAGTAATTAAGATGAAAAAAGAAGATGGATATCGATACCATAGGTCTAAATATCAATAAATAAACAATTAAAACATAAAAACTAGATATGATTGATTAAAACCATAACATAAGATATAGGGTTGCAATCTAAGTGCAAAACTGCAACTATCCAATGCAAACTAAATTGATCAGTGACAAGCAAAGGCAGTATCAAGAAAGCAATTCAAATTCATGACCGCATCAAGCAGAGTATAAAAATGCTCTACATTTTGTAAAGATCTTAATGTCAATCTAAGTGATCAAGCATCAAAGAAAACTCACAAGTCAAAAATTTGGATGAAGTTGGAACATAAATCCTAAAATTCCATTAAGGACAAGCATTATTTCATGCTTCTGTGATTGGAAACTCGAAAACTACATCTTTTCCGGTAAGCTTCCTGTAAACTCCAGAGAAAGTTTCGAGCTTGGATCCGGTGTTGATGCGCTCCTTGGGGTCCAAGAAAACCTTGATAAGATGGACAGTAGTCAAGTTAGAAGCAGTTTCTAAAGGATGAACATGCAAATTTAAATTAGTATGAATCCCACAAGCGCTTACTTTGGTTATCTTTGATCCGTCAAGTCTATATCTGACACGTTTGCCGACAATCTCCGCAGGATGCACAACATCCTCAAGCATAGCATCATGGACAGCAGTCAAAGTGCGTGTTCGGGGACGCTGAACAGCAGACCCCTTCTTTGGAGGCCGCACAATCCTTCTTGTGGCAACCATCACAACATCCTGCCATTTGGTCCAATCTTCAGTTAATATAATTTGGCAATACACAGATAAATAAAAAGTAAATTGAAAAGAAAAGGCGCATTAATTTCATATTAAGGTCAAATGTAGTAAAAAAACAACCTTCCCACTGAACTTCTTCTCCAATTCTCCCACAAGACGAGTATGGATTTTGCGGAACGCCTTCCTCAATCTGTAAGGCACGTAGATGACTACAGCCTTGCGATTCGCAGCCAAATCCATTTGGCTGCATGGAAAAGAGTATAATCTTCATTCAATTATCGAAAAAAAGAAGAGAATATAGTCTTCACAGCGAGGAGCAATATTTTGAACTCAAAACATAAAGCTAAGAATTATCTATAACATACTTACATTGCTTGGTTTATGTATAGGTCTTTTAAGTCACTTTTCAGATCCTGATTAGTGTTCTCCAAATCAAAGAGGTACTGAAAAAAACATCAAATTGCAGGGTTTCAATAAAGAGCATGGTGTTAAGTTCATCAAATTGTTATCATTCTCAAAAAGAGACAACATATACCTGTGCAACGGTCTCCTCGAATTCAGTTGGCTCGACATCCTTGTCCTTGTGGATTTTCTTCCTTGAGGTGTACATTTTCACTAATCTGTTCCATGATAAACAACAACCATCACAATTATCTCATGGAAAATTATTTTTCATCTGCCCAAAACTAATCCAAATATATTAAGTCCTGACCTAAAAGCTCAAAATGAAAAAAGAAAAATTGACTTCAATTTCTTCAAAGAACACAAAGTGTAAACATGTTTTCCACCTCTCACAGTTTCAAGAATCATAAACAAACAAAGACAAGCACAAATTCATATGAAAGGTGACTAATTTAGTCGTCGAACATTGTCAAGCACTATTTAAAAAAAAAAAAAACCCAAATATCAAGTGTAGAATAATTATCAACAAAACCATCAAAGAGAGAGAAAAGAACTTCTCAACAACATCTCCTTCCATGATTAGTACTTGTAAATTCAGGTTCTTTATTCAAATCATCAACCCCTTAATTTGTTACAACTAAGTTCCCTAGATACTCTAACCAACCAACAAACTAATCTATTCACATGTCATTAGCATAAAAAACAACTACTCATGTAGGGAAAATATACATAAAAAAGGCGGGGGGGGGGGGGGGGGGGGAAATGGATTTTTTTTTCGAACAATAGGGGTAGAAGGGAACCCAGAATATTATTACTGAACAATGAAATTGAAGTGCGATTTGGCGATTAGAAGGGAATAGCAAGGAAGATAGAAGGTTGAGAATTGATGAGAGAAAATACGTACCAAATGGTTGTGTTGTGGCTGTGCTCTGCTTCTGCTTGGGTTTCAGGGGAGAGGGAGACAGAGGAAGCGGCACTTATGTGCTGACCACTATTTTATACTGCACAATGTTGAGGTTGCCCTAATATTTTTTTTTTTTTGGAGATAATTTTTTTATTATTTTACAGCAAATCCCCGACTATTTTTTTTTTATATCAAATCTATACTTATCGTGAAGAAAATTTGAATTATTTTATTGTTATAAGATAAAAGTATTAATTACTCTATGCTTGATTAGTTTTTTTTTAAGAATTTTGTTAACAAGTGTTTTGAAGTTAGGTTAAAGAATAAAACCTAAAAATTTCAATTTCGATAGTGCAAAGTTTTAGTTTTAACCTAAACTCTAAATTTTAAAGAATCATGTATTGTCATGTAAAATAATATTTAATTCAACAATTATCTTAAAGATTTAATATTATGATTAGATAGCAATATAAAATAAAACTCTTTTACATATCACAATTAATCTCATAAGTTTAACACTTTGGCTAATTTCAATTTTTTCTTAATGTTAATTTCATATTTACCATCCTTAAATAAGATTGAGTTTTATGAAAAAAGTTCTTCTAATAAAAAGTATAGTAATTTTATCCTCGTACATTTATTTGGGAAAAATATAAATAAAAATGTGAAGGATAATCTAATTATTTTAACATATTAAAAACATGAAAAATGCTCATTCTACTCTATAAAATTAGCTACCATCAGCCACTATATGTAATAATCCAACCAATTAAAACTATTAATCTAACAATGTACGCTAAAAACATTAATGTGTATTCACAAAAAAAAATATTAATCTGTTTTCTTAATATCTGCACAAAAATCTTAGAAGATTATTAAAAACAGAATGGAAGGAGTATATCTTAATAAACCAATTCGCCATAAGTCATATTAATGGTTCAAATAAAAAGGAGTTGATTTAGCTATGGGACCAAAATTATCTCAAGAAATGAAGCAAATCTTTACATTCCGATGCATAAAATCACAGCAAAACCATTTTATGAATGATGCAGCTTTGATCACTGCATTACAATACAATAGTATTACTTCTATTTAGAACAATAAAAAGGTAGTACATAACAATAGATGAAAAAATATCTTCTATTTAGATATATTTTGCTTTGATCACTGCATAATTCCTTTCTCTGATGTTTCCTTCTTCTTACTGGTCTAAACCATTTAGCCATGACAGAACAACATTTGCGCCTTTCTCCCACGTAACGTCCAGCATCATGTCGTGGGCAATTCCTTCGACACACACCGGTGAAACGCCGTAGAACTCTGCTGTTTCTTTTAGTCCTACTGCATCCTATAACAAACAAAAGGGGGGCAAACATGATGATGGAAAAGGAGTAAACTATTGAAATTCAAATCAATGCTGCAGAAATATTTGGTAGAGAAGATTACAACATGGGGGGAAATGCACTTTTTAGACATAGAACATACCACAATGAAGTCATCTTTTGCACCCAAAACAAGAACCTCCAGAGGAAGGTTTGGTGCAGAAGGAACTGGGAGCGAAGAATTCAGCTTTCTTAAATCAATCAATGGCAACCTTGAACTTTCTTTCATTAGCTCTTGATATCTGAAATTCATAAACAATGCAAGCTAAAGGCATGGTGATTAAGTTTACGAATAACAACCAATACGAATATGATATTAACAGGAAAATGAAGTTCAAGTTCAACCAGAAAGAATTCATCACTTTCTATCTGAAATTACTACAATATAAAGTCAGGGACGCAAAAAATCAATGTATTTTGCGTCTAAGGAAATCAGATATTTCTGTAGTTCTGATTTCTGAGGCTCCATCGATGATCAACTTTTCAATGTCATGTTACTACATATTTTAAATGGGATTCTCCCTTTAGATATGATACTAATCAACATTGTTTGGGGTCATGCTTGAGTTAATTTGCCTAATCGACAGTTTCATTTCAAATTTTGACGAATATATATTCTGAAGCATATTCTTTCCATTGCAAATTTCAATGGAAGTGCTCATGGGAGAATGAATGATCTCAGGAAAACAAACCTTTTAACAACATGATCCTCCATTGTGGCTGAAAAAAATGTCTCCCTACAAAGAGGAAGAGAGGTTTGAAAAGCTTTTGCCGCCAAGCTTCTTGTCACCTACCAGGTGGTGGATGCATATAAGAAGATGATAAATACAGAAAAAATTCACATTCTTCAGGGAAGAAAGATCAGTCTAAAATACCTTGAATGCAGCAATGGGGTTGGAAAAGAGATATCGCCAGACCAGCCCACTAATAAACATAAAGAAAAATTCTCAAACATCGCAATCTCATTTAGAAGATGTAATCGTGATGCACTAGAGAGCTTAGTTAGTTACCTATTACCAGCAGGAGGCACCGAGCAGAGAAGGACAGCTCCTCTAAGTTTCGGGTACAGATTTTCTGTTAATAGAATCAAGCTCAAACGATATTAATACAATGAACCAAAAAAGAAAAGCTGTAAGATAGCAAAAGCATGTTTCTAAGATTAGAAAAATATATAATATCCATATGATAAGAAGGTGAGCCTAGCACAACAGTAAAGTTGCTGCCATGTGACTTAAAGGTCACATATTCAAATCCTGAAAAGTTGCATACATCTACCCTCTCAACCCCAACTGGTGGCAACGTCATGCATTGGGTCACCCTTATAAAATCATGAAATCATATACAGATCACATGGCCCATTGCCTCAATCTTAAGCATTGAAGGCATTCATGAAGTCAAACACGCATGGCCAAGATGAAGACTCTTCCTTCAAAAGTGTTCCTCAACAATAAAATCTTTAAACCCATGGTATCAGTACTGTAATTAGAATGGGAAAATAATTATTAATTTTTTGGGCTAATTTAATCATTGCATGAGCCCAGAATACAGAATCCCCTTATCACTTCACAACAACCATGTCCATGAATAAGCAAAAATCAGAAAGTTACCTTTGAGTTTGTCACTTCCTAAATTGGACATATAATACTGAATAATAAGTCCTCCAAATGAATGTCCAAGTAATACAGGTGGTGATTGAACTTTTTGGTTGATGAAATCTGCTATATCTCTTGCATGTGTCTACTGCAGAATTCAGCACAAGCAGGAAATTGGAAAACCATGGATCAAAGTTCATAGAAAACATTACAAGTAAACCTTACTATACCTGAAGTGTGCCAGCAACTGAATCAACAGGTTCATCACTTTCACCCTACCAAAGCAGAATTGAACAAACAAAGAAATCTTATTTATAGTTCACATTTTCTCATTTCACAATTTCCATCACAAAATTCCCAAAAAAAAAAACCAAAGATGCCCTAAAAGGCTAAAATCTCCATTAATTTGTACACAATTCCCCAAAAAAGAAAAATGGGTGTCTTAAAAAAGCAATCTTTTTTTTTTATTTTCAATTATTAGAAGACAATGAGAAATGGAGAATGTGGATGAGATAGAGAGAAAGAAAGGACCTGCCCTAAGAGACTAAGAGCATAGCAATCAAAGCCAGAAGAAGAGAAGAAAGGTAACCAGTGTTCAGCCCAACACCAAGCAGCATGGTAGCTTCCATGAACAAATACCAAAGGTGGATTTTCTTCTTCAACATTCATCTTCTTCTTCTTCTTCTTCTGCACAATGACTTCCATGTTCAGACCAGAGGGAAGCTCGTGGAAAACACGAGACTGCCCTTGTTTCAGATCGAATGGGACCCGCATCTTGTTGCTTCTGCTGCTGAGTACCGCCACCACAGGATTCCAAGAAGAACGGTTCAGAATATGGCGTCGGTGGAACCAAGAAACAGAAGACACAGCCACCATTGCCATGTTTCTTCTTCTTCTTCAAAGGTTTGGTCTTTTCGCACCAAACAAAGATAAGGATGTCACAGTCACAAAGAATCTGAAGCGACGAGTTCTTTGGCTTGTTTTATTTTATAATAAAAAAATGTTAATTTATTAGCTAATAATGAAAAAAAATTATACTATTGGTCTATAAAAGTTAATCCTTATTTTTATAGCTAAAAATCCATTTTTAAGATAAAACTCATATACATATTTGTATATGTGAAAAAAAAAGGCTAACTTTGACATTACTCCATAATATTTTTTTAAGATAAAACTCAGATACATATTTCCAAAATGAAGCTAATATTGGGTCTCAAAGCCCAAAAGTTTTAGAGTAAAATGAGAAAAACTGCATTGTGTTGGCCCAAAAAAATCAGCACCACAAAACAGCAAAATCTTCTACAGTTTCATTCTTCATTACTCTCTTCATCGTTTATTACTGAGCAGCCACCACTGCAAGGTATGCGCTTTTCTTCACTGGCTTTATACCCCAAGTTTCAAGTTGAGAACTTTCTTCTCTTCAATTAGGTTTTCAAGCTGAATATTATGGATTGTTGCTTATTTTATTGATTCAATTGAACCCCAAGTTTACTGAGACTATGTAGTAAAGTGGGAAAGTGCCAAGTTTTTTTTTTTTTTGGTTAATATATTAGTTTGATGAAATGCCCAAATTTTTGTTATTTTTTACTATGATATGTGGGTTTGTGCACCTTAAACTGTGTATGCTTGAGGATATGGTTTTAGGTTTTTGTATTTTGGACTTGGAATTTAAATAAGTAAATAACTCTGAAATTGGATTCCTGAATTTGTTTGGCTGTTTTGTTTGCTAATGTCATTGATGACTTAATATGCACAATGTACAATTGCTGATTGTGGATTAGGAATCTGATTTGTGGGGTTTGTATGTTTTAAATTTACAAGCTTGAATGTTTGGTTTAACTTGAATTTGATTTGATTTGGTTTTCATGTTTTGCTGTTCCAGAACAAGCATAAGTTTCATAAAACTGATTCTTATTGAATAATAATAAGGGTTTTGCTAAAAAGTAGAAATTTTTACCTTGGAAACACTAACTCTTATATTTTCTATGTAATGGACTCACTACAATATTTTAAATTTTTCTAAAACTTACCATTATCATTCCCTGTAGAATTCAATTATCTTGTGATTTTAGCTATTATTGTTACATGTATTTGTTGTAACACTGAATAAAATTCATTTAGTATCGTGCATGTTCCTTTATCTCTTTTTTTTCTCCTGGTTCTTAGTATTAAGTAACACCCTTTGTGAGCATTCCTGTGAATTGTGGTCACTGAGAAACACAGTTTATCATGTGAAACTCTATCCACCATTGCAGTGCACATAATTTTTTTCATCCCCATAAATTATTGTTACAATGATATCTTCACCTTGCTTTTATGATGAGCATTATTACACGTGATTTCGCGTCATCATCGTGTGTTTCAATTTAGGTTTAATGTTCAATTAACAAGAAGGTTAACAGAACCAGAACACCGCATGTCTTCGTGTAACTGATTCGACACAACTATTCTTTCTTTCGTGTTTTTGAATTGCTCAAGATACAGGTATGGAAACAGAATCATGTCCTAGGCCCCAAGTGAAAGCCACAATTCAACTTGGCACAGAATCATATTCTGTTCAGGCAAACAAAGGTTCTTTATCGGAGCAATTAGTTTCGTTGAAAGAGGAAAGCATGATCATATTGAAGGACTTCATAACAAAGCATAACATTCCTCACGATGTCCCTGATGAGCCACTAGAAGCCTCTTCAGAAGATGATGAAGATGATACTCCTGAGAAGCCTCAAGTGAAGTCTAAGAAAACTAAGCTTACTTAGCTTTCAACACGTGTATCTTTATATATTTAGTGTGTTTGGATTAGCTTATTTTGTGTTCGAATCAACCTATAATTTAAGGCTTCCAATGATAGCTTTTGAAAGGAAAAAGAGATTATTTTTTTCCCAAGATAGTCTTTTCTAGACATGCTCTTATTGTATTCAAATTCAAGAACTAACTTTCAGATTTATGGAAATGATGTTGTTGTGTGATCTTATGCTTTTAGCTGCTTTTCTGGTTATTTATCAGTGTCTTTATGGTTATTTCTGCAGCTGAAGTAATGTTTGCAATCTTCATTGGTTTGAATTAGTGACCAACATATGAACATTTAGCAAAATCTGTCACCTATTGAGGAGTTAAAATTCCAATGCGAGAGTTTGAAAAGCTTCTTTAGTATAAATTATCTTGTCAAGTACTTTGACATGTTACTGTGTGTAAGGTTAAGGTTGGTCACAAAAACTGTGTGTGAGTAAGGTTAAAGGTTGGTCACAAACTGTGTGTGAGTAAGGTTGTGGTCATGGAAGTTGGGATTTTTCAACGCAAAATAATATTCATGGGAAAAGGTATATTTTTTTCAAAATAAAAACCTGAATTCCAACATTTCCATGAATGAGAATGATAATAAAAGAGATATTTTCATTGAAGAATGTAAGTTTTATGAACATTTTATTTATAACATTGAATCAAACATAGGTCCTACTATCCAAATATTTAAAGTCATAAAACATTCGACTTAAAAAGTCATATAAACTGAGTATTTTGATTGAATGACTGTCTAAAATATTTATACTATCATGGTATTAAAATTGAGGTGATGCTAAATGAACAATACAAAATCCGCCCAACCCGCAAATAAATGAGATTTTTTGCCATAATTACTCAACCCATTACAATCTCAATGATTATTTGGGCAAAAACCAAAGCCAAAATAAGTCCATTAGGCTGTATGGGCTGGTTTTTCATTGTCGATTTATCATTATTGTAAAATTGAACTCATGTTATTTATTAGGGTAAGAATTCAGTAGCCTTTTTGATAATGCACTACTTTTGTTTAAAGTTTACCGTCTAAAATAGGAAAAATTCAGTCATATATCTAAAGCTGCTACATCCTATTACCTATATTTTCATCTACTCACATCTCATATTTTCACTTTTTTTTTTTTAATTTCAATTCTTATCCAAATTAATTATTTTCCTCCATTTTCTGCATATTTGGCTCAAAACAACCAGTACAAAATTTGTTTGTCCTTCTCCATTTGTACGAAAAGTAAAAGCACGAAGCACCCATTTCTAACCAATTTTCACAACATACACAAGCACCATATTCTATTGTAAGGAAGAGGTATAATGGGTCGCGTGATCATAACTCGCTCTCAACTCGGACGAGTCACTCGGTGGTTTCTGACTCACCACCACCACTCTCCTCCTCCTTCTTCTTCAACCACCATCACATCATTCATAAAGCAATGGTCAACAACAACAAAAACATCATCATCGTCTTCTTCTTCGTCGGAGAAACAACAGAAAACGTTGCCGGAGAACATTGTGAGACTGACGTGCAGTTCCACAGATAAATCTGGTTTTTGTGTAGTGTATTTGGTTGGCACTTGTCATATTTCTAAGGTACCACTCCACACTCAACTCCATGCAACTTTCTTTTTATTCTTCCTCCATTGTTATTCTCTCTGTTTTTTAGGGAAAAGTACCAAACTTTATGGTAAAAAAATTTAATTTTTCCTTCTAAGTTTGTAAGATACTACTATTAAAGAATATAAAATAGTAATATATTATCATTTGTCACTCAATCATATATATATATATATATATATATATATGAAGAACCGGTAGTAAAAACTAAAAAAAGTACTTAATTTTAAGCCATATAAAATATTTAAATTGTTAAGGAGGATTCTGCTAAATAATGCTCAACATTGAAAGCTTATGGTTCATTGATTGCAGAAATCAAGCTTAGAAGTTAAAACATTGATCAACACTCTGAAACCAGAGGTACTTCTCTCTAAACTCTTAACATTTGCTATTTTCATAGTTGATTAACAAAAAGGGTAAGTTTAGTTGAACAAGTAGATTTTTCATGATGAAACCACATGCCTTGATTTTGTTATCTTGCAGGTTGTCTTCCTAGAATTGTGCAAAGAACGTCTATCATTGCTTACAATCAAAGATATCAAGGTAATATATATATATATATATATATACTTCCTTTTTTTGTAATGGCATGTTCCATTTGTAAATTGTAAGAATAAAATTCTGCAGGTGATGTGAAAGTGGCTTAATACTAGCTTGACATATTTTCAGAAAAATGAAACATAACTTCAGTAAATAACTAAATATTCACTTATGTTTGTTAATTTTCATTTACATGTTTCTTCTTTTCAGGAACCTACTGTGGAAGAAATTATTGCAATGATGATGACGAAAAAGACTAACATTCTTGGAATGCTTATAAGCTTGATATATAGGCTGGCATGTTCTTATGTTTGAAAGATTTTCAGTCTATTACCCTGTTTTTCTTTGTAATTCATTAAGAGAAGAGTTAGTTGGATAATTTTTTTTCTCGACCTTCGTGACAACGAACATTCTATCCACTGTTGGTTAGTGTGTGGATCTTATTTGAATGAGGTCGTCATCCCATCTAATAATGGATGAAGTGTTCGTTGGCACAAGGGTAAAAAAAGAATCACACAAATAACATAACCCATGCACTAACTCTCCTACATTGCCATGAATTTCTGACAGATTGCTGCAGAACGTAAGATCATCCCTGGTTCTGAATTTCGTGTGGCATATGAAGAAGCAATGAAGTATGGTGGCAAGGTGGTACTTGGTGATCGGCCTGCTCAGGTTGGATGAGTTATATTGTTTGGAAGTTTTTGATTGTTGAATTCCTGTATGTTGTGTTGTTTAAATATTATATTCTGAAGTATACAGAGTCTTAATTCTATATAATTAAGATACTATATCCTTGAATACTTGTTATTCCTATTGCATTCTTCAGCCACATTCAACCAGAAATTCAACATATCCAAATGTGTGTCTCCAGAAGCTTAATTACTGATATTGCATGCATAGTAGTTAGAATCTTATGATTTACAATTCAATTCGATCTAACAGGCTAGAATGTAACTGTCAATTTTCATTTTCCAGCAATTGTTATTATATATGCTTTCAACTTGATATGAATTGTGTGGTGCATTGTTAGGTGTAGTCAAAATGTTAAACATACCATATATTAAATAATGTGTCCACCATATATGACATATTGTGCACATCATATATCACATGTCGCAAAGAAAGATAATGTTGCAACATGCGATATATGATATACACAACGTGTTATATATGGTATGCATGATATTTTGACTGTTTTGACTGGTATTTTGTTGTACACCAATATTTTTTGTATATTTTATTACATAATGGTTAGGAATGTATTGATATCGTAATATGCTGATGAAGACAGATTACCCTTACTAGAGCATGGAGAAGGATGCGACTATCAGAATTGAAAAGAGTTTTTTCTTTGTCAAGTTCAATTGAAGATCTTCTTCCTTGCATAGTAGATTGTTCAAGCTTAATTGATATCCTTATGAAAATGGTAAGCTTCAAAATCCTCATAATAGTAGTGGTGGGAAGTAGTTACATTACATTACTTCTAAAGTTCTTCTTGTCTTTGTTCTAAATTGGGTTTGTTTTCTTCAGCATAAGGCGAGCGATGACATGAGCATGGACGCAATAAATCGTTTTACTCAGGAGATGAGTAAGATAAGTCCAACTTTAATGGAGACTTTCATACATGAACGAGATAAGTAAGATATCTCCAACTTTTTCTGCTATTTGAGATAAGAAATTTATGTTTGCTTGTCTCAACGTTGTTCCTTATCCTTGTTACACAATAAGGCTCAATCTGTATACATTCTGTATTATGTTTGGTAGAATAAATCTTAGTGTTTTCATCTTACCCCTGCTTTGTCTAAAATTTGTTACTACCTTGACTTTATTCTGCTTATGATTCATTTGATTATTGCTCCAATCCTCAATGTCCCTTTTCGCTTTCGAAAATTTCAGATTCATGTCTTTTGGAATATTACATGAGGCAAAAAGGAGTCGATCCGTCGTTGCTGTCGTCGGAAAGGCGCATTTAGAAGGGATAAAGAAGCACTGGCAGAAGCATATATCGGTCGGTCAGTGAACATTGTGTTATTTCTATCTTTCGCTTGCATTTCATTCATCAATGAGATTATACCATGTTAACTTCAAAATTCAAACCATACATATAAGTTTTCATAATTCATATATACATTTTCTTAACCACTTTTTACTTCCATTCTAAGTAACTTCATCTAGAATTGTCAGTTTTGCTAACTACATTTTTTGAATTAACTTTTCCTCAGATAGACGATCTGAAGGATCTCCTGTCAGTTCCGCCGCCTTGGGAACCTACCATGTCTGCAAAAGTCCTTACTTCTGTTGGTGTTTTCATGGTTGGGGTAGCCATGATTTGGAGATGTCTCTGACTTATTACCAATTATAGAGATTTTGTAATTTTATATCATAGTTGAAAACAAGAACTTGTGGTCTTGTGCTATCTTGCTTTCTTAATCACACTGTTTTTACTTTTTAGCTTATTTTAAAGTTTGTAGCTAGTACTAACTTCCAACTTTATGTTAATGAAATGGTATTGTGTGTTCTAATGTTTTTTTTTTTAAGCTGCTCTTGCTTGGTATTTGCCATTGCCTTTAAACCAAAAACGGACGCCAGCAATCACACGCCCAACCAATTTATTACACTTAATAAATAAATAAATATGATCCTCTTGGTACAATAATCTCATGCCTTTCCTTCCATTGTCTTGATCGTAAGCACAAAAACACATACATACACTCCTGCAAATTAAACTCGATCGATTTTCCAAGTTATTAGTTGGTGAAAAAGGAACTTCTTCTTTAATTTACTCCTTTCTTAATTCTTCATAGTACTCAAAATAAAGTAGTGTCTTGACTACTCCAAGAGTTCTTAGTAGTTAGTGGAAGGAAGGAAGGTTTTAATAATTTTATTTCTCACAACATGCTCTTATTCAAAACTCTATCAAGTATTATTTATACACTTTTCATCTTCTTTTGCTTGCTGCTATTCTTCGTGTTTTTGAATTGCTCAAGATACAGGTATGGAAACAGAATCATGTCCTAGGCCCCAAGTGAAAGCCACAATTCAACTTGGCACAGAATCATATTCTGTTCAGGCAAACAAAGGTTCTTTCTCGGAGCAATTAGTTTCGTTGAAAGAGGAAAGCATGATTATATTGAAGGACTTCATAACAAAGCATAACATTCCTCACGATGTCCCTGACGAGCCACTAGAAGCATCTTCAGAAGATGATACTCCTGAGAAGCCTCAAGCGAAGTCTAAGAAAACTAAGCTTACTTAGCTTTTGACACGTGTATCTTTAAATATTTAGTGTGTTTGGATTAGCTTATTTTGTGTTGGAATCAACCTATAATTTAAGGAAAATGCTACTTGTACATACAATGATACACATCTATTCATTTTTCATCCATTTAAAAAGTTGGTAACTTTTATTAAAATATTGGCAACTTGCCAACATTTTTATAAAAGTTACCAACTTTTGAATGGGTAAAAAATGAGTGGATAACACTATACTATGTACAAATAGCATTCCTCGCTTCGAATGATAGCTTTTGAAAGGGAAAAAAGATTTTTTTTCCAAGATAGTCTTTTCTAGACATGCTTAGATAATATATAAATGTGTGTTATAGGTATTTGGTACATATTTTGTATTATATATAGCATATGTTGGATATTAATTCAATATATTTTTATTGTACAATAAAGAGTTAAACCTCAAATTGGTCTTCCACTTTGTATGCGTGAATCAAATTAGTCCTCCACTTTAGTTTTTGTTCGAAATAGTCCTCCACTTTGCACTTTGTGAATCGAGTTGGTCCTCAATTTATTTTTTATGTTATAACTGTTAATTTTTGTTGATATAAACTGTTTATTGCTAACTTGGCAAGTAACATGTAATTCTTGAAATTCATAACTCCTATAAGTTCTCCAAATTACTTGTTTTTAATCAAAATAGTTATTTTTAAATAAGAATGGATGATTATTTTAATTCAAAACAAGTAAAATGGTGGACTAATATGAGTTATATGTATTTATAGGGTTACATGTCACTTGCTAAGTTGGTATTAAACCGTCCACAGTAGCAGAATTTAACGGAGTTATTACAAAAGAATGTCAGGAGGACTAACTTGATTCATATATTGCAAAATTGATAACTATTTTGAGCAAAAATTAAAGTGGAAGACTAATTTGATTCATGCATACAAAGTGGAGAACATGAGATTTAACTCTGCAATAAACATTATTATTTTCATCCAGTTAGAACTATTCTTATTTTGACTCTTTCTCCTTTTTCTACACCTCATCAAAATTAATTATTTTCCTCCATTTTCTGCATATTTGGCTCAAAATAACCAGTACAAAATTTGTTTCTCCTTCTTCATTCGTACGAAAAGTAAAATCAGGAAGCACCCATTTCTAACCAATTGTCACAACATACACAAGCACCATATTCTGTTGTAAGGAAGGTATAATGGGTCGCGTGATCATAACTCGCTCTCAAATCGGACGAGTTACTCGGTGGTTTCTGACTCACCACCACCATCCTCCTCCTTCTTCAACCACCATCACATCATTCATAAAGCAATGGTCAACAAAAACAAAAACATCATCATCGTCTAATTCTTCGGAGAAACAACAGAAAACGTTGCCGGAGAACATTGTGAGACTGACGTGCAGTTCTACAGCTAAATCTGGTTTTTGTGAAGTGTATTTGGTTGGCAATTGTCTTATTTCTAAGGTACACTCCACACTTAAATCCATGCAACTTTTTTTTTAATTCTTCCTCCATTGTTATGTTCTCTGTTTTTCAGGGAAAAGTACCAAACTTTATGGTAAAAATTTAATTTTTCCTTCTAAGTTTGTAAGATACTAGTACTACTATTAAAGAATATAAAATACTGATATATTATCATTTGTCACTCATTATATATATATATATATATTGACTCTCTACATAGTGTCCCATGTGGACATCTAAAAATAATTTGGCATCAATGGTTATTATTTTGGCATCACGATATTATTATTTGATATCAAAATATGGATGTCCATCTCATACATTTTATATGGATGTCAATCTATCATTTTCCTATATATATATATATATATATATATACACGAAGAACCGGTAGTAAAATAAAAAGCACTTAATTTTAAGCCATATAAAATATTTAAATTGTTAAGGAGGATTCTGCTAAATAATGCTCAACATTGAAAGCTTATGGTTCATTGATTGCAGAAATATAGCTTAGAAGTTAAAACATTGATCAACACTCTGAAACCAGAGGTACTTTTCTCTAAACTCTTAACACTTGCTATTTTCACAGTTGATTAACAAAAAGGGTAAGTTTAGTTGAACAAGTAGATTTTTCATGATGAAACCACATGCCTTGATTTTGTTATCTTGCAGGTTGTCTTCCTAGAATTGTGCGAAGAACGTCGATCATTGCTTACAGTCAAAGATATCAAAGATGTCGGGGTAATAACTTCAGTAATGGCATGTTCCATTTGTAAATTGTAAGAATAAAATTCTGCTGGTGATGTGAAAGTTTCTTAATAATAGGTTGACATATTTTCAGAAAAATGAAGCATAACTTCAGTAAATAACTAAATGTTCATCTATGTTTGTTAATTTTCATTTACATATTTCTTCTTTTCAGGAACCTACTGTGCAAGAAATTATTGCAGAGTGGATGACGAAAAAGACTAGCACTCGTGAAATGCTTATAAGCTTGATGTTTAGGCCGGCATGTTCCTATGTTTGACAGATTTTCAGTCTATTACCCTGTTTTCCTTTGTAATACATTAAGAGAAGAGTTAGTTGGACAATTTTTTTTTTCTCGGCCTCCGTGGCAACGGACACTCTATCCACTGTTGGTTAGTGTGTGGATCTTATTTGAATGAGGTCGTCATCCCATCTAATAATAGATGAAGTGTTCGTTGACACAAGGGTTAAAAAAGAATCATACAAATAACATAACCCATGCACTAACTCTCCTACACCATGTTTCCTGCCATGAATTTCTGACAGGTTGATGCAGAACTTGAGATCGTCCCTGGTTCTGAATTTCGTGTGGCATATGAAGAAGCAATGAAATATGGATGCAAGGTGGTACTTGGTGATCGGCCTGCTCAGGTTGGATGAGTTATTGTTTGGAAGTTTGTGATTGTTGAATTCCTGTATGTTGTGTTGTTTAAATATTATAAAGTATAGAGAGTCTTACTTCTATATAATTAAGATGTTGTATCCTTGAATACTTGTTATTCCTATTGCATTCTTCAGCCACATTCAACCAGAAATTCAACATATCCAAATGTGTGTCTCCAGAAGCTTAATTACTAATATTGCATGCATAGTAGTTAGAATCTTATGATTTACAATTCAATTCGATCTAAGACATCATACCCCCTGATATTCCAATACATCATGAATTGTGTGTCAATTCGATCTCAGATGATGGTGTGAAAGAATAAAGATGTGTGTCCATAGACATAATCTTGCTGCCATATCATTAGGACGCCACCACTAGCTCCCGTTGAAGGAACCTCACACCATTTGTATAGTTGTTACCTCTCAGATGATGGTGCATTGTTAGGTGTACAATAAAATTCTGGTCAAAACAGTCAAAATATTATACATACCATATATTATATAATGCGCGTACCATATATTACATATTGTGCACATCATATATCACATTATTGCACACTATATATTACATGTCGCAAAGAAAAATGAAGTTAAAATACGTGATATATTATATACACAACATGTTATATATGATGTGCATAACATGTAATATATGGTGTGCATGATATTTTGACTGTTTTGACTGAAATTTTATTGTACACCGATATTTTTTGTATTTTATTACATAATGGTTAGGAATGTATTGATATCATAATATGCTGATGAAGACAGATTACCCTAACTAGAGCATCGAGAAGGATACGACTATCAGAATTGAAAAGAGTTTTTTCTTTAATAATTAATGATCTTCTTCATTGGATAGGAGATCGTTTAAGCTTAACTGATATCCCTATGAAAACGGTAAGCTTCAAAATCCTCATAATAGTAGTGGTGGGAAGTAGTTACATTACATTACTTCTAAAGTTCTTCTAAGTCTTTGTTCTAAATTGGGTTTGTTTTCTTCAACATAAGGAGAGCCATGACATGAACATGGACGAAATAACTCGTTTTACTCGGGAGATGAGTAAGATAAGTCCAACTTTTGTGGAGACTTTCATACATGAACGAGATAGTAAGATGTCTCCAATTTTTTTTGCTATTTGAGATAGGAAATTTATGCTTGCTTGTCTCAACGTTGTTCCTTATCCTTGTTACACAATAAGGTTCAATATTCTGTATTATGTTTGGTAGAATAAATCTTAGTGTTTTCATCTTACCCCTGCTTTGTCTAAAATTTGTTACTACCTTGACTTTATTCTGCTTATGATTCATTTGATTATTGCTCCAATCCTCAATGTCCCTTTTCGCTTTCGAAAATTTCAGATTCATGTCTTTTGGAATATTACATGAGGCAAAAAGGAGTCGATCCGTCGTTGCTGTCTTCAGAAAAGGGCACTTAGAAGGGATAAAGAAGCATTGGCAGATGCATATATCGGTCAGTGAACATTGTGTTATTTCTATCTTTCGTCTGCATTACATTCATCAATTAGATTATACCATGTTAACTTCAAAATTCAAACCATACATATAAGTTTTCAGAATTCATATATACATTTTCTTAACCACTTTTTACTTCCACTCTAAGTAACTTCATCTAGAAGTATCAATTTTGCTAACTACAATTTTTGAGTTAACTTTTGCTCAGATAGACGATCTGAAGGATCTCCTGTCAGTTCCGCCGCCTTCGGAACCTATCATGTCTGCAAAAGTCCTTACTTCTGTTGGTGTTTTCATGGTTGGGGTAGCCATAATTTGGAGATGTCTCTGATTTATTACCAATTATAGAGATTTTGTAATTTTATATCATAGTTGAAAACAAGAACTTGTGGTCTTGTGCTATCTTGCTTTCTTAATCACTGTTTTTAGTTTATTTTAAAGTTTGTAGCTAGTACTAACTTCTAACTTTATGTTAATGAAATGGTGTTGTTTGTTCTAATGTTTTTTTTTTTTTAAGTTGCTCTTGCTTGGTATTTGCCATTGTCTTTATGGTTGTCTTTTTTTAGCTGAAATAATGTTTGGAATTTTAAATGGCTTGAATTAGAGTTTAATTGAAGTGTATTGTTATTATACATTTTATTATTATTATTATTTTTATTCTGGAAGTGCACCAAAAGTGTATGGTGATGGAATAGTCATTGTTTGTAGTCTCATCCAAAGAAATTTCTATTTCGGATTGTTTTTAAAATATTCATGAGTGAAATTAGAGGTTTTAGTGAGACATAGAACCAACTTTTTGAAAAGATTATATGTCAGCATTCTCCTAATATAGATCCAAAGAAAGAAAATCAAAGCAACAATGTTAAATCTATCAAAAAGCAAAAATGCCCATTTCATTAGCAATATAATGTCTTGCTGTTTTAAATCTATGCTAGGAACCCATTTCCAATCAGATATTCATTCAAAGTTCAAAACTTTAGAGTTTTTAGGAAATCCCCATTTAAGAAAATAATGAGGAGAAGTCCACAAAAAGACAAAAGAAGATAAGAAAAGTTCAGCAAGTAAAAGATTAGAAGCACCAAAGAGCAAAATCAAACACTGAACAACATAGAAAACTTTTACCTTCACTGCCAATGGAGAATGGGAAAAGCAACAAGGAAGTGGGCTGAAAAGTCATATCAGCTTTCTAATACACATTCTACGAATCAAAGAGTCACATAAATTTGTCAATTACAATCACACTCACAATTTGTCACTTCATTGTATATCGGAGTCACTATTCTCCGTTCCATTCTTGACTTTAGAAAATACCAAGATTGTTCTGCATACTTTTCCAAACCGTGTATTTCCATTATTATTGTTAACGGTCCAGATTAAGACTTGAATAACAAAGGCCAATGAAATCATATATGATATACACATTATATATCACATGTTGAAAAAAAGATAATGTGTAATATATATTGTGCGTAATTGATAATATATATTATGCACGATATATAATATATATTATACATATTATATTATATATATATTGTGCATAGTCACTCACTTTTATTTTATCCCAAGTATTTGCCTACTACTAATATATGTGCGTGTCGTTTGGATAATTTAAAATGAAGTTAGGCACAAATACTTTCTTTCTTTGTTGTCAGATTATACATATGCTGTTTAAAAAATATATATTATGCTGTTTAAAAAAAATATTCTTTTAAGCATAATAATATTTGAATAACTATATATATAATTTTGGCTCCGAAGCAAAACCATTTGTTATACTTCATAGAATAGAAACTATCTACGTATCAAGCACCTAATAAAAAGTAGTAATAATGTTATTACAAATAATTTTTCTTAACATCTAAAACAACCTGCATGAAATTTGACACCTTCGCAAAGTTAATTATCATCATTTTAATACATAAAATATTGACTTATTACAATCACAAATTTGACACCATGTCAGCTCTTGTGATTCTAATTGACAACATGTTGACTGATTTTTTTTATTGTAAATATAACCATGCTAATTCATAAATAAATGGGGAGTTCTTACATGGAGTATAAAATTTATAGAGCATTATTTAATCACATTTTTAAAATGTAGTTAAATGCAAGTATTGCTAAATACAATTATTTATTTCTAAATTTATTTATTTTTATTTTTATTTTAATAAAATTTAAGTTTCTTTATTCAAAAGTTGTATAACTCACCTTTAAATATTATAAAAAAACATAAAATTGTAGCAATTTAAAATAAATAGTTATAAATCATGTAAAATAGAAATCAAAATAAGAACATGAAGAAGAAAAACATAGAAAATAAGAATAATAAATTAAGAAAATATAAATTTTAAAAGAAATAATTGTATTTAGTAACATGTGCATTCTAAAAAATACTCCATGAATTTTATGGTCCAATTTGAGAACTCCGATCCCCTAAATAAATGAGAAATGTTCCTCTTGGTACAATAATCTTATGACTGCCTTCCTTCCATTCTCTTGATCGTCAGCACAAAAACGCATACATGCTCTCCTCTCCTGCAAATTAAACTGGATATTCCAAGTTAGTTGGTGAAAGGAAGATTTAATAATTTTATTTTTGCTCTAATCTCTTTCTCACATACACGTCTGAATTATGGCTCACAACGCACTATTATTCAAAACTATATCAAGTGTTTATTATACACTTTTCATCTTCTTTTGCATGCTGCTATTCTTCTTCGTATCTGACGCCTATTACGAGCGTGATTACATGTTGAGGCTAATGAGAGGCATCACTCCAACTCCCTCCAACTGGTCCCATAAAACGGACATCTGCACCTGGAGCGGAGTCTACTGTGACTCCGGCTTCGTGGATCGCATCGACCTCCATTCAATGTCCCTCACAGGAACAATCCCTTCGGATCTCAACGACTCCCTCACCTCCCTCACCAAGATAGATCTCAGCAACAACTCTCTCTCCGGCCCTCTCCCATCCCTCGCCAATCTCCAGCAGCTCCGCGAGGTCGACCTCAACCACAACAACTTCACATCCATCCCTCATGCCTGCTTCCAAGGTCTAATCGTCTTGCAGATCCTCAACTTGAGAAACAACCTCAACCTCTCACCATGGAACTTCCCCACCGACTTGAATGACTCCTCTATACTCGCTTCCCTTGACCTCAGCGCTACAAACCTCATCGCCTCTTTGCCCCACCACACATTCCTTTCCTTCCCACATTTACTTGATCTGCTTCTCTCCGACAATGGCCTCACTGGGGTCTTGCCCGAGTTTTTTGCGCCATCCAAGATTCAATGGCTCGACCTCAGCTGCAATAACTTGTTGTCGGGTTCAATTGAGATTCTCTCATCCATGACCCAATTGTCTGTTGTGGAACTTCAAGGGAATCGCTTTGAAGGTCCCATTCCAGACTTGTCCAACTGCTCCCACTTGACAGCTTTGTTCCTTCAGGACAATCAATTAACTGGTGTGGTTCCACCTTCTTTGATGAATCTCTCACAGTTGGGCTCTGTTTCTCTGGAGAACAACTGGTTGCAGGGTCCTCTGCCTCTGTTTAACAGTAGCGTGATTGTGCGTCTCGATAGTTTCTGTTTAGAGCATGCAGGGCCGTGTGACGAGAGAGTCAACACTTTACTCCAAATTGCTGCGGCTTTTGGGTATCCTCTTCTCTTGGCCCGCTCTTGGAGAGGCAACAATCCCTGTCATGCTTGGCCATTCATTACTTGTGATGATGGTGGGAGCATCATCAGGACCGTTAATTTGACGAAGCTGAACTTGAGAGGGACCATCTCAGCCGCATTTGCCAATTTAACTGGGTTGCAGAAACTGTACCTGGATGGTAACAGTCTGCAGGGGTCAATACCAGAGAGCTTGGCATCTCTGCCACAACTTCAACTTCTGGATGTCTCTCACAACAACTTGTCGGGAAACATTCCTAAATTTTCACATAAAGTCAAATTCATTGATACAGGTAATGCTTTTCTTCGGCATTCTCAACCAAGGGGAACAACTGCTCTATGGATTGCAGGTACACTCTCACTCACTTGAATTACAAAAACGATGACAAACCCCTTTTGTGATAAATATATTTAATCATTTATTTATATAATATAGAATTATAGATTTGAAAGAATTTTACTATCATTGAAAAGAAACGAACTGAATGCAAATACTTTAATGGCCAAAATCAATTTGACTATGATGTACAAAGAAGTTATGACGTGTTTGGTTATGGAGAATGTCTAAGATTTCCGAGAAATTTTTATGCAAAAATTATTTGAAAAATTGCATTTTCAAGTAACCCTTATCTCATTTTCATTAAGTTTTATTTATAAGAATCCTTCTTAAAAAACATTTATAACTTTATTTATTATCTTGTATTACATTTGGATTATTACGAAGGGGTAAGGTTGTAAATGATAAGTTTTATACTATAAATGTTAATACGAATCAAATACATAAATAATTTATTAGCAGAAACTATATAATACATTCTTAGGAAAATGATTATCAAGTTTATCTTCCTTGGAATAGGATTTTGTGAACCAAACACCCTCAATGATATTTAGCATTGATAACACTCATACAGTGGCCGTTATAAGTTTGTCAATTTTTTTTATTTTTCATAAATATTCCCTGCCTTATTTCTATCTTGATTTCTAAATTGTAGAATCATTTTCAAGGTTGGACTGGTTGCTTGGTATAAGAATTGACGAATTGTAAATTCCATTTGTTTATGTTGCTTTTGACAAATTTTCTGTGGATATAAATCATTTATCAGTGTTTGTAATTATTCTTCACTTTCATTGCATACATACAGGGGCTTCAGTAGCTTGTGCTGGATTTATCATAATTTTTGTTGTGGTTGTTTATATCTATAAGAGGTATCTTAGTGTCAAGAAAAGAACTCTCCTTGACAAAAAGTTTGAGGATTTCATGAGGAATTATGGTTCTTTGACCCTAAAAAAATATAGTTATTCAGAAATCAAAAGGATGACAAATTCGTTTCGTGATAAACTAGGACAAGGAGGATATGGTACCGTGTACAGAGCAAAGTTGACTAATGGCCATGAAGTGGCAGTGAAGGTACTGAGTGAGTCCGACGGAAGTAGTGGAGAAGATTTCATAAATGAGGTTGCTAGCATTAGTAGAACTTCACATATGAATATTGTCTCGCTTCTAGGATTTTGCTATGAGAAGAACAAAAGAGCACTCATCTATGAATTCATGGCCAATGGTTCTTTAGATAAGTTTCTGCACAAGAAAGGATCATCCAATGCTATTTGTGATTTAGATTGGAACACGTTGTTTCGAATTACAATTAGCATTGCTCGAGGACTCGAATACTTACATCGAGGATGTAATACAAGAATTCTGCATCTTGATATAAAGCCTCAAAATATTCTCTTGGATGAAGATTTCTCCCCAAAAATTGCTGATTTTGGTCTATCTACAATATGCAGAAAGAAGGAGAGTATTGTATCTATAGTGGGCACAAGAGGAACTCCAGGATACATTGCACCAGAAGTATTTAGCCGTACATATGGTGGAGTTTCTCACAAATCAGATGTATATAGCTATGGAATGTTGATTCTTGAAGTGGTTGGAGGACGAAATAAATTTGATAGAGGGGAGTCATGTACCAGTGAAATGTACTTTCCAGATTGGATTTATAAGGATATTGAGCAAGGTAATATTCATTCAAGGTACATGGTCAACACAGAGGAAGAAAATGAAATTGTAATGAAGATTACTTTGGTGAGTTTATGGTGTATTCAACCCAATCCATCAGATATGCCATCAATGAGTAAAGTTGTGGAAATGTTAGAAGGATCACTCCAATCAGTGTCATATCCTCCTAAACCTATTTTGTATGCTCCTGAAAGACCTTCCTTACAAGTTTCAAATATTCCTGATAGTAGTATTAATGAGACATTTTCAATATCTGCATAGAAGGATGATTTCATCAAATGAATTCATCAAACAACTTGATTGAGTCATATCTTATATTTCTTTTTATAATAAAACTGTGTTTTCCTTCTTCTGAACACATTGATGATTTTTGAGGATCTAACAGAAGTGCTTATTGAGGTGAGATGAGAAAGACTTGTCATTATCTGTTGTGGAATACTTTTTTGGTGAGAATTGTGTTTGTAGTTAACTTGCTACCTAAGAAATTGAAATGGTTGCAAGAAATGGATCTGTCAGTATGTGATTTCTTCTTCTTCTTCTTCTTCTTCTTTTGGCCATCAAATCACACATTATTTTTCATTCATGGATCTTTTATCAATTGATTTGTTCAGAGTGCAAAAGAAAACTGCAAAAGATTTCACCATGCCTATTTAATAGACAAGCTATAATCACCTAATTCACCAGTAATACTTTTTCCAGACTAGACACAAGAAATAGTGCAAAGGAACTTGAGAAAATCTAAACAAAAAACAAGTTGCTAGCTGTATTCCAAAATCTCTTTGAGCAAACTGATAGTATATTTAAGTTGCAAAGTCATATCAGCTTTCTAATAATATTCATTCTACAAATAAAAGTCACATAAATTTGTCACTTGCAATCACACTGACAATTTAAATATTGAAGTCATTAGTCTCTGATCCATTATTCTTGATGTTAGTAAATAACAAGATTATTTTCTCTGCATACTTTTCCAAACCGCGTTAGTGTGTATTATGGGTCCAGAAGTGTAAAGATTTAAGACTTGAAATATCAAGTCAACCCAAAGAACATTTTTTATGGTAAGTTTGATTTATTTATAGCAAACAACTAACCATGTATGGATCAAAGAAAAAGAAAAAATAGTTCCAATGAAATTTACAAGTTTAACTCAAACATGACTTTCTCTAAATTTCTTGAAATTCATATGATGAAATCCTTGTTAGCAGGTGCCATCTAATATCTATAAGCCACCATGACCCTCTTTTGTGGTAGTTTTGGTCATTGCTTTGGTGATGACATGAGTAAGAATCCCAATGGGGCAAAAGAACAAACAAAAGAAAACTGAATGCCTTGTCTCAATCTGATTCTCTAAACCATCTTGGAAAACTTGCCTGCATTTATTTATAACCCTAGGTGAAATTAGAAGAATAACTTGAAAAATGAGAACCAATAGTGAGGAAAAGGGGAAAAAATGGAAATGGAAAAGATAAAAAATGCAGAACCTTGCAGCAAAAAGATCAACAATCAATAGGTGAATCCATGCCGAGGCTAAAGTCAACTCACTAGAGAACATTTTTCCTATACTGGTCAGCTGCATCAAGTATACATACAAGAAGATAAACACAGTTATCAGTTGGATAGAAATCTTGGAAAAGAAGGTTTGGTTTTAGAAAATTGTTTTCAGTGTTCATTTTCTTTTTTCAACCAGGTTTCAGTTTCTCAAGGTTTTATTTAGGAAACAGTGAACATAAATTTCTGCAGTTAGTTTTCACTATTTTCTTCACATCATCATGAAAACAGAAAAATGAAAAAAAGAAGACAGTTTTCTTAAACCAAACAGGTCATTAACTTGGATGAACGAATACACACCTCCGGTAACAAGTATTTACTAGCGAAAATCAGCGCAATTGTCTCAGGAGTCCAAGAAAGGAACAATAAATATGCATATAGAATGCCAAGCACTACATATGGTATGCTACTTTCCATACACTTCTTAGTCTGCAAATGTATGAAAAGGAAGAATATCAGAATCCACCAAAGAAATAAAAATTTATTCTGTCAGAAAGGAATGAAAAGATATTTTCATGAGCCAAAACATTGAAGATGAATTGTAGTTATAAATTTTCCTAGATAGTAGATACAATAAGAAAGAAAGGAACATACTAGCTCAGATTTTGGAGCAAGAACCATGAGTGTGTAAAATGGGAGCACTGCAACTGTTCCCAATGTAAATGAACTGCTAGCAAGTTGAGATCCTGAGAACCCTAGAACAAAATACATATAGGATTTGCATGTTCAACAGAAAGAAGAAAAGTTCAATCAACTTTATAAAATGAATACAATTGGAGAAAGTGATTATGATTTACACCATTGAAATGCTATACAAAGTTCCTCAACCAAATCTATTTAATGATGCATAATATCAATTAGGGCATGTTTGGATATCATTACTTATGACTTTTTTTAACGGTCTAAAAGTTAAAGTCACATTTATCTATTTGACTACATAGCTTATTACTTCTCAAGAAACACTCTTCAAAGCACACAATTAATATTTTGCTACTATATATTTACATACAAAATAAACAAGCTATCCATAAGTCAATTTTCAAAAGCTACTTTTATATACGTATTTAAATAAGTCATTTACTCAAACAGACCCTTAATCTCAAGAAAAGCTAGCACCAATAAAATTACATCAATCAGAAACCTGGGGAAAGTTCATAGGGAAATCAAATTGATAGGAAATCATCACTTGAACTAATTTGAAAAGCAAAGAGATCACAGTGACATGAAATGGTGTCTTCTATGTGAAAATCCATAAATCCAAATCTTGAGTAGAAAGCTTAATTTAATTTGAAGTTTGAACCATCACAAGACTGACACAAGCATCTTGTTATCACCAAAAAAAAAAAACAGAGCCAAAAAAGCAGCAAATGTAACATAAAAAGAAGCATTACATGAAGCATGTATTTGACAGTTTTTTGGATGATGAACCGATTTAGTAGAATTTGGTTTCACAACAACTCTGGATCCTCCTATGAAACTCCAATCTCCTGTTAAGTTGATTCTACTTCTCGCAATCCGTTGGTTACAAAGATTAGCACCATTACAAGGTCTTATAGCCTTCTTCCCCAAGTGATCAATCTGTAAGAAATAGAATCTCAGCTTGTAAGGCAACATCTTCAACAGAGAATACACCAAGCTATTTATGCATAAAAATCTGATCTTTATCTTCCATTATAGTTTTTTAACACTTTTTCTCTCTGTGTGTGAAATAATCAAGTTCTGCATATAACTCTTTGAATGACAGATCCATTCATTTCAATATTGAAAGACAATATGAACCTGAACAAATCCATTGTAATTACATAGGAGGAAAAAAATTAGTGAAGTTGATTGCTTTAGTGACATATAGAACCAAATTTTTGAAAGGTTATGTGTCTGCATTCTCCTAATATAGATCCATAGAAAGAAATTCAAAGCAACAATGTTAAATCTATCAAAAAGCAAAAATGCCCATTTCATTAGCAATGTCTTGCTGATTCAAATCTATGCTATGAACCCATTTCCAATCAGATATTCACTCAAAGTTCCAAACTTTCAAAGTTTTCAGGAAACTGCATTTAAGAAAATAATGAGGAAAAGTCCACAAAAAAAGAAAGTGCAGAAAGTAAAAGATTAGAAGCACCAAAAAGAAAAATCAAACACTGAAATAACACATAAAACTTTTACCTTCACTACCAATGGAGAATGGGAAAAGCAAGAAGGAAGTGACATGATAGAAGCAAAACCAAGGAATCCAATAACAGAGATTGAGCAACAATGGCCTCTTCTTCATATAGTATAAATAAACTATATGAGTGCAGAAGACAAAAAGATTGACACTAATTTTCCCACTGAAACAGAAAAGCAGAAAGCACTGAATGAGAGACCAGAAAAACAGGGAAATGTGAGTAATATCCCACTAACTCAGAGACTTGGAACTGTGTGAAAGACACAAACAAATATTAAAGAGCACTTAATTAGTGGGAAAAAAAGTTTAAACAATAATTAGCAGTATAATCTTGATTTTAGTCCATTGACTCTCTTCCCACTTGCACCCTTTTTTTATGTCCTTTGTATAATTCTATGTGTCTTTCACTTTCTGATGATAGTCCTCGGACAATGAGCAAAGCCAAAGATTGATGCTTAATTTAGAATGTGAAAAGTATCTAATTTTTAATCAATATAGATTTCGAGTAAAATTTGTAAATATCATTAAGCTTATATATCAATTTATTTTACCTTAAAAAAACATGATATCTAAAATCATGGTACCATCATTTTTTTTGGTTGGATTCATGGTACCATCATTTATGAATGATTAGCATCAAAGTTAAGAATAATATATTTCCAAAAATATATTTTTGTTTATAACAAATTCAAATGGCTTATTTAAGCTTTAGTCACTAGATAAGGGAAAAAAGGATAAGTGGTGACCCAATAAAACATCAAACTTTGGACTTATTGGTTAGTCACATGTAAGATGCCACAGAACCACCATAACAAGTTCACACACTCACTGTTGAAGTTTAGGGTTTAGATTGTCTGAGTTTTTGGTAGATATATTTTGAAGTAGGAGGCTTAATGTGATTTTATTTTTCTTTTGAGTCAGTTTAATTTTTTATACTAGACCAGTTTTATGAGATTGGGTGAACAATTTTACCATTTTTAAGGTAAAACAGTGCTCAATATTTTTTCTCACTAATTTCTTTTTGAAAAAAATGTGTTTTTTATGTTCATTGAATACCTAGTATATTGACTATCAAATGGAGCAACTTGGTTAGTCAAGTGATTAGCTCACTTGTCCGCTTAAATAAGAGTCGGGGGTTCGATCCCCGCCTTGTGTATGCAGCAACTTATTGGCCAGCGGCAAACCCTTAAATGGAGCTCAGATCCGCGACGGATTAGTCATTGGCCTTCCGGGCTAGGGGATACCGTGGGAAACAAAAAAAAAAAAAAAATTCACTCTCAAACGACGTCGTGTAGCCCTTTTCAACCCTTACACAATTTTCTCTGCTATAAATCGAATGCAGCTCACTGTCAGAAGATTCTCTCAGCTCCCTTGATTTGATTTCTTCGCTTGGAGGACATACTCATAGGTCTCTTTCTCTGTTCTTCATGCAACATGTTGCCTAGTACTAGTCTTTTAATTTTTTAGCTTACTTTTTTTTTTTTTTTACTTTTCTGAAAATTATAATGTTAAGGTTTTATTTATGTTTATTGTCATTTCTGGATATAACAAGTTTCAATTCTGTGATTGTGTAGCTATGAGATGAGACAATGGTTTTAGTTGCTTAACATAAAAACAAGTTTGAATTTTTAGTTCAAAAAGATTAATTGTGGAACTGAGTTCTGGCTTGTGATGACTTACCCATGAGAGAGGAGAGTTAAAGCTTGAATCTTTTTAATGGTTTAAACATAGATCTGCTCTTGGCTTGTGCAAATTATTCTACCCTCTATTGTGGAGTTAGGCTGATTCTGAAGATGAATTGTAACGCCTTGATGGCTTGTGAAGAGATGAGGAGCTCTCTTCTCATTACTGATCATAATTGCCCTGTCATTTTCCCTAAGCCACGCCGAGTTGGGGTCTCAAACTTGCTTGTAAGGCCCATAAGACTGCATTCGAGGTAGTTCTTATAACTACAATCGTTTGCCTTTTGATAACATTCGTTGACGATCTGATCTGTTATGTGTTTCTATTTTATGTTTATCAGTCAACACACAGAGGGGTCTGATTCAAAGGCTGGGGCAGAGCTACGAGATATTATTATCAAGAAGGTGAGTGATGAATCTGTCAAAACTATAAGGTTTATGTTTGAACCAAGGAGGATAAAGAATTACAAGTTGGATAAATTTATCTTTCTCTAAGAATCTTGATCTTAGTAATGCACTAATCGATGCATTGATTTTTTTTTCTTATGTGATACATGCCTTGCTGTTCATTTGGATGAGATTTCCTGATATATCTGAACTTCTCTGAGATGTTGATTTTTTTTACCAACAATACTTGTATTATTTGCCATGGTGGCATCTTCAAATAGCCATTTTTTTTATTGGGATGGTTTTGGGCTCAAAGAGATTATTTGGTTTCCATAGGAGGGTTATGGGGAAGAATTTGAAAATCGGGTAGCCTCGTCTCCTCCATATTTTTGTGGCTCTCCTCCGGTTCGGGCAGCTAACCCCTTGATCCAAGATGACAGATTCGGAGACGAAAAGCAAACTCCTATATCGGCAATTTCATCACCATTAAGTTTAGTGTCTCCATCTTCAGCGTCTCATAGAGGAGGATGCACAAGGATAAAGTTTAGACTTAAACCAGCTGCAATGAGAGTCGAAGGATTTGATTGCCTCAGCAGGGATCGCCAGAACTCCAGCATCACATCTTTTGCTTAAAATCCGTTCGCAGAAGTGTATATAGAAGGAGCTAAGGCCACTACTCATAAAACATGACTTAACTTGAGAATTTTTTGCAGTTTTTGGAGGGAAGTAAGAAATTCAGTTAGCTGTGTATATAGTCAATGTCTTCTTATATGGGGATCATATCATCATGACTTTGTGTGAGTAGTTTGAGGGAAGTGCAAAAAAAAATTGCAAACCCTGTGTTCTTGAGAAGGTTTGATTTGTAAAGAGGGCGATATCTTGTAACATAAGGCAGTTGTATCAAATTTTCTGATATGTTTTTGGTGATCACCACAAGAATGCTCTGTATAGAATTGGTGATTTTGGTTGTCAACCTTGTAAATATTATTTTAGGTGACTTTGAAAGTATGTACATTATATTATTACTATTATTAGTTATTGAACTTTTTACTTTTCTGTTCCTTTTCAAATAAGAGCTTCTGGTTAATTGATTATGACCCCTTTTTATAATTTGATTAAGACAATGACAATGGCTTCAATTTCTGTGTTCAGTACAGTCAGAAAATAACAACTTTCAAAATTTTCTTCTCCGCAAAATATTGGAAAATAAAATTAAAAAAAGAAGAAGGATGCTGATATGTTAACAGATATAAGTTTGGAATTTCTAAAAATAAAAAACTGAAGAAATTAGTCTTATGTCAAAGGAAAGTTATACAAGATGACACACTTTAGACTTTTCTTGAATAAAATGAGTAAATAAATCCTATGAAGCCAGAAAGTTCCAAAGCAAAATAGGCACATCAAGTGAAACCTACTATCTCATGCAAATATTTTTTAAATCATTTGTCGCAAGCTAATTCCAATTCCCAGTGACTTATCTTAATATATTATTATTCTAACATATATATTTTAGTTCAAATTCTGGATATATAATATTTGGATATATAATATTGATGGAGCAAAATAGCGTATCACTGAATCATGTCTCATTTTCTATCATATCAATCATGTATTGTCATACGAAATATGAATATTATATATTGAATAACTACTTTAAATTTTCAGATATCTTATTACTTTTATTTTTATAAGGACAATAAATAAGACATTATTTGAGAACACATAATTTTCAATGATAATAGTTGATATATAATTTTCTCCTTTCTTTCAATTTGGCATTGGAGGAGGTAAGGAAACTTCTTATCCGTTTGCTCTATCTCATTGCAGTCTTTTCCACAAATGTTGCTATCAAAAGGGTCCACAGTTATTATCTGTCATAGTTCACAACTAACAACCGATAAATCATTAACCAGTTCGGTGGTAATCCATGACTACCAGTTATTACAAGTTCCAAACACTGACAAAATAGAGAATGGGACTCAAGCCTAATTATCAACCATATGTTCAGCATTGATTAGATGCAGATATATATTGGAATTTCCAATGATTCATGAAAAATTTGTTGCAATTTGGCAGTACTAAAAGCTTGATCAGACCTCAAATGGGTGAAGAAATGGCAAAAACAGAAATATATAAAACTTCAAATCTGTAATGTGTGTGTGGTTATCTTCTCAATATGCAAACTTTTCATATGACAAAACTCACTTTAAAAGCTATTCTTGAGTGTAATGTGCCTTTTATTATGTTCTTAGAGGGATCTTTTCCAATCTGAAGTGTAGCAAATTGGATGTGCAAATATAAACTCTTCATTTAGGATGTAAGAATTGTTTGTGATTTTGGAAGTTTAGTATCTTGATAGCAACATGGACATGGATTGAAGTTAACACTTTATGGTGTACATGAAGGATATTATTAGGCCAAAAACCAGACATTGTGTAACTTTTCTGAACCTGCAGCCAGAAGATTAAAAGATGGACAAGAAATCATGCCTAGTTATGTTCATGTTTTAAAGCATTTTGCTTTCACATTAGTTTAAGAATTTTAAGCAGAGGTGTAAGTATTGAGTTCCATTATTACTTGAACAGAGTGAAAACCACAAATCTGAGCAATTCATATCTGCTCTTGCAACAAATCATTACTCTTGCTTTGATCCAATCCATTGGTTGCTTGCACATCGGTTTTGTGGTTGTTAAAGAGATATAAACAACTTACACACTCGATACGGCAAGCAATCAGTCAATTGATCAGAGCAGAGATAACAATTTTATCCGCGGCGCATATAAAAATTTCTCAAACAGATAACTGGTTCTTTTCATTAGTTCTCATCCATTCATTCACTTGCATTTGGGAATCCAAAAGCAGAAACCAAAAACACAGGATGATGATGATAATATTTCTCACAAATGGGAAAGAAGAAAAGCAAAGTACAATTGAGGGAAATATATAGTCGGTTGTTACAAATGTCTAAAGTGAAATTCAAACAAACCAAAGATACCAAACAAAGAGGCTACAAATGCCTCTTTACTTTTTATGTAAACTTTCCTTATTAAACTTAGAAGCCTGGTGGCTTGTAGGCAATGAAACTGATGCACTGCACTTGGCGAACGTTGTCGAATCCGATGATACGGATGAAGCCATTGGGGTATGCCTTCTTGGCCTCCTCCAGCTCCTTCAGCACCTGAAGTGCATCGGTGCACCCGAACATGGGCAGCTTCCACATGGTCCAGTAGCGGCCGTCATAGTATCCGGGTGACCTGTGGTGTTCACGGTAGACAAAGCCATGCTATATACACACATACACACACACAGAGACAATTACACAAACATGTTATGATCATAGTTCAAAAAAAATATGGTAACTTGTTAAAAGGTGCAAGCAAGTGAAAAAATTTAACCTCCAACTCGAATTCCAAGCAAGGAATCCATCCCTTCCTGAGAAGGTACTCAACTTCCTTTCTCAATTGCTCGTCATTTAGTGGTGGAAGGTATGAGAGGGTCTCGAACTTCTTCTTGCCAACTGTGGGCCACACCTAGTAGCAGTATGCACCAGATCACGTAAGAGAAATGATATTTGTACATTCAATTATATACATCTTTTGAACATATAGAATTCAATTCAAAAATAACAGAGAATTTCTATTACTTATGAATGAATGAGGTGAATGTCATAGGCATAGCTTAATATATGATGATTGGATCTCATTCTACAATTATGAGCAAGTGATTCACCAAAAATATAACTATGATATTTATACTCAATTATTTATTTACATGTGATTTTCTAGTACCTAAGGTAGTGATGTTCTGGTTGAGTACGTGAAAGGCCTAAGAGTTAAAAACTTATTATACACCTAATTTGCCAATAATGACTCATGTTTTTATCTCTATTCAAATAACCCTTCCGGGGTGTTTGCGAGTTTAGTTTTGGAAGGAAAGAAAGAGCGAGTTATATATATATACATATTTATGTATATGTATATATATATATATGTTACCTGCATGCATTGCACTCTTCCGCCGTTGTTGGCGACAGAGGTGATGTCATTGTTGGCTTTCCTGGTAACAGGGAAGCCAGCAAGGGACTTGAGACCAGTGAATGGAGCTACCATGTTAGCCTGCGCCGGAGAGGCGCGGCTAACGGTTGTCACCGCGGGGGAGGAGATCATGGAGGTAGCCATTTCCTTTGTTCCTTGTAGTTCTCTCTACAACTCACAACACAAGTGCTGGTGATAGCTCTCCCACCCCAAAAGCTTGGTATATGTAATGGTTGAATTTGGATATTTCTAAGCGTTGGATAGTGTAAGGTGATCACACTACAGCATATTCTAACCACACAAGAATTTCAAGTGTTTTTTTCTCTGAATGTTAGCCTTATCGTTGGCCACCAGTATGGCAGTGCCACGTGGACAAAGCTTCCATAACCTTATCTCTTCATGAAGATGATTTAAATGTGTGATGCTGGTTAAGTTGGTGCATTTTTTTTCTCCCTAAAGTCCCAATACTGCATGGTATGGGTTGAGTTAGCAACCTTTGTCCTTTTTCCATGGTGGTAAAAATAAAAAATACAAATAAAAATTTAAAAAAAAAAAATTAAGGGTTGGAGGAAAATAGTGGAAAGAACCCTCCCATCTGACAGTCTCTTATCCCTTTTGTTGGGTAGCTAAGAATGTGATTCTGTCTTCTCCAATTCAATTTGATAATAGTTCATGAATGGAGTTTGAGAGTTTAAAGTCATTTAATTTATCCAACAAGCCTTATTAAAGTTTTATTATGTTTGATTCAATAGTTCATGAGTTGTCTTGATATAGTATGTGTATATACAGTGTGTTATTGTTTTTGTTGCACACATCAACATTAAGGACTTAATTTGTACCTAACTCAAAACTATCTCATTGAATTTAAGCAGCTTGTGGACAGATTAAATCAAATTCTTAGGGCTAAATGGGAAAATCATTTCTGTATTTCTTTCAAGTTTTATGGTTTTGGTTAGAGTTTGTTTGAACACCACAGAAAGCAGAGTAGATAAGCAAAATGTGAACATGTGAAGACCCAAGTTGATGATGGAGCTCCTTATCATTCATGAATGGTTAATGGACAAGCATATATGTTCAAAACATTAAGACCCACAAATGACAAATCTATATACCCTTTAGTGAACAGAGGGGCTATTGCAAACCATACAATCATAAATCATCCTTATGGCCTTATCTTAAAATCACATTGCAAGGGATATAACAATGTGAGGCTCAATTAAAAAAGAAAATAAAGTAATGTGCTTTTCATTTTTTTTTTCTCTTTTCCATTGTTTAATCTGACAATATATTAAGCGAGTAAAGCCAAAAGAAGAGAATGAAAAAAAAATTGCTGTTAATAAGTTGTTTTTCACCACTGATAAGCTGTTTTCTGTAGGTGAGTGTTGCACTTGAGAGTGATTAAATTCTCAAATTATGCTATATTATATAACCCTTTCTCCTTAGCTTGTAAGAATGTTAGTTATTAATCAATGTATGAATTTGAGATATTCATTCCCATTAAGATAAGTTAATAAAATGAACAAACATCTGCATGACTTTATTTATATCCAATTCAGCAAGATTGTTACATTCCTAACCTAAAGATAGGAATAAATTTGTATATTAAGAGGTACTCTATTGGGTTATCAGAAGATACATGATCAGCAAGAAAAAAACATCAAAATAAGATTATTCTCCAAGTTGCTTCGCCCCATACCACAAATTGGAAGCTATTAGCAATATTATTGTTGGTAACGTTGATGATGAGTTGATCATTTGAATCCCGTAAACTCTAATATAGAAGCTTTGGATGTTCATTTTCTAAAATTTGACAGTCCATGATCGTCAATTGTCAATATTCAGATTGTTGATTACATCAAAAAAAATATTCAAATTGTTGACGTAATCTATTAAAAATGTGGTTGAATCTTTTGAAGAATATAGTCTCATTTTCAAATGTGGTTTGAATCTTTTGAAGAATATAGTCTCATTTTTAAAAATATTTTGTTATGAGATGACTTGGTCTCGTACAGTTTGGTGACTTGGCCTTAGTTATGCTTTTCTCCGAGATGCTTGACAACACTAAATCTGTAATTGCAAGATGCAAATTAGCAATAACGCTAGTCATTCATCTTCTTCCATTTGTCATTCGAGATTCCTGTGAGTCTCCATTCTATTGCATTTAAACAATTTTCCTTCCTCAAGATTGCTTGATTTTCAACTTTCAAAGGAAGGAATTACTCTCGTTGAACTTCTCTATCTAAAATTTTGTTGTCATGATTCTTAGACCAATCTATTCCTTTATAGCGAAATGATCAACAACCAAAGCTTTAATACCACTATTACGAATCAGAGTTAAGGAATAGAGTAACGACACTAAAATTTAGAGATGAAAAACATGAAATTGAACACAAATATTTTGACAATAGTGGAAATATCTTGACTAAGTGGAAATATTATAATCTCTCAAATATAAGGAGAGAACAATGACACTCTCTCTTATACATGAAAATTACAAGCACACTAGGATATCTACTAGGAAAAACCTAACACTTTTCTCTCTCAGACCACACACACAAACTCACACTTTTTTTTTCATGAATTCTAATCTATTTGTAATGAAAAATGAATACTAAAGTGTCTAAGAACACTCATATGCGGTGCATCATCAGCTTAGTAACAAATATCAAGAAGGAAGTAGTTTAGCCAACATATCAAGGCGGTGCATTCCCCATAGTATATGGCTAACTCATTTAGAATGTCAAATAAACATGCTGTTGGAACTGAGTTTGTTGTTAATTGGTGTGCACTGCATTGAATTGAAAGATTCAGGTTCACTGGTTGCAGCTATCAGATTGGATTTGAAGCAAGAGGTACTTCCCTCTAACAATAACTAGACTAGTCTTAACATTTGATTGTGACATAAGTGTCATTTTAGTTCAACAAGTAGATTTTTCATGATGAAACCACCATGCCTTGATTTTGCATGGCAAAAGCAACTTGTTTTTTAAATATATTCATGGGTGAATTTAGAGGTTTTAGTGACACATAGAACCAACTTTTTGAAAGGTTATATCTCAGTATTCTAGCTCCGTCCTAATATAGATTCGTAGAAAGAAATTCAAAGCAGCAATGTTAAATCTATCAAAAAGCAAAAAGGCCCATTTCATTAGCAATGTCTTGCTGTTTCAAATCTATGCTAGGAACCCATTTCCAATCAGATATTCATTCAAAGTTCAAAACTTTAGAGTTTTTAGGAAAACCCCATTTAAAAAGATAATGAGGAGAAGTCCACAAAAAGACAAAAGAAGATAAGAAAAGTTCAGCAAGTAAAAGATTAGAAGCACCAAAGAGCAAAATGAAACACTGAACAACACAGAAAACTTTTACCTTCACTGCCAATGGAGAATGGGAAAAGCAAGAAGGAAGTGACATGATAGAAGCAAAACCAAGGAATCCAATAACAGAGATTCAGCAACAATGGCCTCTTCTTCATATAGTATAAATAAACTATATGAGTGCAGAAGACAAAAAGACTTGACACTAATTTTCCCACTGAAACAGAAAAGCAGAAAGCACTGAATGAGAGACCAGAAAAACAGGGAAATGTGAGTAATATCCCACTAACTCAGAGACTTGGAACTATGTATTTGTGTACTATTTTTTGTTTGTTTTCATGGATTAAGACAATTAATTATTATGAGAAGTAAAAAATGTCACTATTTTAAATTTAAAAACCAACCTCTATCCTTTCCTACGACGACGGCGGCATAAAGTCCTCGACGGCGACGGCGGATTCCTCGACGGAGCGGCGTTGCTCGAAAGCTCTGCAACTCCTTCTTAGGCGCGATCTCCTTCTCATCCTCAATCGCACTCTCTCTCCTTCTCCTCCTCTTTCTCCGCTTCTATGTCAGATTTGTTCATGTGTTTTGGGGAAGGTTCTCAGATCTGGGACCTCCTCCTCTGTCTCTCTCCTTGTTCTCGTTTTTGAAGCTCTCAGCTTCTCCGGCGAGGCGGCGACGGTGCTGCTTCTCCAGTTGTGTGTCGGCGACAGTTGAAATGAGTGAGAGTGTGAGTGTGTTGAAATGTGAAGAGCAATAGTGATCAATATTTTTTCTCACTAAAAATAGTTATTATATTGTAAGAAATTCTTTTCAACTAACAATCACGCAATATATCATGATGTAGATCAGAATTTACACATTATTGAATCAATGATGAATAAATTATGGAACTAATATTTCTCTAAAAAAAAATGTGTTTTTTATGTTCATTGAATACCTAGTATCCTCATTCTCAAACGACGTCGTTTAATCCTTTTCTTTATCACCCTTACACAATTTTCTCTGCTATAAATCGAATGCAGCTCACTATCAGAAGATTCTCTCACCTCCCTTGATTTGATTTCTTCGCTCGGAGGATACACTCAAAGGTCATCTCTCTGTTCTTCATGCAACATGTTACCTAGTACTACTCTCTTAACTTGTTAGCTTACTTTTTTATTTTTTTAACTTTTCAGAAAATTATAATGTTAAGGTTCTATGTTTATTACTATTTCTGGATATAACAAGTTTCAGTTTTGTGACTGTGTAGCTATGAAATGAGACAATGGTTTTAGTTGCTTAACTTAAAAATCAAGTTTGAATTTTTAGTTCAAAAAGATTAATTGTGGAACTGAGTTCTGGCTTGTGATGACCTACCCATAAGAGAGGAGAGTTAAAGCTTGAATCTTTTTAATGGTTTAAACATAGATCTGCTCTTGGCTTGTGCAAATTATTCTACCCTTTTTTTGTAAAATGCTAAATGGTTTGTAAATATCAATACTAACTGGTTGAATACTAGATTGGTCTTTTTTCTTTCTCTGTCTTTACTATTTTCTTTGACCCCCATATGTTGATACATTGAATTGATCAGGCTAAATGGATATATTATCTATCAAATTTTTGGTGATAATGTTTATATAGTTATATTCTCTCATTCAGTTTTTATTTTACTTTGACATTTCCTGACTGAATTTTATTTTCTGCATTGTTTAGGCATTCTATTATGGAGTTAAGCTGATTCTGAAGATGAATTGTAACGCCTTGATGGCTTGTGAAGAGATGAGGAGCTCTCTTCTCATCACTGATCATAATTGTCCTGCCGTTTGCCCTAAGCCACGCCGAGTTGGGGTCTTAAACTTGCTTGTAAGGCCCTTAAGATTGCATTTGAGGTAGTTCTTCTGACTACAAGTTGTTTGCCTTTTGATGACATCATTTTTAGAAGGCGTTGACGATCTGATCTGTTATGTGTTTCAATTTTTTGTTTATCAGTCAACACGCTGAGGGGTCTGATTCAAAAGCTGAGGCAGAGCTACATGATATTATTATCAAGAAGGTGAGTGATGAATCTGTCAAAACTATAAGGCTTTTGTTTGAACCAAGGAGGATAAAGAATTTTAAGTTGAATAAATTTATTTTTCATTAAGAATCTTGATCTTAATAATTCACGAATCGATGCATAGATCTTTTCTTTTTTTTAATATGTGAAACATGCCTTGCTGTTCATTTGGATGAGATTTTCTGATATATCTGAACTTCTTTGAGATGTTGATTTTTTTACCAACAATACTTGTATTATTTGCCATGGTGGCATCTTCAAATAGCCATTTTTTTTATTGGAATGGTTTTGGGCTCAAAGAGATTATTTGGTTTCTATAGGAGAGTTATGGAGAAGAATTTGAAAATCGGGTAGCCTCATCTCCTCCATATTTTTGTGGCTCTCCTCCAGTTAGGGCAGCCAATCCCTTGATCCAAGATGACCGATTCGGAGACAAAAAGCACACTCCTATATCGGCATCACCATTAAGTTTAGTGTCTCCATCTTCAGCATCTCATAGAGGAGGATGCACAAGGATGAAGTTTGGACTTAAACCAGCTGCAGTGAGAGTAGAAGGATTCGATTGCCTCAGCAGGGATCACCAGAACTCCAGCATCACATCTTTTGCTTAAAATCCGTTTGCATAAGTAACAACTTAACTCGGGAAATTTTTGCAGTTTTTGTAGGGAAGTAAGAAATTCTGTTAGCTGTATATATAGTCAATGTCTTTTTGTATGAGGATCATATCATCATGACTTTGTGAGTAGTTTGAGGGAAGTGCAAAAAAATTCCAAACCCTATGTTCTTGAGAAGGTTTGATTTGTAAAGAGGACGATATTTTGTAACATAAGGCAGTTGTATCAAATTTTCTGATGTGTTTTTGGTGATCACCACAAGATTGCTCTGTATAGAATTGGTGGTTTTTCTTGTCAACCTTGTAGATATTATTACTATTATTAGTTATTGAACTTTTTATTTTCCTGTCCCTAAATACAAGTTTGAAGCTCTTATTCAAATAAGAGCTTATGGTTATCAATGTTAATGTTGTGTGGAGTAGGCTACTACATTGGATCCATCACTTGTTTCTTCTTCTCTTTATTTTGTGTCTATTTCATATGTACAAATAACAATCTTATGATTGTGAATGTTATATTACAGCTCTTGGTTGTGTACTAAGATCCTTTTCTGTGGTAAAGAGTGGCTTTCAATAAATTTATTTTTTCTTGAGTGTAAAGGGATTTATAGTTATGTTATATTTCAAGTCATTGAAATTATGAAGGTGAAGAAAGAAATTTAGCTATGATTATTAACATTTAGCCACACTTTCTAAATGTTGTTAAATGTTTAGTGTCATCAACTTTAGATACTTAGGTAGAAAGTTCTACTCAATGGCTATGATATTATTCATACAAATTTTATTTTGCAATTTTTTTATTTAATTAGTCTGATGTGTATGATTATGTTGTTCATGTTATGTTCTGAAACTTGAATAAATAAAAACAAAGCAATCATATTACATTACCTTTGCTTCATCTTGTTCAGGTATGATTATGACCCCTTTTTTTAATTTGATTAAGACCATGACAATGGCTTCAATTTCAGTATTCAGTACAGTCAGAAAATAAAAATTTTCAAAATTTTCTTCTCCACAAAATTTTGGAAAATAAAATCAAAAAACAAAGAAGGAAATTTAGGATGCTGATATGTTAACAGATATCAGTTTGGAATTTCGAAAAATAGAAACTGTAGAAATTAGTCTTATGTCAAAGGAAAGTTATACAAGATGACACACTTTAGACTTTTCTTAAATAAAATGAGTATATTATATATATATATATTGAAAAATCCTATGAAGCCAGATAGATAGCTTCATAGCAAAATTGGCACATCAAGTGAAACCTACTATCTCATGCAAATATTTTTAAAATCATTTGTCACAAGCTAATTCCTATTTCCGGTGACTTGTCTTAATATGTTATTATTCTAACATATATTTTAGTACAAATTCTGACTGTATAATATTGTTGAAGCAGAAATTGTATCTCTAAATCGTATCTCATTTTCTATCACATCAATTATGTATTGACATACGAAAGATTAATATTATAAATAAGACATGATTTGAAGAGACGTAATTTTCGATGATAATAGTTGATATATAGTCTTCTCCTTTCATTAAATTTGGCATTGAAGGGTAAGGAAACTTCTTATCCGTTTGCTCTATCTTATTGCAGTCTTTTCCACAAATGTTGCTATCAAAAGGGTCCACAGTTATTATCTGTCATAGTTCACAACTAACAAGTGACTAATCCATGACTACCTGCTATTACAAGTTCCAAACACTGACAAAATAGAGAATGGAACTCAAGATTAATTATCAACCATATGGCCAGCCATTGATTAGATGCAGACATATATTGGAATTTCTAATGATTCATAAAAAATTTGTTGTAATTTGGTAGTACTAGTAGCTTGACCAGACCTCAAATGGGTGAAGAAATGGCATAAACAGAAATATATAATATAATGGACTGCAAATCTGTAATGTGTTTGGTTATCTTCTTAATATGCAAATTTTTCATTTGAGACAAAACTCACTTTAAAAGCTATACTTCAGTGCATATGCCTTTTATTATGTTCTTAGAAGGATCTTTTCCAATCTGAAGTATAGCAAATTGAATGTGCAAATATAAACTCTTCATTTAGGATGTGAGAATTGTTTGTGATTTTGAAAGGTCAGTATCTTGATAGCAACATGAACATCGATTGAATTTAACACTATGGTGTACATGAAGGATATTATTAGGCCAAAAACCAGACATTGTGTAGCTTTTCTACTCTAGTCTAAGTGTTATGACTCCGATCCAACTCTAACAAGACCTAGCCAATGGTGAAATCTGCCAGAACATTAAAAGATCGACAAGAAATCATACCTAGTTATGTTCATGTTTTGAAGCATTTTGCTTTCACATTAGTTTAAGAATTTCAAGCAGAGGTGTAAGTATTGAGTTCCATTGTCACTTTAACAGAGTGAAAACCACAAATCTGAGCAATTCATATCTGCTCTTGCAGCAAGTCATTACTCTTGCTCTGATCCGATCCATTGGTTGCTTGCATATCAGTTTTGTGGTTGTTAAAGAGATATAAACAACTAACATACTCGATATGGCAAGCAATCAGTCAATCGATCAGAGCAGAGATAACAATTTTATCCGCGGAGCATATAAAAACTTCTCAAACAGATAACAGGTTCTTTAGTAAGTAGGGAACAAAGCAACCACTTATTCATTAGTTCTCATCCATTCATTCACTTGCATTTGGGAATCCAAAAGCAGAAACAAAAAACACAGGATGATGATGATAATATTTCTCACAAAAGGGAAAGAATGAAAGCAAAGTACAAATGGGGGAAATATATAGTCGGTTGTTACAAATGTCTTAAGTGAAATTCAAACAAGCCAATGATCCCAAACAAAGAGGCTACAAATGCCTCTTTACTTTTTATGTAAACTTTCCTTATCAAACTTAGAAGCCTGGTGGCTTGTAGGCAATGAAACTGATGCACTGCACTTGGCGAACGTTGTCGAATCCGATGATACGGATGAAGCCATTGGGGTATGCCTTCTTGGCCTCCTCCAGCTCCTTCAGCACCTGAAGTGCATCGGTGCACCCGAACATGGGCAGCTTCCACATGGTCCAGTAGCGGCCGTCATAGTATCCGGGTGACCTGTGGTGTTCACGGTAGACAAAGCCATGCTATATACACACATTCACACACAGAGACAATTACACAAACATATTATGATCATAGTTCAAAAAAAATATGGTAACTTGTTAAAAGGGGCAAGCAAGTGAAAAAATTTAACCTCCAACTCGAATTCCAAGCAAGGAATCCATCCCTTCCTGAGAAGGTACTCAACTTCCTTCCTCAATTGCTCGTCGTTTAGTGGTGGAAGGTATGAGAGAGTCTCGAACTTCTTCTTGCCAACTGTGGGCCACACCTAGTAGCAGTATGCACCAGATCGCATAAGAGAAATGATATTTGTACATACAACTCTTTACATCTTTTGAACTTATAGAATTCAATGCATAAATAACAGAGGGTTTCAGTTACTTGTGAATGAATGTGGTGAATGTGATAGGCATAACTTCATATTATGATGATTGGATCTCATTCTACAATTATGAACAATTGATTCACCAAAAATATAACTATGATATTTATACTCAATTATTTATTTACATATGATGTTCTGGTTGAGTACGTGAAAGGCTTAAGAGTTAACAACTTATTATACACCTGATTTGCCAATAATGACTCATGTTTTTATGTCTATTCAAATAACCCTTTCAGGGTCGTTTGTGAGTTCAGTTTTGGAGGGAAAGAAAGAGAAAGTTATATATATATATATATACATGTATATATTATATATGTTACCTGCATGCATTGCACTCTTCCGCCGTTGTTGGCGACAGAGGTGATGTCGTTGTTGGCTTTCCTGGTAACAGGGAAGCCAGCAAGGGACTTGAGACCAGTGAATGGAGCTACCATGTTAGCCTGCGCCGGAGAGGCGCGACTAACGGTTGTCACCGCGGGGGAGGAGATCATGGAGGTAGCCATTTCCTTTGTTCCTTGTAGTTCTCTCTACAACTCACAACACAAGTGCTGGTGATAGCTCTCTCACCCCAAAAGCTTGGTATATGTAATGGTTGAATTTGGATATTTCTAAGCGTTGGATAGTGTAAGGTGATCACACTACAGCATATACTAACCACACAAGTGTTTTTTTCTCTGAATGTTAGCCTTATCGTTGGCCACCACTATGGCAGTGCCACGTGGACAAAGCTTCCATAACCTTATCTCTTCATAAAGAGGATGTAAATGTGTGATGGTGGTTAAGTTGATGCATTTTCTTTCTCCCTAAAGTCCCAATACTGTATTGTTTGGACTAACTAATGCAATTCTGTGACCATCCCTTATTTGCAGATATCTACCATGCATGGTATGGGTTGAGTTAGCAACCTTTGTCCTTTTTCCATGGAGGTAAAAATGAAAAATAAAAAATAAAAATAAAATTAAGGCTTGGAGGAAAATAGTGGAAAGAAGTAAGAACCCTCTCATCTGACAGTCTCTTATCCCTTTTGTTGGGTAGCTTAGAATGTGATTATGTCTTCTCCAATTCAATTTGATAATAGTTCATGAATCTAGTTTGAGAGTTTAAAGTCATTTAATTTATCCAACAAGCCTAATTAAAGTTTTATTATGTTTGATTCAATAGTTCATGAGTTGTCTTGATATAGTATGTGTATATATAGATGTTTATGTACTAAATCATATGTATTGTGTTATTGTTTTTGTTATACACATTAACACTAAGGACTTAATTTGTACCTTACTCAAAACTATCTAATTGAATTTAAGCAGCTTGTGGACAGATTCAATCCAATTCAAATTCTTAGGGCTAAATTAGAAAATCATTTCTGTATTTCTTTCAAGTTTTATGGTTTTGGTTAGATTTTGTTTGAACACCACAGAAAACAGAGTAGATAAGCAAAATGTGAACATGTGAATGTTGATGATATCCTTATCATTCATGAATGGTTAATGGACAATCATATATGTTGAAAACATTGAGACCCACAAATGACAAATCAATAAATAGAGGGGCTCTTGCAAACCATACAATCATGACCAAAAAGCAAGCCATAAATCATCCTTATTGCCTTATCTTGAAATCACATTGCAAGGGATATAACAATGTGAGGCTCGAATGAAAAAAGAAAACAAAGTAATGTGCTTTTCATTTTATTTTTTTTTCCTTTTTCATTGTTTAATCTGACATATATTAGGCGAGTAAAGCCAAAAGAAGAGAATGAAACAAAAAAATTACTGTGGATAAGTTGTTTTTCACCAGTGATAAGCTGTTTTCTGTAGGTGAGTGTTGCACCTGAGAGTGATTAAATTCTCAAATTATGATAAATTATATATAAACCCTATCTCTTCAGCTTGTAAGAATGTTACTTATTAAACAATGTATGAATTTCAGATATTCATTCCCGTTAAGATAAGTTAATAAAATGAACAAATATCTGCATGACTTTATTTGTATCCAACTCAGCAAGATTGTTACATTCCTAACCTAAAGCCAGGAATAAATTTGTATATAAAGAGGTACTTTATTGGGTTATCAGAAGATACATAATCAGCAAGAGAAAATATCAAAATAAGATATTATTCTCCAAGTTGCTTCACCCCATACCACAGATACTTATAGATCCAGATTCCATCATGAAATTTCTTCTTTCAATCCTTCTAACAAACCATAACTCACTAGTATTAGGCACTGAATCCAGCATCTTAACTGCAAGTCAATGACTGATACATAGTATGTTTGTTTTTTCCATTTTCAAACCTGAAACACTACTTTTACTCAAACCATAGTTTCGAAATTCTTATTTGGAAATCAAAAACATGCCTATTAATGAGGCAAATCGCCTTCCACTCTCCCAAGTTTATCACATGTTTATACATAACTTGTTAGCAAGCTCAACTTTGATTCAATAGACTCCACATTCTTTCAACAGAACAGAGTTTCCAAAGATAAGTACGCAGCACTAAACCTATTATTGTTTGCCTCTATTGAATCCATTAAGAATACTAAACACTGAGGAATCTGTTTTCCCTTGGGCCTTTGTGCTTCCTTCCTAGGGATGCAGAGTCCTAACACACAGACATGAAAGTGAAACAGTCCTTTATCTAACTTGCTTGCTGAACTGAGTTTTTGAATGAACCAAAGTCAACTAATAGCTTACTAGTAGTACCTTAAAACTTCACAACATTAAGCTAAAAAAGTGCATTAGCACTGAAGAGAAACTAGCTGATAATGATTGAACTCATATTATAGATATCACCATGCAACCGTAATATTCAAGATAACACTTGATCAGGAATTCAAGATCATCAATTTTCTTGGGCACCACAGCATATAATAATAATAATAATACATGAGGATGAGAAAAACAATATTTTTTTATTTGATACAATACCAGCATCAATGCATTCTTTCAACAACCTTCTTCCTACTCAGTGGCACTATCATGTTAGCAGCAGCAGCAGCTAGAAGCATTTCATTTCATTTCATTTTCCATCTAAAAATTCAAAACAAACAAAATCCCAAATAAACATTTCCAGTGAAAAAAAATTAAGCTTTAAAAATTAAGTGACAAATTTGTTTTACAAGAGTAAAGTGTGTCAATTTCTGGCACGAACCCTAATCATTTTCGAATTTCAATTACTCAACGAGCTATGCTGTGCCAAGAAATCGCAGCTTTGCGCTTGTTCCTATTCTCCCAGACATCACTATTCATCTTCCAGTTCCGAACCTGCAATGAATCTACTTCCCCTCTCGCCCGCGGCGCGAAGTACGAAGCTCTTGCCGCCGCCACCGCGATCCTCGGCAACCCTAGAGAATGCGAGTCAGGTCCAGAATCGCGTTTTGATCCAGATTCGCGTTTAGGCGCAAACGCGGATAAGAAAACATCCCTGGAGGCTGTTCCTGTGTGCTGCGGCAGCATCGAATTGAGCGGGAACACGCCTCGGACATCGGCTCCGGATGCGGGATCAATTTCGAGCAACTTGCGCTGCGGCGGAGAAGGGAGTTTTTCCGGCGCGGCGCGGCGGTGGCGGTGGACGCCGTGGACCCATCGGATAAGAGCGATGCTGGAGGAGCGATTGGGATCGTACTCGATCCTCTCGACAACTCCCATGGAGGAAGGCGCGGCGTTTCGCTTAAGATCGACGGTACGCTGGAGGCGCTTAGCACCGCCGCCGCGGTGGAAGGAGGTTATGCGGCCATGGGAGTTCCGGCCGGCGGTCTTGCCGGCGCCGAATGCGAACTGCCGTAGTGCTCTCTTAACCGCCGACATTGTCTCTCTCTCTCTCTCTCTGTTACCCAAAGAAGCTCTGTGACCAGGTTCTGTTGTTAACCCTCCTAGGGTTCTTCGCTACTGTGCACCCTTTTTTTGTTTGGTCATATCTATTGGGCTCAATTACACAAGCCCAATAATATACCTAATTTGGTCTTTTTAACCCAATAAAATTAATTGGGCTTAGTGCAGTTTAAAAGTATACAAGATACGTGTGCTTGCATAAGAAATTATAAAGTTGTGTAAGCAGCAACCCGTTGGCTAGCAATTAAATTCTTAAATAGAGCTTCATACTGCGATCGATTAATCCTTGACTATCGGGCAGGGGAGACTGATAGTCCAATACAAAAAACAATTATAAACACGAAAAAAAAAAACACAACACTAAAATATACAATTATTATTTTTTATTTTATAAAGTGTATATTATATTACACTTCAACGGAGTGAAAGTGAAACTGGCCTTGACGAATTATCACCAATTCCAAACATTTTATCATAATAAAAAAATGAAGAACTAATATTCCAAATTGTCGATACATTCTATTTGCCTAGCTCAAGTTAATGGATCCAACCCAATGGATAATAATAATAAACAAAAGGGATTAGGGAAGAACAAGAAAAATTAAAACAGGGTTGACCTCGTATGGATACATCAACAATTTTATGATTGTTTTAATTAGAAGGATTTAAGTATTTAACCACATCGATAACGTTGAGACATGAGAAGTTAGGACTTGATCGAATATAGTAGTTGGTCTCAAACTTTATAATAATAATAATAATAATAGTAATAATGAAGCAACTAGGTCCATTCCACTAGCGAGCAATCTAAACAATCTTAGTTAAGAAATGAGTAAAGTATTTATTTTCCCCATTAATTAAGCATAGGATTCAATGAACCTAGCTAAAACTGAATGGTGGGATCAACATAAAAAAAACAGAGTATTATGGGAGAATTAAGTCTCCGCCCATAGGACTTAGAATGAGGAAAATAAACCAGAAACCAGTGATTGGTTTTTGAAACAAAACCAGTACTACTAAACTTACTTAGAGGATTAGGCGTTGATTAATGGATTAAATTAATGCAAAATCAAAATGCTGATGATAGAGAGAAAAGAGGGAGGGGGGTTCCCAAAAACCAGGAGCTAAAGTGGAAATGTGACCAAGAAAGGAGATTCCAAATAAATTGGCAAACGGATTTCAATTATTTTAATGCCCCCACTTATTCTCTCATACCCATAATTAACACCTACTACTAATTATTTCCCACTATCTCCTTTTTTCTTTTTTTCTTTCCATGTGTCTTTAGTTTCCTTTTCTAACTATATTGTAATTTGAACAAGATAAATAATTTGATGACAATTTATCTACCAAAAAAAAAATTGATGACAATTTTTTAATAGGAGTTTAAGTGAGATCATGAATTTGATTATAATAATTTATTATATATATATATGAGTTTAATTTTAATCTACTGTTAGTATAAAGTAATTTTACACATATATATATAAAATCATGGATTGACACATTAGAAAAAAATTTAGTACTTATTTATAATGTTAGTGTATCAAAATTAAATTATTATCAATAATAAAAACTTAAAAGAACTACTTATTTCAAAATTTTCTTAATAAATAACATTTTGTACCTGTATAGAGTATTATAGTCAGGGACGGATCCATATATAAATATATGAGGCTTATGTCCCCATTAAATTTTTAATTTTTTAGTTTAAGTATATATAAATGTATATATTTTACTCTTATTATATTGTTAAATTTGCCCACATATTAAAAAAATTCACAAAACATCATCTTATATTTATATATATTAACGATGTAATATTTTTATCTTCATTTGTTAAAAAATTTTGGATTCGTCACTGACTATAGTATATAGTTAATTCACATATTTTTTACATTTTTAAATTAAATTATACTACATCGAAAAGTCATTAACGAAATTGTAAATTTAAGGTTGTTGACATAGACTACTCTACTAGTATCTAGTACATTTTCCAGCGTATGATTTTGATTATACTAATCTTTAATCTAGTATCCATAGTAGTCGTACACATATTCAGAGTAAAACCTTAATTTTGGAGCAGCATTGTCGTACACTCACAAATCACCAGAGTGACACAAATAAATGCCAACTTCAATAAACATATTTAGAAATGACAATATGTGAAATAATTTTATACTATACTCCTAGACTATATATAGTAAATTAATTAATATATAGTAGTAATAATGGAAAACGTTTTAATAGCAATAGGACATATTATTATTAGCAGAGAGAGGGGAGCGCCCATGGTGTTTGCTAAACAAAACTAGACTGGACCGCTGAATTGCTAATACTTTATCCTATTTCTGAGGCCATACTATATATTTACATAGCATAGGCATAACTACAATGCCCCCCACTAATTATTTCTTTAAAAGTTATTGAATGTTGTAAATATTGAGTATGGCTAAAGACACAACAAAAAATCAGTAAAAATAGTTAATAAATAGGAATTTGGACTACAATCACCTAGCTCATTAAAAATATGCTCATGATTAAAAGTGTTATTTGGGCCATAAAGTGTTAAATGGACTGTTTTGACTGGTTTTTTGTTGTGCCCCAAGCATTTGTGGTAAATATTTTCTCTTATTTTATGAATTCTAGTCATTATATTGAAATAAAATAGGGTAAAATTGAAATTAAATAACTTAGGTAAGATTTAAATATAATATAAAATAAAAATCTCTTACTATTTTTTTTCTGTAACAGCGATATCCTCCAACCTTATAGATTAAGGACTAATTTATCGCGGTATGTGGCCAACGGATTGCTACATACACAAGGTGGGGATCGAACCCCCGACCCTTACTTAAGCGGCCAAATGAACTAACCATTTAACCAACCCAACTTGGTTTAAAAATCTCTTACTATTACACAATGGAATTTATCTTGTTTCTTACTCTCCCTATTTTAAAATAATTATCATTTAATATTTTTGTACAAATAAATATTCTTAACTTTCTAAATATACATATTAAAATAGCTAAATTATCATTATTATTTCAATCTAGTTTTTTTTTTATTAAGCCACTTTTCACTTACACACCATTCAAAAAATTAGAGAGTTTAATAGATAAAAAAGAACATTAAATTTATGTCAAAACGTCCATTGTTTTAAATGGAGGGGGTAATTGCTTGTTTGATTTGTCTCTCTTAAGTCTTAACTAGCTAGGTTGTTATTTCTCATCCTTATCTATGATGTCTCATTTCTGATTCATTCACATATATCACACGTACTAATACTCCTGCCAAATTGCTTTCATTGACCGAGCTAGGGAAAGTGATTGATGTATATATAGGACCCTTAATTAAATTCTTCAGCTTGAAATTAAAGAATGAATTTGGGTAGAGATTATTCAGAATAAGAGGGGGGAAAAGAGTCCGGGTCCCAGAAACAAGGAGCAGTATAGTATGTTGGAACGCATTTGGGTGGGTGTCGTTTACAGCAAGACACAAAGTCAGAACACAGGGTGCCACGAATCCGATGCAAATGAATTCGTGCCTTCTTCCTCTGCCGTCGTTTTGGATGTTTTTGCATGCACCTTGCCTCCATCACACCCACACTCACACGCATTGTAAATCAAATTTAAGAATATTTTATTTTTAAAAAGTGATTTTAAAAATTATTCATATTTATAAAAAAAAAATCAATTCTCAAACCAAACAATTGTAAGATCTAAGATGTTTAAGACGACTCGAAGTTTTAATAAGCAAAAGTAAAGAAAATATCTTGACCTTTCCTAAAACATGTAAAAACCTACGGTGTCAATTATATATTAAGTTTACAATTTTGTTAAGGATATAAAATTGTACTAGCCAATAAAATAATAGGATTGAACTTAAATTATCCAATCCATAAAAAATCATATATGATTAATAATTTTATTTAGACAAAATATTAAAATAAGTTTTTGAGTTATTTCGACTCAAAAAATATTTTTATCTAATGCTTTGTGTTAAATTTATTATACTCAGGTTCATTTCTTGGAAGTTGAAACTAACGTTTGGTGTTGAATTGTGGTTTTTTAATAAAAAATGTCGCACTAAAATGGATGATAGCTTTCAGCTGAATCAATACCAGTGATGATTGCAAGTAATGGTTCTAGCTACGTGGCTCTAATTTGATTAAGAGAGTTTTATGAAAATTCATTAAAAGTTGAACGATCATTTTGCACATAATATAATCTGGTTAAGTTTGAGATTTTCTTTCTAAAAACTCAGAGAATATATTGCACTTAACCAAAGCTAAACGTGAATTTTGGCATTTCACCCTAAACATTACTAATTATGTATGTACGTGATATTAATTTTAAAAATTAATTTTACTTTCTTGTTTGTCTGATTTAACTTCTAAACAAGTACTATGTATTTTATCATTTTCTAATTGAATTTTTTTTATAAAGTCTCAATTTTGAAAAATTTGTTTAATTATATTTTACAATATTACTTTTAATATTAATTATTTGTCTTTTTAATTGCTCATCATATTTATTTTTGCTCTTCGATCTATAAATAAAGAGTACAATCGAAAAATAATAATAAATTAGTTTAAAATTCCTAAATGAATATTTATATATGAGAAATTAAAAATTTAAAAATGAAAATTATAAAAACATATAATGCATTAAAATGGATTTTATTTTCTATTGTAGTAATTTTTTGTTGAATAATTATTAATTAAAATACTTATTTATTTGGACAACACAAAAAAATCATATATATTACACGAAAGTTTTAAGATTCAAAGCCCGATACACATTTAAAATATTAAAGGGACTATTTTGCACATGATCCTTTAGCTACAATGTCTATTTCTAAATCATTGATCTTCCACATTCAAATATTCCATTGTAAAAATGTGGACCCCCTTTAGTATATAGCGTTGATTGAACCTAGGAGAGGCTAAGAAGGAATAATAATGAATAATCAAACTTTGTCTAAACAAAGTCAAGTTTAGGGAATTGAGTTTCATGCTTTATATATATATATATATATTGTGCTGCAAATTTTTGCCAACCAGCAAGAAATAAAAAGTTTGTTTTCAAAACAAAGTCATTTTCCTCTGCTCCAAACTATCAGCAGCCGACCATTCATTAGTTTGCATTATAATTATTATTACCGCATTTAATTTGAACTTCCCATGTGCAAAGTATTCGTAAATATTTAAATAACATACTCCCTCCGTTTTTTTTTTAATTGTCCAATTTAGAGATGTTTATGTTTATTTTTTAATTGTCCATTTCAAATTTTGAGACAAAATTTATTATTTTTTTCCCCTTTTACCCCTATTTAATATTATTCACTAATCTCTTTTACTCTTTTATCAAGTAAAGTAATAAAGGGTAATTTAGTAAAGTAGGTGTACATTTTGTTAATTTTTATACAACACCAATAATTTCTTAAATATCCGTGCGCATTTAAAACTGGACAATTAAAAAAAAACGGAGAAAATAATATTTAACTCATTTTTCTTCCTCCAAGCCAACCTGCCTTAGTGGTTAATAAAATATAACCTTTTATACATACCCTAAAAAAGGGTTAATCATAATTATTAGTACAAATGTACAATAGCATATAAATAATTTGATGACTAGATATATTAAATTATATGATTATAAATTATCAGTGTTTTAAACTAAATTACTTTTTTTATTTTTTACATTTTAAAATATATTGAGATCTTGATGCTGTGTAAGAGGGTTTCATGATTGTAATTAAATTTTGTATTAGTGAGTTTGATAATTCAAGAGAATTAATCATTATTTTTAATCGTACATATATGGATGCAGCTAAAAAGTATAGAAGGTGTAACTCTCCAAAAATCAATTTCATTTGCAACAGAAAAATAACTTCGAGCTAATTTTTTAAAATCTTTTGTTAACTTCATATATAATTTCATCTATTTTAATTTTTTGTATCTGCATTTTAATGAATGAGGATACAAATTTCTCACAAATTGGCTTCAAATCACTCCTATTGATGATATTGTACAAATTTAATTTGACATCCATGACTGTAGAATTATATCGAAAATTAACCTAAGAAATCGAAGAAGAAAATAAAAAAAGTTTAATTTTTATGCACCGATAGTATAAAAGTATTTTACTCGGTCATCTAATTATAACAATCTGTTTGTATGACTTTTTAAGTAATATAAAAGAGAAAACACAATTATAACTGACATAATAGCATATAATTGAATAATGAGTTTAATTATGATGCATTCACAATATAAAAAAATTTTACACTGTCAATAAATCACATTCATTGATTTGTGTGATTTTTTAGTTAGTGTGTAGTTGAATTAAAGATTTTCGCTGATATGTCAATTCATGATTGGATGTCTGTGTAAAATCATTTTACATTAACCGTTAATTGAAATTAAACCCTTAAATAATTGTGTAAAAAATTATAAAACATTAGTAAATAAAAATTAAATTCATAAATAAACAAATGGCAACATATTGAAAACACGTGTATGACGAGAACACATTAGGCGGAAGCTAGTTGAGCGAAGTACGTAAGTAAAGCTTATATTATACACACGCATAATTAAATTAAATGAAAGTTGGGCATATTGATTTGTCATGTAGGATATGCATTTCATAGATTAATGATAATAATAATAATAATTTATTCTGATTAGAACCCAAATCTAACGCACCACACTCTCTCCAAAACCATTGGCTTTTTAACACTTTTTTTCTTTTCTTTTTTGCCCTTCAAGTCGCGCCCACAGTCCTAACACCAAAACCCAGAAACCAGTTCGCAGTTTTGTCTAACCAAAACCACTTTCCATCCAATTCCACAAAACCAGGAGCTTTATTATTTTACTATTTTTATTTTTAATTAAAAGTTTCATTTATTTTTGGTAATTATGCGAAAACCGCTATGAGTAGAGACAGTGTGGACCCACCTTTTCTCCTCAATATGTGGCGATTCGACCGCTCTCTGTCACCTTATCGTGCCCGCCACGCGCCTTATTCTCCTCTTCTTAATTCTCGTACCCATTTGCATGTACTACTACCCTACACCTCATACCCTGTCCTTATTTTCTCTTTTTACCATTTTAACCTTATCCTTATTTCTCTTTTATTTAACCCTTATTTTCTTTTTTAAGGTTTCATTAAATTTCATCTATATTCTATTAATTAATTATTTAAAAACATTAAAAAAACACCTCGAAATAGGTGCTTATAAAACAAAAAGTATATAAAAAAATTTCTCATTATATTGAAGTATCATAAAATTAATTTTCATTTTATTATAGAATTTCAGAAATTTCTCTTATTATCTAATGAAATTTAAAAAAACAGTATCTTCTAGTAACTAAATTATGACCGTTAAATTTAGTTTGGGTACCAAGAGTTATATAGCTTCCAACCAAACCATAAAATTCACATGAAATTACAAAATATTTCTAAAATAGAGTACTTTTTAATAATAATTTAAAAATGTGATTATTCATGGAATAATGTATTATTCTCTTATGAAGTTACTAAATTACTACTCACTAAAATTCCACCAACTAACCCCTTCAAAAGAAGAAGAAAAGAAAAGCTGTCCTTATTACTGAGAGGAATGCATTGCATGAGATGAGAGAGTGGAAGAGTAGTTTGTGGCATTAAAGGGTGATGCCACGTCAGCAACGGCCCAATGTTAGAGGGATAAGTGTCTGTATGATTGGGAGCTGAACCCCACGCGCTTATTAATCAGAGTTGGAAATGGAAAGTGGTTCCCTTAACCTCCCTGAATGTGGAAACTGGAAACCACGGCTTGTGTGCGCTGTTATCCATATAACTATAATAATTGTAATAATAGAGTAATATTATAGGAGTAGTATTATTAAACTATTAATTAATCCAATCCAAACAATAGATTATAATTATAAGTAGTAGTAAAAGAAAAGAAAACAATTGTTAAGAAACAGCTGCGACCCCAACAATCCAGTAGCTCAAAAATCCAGGGACTCTCACTCACACCACCAACACCCACACCCACACCCACAAATCAAATATATACCCTTTCCTTCACTCACCAACAACACCCCACACACACACACAAAAAGAAGAAAAAGATCTTCTTCTCCCTAATCAACCAAGTTTTCTTTTTATTATTTTTGTGTCGAATTCCTTCAAATTGGGTGAAAATGCGGATGAGCTGCAATGGATGCAGGGTGCTACGGAAAGGGTGTAGCGAGAATTGCAGCATAAGGCCATGCTTACAGTGGATCAAGAGCCCCGAATCACAAGCCAATGCCACCGTCTTCCTCGCCAAGTTCTATGGCCGCGCTGGACTCATGAATCTCGTCAACGCTGGCCCCGAACACCTTCGTCCTGGTACTTAAATTTCTTTTCTCTTTTTTTATTATCATCAAAACTCCCAATTTGGTGGTCTAATTCTACATGCAATTTGAATCTACACTCCTTACATTGTTTTCTAATTCATGAATCTAATTCTCTTTCAAAGGAATTTTTGAAATTAATAACACAATTAATTATTGGTTGTAATAATGGTTTTTTTTATTTTAATTTTTGTTACAGCGATTTTTCGCTCGTTGCTGTACGAGGCATGCGGTCGGATCGTGAACCCAATCTACGGTTCGGTGGGTTTGCTGTGGTCAGGGAGCTGGCAGCTCTGCCAAGCCGCCGTTGAAGCCGTCTTGAAAGGCGCGCCGATCACGCCGATTACCTCCGAAGCCGCCGCTAACGGGCGGGGCCCACCCCTCAAGCCATACGACATACGCCACGTGTCCAAGGATGAATCCAACTCGGCTGCGTCGACTCAGCAGCAGCGAGTCAAGACTCGCTCCCGCGTCAAGAAGCGGACGCAGTCGCAATCCCAACCCAAGCCAAAAGAAGGCAACGAAGAAGACAAGGAAACTGGGACTGAGTTGGTTCACCTCGAATCGGACTCCGGTCACGATGATGAGGGGGCGAACCGATCTGCGAGTCACGACTCGTCGCTGAGTCACCTGTCCGAGTTGGCCACAGTTGCGGAGGAAGAGAGCAAAGAGAGCGAGAGCACCGTGGATACTGCAGAGGCTTCGGTTCTTTTTCTGGATGAACCGGAATCGAACCGGAAGCGCGTGGACCGAACCGATGAGGGTGGGGATGCTGGTGTTGGTCTTGAGCTGAGGCTTGGGTTCGAACCGGTGGTTGTCTCTTCGTCACGTGCGGATCACGTGGTGGTTCCGGTCAAGAAGAGAAGAATTGAATTGATGGATTGTGGGCTTGGGCTTCAGTGACATGTGGGCTGTGCCTTGGCCCGGTTCAGTTTTGACTATATCGGCTTTCTGTGATTTGTAGAAGAGAACAGGACCGTTTTGTTTTCTTTTCATAGATCGATTTTTCCTTTTTTTTTTTTTTTTAGTTTTGGTGTCTAGGGTTACTAGTTATTAACCCTTTTTTTAAATTTTTGTGAATTTGTGGAATCGGTGCTGTACAAACTACAAACATGGATGGTATGTAGAGAAAAAGGTTAATTTTTTTAAAAAATTAAAGCGTTAAGCTTTTGGTATATAGCTGAGTTTTTGCTAGATAAATAATAAAGTTCATTAAATATAGATAAAAAAACGGGAAAATGAGAAATAATAATAATTCTCCTCCATGAAGTTTAGGTAGTTAACTTAAGTGAAATAATAATAGTTCTCCATCAAATGTCGGTAAGAAAAAATATGGGAAGGCATGTTTTTTTTTGTAGTTTTTACAAAATAATTCTGAGTCCAACTTTACAAGAGATATGGTATTTGGAAAAAATTTGTAAATTCCTTGGTTTATTGCGAGTAAATTCATAATTTTTCCAGGATGTGTTTGATAGGATATACATAAAAATTGAGAGACACAAATTTTTTTTTAAAAAAGATATAAACTACTATATTTACATTAATTTAAATACGGATACAGAATATGTAAATGTATAATTTACAGACTTAAATTTTCTATCTTTAGCTGGAACAGTATCTTCTCTAATTGTTCCTATAGTCCTATCCGAGGGGAAGAATATATCCCTAAATCTATAATTAAGCGGGTTCAATTCCATATAACCCTTTAAGGATTGATAACACTCACTCTGTGGAGAGAATGCTTTTGGGCCGAAGGAGCTTCCTATAATAATAGCATAAATAAAAAGAATATATGATTCACCAACAATATATGTAAAAACAATTGGATTTAATTTTCATGATAGCGTATAATTTTTGTACATAGTCATTCAATCATGTATTGTCACATCAGCCATGATTGTATTTTTTTTTTTTATTGAAACTCTTTCAATATCTGAAAAATCATATAAACAATGTATTTTAATTGGATGACAATGTAAAATACGTTTATACTAAAGAATTTCACCTAATTTCTCTGATTTTTAATTTCTCTGATTTTTAATATGGTGGATCATTCATTTAGACTCTTTTGCACTGCATCAAAATATAATAGGTTATTTGTACAAAAATAAAACTTATCAGACCAATTGTGTGTTCAAATAACAAAAAGCCCATCAACTTAATAATATAATTGGTTTATCATAACATGTTGCATTGGCCTTTCTTTAATTTGGTCCTCTAATTCTTCGTGGATCATTAAAAATATTGTATAGTCTTTTATATATATGTAGGGAAAAAAACAATACATAGAGTCACCCACGAAAGTTTTGGGTTATGACCTCCTTTATGTATTTTTGTAGGCCTGTACAATATATTCATTTTCCTACAAAAGGAAGTAGTCTTTTAGCTTCCTTTTTTTCTTTTGTTTGTTTTCTCTTTTTTGGGCCTTTAGGCCCCGATTATCAACCAAAATAAATAAATAAATAAAAAATTAAAAAGAAAGTATTCATTTTAGACAAATTATAAAAACCCTTGGACATACAACAAAAACAGAGATTTTCATGTCGCTTTTAATTTCAATGAAAATATTTGAACTCATGTATATATGTGTTTTTGTGTCTGAGATTTTATGTTCCAAAAATATTGTTGTTTGAACTTTTAGTGGCAAGGAACGAGTTACATACTTTAGAGAGAAAATCAACACATCTACTTCCCATTTTAGTGATTCTTTATATATTTTATATCACAATTTTTATTAATTACTTGTTGAATGATTATTTATAAAATATTTCGTAACTTCTTTAAAATTTAAAGATAAATATAATTTTACAATTATGAATAATTTCTCCCCAAATATATATGCTGCTTCTGCTTCTCCCGTTCTCCAAGTATGATTAAAATAATTTATCTTTCCTTAAAATTACACTTATCTTCTCTAAAATTTCACACAAACCTTTTATGACTAGTATTTAATTTTTAGGAGATATTAATATCACTTGAATAAATAGAGATAAAGGACGATGAACTGAATTTCATTGTATGTGAAGGAGCTAGGTTTAGTGTAATTTACCCTTCATTTCAATTCTTATCCTCCAGCTAGCACACTTGCCTACCCTATAGTTAACCAACTTGCTTAAGCTATTATATTTCTTTTGGACCAAACTGTTAAACCATTATTCTTTTGTCCTTTTATATATCTTCTTTCAATTTGTAATCAACAATGATGAGATCTACTTGGGAGCTAGGGTGAAGGGTGCACCTGGGGGGATATTTATCAGAAAGAGAAAGAGAAAGAGAAGTACAATACGTGAAGAAGAAATCAATGAGATACAAAAGGCAAAGTGAAAGATCTATTCGATATGATGTGTCTTCTATTCTATATACGTGTAATCCTGTATAACCCTATGTTTTTCAAGAAAAAGAAAACCCTTGCTAATAGATAAATATAGTCGAGATTGAAAGTAATTATTAATATTTTTTAGACATGAAATTCATATGTATAGCTAGGTTTTGTCTTTAACTACACAGCCCTCATATGTACAGGATCCATGAATAACTCTTAAGTTAAACCATAATAAAAAGAACACAAATTCTTGAGTAATAATAATTTTTTAGTCAAAATAACCATTAAAATCTTTTTACATATTTTTGACTCAAATAGCATTCTTAATTATGTGTGTTTTTTTTAATGGACTTAGTGATTTAAGTCCAAAATTCTATTTTTGACTGTTTTGCCTGGTATAATGTTGTCCTCTAGCAAAGCTCTAAAAAGAAGGTTTTACCTTTTTAGTATTCATAAAATATTAGTATTATTCAAATCAAAAATGTTTTTTTTTTACACCACATCATCAGTCATCATATAAAATAATTAAAATTTTTAAAATTATTAATTCAATTTTTTATATTGTACATTGATCTAACATTTTAAAAATTGGATCATTGCATGTGATAGTTGATGATAGTTAATTTTATGGTGTACGAATTACTCATAATGATAATTTAACTATTGATTGGATAAAATTTAAGCAAGCAACTTAAATCAGTAAAATACACGACTTACTTTTAACTATAAATAAATGGTACCAATATCTCTAAATTTTATAAAATGTTGAAGATCAAATTATGAAAAATAAAACTAAAAGATGATGACTAAGAGGATTCTTATACATATCACTACAAATAGGGTAAGGCATTATATAAAAAATGGTGTGAATTTGATTGACGGCACACTTGTTGCATCCATTTGGTACACAAAGAAGTACAATATCTTTTGTAATGTATAGTATAATTCATACAAATCCCATGGATTCATCTCATTGTAGTTCATATATAGGATCTCTTTATAATTATTTCCCACTCGTGCTCTAATATAAGTCTTATTCTTCATCCATTTGCCCCACTTTACACTCAATTTGGTGCCAATCCCTGTATCTATGTTGACAACTATATATATATATATATCACACAATTTCATGTTTAATTTGTCTCATGCATCATCAAATATAAAATAATATTTTTCTTATCAATTATGTATTATTATTTGTTATAATTTAATTTTAATCATCTATATAATGTAAAGTAATTTTATACATACATTCAATTATGGATTGACACACAATAAAAGTCATTCACTCTATCACCATTAACTAAAAAGTCACAAAAATCAATAGATATAATTAACTGATAATTTTAATTTTCATCCACTGATAATGTACCATTATATTCTTTTACACAGTCATCCTATCATGTGTTCTCACGTCAGTCATGATTGTGTTTTCTTTCTCCCACTATATAAAAAGTCATACAAACAGAACGTTTTGATTGGACGACAATATAAAATACCTTACACTGTCAGTGCATCAAAATTAAACTCTTAACTAATAATATAAAATCTTTTACACAATGTATGATAATTAAATTCTATTTATTCTTGACAATTTTGCATTTTATCCTTAGAAATTAAAGGAGCTAGGATATATATTGCGGTGGTCACTAGTGCATGTTTTTGGGATATATATTTATATATTAAGTGGCTTGTCAAATCAATGCATAAGTTTTAATCAAATAGTAATAATAATAGGGGCATTACCTTATTACCATATATTCATGACTAGTCACTTCAAGAATCTGAGTGCTCCAACTATACCTTTCTACCAGAGCCACCACCCCGGGCCCAACAACTTGCCTCATTCTTATAAGTTTCAGAGGTTTTATGTTGGATATATTTAATGCTTTATGGTTTAGGATATTAATGTACAAATTTCTTTTAACATTATCTCATTATTTTTTAAGTTTTTTTTTATATTTATGAGTATTATACAACCAATAATTGTAATTAAATTGATGGTTGATTTTATTGATATTAATATCTAATTATTTTCAATAGTCAATAAGTATTTATATATAATTTTTTAACAATATTTTTATCAACATTTTTTTATGATTAAGTGTTGAAAATGACTATCATTCTTACCGTGAATGTTAAACTTAAATTAAAACTTTTAATATATTATTTGTTAAGATTAATATGGTGTATATACCATGCAACTAGCCACACCTTTTAAATGTAACTTAATGATTTGTATATCCATATACATCATACATTACTTATTGTGTAATAATAATAATAATTACCAATTTACCATAACTATATATAGTATATACTCCATCTTCTATATAATTTCCTCCAACCACTGTCATTTCCCCTCACTTTTAAGATCTACAAAACTTCTATTTACCATATATATATATATATTGTTTAATTTGCTTCACATTATTTATTTATTTATTCAAAAAATATAATAGCATCGGCATACCCCGAAAAAACCATTGTTTATTTCAACTAATTAAGAATATTTTGTGACTAATGAGGGTCCTACTTTTTGAACAAACGCATTACAAAATGCTGCAAACGTGTAAACAAATATTGCTTTTATTTCTAACACACAATATATGCTTAGCTTGAACAATAATATTGCACTCAACCATATATATATAGCTAGTTTCATCATTTATCTACGTATCTTCCATTACCAAGGTTTAATCATATTGGAGAGCAAATCGCCTAGAATCCGATATGGTAAGGCTAGCTAGGTTTCTTCAAATTAATAATTAGGGAATTTTGTATAATTCTAAAGTATTAGTATTCTTTATAGTTAACCTGTATTTAAAATTTTGACATATCTCTTATTAATATAAAATATGCATATTCGTGCAAAAAAAATATATATATGCATATTCATCAAATTTGCGATTAAATTACATCCATTAAATTCAGAAAATTTGTATATTTTATATAGTTCTAAAAAAAACATTGAGAAAACATAAAATTAAACCAAATGAAAGAAAAATCACTATCTTTATTTACTTTAATTTAAGTGTAATAAGGACTTCATTATTTATGTTTCTGTCTCTATTGTCTCTATATATATATATATATGTCTAATCTTGTCTTATATTATCATGTACATTGATTATAACATATGCAACCTAATAAATAGATAAAATAGTGAGTCTTAAATATTGAGGGGAAAGGAGAAAAATCTATAACATAAGGCGTTTGAGTTTCAAGTATCAGAAGGAAAATGATGCTTAAGTATCATGTTTTGAGTTTGATTCTTGGGACGCTGTGCATGCAGAAAACTTTGTGACCAGCTCCCTATCCACTGAAAGGTGATCTCTGTAGGAACTAAGGATTAGTCGTCAGCTACTATCGGCCGGCGGATACCCGAGAGGAACATCATTAAAAAAAATAATATGATAGAATTTATAAATTTACTGCTTAAAACTTTAGACCATCATATATGTAACATTTTATTGGCTGAATAAATTCTCTTACTGAATCTGTTATTTGAATCTTACCGTGTTGAACTACCACCATCATTAATGAATTACCCCATTTATTTATTTATTTATTTAGAAAAATATTTGATGAATAATACAAAAACGATCAAATCAATCAATAAACATAGTTGATAACATTTTGACTAAAAAAAGTTCTCTCTTATAAATTAACTTTTAGTGTTGTATTGAATAATTATACCCAAAATTTTTATATTAATTAATTTTAGTTATTTTTTTATTATACAAATAACACCTCTCATTTATTTATTATAGTTAAAAAGATATCTTAATCTTAAGATGAAATCTCTTCCATATCACAAAACAGTCAACTCAGTGCAGATTCTTTGCCCATTAATGCGTTGACACTGCTCCTCATTGCCAACCACATTAGTCTCTTTAGTTTAAATCCAAATAAAACAACATGCTAAAAATTGAGGACTTCATTTTTTATTATGTATATAAAAAGGGTGTTATATACGACTAACAATTTATTATATTACATGAGCTGATATTATACATGACTTTGAATTTGAATCTTAAAAAATATTGTTTGATGCGTTGTAAAATTTTATTGAAATTGATAATTTACTACTTTATCCTACCTCTGCCGTTACGATAGGCTCATTTATCAGGCCCACAGTTATTAGTTAGTTGGTTAGGATTATAAATAGGGGTTATCAGCATTGTATTTTCATAAGGAATCAATAGATTGATATTGAATTTGGTTCAATTTGGAGTTTCTCTCCCTAATAATTCGAAGAGGGGGTTCTAATATGTTAGGGAGAGAAACTCCAAATTGAACCAAATTCAATATCAATCTATTGATTCCTTATGAAAATACAATGCTAGTAGCCCCTATTTATAATCCTAACCAACTAACTAATAACTGTGGGCTTGATAAATGGGCCTATCGTAACATTTGCATACAGAGGTGTGTCTATTTTAATATAAACTTTCTATATATAAAATAAAATCATCGATAATTCTCACTACATGTCCAGAAATTGAATTGTACTTATATTATTATGACATTCAAATAATGTGATATATAAAAGTGAATATAGGCTATTTTTTATTTTGTAGTTATCTTATTTATCCATAACTTCTACAAGTAATTATGTAAATATATATTTATATACATACACATGCTTTTAGATATTCAAATATTACAAAGTGTTTTATCTATATATGTCCCATCAATATATGACCTCCTTTTATAGGGTCAAGCCATGAATTTGTGCCCCCATATGAAATACGTGTGGCCTAAAAGTCAATAGATCCGATCATGGATAAAGTAAGAGTAACGTTAAATATACAATAAAAAATCAGTCAAACTAGTATTTTGGGTCATAATTATTCAGTCCATTACAATCTCAATGATTATTTGGATCAAAATCAAAGTCAAAATAGACTCATTGACTGTTGACTAGTTTTTCATTGTACAATTAACATTATTGTAAAGTAATTAACAAATTAAAACAACATTAATTAGAAAAAAAAGGATAGAAAATGGCCATAAAAAAACGGAAAGATTGCTCCCCATAATAAAAAATGAATGTGTGCTCTTATAATTTTCTTTCCATCCAAATGATCTTAATCATTAGATATGAAAAATAAAAAGGAAAATAGTTGGAATTTTTTGCATAGTCTAAATAAAAATATAGAGCAAATTAAAAGATTTATTACTCTGGATGCTTACAAGAATTTCTCCATCATAATATTATCAATAATGTTGATCGTACAACAAAAATACGTCCAATGAATATTCAATTTGTGTTATACGTGACATGAAATGTGTGCTATATAACACGTGACATGAAATGTGTGCTATATGTATAGTACACATATTATAACATATATTTCATATCATGTATAATACACGTTGGATACTCGTTAGATGTATTTATGTTGTATGACCAATAATATTATAATATTACGACTCATGAAGAGGAGATTGATGATGAGAGTTAAGTGCTTTTGAATTGTGCTTCTATACGTAGAGTCGTAAACGTATTTGAAGTTATGTCATTATCATTATTATGAGCACTTCACCGATTTATATGGAGCAGAATAGTGTAGTCATAAATTTATGTTTTCTTTTGTATATAATAATTAATAATAGTATATAATATAATATTGTTATTATATAGTTTTATATTGTCACATAAATAAATAAAGTTAACTTTTGCCTTGCATTATTATTATTTTTATTAACAATATATTTAGATTGAGGAGAAATTAAAGTTTATCTCATTCAATAAATATATGAACGAAAAGTAAACCAAATGAATTAACTCATAAATAACTTTTATTACCTGCATTATTTGAAAGTTTATTTAAGTGAAATAATTTAAATGGATAGTGTCATAGTATCAAATTTTATTGGGTCTTGAGATTCAAACAAGGGTCCATCTATTCTAATATATATATATAGAGTACTCTTGGGCTCCCTTTCCTCTTGTAATCTTGAACAATCAATGTGAGACTTAATTACATAAAAAATTTAGTCCAAGTTAGAAATAATAATCATAGTCTTTCAAATAAGGGTATACTTTTCTTTGCTTTGCTTTAGAGAGGATTAATTAGTGGGTAATGGTTTTCTGTAAGAAACATAAACAGTTATTATGCACCTTTTCTTGGGAAAGGTACCCAAAGTGTCAAGACAAAGTGAAGTGATGATCATGACACAAAATATATTGGACATTTGACATATATAAAACTTATGGCCACAAAAAATATTAATTTGAAAAAATATATATGCAATTTTAAGCGGGTTTTGTCTATAGGACGCATCAGGTGCACAATAAATGTGACATCTAATCATGTTTATGAATAAGTAGGATTAAAATCATTAAAAATACTGAAAAGTGTGGTTTTGTTTATACCACAACGTTAGGTAAATAATGTGATTAATTTTAGTGCCATTGGCCATATGAAATAGATCCTGTCATTCATATCGATTCTTCGTATTATTTTCAAAGCTTTGAATATTTGAACGATATTTTCCTTTTTTTTAGCTCTTAAACAAGTCTATCTTCTCCTTAAATAAGAGAGAAATGATTTTTATTATACACTACAAAAGTAGTCATTATAGACTGTATATAATAATTTAACTTTTTAAAATTATTAATTCAATTTTTAATGTTATATATTAATCCAACATTTTAAAAATTGGATTAATAATTTTAAAAAATTAGATTATAGTGGTTGGTAGTGATTAATTTTGTGGTGTATATCTAATAGAGACCGGTTAAAAAATTCATCTTTCAATATTGGTTTAAATGTTTTATACAAATTTAAGTTTTTATGTATATAAAACTCATATTTATTTTTATTATATTTTAATAATAATAATAATAAATTAATCTTCGTAAAAATAAAATGTAGCTAGGTGGCACGCAAGATTGCAAGGATGATTCACGTGACCACTTTGACCTATGCATCATCATCATCATGCATATGTATAATTATCTTAACGCATAATATAATCACTTTCTTGATTTTACAACACTAATCCAATATATTAGCATAAACAAAGGCAATATTCAAAGAGGATCACCCACCATTTTCATACATAATCTTGCAACAACTCAAACCATATTGGTTTGCATGATTCTTGTAAGATCTTCTCCTGCATCATATATGTATGTCATTACCAAAAAATACGTAATGTGTCACTTCTTTATTTATAATGTGTCATATGTTGACTACTAAATTGATATCTTATTATTGTACAACAAACAAACATACATATATTTTCCTACTAGTTTATTTGTTGTTTTGCATGTATTGGAGAACCCAATCATGGCAATAATCAATCCTCAAGACTTGATTAAAAAATATAATTAAATTAGTGGAACTAATAACACGCGTAACTTCCAACGGTAGAAATAGCTAGCTAGTTCAATGTGAAATTAATTATAGCAATAATAATGATGATTTGGTCGTGCATTGCATCAATCAACATGCAATATTAGCACTCACGACGATTATCATATGCAAAAATTCTATAATCAATAAATGTATGAATTTCTCATATGATATGAGATTTATGTTCCGGCGTTGACAGATCAATTAAGTTTATGAAGATTTGATTTAAGTGCGTGAGAGCAAAAGTATGAATTGAATTCGCACTTGTATGTTTTTTAGATTCTGGCGTGAAACATACATGATATTTAATTTATTCTTTCTAGAAGAAAAATTAATTATATAATATTATATAAAACGTTGAATTAACGGATCGTCTCTTTCCATACAGCAAATGATTGTAAATATAGTATCCATCCAATTTGTTTGATGGGAGCCCAACACATTGCAGGCAATATAAATTTTTTTGGGTGAATTACACATATCACCTAGGGATGTAAAAACGAGTCAAGCTCGTCTAATCGTCCCGCTTAGCCCACCCAAACTAGCGGGCTGGGCTACAAATTTAAGCTCATCGTTTTCAAAAAGTCAACTTAATCTGCCTGCTTTACTCGAGGACTAAATGGGATGGGGCAGACTAGCCTGCTTTTTTTTTTAAAATTAAAACAAAGCACATATGCTTTTTGACTTAATGAATTTTTGTTGATTAAACTATTTTTGATCGATTTTGATTTAGTAATTATTATTGTGTACTTTACTAGTTTATTTTTAATTGAAATTAATAGAATTTTTGTTAAAAAATAAGATTTTTTGTATTTTTAATTAAAAAATTAGATAATAACCATGATAAAATATAAAATTACATATTGAGAAAATTAGGCGGGCCAGCTCGCCAGCCCGCCGGTCCGCCCTAAAGCGGGGCGGGCCTCATTGTTCTGACCGCAATTTTGGCGGGTCGGGTCATCTCGCACCCGCTTTTGGGCGGGACAGACTATCCGCTTTGACATCCCTAATATTACCCTTTGGCTTTAGACGAAGAAAAATGATAATATAGACCGGAGTTTATCATAAACTTTACACGTGATAATATATCAATAAAAAATCTTAAGAAACCAAAATAGAAGCTGGATGGATAGTATGATTAATTATGAATAAATCACTTTCCGTGTTTCCATATAATGGAGCACAAACCAAAGTTATATTATAGTTTAAATTAAATAATATGGTTAGCATGTATTATTGTTATTTGTTAGCTTTAAGCATGTTTAAGGTAGGGACTATGTGTTGAAAAACAAAGTGGTCGAAATAAAAGATGCATTGATTAGTTAATAATGGTCATCCACTTAATCAAAAGCAAGCAATTAGCAGTAACTAAGGAAAAAGACATAGTTTGGATTTGAGTATCCATTGAAAAACATTCACGGGAGAAACAACAATTCTTTTGTGCGTATTAGCTAATTTTGTATAGTTCTGGAACACAATTAATGCATGCTGGTAAATCGTTACAAATAGTTATTTTTTTATTTATTTAAAATTTTTATATATAATTATGAAATTTTTTTAAATATATATTAAATATAATTCAAGATCATATAAAAAAAAATGTGTATGCACGTGGATAATTTTTTTTCTGTTGTCCTTTTGAACTGTGAGGCACTTGTTGGTGAGTACAGGAGGCTACATTAATTATATATAGTCATTTTCTTATTAATTAAGAATTTGTGGTGATGATGAGAGTGTGGGAGAAAAAGAGGATATGTGGTGGTGGGGCTGATATTAATGGTGGTGCATGATTTGATATCAAAGCAATTTGATGATAAACAATTACATTAGACCAATATTTATATTACACAAATGCTGCTTGGGAAACAACATTTTTTCAGTCAAAATAACCAACAAAATCTATTTAACATTTTATGACCCAAATAACATTTTAGTTATGAGTATTTTTTTAATGAGTTGGGAGATTATGACCTAAATTATATTGCTATTTGTTGACTGTTTTGACTGGTTTTTTATTGTATATCTAGCGATGCTCTTTATATTATTAACTAAAAGTAGAGACTTATCATCTTGCTTTGACTCCATAGCCTTTACAAAAATTATTTCTGAATAAATTAAAAGCTATTTTCTTTAAATTAGCCTAAAGAAATTTACAATAATGGAGGCATGCATTAATTCAAGGTTTAAAGTTGTGCTATAATTATATAAATGCCTATATATGTCTTAAAGAATATGTGAATTCAAAATTTATAGAATATATCTGATGATTTTGAATGTACACAAAAATATATATTTAGTTACATGCAGGAAAAGTTTAATTTTAACTTATGCAATAAATATTGAATTAGTGAGTAGTTAATCTATCTTAATGAGAGATCTTAGATATTAATGAGTCTTAATTGTGTAGTTGGATTAAATTTCAGAGTGAGACCTTTGTAATGCTAGCTAGTAGTAATACATATTCATATTATAATGATATAGGTAAAAAAACATAAATACGGAACAATATTTTTCCAGCCAAAACAGTCAATAAAGTTTATTTTAACACTTTTGGCCCAAATAACATTATTAACCATATGTATTTTTTTAATGGGCTGAATGATTTAGAACCAATTTCCTATTATTAACTATTTTAGCTGTTTTTTTGTTCTACACTCGTTAAAAAAATATAAGTCCAACCGAAATATCATTATTCTTGGTACAAATGCTCATTTACTCTGTCAATGTTAATCTTGGGATCTTAATGACGACCTATGTGATATCTGGTTAAGGAGATTCTATCTAGTAAATATAATAATGCTAGATACACAATAAAAAATCAGTCAATGTAAATAAATGGTCTATTTTGATTTTGGTTTGAGCCAAAATAATCATTGAAAATGTAATGGACTGAGTAATTGTGACCCAAAATCTCATTTATTGGCTGATTTGGCTGGTTTTTTATTGTGCATTTAGCATAACTCAATACATATATATATATATATATAAATATATATATATATATCAATAATGCTAGATGAACCATGAAAAATCAGCCAATGAACACAATGAACCCATTTTAGCTTTGGTTTGAGCCCAAATAAGTATTGAAATTGTAATGGGCTAAGTAATTGTGGCCCAAAATCTCATTTATTGGCTGGTTGAGCTGGTTTTTTATTATACATTTAGCATCACTATATATATATATATATATATATATATATATATATATATATATATATATATATGGAGCTCAAGAGTCCCGTTATGTATGATCTAATTCATATTTCCCTTACACATTCTCTTTATATAACCGAATTCTTATGTTGACCATTAAACTCTCTTTTCAAGTAGAACCCCCTTTGTGTTTTGGAGTTCGGCAACCACATAAGAACATTAAAAAGCAACTTAAGTGACATTGGAGCTCTCTTAAGCGACGATTCAAAATAATAAGTATCTTGATTCCTTAACCAAATATTTTGGATTCGAATCATTGCACGAATTCCAATTGGATACCATGTGATGATTTTATGCGAAAATAACATTACGCAACATATATTTAAGAAGCATATATATAAGAAATGTTATTAAGTAGAGAAAGTTGTATAATATTTAGGGTAAATATCAGTAATCACCCACAAGGTTTGCAAAAATTACACCCCACCCCATTATACACACAAAATTATAATCCCAACCAAATACTGAAAGCAACTAACTAATAAATCTGTTAAAGTTAAAGATTCAAATAGAATATTTCATATTTTAACTCTAGTTTGCTTAATTAATATTAAAATTTAAAAATTGTAAAGAGTTTATAATAAATATAAAGTCTAACTTATTGAAAAATTACAGAGTGAAAAATAGTACAATAATTTTTAATTTTAAATGCTATAAAACCAATAAAATCTATTTAAAACAAGTAAAAAAAATACCATTTCATTCACAACACTAGTTTAATTATTATCATTTACATGTCACTTTGTACCAGCTTTATCAACAATTTACATTCTCACTTTTACAAGGTAATTTAGTAACAAAAAGAAATCTTAAGATGTTGGGAATTCACAAAATAATATATAACTGAACTTTTCATATATAAATAACTAAACTTGATTTATCCTATACAAAAAGATCATAAATCTAGAGACAAAGTGACTAATTCTTTTTTTAAAAAAAAATAGATGAAATGGAACAGCGTAATCTATGCTTCGTCCTTAAGTTCATTAGTAGAACAAGCTCCTACATGATTAATATATATTTAAAAGTTAAAACAGATGAAGTCCTTAGATAAAGACTTGTTGACTATTTTTCTTTTTCCTTTTTCAATTAGTTTAATGTTAGGCCCAACAATTGAAACTTGACTTTGTGGAGTTAATCCACTTAAATTATTTTCTATAAGTTCTTGAATTATTATGCCTCTAACGGTTGTATATTTTTTACTCTGCAAATATAAAATAATATCAATTACGGAGGAATAAAAACTTGATGTTAATGTGTTCTTTATTTTTGATGACTAAAACTTAATAATTATTACTCTTATCCCACGAAATTACATTGAGCTTAACCAAGATAAGTAAGAGTGTGGTAACTATGGTTAAGGAGCTAGGCAATACTAACAGACACATTAATTTTTAAATTGGTGGACTGCAACTTGAAACATAAATTGGACGGCCTGTAATTTTATGTGTAAAATGGAGTCGGATGTAATACCTATAAACCTTGAGGGTGCTTAATGATATTTGCCCTAATATTTATTCATACTACTGAATTTTAACATGTATCAAAACTCTTAAATTTAACATTGAAAACTAATATTATATAACTTTTTATTACGTGTCAATGATTCGACTAAAATTATATACTATTAGGCGAAAATTAAAAGGCTATGGAGAAGATACGCATGGAGCGTGTCATTTTAGATTCGCACACATATATATATATATATATATATATATATATATATATATATATATATATATATATATCCGTTTTGCAAATCAAAGGCTAAATACATTAAGAAACTGATGAGAAAGAAAGGGATAGAAAGTATCTATCCATCTAATCATACAATAGAATATATATGTATATATATATTGAAAGTAAAGGAAAGGACAATATTCTACGATTATTCCCTTTTTATTCAATAATGCTATATGTACATTCTTCCATCAGTCACCCTTCACTTTTTTATAGTGGGCCCATCAGAATGAAAAAGTAATATTTGATGAAATTGATAGAGTGGCTAATAATGACTATAAAATGGTGTACAAGAAGTATTGTTGCTTTTTATTACACAAATGTTTGAGGCACAACAAAAATCAGTTAAAACAGCCAATAAAGTCCATTTAACACCTTATGGTCCAAATACCACTTTTAATTGAGTGCATTTTTAATTGGGCTTTGTGATTGTGGCCAAAATTCCTATTTGTTGGCTGGTTTGACTGGTTTTTTGTTGTGGCTCTATCAATTCTTATTATTATTATCAAATTGTCTGAGTGTGAGCAACCGATGGAGCTAGCATGCTCATATTGATTCAAAGGGAGGAGTAATCACCAGAAAGGTTAGGCACCACACGCCAACTTAATTAATTAATTAATTACCAAATGAATGTATATGATGCTTCAAGCATACCATGTTGGGCTTAATTAATTATGTGGGCTTCTCTCACATGAACCCACTCCATCAATTGTTTTAGTTCCAATACTATTTATATGCATTTAAATAATAAGAACACTTATTAAAAAATTAAAAATAAAAATATTCATCTTGAAAATATACCTACTAACAAAATACATTGGATCTAATATTATAGTATGAAATTGATGATAATCTCAAATTTTCACATAATAATTGTTGCATTAGATGTGAGAAAGTTAAGAAAGTGATGATTGTTGCAATTTGCAAATAAAAAGGGGAGTGAAGTGGGTGTTCACTAATATAAGTTCATATTTAAAAGTGAAAAAATGAGTTTAAGAATATAAAAATATGGGTCTTATAAAATTAAAAAAATGATAGATTTAATATTTATAAGGTTACTAAATAGATTAAGTTAAAATATGATATCTCTAAAAAAGAATGATAAAAAACCCAAGTAGTGGAAGTAGCAGAATCGAGGACTTCTTGGTGGAAGCCTATGATAAGGTGGCTGAGAAAAAAAAAAGCTCTAAAATAGAGAGAGAGATTGACCCTACCTTGGTTTTATGTGACACACAAGTTGGCTCAAATTGTCATTGTGGATGGAAACTGGAAAGTAGAGCACTACTCCTTATTATTAGCTATAAATCATATGAAATTGAGGGAGAATTGAAACAAGATATTATAAGAGAATAATCAAATTATTAATAATTATGGATTTAATTTTTATTCATGGATAGTGTACAAATTTTACACAATCATCTAATTATGTGTAGTCACGTTAGTCATAACAATGCTTTCTCTTTCTCACTACCTTAAAAGTCATACAAATGAAAAATTTTGATTAGACCGTCTAAAATACTTTTACACAGACAATGTATCAAAATTAAACTCAATAATTATTAGGAAAAAAAATGTTATTATATGGAGCACCATATCATAGCTACTAAAAAAAGAAGCAGCCCTAGCTTCACATGCTCTATTTTTGTGGGCGTTTTTTATTTATAAAAGCTTATCTAAATAGCTCCTCCAATATAATTTAATTTCTTTTTATAGTCTCAAAATGTTACATCCTAGCTAGTGCTAGTGCTAGTTTTTGACTTATTAACCTTTTAACTTATTATTATTATTATTATGCATCATTAGAGATAAATATATATAGATGTGTACTTTCATTCAAGTTTTTTATTTACACATCCTAATCCTTATAATCATTATTTCATCTATATCACTTCACATGGTTAAAATAAAGTTTGAAAATGAAATAAAAAACAAGATTGCTCATCAAGATCATTACAACTCAACTTAATTATATTCCCGCATCATACCAAAATTAAAAACTAAAAAAACAAAAAACCCTCTTATATATCTATGAAACTCTCAATTAACTAGTCGAAATAAACTAGTTAGGATTTTTACTCGAATCATCATATACATGATGATATATATAACTTTTGACCAATTCTGATGGAAGATTCCGATTGTGTATATAACATTACTCGTTTTGCGGCTCCAAGGGGTTCAAACTGACTTGAACTCCGAACTTGGGCTTGATCGTGAGGACGACTACGGGGGCATGACGGTAATTCTCAGAGATGGTGAAACTAAACTTTGAGATCAACATGGCCAATATGATCTTGGCTTCCATCAAGGCAAATGCTTGACCAACACAATTTCTAGGGCCAGAAGCAAATGGCAAAAAACGACCAGGAATATAAGACTTTGAAGTAAACCTATGAGGGTTGAACTCATTTGCATCTTTGCCCCATAACTTTTCACTATGGTGAATAGCCAAAACAGGGATCCAAATTGATAAGCCTTTTGGGATATAAAGGTCACCAAGCACTATGTCTTCAAAGGCCATTCTTGGCAAAACAGACACTGGCGGATAAAGCCTCATTGATTCGTTTATTACCATATGCAACTGAAAATAATAAATAAAAAATTTTGGTTAGTTAAATTTTATACAGAGTAATGCTATGATTTTTTCATGAACACTATTGTGATATATGACTCTTATTTATTATTGGATGAAACACAAGATTACATCAAATAAGATCCACCCCTCATCAAATGAAATTTGTAAGTAATATACTCTCTATTTTTTATATTTGTTCAGTTTTAATTGCGCATATAAATTTAAGATGAGTTTTATAATGTCTTAAATTAAAAAAAAATTAAGCATATTTTATAATATAATATTATGCTTAGTAAATATTATCTATTTTTTTAGTGACTTATTATATATATATTCTCTCTCTTATATTAATTAAGAGTATAATTAAAAAAAATTAAAAAAATATCTAGAAATTTTATATGGACAAGTAATAAAGGAAAAATGTAATTTTGAAATTGGACAAATAAAAAAAATGAGAGGTATATATTTTGAGGAAATAATGCTGAAACATTGACCATCTTTTGGAAAATCTTGCTTTAAATTTGGTTCACATGAATTTTCTATTAGGTATTCATATCTCTCTATGAATTATGAAAAAGCCCAATTTTTTTTCAAGTGGGTAGCCATGAACCTTGATGTTAAGTAGAATAGGGTCACTTATTTTCTTTTTGGTTTTTTTCTAAATTAAAAGGCACAAAGACTACTAAAAATATGATAAGTACCAATTTTATTTTTTCTTCTTTTTTAATAAAAGTATGGCCGTAACGTTATTCATAAAAAGAATTGCTTTTTAGCTTTATGAGCACTCGAAAAGAAAGATAACCCATTATTATAAATAAATATTATTTTTGAAAATCACCAACTACCGGCGCACGAGTGCAAAGATGATCTTTGAATAAATTATATTTTTGGACATATCTACCTTAGCTTAGACTAATTTAAAATAAGAATGGTTAGAGTAACATTAAAAAATTAGTTAAAATAGTCAATAAATAGGAATTTGGACTACAATCATCCAGCTCATTAAAAATATACTCATGATTAAAATACTATTTGGAACATAAAATGTTAAATGGACTTTGTTGGCTGTTTTGACTGAAAAATGTTGTTCTCCAAATATTTGTGATTTTAAATAATAAAATATTTTATAAACTTTCCTTCCTAAACATCGTGCTAATAATAACTTAAAAGCCTATGGTCTAAGATTTGCCTAAACTTATATTATATAACACTAATCTCTGATGGAAAACAAAATGTTAATTCCATAATTTTATTTTATTTGTACTCAATTTTGTGGACCATTCTAGTTGATTTTCATTATTGACCCAACTAAAGTTTTCCTAAAACTGATTTGTGCACGGATTTAAAATTATAGTGTAGGTCCTATGTAGAGTAACACTTGACACTGCCAAAGTTAAACTTTAAAACTAAACAAAAATCAAATTCAAGAGGAAAAAAAAAGTAAATGTGCATTGAAGGCACAAATTTATACCAACCTACCCCTACCCCCATCCCAAGAAATAAGTTTAAGATGACTTCTATTTTAGAAAATAATATTTATAGTACAATTTTTTTATCATTTATATCGATGAATATTTCATAAGTGTGGGACATATTAAATTGAGTTTATATTTCATTTAATAGAAAGATTGAAAAATTTTCGTACAAATAATATTATTGTTTTGTCTTTTTTTCAAGTAATAATATTTATATATAAAAGTTAGACACTAACCTATTATAAAGAAACAAATACATACATACATATAGTATTTGGTGATGTTGGTGGAGGTTAAGATTTTGTGTCTTTTTATATGGTGTCTATTTTTATTGTGCATTGCTAATATAAAAATATTAGAAAAATGCTAGATATCTACTTTTTTTTTTTAAAGTAAATATTATAATTATTTTGATATAGTTAATAATTTTTTTCTAAATAGCTAGATTGTTCCTACCATTACATTTAATTTAACCATTGTCATGTATTGTGGACAAAATTCTGATTATTTTTTTTTTTCTAATGATATAACATTATTCAAATTAAATTAAATTAGTAATTACTAAGTGGCAAAAAAATAGTTTCAACTTAGCTTTCTCACAAAATAATCTTTCATAAAGGTACTATTCAAACTCCTCACCACCAAGTCAGTGTTGAAAACATAAAGAAAATGTGAAATAAATTAATAAAAATAATTTTTTTAAGGAATCAAAACAGTCAATATATTATGCACAATATGTATAATATAAAATACACAATGTATATCACCTATTGTGTACAACATATATCACATATGTTGGAGCATCATCTTTCTTTGCAACATGTGATATATGTTGTGCACATCATATGCTATATGACGTGCACAATGTGTAATATTCGTTTTGCAATTTATATTATATATATTGTGTGTTGACTATTTTGGTTGATTTTTTATATTACCTCTAGTAATTAATTTTTTAATTTATTTTGAAGGAGTGAATTGTAGGTAGTTACTTACAAGAGTGAGCTTGGACAATTGATCAACAGAGGGAAGTCCTCCATTGCAAACCCTCTTAACTTCATCTCTAACTTTGTCTTGCCAACAAGGATTTGATGCTAACAACATTACTGTCCAAGTTAGCAATAGTGCAGTGGTTTCATGGCCAGCAAAGAAGAATGTCTTGCATTCATCCATAACCAATTGAAGATCCAACCTTTTATTATTATTATTATTATTATTATTTTTCTTATTCTCCATCTCATTCAAAAGCATACCCAACAAATCATTCCCATACGAATTGCTCCTTCCAATCTCCACACAGTCCTTCCTGCTCTGTATTATCTCCATCAACAGTCTCTCCACTTCCATCTTCAATGACTTTATCTCCCTATTATACTTGCTTGGGAAGAACCTATCACACCAAATTTAACCATTAATTAACTATATTTACATCAAAACACTAATCAAATTAAAATGCCAAAGAAAAGGAGACTATATTACAAATTAAAAAAAAAAATACTAACACACATTCATAATAACATTAAAAAAAAATGACCCAATTTAATGATTTAGACTTCAGATCAAACTCTACACTTTTAAATTATAGAGACTCTGATATCATGTCAACAAAATTAAGATTTATTAGTAGTTTTTATACTTCAATTTACACCAAATTTCTAGCTATTGTGCGTATAAGGTGGGTGAATACATGTTATCCGTACAAATTCAGAGGCTATTTCTAGGATTTGAACTCGCGTACCTGCTTCCAGGGAAGCAGAGGTGACGACTCGCTTGAGCGCAACGGCTCTGCAGAAGGGTGAGGAGATGAAAAATCTTCTTGCCCTTTTGATAGCTTAAACCAAACTCAGTTCTAGAGATGATATCAGCAGTGAGCTTAGTCATGTACTCTCCAATCTCCACCTCATTGTTTTGGCCACACTCCAAAGCATTTTGTAGTGATTGGAGCATCTCTTTAGTGCATTCCACCATGTGACCAGCATAACCCTGCATAACATAACATTTTATTTTATTTTTTTAATCCCAACCATTACAACTTCACAAAACAACAAACAATTAAAAAAAAAAAAACAGGGGTGTCATAAATTATTTAAATTTGTTTTCACAGTAAATTTTGTCATGAAAATTTTGATTATTGAATACTACCTTAAGTTTTTCTCCCATGAATGCAGGGGCAACTATGTGGCGTTGGTGGTACCAATCTTCACCATTAGCCATCAACAATCCTCCCCCAATGAAATGCTTTGAGCCCTGTCTTTGCTGCCATGATCTTCCTGATACTGTGCTGCATTTTGCAAGGAACTCTTTGATCAATTCTGTCTCTGTTAGGCACAATCTCGGCTCTGCCCCATTCCAATACAAGAATCTCTTACCTGCACAACCAAAATATTCAAAATCATGCGTCAGAAGGCTCTGGTATCGTGTCAATGAATTATTTTAACTAAAACCTTAAGCTGTCAGATTAAGACTCATTTATTGATTTATACTGTGATACGTACCGTATTGGCTAGACCAGACAAGAAAATGGGGGAGAAGGCGACCGACGATGTCGTGGGTGATGGTTTTGGTGTCTTGTGAGTTGGCTTTGGAGACAAGGGAAGCCATGTCCATTATGTTACCACTGAAGAATCGTGGCTTAGGGCCACGAACTCCTTGCATATCCATGATCCTCTTGATTCTAAGAGGTGTGAGCCAGTAACATGAGAGGGTATCATAGATGAGTTTAAGAACAAGAGTTATGAGTATTACTAAAAGGATTGTGAGAACCACCATGGCCATTTATATATAAGGAAGTGATCGAAGATATGTGGTTTCTATTTTGGTTTAAGGTCTATGTACTCAGCAAAGACTGAGAATGTGAGATATGGGATGGAATTTTTGATGTGTGACTCAATCTATATATAGGAGTGGGAATTGAATTTGAGGGGATTCTATTCATTTTATTTATTTATATATACTTTGTTTAGTTAGTTAGTTTATAATACTCGATAGTAGTAGTAATGTTAGTTGTACAATAGAAATATATTTAATTAGTATTTAACGTGTGATATATATCATACGTAATGTATGTTATACATAGACACATATTATATATATGATATATATTACACGTTGAATAATAGTTTAATATATTTATCTTGTACAACCATCATTAATCATTGTTGTAGTGGGTAGTGTGTGATAGCGGGTTTTGCAAGTTGCTCTGTTTAAAAATCTGAAACGATTCAAATCAATGATTATTTCAAGTAAGAAATAAATTATATAAACCAAGTCAAGTGTTGTTACATTTTGACCATAAATTTAGTGAGTTATTAGTGTTGTTTCATCTTATATATATCTATTATGATCTTAGTTTCAATTTTTATATTTATCACTGTGATACATTTTTTATTACTTGAGAGTCCATAATATATCATGTCCTTGTAATATGCATATGGTGACAATTTTCCTGATTTTGTTAGAAATTTTCTTTGATACCCATATATAGAATATTGGTAATTTGATCCATTTAATGGTTATAATTCAATTATTATTCTTTTTATAAATTTAAATAACTTAAATTAATAAAACATGTAACTTAAATATTAGTTTCAAATTCATTAAATGGTACTTATACTTATAAATTTTACCGAAATACTAGAAAAATGGTAAATCTCAATTTTTTTTAAGATTGATATCCCGTCCATTATATTTTCAATGTCAACAACTTTACATTTTTCACATGAATTAATGATTAATCATTGATAATCTACAAAATTGAAGTAACTTTAATAATTAAAAATATTCTAACTGATTTATGACAATGTCAAAAATAAAAATTTGTCCTCACTGGTATCTAAGAAATATCACTGACAATGTTAGAATATATGAAACTTTATATTTGTTCGATAATTTTTTTAAATTATTTATTTTAATCTTCAAAAGTATCTTTAAGACACTCATTAATAAAACTATATTTTTCTATAGATTATTGGACAGTGAATAATAAAGTAGTTTTTTTGTTTTTTCTTTATCGAAAGAAAACAGGGAGTGAAGCCTGTAGTTTTGTGTAGTGCTTATGCGGTTATGCCAATTAATCCTTGATGAAAAGTTCCATTGTTATACAAAGCAATAATATTCTACTAACTAATATTCAATATGTAATATACATATAACACACATTTCATATTATGTATAACACACGTTGAATACTATACGACCAACATTACTGTTATACAAAGTGAAGTTTGGTTCAGATAATATTTATATGTTTCCGAAAATGTGGATACGAGAATAAAAGATTTCCATATTTAATTGACAAATAAAATAATATTCTAAAAAATACTAGATTTCGAGGAATGAAAATTGATAAACAAGAGTAAATCAAAAGTTTACGAGAATTTGTTCTTCCAAATACACTTGCGTTACTAGAATCTTGTTAGTGTCGGTTCGTTCTTTCTAAAAGACTTGGTTAGCCCTGTTCTAATTATAGGACGGTGCAGTGTGTACACAACAGAAATGGCAAAACCTCATCACCAAAAAAAGAACATTATTTTCACATAGTCAAATTAATTAGAATATGACATGTTTAGGAATTATTGAATATGAATGTGCATAAGTACTGATTTTAAAGCACCAAGATTTTGATTGTCATTTGTATAATGCTACGGGACTATGTGCTTATACAGTGCTCAGCCCTATTAGTTACCCAAATTATACTATATGCATTTGACTTTGAGTCTCATTATTCAAATATTAATTAAATTGGCACTAAAGTTTGACAACTAAGTTGTGTATACTCGAAAGATTAAAATGTGAACTAAATTATTTATGAATATGGTCTAATCTCTTGCTCAACCCGAACATTATCCTATTTTTGACAGAGTTAGGACTTTATAATCATAAATTCTTGGGTAATAATATTTTTTCAGCAAATATAGTAAAAAAACTCATTTTAACATTTTTGACCTAAATAGTATTCTTAATCATGTGTATTTTTTCTAATGGACTGGATGATTTAGGACAAAACTTTTATTTTTACCTGTTTTGACTGATACAATTTTATACTCCCAGTAAAGTTCGGTTTATAACAAAAACTTTTTATTACATTCACATATGTTTGGGCCTTCTTCATCTTATTATTAAGGGACTGATATAAAAGTAGAAATAATATCAAAATTTAATAATAATAAATTAATTTTCGATACAAAATATAAGAAAATTGATATACAAGTAGAGGTTTTGCTAATATATATAAACTAATTCTTTCTTTTTTAAGAATATATGATGTTATAAGAGGCTCGTCTCATGTATCTTAATTAGAGTATAAAATCATCAATGAATACTAATATAATATTTTAAGTTTTTAGATGAATAGTTTAATAGCATGGTATCAGATTTTTCTAGTTAATTAAGTGACTAGAGGTTCAAATAAACCTCATTAAATCATTCCCGTATGGGCATCTTTCTGTTATGATGTAGATGAATAGTTTAATAACACTTTTCTGTTATGAACATCTTTTCCTCATTCAATTTCCATATTAGACTCCATAATCAAACCATTAATTAAGGGACCTAAACCATATAGCTTTATAATAATCTTATCATTTATCATATATATAACCGATAAGAACTTGTAAGATCATGAATTACTCAATAGATTCTGCTTTACCCAACTATAAAATAGCATCTCAGATAAATAATAATAATAATAAATAAATTGGTGTTATTATCAACACCAGTTAGTTCATAACAGATTTTTTTTTATGTTAGTTAAAACATTTTGTACATAACTGTTTGTTTGGTTAGCTTTCAGTTATTGTCAGTTAGTTTCTCTGTTCTCTAATTGATCTCATGATGTAATATTTTCAGTTATCGCTTATCGCTAACTAAGTCTTAAATGATACTTGATCATTGACCATAACATAATATATATACCACACAAATTCTTGCTAATAATATTTTTCCAGCCAAAATAGTCACTGTAGTTCATTTCAACACTTTTGATCCAAATAACATTTTTAATTATGTCTATTTTTCTTAATAAGTTCAGTAATTTAAGTTCAAAATCTTATTTTAGCTGGTATACTGTTGTACCCCTAACAAAGCTCTATATACCACGATGATCTAGGTCCTTAATCACAAAATTTTTCTCCACATTATAGCCACTTCACTCCTAAATTCCCAAAAGAAATTGGGTAGGTATAAAAGGAGTGAATTTTGATAATGGCCTTTCTTTGTATCGTGAAGTTGGTACTATATATTATTATTGTATGTATATAATAATAATAATAAAAGTATTGTTATATGTACATCAAAAAATCATTTAAAACACTCAATAAATTGTGCACAACATATATGATATAAAATGCACAATGAACAATACATATCGTGTACAACGAATATTACATATCGTTACAACATATATATATCACATGCTGCAAAGAAAGACGATATTATAACATGTGATACATGTTACGCAACAAGTGATATATGTTGTGCATAATATGTGACATATATTGTGCATTTTATATTATATATATTATGTACAACTTATTAACTGATTTGATTGAATTTTAGCTATATACCAAATATTTGGCTAATAATAATAAAAACATCGCATACATACATATATCTATAACTTCGGTAATTGGACTGATGATGAAAGAATTTTGAGTAAAGATACTTAAATATATTATTATGCATTATTGTAAAGAACAAGAATTGGGAAAAAATATTAAACTAGCTAGGACACGTTGCCACTATGAGTACCAGCCATAATAAATTTTTAAATTGAAATCAAAGCAATGGTCAAAGGGATAATCACCATCCACCTCTTCATGTAATCATGTTTTGTTTCCTACTTTGTGTTTTTAATTAATTAAATCATGCTTTTTCTATATAAGCCAGAGGAGTTGCTCATTTGAGTTAATTATAGCTGAATACTATAATTTAGATTATTTGTGTATATTGCTAGACAGTGTGATTTGGAGTACTAATGATATAAAATTAATTCGACATGTTCATCAAAAGTTTGTTATTAATTACTCTCTCCGTTCAATATTATATATCATGTTTGAGTATTGATGGCAAATTGTATATAAATATATTATTTTTTAGTTTAATTTTGATGCACTAACATTGTAAAGATATTTTACACTGTGGTCGATCCAATAAAAAAACTTCTTTTGTATGACTTTTCATGTAGTAAAAGAGATAAAACATAATCATGGTTGACGTGTCAGCACATGATTGGATGTCTGTATAAAAAATGATATACTGTCAGTAGATGAAAATTAAATCTATTATTTTTTCAAAATATCCAATTATCATTATTTTTTGAACTTATAAATGATAAATGCCTTTCAATATATTTTTAGCTTGTTTTCATTAAATTAAATTTGTGAAAATTAAAATAGGATTTGCTAATATTAACGCACTTAATTATTTACAAAGTATTGACACTCTTATTTCAGTCAAACTCCATTTTGATCAAATAGAAACAATAAAACAAACAAGCACTTTGTAATTGGTGAAAAGAGTGATAAGAAAGATATGTCATTGTTTTATTGAGAGAATATAAAGTATTCTTTCCATTTGTAATAGTTAATCTCTTATTAATTAAGAAAGACCACCTCAATGCAAGTTCATTTTTTTAGTGTGTAGGTGTGTACTACCTGAGTTTCTGTTGTATATAACACTATCAAATAATGTCAACTCCGCACATAGATTTTAATTTGGGACTTTAAATTTCTTTCTACAAGTAGCTTAGGACGGCGCATCATTGTAGCCCATAGCATCCACCATATCAAATGTTTATAAAATTTAACTATAAATTATACTGAGCTTCTCTTAACTTTGGTTAACTTCCTATATCTATAAATTTCACTCAATAGATTCGTTAATTCGTGAAATCATCTTCATAATATGTATTTTAGAGAATGTCAATATCATCTAGATAAATATAGGAGAGTCAGACCGAATTTCATCAAATATAAGAGAATGTTGATGTAATTATTTGCCCTAAAATCAAACACTACTATTATGCATGCAAACTTAATTAGTTTTGGAGTACTCTTATCGCTCGCTCACAATGTTGAGATGCAAAGTTAAGGTGATTGATACATATAATATTGGTTTTTTTTTTTATCAATATTTATTGTTCTTGCCTTGAAATGATATAAGGTATAGTCAACTAACACAAGAGTTGTGCTATTTTATTGATGATATAATCCAAAAACTTAAATGTAAATGATACATTTAGCCGGATCATCAATCCAACGAACAATAAATAAAAATAGAGTTTGAATATTAAAATGATGATCTCTATATTAAATTTAAGAATTATAAAAAAAATGATGTCAACATAGAATCTGAGCAATAAATGTGATCGATCTACAATTTAACGTATAATATTTTTATATTTTAAGTAGATTTGTTATTTATAAGAAAAATGTCAATTTTTATGTGGAGAAATTTGTATTTATCATAAGAAACTACATTTAAGTAGATTCCGCATTCTTCATTAAATTTAGAGTTTTGCTAGTCAAAAATGTGAATTTAGGCCTAAATCACTTAACTCATTAAAAAAAGTACACACGATTAAAAATATTATTTAAATTAAAAATATTAAAATAAATTTTTTTAACTGTTTTGACTAAAAAAATGTTATTATTCAAAGTTTTGTGTTAAATTTATCAGCACAGGAGCAGAGAAATTTGTAGTTAACGAAATATTTTCTTTTTTAAAATGCAAGATCAACATCTCAGAAAGTTAAAAGGGAAAAGTACGAAATATAATGTATTGAACATTCATGCCAAACCAATGATGTGAAGTAAATATGTTGTACAGTCAAACACTAAATATAGATTAAAAAAAAAGGTATTGAAGAACCGTTCATTGAACCGAAATGAAGAATTAAAAAGATACCAATGATATTCCATTTACCAACAGCCAGCTTGTATATATAGAATAGCAGGTTTTGTTTCATTGCCTGCTATCTTCCCCCAATCAATGGGGAATTAAGCTGGCATGCATTTCTCCTTTACATATATCAATAATGTTAGTCGTACAACAGAAATACGTCCAACTAGTATCCAACGTGTGCTATATATGACATAGAATGTGTGCTATAGGTACGTAGTGCTATACATATAACACACATTCCTTGTCATGTATAGCACACGTTGGATACTAGTTAGACTTATTTCTGTTATACGACTAGCATTATTGTGTATATATATATAATAATTAAATATAAGCTTTAATTTTAAGAGTTCAATTAATTATTAATGCAACTCATTTACTTTCAGAGTGGATCCCCTCTCATACATACAGTTGCAGAGTCATTATTACTACTGTGTGGTACGTATAGTAGCAGCAATATTATTCATTCAGATGGATCTAAATTTAACTATTACAATATATAGAAAAATACTATTTATATATTATAAAATCAGTTATTATTAATCATTAAATATAATAATTTAATCTTTTTTAAAAATTTTAGTTAATTTTTAATATTATATATTAATTCAATATTTTGAAAGGTGGATTAATAATTTTAAAATATTAGATTATTATATATAATAGTTGGTAATGACTAATTTTATAAAGTACATATAACATTACTCCAATATATATTATGTAATAATTTTTTTTTTCTTTATCTGAATAAGCTATAAAAGAAATAATTGTAGCTGAAAACTGTATATCTAGCTAGCAGAGTTTTCCACTATATGGCTTTACAACTCATGATTCAACTACTATATACTTAATATCCTCCTATATTATCTGTTTTAAATTTACTCTGCCTTATATATATACGGCACAAAAATTAAACTGTTGTGAAACTAAAATCAACATATAGAATAGAAGTATATTAAACAATATAATGTAATCTTCTTTGTCTTATTAGAGGGGATTTTTGGCCGTCCGATCCATTGTGTATACCAGGTACATATTCCTGTATCGGATGTGTATGTGTGCAGCATATTAATTAGGGAAAAAAACACTTTGTATCCTTGAATTTTAGGGTCCGGGCAATCTAGATTTTAAATTTTTAAAACATACAAAATAAACTTTGTATTTTTTAAAATGTGTAAAATATCTTAATTAGTTGATATAAAAGAGCATTAGTTATGTGCACAATTATAAATATAAAGGGGTTATCGAATTGCTATAAATGAGAAGGAGATTAGTTGCACGGGACATGTAATCATCTAAAGAATTTTTGGATGAAAAATTATCAGACAAACTAAGATATTTTGCACGTTTTAGAAAATACAAGATTTGTTTTGCATGTTATGAAAACTCATCGACTAATTCAGCACTACTAAAAAAGTAAGTATTTTTAACAATTTAAATATTATACTTGTCAATAAAAGTAATATTGATAATTAGTGACCGTTGAAAATATTTAAAAGTAGTGTATAAATATTTTTAATGATTATTAATTGTTAAAGAATAATTTATAATTATTTTCAATAGTCAACAAATCTCAATACATACAACCTTTTTTTATAATAGTTTTATCAACACTTTTGATAATTACATGAAAATATTTATTATTCTTATAGTGTAGATTACACAGATTCTAAAATTTAGGATGGTAAAATATTTTTTTCGTTAATTATAAAGAATTTAATTTTGATACACTAATAATATAAATATATTTTATATTATCATCAAAACACTTAATTTATATGAATTCTCAAATTATTAAAGAGAGATGTCTAGATAAAAATTAAATCCAATTATACATATGGAAGTCTTATCCATATATACTTGGCACAATGGCTGACAAGTATGATGCAAGGGACATTATACCAAAACGATGAATAGAAATTAAAACAGAAATCCATCTCAACGTGTATATGAATGAATATTCCATTTAAAGATTGATGCATTTATCAATTAACTGAATAAAATGTGTAATATTTTCACTTTTCATTGTCAAATTAAGCGTCCATGACTAGGCATTAATTTCTCTCAGAGCACCAACTGAAAGAAAAAGCAAGAAAATATGCCTTTGAAAGGACAGAAACGATTCGAAAAGCAAACTACTAGAAAAAAAAGGTAGTATTCAAGTTAGTTGGAATATATATAACTTTTACTTTTAGAAATTCAAGAAGAGTGATGATATATATATATATATATATATATATATATATTACTATGTGAACAAATCCTATAGACTAAAATAAAAGCAGAGATTGATGTGAAATCTCTAGGGATTTTTATGATGCCAAAAAGGAGGTGCAATTAATTAATTAAGGGAGATATAAATATACATAAATTAATTGCAGTTTTGGAAGGAAGAGAAAATCTCAAATGGATGTTTATGAATAAAGTATTGGATTTATGCTAATCTAAGAATTTCTTCAGTTTAAAAATATAAAAGAAAAAGCTTATCATAGAATATATTTTTTTCTTTATCAATTGAGAATAAAATTGAGACTTTTAATTTGTCCTATGTACTTTCAAGAAATTTAGTCTATTAAATTAAGAATTTAATTTTGATATATTCAATGTCATGTAAAGAAATTTTAGACTATGTAATACTTTTTAGTCAGTGAATAACTAATTTATTTATATAATATGACGATATATGAATGATTAATAGTGTAAAATTTCTTTCCACAATCAATGTAATAAAATTAAGAGTTTAATTTTAATTCACAGTCGGTGTAAAATAATTTTACACCGACATTCAATCATAGATTGACACATCAACAAAAGTCTTTAACTTAATCAATAACTAACTAAAAAGTCTCAAAAAGTAATAATTAAAAGATTTTATACTGTCAATGCATCATAATCAAACTTTTAAATTAATTAGTATTGGATTCTTGATAATAAAGTTTTAAGATTCCGATAATAATTCAATCGAGAAAAAAAAGAAATTAAAGAATGTGCATGTTTCTTTCCATAGCTTTCCATCTAAAAAGTTACCTCAACAAATTAACCAGCATTGCAATCTCTTAGGTCTAAAGGCAAATATGCCTTTGAAATCTTGTGTACACTAACCAATTAGCCCAAAAATAGAAAGCGTTATATAAAGTTTTTTTCTTCTTTTTTCTGGTTAATTGGATTAATTAATTCCACGTACAAAAAGAATAGATATCATCATCACCTTATGAGATTCTATTATAGTGAACATGATTGAACCTAGTAATATTGAGTGATAATTACTAAATCTACTAAAAGTTAATTTTTTTATTCTTATTAAAAACTAATTTATTTCCCTCACTCTCAATTAATAAAAAATATCAAAGTGGACCATAAGTTATTTTGATTGTTTCCTATTATACACCAAGATTGATTGATTCTATTAACTATTAAACATTCATTATTGTACCTTACGAGATTATTATAGTCTTTATTTATGAAAGAATAAGAACCATCTTGCTAGTGTATGTATGTATGTTACGTTGCACATTGTATTTTACGTTGCACATTGTATAAAATTAAGAATCCTGCATGGAACCGAACCCAACCGAAAGAAAGCTTAATTAACTACTAGTCAATGGTATTAATTAAAGATTAACAAGTTGATCAAGTTCTTAATTAATTATTAGAGAAAAACATAAATAGATATTAAAGAAAATTCTGGCTAGGGTAATCAGAATCCAGTCCAAGAATGCAAAAGCATCACTTTAATTTTTGGCTTTGGATATGTTCGATATATACATAATTAATATATATCAAAAGATTCATCAACTACTTAACCAAAAACTAAAGTGGCGGTGCGTGAAAATTATCCATGATTATAGTAAATTTGAACACAAGAAAGGTACTAATTAATTAGAAGAAAGGAACAAAGTTTGAAAACGATATTATATTGTTGTTGTAAAATGTCATTCTTGACGGAAAGGGCCTAATAAAGAGAACCAAAATGTGGTAATGATTAGATTAAATACATTCAAAGAATTGAATTTCATGCATGTGCTATATTTACATATAAAAGAAAAAAAAAGTGAAGAGTTGTTTTGTTGACTGATGAATGTGTGTGTGGGGGAAAAAGGTATTATTGGGGACAATATTGACACATTCCCATGTGATAGTCGAGGGTCCTTAATTAGGATACATTAAAAATATATATTTAGATTAGGGTGATGCTAAATGAACAATACAAAATCAGCCCAATCAGCCAATAAATGAGATTTTGGGCCATAATTACTCAGCCCATTACAATTTCAATGATTATTTGGGCCAAAACCAAAGCCAAAATAGGTTCATTGACTGTATGAACTGATTTTTTATTGTCCACTTAGAATTATTATTTAGATTAACACAAAATATAATTTCATCATAAACTTTTTCGTTTTTCCTTTAATTTCTCCACTACAAGCATCTTTTGAGGAGGTAATTTTATTCGAGTAATGGAGATCTTACTTATAAGTTCAACATGACTCACGATGGAGCGCAAAAGGCAAAGCCCTCCTCTCGCAGCCGAGGAGGCAGCCCTTTTTCCCTTTTTGTGAGATTTCTCTCCTTTTCCTTGCGATTTCTCTCTCTAGCTAGCAATGCAACAACGACTTGTCAGTTCTGTAGTTTGGTCGCCGATGAATGTTGGTGAGCGGCGGTGAGCTTTATGGTGTAGGGAGAAGAAGAGAAGATGGAGAAAAATGAGAAATAGATATAAAAATAAGGATTTGCATGAATGTAAATATGTTAGGTTATGGTCCGGTAATTAAGATTTTCACATTAAAAACATATATTGTATGTAGTACAACAAATACAATACACAATACGCAAATAATATTGTCTTATACAACTAAAATAAACATAACATAAAATACAGAAATACCTATGCATGTGTTATTTTTTTTACATTTTTAAACTATATTTTCTATCTGTTTATGTAATCAAAGGCAACCTTAGACTCATGGTACGAGAATTCCTTTTCATGGGAATGAGAGAACAAAAGAGACTAGCTACTCTTTCATTCTTAGAGATTAATTAAACTTCATTCTTAGACCTTAAAAGATATAACTAAACTTAAGACCAAGTCTTAAATTAATTCAACACATCACATCACATTTTAACTCACATAAATATCTATAAATAATATTATTCTTGTAATTTTCTAAAATGAATGTGTTGTTGAGATATTCACTTTTCATACTATTGAATCATGTGATTATACAATAAAAGATAGTGAAGCAATTATCCTATCCAACAATTAGAAAATGAATGTCGAGACCACCTGTGATATTATTCTAGTTTTACTCATCATAGGTAACCTAAAATAATAAACATGTGATCGAAGTTGTGTAAATGATGAATTATTGGTCAAAGATTTGTATTCTTGGTTCAAAATTAGTCAAAGGTTTTAAAAGAAAGGACGATAAAATGCCATAATGGTACCAACACATGCACATTCGTATAGTAGTATATATATAGTTAGACAACAAGGGATAGCCATGAATATTTGTCTCCCCCCAAAACCAAATCAAACAAGATCAGAGAAATTGTTGGTACTATTGGGCACTTTGCGCCATAAGAAAGGGTTAGCTAGGTCCATAATTCCAATATATAGCAACAACATTAGCCACATATCTACTATTTGTCCTCATTTGTTGGCTGTGTTGTCTGGTTTTTTTGTTGTGCCTCTAGCAATGCTCTTTTACCAAATGACAAGCCCTAAAAAAATTCTCATCAAATTTGATAAAATTATAATTGTCTAAATTCTACTTATTCAGATGATATTGACCTCTTTTAAATGGACGTAAGGGAAGAATGTCATGATTTTTAGTGCAGTAATATTTGTTGTATAATAGAAATATATCAAATTAGTATTTAACGTGTGCTATATATTATACATAATATATGATATACGTAACATATTATACATATGACACACATTACGTATGGTATATAATACATGTTAGATACTAATTGAATATATTTCTGTACAACAAATATTATTGTTTTTCGTGGAAGTCATTGTAATTTTTAAGGAAAATTAACGAAATAATTTTACAAACTCATAAAACTAAACTCTTGTACAAATTTAATAATTAGAGAAAAAAAGTGAAGTGAATTTATTTTAAAAAAACTCAATGTAATTAAAAATATATATATAACAAGCACACATACCAACCTCATAATGCTAAAGCTTTTGGGATCCAAAAAGACTTTACCTACCGACATCAAAGTTGGCATCCAATTTAGAGAATGCCATAAACTGCTCAATCATATTGCTTCAATTTGCATCTCTTGAATTTGTGGTGGAATTTTGCTATAAAAAAGAGTCCTATATACACGAATTTGTGCATGCTTTCTTTTAGGGTTTTCTTGCCTTGTTTGAGAAAGTAGGTAACACTTTTGATGAGTGATTCCCACCCTATTTAGTGCTCCATGAAACAAAATGTTAGTGTTAAATGTATATAGATTAATTCATTAAATATAAAATCATTCATAACTTGAACTATTAGTCACTCTTATCCTCATCTCTCTAAAAATAATTAAACTTCATAGCACGAGATTAAATGAGTCTTAGTATGTAGTGACTGAACTCATGACAATATTCATATCAATAATAAATTTGTCATTTTGAATCGTTTGTACTCTCAGTTTAGGGAGTAATAATAATAAATATAATGCCAATATTATATTTGAGTAAGGAGATATCTTGAACCTACTCTTCGAGAATTTTTTAAAATTATTAATCTAACTTTTAAAATGTTAGATTAATGTATAATATTAAAAATTTAATTAATAATTTTAAAAAGTTAAAATGTTATATTTAATGACCGATAGTGATTGATTTTATAGTATATAATAAATATTTCTCCTATTTCAATAGATCGGAGGAAATTGGATATGGATCTGCTTACATTTATTATTTTGGGTGGGGGGTTTTTGGTTTTGGATCTTTGACTTTTTTTTGGGTCAAGGAGGTGTGAATTTTAGTTAATTGGTTTAAGATTTCAATTCTATATTCCTTATGGCCCAAATTAAAAGTGAAGTTTACTTTGCTTGGTATTGTGGCAATGCAATGTTGAAAAGTTGATGTATTATGCATGAATAGACTGATAAGACCCATTAAGAAAAACCCAAAAAGATAATTGCATGCTTTTCATTTGAGGCCCAAAATAAAGGATAGTTCATTGAACATTATTTTTAATATTAGGAACATCCTTCTTCATACCAAAAAACAAAAATAAAAATAAAAAAGAACATGCTTCTCAATAATCCTTGATGGATATATGGAAGGGGTTTTATCTTGGATTAATGTGGTTTGTTTGTATTTGTTTCTAGTATTAGGTCCTTGATGACAATATAAAAGGAGACTATGTGAAAATTACATATTTTTAATAATTATGATACATTTTGAGTTACATTGTTTTGCGTCACTTTAGATTCATAGAGGAGTAATGCTACATGTGCATCATAAAATCAGTCACTATCAGACACCATATGCAATAATTCAATATTTTAAAATTATTAATCCAACTTTTAAAAATGTTTGACTAATATATAATATTAATAGTTGGATCAGTAATTTTAAAATATTGTATTAATGCTGATTTTTTAGTGTAGATAAATATTTTCATTCATAAATTGACTTGACTAGTCAAAAAACATTAATATCTTGTAATATTTCGTTATTTCTAGTTATGACTCTCATTTAAATAGTGAGTCAATTGTCAAAAGACATTACAGGAAATCAAATAACGAATCTAACTTATATAAAAAAGTATTTTTCTTTTATGGGTTTTCCTGCAGGTATTAGCTGACGGCTAATCCATAATTCATGTGGAGATCACTTTTCGATAGGTAGGGAGCTATAAAAAGTATTGGTCAACCAAAGATAAAAAGAAAAAATATTGTTTTTTGGGTCATGGCCTTTTGGTTTTTTCACCCATAAAAAACAAAAAAAATCAATATCATCATGTATATACATTTAGTATCAATATCTACACAGATGTCCTGTTTTTTGTGTTTCTCTCTGATTTTCGCCCAGGGTGGGCGAAAATCACTTCATTTTCGCCCTGGGGGGCGAAAATGGCTTCATTTTCGCCCTGGGGGGGCGAAAATGAGTTAAAATGGGCGAAATGACTATTTTCGCCCCCCGATGTCTATAAAATACACATCCGACCATTTCAGAACTCATACACACACTCTTACACAATCCTACATCACATTATGGCAGAAAATAATTACTATCATTATTGAAAATTAATAATTTAAGAAATCTAATTTCAATAAAACTAATATTCTATTAAAAACTAAATTCTAATTACCAAAACTAAATTCAATAAATATTTTATTGAAAAAAAGTAATTACCTACAACTGTAAAATCTAATTACATTACAACTTCGTTTTTGTAATTAGATTTTACCAAGGTTCTGAAAACCGGACCGAACATTAAACCGGACGAGGGAGTGGTTAAGAGGTTTAGAGGTTTAACCGGTTCGATCGGAGGTTCAACCGGATATAATAAAATACGTATAAAATATATATTTATCTATAAATATATACATATATAATGAATTATATGCTATAGAAAAATTAAAGTGCATGAAAAATATCAATAAAAATGAAAATTTATAGCATTTGATAAATTTAGAGGTTTAATAGTCCTTAATTTTAATAATTAAAGTGTATTATATATCAAATTTTATTATAAAATAGTTATTAAATTTTAAAAAATTAAAATCTTTATTTTTATATAAGTTGTAGTTAATTATTTTATTTTTAGATTTTACAGTTGTAGGTAATTATTTTTTTTTCAATAGAATATTTATTGAATTTAGTTTTGGTAATTAGAATTTAGTTTTTAATAGAATATTAGTTTTATTGAAATTAGATTTCTTAAATTATTAATTTTCAATAATGATAGTAATTATTTTCTGCCATAATGTGATGTAGGATTGTGTAAGAGTGTGTGTATGAATTCTGAAATGGTCGGATGTGTATTTTATAGACACCGGGGGGCGAAAATGAAGCCATTTTCGCCCCCCTGGGCGAAAATGAAGTGATTTTCGCCCACCCTGGACGAAAATCAGAGAGAAACACCAAAAACAGGACATCTGTATAGATATTGATACTAAATGTATATATGTGATGATATTGATTTTTTTTGTTTTTTATGGGTGAAAAAATCTGGCCTTTTTCAGTTAACTAATTAAGAAGTTTTGACCCAAAAACTATTGATTTGAAAATTGCCCAACGGAAAACAATTTACTTGAGCTTATCCAAAAACAAAAAAAAAATAGTTTCCTTACATAATTTTAATAAAAAAAAAGACCTTATATTATATAGAATATAGATCATGGATAGATTTGCTATAGATGAACTAGGAAACACGATCGAAAGAATAATAGTGCTCTAATTCAAAATATTAGGTTATTGAGTTTTTAAACAACTCCTTATTAAGTATTACTTTAACCTTTATTATTTGCTGAATAGGGGGTTTGTGACTATAATATTTTTATTTTGATTTTTATTCCTTTTCAAAATTTTAATACTAGAGCATATATAAACGCATATTTTCTGATACCAAATCGAGGATTTCAATGAGCGAAATAAGAATAGATTGCAAAACTATAAATAAAATGCAACGTGAAAAGAATATATATTTATTTTTTCTTATGTATATCTTTTTTATGAAAGGGATAATAATCATATATATAAAAAGGATAATGCTATAATGTAAGAATATTATCTACAAGGAAACTAAAGAGGAGAAACTTTTCATTAAAAAATATAGATATATATTTCCTTGAAAAAAAGGTTCCACGATTCAATGAATGAACGAATAAAGGAAAATCATTATTCCTCATTTTTGACCATTTATTCCTGAATAAGAGAAGACTAGTAAGGAAAATAAAAACTCAAATAAGAAAAAAATGAAGCATTACTTGCAATGTTTATACTTTTTTGATTTTTTACTTAGTTTATTTTTTACTTAGTTGATTTGCATATAATATTAGTGTACATGGATAATTTCTATGAATTATTAGAGGATCGGCAATTTTTCTAAATATTTATGGCCATTTTCAAGTTTCTGGTGTGTGTATATATATATATTACACCATATACCACAGTTATATTTACCACATTGTAAGCCATAGCAGGTGAAATCATCATAAACATTTGTCTTTGTCTTTATAGTTTCTCTTAAATTCTTTGTGTAATATAAAGATTGATAATTGTTATTTCTTTCAATATTTAATTACAATATGTTGTTGCTGATTAGTTTTTTTCTAAATAATTTTTAGGTGTTTTCTGGAGCATTTGTCCACTTGTTTTCTTTTCTACATCAATTTTGTAAGTCTCTCTTGTTTCCTTGTTATTTCTTTCTACAGTTTTTATTCTACTGTGAAATTTGAATTACTGTATTTTCATGAATTCTTATTATACCTACTCTTATTTTATTTTATTAGAGTTTAATTATGATGTACTATTATAAAAAATTTTATATGGCCAGTCAATTATATCCACTAATTTGGTGAAATATTTGATGAATAATAGAAAAATAGTCCAACCAGTCAATGTGCTCATTTGGTAAATTTTTTGGTAAAAAAAAACTTCATTTAAGAAGTTGGTTTTTAGTGGACTGAGTGGGTTTGGCCCAAAATCTCCCTATTGGCTGATTTAGACTGATTTTTTTATTGTGCAAATAACATCACTCATTAATCTTTGTGATTTTTTAGTTAGTGAGTGGTTGAGTTAAAAACTTTTGTTAATACATCAATCTATAATTGAATATTTGTGTAAAATTACTTTATAGGTGGATTGAAATTAAACTCATTTTATTATTTGTTTTAGCTTATCTAGGTTAATTTCATTCAAGGACTCAACATGCCTTCCATTTGCACTTCACCCCCTGGCAAGAAGAACAAGGTTCTGTTCATAATGGGAGCAACAGGCACAGGAAAATCCAAGCTCTCCATTGAATTGGGCACCAAATTCTCTGCAGAAATCATCAACTCTGACAAAATTCAAGTCTACAAGGGTCTTGACATTGTCACCAACAAGATGCCAGAGCCCCAATGCCTTGGGATCCCCCACCATTTGCTAGGCATAATCGATGATCCTACCTATGATTTCTCTGTCAATGAATTTTGCAACCATGTTCATGATGCTCTGAATCTCATTACTGAAAATGGGAAACTGCCCATTATTGTTGGGGGCTCCAATTCTTACCTGAAAGAATTGGTTGATGACCCCAACAACAAATTCAGATCAAAATATGAATGTTGCTTCATTTGGGTCGATGTCTCACTTGATGTTCTGTTTCCTTACTTGGACAAAAGGGTCGATGAGATGGTTGATGCAGGGCTTGTGGATGAGATTCGACAGAATTTTGTTGCTGAATCTAAAGACTACACTCGAGGGATTAACAGAGCAATTGGTGTTCCTGAGCTTGATCAGTATTTTCGATTGGAAAAAGAAGCAAATGTTGATGGTCTTTTCAAGAAAAAGGTGCTACAAGATGCTATTGAGAGGATTAAAGTGAATACTCATGAGTTAGCTAAGAGCCAACTTGAGAAGATTCATAAGATGAAGAATGAACTTGGGTGGGAAATGACCAAAATTGACTCAACAAAAGTGTTTGAGGCTGTTTTAAATGGTGAAGATTATAAGAAGTTGTACCAAGAGGTTGTGCTCAAACCAAGCTTGGACATAGCTGAAAAATTTCTTCAAGGACATTGATATATGGTACCAAATGGGATAGATATCATATGAGAGATGGTTTTCATTTGACTAGAATAAAAAATGGGAAAGAAAAGTAGAAATGATTATTAGTACTTTCAATTTTTAGAGGTCCTTTTGTTATAGATGATGATGAAGAAATTAAAAAACTCTCAATTTTGCTTGTCTCATTGTTTTAGTGCATGAATGGATCCAACTTTTGAGTTTACAAATCACATTCAACTTTTATTACATAATAATAAAAACCACTTCTGCTCATAATTCCAACAAATCTAACCTTGATCATGCAAGTTATTCCCTCTTAATTAAATATTTTAAGAATTCAATTGGATACTAAATGATGTTATAAGAAGGGATAGTGCTTTAAGAAAAACTATCACATAATCAAATGATTTAATTAATAATATGTTAATATTTGTGAAATCATATTTCAATAAATAACCCATCATCACTTAACATGTGTAAGAGACTAGTCTTTTGAAATATGGTATGACTTTTAAGTCAATATTTTGTCGATACGCATCAATCTCATAATGGTGATAGAATATTGGTGTTAGAATAAAAATGGATCTATCCCCTCTCTTTCACCCTTAATATTCTACATTTTAGTAACAATATGCTATAATTGTAACAAAATTTAAAATTAAAGAAGAATACTATATGATTTATTCAAATAATCAAGATGAATATAATAGATGAAAATTTTCCATAATTGTAATTTTAGAAAACAAACGAGTGTAAATATTCTAAGAAAAACATACACACCAATCTATATATAATTCAATCATAAGAATAAAATTCATCTAATAAATAATTCCCAGAAAAAATGTAAATTGTATTGTATAACTTTATATATATATAATAAAGAGTAATACTATATGTATACTACAAAATCAACCATCATCAGCCACTATTTATAATAATTAAACTTTTTAAAATTATTAATCAAATTTTTAAAATATTAGATTAATATATAATATTAAAAGTTGAATTAATAATTTTAAAAAATTAAATTATTATATATAATAATGTTAAGTGTATACAAATTATTTATGTATGATAAATACCGGTTTTGCTCAGTGTACCATAATACGGTGCGGCCCACTACTTCCCAAAAAAATATGCGTCCCGCCTAAAAAAACGCTGGCATTACTACTCACACTTTAATACATATTTGCTCACACATTTGCTCACAGTTTTTTTATAACTTAGTTCACATAGAGTATGAGACATGTTTCTCACATCACCATCTTCATTATAACCATTTAATAATCACCATCATCTTCAACCCTCATCATTATCACCACCACCACCGCAATTACTATTATCATCACTCACCATCGTCATCATCTTCATTATCATCATAATCAAATTCATATGCTAATGAAACCCAACAGTACCAAAACTAACCCAAGGTAAAATTCTAAACCAAATCCCTCACCATTACCAAAACATCATCAATTTTCTCATTACCAGTACTAACAACAATGAAGGGTGGTGAAAAGGGAGGGGAGGCCGCTGCAGTTAGTGAATGTGCGATTATTTGGGAGTATTTGAGATTTGCAGGTTAGGGAAGAGATTTTAGTGAATTTGAAGGGTGGTTCACAGTAACATGCACATTTGCTCATTTTTTTTATATAACTTACTCACAGTATGATCTACATCTGCTCACAATATGATTAATGTTTTTTTTTAGGTGCAGATAGTGTTGAGCTCCATGTGTGGCAATATGATTAATGTTTGCTCACATATTTTATAAAAGTACCACCATCTTCATCATCTTCAACACTCATCACCACCACTAACACCACTATTACTGTCATTATCATCATCATCACCATCACCATCACCAGGCCACTAACACCATCTTCACATCCTCGCTCAATAATCACCACTAATTTTAACACCCATCATCATCACCACCACCACCACCACCATCATCACCACCACCACCATCATCTTCTCATCATCACCACCACCACCATTATCACCACCACCACCACCACCATCTTCATCATTATCACTCACCATCACCACCATAACAACGCACCTGCAACAAAATAAAACGCAATCACGCAGCAACAACAACAAACGTGGACACGTCGGTGACAGTGGTTGTCGTCGGTGGCGGCTGGTGGTTATTGTCGATGGATGGTGGTGGTGGGACGAACGCGGCGGCGGTAGTTGTTGTCAAAGAAAATGGAAACTTAGAGAGAAATAGTGGTTGTTGGAGATGGAAGGAAGAAGAAGATGAAAAGAAATGGTTTGGGAGTAAATACGGGAGTACTATTTTTGGAGTAGTATTATCGGAGCCAGCGATGCTATCATCAACGAAATGCTTCGAACCTCGCTCAACAGGAATGAACATTGGCGCGACCAACGTTCCGCATCTGCGATGAAACTGCTGCAACAGAGACGAACAAAGATGATGACACACGATTGGAAAGAAAGAAGAACTATGAGATGATGAAGCACGAGAGCAGCAACAAAAAGGCGCACAAGAATCAAGGCGGAGAAGATGGACAACTCAGATCTCAAAATTGATTTAAGAGGCACGTGACAATTAATTATTTGTGTACGGAGTAAATACGGAATAAGTATTTACGCGGTACACAGATAATTATTCGATAAATACACATCCTTTCACATCTTGATTCTTGAGGACTGGTATATTCTTTACGGGTATTTCTCACTCTCATTGTATGACTTGCTTTGAAAGCTTTCTATTCTTCCCATAAAGGGGAAAATAATGTAGAATTTTTGTTTATTCTGGTTTTTGTACGATATTTTTTTTTAGTATGAAACTTTAAATTTATTTTTTATATATTAATAGTAAAAAATTTTGCACAGAAAATGTGTAAAATTAAAACTAATGTTATAAAACTCTTTATAATTTTAGTGCCTGTTTAATTAGCCGTTTCATCCATTAAACGTGCTTTTGGTTTATTGAATGACGTGAAATAAGTGTTTGAATGTTTTTCATCCAAAAATTTTTCCGTTGAATTTTTATCACAATCTATATTAGGCAAAAACAAGTTTTTATTGCTTTAACATTCATCCAACTACCATTCATATTAAATAAAACTAGATAAAATCAAAATTGTCCCTATATTAACCTACTTTTGTTTATAATTTTTTTTTAATATTATGACAAAATAATATAAATTTACTTAAAATAAATGTTAATGTTAATTTAAATCTTTTAAAAATTACATAATGTAAATATTTTATTTTTTAAACCATAAAATAATATTCAGGTTTTTAAATATATTTCATTTTGTTATAAAAAGTAAATTACAAAAGTAATATAAATAATGATATAAATTATACCATTTCAGTAGTTTTACACTCTAAAGTGATTTTGAGTAACATTATCCAAACAACATTCATTTTTTCAAAATCACGTTTGACAAAAAGTATCCAAACATAAATCACATTGGCCCCAATACAATTTTGATCAAAATTAATTTTGCAAAAGTACATTTGTATCAAAATCCGTTTGCAAACGTTAATCCAAACACACACTTAAAAAACTACTCATAGTAAACAGCAAGCCAAATTCTTATTAATTAACAATATATTTATATTCTCGATGCATTCTAATTAATTTCTAAATTTTATTTAGACTAAAAGTATTCACTTAAAAAAATCACCTGTGAATAAGTATAGAAAATCTTCACATAAAAAACAATAATAAAAATTATGAGTAAGTAAAAAGAAGATCCTAAACTAACAATATCTATATTTTTTTGGTAATAATAAGGAAAAGAAAACACCAAAATAGAAAAGAAAAAACACACGTTTCGTTATTCAAGCCGACATTCTCACTTTTGCTTCGTCCCCACCACTCGTGCAAGTCCTTCCCTCTAAGGCAGAACGATTCCCTACCGATTCATTTTTACATCCCACAGCTTCGACAGATCGTTTAGCCCCGTTCATCTTCGGTGCAAGAGCACTAGATCAGTGAGCTATTACGCACTCTTTCAAGGGTGGCTGCTTCTAGGCAAACCTCCTGATTCAATCGAACTTAATATGTTATTCTCAATATTTTGCAAACGCTCGTATCAACGATGTTCTGTTAGTCCAAAAGAGCTAGAGGATAGTGTTCTCTTCTTTTGAGGATGTCTGCGCATTGGTTTTCTGTTCTCGACACAAGAGAAAAACACAAGATCCAATCTCTAGCCCCAGATTGCTTAATCGTGATATGACCTCAAGCTCAATATACCTGATCGTACAAAAGCACCCAAAAACCAACTCAAAAGCATTTGAACAATCAATTTCACAAACTAATAAAAGATGACCGGCCATCCAAGCATAATCTAAACAAAAAAAGATAATAGTTAATTCAACGTGAAGAAGCCTGATGACCGGACTTAATCCTATAAATTGACCAAATCATGATCCATCATCCCTCAAAATTCTTTAGTAGCTGCTTTTCTAGCAAAATTCATAACACTAAGCTTCACAAAAAATCTATATGTTACAAAAAATAAAATTGTTGCAACCCAAAAAATAAAAACTAACAATATCTATCTGGTTATCTAATCCGAAATCTAGCTCATTCTGGTAAATCTCATACATGCATGCATAAAAAAATTCCTTACTCCACCCAATCACTGTAGAGAAAAAACACTGAATTTCCACGTGGCACCATATTGTGTTGATAGGGTTACCCCATAGCGTGGGCATGTTCACACTCGATAATTCCACCTGCGCCACGGTAATGGCTATTTAAGCTAACAACAGAATGCGCTGCACCGAAGTTCCAAACTTGTGTGCTGACTTTTCCCCAAAAGAGAAGCAAAGCACAAAAACCAACCCTCTCAGCCGCGTGCGGTTGCTACCACAGTGGTCGGAGACTCACCGGAAAAAGAAAAAGTAAGAAGAGACGATGAAGATTAACGTGAAGACACTCAAAGGAACTCACTTCGAGATCGAAGTGAAACCGCAAGACACGGTAATAGCTCTACAACGCAAAACATTTTTCATTGTTTATTTTCGAATTAGGTTTTAGTTTCTCGCTTTAGGAGGATTATGTTGAAGTTATTTTTTGTGCTGTAAATGTAATTGACTATTTGAATTAGCAGTTTTTAAAAACTATAATCAATTCTCTTGTGTGTGGTTTGATGATTTGAAGAGAAATATAGAGTTGTCTGAGGATTTTTTTTGTGTATCAAATGTAATTGAATATTTGAGATGAATTATTTATTTATTTATTTGGTGGTTCATGGAATGTTAATATTAGGTTACTGAAGTGAAGAGGAGTATAGAGGCAGCACAGGGTGCTGATGTTTACCCTGCTGCGCAACAAATGCTTATTCATCAAGGGAAAGTGCTTAAGGATGACACTACATTGGAAGAGAATAAAGTTGCTGAGAATGGTTTTGTGGTGATCATGTTATCTAAGGTGATAATGCTGTTGTTGTTGGTATTTTTATTTGTTGTTTTCTTCGAATTTGTTTTACAATGAAGTAGGAAGGAAGGAGAGTATCTCTTCTTCCGCGATCTCGGCTTTAGCTATTTTAGCTTATTGAGGAAGGTAACGATAGGAAGTTTATGAAATTGTTGGAGTGGAGTGTGTTAGAAAATGGTACGATCCTTTTTGCCTGTGGTTTGAGGAAGGGAGAGCAGAGAAGTCATGTGCATCCTTGAATGTGCCAATTTTTAGCGTTTATTTTCCATTGAATTATTATTGCTGATAGGTTTGTTATACGTGGCCATTGCAGAGTAAGGTATCATCAAGTGGGGCGTCGGCTGCGTCATCTACATCTGTGAACCCGGTGAGTCAAACTTTACGTTTAAGATTTATATTTGCATTAATTTTAAATTTTCTCGTTTCCCTTTTTTCGCCTAGCTTTTGAGTTGACTTGTTCAACTTGTGGCTTTGTCGGCGACGTTCTTTATGGCATGTAACACTTTATGTCTTTATTGTCTCTTCTTTTTTGTTCATGCATTCTTCTCATTATTTGGTTCAACAGATATTGGATGTGAATGATATCTTTTGTTGAAAATGTCAGTGACGTAACACTATTCCATAGTTTTGTCATTCCCTTATTTATTGTATATTTATCATTGTCAATTTTGCTTTTTATTTTTTATAGGCTTTGTTTTGACTTCACCTGTTGACCAGTGAAGTTTCATTGTACTGGTTCTTATCGTGTTGTTTCCTTGCATGTGTAGGCAGCCCAACCTGCAAGTTCTTTGCCTCCAACTCCATTGCCGTCTTCAACATCTCAACCTCTTGCTCCGGCTGTAGGACAGTGAGTGCAAATTTTACTGCCCTGCCCCAAAGTTTCAGCACAATGGAATGTTCTTTTCTGAGCTTTCACGGATAATTATTTTACTTCTCTAATTTTGCTTTACAGGGGAGAATCTAATCTTGCGCAAACTCCTGTTATACCTCCTCCTGCTACGTGAGTATCTGGCACTTTCTCTATCATGGATTTTAATAGCTCTTTTGTACCTAAAAATAGTTTTTGTGGCGACCTTGGAGCTGTTTGCTGTAGCTCTCCTATGTAGTAAAATGCATCACATCAATATCATCAATTATTATCTTATTCTTGATCTTCTGTTTCTTTTACACTGAATAAGATGAATATTTAGCCTAGTTATTATCATTGTGTGAACTTAAAATACAGATTTTGTTAATTCTGTTTATTGCAGTGATGTGACCAATGTCTATGGTCAAGCAGCATCAAATCTTATTTCTGGAAGTAATTTAGAATCAACGATTCAACAGATTTTAGACATGGGAGGAGGAAGTTGGGATCGGGATACTGTTATCCGTGCTCTTCGTGCAGCATTTAACAATCCTGAAAGAGCTGTTGAGTATCTCTATTCTGTAAGTATTTGCCAAAAGAATGGCTTATTACGTCATTTGAAGTTCTGATTGATGTAGTGGTACAAAGAATTATGGGATTATAGTTGTAATGGTTTATCTACACTACTATATTTCAATGGTATTGTTTTAATTGATGCAAAATTATTTGTTAGGGCATTCCTGAACAAGCTGAAGTACCAGCAGTTGCAAGATCCCCTGCAGTTGGGCAGGCGGCAAACCCTTCAGTCCAGGCTCCAGGGCAAGCTGCACCCACTGGTGGCCCGAATACCAACCCACTCAACCTCTTCCCTCAGGTATATATTATAGCCACAGACTAAAACTTGAACAATATTGGGTGGTAACTGATAAAATGACAATATTTTTCTACAGGGAATTCCCAATTTGGGTGCCGACGAAAATGCAGGGAACTTGGATTTCTTGAGAAACAGTCAACAGGTATTTTAATAGTTGTGTATAGGAGAGCTAGATCATATTGTTAAATTTAGTTATTTATAAATCTTTTTGTTTGACATTTCAGTTCCAAGCCTTGAGAGCGGTGGTGCAAGCAAACCCTCAGATTTTGCAGGTATTTATTATTTTTGGTATTCCTTGATCCGTTCACTACACCTGTTAGTTGGTACCTCATGTAATTAAAGGAAATGATTAATTGTTTTATCTTTTCACTACAGCCCATGCTTCAGGAATTGGGAAAACAAAACCCACACCTAATGCAGCTCATTCAAGAGCATCAAGCTGATTTCTTACGCCTGATAAATGAACCTGGAGGAGAAGAGTAAGATGAACTATTTAAGTTTCTAGTTCGTTTTTTATTTTTTCATTTTGTGCTGTATGAATTTTTGGATGGTACCAATAGCTCTATGCATTTTTTAAATCCAGAATTATATATGGATGATGAGAGTTTACAAGAAAACTCATGAGTTAACAAAATCATGATCATATGCACTCACACAAAGTGAGCGAGGAGGAACGGTGCTTCGTAAGACATTTGTATGCTCATGCTGTTGTGTTGTAATTGTTTGACCAGGAATCTACCTAGTGAGTTGGCTGCTGCAATGCCTCAAACCATCACTGTCACCGCAGAAGAGAACGAGGCTATTCAACGGGTAAGCGATCGACAATCACGCTTCCATTAGTTTAACCGAGGTGGCGTAATTATTGTTATTTTACTGTGTTGGGTTGATGATGACATTGTTGGTATTGTTATTACCCTCTAGGCAAAGAAATAAAACTGACCAGTAAATTTATTTGCAGCTTGTAGATATGGGATTCGATCGCGATCTTGTATTGGAGGTGTTCTTTGCATGCAACAAAAACGAGGATCTTGCAGCAAACTACCTTTTGGATCACCAGAATGAATTTGAGGACTAGTCTTGAAATTATTGTTCATCTTCACAAACTATGATCTTTTCTGGTGTCTGACATTATTTATATATGAAGGTTCTTTTAGACTTTTCCCTTTTCATCTGAACTCTTTGAACCATAGTATCTTGTAGATTGTTTCACACCATTGACTGGAAAATAGAATCGTCTTTAGCAACAAAGCAATAGTGGTCTCATAGTTGTTAGTATCGGACGATACACGATATGTATCGTACGATACGATTCGATACGGAGCCTGGATGATACGTATCATGAAGTGTATCGGAAGTGCTTTTGTATCGGCGATACTGATCCGATACTGATCCGATACGATACACATTTGTATCACGATACAGTGAATTTGAATTAAAAATTTAAATTTTGTTTTGAAAATTGAAAGTTATCTACTTTTCTATGGATTTAGGTACATCATCCTTCCCTCACTATTCTTTTCATCTTTTCCACACTTTTTCTCTTCCATTTTCTTACACTTCTCTACTTTCTGAGACTCTATACTTGAAACTAGTATATCACTACTTTTACAACCTGTTATTTCTACAACTTGACACAAGTATACCACTACTTCTGTAGTTCAGTTCTGTCTACTTTTTTTTATTCCATTTCTATGCTCTATTTTATGGGCTGTTCTTCAACAATTATGGCTCCTAAGACTAAGGGAAGGAAGAAAGGCAGCAATGATATTGCCTAGGAGCATAGTAAGAGTATTAGACTATTATTGGATGAATTTAATTGAAATATTACTAATTTATTGTCATCATTACTATTTTGAATGATATATTATTGTTTAAGAACTTTTCTTTTCAATATTTTCAGAATTTTCTTCATTTCGTAGGCATCTAATTTGTTATTAGACTATTGTTAATAATTGTTTCTGTATCATACGATACGAAACGGTTCACGATTCACGATTCTAAATAAGATAAAACGATACACGATTCAACAACTATGAGTGGTCTCATTTTTTTCTTTGCAGCCGTAAATTTTCAGCTTCAATTTTACAGGTTTCACCTCTTATTTATTATGAAAGCTTCTTCATGTCAAGAATGTGTTTGGTATGGGAGAAAAATTGGTGGATATTTTTATGGATGAATTTTGTGTTGAAATTGACAAACAAGGCTTATCCATGAAATTTTCTCTACCATAAAAAAGAGATCAGAAAAAAATTAATCTTCCCTTTTGCGACCAAAATTTGTTTTATTATTTTTCCATCTAAGTGATTAACTTGAATTTGTATTAGGGTTTTGGTAAGGTTTTTTATTTTTTATTTTCTGGTTTCCAGAGCATGAATAATGGATGTTGTTGAGTAAAATTTAGAGTAAATACCCAAATCCGTCCTTGAACTTTTTCAGAGGACCCACATTCGTCCCTGAAAAAATTTAATTAGTCCCACAGTCCCTGAACTTGCATTCCGTTAGACACATCAGTCCCTCCGTGAACTTTCTCCGTTAATGACTAATGGAGGGATCCTACGTGGACAGTTAAACTTGTCACATTGCTGTTATTTTCCATGTTATCAGTAGATAATTAATGAGGGACAAATCAGTCCCTATCCTCAAACACAAAACACCACCATTTTGTGCTTCTTCCCCAATATCTCTTATTGCCCCCTTATTTGAAAACCTAATCTCAAATACCATTTTGTACTCACAACAATGACTCCTTAGAGAAGATGTTGAGTGATATGGAAAACAAACAGCAAATGTTGGAGATAGAGATGAAGATGAAAATGTTGTTTTGGCCTGAAATGTTTTGGTTGGACACCATTAATGGTTGCCTCAACATTTGGCAGTGACAGGTCCTGCATCATAAGACGCACAAATCAGTCCTTATATTATTTAAAAAGGAATAAATCAGTCCTTGAATTTATTGAAATGAGACTGATCAGTCCCTGCACGAATCCATCCTAAGACAAAATGAACTTATCAAAACCTGCATTTGCTAAACAGAATCAATTGGACAATAATAACATAGGACTAAGTCCTACATGCCCATATCAGAAACTAAACAATTTCAAATATTTTGTAACAAAATTAAACACACATAAACCTCCAAATATGGCTAGAGAAAAATAAAAAATCAAAGCAATATGTGTCAAGCCATAATGCAGTTATCAAAACGGGTTTTGAGATTAGGTTTTCATCTTCATCTCCATCTCCAACATTTGCAGCTTGTTTTCCATATCACTCAATCTCTTATCTAAGGATTCATTGTTGTGAGTACAAAAAGGTTTTTGAGATTAGGTTTTCAAACAAGGGGGCAACAAGAGATATTGGGGAAGAAACATAAAACGGTGGCGTTTTGTATTTGAGGATAGGGACTGATTTGTCCCTCATTAATTATCTACTGATGACGTGGAAAATAACAACAATGTGGCAAGTTTAACTGTCCACGTAGGATCCCTCCGTTAGTCATTAACGGAGAGAGTTCACGGAGGGACTGATGTGTCTAACAGAATGTAAGTTCAGGGACTGCGAGACTAATTAAATTTTTTCAGGGACGAATGTGGGTCCTCTGAAAAAGTTCAGGGACGAATTTGAGTATTTACTCTAAAATTTATGCACCTGAGATTATTTTACAAATAATATTCAAATCTTATTATTTGTTTTCGACAACAGCAAAGATAAATATGAATATAAGAAGTCTAAACTTGATAATGCAAGTTATTTCATCTTTAATCCTACATTTTCCCACTTCCTTTCCCTTTTATTCAACATATCAATGAGTCAATGATCACTTTTGATACGAGAGCTTCTTAAATTTTGTAAGATTCACTTCTGAGTATATTATTATGAAAATCAAATCTCATAAGATCCGTTCTGTGTATATTATTATGAAAATCAAATGCGGACTAGATAAGGCTGATTTTACAAAAAAAGAAACAATTTACCAAATTAGAAAATATTACAAGATTAAATGATCAACATAATGAGGTTTAATATTTAATTTTGAATTTGATTTCTATGAGTGTCCTTTCACTTGACATATAAGGGAGTGATTTCTCATGTTATGATTAAATTTCTAAGTGAGTATTCCTCTAGACAATATTTTGTGCACACACATAAATCTCATAATTTTAGCTTATGTAATTAAATTATCTTTCTTAACTAATTATTAGACCTATTATTTATCTTTTCATGAAATTATAATGCAATAAATCAACTGTTCTCTTCCTTCATTTGAATGATTAAATTAAAATGAAAATAATGAGTGAATATTGGAGTAACTTTTTGTGATGCCAATTGCAACCCTCCTCTCTCCCTTACCCTAAATTTTCTATATCTTACTAATATTCTACTATAATAACAAATTTTAAAATTAAAGTAGAATATCATATGATTTACACAAACAATCAACATAAATATGATAAACAAAAATTCTCCAAAATTATATAATTTTATAAAGAGTTTAATTATAATGCATTGACAGTGTAAAAAAATTTACACTGTCAACCAATCACATCAATTAATTTGTGTGACTTTTTACTTAATGAATAATTAAGTTAAATATTTTTGTTGATGTGTCAATCAATAATTAAAGTAAAATTATTTTATAAAATCGAAAAAGTGCATATATATTACTAGACAAAAAAAAATACTACAATCTTCAATTACTAAATTGTAAGAAAAAGAAAACCATATAAAAATAAATCATTCGCACGTAAAATGCATCTTTTCACATCATTGAGGAGTGAGCCGGTTGTTCCAAACTTGTGCGCAACTTTTCCCCAAAAGTGAAGCAAAGTACAAAACACAACTCTCTCAGCCGCGCGCGGTGGCCACCACGGTGGTCGGAAACTTGCCGGGAAAAAGAAATAAAGAAAGAACATGAAGATCAACGTCAAGACTCTCAAAGGAACTCACTTCGAGATCGAAGTGAAACCGCAAGACACGGTAATACCGCCACAACGTAAAACTTTGTTACTCTTAAAAAATAAATTATAGAAATTAGGTTTTTGTCTCTCGCTGTAACCTGGATTCTTTTTAGGTTATTTTTCTGTGTTAAATGTAATTGACTATTCGAATTCTCAAATCTTTTTTAACAAAAGGCCAATTATTTATTTGTGAGGTTTGTGGATTGTTGATGTGAGGAGAAGCATAGAGTTGTGTGAGGATGTAGTTGTAGTTATTTGTTGTGTGTTGAATGTAAACAAATTTCTTTTTCTAATTTTAGTTATTTATTTGGTGGTTTGTGGAGTCTTGATATTAGGTTGCTGAAGTGAAGAGGAGTATAGAGGCAGCACAAGGTGCTGATATTTACCCTGCTGCACAACAAATGCTTATTCATCAGGGGAAAGTGCTAAAGGAGGACACAACACTGGAAGAGAATAAAGTTGCTGAGAATGGTTTTGTGGTGATCATGTTATCCAAGGTGAGAATGGTTTTGTTTCCTCTAATTGTTTAACAATATGAAGGACGAAGGAGGGAGCTATACTTTATCTGCATTGATGGTTCTGTTTATTTGAATAATTTGGGAAGATAATAAATTTGTTGGAGTGGAGTGTGATAGAAAAGGTTTTGAATTTTTTTGCTTGTTGTTTTAGGAAGGGAGAGAGCAAGAGAAATCATGTGCATGCTTGAGAATTGCAATTATTTGTGTTTATTTTCTATTGGATTATTGCTAAAGTTTGTTATGACGTGGCCACTGCAGAGTAAGGTTTCATCAAGTGGAGCATCGACTGCGTCATCTGCGTCCGCCAACCAGGTGAGTAAAAAGTTTACGTTTCTTTGTTTCCATTTTTTCCACTTCACTTTATTTTTCCTAGCTTTTGACTTGTTAAAATTTATGGCTTCATCAATAATGTTCTTTATAACGCACTATGTCTTTACTGTCTCTTCCTTCTTGTTTCATTCAGCCTTCTCATTGCATGTGAGCTTATACTTGTGGTGGCATCTTGTGGTTATAGTTTATATAATATTTTTGCCAAGCATCTATATAGAAGAGTATATATGTTAATATATGTGGTCCAACAGATATTGGATGTGAAAGGTATCAGGCATCAGGCATCGTTTCTTGAAAATGTCAGTGATGTAATGATCTTCCATAGTTTGGTTCCTCTATGACCCAGTTATCCATGTTAATATATGATTGTTTATTTACTTTTGTAGCTTTGTTTTGACTTCATCTGTTGACTGCTGTGAAGTATCATTGTACTTCGGTTCTTATTGTGTTGTTTCCTTTTACTTGTCACATGTGTAGGCATCCCAGCCTGCAAGTACTTTGCCTCCCACTTCATTGCCATCTTCAACAACTCAAACTCCTGCTTCGACTGTAGGGCAGTGAGTTCAAATTTACCTGCCCTGTCCCAAAGTTTCAGCACTTTGGAATGTTCTCTTTTGAACTTTCACGTAAAATTATTTTACTTCTCTTACTTTTTCTTTACAGGGGAGAATCTAATCCTGTGCAAACTCCTGTTATAACTCCTCCTGTTACGTGAGTATCTGGCTTTTTCTCTATCATGGATTTTAATAGCTCTTTTGTACCTTAAAATTGTTTTTGTGGCAGTCTTGGAGCTGTTTGCTGTAGCTCTCCTATGTTGTCTTCTGTTCCTTTTACACTGAATAAGATGAATATTCAGCTTACTTTTTGTAAATTCTGGTTATTGCAGTGATGTTTCCAATGTCTATGGTCAAGCAGCATCAAATCTCATTTCTGGGAGTAATTTAGAATCCACAATTCAACAGATTTTAGACATGGGGGGAGGAAGTTGGGATCGGGATACTGTTATCCGTGCTCTTCGTGCGGCATTTAACAATCCTGAAAGAGCTGTTGAGTATCTCTATTCTGTAAGTATTTGCCAAGACAATGGCTTCTTTATCATGTAAACTGTGGGGGTTTTCAGATGCTATTTTGGCAATATGTTCTGTTTGGTCGTTTCTTTGGAGACTCTACTGCTTCTTACTTCATCTGAAGTTTTGATTGATGCAATGCTACAAATAATTATGCCTAGAAAACTTGTGTTTCTAGTCTCCGCAATTCGAGTGATACAAGTACAGTTGTAATGATATATCTGTACTACTAATGTCAATGTTATTTGTTTTAATTGATGCAAAATTATCCATTAGGGCATTCCTGAACAAGCTGAAGTACCAGCAGTTGCCAGATCCCCCGCTGTAGGGCAGGCGGTAAACCCTTCACTCCAAGCTCCAGATGAAACTGCACCCACTGGTGGGCCAAACACCAACCCACTCAACCTCTTCCCTCAGGTAAATACTAGCCATGGAGTAAAACCTTAACAATATTGGATGGTAAAGTGATAATATTTTTATACAGGGTATTCCCAACATGGGTGCAGACGAAAATGCTGGGAACTTGGATTTCTTGAGGAACAGTCAACAGGTATTTTAATAGTTTTATATAGGAGAGCTAGGTCATATTATTGAATTTAGTTATTTATAAACCATTTTGTTTGACATTTCAGTTCCAAGCCTTGAGAGCGATGGTGCAAGCAAACCCTCATATTTTGCAGGTATTTTTTATTTTTTGTATTCGTTGATTGGTCACTCCAGCTGGCTGTTGGGACCTCATCTAATTAAAGGAAATCATTAATTATTTTATTTTTTCACCACAGCCCATGCTTCAGGAATTGGGAAAACAAAACCCACACCTAATGCAGCTCATTCAACAACATCAAGCTGATTTCTTACGGCTGATAAATGAACCTGGAGGAGAAGAGTAAGATGAACTATTTAAGTTTCTTTTTATTTTTATTAATTTTCTTGTTCATTTTGTGCTGTATGAATTGTTGGATGAGTTCCAAAGCAACTCCAAACATTATATCATGGACTTATAAAGTAATCCAAAATTATATATGCATGATGAGTTTATAGGAAAACTCTATAAGATGATTTACCAATGGAATAGTATTTTTCTCCCCAATATTCACAATTCAGCAGTATAATATCAGAAATAGGAATAATAGCAGAATAATATGAATAGGGAAATATCTGAGTGATAATCCCGAACTTTATTCACTGAAATAATCAAAATGCAAAGATCAGAGCCAATTACATAAATTTTCCCTTTTGGCATTCGAAAGGCCGAAAACTCTCCACTCAAATTCACTCACCACAGTTTTCCCACTCTGTTCCTTCCCCTTATTACTATTTAAAGTTCCAATCCCCTCTAATTGCTCCCTAAAAACTCGGTTCTTTCCTTTCTTATTTCATTATTCCTTTTTCCTCTCCTTTGATAAGTGAATTGAATAGGTGTGTTGTTCCTATTCTGCCCCTGTGAATTTTCCTGATCCAAGTGTGTAACAATACCCCCCTTGAGGAGTCACCTTGTCCCCAAGGTGAAAGTCTGGAAAAACAGCCTTCAATTTCTGAACAAGTTCCCAAGTTTTCTCAAATTCTGGCAGGTTGAGCCACTTCACCAACACCTCCTGTTCTCCTTTGGCATTGAACCTGCTATCACAGATATTCTCAGGCTGAACCAACAACTCCACCTCTTCAGATAACTCCACGGGCAACGGTAGAGGAGTGATGGGCGGACTGATACTCTTTTTAAGGAGGAACACATGAAAAACTGGGTGTATCCTTGCTGACTCGGGGAGCTTGAGCCTGTAAGCAACTTCACCAATTCTGTCCACTATTTCAAACAGTCCATAGAACCGGGCAGCTAGCTTTTGATTACTCCTAGCAGCCAGGGAACGCATCCGATACGGATGAAGTTTTAAGTAGACAAAGTCACCAACCTCAAGTGTGAAATCTCTCCTTTTCTTATCTGCTTGCTACTTCATCAAATTCTGGGCTCGGTTTAATTGGAAGTGAAGTTCGTCCAGCATCTGATTGCGTTCCGATTTCATGACTTTAACTTCATCCATTGTGGATTCCAAACCTCCTCGCAGCAGCGGTGGTGGTTCTCTTCCATATAAGGCCTTGAAGGGGGTCATTTTGATGGCACCATGATAGTTGGTGTTATACCAAAACTCAGCCCAAGATAACCAATGTGGCCACCGTTTCAGTTTGACTCCTGTTAAACACCGTAAATAAGTCTCTAAACACTTGTTTACCGCCTCCGTTTGGCCATCCGATTGTGGATGATAAGCGGAAGACATCTTCAAGGACGTCCCAACCTGTTTGAATAGTTCTGCCCAAAATGCACTCATAAAAATCTTGTCCTTATCTGAGACAATGGACGATGGAGACCCATGGAGACACACAACTTCCTTGATGAAAATGGTAGCGACATCTTTTGCTGTAAACGGGTGTGAAAGAGGGAAGAAATGTGCATATTTAGTAAGGCGATCCACTACCACAAATATGGTATCCATGCCTCTAGCTTTTGGTAAACCCCCAATAAAGTCCATTGAAATGTAGGCCCAAACATTTGAAGGAATGGGTAAAGGTTGCAACAGCCCTGCTGACTTCATGGTTGAATGTTTGTTTAGTTGGCACACCTCGCAGCCTTTAATGAAGGACATTGTTGTTGCTTTCACGCCCTCCCAATAAACTAAGCAGAAATGTGTTTATAGATGCGGAAAAACCCCGAATGCCCACCTAACTTGGAGCTGTGAAACTCAGCTAGAATCTTTGGAATCCATTTTGATTGTTTAGCAAGGACTAACCTCCCCTTGTACATAAGGCGCCCATTAGACAAAGCAAATCCCTCCAAAACAGGTTCACCCAATAAAAATTTCTGCACAATCAGCTTCAGCTTAGGATCTTCCAACACTTCAGCTTCAATATTCTCGATTTCAGTAGCCACTGAAAACGATATAGAGGAGAGATGGAATTTGCGGGAAAGGGCGTCAGCCGCTCTATTCTCCGAGCCAGCCTTGTACTTAATCTCAAAATTGTAACCAAGTAACTTCGATAGCCACTTTTGCTGTCCTTCCGCAGCCCCCCGCTGTTCTAACAAAAATTTCAAGGACTTCTTATCAGTGTAAACAGTAAAAGGGTTGCCCAACAAATAATGGCGCCATTTCTGAGTTGCAAAGACAATGGCCATGAGTTCCCGTTCATATACTGATTTATTTTGGGCAGCGGGGGATAACTTTTGGCTCATAAACACAATTAGACGGCCCTCTTGCATTAAGACCGCCCCAACTCCTTTCCCAGAGGCATCCGTTTCGATCTGAAAAGGCTTTGAAAAGCAAGGTACTGCCAGGACAGGGACCGATACCATGGCAGCCTTGAGCTGCTGAAAAGCTAACTCAGCTTCTTCACTCCAAATGAAACAATCCTTCTTCAACAATTGTGTGAGAGGCCATGCAATGCTGCCATACCCTTTCACGAACCTTCTGTAGTACCCTATGAGCCCCAAACATCCCCGCAGACCTTTCAAATCTTGGGGGGAAGGCCAATCAACCATATCACTCATCTTCCGCGGGTCAGCAGCCACACATTGGGAGGAGATGATGTGGCCAAAGATACTCAATGCTAGGACTCTCAAAACAACATTTTTTCTTATTGACCAACAAGTGATTTTGTCGAAGTAGCTCAAACACTTGCAGCAAATGAGAGCGGTGGCTATGGATGTCCTTGCTGTAAATGAGGATGTCGTCGAAGATTACCAAGGTAAATTTGCGCAGGAATGGCTTCAGCAAAGAATTCATCAAAGCTTGGAAAGTGGAGGGCGCATTCGTCAAACCAAAAGGCATTATTAAGAATTTGTAATGGCCTTCATGGTACGAAATGCGGTCTTGTGAATGTCATCCTCTTTCATTCGAATTTGATGGTAACCTGATTTCATATCAAGTTTAGAAAATATAGTTGCACCATTTAATTCATCAAGGAGTTCTTCTATAATCGGGATAGGAAACTTATCTAGTATGGTAATGTTGTTGAGTGCACGGTAGTCAACACAGAAATGCCAACCACCATCCTTCTTTCAAGCCAATATTACCGGGCTTCTGAAAGGGCTAGTACTGGGCTGTATGATGCCAATCTGCAGCATTTCATCAATTATTTTTTACAATCTCCGTTTTCCGGTAGTGTGGATATCGATAAGGGCGTATGTTGGGAATTACAACATTTTCTTTCAAAGGGATGGCATGATCTTGGAACCAATGTGGTGGTAGGCCAGATGGAGCTTGAAAAATATCACTGAATTGTGCCAACATATGCAGTGTTTCCTCCGAAATTGTTGGCTGAACTTCATCGGTAGCAGGACGAAAAAGAGGTGTCACCATAAATCCCTCCTCATTACTTTTTAAAGCATTCAAAATCACCTTTTCTGTTGCCCGACTCTTGCCAAGGCTTGGATCCCCCTGCAAAGTAACCCGAGATCCATGAGACATCCAACTCAAAGTTAACGTGTTGTAGTCTCCTTCAAACAGACCCAAACTTGCGATCCAACCAGCTCCTAGCACCACTTCTGACCGCCCAAGTTCCATCACAAAAAAACTGGTCACAATAGATATGCCCTGCACTATTAAATAGACTCCTTCACATCCACCCACACCTTGTTCAATGTTTCCGTTTCCCACCTCCACCTGGAACAGTCTTAGCTGCAGGAGAGGGAGACCCAGCGCCGTCATGAGTTTGGTGGAGAGGAAATTGGCCTCCGCACCTGGATCCACTAAGACAATGACCTCCTGCCCATTAATAGTGCCTCGAGCTTTCAAGGTTTGGTGTGTTATGAGGCCCTAGTAACTAAAAGAAGAAAGCTGAAGAGAAAGAGAATCCATAGGGCTTCTCTTTAGGTTCTTGGTTTGGGATATGATCAGCATCAACATCATCTTCCCCAATTAATAACAACTGCTGGTGGCGAAATTTACAAGTGTGGGCTGCATTCCACTTATCACCGCACTTAAAACACAATTCACGCTTCTGTCGGTCATTCCATTCTTCATCGGAGATCCATCGAGAATTCTTTCGAGGGCCTGAAGAGCTAGATGCAAGAATGTTATTGGGGTTATTATTGTGAGTTTCCTTCGGCTGGTGTGGTTTAAAACTATCAAAGTTGGAGGTAGACACATTGGGTCTGGCCAAATTGGTGTTTCTATTAGACCCAAAACCAATTCTAGGGCCCAAATCGTGTTTCCTCCTCCATGGCTGCCCTCCTTCGTCCCTCCATGCTTGATTTCGTGCTTCCAATACCATTGCCCTGTCCATCATAGATTGAAGGTTCTCAAATTCCTCAACTGCCATCTCTGCACTGATTGTAGGCTTGAGACCCTCATGGAACATGCACATTAATGTCTCACCACCAAGATGCCTGTGTGAGCGAGCAACCAACTCAAATTCATGAAGGTACTCCATCACGGGGCCCACCTGACGCACCTTCATCAACGGCGCCAGAGGATTTGATGCGGCTCCTGGCTCAAAGCGGCGCAACAAATCTTGTTTGAAACGAAGCCAGGAATGGAACGTCGATTGCGACTCATCACTCAAACCACGTCAAGGCCTCGCTGTGCAACGCTAGTACTGCGTAATCGAGTTTTTCTCCAACTGGAATACCTGAAAGCCGAAAAAAACGATCCATTATTACCAGCCATCCATTTGCATCTGAGCCATCAAACTGGGGAATATCAATCCGCCTACTGTAGTCGCCTCTATTCTGAGTGGAATTTGGCGTCGTCTTCCTCCATCTTGATCATCAGGCTGAGAAACATTGTCCTCCTCGTCCGGATTCGAAATCGAGTTCGAATTCTGATTAGGATGTTGCTGAGGTTGCCGAATTGCCATCTCATCCAGCCTTTTCAAAATTGTCTCTAACATCTGTCCTTGGTCTGCCATCCGCCTCTCTAAACCCTCTATTCGTTCCTCCATTGCTCCTGAGTTGCTTGTGGTAACCATTCACATGTATGAAGCCCAGATCGACTATCTGATACCAATTGTAAGATGATTTACCAATGGAATAGTATTTTTCTCCCCAATGTTCACAATTCAGCAGTATAATATCAGAAATAGGAATAATAGCAGAATAATATGAATAGGGAAGCCGGTCCGGTCTTGGTTTGATAGCACTTAGTGTCAGCTTTTCAGAGGGCTTCTAATCTTTGAAGTAGAGGTTTGAAAATATTTAATTTAGCAATATCTTATTATTATCTTATTTGACGCATGAGTGTTTCTGGAAGACTTCAATGTAATGCTAAGACCCATGGAGAGGAAGTAAAGGAAGAGGAAAGGTGCTTCATAAGACATTTGTATGCTCATGCTGTTGTGTTGTAATTGTTTGACCAGGAATCTACCGAGTGAGTTGGCTGCTGCAATGCCTCAGACCATCGCCGTCACCCCGGAAGAGAACGAGGCTATCCAACGGGTGAGCTATTTACAATCTCCTCCTTCCATTGATCTTTAGCTGGGCTGGCATAATTATTGCCATCATAATGTGTTGGCTTGATGATGGCAATTTTGAGATCATTACTTTGTGTGTGTTGGGTTGGGTTTCAAGTGTGAGACTGACCAGGAAATTTTTTTGCAGCTTGTAGATATGGGATTCGATCGAGATCTTGTATTGGAGGTGTTCTTTGCATGCAACAAAAACGAGGATCTTGCAGCCAATTATCTTTTGGATCACCAGAATGAATTTGAGGACTAGTCTTAATTCTTGTTCATCTTCACCAACTATGATCTTTCTGGTGTCTGGCATATTAATTATGATGGTTCTTTTAGACATTTGCTTATCATCTCAACTCTTTGGCAAAGTTTCGATGTTAATATTTGTTTTAAACATTCTCCTTGGAACCGTAGTAGTATCTTGTAGATTGTTTCACACCATTGACTGGAAAATAGAATCGTCTTTAGCAACAAAGCAATAGGGGTTTCGTTTTTTTCTCTGCATTCCCCCTAATTTTTTATTTGGCTGTTTATTATTTACATGCTTCTTATTGGGCGAAAGAGAAGATCGAAACCATGCTAATTCGAGGATCACATCATTGGCTTAAGTATATTAAACAGATCTTTTCTTTGTGTGAAGATATTATTTGGCGTTGGTAAGATTCTGAATCACACAAGCTAAACAAGGTACTCGTTTGCGATGTTTATAATCAATAAGGGTATATGCATAAAATAAAATCACAACCCACTTGAACCTTTGAAAATTCAAAAAGAACAGCTTCGATTCAACTGCAGCATGCAATTTAGTGAGTTAGTAATTGGTAAAAAATTCTCAATACTAACCAACAAATTAAGACTTATTTCCAATGTAATACTCTTAATGCAAGATCCATTTGTATGATGATGATTTGGACAAAAGCACTACATTCTTCTACATTTGTGAAACAAAGAGAAACTCAGAGTGAAGTGGGTGCAACCATAACCGTCAATATTCTTGCCTCGAGTTCGGATTCCTCGATCCACGTCGAACTATGACGACGCAATAACTCTTTCTTCTCTAACTTCTTCTCATCATGCATTTTAACTTTCATCCTCCAGTTTTCAAGTTTCTCTGCTCTTTCTTTTAGCTGGTTCATGAAAAAAGAAATGAGATATCAGTGATCGCTAAATGAAGACCGGAAGAAATTTAACTTGAACACATGAAACCAAAGCTAGCTAGCAACTTGGTCTAACTTTCTCTCAGGCGAAAAAAAGAAACAAGAAAGAAAAAGAACAGTTCCAATTTCATAACAGATATGGATGAAGGATATGCAAAGTAAATGAGAGGTATCAATTGAGTGATAATTGCAAAACAAAGAACCCCAGAAAATAATATCATAGACTTTGATCATTTAACAAAGGAACAAACAATGTTCAACTGTACGGTAAAAATACAACACCTAGCCACTTGATTTCAGATCAGAAAACCAGCTCTTGGATGTTAATCAACTCAATCTTGCATAAGTATCAATGACAGAAGCAAAACTCATGCAACGACACGCACTGGAAAACCCTTAACCACTAAGGAAGAAGCTAATCATTAATGCTTAAACACTCAAAGCAAAAGCCAAACTAATGCCAAGTTGATTTTCAAGACACAGAAAACAATAACAGCAGTAATAAGCCATTTTGGCTCCACGAAGAAAACCCCAAGTGATGTTGAGTCATTAGATCAAGCACCTGGTCGACACAAACCATCACAACTACAGAGAAAGAAACTCAACATTTCCCAATCATGAATACATTTCCAACACTGAGCAAAAAGACATCAAACAGAGCAAAATCAATATAACCACAAAGAGGAAGAACCAAAACCAGCAAGAACAACCAAGGTATAAGCAATCCACCTCCTAAAACTAAGCCTTGAGACAAACTATCAAGCACATGATGTGTGCAACGGATCTCAAACCAAAACTCACATAAAACTAAAGAAGCAAAACATCGAACACTTGGTGTGCACAGCTGAGTGAACAAAACGAATCCAAAAAATACACAAACATGAAACCAAAACAAATAAAAAATAGAAAAACACAAAATTTAGGACAAACCAGTGTTTCTCGGAATTCTTGTTGCGCGATCTTGCGTTCCTGCGCCCTAATTTGCGCTGCCTCGGCCTTGAGCTTTTTCCTTTCCTCGTTCGCAACCCTAAGCTCTTCTCTGCGAGCTTCGTCCTTGCGCTGCTTTTCAAGCTGAAGGAGCTCCATCTCGCGAATGTACTGCTTCCGAAACTCCTTCACCTGCTTCGCGTAGTCCCTTCGCAGCTTTTGCAGCTTAGCCTCCGCTTCCTTGGGGTCCTTCGGAGATTGCCAGCTCCCGAGGAAGGTGTTGGGAGCGAGGAACTTGTGGTTGTTACGGTGGTCGTTGTGGTGCGAGGGATTCGAAGTGGAGGCGAAAGAGCGAATGATATTGGAGGATGATGATGAAGAATATGAAGATGTTGAAGATCGGAAGAGAGCAAAACGTGACGCCATTGTTGCGAGCAGAAAGAGTGTAAGATTCGAAACCCTATTTGATCAGGAGAAGAAGCAAGTTCGAGTGCTTGCTTTTTTTTTTTTTAATCTTTTTTGATAAAAAAAATAGATTGGATAAAAAATTAATGAAGGATTGATTTGCACGATTACAAAATACTCATATTGAAATGAAATGATAATATGTAATTGAATAAATTATGTAAAACCTTACTAGACATAAAAATTAAATTCAAATATTAAGGATGAATTTTTTTTTTTTGGTTTTTCAAGGTATCCACCGGAGCGATTTCAATGACTGACCAAGATCCTCTTTGCATACACACCGCCCCGGGATCGAACCCGGGACTAGATAATTAAGCAACTCAAGTCACTACCACTTGTACTAGACTCCTTGATTATGAATTTACTTAACGTAGCGATTCGACATGCACTACCATCAAATCGTTTTTCTATTGCTTCAACGAATGAATAATGCTACGTAGAGAAATAGCGTTATGAAGGGAAAAAATATTACGAAGAGAAAATAAGTGTAACGAATGCTATATATTTAGATTTTACTATTTTTCTAGAAATACTATTAAAGTAAAGACCATAGTCTTTAAAATATTGAATTACATAATTTTTAAAACTAATTAGTAATTGAAGACTACACACTTTAAAACATGAGATTTCACAATTTTTTTTGTTTGTATTATAAAATAAAGACTATAAACTTTAAAATGTAAGATTTCACTGTTTTTCTAGAAAAATTATAAAAGTAAATACAATAGTCTTTAAAATATTGAATTATATAATTTTTTAAACACATTAGTGAAATGTCACATTTTAAAGCCTATAGTCTTCAATATCTACTATGTGTAAAAAAATTATGAAATTACGTAATTTGAAGTCTATAACTTTTGTTATATGGTCTTTCTAGGAAAATGAGTGAAATCTCATATTTTAAAGACTATAGCCTTCAATTTCTATTGTATGTAAATATATTATGAAATTGCATAATTTGAAGTCTATAGTCTTTGTTTTGTGGTCTTTATAGGAAAATTTGTGAAATCTCACATTTTAAAGTCTATAGCCTTTAATTTCTACTCTATGTAAAAAATTTATGAAATTACATAATTTGAAGTCTATAGCCTTTGTTTTATGGTATTTCAAGGAAAATTAATGAAATCTCACATTTTAAAGACTATTAATTTCTACTGTATGTAAAAATATTATGAAATTGCATAATTTGAAGTCTATAGTCTTTGTTTTATGGTCTTTCTAGGAAATTTAGTGAAATCTCACATTTTAAATCCTATAGCGTTCAATATCTACTATGTGTAAAAAACTCATTAAATTACGTAATTTGAAGTCTATAACTTTTGTTTTATGGTCTTTCTTGAAAAAATTAGTAAAATCTCACATTTTAAAGACTATAGCCTTCAATTTTTACTGTATGTAAAAATATTATGAAATTGCATAATTTGAAGTCTATAGTCTTTGTTTTGTGGTCTTTCTAAGAAAATTAGTGAAATCTCACATTTTAAAGCCTATAGCCTTCAATTTTTACTGTATGTAAAAATATTATAAAATTGCATAATTTGAAGTCTATAGCCTTTGTTTTATGGTATTTCAAGGAAAATTAGTGAAATCTCACATTTTAAAGACTATAACCTTCAATTTCTACTGTATGTAAAAATATTATGAAATTGCATAATATGAAGTCTATAGTCTTTGTTTTATGGCCTTTCTAGGAAAATTAGTCAAATCTCACATTTTAAAGTCTATAGCCTTCAATTTCTACTATATGTAAAAAAATTATGAAATTATATAATTTGAGTCCATAGCCTTTGTTTTATGGTATTTCAAGGAAAATTAGTGAAATCTCACATTTTAAAGACTATAGCCTTCAATTTCTACTATATGTAAAAATATTATGAAATTGCATAATTTGAAGTCTATAGTCTTTGTTTTATGGTCTTTCTAGGAAAATTAGTGACATCTCACATTTTAAAGCCTTTAGCCTTCAATATCTACTATGTGTAAAAAAATTATGAAATTACGTAATTTGAAGTCTATAACTTTTGTTTTATGGTCTTTCAAGGAAAATTAGTGAAATCTCACATTTTAAAAACTATAGCCTTCAATTTCAACTGTATGTAAAAATATTATGAAATTGCATAATTTGAAGTCTATAGTCTTTGTTTTGTGGTCTTTCTAGGAAAATTAGTGAAATCTCACATTTTAAAGCCTATAGCCTTCAATTTCTACTATATGTAAAAAAATCATGAAATTATATAATTTGAAGTCTTCTATAGCCTTTGTTGTATGGTATTTGAAGAAAAATTAGTGAAATCTCACATTTTAAAGACTATAGCCCTCAATTTCTAGTGTATGTAAAAATATTATGAAATTGCATAATTTGAAGTCTATAGTCTTTGTTTTATAGTTATTCTAGGAAAATTAGTGAAATCTCACATTTTAAAGACTATAGCCTTCAATTTCTACTATATGTAAAAAAATCATGAAATTATATAATTTGAAGTCTATAGCCTTTGTTTTATTGTATTTCAAGGAAAATTAGTGAAATCTCACATTTTAAAGACTATAGCCTTCAATTTCTACTATATGTAAAAATATTATGAAATTGCATAATTTAAAGTCTATAGTCTTTGTTTTATGGTTATTCTAGGAAAATTAGGGAAATCTCACATTTTAAAGCCTATATTCTTCAATTTCTACTATATGAAAAAAAAAATCATGAAATAGCCTTTGTTTTAAGGTGGTTCTAGAAAAATTAGTGAAATCTCACATTTTAACACCTATAGCCTTCAATTTCTACTATATGTAAAAATATTATGAAATTGCATAATTTGAAGTCTATAGTCTTTGTTTTATGGTTATTCTCGGAAAATTAGTGAAATCTCACATTTTAAAGCCTATAGTCTTCAATTTCTACTCTATGAAAAAAATCATGAAATTACATAATTTGAAGTCTATAGCCTTTGTTTTAAGGTGTTTCTAGAAAAGTTAGTGAAATCTCACATTTTAAAACCTATAGCCTTCAATTTCTACAATATGTAAAAAAACCATGAAATTACATAATTTGAAGTATATATCCTTTGTTTTGTGGTGTTTCAAGGAAAATTACTAAAATCTAACATTTTAAAGCCTATAGCTTTAAATTTCTATTATATGTAAAAAAATCATGAAATTAAATAATTTGAAGTCTATAGCCTTTGCTTTATGGTTTACCAGAAGAATTAGTGAAATCTCAAATTTTAAAGCCTATAGCCTTCAATTTCTACTATATGTAAAAAAATCATGAAATCATATAATTTGAAGTCTATAGCCTTTGTTTTATGGTATTTCTAGAAAAATTAGTGAAATCTCACATTTTAAAGACTATAGTCTTCAATTAGAATTGTAAAAATATTATGAAATTGCTTAATTTGAAGTCTATAGTCTTTGTTTTGTGGTCTTTCTAAGAAAATTAGTGAAATATCACATTTTAAAGCCTATAGCCTTCAATATCTACTATGTGTAAAAAAATTATGAAATTACGTAATTTGAAGTCTATAACTTTTGTTTTATGGTCTTTCTAGGAAAATTAGTGAAATCTCATATTTTAAAGACTATAGCCTTCAATTTCTATTGTATGTAAATATTTTATGAAATTGCTTAATTTGAAGTTTATAGTCTTTGTTTTGTGGTCTTTCTAAGAAAATTAGTGAAATATCACATTTTAAAGCCTATAGCCTTCAATATCTACTATGTGTAAAGAAATTATGAAATTACGTAATTTGAAGTCTATAACTTTTGTTTTATGGTCTTTCTATGAAAATTAGTGAAATCTCACATTTTCAAGACTATAGCCTTCAATTTCAACGGTATGTAAAAATATTATGAAATTGCATAATTTGAAGTCTATAGTCTTTGTTTTATGGTCTTTCTAGGAAAATTAGTGAAATCTCACATTTTAAAGCTTATAGCCTTCAATTTCTACTATATGTAAAAAAAATCATATAACTATATAATTTGAAGTCTATAGCCTTTGTTTTATGGTATTTCAAGAAAAATTAGTGAAATCTCACATTTTAAAGACTATAGCCCTCAATTTCTACTGTATGTAAAAATATTATGAAAAGGCAAAATTTGAAATCTATAGTCATTGTTTTATGGTCCTTCTAGGAAAATTAGTGAAATCTCACAATTTAAAGACTATAGCCTTCAATTTCTACGGTATGTAAAAATATTATGAAATTGCATAATTTGATGTCTATAGTCTTTGTTTTATGGTCTTTCTAGGAAAATTAGTGAAATCTCATATTTTAAAGCCTATAGCCTTCAATTTCTACTATATGTAAAAAAATCATGAAATCATATAATTTTAAGTCTATAGCCTTTGTTTTATGATATTTCAATAAAAATTAGTGAAATCTCACATTTTAAAGACTATAGCCTTCAATTTTTACTATATGTAAAAATATTATGAAATTGCATAATTTGAAGTCTATAGTCTTTGTTTTATGGTTTTTCTAGGAAAATTAGTAAAATCTCACATTTTAAAGCCTATAGTCTTCAATTTCTACTATATGAAAAAAAAATCATGAAATTACATAATTTGAAGTCTATAGCCTTTGTTTTAAGGTGTTTTTAGAAAAATTAGTGAAATCTCACATTTTAAAACCTATAGCCTTCAATTTCTACAATTTGTAAAAAAACCATGAAATTACATAATTTGAATTATATAGCCTTTGTTTTGTGGTGTTTCAAGGAAAATTACTGAAATCTAACATTTTAAAGGTTATAACTTTCAATTTCTACTATATTGTAAAAAAATCATGAAATTATATAATTTGATGTCTTTAGCCTTTGTTTTATGGTGTTTCTAGAAAAATTAGTGAAATCTCAAATTTTAAAGCCTATAGCCTTCAATTTCTACTATATGTAAAAAAATCATGAAATTATATAATTTGAAGTCTATAGCCTTTGTTTTATGATATTTCTAGAAAAATTAGTGAAATCTTACATTTTAAAGACTATAGCCTTCAATTTCTACTATATGTAAAAATATTATGAAATTGCATAATTTGAAGTCTATAGTCTTTGTTTTATGGTCTTTCTAAGAAAATTAGTGAAATCTCACATTTTAAAGCCTATATAGCCTTCAATATCTACTATGTGTAAAAAAATTATGAAATTACGTAATTTGAAGTCTATAACTTTTGTTTTATGGTCTTTCTAGGAAAATTAGTGAAATCTCACATTTTAAAGACTATAGCCTTCAATTTCTACTGTACGTAAAAATATTATGAAATTACATAATTTGAAGTCTATTGCCTTTGTTTTATGGTGTTTCTAGGAAAATTAGTGAAATCTCACATTTTCAAGCCTATAGCCTTCAATTTCTACTATATGTAAAAAAATCATGGAATTACATAATTTGAAGTCTATAGCCTTTGTTTTGTGGTGTTTATAGGAAAGTTAGTGAAATCTCACATTTTAAAGCCTATAGCCTTCAATTTCTACTATATGTAAAAAAATTATGGAATTACATAATTTGAAGTCTATAGCCTTTGTTTTATAGTGTTTCTAGAAAAAGTAGTGAAATCTCACATTTTAAAGCCTATAGTTTTCAATTTCTACTATATGTAAAAAAATCATGGAATTACATAATTTGAAGTCTATAGCCTTCGTTTTATGGTGTTTCTAGAAAAATTTGTGTAATACCTGGGGTAGTCTGTGTTAGTTTGAGTAAGAGATCACGGTACACCCGGGGAGATAGGACCACGTGGGCCCCACCTCCCCTCTCTTTTTCTTTCCCTTCTTCCTTCTTTTATCCCCATTTTTCACGTTCTTTCTCTCTCCCTCTCATCTTCTCTCTTCTTCTTCTTCCTCATCCCTTTCTTCCTTCTCCAATCCAAACCCCAAACCCCATTAATCATCTATGATCAAGCTAGCTTTGTTCATCTAGTATATTGAGGGTAAGTGTAGAGTATTTCTTTTTCTCCATTAATGTCTATTTTCTCTAATTTTCGGTTTTGGGGGTTAGGGTTTTTGAGAGGATTTGTGATTTCTTTGATGTTATGAAGTTATGATGTTGTAATATAGTTGTTATTGTTGTTTGTTGCTGATTTTCTGGTGTATTGGGTGTTAAAATTGGATTTTTGGGTTGATTTCACGTTGCTGTCGCGAACCAGCATTCTCTGCTAGGGTTCGGCCGCTGGAGCGGTGATGGGCTGCTGGAGCGCGGCCTCGCAGACAGAATTTTCTTGAAAATGCTTTTCAAAAATATTATTATGTATTATCGTTACATGATTATTTCATTATGTTTGCTATGTTGAGAAATGTATTTTGTGAACTATGAGGTATTTTGAAGTAAGATAATTTTAAATGGTTATTATATACCTATATATGTATATAGTGTGTTAGAGTGTTAGTAGATGGAGTTACGGACTGAGTTTGAGTATTGTTATGTCTCTGAGGATTCTGTTATGTTATCTAGATTTCCAGTCTCCTAGGGAAGCTCCACACAACTCCTCCTAAATCCGGCGGTGTTGTTTTGCTCATTTGAGCATCTCTGTGAGTAATGAGTTATATGTAGTTTATTTTGTATATAACTATATATGTGAATTATGTTCCAATATATGGTTTGATTGTGAGTATATGACTGGAATGTGATGATGATGATGATGAATTCCGTATGCTGTGATTTTTGATGCTATGTGTTACTAACAGCGCTAAATAAGATAAAAATCTAATGAATTAAGAGATGGTAAAACGACCTGAGGAGGGACATAGCTCGCGGGGTCGTAAATGGAAACCTGAGGAGGGGCATAGCTCGCGGGGTTTTGCAGTATGGTGTCTAAGGAGGGGCATAGCTCGCGGGACATCCATACTGCCTATGAACACGAGTCGGGGCCGCGCTCCAGGTGTTCATAGATTAAAAGCTACAAAGTTAAAGAGATTGCATAAAAGCGATGGAATTGATATATCTGTCAGATTTGATTATGTTCATGCTTGTTGGTTTACGTTGTAACTACACTGTATTGTTATATGCTTTATACACTGCTTATAACCTGTTTATCCACTGAGCGTATGACTCACCCATTCATACAATATGTTTTCAGATCAAGGTGCAGATCAAGGGACGAGTTCATCCGTTCCTCCGAGTTCTTAGATTTGGTGAGCCTCATGTGTTAGAGGCATTATGTAATTCATATCTAGTGTATGCTCCTTATGTTACAGACATGATTTCCTTGGACTAGAGTAGACGGTTGTTATTGTATAAGTCTATGTAAGACTTGTTGGGGTTGTGATATTGTTGTTAGACTTTCTTCAGGATATGTATGATGATATATATATATTTGTACGTATGGATTGTTTATGGATTAAGTAGAATGTTATGATCATGTTATATGTATGTCATTGTAGTTGTGGTTGCTGCTGTTTAGCTGGATTTCTATGTATTATCAGGTTAAGGCTGACATGGGACTTGGTGTCTCATGTGCTGGTCACGTATCCGTGTTGGGTCGTGACAATTTGTGAAATCTCAAATTTTAAAGTCTATAGCCTTCAATTTCTACTATATGTATAAAAATCATAAAATTACATAATTTGAAGTCTATACTCTTTGTTTTATAATGTTTCCAGAAAAATTATAGAAATCTCACATTTTAAATCTTATAGCATTCAACTTGTCGTATGCGTAAAAAAAAACATGTAATCGCATAATTTGAAGGCTATATAGTCTTTATTTTCTAGTGTTTCTCGAAAAATTAGAAAAATGTCATATTTTAAAGTCCATAGCCTTCAATTTCCGCTATACCTAAAAAAATCATTAAATTACATAATTTGAAGCCTATAGTCTTTGTTTTATATTGTTTTTTGAGAAATTATAGAAATCTCATATTTTAAACTTGTAGTATATGTAAAAAAATGATGTAATTGCATAATTTGAAGCATATAGTCTTTGTTTTATAGTGTTTCTAGAAAAATTAGAGAAATCTCACATTTTAAAGCCTATATCCTTCAATTTGTTATATGTATAAAAAAATTATGTATTTTCATAATTTAAAACTTATTAGTCTTTGTTTTATATTGTTTTTAGAAAAATTAGAGAAATCTCACACTTTAAAGCATATAGCCTTCAATTTCTGCTATACTTAAAAAAAATCATGAAATTACATAATTTGAAGCCTATAGTCTTTATTTTATAATATTTCTAGAAAAATATGTGAAATCTCATATTTTAAAGTCTATAACTTTCAATTTGTAGTAAATGTAAAAAAAAAACATGTAATTATATAATTTGAAGCCTATAGTCCTTGTTTTATAATGTTTCTAGAAAAATTAGAGAAATTTCATATTTTAAAGCCTATTGCCTTTAATTTGTACTAAATGTAAAAAAAACATGTAATTACATAATTTGAAGCCTATAGTCTTTATTTTCTAGTTTTTCTACAAAAATTAGAGAAATCTCATATCTTAAAACCTATAGCCTTCAATTTCTACTATATGTAAAAAAATTATGAAATTACATTATTTGAAGCCTATAGTCTTTGTTTTATAGTGTTTCTAGAAAAATTAGTGAAATCTCACATTTTAAAGCCTATAGCCTTCAATTTGTACTATATGTAAAAAAAAAATAATGAAGCATAATTTGAAGCCTATATAGTGTTTGTTTTATACTATTTATAGAAAAATTAGAGAAATCTCACATTTTAAAGCCTATAGCCATCAATTTCTACTATATGTAAAAACCTAATGAAATTACATAATTTGAAGCACATAGTCTTTGTTTTATACTGTTTCTATAAAAATTAGAGAAATCTCATATTTTAAAGTCTATAATCTTCAATTTGTTGTATATGTAAAAAAATCATGATATTACATATTTTGAAACCTATAAATATAAATAAATTAAATGAAGACATACAATATCATTACAAATATAAACAATTTCTAGAAAAATTATAGAAATCTCATATTTTAAAACCTATAGCTTTCAATTTCTACTATATGTAAAAACATTATGAAATTTCTTAATTTGAAGCTTGTAGTCTTTGTTTAATAGTGTTTATATAAAATAGAAATCTCATATTTTAAAGCCAATAGCCTTTAATTTGTAGTAAATGTAAAAGAATCATGTAATTACATAATTTGAAACCTAAAGTCTTTATTTTCTAGTGTTTCTAGAAAAAATAAAGAAATCTCATATTTTAAAACCTATAGTTTTCAATTTGTAGTAAATGTAAAAGAATCATGTAATTACATAATTTGAAGCCTAAAGTCTTTGTTTTCTAGTGTTTCTAGAAAAAATAAAGAAATCTCATATTTTAAAACCTATAGTCTTCAATTTCTACTATATGTAAAAAAATTATGAAATTACACAATTTGAAGCCTATAGTGTTTTTTTTATACTATTTCTAGAAAAATTAGAGAAATCTCACATTTTAAAGCCTATAACTTTCAATTTCTACTATATGTAAGAACCTTATGAATTTACATAATTTGAAGCTAATAGTCTTTGTTTTATACTGTATCTATAAAAATTAGAGAAATCTCATATTTTAAAGTCTATAGTTTTCAATTTGTAGTATATGTAAAAAAATCATATAATTACATAATTTGAAGCCTATAGTCTTTGTTTAATTGTGTTTCTAGAAAAATTAGAAAAATTTCATATTTTAAAGCTCATAACTTTCAATCTCTAGTAACTTTTAAAAAATCATAAAATTACATAATTTGAAGTCTATAGTCTTTGTTTTATAGTGTTTCTAGAAAATTAGAGAAATCTCACATTTTAAAATTAGTCTTCAATTTCTACTATATGTAAAAAAATCATAAAATTACATAATTTAAAGCCTATAGTCTTTGTTTTATAGTGTTTTTAGAAAAATTAGAGAAATTTCATATTTTAAAGCCTATAGCCTTCAATTTGTAGTAAATCTAAAAAACTCATGTAATTACATAATTTGAAACCAAACTTTGTTTTCTAGTGTGTCTAGCAAAATTTGAGAAATCTCATATTTTAAAGTTTATAGCCTTCAATTTCTACTATATGTAAAAAAAACCATGAAATTACATAATTTGAAGCCAATAGTCTTTGTTTTATAGTGTTTCTAGAAAAAATTAGTGAAATCTCATATTTTAAAGCCTATATTCTTCAATTTGTTATATATCTAAAAAAATCATATAATTTCATAATTTAAAGTCTATAGTCTTTGTTTTATAATTTTTCTAGAAAAATTAGAAAATCTCACATTTTAAAGCCTATATAGTCTTCAACTTGTAGTATATGTAAAAAAATCATGTAATTAGATAATTTGAAGCGTATAGTTTTTGTTTTATAGTGTTTCTAGAAAAATTAGAGAAATTTCATATTTTAAAGTCTACGGACACAAAAGTTTTTTTAAATTTCTGTGAATGTATTAGAAAATAATATTATTTAATTTAATTTTATTGATAATTTTTTAACAAAGAGTACTATTTAATATAATTAAAAGATAAATAGAAATAAAGAGAGAATTTGGATACTTGAAATTATAAATCGTAGTACTTTTCAAAAATTTAATTCTTTTTTATTTTTTTATTTATTTTATTTTTAGAAATTAAAAATTAATAAACTTTTTGGTAATTTTATTTATAAGTAGTATTAGATATTTGATAATGGTTAGTGCCAATTGCCAAACACGTAGGCCACTCTTGACCACAATGACGCTTTAAACCTTGGAACGCATGGGTAGAGATAGCTGGAATCTTCTCATCAAATTCTCTTTCTCTTTACCTTTTTTATTCTTTTTTACTGCAATGAACAGTTTGTGCATGAGTCTATCATTCCCTATTCACGAATGCTATTTGTACGTACAAAATTGTCATACATCATTTTCTTCATCTATAATATATTAATAAATTTTCAACATATACATCAAATTTGTCAACCTATTATGGATGAAAAAAGAGGTATATGTCAATTTTGTATGTACGAATAACACCATTCTTCGCTATTTAGGCAGCAGCCACAACAGAATACTATTGCAACTTCGCTAAGCCCCAGAAATGTTTAAACACGCTAGCTTACTAAATCAGTCATTTTATTTATTTCCTACAGCTTCTTCACTGAATTATTATTTATTAATTAATTTCAAAATTACAAAGGACAAGAGTCTACTGTATAAGGCTTTTGACCTTTGAAACTAGTTCCAAATTCAGGAGAAGGGGTCATATCCTAATGACCTTTTCATAGCCCACATGCCACCAATCTCATAAATGAAAGCTCAAAGAAACAAACTTTCAAAAGAAACAGCTAAGAGCTACCCAAGTTCAAAACTAGACCAATTCAAACCCCCAAGAATCAGCTCTAATACATACATATATACATTTATGTAACTGGGGACAATTTCATTTATAAGTGACAGAGAGGTTGATAGAGATTATTAACGTACTAGTATTGAATTTGAACTCTTGCATCTTATCTTACCATATTGGTTTCTTTTTTCTTATAAAAGGGATATAATATATAAGGATTACACTACACATTTTTTGTGTTACCAAAAAATTTCTTTCTATTCTTTAAAACTAACTAATAAGCATAAATAAAGAAGAAACCAGATATGGGTCTGCTTGGAAAAAGCTTCAGCTACAAAATCAAAAACATGGCCATACTTGCTGTGTCTAGGATTGGTATCTTGAAGAATCAGCACAAAGCAAGAGCATACTATGCTCGTTCTGATGTTTCTCAACTCTTGAACTTTGGCTACCATGACAATGCTCTGCTTCGTGTAAGCATCATCAACTTCAATACATTGTTTTTTAGGATATAATATGATTGCTTTTTCATTTGTTTATTTATTTTTTCAAACAATGTTTCAGTAAACTTCTGATTCTAATTTCATTTTTGTTGCTAATTAACAGGTGGAGCATTGGATAAAGGAGCAGAACATGTTGGATGCATTTGTTATGGTGGAAAATTACTGCAATTTCATGATAGAAAGAGCAGAACTACTCGAAAGGAACAAGTTAGTTTTCTTACAAATTAAAATGATGCTATATACTAAAATACTGTCAAATGAATATTGTGTTTGGATTTGAGTTTGATAGGGTTGGATTTTTAATGTTGTTTGGTTTCAATATGCCAAAATCAATTTTGTGTTCTAGAATTGATTCTGAGAAAAAAAGTGTTTTCTTTTACTTTATGTCATTATTACTTTTGGAATACCTATCAAATATAAAATATAAATTACTTTATCTTAAAATCAATTCTGACATCTAGAATCAATTTTACAAAAACAAAATCAAACAATATTATGATGTATTTATTCAATCAAGAATGAAAAAGCTTATCTGATGAAATTTCTGACTACAGAGAGTGCCCTAATGAGCTCAAGGAAGCAGTATCAAGTCTTATCTTTGCATCATCAAGGTGTGGAGATTTTCCAGAGCTACACAAGTTAAGAGAGATTTTGACATCAAAGTTTGGGAAAGAATTTGAAGGTCATGTTGTTCAGTTGCACAGAAATAACAGAGTGAACACTAAGGTACTGATTAGATTATATATCTTTTGAGACCATATTTAAAGAGAATATTATCATTATTCTGACAATTTGTTTTATTTGGTTTATTAGATGATACAAAAGCTTTCAACAAGACGCTTGGCCATGGAAACTAGAATGAAAGCACTGAAGCAAATTGCAACAGAAATTGGAGTTACTTTGCATTTGGAGCAAGAACCTGTATTGACAAATGTGGTAAGATTACCATGCCTATAGAAATATATTGTCAGCGGTCCACTTTTCTTTTTCTATTTTTTTTATAAGGTTTTAGGTACTGAGAAATCATTACCATGCATTTTATTGAATGAGTTATGTTATTTGTACGAAATTTTCTCGGCCTCCGTGTCAACGAACATTTCATCCACCGTTGAATGGAGTGTGGACTCTACTTAACTAGGACCTATACTCCATCCAACCAACGATAGATGAAGAGATTGTCGACACAGATGCCGAGAAAAGTTTTGTACAAAAAACATTAAGAATTGTGTCATTTTATACTGAAACAAATTCTCTTCTGCAATTGCAGAACAAATTGAATGATGATCAAAGACATGATAAAGTGGAAGCCAGAAAATGGAGTAGGATTGGTGATCCTGAGCATGAAGAAAATGTCAAAGATGATCTTAAAAATATAATCAAGGAGGGGGATTTATCTGATAGGGACCAAGAAAGGAAGAGCTACAAGGATGAAGCTGATGCTGCTAAAAAAGCTTCAGAATCAGAGTCATCTGTGATTAGAGTCACTGAATATTTGGATCATAGAGTTACTCATGTGCACCCCATGGTGAGCTCTAGTCCTATCAGCTTTGATCTTAGAGAAACGGAAGAGAGAGTAATCAGAAAACAATTTGCACCGGAAGAATCTCGTTCTAGCCAAAGATCAAGTGACCAAGCCGAAATTTCAGGGACTGAAACGTTAATTTCTAATGAACATGTTGAGGAAGATATAACAAGACAGGACAATAATAAGGATCACATTGATGCAATTGAAGAGAGTGAACACTTCAGTGAAGAAATAACCAAACCCTCTTACCAAGTTAGAAGATGGAATCCACACAAGTCTCAAGCAGAATCTACTGTAAATCCTATAGTAAGAATGCCTGTGATAGGAAGTGCAGAGGGAACACATTTTTCAAAGCAGATACATAATGTGGAATGGAAGAAGATGTCAGTCAGGACCAGAAGAGCGCAAATATGAACAATTTTTTATTATTTAATTATTTATTTTTTTAGATTTATAAGCCGAGTAAAACTGTATATATCTACTTTCTCTAGATTCCATCAAATGGAAGCCTTGTACATTAGATCACCTTTTTTTTAAATATAGATTATTTTTTCCTTTTTCCTAATTCTGTTTTTGTTAACATGTGAGCCAAATATGAAACTTCCAAAAACACAAAAGTGCAGTTACAAAACACTATGAATACACTAAAATCAAAATGTAATGATTCATCTGAAAGAATTGGGCACATGTCTGGTACTGGTAGTGGTATACATTAGCAAGAAATAAACAGAGCTCAAGAAGTGCAATGTGAAACAACAGAATAACCATACCATTAAAAGAGGAAAACATCCTATTGACACAACATTACACAAAAAAGAAGAAAAAGGAAAAATAAAAAAGAAGGGTTTGCATTTGCAATACTCTACATTGGAGCCTTATGCCAAGTTTCCACCACTCTGCTGCCACAAATTGATGATATCAGTAGCTTGGTTGAGAAGAATGATCATCTGCTTCTGAGATATCCAAGGCTTGCTCTCAAGCAACTCCTTGAGCTCTTCCCAAGCATCTTTCCTTGGCCAAAAGTAATAAGGGCTGAGAGGTATGGTGCCATGCCCTGGTATCATTTGGTCAAGTGCAATACCAATGTTCTTCTCCATCCAAATGAACTTCAACACGAGTCTCGGCTTGTCCGTTGGCTTCACAACCACTCCTAGCTTCTGAAAATCACAACAACAATGCATACATAAATACTTGTGAGAATTAGAAAGTTAGAGTGCTTAAATTAGTTTATGAGCTGTGTTTTCATGACTTATAAAGCCGAATTTTGTCCTGAAATTTTGCACCCCTTGTAAAAATAATCAATGGAATTATAAGAGTTAGATACATATAAATTATAAACAGAACAAAAGAAAAAAAAATTACTTTCCAAATAATCCCAAAAAACGATAAGAATTGGAATTATTCTGAAATGGTTTTCACTTTTCATGGCTTAAAATGGCATATATTATTCTGAAACTTGTTTCACTCCTTTCGAAAGTAGTAATTGGAATTACAAGAATATAGATAAGAACAATCAGCAGTTCTATCATTTCTACATCAAGATTTTGAACGCAGTTCAAAGAAGTGTAAATTTCAAACAAGTAAGTTAGTACAATAATCACAAACCCATTCATTTTAGCATTAAAAAAGAAAAAACACGCACTTTACAATTCTTGAAGATGCTGAAGAAGTGAAGAGAGTAGAACCTGAGGAGGGGGAAGGGGTTCAGAAGAAGTGCCATCAAAAGGGGCATCTTCTGCAACGGTTTCTTCAGCAGTTTCTGCAGCAGCAGAAGCTATGAAGTTGAAACGGGTGGGTTTTGAAGGAGCCACAGATAGGTGTGAGTGTGAAGAGAAGCAGAGGGATTTTGGGTTGAATTTGATGGGTCGAAGAGTGAAGCATTGGGGTTGAGATGGAAAGGTTGAAGAAGAAGGGTTGAGAGAGAGTGAAGGAACCACCACGTTTGGATGAAGCGCCATTGATAACATTGTTTTCTCTTCTGAATTTGAGTTACAGAGAAAAAGAGAGAGATAAGTGAAAGTGAAGCCAAGAAGAAGAACAAGAAGATCAAGAATGAAAAAATGAAGATAAGGAACGACCCGTATCTTTTCGGACATGACCCGACTCACTTTGAATCGGGTACGTGCATTTGTTTTTTTAAAAAAAAAGAAAAACAAAATGCTTGAGAGATTTTTTTTAATAATTTTATGTCTATTTCATTCATTTTGCCAATTAAATCATGACAAATAAATATTCTTATTGAGATAAGTAGTTTGAAATCTATAAAGTATGCACTTATATCAATAAACAAATTTGAATAAAATAAAGGGTTTAATTTTGATGTGCTATGATTTATAGCACCTATAATATAAAGAATTTTACATCATCACCCTAAATTCTAATGGAGATTGAAAATTGGGGTTGATTGTTCACAAACCATTTGATCATATGAGAAATACGAGCAATCACTAATTGAATTAATTACTCACTGTTATTGGTAATGAATACCTTAAATAATAAAAAAATCAGGAACATGAGCCCTAGAGTGTAACATTTTTACATAATCTAAATTAATTATTGAATTTATGGGAATACAATCTATAACTTTAGTTTATATAAAAATCCATAATAATTTAGTACTAAATGACAGGAGTTCAACTATGGGTTAACAATTGCAATGATTGTAATAATGGGTCCCTAAAGTTATTTGTAACTGTTACTCGTTTCATTAATTTTAACTTTTAAAAATATCCATAAAAAAATCAAATCGTAGTAATTTACTATAGGGTAAATTACATGAACCTTTTCGAAACTAAACATCCATTTCCATTTTACTTATAAAATTTGCTCAAAAAAGTCTCTAAATTTATAAAAGTATTACTTTGACCTCCCCTAAAATATACACTAACCTTCCCTAAAAAATTTCAGTGATGTTCTTTAAATAGTGTAATTAACAGATGTCAATGTAACATGGAGACATAGAGAAAAAATCGAACTAAATTTCTCATATAATTGTACTAATAACCTATGCTTAGCAAAGAAATACGTACCCAACTAGGATATTGGTCCTATCTTTTGGGGCCATCAAGCACCAAGGAAGTCTGAGTTAACATACAGCACAATTATTTAGAGCTGCATAAATAGACCCAGAGTTTATGGTTTTCAATTTCATTTCAATTTTGTAATAGCATTATCCCCTAAATTCCATACAACAGAAAAACAGTAGTAGCTTATTTATTTTACATGTATCGTGGTGTCTCCCATCATAAAATCTCAAAACAATGGCCCAAAAAAGAGAAACTCTTTATAGTTTCACTACCGATCAGTTACATAAAGCTTGTTGAAACTTATTAACTACAAGATTCAATACAATGTTTTGATATTCTCATATCAAGTGAAAATGCCTTTGATCCTAAACCAAAGTAGTGAGTACACCAAAAGTATTGTTTTTGTTGCATATAAGCAAAACCAAGTTTAAACCTTTGATGGCAGGCTAGCATTACCCTCTGCCTTGGTCTTCTCTGATTCAAACTTATCTATTGCTACCTGTAGTTCATCTGTTCCTCCGACAGCTCTCATGGTGTAGAAGTACGCCCCGAAGACGAAAGCTGTCAAGCCCCCAGCAACTACCAAATTCTTCACCTTCGGTGGGAGGCTCCTATATCCAGTCATCTAGATGAAATCGGGAAGATGGTAAAAACAGATAGCAAAATGTCACAATTAGCTCTTGATGATGCAAGTGCAGAAAATGAAGAGATTACTTTTCAATGTCATAACACACACTGGAATGCTCTACCGGAAATTAAGAATTGGAATAAGTGGGTTTTACCAATAATCCCCCCTGTACACTAGAAATACTTACTCCATGTACTCCATACATACATGGGTAAGTAACTAACTAAATAATTAAGTATTCTTCTTTTTATTTTTTGTTTTTTCTCCTCCTTCTCTATCTTTTAGTGGGAGTAAGCCCAATGTATATATTCTTGTAGTACAAGGAGCAATGCTCGGGTTTTACCATTACATTTCATTCGACCACTATCATGAATTCTCCAAAAAGAAATTAAGGCCAACGGGGCACAACAACAACGACAACAAAAACACTGCCATTTGAATCTAAGTTTTGCTCATTAGTTTCATTGACAATTTTTCAAGTTTTCTTGGCTCCACTCAACTTCTACTTATCGAACTATGCCTCCATTCCCCTTCTTACAGGGTATCAAAGTGAGCCGATACAAAGGAAAAAACCAAAACATAGAAATTATAAGGTAGTGGGATATCTAAATGAGAATCAACCTTAAGGGTGACTCTTATTTCTTAAGGGTGTGTTTGGTTAGAGAGTAAAAATGGAAAGAAATTTTCCCCCAATTCTTTCTCCTCAACCATACATGCCTCAATAGTTATCATCTACATGCTCCCTATCAGAATTCCAATCTCATCAGCTCAACTTGGACAGTGTAATTTAGAAACTAAGCAAACTAATGTAGATTAAATTCATGTTCAGCATCACAAAAACTCAGAAAACAAAGTGCAGGTGCTACTTTGCCTATGAAACTATCTCTTGGAACAGAAAAATTTACAGAATAAATAACTAACAATAATAATGATACTAATAATAATAATAATAAAGATCGAAATGCAGAGTTGACAGTGAACAATTTTGTTACAAAGTCCCAAGGATGATTCCAATTTCCACAAAAGAAATAAATGATAACACACAACAATCACGAAACGACAATAGCTATTAGCAAATAGTAATAGATAAGAAGATAATAAAGAGAAATAATCAAATTCAGAAGCATATTCCTGTAAAAACATCTTAACTTTGTTTTCAAAAACTTGGAATGCACAATAAAAAAAGAACTGTAATAGGGTTTCTGGAACCAAAAGAGAGTGAAAGAACACTTCGAACCTTATTATTGAGAGATACGAAGAGAGAGAGGAACAAGCGGTGGCTGGCTACGAAAACGGCGCTGTGAAAGAGATCGACGGAAGTAAACAGAATTACAGAACTGAACAGACAATTGGGAAACGACTTTTCCTTTATCACACACTTATATATTTCCTTTTTTTTAAAAAAAAAAAAAGGGTTTAATTTTGATACAATCAAATTAGTTTATTTACATAATTATTTAAATAAGTATTAAAAAAACATTTTTTTAAATAAATGGAATGAGACACAACCATCATATATTTTTAGGATTTCTTCGATACCTTATATAATTCAAGAATATCAATATTTTTCAGTGATAATGATTCATTTTTTTAAATTTATTAGGTCAATAATTAAATAAAAATAATTGATTATGTAAAGTATCACTGACATAAAAATTTTATACAAAGTTAGACACCGTCTAATTTCCATAAAAAAGAAGATAATATTTTAAGTATTAATTTTTTATTAAGATAATATTTAAGTATTAATTTTTTATAATAAAATTGTATTGTTGTATAGATTTAGAGTACTTCTGAGAGAACACCAAAATGCTGCCACCATCAGTCACCCATAATAAATGCATATGGTTTGTCATTAAGGGGACGTTTGGCACATTACCGTGGAAGATTACCGGTAATCTAGATTACCTTGTAGATAGATTACCTCCAATTAAATTACCGGTAATCCACATTACCCTGTTTGGTATATATAAAATAATATTATTGGTAATCCATATTACCTTATTTGGTATATTAAAAAGATTACAAGGTAATGTAAGTATATTACTATAATACCCTCTAAATAATTGTAAAATAAACTAATCAAATATAATTATATTATATATATTATTAAAATAATATCTTTAAAATACACATAAATAATTAATCAAATATAATTATATTTTGAATTTAATATCAATATTTTTCAGTTTTGACATTAATATAATTATTTAATAAAAGTTAAAATCTATTAAATAATTATAATATTCTTGCAAATGGTACAACAAAGAAAAGTAAATATAATGCAATAAGTTAAAAAAAAAAAACTCAACAATAAATATTCTTGCAGCAGCAGCAGGGTGGTGCTCCGGAAAGGCTGGGCGTGGTGCTCCGGGAAGGTTGGGCGCGGTGCTCCGAGAAAGCTTGGCGTAGGCGAGGTCGCGCACAGCAGCAGCAGCAGGGCGCGGTGGTTAAAGTGGGAAGGCGCGATGGGTGGGTGGTCGATAAATTAGGATTTGTGTAACAGTAGTGTGTTATGAAATTATAAAATTAGGAATAGTAGTGTAATTTGTTAGAGGGATAATCGTGTAATAAAATAAATTAAAAGATTACCTGGGGGTGGTAATCTACATTACCTCTGTCTTTGTAGAAACAAACGAATCAATCTGGATTACCAGGTAATTTAATTGCAAGATTACCGGTAATCTATCCAGATTACCTCGTACCAAACGCCCTCTAATATTTTTGTGAATCCCACCTTAAAAAAGTGTGTTGGTGGCTGAAAGGGACTGATAAATGGTGTACATATAGCATTATTGGAGAAGCAATCATGATTTGAAAAGGTGAAAACTAGTAAGAATCTAGACCCCTTGGCTTCCGAAAGAATGAGCGATCAAATCATGAAATCGATATGATTGAGAGAAGAGTACAATTTATAGCTTCATCCGAAAGTAACGTATCCACTTGTCCACCATTTAAAAAAAAAAAAGTCTACAAAAATAAGAGTACTTTTGAGAGTTAAGATAAGGATGTATAACATCATTTTGTTTATTTAAAAAGTCACTTTATTAGTTGAGACACCAATAAAATGCATCATTAGATATTCTTAATACCCCTTAACCTATCATACCAAAAAATATTAAGAATCCAAGGCTTCTTCTAAGACCATGCCTCAATATGAAATCTACCACACTTTTCTAATGACCTGATCCACCTAACTGCAGCTTCTCTTGAAACCTCATTTCCTTTAGATACAATTTCCTCAAAAGCTGATGTTACATCTGCAGGCATTTTGGTTGAAGAACCTGCTATATAAACAGCAGCACCCTCAGCTAAAAGGTTCCATATCCTTTGACTTTGTTCCCTCATCTTGTGCTGAACATAAACCTTTTGAGGCTGGTCTCTGGAGAAAGCAACATAGAAACCTCCACCTTTTGCTTCTGAAAGTACACCATTGTTCTGTGAATGAGATAGCCAGAAGTCTCGGTACAAGAAGTCAACGTCTTCGTTCCGGCAGCCAAAGAAGAAAATAATTGGAGCTGTGGATTCGGTTTTACTTTGCACTGCTCTTTCCTCCACGAATCCACGAAAAGGTGCACATCCTGTTCCGGGTCCGACGAGTATGAGGGGAAGTGATGGCGGCGGCGTAGGAAGGCAACCTTTTTGGAACCAGGACGGAATATAGACAGCTGCTTAAAACCCCAAAAAAAATTAATAATTAGGTACATAGACAGATGAACTGATGATTACTTTGCGGAAATGAACCGTGGTATGCGGCTAAATTTGGTGCTCGTACCGTCTTGGGGATCTAATGCAGCTAGCCATGAGGAGCATAGCCCTTTTTTCTTCCTCTTGTAAGGTGTTGTCCAGGATACCACATTCACAGTCAAGTGCACTTGATTAGGATGAGCTGATTGAGAAGAAGATATGGAGAATGCTCTTGTTTTCAGTGGAGGAACCAATTGGACTAGCCACTCAAATGGCATTTCTACAGAAGGGAAATCCTCTAACACCTTTAAAAACATATATATGTAAGTTAGATTCACTGAAATAGACATGAAAACTGTCATGGCCTCATTATTTTTTTTCTTCATTTTCTTACCCATTTTAAGGAAAAAGAAAAGCCTTAGTCATTCCCTACTTTCTAGCATACCAAGCAAATACTAGACTGCTAAACATATCAGGAAGAATGAAAGTTCATTTTAAGTTAGATAAAGAATTCAGTGCATACCAAAATGAAATTGAAGCTATGTTTGATGTACAATTCATTGACCTTACCTCAAGAACATTTCTCCTTTCCTTCTGGTTGTATTGGTACAGGTCATCCCTTCCTTCCGGTGAAGCAAAATATTTCAGTCTTTCCCTCTCATGTTCGGCTGTTGCGAAAAAACTCATTACCTGGAATACCAAAGTATTTAATTAGATTTTAATGCAGGAAGTTACAGGCATGTAAAAGGCATTTTTATAACAATTCTAATTCATGAAGAAGCTCAAACATACCCAAAATATAAGACCTCATTCTCCCCCTTCTCCTCCTTGGTTTCTTTATGCTTTTAAGGGAAACTTGTATATCTTCCAAGTTGTGGTACTACTAGTTTATTACTTATAAAATGTAGTCCAAACTTCAAATTAGACATTTCTCAAAATTTTATCATGGCGACCTTTAAATTTTAATTAGTTGAATTTTTATGAAAGAAAAGAATGAATATGATACTAAAAGAGAGAGAGGGAGAGAGAGAGAGACGAGATCGAGTTCATTAACATTACTGAGTTGATTGTGTGGGTTTCTGTTGGCTTCAACAATGCAACCAATTTGAGCACTTTATTATCTCATTATTGGTCTCATCCAAGGTGAAAAACTTCAAATAAAAATGAAATTAAACAAAGGAAATAGAGGGTAACGTTGAATTTAATTAGGTGATAATTTTCTGTAAGAAGACATTTTAAAAGAACAGTCGAAACGTAATGCATCTTGCCTCAAAGAAATACCGTCGAGGGGAAGCTGAAGCTATGTCCATTGCCAATTCCACAAAAGTTCTCAATTTTATAGGGACTCCATAGGTACATGTAGTAGAATCATCCATTTCTTTTCGATGAACCTGAAATATGGGGGTTTTCTCAGTAGAGAACTTTAGACAAACACATAGGAAGGTGGGCAGTAGGTAGCATACTATGAACTCAATCAATGCTGAGAAACGTAGAAGAACCTCATCATACAGAAGGATTACAATATAACTATAAAAAGACTCACCGTGATGAATGAATCAGGATCCAAGTTACAACGTTGTATGAAAGCTTCCACTGAAGCTGGCTCTTGACCAGGGAGAATTTCAAGCACATCCCCAGTGTCATATTCAATAGCCTGAGGAAATCATGAAGAATCTTATAATTCGATCAAGGAAGATGCATAACCTAGTAGCTATTTCACAAGATGAGGTAAAAATAGTCTAAAAATTAGTTAATTAAATAATTAAGAAAGATAAAGCTTATAATATATATAAAGAAGACACAAAATAGCTTACATTTGAAACAAAGTCAAATTCAAAATGGCGAACGTCTTTTCCACTGTCTAACCTGGCCAAAGGAAGATTCTTTACCTGCACAAATTGAATCAAATAAATTGCGGTGTGTGTGGATGTTTTGGTGGTAGACAAGTAAACATACTGAATCTGTACAGCATTATATGTGTGTGTGGATGTGTGTGAATCAGTCAAACTACTCATGCATACTTTTTTCAGATTGATACAGAAATAACATTCCCCGTCTTAATGGATATCAATCTCTACAATCTTACAAATCAAATGTATTACCAAAACTCAGGTTGAATTGATCCACTTATAAATCAAAATATAGAGTAATTCATTACTTTGAAAGAGCAGGTAGTTCGATCTACAAACTATACAGTTGGCCAGCGCAACACATGCAAATTGATGTAAAATGCACCACACTCAGTTCATTGATAACTGCTAATGAGTGCTTAATGTAAGCAGGAGGATGAGCATCTTCTAAATATAGTATTGCTTAGAACTATGCAATGATAGAGTATCTTATCTAATACCATCTTAAGAAAGCAGTCGGGCCTACTTCTGTCAGATGATGGTATTCCCTGATGCATTGAACGAGCACTCCCAATTTGAATACCGAGATTAGGTAGATCTGAAAGAGTCACATGTTAATCTAGTCAAATATATCATAAACGATGGGGCTAAAAAGTGTAACTGAAAATTCAACCATTGAAGGTTCAGCTCAACTACATTGAAACATGGATAGTATGGGGAACACCAAAGCAAACTTTTTACATCAACACAGTAAATATATATAAAAAAAGTGTTGTATATAAAAAGATGCCCATGTATGACAAGAATCAAGAGCTCTTTGCAGATCAAACAAAAGTAACTTAAAAGACTTTCACATCCAATAACTTTCCATAGTAATGGCTATGTAATAAAATAATAAAGCAAGGGGTTCATAATGATTTGGTGCTAGCTCATCACTTGATATACAAAGTCCTATTAAATGTTTCCTATTCAATCCATATAGGTATAAATTGTAAACAACAAAAGCATTATGCAGATGAAGACTATTTGAGGTCACACAACAATTGGTAAGGGAACATTGCAAGTCAACCAAGATTTTAAGGTGTTTGAAATACCTGATGCATTACAAAAATTTGAATCAACATTTTCAATGTTATGATATGTGATTTGGACTTTGGGTTGATCTATCAGTACCGTGTCTTGAATCACAACATCAGGACCATTATGGAGGAATTCTGGTTTAACCATATTTAATGTTCTCCACAGAGAAAACATCCAGGGATCCAGTGAGCCCTCATAGCTACAAAAAAATAATACCATCCTTAGTTACTGAAAAAACAAAATTTTACATAACAATAAACCGAGAACAAAAAAGGTTAACTGTTATTGAAAAAAGAAAGAACTTTGATAAAAAAATAAGGTCAACTTCAAAGTAAAACTATATACTAGAAAATATGGTTTACAGGACTTAGCAAAAGGAGACAAAAACTTTTGAGGCAATGCTCTGTTTCTAAATTTTCTAATCATCAAAGCATTCACAAGAGCTGAACAGAACTACTCTTGCGCTTGAATGAATATCAATTATCAAAAAAATAAAAAAGATTGAAATCTCAATTAGTACTGTCAGCAATGCAATTACATCAAAGTTTTTCGCAATCCACAAGCATCCAAGTATCTGTTTTAACCAAATCAAGCAAAACTTTACTTATTGACAGCACAACTGATAATCATACCCTGACGGGTGCTGATCATCTCCCAAGCCTTTTTCTATGATAGCTGTTCCTCCAAGGTCCATTAATCTTTTTTCCAGCTTCTTTGCAACGAACTGCAATGATTCTCTCGGATTAAGCATTGTCCAAAACATCAAACTAAAGAAAATAAACACATCTGAGCAAGGACAAGACAGTGAAGATTGCTTCGATAGAAATTGTAGAGTTGCTGAATTGAAATAATTTCTAATATCATAATCTTCAAGTCCCTATTTTTTCTCTCCATGATTTAGCAATAGGCAACAAACAAAGCATAACTCAAAAGTTTCAGTGAAAGAACAAAAAACAACTTTCCAAGCAGAACAATGCAAGAATAAACATGATTACATTGTACTTCTGATAACTAGAATCACCCAAACCGAAAACAGCAAAAAGAGTCCCTTTCAGCCAATGTTGATTTAGGCTTCTCTGAAGAAGATACTTCCAAAAGACCTAAACATTCCAAAAGAAGAATCAGATAAACAATAGAATATACCCAAAAGAACAAAAAAAACATATAAAAGAGCTTTTTTACTAACCTTCATAGAATCAGGTGTATCACCCTGGCCTGTGGTAGAAACCACAAAAATCACAGTCTCCTCCTTTGGTAACAAACACTGTACAAGGAAAGCAACATTGCACCAAATTCAAACCATTAGAAAATATAAAAAAAAAATTGCAACTTTCATATAAAAAATAACACTTTGGCCATACCCAACAGCCGAAAAAGCCAGAAAAATAGAAATCACACTAAAAGTTGCAATTAGAAATGAAAAAATAAATAAAAATTGAAGAGTAAGATAAATATATATACAGGGTCGTATTGATCGAGAGAGAGAAGGGTGATGGGGCATGCTCTTCGTTCAGCTTCACGAGCAATGCGTTCAGCAGCGTCCAAAGCGTTGCCGGTCTGAGTAGCGTAGAGAATCAGAAGCTTACGGTGGTCTTGCATTGGATTGTGTATGAATGGGAGCAACGGTACTCCAACGGAAGAGAAAGAAGAAGAAGAAGCAGCAGCAGCTCACGGTGGTTGCAGCAACACGTTTAGAGTTTAGACTTTAGCAGATACTAGTCTTCTTAATTTTAAATATAATAATAATTATTATTATTATAGAAAGTATTTTTTTGGTAGATAGAAATTAAAATAAATAATTAATGGTTTTAAGAAGCCATTTGTAATTATATAATTACTTGTTTTTTTTTTTTTGTAATTATGCATTTTAATATTTCTCAGATATATAATTTAAGTAAATAAAATAGGTTGTCTAACTAATAATGTTTATTGCTTAAGATATCTATAGTCCACAACCTCTTTGAGGCAGAGCTTTCTGAACTCCTAACTCACTTTAAAACTCAGTTAATTACTAATTATACTAAATCTTATAGTTTATATTTATATTTAACTAACCTTCATGTGAGGTATTAGTTTTCTTTTATCAAACCATAATCAATCCAACTCAATTACACCGCAGGAGAACTAACAAATATTGTTAGTTTAACCTTAGCTCGGTTTTAAAGACATCAAATTAAATAAATGTATGTCTGTGAAAGAACGATGTTGCAAATTCGATTATAGTTTTACTAAATAATTTATTCTCCTTAGTTTGTATACTTTCATATTAATCTATGAAAAACAAATTGTTGAATGAGAGAGGACTGCTGTTGTATATGAAATACAATCAAACTAGTTCAATCTTATAAAACTTTGGCGTTTTATGAAAAGGATATTCTATCATAGTATGAAAAAAACACTAGGCAAACAAACAAGTATGATTTTATGCATAAAACTCATCCATAAAATGTTTACCCCTATTTGTATTTTCTAACCAAGAACACAAAAGACGTATCCAAAATGTCAACATGCGAATTTCATAAAGCCAAAATATTTTTTAATATTAAAATATACATATAGCTAAATGAATGAAAACCAAGAAAATACAGATCAACAGTAGTGCTACTGCTAATCAATCCAATATGTGCAAGCTCACCCAAAAAAGAAAAAAAGGGAAAATCCAATATGTGCAACAAAACACAATTGGTTGGAGTGCCAAAAATGGTTCTAGTGGATTATCATTATACATCATTATAAAATTTCTAATTAAGATATTCTGACGCGATTTTCATGCAGTGGGAGTAATAATTGCTACACCTGTGTCCTTCAATTGACAAATGTTCTACTCCTCCTCACGGTGTTCAGTGGATGGTTCTAATTTTGCACTATTTTGTTCACTGTCTACTTGACTTTCAGATATTCCTAGTGGGGGTTCATGGTTCTTGCTTTCATTTATACTATCTTTCTTATCATCTTCCTTGCACTCGTTACTCTGTTCACCATTATCCGATTCGCAAGAATCCTGTTGAAGTGCCGAAGAAGAATCTGACGCAACTTGTTCAGGAGAAACCTGTCTCTGGAGTTTATCTGCTGATAAATCCTCTTTAGTTGATCCTTCATCTTCTACCTCAGGCTTATGGTCAGAAGATACTTGTTCATTTCCTGGGGTTGATATCGCCTCTTCTTGAACACTAAGGCTTTGCAGTTCTTCTTCCATATTTTCATGCTCGTTATCACCATGCTTGTCGGCATCATGATTAGTTTGATCAAGTTGTGATTCTTCGTCCATCGCTTGATTCTCATTATCACCTGGCTTGTCGGCAGCATGATTAGTTTGATCACGTTGTGGCGCTTGATTCTCATTATCACCTGGCTCGTTAGCATCAGGATTAGTTTGATCAAGCATCTCTTTATCTACCTCTGGATGCTCATTATCACCTGGGTCGATGGCATCATGATTAATTTGATCATGTTGCAGTTCTTTGTCAGTCTCTTGATTCTCCATACCACTGAGCTCGTTAGCATCAGGACTAGTTTGATCACACGCCTCTCTGTCAGTCTCTGGATGCTCATTATCGACTGGCTTGTCAGCATCGGGATTAGTTTGAACAGGCATCTCTTCGTCACCCCGCACACAATCATCACCATTGAGCTCCATGGAACGTTCTTGAAACTCATCACCTCCAGCAGAACCTTCAACATCTGATGAGCTTTTGACAACACCAGGATCATTGCATTCAGCAACATCCTCTGCTTTTGGTTCATCTCCATCCTCGTTTTTGGAGACAGGAAAAGACTGAAAAGCATCCCAATCATCTTCACTGACATCATCCTCATCCTCTTCCTCTTCCTTGTCACTTTCATCTACATGCACCACAGCAGCTGATGGTGCATGGTGTTTCTCTTCATTTCCAACCAATGGCTTTGGTATTTTTATGTCCAAAACTGGTCCTTTCAGTTCCATTGGATTTTTATCATGTGTTACAGAAGCTCGGATTACCCCCTGCACGGAAGAACAACAGCGGATATTTTGTTTAAAGTCATAATTGGAGCTTATTATTTCTGTTAGCACAAAAAGGAATTTGCAATTTGCAAAACTATAATATCGTCTTGGTCTTTTACGTGATCAACCAATGATTGTAGAAAATCATAAGACGATATGTTAATTGAGCAAAATAAATCAATTCAAAGAAAATATTTTAGTAATGCGTGAAGTACCTGAATTTGCTGGCGGTGCAGAGGAGGCATTGATAGCATGACATCCTTGAAATGAACTGCCGATGAAGGAATTTGAGCAAGGCGAGAAACAAGCTTAATGGCTGTGTTTCTTAAATCATTTACTTCCTGTCATTTATTTGCATGATCAATTTAACATATTAAAAAAAAAAGAAGTGCTAAGTTGGGCAATAATCTCAGTTTATCTTACCTGAGAGGAAGCATCTCCAATTGACACAAAAATCATGACAATGGCCTCCAGAAGTAGGTTCATAAAACTTCTCTGACAGTCATCCCCTTTTGACAAGGTTTGTAACAACACCATGAAACTCAAGCATTCACTAGCAATGGTTACCGATTCTCTTGTTACAGGATTTTTCTGTCAAAAAAAGTATTAAATATTTTACCTATACAGTGAATTACAAAATCGATTAAACAAATAATAGAATATTAGGTGTACTATGGCAAGACCAATAAAAATGTTCCTTATACCTTCAACACTTTTTGGATCAAAGTGAAAATATCGCTTATTAGCTCCCCAACAAGAAACATTAAGAAAGAGTTATCTTCTGTATTTGCACCTCTTTGAACCCTGGCTTTAAGAAATTGCAAACCTATTACTTGGACCTGTCAAGAAGAAAACTGTCATTTGGATTTCTTTCTGGGTGTCAGCCATGGTATGCTATTTCTCAAATATCATTTACCTGCACATTTGAATCATTAAGTACAGATTGGATACATTGTATGCAATATCTCAGTGCACTAGCACATATCGTGTTGCTTGCCTCGCAATCTTCAACACACTTGATTTCAAGAGTCAGTTTGGAAATTGATACAATTTGTTCAAGAGAAAATGCAAGCTTCATTTGTATTAGTTTTCGTAGGATGATGTTTTTAATTTCCTGCAAATGGAATCCCTCAATGCAATCCTTCGTCAGAGCAACAACCACACTCAGACAAGTTCCAAACATTTCTCCTACTGAGATTGTGCCATCATCAAGCTCAGCCTCATCTATAAAACAAAATTGAGTGTAAATCCATCAGTTGTATTGTTGAATGAATTAAAGTTGATTCTTCATTTGTGTGGGAACTGGACGTCAGGCATATCAAATCTTGTCGTACTTAAATTGTTTTTTTCCCCAACAAAAGTATAGTAACATTGCATCAATTATACTACAAGTAGCAAAAACAACTACGAAATACATGTCAATATAGCCATTCAAACTAGCCATTCAAAAGGAGGCATTGTTAACTAGTGACCTAGCACATTCCAACTATGAGGGCTTACCATCAATAATTTTCTTTAATAAAGGGCTAGTACAGTTGATCATGTCAATGGCTTCTGATAAGCTAGTTTCAGTTGAAGATTCCCTTATGCACTTGTACCCAGCTAAAACTAATGACAGAACGACTGATTTTGAAAGCTTGTGTGTCTGAAGTAATCGAAAGAAAATAAATTAGCAATAGAGATCACTCTTAAGAATGAGTTAAAAACAAAAAACAAAAAAGATAAACTTAAGATAAAAATATTGCACAAAGACTTCAATGAATTAAAAGAACCCATAAATTCTGACAAAAGATATTGGCTCAGAATCTCAGAAAGCAACCAGTCAAGCAGTTCATACACAACAAACAAACCTTGGTCTCAATACGGTTAATAACTGCCTTAGTTGTGCTACACAGTGTATGTATCAGATTTACTTCACTGTCGGGATGAGATGCTGAAACTTTGTTAGCGCTGGACAACAAAATTTAAAGGAACCAGTTAGCAGAGTATATTTATCCGATGCAAATTTTCTATCAAGTAATTGATAATTTATCAGTCACAGAGAGATAATTACCTCCGGAACACTTTAAAAAGGTAGTCTAAACAAAGTTCTGTCATCATCAAATCAAAATTTTCACTATTGAAAATTTCTTGTGGGCAATTATGTGCAACCTGTAGGAGAAACAATTGAAACAAACTTCATATGCCTCAAAAACTGACCAGAGCAGCACACAGATCTAGGTGAAAATGCCACACAACATATCTAGCTTCATCAGGAATAGAGTGCTTAAAGTGTTATCATAAATTTAACACAAAAAGGAGATAACAATAATATAGATAGTCACAAATAATATTGATAAATTATCTAATGTATACCTGTGATAAAATGGATATTGCAAGACTATTCCAAGAATTATCCATGTATGTGGAATATGAAAGAATCTGCATCCATTAAATATAAAGGTAAATCTAAGAATATTGCTCATGACCATTATATATATAATATGTATTTAACAATAGGCACAATTAATGACTAGAATAATTAGGCTTATAAGACTATAACATGTTGATAAGTTTATTAAATGAGACATGTGTAGTTGTATGTCCAACTGAAATTGACTGGACAAGTGCAAGGAAATGTCATTTTAGGTAAATATCTACTATCATATTAGAACTTGATAGTGAAGACTGCATCGACTAAAAACATTAAAGTGTTGTCTTGGAGGTGTATGTCAGAGAATCCTGTAAGAAATAAAACCCACCTGCAGCAGCTCTTTGCAAATATCCATGGTGATTAATCCCGCTTCAAAAAATCTTTCACTAGAAAGAAGTTGAAACATAGGTAGTACAATTTCATATAACTTCAAGCCTGAGGGCTTCCCTTCATTAGTTGGTGTGCTTCCTCCATGCTTAGCATTAACAAAAGCCAGCTGGAAAATTGGTCTGCAAAAGATTGGGTGTTGTGACTGAAACAGACCGAGGAGAGAAAAGCTCCAAAGGAATTTAAAATCTTCACTCTTCAACTCAACCATGCTATGTTGACTTGTAGAGACACTATTTTTTTGGGTGTTTTTAATTGAGGCTTTGGAGGAATCATTTCCTTCAGGATTCACAGGAACTGCATCAAGTGCAAGTGCTTGCAAAATTACAGGCCAAGATTCATCTAAGCATGGGCGCAACTTTGAAGAAACAATAGGTGAATGGAGTCCATCAAGAAACAGATTCCACTGCAATAAAGTTGTAACTAGAATGAGAAGGCAACCATGAATCTAAGCAGTTCTGTATTGATCCAGGTTTCATCTCCTAGATAAAGTATGCATTCAAAGCATAAATACTAAGTTCACATCAGGCTTACCTTCCTCTTTGGAGTCAGGCACAAGCATATATAACTATAATCCTTTAATGTATGGATCCAATACTTCCCCAGAATATTTGAGCTCTTTTGGAACAATGGTAACAGTGCCAGGTAATCATCTGGAACTTCATCTTGGTGCTTTCTCATGGATGCATATATATAACACTTAAGAGAAGCATGAGCAGCCAGAAGTCGTATTTTGATCTAAAATGTCATTGATAAATAAGACAAATGAGCTAGATATGAAAATATGTGAAACATTAACAACACACAAAAATTGGAGTAAACGTGCCTTGCTTGTGACCCACTCTGCAAATGAAGGATAATAGATGTCCTCGAAGTCATTCAATGGGCGTGAAATTAGTGAGAATATACGCTTGACCACCACTTGATCCCCACTGATTATTCCGCTAGTCAGAATCTGAAATTTTCACAGTATTATGTTATATTGCATTTAGTTGCATATTTGAGGAACTTCCCAAATATATTTCTGGCTTCCAAAGAGATTTCTTGAGAAACATTTGGCAGCCCAGCGCCCCCAATTGGATATGCAGAACCAAGTTTGGGGGACTTCCAAACATTCCAATAAACAAATTTGAAATATAAAGAAGAAATGGAGAGAAAGATGAAGGCTGAAACCTTAGTAGCCAAGTGTAAGCCTGCCTCCAGCAAGCTAGGACTAGACGACGTGTCCAAAGTTGTGCGAACTGCAGATACTAGTTGGGCCTATATTTAAAAAATCATCTATTAAACCCAAACTCAGCATAACCATAAAGATAAAAGATTAGCTACTGGACCTTTCATAGATCCTTACTAAAGAGAATTACAGTTTGGTCACAAAACAGCAGTTTGGTCACAAAACAGCTGTTTGTGTGTTTTGTGTGTGAGTTGGTGTGTGGGGGTTCAAACATATCTTGCTAAATACCTGGTACTGTTCCAGCAATAGATGTCCAGGAAGCTCAGGGTCAGCTAGTTTTTCAAACTGTTATAAAATTCACATATAAGAACAATTTAACAAGAGTTGACCAATGAGGAGATGATAAGATGCATGACACGTATACACACAGCATAAAATCATGCAGACAAAACTGGTTAGTATATTCAGAGATGAAACTCCAGATGCTTAATAAAATAAAATAACTAAGCTCTCTAACACCTGGTTCGACATTCCATTTGTTTAGAAAGTAAGCAGTGAAATATTAGCTCCTACAATTTAGACAGAAGGTATGTGCAGTACTCAAATGAGCAAATAAAAGAAGCAAAAACTACTACAGAGAAGAAAGAAAGATTACAAAAATTATGAGCACAAAAGGTGCATGTGCATGAGAAACAGAAAGAAAAATAAGCCCACAACACAATTGGGATCTCCAATGCCTTTAAATATACGATAGCAAGACTGACTTAGAGATGCCATAGACTGAACAGAAAGAGATGCCAAAAGCTGACCCTGCCAAAAATCAGATCTAAAAAGTGATATTAACTTATGAAGACACAAACATTTTCCTCAAGCAAATAGGTCACATATGACAGAAAAGAGTAGGGAGCAGGCCACCATAAAGCTTCACCCACAGTTATATTATATCAAAGCCCCAGAAGCTAACAAGTATTAAAGAAAAGGGGGAAACTTCTACAATCTCAAAAGGGTCTCAACTCTTGAGAAATGACTTGATCTCAGAGCTATAAATTTTTCTGCATTAGAGATACCACAAAGGAAGCTAAAGGGAAGAAAAAGCACAGAAAACACTACCTTGTCCACTATGGTACCAAGAAGACCCACACCAACTGGCTGCATGTTCTCGAATTGAATCGTGCTTATCTGACAAGGAGAAATATGAGAGGTGATGAGGTAATGAATTGTTAATATATCTTTCATACTCAATGAGTGCAAAAGGAAAATGTACTAATATATTCTAAAACACAAGCAGCACCTGATAAGCAAGAGATATTAACTCTTGCAAGTGAAGAACTAGCCAATCACCAGTGCCCTTCCCACTTCCACGTGCTTGCCTTGCCAAAAGAAGGTCAAAGTGCGCAGGATTTCTTCCTACAGCTTCTGGTAGATGGCTCAAACATCTGCAACAAAATTAATTACTCAAATAACAATTCAAAAACTTCAATAAAATAAAATCAGGCCCTTTAATCGGTAGAAAGTTCAAACTTCACAAAGAAATCATGACGTAATTCTGATGCTAACTCTTGACCAAAGTTTTGAATAAGGGTAAGCTGTCAATGTTATGAAAACATCAGGAAGCTAATATATTTATATCAAAACTTGAAATATACAACTTAGAAAGACATACTCTGCAGCAAAAAGTCTGGTCCGATATCTGAGGTACTTCTCTCTATTAGCATCACCAATGGAAGGTTGAAACTTGTAAGTCTGCTTGCTGTTGGAGCTAGAAACCATATTTTCATCATCCCCATGGTTCAACCTACCATCACCATCTGTGTTATCATTTGTTGAAATATTATTTTCAATGTTCCTCATTGATGTAGCAAGGACCTGTGAAAAATCCTTAGAACATCACATCTTGTATTTACACATTCTGCCAAGTATCACAATCTATTAAAGAAAATTATTATGACTTAAGAAAGTAACTCTGCATATGTTTTTACATAGTCAGTCCCAAGCCCAGATAAAAGAGGAGGGTTGTGTTGAGCTTTCGACAGTCAACGTAAAACTTTGTTGAACCATTTGGCATGGATCAAAGTAAAAACATGGTGCAATGACATTGTTTGATCCATGTAGCTGACCTCACCTAGTGGGATAAGGTTTTGGTATGGTATGATATTATAAATTAAGAAAGTGTTGACCCTAAAATGAAGAGTGATTGTAGGGGATTGATTTTACACGACCAACTGGAATGTGATTGAGGTATTATTGCTTTAGAGCATATATTTGCATATTTTGTTTAGGTTTAAGATGCCAAAGTCTATGTCTATGACAGATGACAAGGCAGGTCTTGTACTTGTGGACCTTTTACTTCTTTGTCATTCCATTCCAGTTATGCTTTTCAAATAATTTCATGTGAAAAATCAAATATTAACATCTTCCACGTGGACTTACCACATCTCTTATAAACAATAGTATCCATCTCTCTAGTACTACAAGTTACAGACGCTGTGCAGCATATAGAAAATCCTACATTTTGAAGTAGAAAGCTTACCACTTTTCGACATACTGATATCCAATGCAAAGGACATGAAGGACAAGACGCATAGAGTAATCTCATAATTGTGGCCCGCACTAAGTTACCAATTCTGCAGAAATAAAAGAGTAAGAACTAGGCAGTCTCAAAGCCAAACCACAATAACCATATCAGGTACACAGCAGTGCTGGAGGACTTTATTATTTTAAAGTAGCATTGTCTGCTATTGTCTTGTATAGGCCCTGCATTTTATTTTTAACGTCTCTCTGGCTCTTTAATGAATATTCTTATTAATTAAAAGAAAGAAACAAGACAACCACCAAAAGAAAATGCACTGGCAACCTAAAATTATTTCTTGAAAATAATAAGAGAAAAAAAGTGTTTCAGCAAAACTCAAGAATTAAACAACAGAGAAGAGCATGAAAGCTTCACTTTTTCTTTTTACATACTCAGAATCAGTTTCCTCATCCAGCATAAAGAACAACTTATCTTCAATCTGCTCAACAATTACGGAAGCCTGTAACGATTAAAATCAGCTCTCAGCACAAAAGTATGATATGCTAATATTTTTTATAGAAAATCCAACCCCAAAGAGGGAACCAACCGGGTCTTTCTCAATTAAATGCCTTAGTGTTGACACTGCAAGATGCCGTAAATTTGGCTGCATCAAGAAAAAGATTAAGTAGAAAAGAAGAGTGAATAATACATTATATGCAGTGAAGAATATACGGGAAAGAAACCTGTCTCGATGACAAAGTGGAGAGAAGAGTCTGCACATGCGAGTGCACAGAAACAGCTAGGGGTGCAAAAAGAACAAGTTGTTGTGTAAAGCGTGCACTCCTGTAATAAAACAAAAGAAAAAAGTTCAGATAATCATCAATAAAGGCAATGCTTTGACAGGGGAACACAACTCCCAAGTCCAAAGAGTAAATGGCCTTGAAAAAGTGAATAAAGAAACATACTCAAGCATAGTTGAAGTTTCTTGCCAACAGCTTATCTCAGCAATGGCAGACTGGAAAGAGCAAACACAGTATGAAGCATAAGTAGAATACATATATATATATATAAAACAAAGGCTGAAACTCGCAAACTGAGAAAAAGAAGTAAAATTATCAACAATATGCTGGATAAAAGCCCTAGGTAGTTAAATTATCAATCATATGCTTTAATGGATTTGTTTGAAGTAAAGAGGAGAAAATTCTGTTGACAGCATGCAATATGGGTCACACTTTAGTGCATATGATTGAATGGCCACTCTAGTATCATCATCAACAAGCAGCTGATTTGGTTAAAGATCAGGTTTTCAGTTTCTATTTGGATGTAAAGCTTGTGATCATTTTAACATGCTTCTCAAAAAGGAATGCGGTAGGGTTGGGTCATTTATCTTGGTTGATGTTTTTATCTTACTCTATCATTTGTGTTTTCCTTTTATGTTAAGGTGATATCTTATACTCCAAATTCTTTGTAAATATTTTTCTTTCTTCTTGATGAATTTCTTCTTCTATTAAAATAATCTAAATAAATATCTACCTTAGAGCGAGAGAAAAGTATGCTTCCAGGGACAAGCTCAGGACCAAGAACTGTAACTATAGCATTGATAAGGCGGCCAACTCCTTGTTGAATGTCCCCTAAACCATTCTCATCAGATAAAAGAATGTCCATAGCAAGAGAAAGGGTTGCCTGTGAACAAAATAAAAGAGAATATCATAATCATTAATAAGAAAGAGAATACTACACAAGAAAATGCCACCTTAGTTTAAAAAGTTTTCAGCACAAGGTAGGTGGACCCATGCAAATCTCCATGCCTCAAGCCCAAATGGATATTGCAAGAAGGGGCATGTTAAATGTGAAAAGGGGCATCTTAAATGTGAAACCATTAATGACTCCGCATAAAGCTTAAACTACTTTTAATGAAGACTGACAAACAAGTCTTAGGTAGCATTTGTTTATGATACAGAGACAGAAATACAGGTACAGATACATAAAAGTGTGATGTTTGCTTTCAAATACAAGTACAAGAATTTGTGCCTTTGTAAAAAGAATTCTTGTATTTTCTGTCTCTTTTCTATCAGTGGACACAAATACAGATACAGAATACACAAAATTTATAATTTTTCCATGACCAGCGTACCCCTCATTGTTTCCTATATTTCCACCGTGTTGCCCATCTCCTCTTCTCCTCTTCATCATCACAGAAACACACCAGTACACTTCTCCTCTTCTCCTTCATCACCGAAGGCACCTCCCTCCACCTCCTTGCCACTCATATCCCCCACCGTGGAAGCGCGAAACCAGACCGCTCAGCTAGGCCGACCTCTGTCCCTCTCTTCTCTGCTTTTCAGCGCTCTTCTCTGATCTTCAGCGCTAAAGTAAGTATAATTTGTAATAATATGCCACTCTTTCCCTTACAAACACTATGTTGCACCTCCACCCACCATTGAAGTGACAAAAAAACAAAACCAAAGGCATGATGGGTATACGATGCACAAATAGGAAGGGGGGTGCAAGATCTTGTGGTGAAGCCATAGAAGAAAAATAAAAATGAACAATGAAGAATAAAAGGATACAATGGAAATAAAAGGACAATAAGAACACAGGAGAAATGCAGGTGGTGGTAGATGGGCAGAGATCGATTGGGTTAGATGGGCAGTGATTTGATTTGGGGATCTAGAATTCTTTTGTTTTATTTTAATTTAGGGGTGTTTTTGACGATTCCAAATAAATGCAATCTTGTACCATGTAAACAAACATATTACAAGTACACAACACACAAATTAAAATGTGTCTTGTACAAATTATCAAACACAATACATAATATATAATTTTTTGTCTATCTGTATTTCTTGTATATGTATTTGTGTCTTGTATTGTATTGTATCACAAAACAAACAAACGCTACCTTATAGTATAAGTGAGCTTGAGCATGTAGTAGTACTTAGCTAATTATTATTAGTGTAAAGACATATTAGTGCTTTGCAATTTACACACAGCAAAATTATATCTCAAATCAAAGTATTCAGAGTATCTCTTCTCTTTCATTCCTCCTTTACCAAAGTATCAAGCCCCATGGTCATTATTTTTCTCAGCCAAGACAATGTGCATGTGAAAGCATCATATGAAAGAGCTTCCAGGTGTGGAGAGATATGATTATTTTAATAAATGCAACAACTGAGCATTTTCTCGCTAGGTGGGTGTCGACTAGATTATTCTAATGATTAGTAAAAAAAAAGAAAGAAAACAAGGCTGTTACTGAATGGATCAGACGAATCGATTACTGACATTTCATAGTCCTTAAAACAAGGGAAAAGATATTCAAGCCGCAATTACCCTGACAGATAGATTATTAGTTCTACTTACGGGATAAAACAAAAAAAAATACTCATCACAAGGTGCCGACATTTGAAATAGGCATACCTGGACGTGAGAAACAAAGGACAAACCAGCAGCTTCAATAGTTAAAAGAAGCCCATGCATAGACCAGATCTTAAGATTAGCTACTGAACTTTTAGCCAGCAAGGAGATAGAGCTCACGGTTGCAGGCACTAAAGTTGACAATGCAATACCTCCTGCACTGCAGCCAAGAAATACAGGATATAAAAATGTTACAAAATATATGGAGGAAAAGATAATGTTGTAGCCTTGCTAAAGTTAAAAAAAATCATACCCATCAGCGATACAGAATCAAAGAAAGAATCTTAGGAGATTAAAAAATTTAAAACAACAACAACAAGCCTTAGATCCATAAATGACCTGCGATGAATGCAGCCAAGCGCCAAAGCAATAGATCCAGCATAATAGGAATCGGTTGCTCCATTTAGGTCACCAAGTAGAGATCTAGTCTGCTTGCCACCATTACAGGTAAGAAAAAGAAAAAGGCAATAAAAAATGAAACAGTACTTAACATGGTAAAATTTAGAAGCGAAGAAACGCAACCACACAGAGAAAGAGTAAGGAGGAGGAGGATTCTCAATAAATCACAATTACAATATAAAAATGTGTCGTAAATACATAATGAAAAAATTGAAAACTTACCATTCTTGCAGTAAAGACATCATTTCCAAATCGAGCTAAGTATCCAAGACCTTCTGATGATGCTCTACGCTGTGATGCACAAATGTCTCCCTCTGCCAAAATGCTCTTCCATTCAAATCCAGAAAACATCAGGCCATAACATAAAAGGAGTCAACAACCCAGTTCAATAGCATTTAGAGCAAAAAAAAAAAAAAAAATTGAACTGAATATAAAAGGTATTAAAATATTTCCTACCTGAAAAATAGATTGTGCAAGACCCAAAATTTCTTGTCCCAATGTTTGTGGCCGAAAAGAAAGTATAGCCTGGGAAAGATAACAAAATCACTATATCAAGAGATATCCACACAAGATACATAAACAATATCAAAAGAAAGATGAAGCAAACCTTAAAGCCTGCTAGTAAGCCCGCACAAACATTTGTGATGCTAGCTGCACGCCAGTGTTGTTTTTTCCCAGCTTTCAGACACTGCTCAATAATGCCAAGAAGGGAGAGCATACCACCACTATCCTGAGATACAAAAAAACCAACTGATGTCACTAAAAACCGCTCTCTTGATTCTGCAACAACACAATTTAGTTGATCCCATCAAAGTGACATACTACCTGAGAAGCAAATGTGATCCCAAAAAAAAGAAGCATCTGATTCACCAGAGTCTTGTTTATTGTCTCTGGCTTCAGGGTTCAAATTAAGTGGTTAGTAAAGTAAAAACCCATCAAAAAGTTTATAGAGGAAAAAAAAAACTAAAGCAAGCTGTGTATTAAAGGAACTATAAAATAAGTTGGATGAACGAATCAAAATATATTTTTAAAACTAAAGACAAATACTAACTAAAACTGTACGGCAATAGCCTATTCCCACAAGGAAAGTCTACTAATATGATCAAACACCACTATTATGCTCTTTCATAAACCAATTTGATTGAGGTCTTTTTAAATGTTTTCTTTTTTAATTTCATTCATCTTCAGCCTATCTCTATTATCGAGCTATCCTCCATCTAATCAATTATTCTTTCTAAAGCCTGAAACATTAATCAAATTCAGCCACTCTGTACTATAGATCCAAGGTACACCTAAATTGTGCAACTGTAGTAAGGTGTGATCTCAAATTTTCAGCTCCAAGCCAATGTCACTACACATTTTGCTGAACTTACATTCCATATACTCAATTATACTTCTACTTAATTGAAAACCATGTGAGTCCTAAACTCGTGCTCACTTCCCTATCTTGACTCTATCACAAAGATTATCAACAGAAAAGCATTCCTGGAGATACTGGTTCCTGAATATGCTCAATAAGCATATCCAAATCCGCAGCAAAAAAGATAAAGGGCCCAAAGCTAACTCTAGTTCTGAACTAAAAGTTATGTAACTAACCAATTCAGGGCAGTCCTCAGCAACACTAAGCATAATTAAAACACATTTTCAAACATATTTATGTTCAGCGGAATATTTTTCTTCATATTTTTCACAAATAACTTTTGTAACACAAGGACTACTTTCTACTTTTTTGTGATATCATATCAGAACCTTCCAAAAGCTTATTAGGTAATAACAAATTATGTTCCAATAATTACCTTAAAAAAGTACATTAGACCATACAGGGCACATGAAATAATCACAATAAGACGAGAATGGGAGAACTACAACATTGTTATAAAAGGAAAGTAAGGTTCGGTTAAAAAAAAAGAAGTGACAAATACATCAGAGGAATTCCTGGAAAAATTTCCAGTCTAGGCATAATAAAACAGACAAATGGTTAGTTAGGTCAATATATAGTTAAACTACCAAATACTGGTTGGAATTACTAAATAAAACACTTTTTTCAAGAGTTACTAAACTGTAATTATTCAAAGCAACAATACCTGTGGAAAGCTAGAAATTTCGTTCTCCCATACACAGGGCATAAGGCCATCTTTTCCACCTTGAAAAGCCCGAAGCTCATCTTCAAACCAATCCCTTTTTCAAATAAGCATATAGGAAAGACAAAGTGATTAAAGATCTTTAAAATTTAATCTGACATCAAGGATTCAGTGTAATTTAATAAATAATACAGATGTTGCACAGCATAATCACATAACAGATACAGACCTTCCAGGAATCCATGGACCCAACCATGCATCTCTCTTATCTAACAGCAACCTCAAGCACGAACTTTCCTCACATTCTGAAGCATATCTTTCCAAGCAAGTAAATGACAAATAGTTAGATCAATCGATGAAGATTAAAATCTTTTCTTTTAATAGAAAAAGAAATCTCATTACAAGAGAAGGAAAGAGTAAAAAAGATGATAAAGTATTTTCTTTATGAAGGTTAATCAGTTAACCAGTTGTTACCTAAGTAAATGCAAGAAAAGTCACAGGACATTTATATAGAACCAGCTTTTGCTAAAGCATAACAACATTCAGCAGAATCATTCCCTTGTTTCAGAGAAATTTTATACAAAGTCAAAACAGTAAATAGTAAATAAAAGACAAATACAATGTACACACTACCTGAATGGAAAAGTACATAGTTGAATAATCTGAGGATGGTCATTTTTAAATGAAACTGGATCAGGAAGAGCTTGGTAAGCTACTAAAGTTTTGATGATGAAGATGTCCACTGCAGGCTTTACATATGACAGTTCCTTGGTTCTTAATGCCGAGATGTATGATAATGCACTGCTTCCAACAAAGGTCAGCAATTGAAATCAAATTTCAAATGAACTTACAGCCACAACTAACACAGCATCAACAAAATGGAAATGAAATCTTGAATATGTCATACCTACTGAGATATACAAGAACTGGTTGAAGTAGGACTCCATCATTCACAGCATTTGGAGATACAAAGCATTTTATAAATGCTGTGAGAGCATGAATAGCTGCAGACCATACACTAAAAAATACAAGAGGAGTAAATGAGTCGCAAATAAACAATAATAAAGAATGCCAAACAACTCTGAACTTTAGAAATATACATCATAAGAGTACAATAGATTACTGAATACCTTGTTCCATATCTTGATTTTGTTCAGGTACAACTTCACATGGATACAAGGGTCTTACTTATGATAATAGTAAATACATTTTTTTATTAATTTTCCTTTGCAATAATTGAATTATATATGAGGATATAGGCCCTCAAAACTTTAGGTAAAGAGTCAAGACCTACCACTGGGGAGGAAATTGAAAAGTAATTAACAATACTCGACACATAGATGAAGAGCTCACCCTCTTCTACCCCAAATAGGAGGAAAAGGAAGATACTCTAAAAAAATTTGACCACAGAGACCTACATGATCATGATAAGCATTGCATCACCCATAAAGATTAATAACACTTTGGATGTACTTACTATATCTTTGACATTAAATCTTCAGTTTTCTTGATTTCATTTTCTGGATTCCCAGCAAATAGGGTGGCCCATAAGGCAAGAATATCAAAGACCTCCTCTTCAAGCTCCTGCCAGCAAGGAAAAATTCCATGACAAGTGAATTTAGATAAAAACAACTATAGGCATGTTCACAGATTCTGATTCTGCAAATCATCTTCAACTTCTATATTAACATAGCGCAAATATGATATCACATTGTTTATACTAGGTGGATATCTAATTATACCAACTATATCAAAAACTTCATACCTCCTTTGGCAAAGAAGCCAACAAAGATGATAAAAGCAACCATCCAGCTTCTTTTTCAACTATGGCTGCCACAGGATTGTGGCTATGTTCAGTTAGCATTTTCTTTGAAACTCCAAACACTAATCTCGGAATCCTGTTTATAGCACATAATGACTTGTTATCTAGCTTGACGAGCATAGTGAAACTAAGATTGGATTTTTTTTTCTTTTAATTTAATTGATAATAACAGAAGAATTTATTAAGACAAAGAGAAAAAATTATAAAGAGAATACAGTAGGTATTGGCTGAGCAAAACATTTCAATCCTTGTCAAAGAATAAAGCAGAAGAACAGATCAAGCAACAGCACTGGATTACCGCCAATTCATGGGAGTCAAACAATGCATAGAAGAACTAAAATGATATGAAGAAGAAACAAAAAGGAGTTGACTGACATTTATATCAAGTATCAAATAGCCAACACCAAAAGGTACGTAGAACTATCAGTCTGCAAATCAGCTCTGGCACTTAAATACAAATTAGAAAATGTATCTTTCAAACCATTGCATGCCATGTCATCTGAATTAAACCATATGTTAATCTACATCGGCAGAAAGAACTGATCGATGAGGTGTAAAGAGCAACTTGACTTATCAAGCTATAAAAGAAATTATTTAAAAAAATTGGATAGGGGAGGGAAAACAAATTACCTGGCTGGGTAACCAAGAGGTAGTTTTGGTGAAATAGACACTAAAGCTGCCAAGACAGTAGCCTGCCCATGCAAAGAATCAAGCTCAAACTGCAAACTGCTTCCCTGCACACAATGTATCAATGTCAATTCAAAAAATGGAACTTATAAACAACACAATATAATGTAGCTTATCATCAAATTTGATGAATTTTACCTTTTCAAAAGATATATTCTCTCTTAAAGCAGTAAGAGTGGTCACCCCAAATGAAGTTAAGCCACCAACACAAGTTGGATCAACTTCAGCCAATGCACGTAAAGCCAAAGCAGCCTCTATCCGAACCTAGCAAAACACATACTTCAATCAGATGTTACAAAAAGACAAAGGAAAAAAATATATTAAGAGTAAATTACACTCCCCTCTTCTAAAAGTAATTTGATATGCTAAAAGTACAAGACCCTATATCTATTGAGATTTTTCTAATCTTCATTGAATATTTTTTCAACATTAAAGTGATATTTTATTTCTTTCAATAAATTAATACAAAAAATTATTAACATTTATATGATTGTCACAGATTATAGTCTAGAAGTCTTGCAGAAATTTGGAAAAGAAATATATTTCTTACTTTTACTATAATCATCACAAAGCATCCTTAATTCCTTATTGTTAATAACTTATATATATATATATATATATATTATCAATATTTCTATGTTACTATCAGCCGCATAATATTTGTTTTTTTGTCAATTATTTTTTATTTCATAAAAAAATATTTCAATGTGTATGATTATTAAGTTATTAACAAAGAAGAGGGGCGCTTGTCAAGGAAGAGAGTATAATTTACTCATATAAGAACTATTCCATGATCCTATGCTTAGCATAAACACGAATTAGTGCAAAAGGTTTTCAAGTTGCATAACGGCATGGAATAAATTAATGACAAACTATTTCAGAAATCCCAAATGCTTCTAGACTAATTAAAATCACAAAAGAAAAGAAATTATTTTACATCTGTTTTCCCTTCACATTTCCATTATTACAAGGCCATTTCACTTCTTTTTTTTTCCTTTCATTCTACCCCACCGAGAACAACGACAATAATTTGTTGAACCAAAACAAGAAGAAAATAAAAGATGGAGGTAATGCAAATAATAAATTATATAGGCTTATTAAAAAACATAAAGATGATGAGCTTACTAGCTTCGAAGAATGAGACACAGCTGCAACTACAGTGTCATCAAGAACTTCCTTAAATTCAAGTGGAACCTGCCAATGGACAAAGTGAACAATCCCAGCAAAATTTCTCCCCTTTCTTGTAGCACCTATCTGTCATTTCTATATAGAAAGATAAGCAGTTAACCTTACCTCTCCCAGTGTTTTTAGAGTGTATGACAGTGTACGTAATGCCGCCACTTTCATGTAAGGACCAGCTTCAGGTGACTGGAGCTATAACATGCCAAAAGGAGGGAAGAAAAAAGGGGGGAAGGAAACAATCCAGTATACATTAAAAGATGGCATCAAAGCTGATATGAACAAAACTTGAAAAATTTACAGTCAAAGAAATCATCAAATTAATTAACTGCATTGCACCTGCTTTCCTAGAAAAACCAAGAAGCTCCTCTGAGTAGGTTCAGTCATTTGATCAGTTACACCAACACGAAGGACATAAAGAACACATGCCTGCATCAAGAAATAAGACACCCTTGTTAGCAATGCAGAAGATCGTAAAACCCTGTACCTGGATCATAACAATGCAGCGAATGGATAGTTGACAAATTAGTTGTGCCCTGGACAAGCAAAATTAAAAGATTACTTGATTACCACCACAGGTCAGTTCAACATGCTGAACCGGTGGTGCTTCAATTAACAAAACTCATCTTGCATCAATCTAATTGCCAGTCTTCTCACATCTCTAGTAGCCTCATTCATTTTAGTCAAGACATCAATAATATTACATCAGCTCAAAAGTATAAAAAGAACCACGAGTTTAAAATAATCAATATTTCTAACTTTTAACATCACCTATGATAATGAAACCAGTCACTCAATTCTTTCACTTGAAAAATAAGAAACTTAATCAGGAAATTTGAACGAAAAAAAATTACAACAGGAGAATAATAAAGAAGGGTGAGTCTAAATAATCTTAACAAGGCACACAAAACAAACAACATAAGAATGAGAAAAAGGTTTTCATCTGAATATGCTACCCAATCCCTTATGTTTTTATTTTTCCAAATAAAGGAAGAAATTATTAAGACGAAGAGAAGATTCCCTTAGCACTATCTTTCAAGGGCATCCCCTTAAACAAATCATGCATTAAGCAACAAAGAAGGCCCGCAAACACAATCAAGATCAATATGCTTCATAGGCAATAATAGCAATAGGTAAGCCCAAATATGCTGAAAACAAATGCTTCAAAATGGGGCCTGAATGTAAAATATAGATAAAGTAAATTGACAAAATGTCATTCCCATTTCTTTGTCCACTCCTATCCCCACCATTTTTTTATCTCAATAAATTCACATATCAAAACTAACTCAAAGCAAAAAGTGAAACTAAAAGAATTTTTATTCTTAAATTACCAATGCATGGGCATCTACAGAAGCATCAGCACGGAGCATTTCCATGACTTGCAATGCATAATTTTGAAGCTCACTATCTGGATGCTGATATTTTATACGAATGGCCTGCAAGAAAGAAATTGCCTGAGAATAGAAATCATAAATTGAACAAGTGCACGCATTCCAATTTTCTTGTGTTTAATAACTGGCTTAGAAGTTACTAAACCTGCAAAAGGAACAATCAACAAATATATAAAATAAATAAATCAAAGGTTGCAGAAACTTTTCAACATCTGTAAAGACAACCTCATCCCACAAAATCTGAAGATCAACCAAAAAATGTCTTTGCTAAGGTTTTGTTTGAGAGTTTGAGAGGGGAAGGAAGAGGGAGGGAAGGGAGGTACTTGGAGAAGATAACCTCCCTTTGTTTGGGAATTTCAAAACCCCTCGACTTGGGGGAACTAAACAATGAGGAGTTTTGAGGGTTTTGGAGGTTTTTGAAAAGCCCTCAATCACATCCCCTCCTTACCAATCTAACCCCCAAACACAATCACACCCCTCAAAGCCCTCCCCTCCAAATCTAAACTCACAAACACACCCTAAAGGATCAAGATTTCAACTCCATATCCCTCCTCAAGAAAGAATACAAAGAATTGCTCCAAAGTGACAGGAGAAAACCCACAGCTCATTAAAGAGAGCAAAAAAAGTGTTGAGAAGTGGCCAACATACATATATCTAGAAAAGGATGAACAGCAGTCTGTGCTCCAAAACCAAAATATTGAAGTAACAAACCAAAATTAAGAATTAAAGACAAAATAAAACAACATGTTGTTGATAGCAAATGAAGAAGAAATCAATTCCCAAACTCAAAATATAGCTGAAAAAATGAGTATTCCTCAATGAGGCAGAAAATAATAAAGTCTACTAACAAAATGAAAATAGAAATGCCTTCAATCTCCAAATAACAAGAATGCATGTAAATAAACTGTAAGCTGAAAACCTGTAAAAGAAATGCCAAGCTTCACCTGTAAAAAGAATACCCAAGATAGAGAAAGGCCAACCCGGACATCCCTAGACCGCACTCCACTTGCTGCAACATAAGTAAGAAAAATCGGTATTCACAAAGAAAAGCCTTAAGAAAGATGGGAAAATTGTAAATTTGTAATCGATCCAATCAAAGGCTGACTAACTTTTTCCCTTAGAGATATAAACAGTTACAAACATAATCAGCAAATGCAGAGAAATAGCACATTTAATGGGAAATAAAGAATATTATGAAAATGAATTTTTAAAAACGAAACATTTTTGCTTATATGAACAAACATTAAAAAGCCTTATAAGTTAATCGTGTTATTATTTACTAATGCTCTTAGCTTCTAAGATGTCTGTGTTTAATTGGTTAGCTTCTATATGGAGTAGGTGAAATTATTCAGAACACTTCCAATTATATGACATGATGGTTAGTTTTTAAGAGTGTGATTCATATAAGTTTATGTTAGAAAATCTTCAAAAGAGCAAGGCTGATAGGGAGTGGGCTTCAAATATTTTCACAGGGTCCAGTTCAGTTTTCTCACTTTCTGATCTGCTGAACGAGTAGAGTGGGTAGGGTTTAAATTTTGGGGGTTGAGGCAAGCCAGGTTGAGCAAAGCACACCCCATTGCCAAGTCTATTATAATGGTATGTTCTCACCATATTGGAAAACAAAATTAAGCAATCAAGAAAAGCACTATACCTTTTGTGAAAGCCAAAATCAAATGCTTATGCAATCCACCTTCAAGTTTTTTTGCTTGGGGTAAAGGAGCCTTTCCCCTTGGTTGAACCTAGTAAGATTTAGAAACAATTATGAAGGAGGATACAAGAATCAATGAGAAACCAGAGAAAGCGAATATATGGAAACCTGTGCCTCAGGATTCATTCCAAGAGCAAGCAAGGAACCCAAAGTTTCAGCAAAAGCATCACGAACAGATGAAACAGGATCTTCAAGAGCCTACAGAAAGTAGCAGTGACAAAGACATGTAACAAATACTATGATTTGCATATGACAGAGATGAAATTGAGAAGAAAAAAAAAATACCTGCCTTGACACAATTAGAGGCTGAATTGTCAAGTTCTGCCACCCCTAAGCCTGGACCTCCAATACTAGCAAATGACTTTAAACACCTTGCTGCAGCTATTCTGACAGCAAATAACTTGTCCCCAGTGGCAGATCTCATTATAAGACGGAATGCCTCTGAATATGCTGTTGAAGCAGCACTACCACCACAGCCTTCCAAAGCATTCTGAAGCATATGCAATGCCTCACGCCTGACAAACTCCTAAAGTTTGAGCGCCATGACAAACTTATTAGAAGAGAACATAGCATAACAAGTTTATCATAGCACAACAAGCTTATCAGCGAGATAGGTACGTCTATTAAGTAACAAATGATGCAGAAATGACAAAATCAATTGATGGTAAAAGGAAACAGACAAAGGCACATTACCAATCTATATATCCTACCAGAAACAAATGGAACACTGAGCACACTATCATAAGACATACCATATAGCATATGGGAATTCAATTACTTTCTACTGCACTTTCTAAGATGTGATCAACCTAATTTTTCCATAGCTCTAAGCCACATCAATGGAAGATGTCAATAAAGATCAATCTTTTCATTTTTCCTCCTTTAATTTTCTAATACTAGCCAAAGTTTGTCACTTTTTATTATACACAAATGACCCTAGTTTCTACAGGCTCGATAAAAGAAGTCAAGTCAAGTTATCCACTTAGTTTTAGATCTATAATTTTGGCTTCTCTGAAATTATCGAAAAAAAAATTTGGCTTCTCTGTGAAGACGACTTATCCTCTTTGATACTTTGTCCTTCTCGTCACACTTCAATAAAAAAAAAATTTCTATCAACAAAAAACAATTACAACAGCAAAAAAGCCTTATCCCATTCGATCAGGTTAGTTATATGGATCATACAACCTACAGTGTCCTATTGTCTACATTCAAACTATTGAAATCTTCTTTTTTTTAATAAATTAGCCTATAATGTTTTTCTAAAGTCTAAATCAAAAAGTAAAATAAGTTCCTTAAGTGAAGTAAAATACACATTTCTTCAACCCAATGCAAAAAATTCATGAATATTACTAACCAATTAACAATTCTAGTTCAACAGTTAGTTTATAGAAATCTAAATATAAAATGCTAAAAAAAAATTAAAGAAATATTTTAAACTAAACAGAGAAAAGAAAGAAAACAAAAGGGAAAATACCATTAGTTATAATATTATAATTCATGGGCAAGAGGAAACATGTATGCATAAACCAACAACACCAAACCAAGCGAAATTTTTCTGTACCTTTTTCATTTGGCCCTTCACTTATTGTGCCTTACTAATTTAAAACATATAAACATGAGTGATGAATTAAAATACCTCATTAAATTTCAAAAGCTTAGTTGCTATGCTTGTTGTTTCAGGTAAACCTGAAGTGATTCTCCTGCCAAAATGCTTATACAATTCTCCCAAGCATTGTGCAGCACCTAAAACAAAATGTTAAAAAGAATAGTGAAAGTAAAAGACAAGAAAGGTGGCAGGATCTGAATAACTAAACACAAGCAACAATGAAAAGATGGTTAGAAAAACCATTCAACAGAAAAAAATTCATGTAAATTGTAAAATAACTATGGTGTGTGAAAGTTATGGCAGGTGCTATACACACACATAAATATATAAAACAAGATATTTTAATTTTTTGAGTGATAAAATGTTCAGCAGAATCTTTTTCTATATCTGTTAGCAAGTTCAATAAATAAACATTGCAACAATTTGTTGAACTGAAAAATTCTAGAAATCTTTAATTTTAACAAACCAGCAATTTTCTGAGGTTCACTCTTCTTCCCATCAGAAAGAAACCCCTGGAGGCTGCTTGCTCTAGAGTATACTGATATCGCATCTCCCTTAGATATGATCTTTGCCATTCCAACTGATGCTAAGTGACGCACAGGCCGTCGCGCACCAATAGTAAGGAGGGAATACAGTGCATCCTCACACCTCCTCTGCCACAACAAAATATTTTCCTGGAAATCATAGATTTTGACACCAGACAACACTGTAAGGTTTTCTAATTAAAACACAAAATTCAAAAAATAATAGAAAAATCTCTATCATGTGAGAGTAAACCTTATATCAGAGCCAATTCTTCAAAAGAAACAAAAGCAATTTCTTAGCCCTATGTAACCTAGATTGTAATCAAGCACAACGACAGTGCGCTCCTAAGTCCTAAATCAGTAGGTTGTAGTGCTACAACAAAGTTAAGTTAGTTATATTTTAGTTGCAGCTGTTTCAGCCGTCATACCTGAATCAGAGACGTATGTATATATATAGTATCAGAAGATGAATCCTAACGCAACCACTCAGATTCAGTGAGATTTCTTCTCTCTCTAAATTTTCCGAAACACTCTTCTGCTTTCTCGCAATTTTCTCTTGCTTTCTTTCCCTCATTTTCTCAATTCTTCTCTAAACCAAGCAATTCCACTCCTGAGAGCTTCCTACTATATACACATATTCAAATCGAAACTATATTTAACTAATCACAGAGCGATAACATCACACGAAAAAAGCAATAACTAATGCAACCAAATATAGACCATCCTCAACCTCAAACGGAAAACAAAATTCACTCGTCAATGAATAACACACTCGGAGTGATTGCAAAAAACGCCGAATCGATGTGCATTAACTTAGATTTCAGCTCATATATAGTTATATACTAAACGATCCGAGTGCACAGAACTAACGATGCTCTCGAGCGCAGATTAACACCGTAACTACTAGATGATGAAATGAGGAACTGAGAGTAACTGATTTACTGATCTGAGAAGCGGAAATTCGAAATCGAATCGGAAACAAAACGAAGAGGAAGAGTAATAAAATTAGTGAATGGAGAGTAAACCTTGGAGTCTTCATCGATGGCGGAAATGAGATCGGAGAGGAGATCGAAGCAGAGGAGTGGCTCAGGGGATTTATGAGCTGCGGAGGCGACTATGGATTCCAGCTGCGCCACCAGCACGCCGAAGCGCGAGAGCGGCGCGTTGTTGTTGGAATCTCTGGCGTAATTGTTCTTCGCCATTGGAGGAACCAAATGGTCGTGATTTGTGTGAATCTGAGTTATGTTCGTCGCATTGAGCTCTTGAAGAAAATGCCTCTGAGCTGAGAATGTTTCGATGATTTTGCAGTATGAGAAGGTGAGAGATTTGATTTTGATGCCTGAAATATTATACAGTGTAAATTACGAATTACCCCTCTGGCTTTGGGTTAAGCTATTTTTATTTCTTTGACCAAAATTGTCACGAGAAACCTCCAAGACTAGCTACTACTAAACCAGAGAGCTACAATACATTTTCATTTCAGTTCTTAATATAGAAAATCTATATCTATATAATATCTATATAATATTGTAAAAGAGATGTTATGGTTAATTACTAATTTATCCATTAATTGAATCTCTATAAATATGACATGTATGCTAATTTAGGCGTCCTTTATTTTTTTCTTTCAGAATATTTGCAAATCTTTAATGAATCTTTTTAAATATTATATTATAATATATATATCTTTTATTTTATTTAAAATAATTGATTTATACTATTTTAAATAATTGTGTATAATATAGATTAATTAATTGTCTTTCATATTCGAAACATATTTCTAATTTAATAAATAGAATTGCGTGAAATTCAATTTTTTAAATAGTAAAGTAAGAAATTAAATTAATAAATTGATGCAATATTGAACAATATATTTTTAATTAAAAATATTATTCTATTTTTTAACTAAAAATATTAAAGAAAATTTCTCTATCAAATACTTATATATATACATATTTTGTTTTAAAATATCTACTCATTCATTCAGATCTATTTTTTTCTTTCCTCCTCCTCAACCCTTTCAACTTCATTTTTTTCTCTTCCTCTCTTATTTTGTCATCTCTATTTCTTGCTCTCTCTTTTTTTTTCTCTTTCTTATTTCATTTTTTTCATCTACCTTCTTAGTTATCCTTCATTTTTTCTATTTTTTAATTTATTTTTAAATCTTCTTCTTTCATTTTCTATTCTTCATCTTTCTTCTATACTTTTTTATTGTTTCATTTTTCTCCTTATTTTCTATTCTTCATAATTTAATATTTGACATGATTGATTAATTGTTTCACGGGAAATGTAAAACATAAATAATGAATATGTTTTTTTAAAAGAGAATAATTACGAATTATTAGTAATTATTAATGTTTGATAATTAGTGATATTTGAATATTTTACCTATAATTTAGTGATTTTTAGTGATTGATAATTAGTGAATATTTTAGAGAATTTTAATGATTGATATTACATATTTTTAATATTTTTTGTTAATTTGGAATAATTATGAACATGAATTAGTAATTTTAATATTTTTATTGAATGTTGGACGGGAATAGATAAGAATAATTAGTAATTATTCATGATTGATAATTATTAGTTTTGGAATATTTTCTATGATTTCGGTAGTTTTTAGTGATTAATAATCTGTAAATTATGATTATTTTTGTTTGATTGTTGAAAGAGAATAATTATAAATGTTTTATAAACGCAAAATTTGATATAATCCCCGTGCAAAATTTGATATAATCGCACGGGTACAAGACTAGTATGTATTTAATTCCTAAAATTTTTTTACAGTAATTTAGATTAATCCTTTTTAGGATTAAACTAGCTCAACTCCTGTTAATATTGTTAAAAGAGTAACTTAAATCACATTTTAATAACTTCATTATTTAAATTAATAATTTCTTAATTTCAAGAGTTAAAGTGAAATGCAGACACAATTTTCATGAGCAATATATGACAGTTTAGTCATTGAATGATTGAATAGAAATAATTAATCTAGAGTTAGCATGGGATAATGGATAACCGCTTAAATAGAGGTGTCTTCAATCGTTTCCGCTTTGCGGATTGCGATTGTGACGACCCCATGATCTCCCGATCTTTAGCGAGAATAGTCGACACCGTGGATAAGATCATGAGTATTGGATCTGCTTTTTCTGGACCGTACTTGTCCCAATCCATTGGACCTTAGGTACTAGGCCCGTAAAAATATTTAGATCTAAATGTTAAGAGAGACTTCATGATGCAATGTGTTTGGGTCTCACTAGTAGAGAATCAACCCAAGGATTATATCTTGATTCAAAATCTTAAGATATAATTTATCTATATAGAGTCATCATATTTCATATATTTTTCACTCATGAGACACTTGTAACTCAACTATTTGTAGAAATGTTATATAAGTAATTAACTTGACCTATTTTTCCATGTGAATATATACTATGCCACAATATCCCAATACAACTACTAATACTAGAGTTACCATTTATTGAATAGAATAGTAAGATACCCTAGTTGATACAATTACTATTAGTGAAATTGAATTGTAGAGATGCTGAAGTGGCCCTATGGCACAATCATATTCATATATCCTTCTTATGAAAGCATTATTCCTTATAATTAAAAGAACCCCAGGTCAGAAGAGTCCACCTAAAGTATTCATTGCTAGAATATATGTTTGGTTGGAAGAACAAATTTCTAAAAGGGAAGAATAAAGATACTCAGAAAACATGGACCACGCCCCCTTTTATCTCTATTCTGACATTCTTCAGTTCCAATTCCGTTTGAAATTTTCTGTTTTCATACCATTGCATTGAAACTTCCATGTAGATATAGTTTATACCTATGGTCCAATGAACCTAATTTTTTGAAATCATATACTTTGAAAAGTAGACAAAAGTTTGATATGCAATTCAGTATGACATAAGTACGATACATACAAGGTATGAATTATATTAAAAATTGTCGTAAAATATAAATACGTCCAATTAATATCCAACGTGTGCTATACATGACACAAAATGTGTGCTATATGTACGTGTACTATGCATATAGCACACATTACAAATCATGTATAACACAATATTAATTGGAAGTATTTTTGTTGTATGATAAACGTATTAAAAATATGCAAATAATAATGATATCACTTTTTAATTTTGGTGTAGTGATCATATCAACATTATCTCAATTTTTACTTCTTAACTTTAAATTTAAAAATGTATATAATATACATACAATCTCTTATAAAAGTATTATATTACTCATATGAAAATATATTTAAAGCAAAATACATAAAAGTCACTAAAATATTTTTTATAATTCATACTTTTGGTAAGGGTGCCACATGACTATTTTGAACTATTGATACATCTATACAGTAAGTAAGATGAATATTATGTGTATAAGAAAAATTGTACTATTTTTATTGTACACGTAGCATTAGTGATACAGCAATATACCAACACGCCCTCTTTTACAAATCATGATATTCCCACGTGGCATCTGAAATAAGAAAAATTCTCTAATCTAATATGACAAAAAGTCTAACACCACCACCATATCTATTTGAATTTCCAAACTCATAGTACTTAAGATGATCAATAGAAAAACAATAGGTACACCATAACTATAAAATTTGTGGACATATAATTCTGAACAAGAAAATAAACAACACATCATCAATCATATATATATATATATATATATATATATATATATATATATCATATGCAGTGCTGGTTAATTATTTAACTAATTAATCAATTACTGATTCATGAAGACTCTGATATGAGATATCATTTCTTGTGTCCTAGAATGAGAAAGCTGATAATTATGCAGAACTTGGAATGCATGACCAACTCCTTTGTACAAAAATGTTTCAACCCTTTTCCCTGCTCTTGCCAAATTATTTGAGAACTCCAAGTTCCTATCTCTGAGTATATCCAATTCTGAGACACATACCATAATTGAAGGAACCTTCAATTCCCTCAACTTGTTCATATTATTATTCCCATATGCAATAGGGTTGCAATATGGATGGTCACGGTTGGATCCACTAGGAAGCGCCAAGCGCCAATAAGTGTCTGAAACCGGCAAAGTTAGCGCCGAATTCGGCCGCTGCGAATTCTTCTCCGATGTTGTTCTCTCCTCTGCTCCAAAGAAAGGTTGGATCAATATGAGACCTTTTAGAGACAGAGGATTTAGAATCATGTTTGATCCAATGCGTGTAGCCACATTGTAAGCAATGTTGGCACCTGCACTATCACCACATAGGAACATAGAGTTTATGTTGCAATGACTTAGCCACCAATTTTGCACACTAGAGGGATTAATTGCCTCTCTTTTCACCCACATGACGGCGTTGAATCCGTCATCGTAGGCTGCAGGGAGACGGTTCTCGGGGGCGAGTTTGTAGTCTATTGAGACAATGACACAACTCGCTCTGGAAACGAGCTGTGTCATGAACTCGTGGTAACAAGACCAGGCGGCGGAGCCAACGCAGAATCCGCCGCCATGGAAATAAACAAGCAGAGGAAGCTTGTTGTTGTTGTTATTGAATTGATGGTGATGATGATAGCTATTATTTGGGACATAAATTCGTGCCCATAAATTGGTGTCTTTGTTGATGATAACATCTTTGGAAGTGACACCATGTTGTGATGATGATGTTGGAGGGACAATAGGAACAATTTGTGGCCTTTCGACACGACCATCTTTGCAAACTCTTATGAGTCCTTCAATTTCCTCTGTGATGAGTTCACTTTGCCGATGGGTGGTGTTGTTTAGTTGTGGGTTGTGCCTAAGTGAAATGGTAGCCATATCCTATATTGTATTGTTTTGTATTGGCTCTTGTAAGAGAGACTTGAAATGAAGTGAAGTTTCTCTTTGTGATGGCATAATATGGTGTGGTTTAGTCCCTTTTATAGAGAATAAAAAAAGACTAGGCCAACGACCAACCTGTATAATCTCTTGCCATTGATTTAAAAAGGTGGGTCTTTGTATAACATATCCAAAGTCTTTATTGGATCAATTGTTTCAAAGTCATAATAAGTTATATTTGTCAACCCACAATTTTTACTTAAATTCATTACCAATTGTTATGGTACGATGGAGAGTAATAATACATGTACATTCAAAAAATCAGTTATCATCAGTCACGATATGTAATAATCTAACATTTTAAAACTAATGATTCAACTTTTATTAGTATATATTAATTCAATATCTTTAAAAGTTTAATTACTAGTTTCAAAATGTTAAATTATTACACATAATAGCTAATAATAACTGATTTTATCGTGTACACAAATTATTTGTCACACTCTAATATATGTAATTCTTTGTTAAGATAGGATGATGACTCACATCCAACAATTATCATGATTTTATTACCTGTGTTAATAAGTAACTTGAATTTTAATTGGAAAAGACCTTCTTTCCAACCAAAATTTTGATATGCATGATAAAAAGAGAAGTACAGACGAAGAATATTAGATATACAATAAAAAAATAAGTCTAGACAAAAAATATTAGATAAACGATCAGATTTTAGTATAACTTATATTCAAATCCTTAAAATTCAATGATAAGAGTCAATGTTATACAAATATTTTACAATTTTATGGTTTACGCCAATCATTTTACTTTTTTACTTTAGAAACAAAAAACGTGTAGCATTAGAGAGCTTTCAAGTTAGAAAAAGGTAATAAAGGAAGCTTCCCTTATGCTCTTTGTTTGAGTAGCAAGTGGTCAAGCTCGATCAATCTCATTCACTATGTGCCGCCAAGAACATTCTAATGGTGTGGAGGTGGAAAATTCATCTTTAATGCTTCTGACTTTTTTTATACTATAGTTTTTGCAATTTGTGTACTTAGATTTCCTTTCCTTTTACGTAAAACCGTATTCAAGCACAGTACACTAGAAATAAAATCCAGCAACGTGGGGAATCTGGGTGAATTGAATGAATGAATGTTTGAGGATAAGCATAATTATTCTTATCTGGTGACTGATACAGCATTTCACGCGTAACGATTTTAGCATTAAATTCTTTAATCTGAGACTTTGTTCTGTACATAAATGAGGCAAATACTATAGACAGACTTGCCTTATCTGTTTTAGATTTTGATGCCTATTACACATCCGTCCACTTTTAATTGACGTTTTAGAGTATTGCATACTTATTAAGAAGGTAATGAAAACAAAAAAATTTCTATAGAAATAAATGTATAATGACAAAATTATCCTTATAGTTTTTTGTGCAATAATAATTGTAAGAGATAAAAAGAGAGTGTATGTATGGATAAAACTGGAAAAAGATTATAAATGTTTCATTGAAAATCTAAAATGACAAATAATAGTGGACAAATAAATTTCCTAAAAAAACAAATAAAAGTGGACGGAGGGAGTAATTATTATCCATAATAAAGTTAAATTTATCAAAATAAAATAAAATTATCCATAAAGTTTTTTTTATTGTCCATGGTATCCGGAACTTCGTCCCGACTCCCGACTAATCCATCGCCCCGGGTCGCATACCTGGAAATGGCAGGTGAGGCTTCCAACAAGAATTTTTTCCATTCACAAAACTCGAACATGAGACCTTGCTTAAACGACAATAAGTCACTTACTAGTGTCAACCCTTGTTTTAGATACTACTAATTAATTAATTTAGGATACTACTCCAATGTTTTGTTTCTTTCTCCAAAATTAGAAACCATTCAATTATTTTGGATGAAGTTCGTCAATTGTAGTACTTGGGTAAAGACAGTGCGTGTCCTCACTTAAGAATCAAACTTTATGCATTCGAGAAAGAGAAAATGTCTTTGAAGAAATAATTTCGGACACAACTTATGGGCGCCAAATTAATTAAAGTGTATTAGCCTATTATGCCTCATTATTTTCATAACACTATTAGTACTGTTTAAGAAATCTTAATCAAAACCCTATGGTCTTGATGTATAAAGTGTCTAGTATTAGTCAACAATTTTCAAGTATTAACTTCATGGAGTACCGCATGGTAGGTTAGAAGTTATAGTAGTTGTTTCATTGATTCTTATGAAAGAATTCAAGAAAATTATTGAGTCAAAATTACATGAGTAAGAGATATAATAACTTAAAAATTTATTCAAAATACACTCTCATATACTTATATTTTCATTTTAATATATAGTAACTCTATGTTAACATGCAATAATTTTAAAATTAGAATAAATAAATAAATAAATAATAATTTTATTCACCTAATCACTGTGACTTTATTCTCATCTTTAGTGTGACTAGAGACATATCTAGACCAAAGATTTAGTAGCTAAAGGCAAAATTTAATAATTTTTTATTTACATTAAAAAAATATCTATCTAATTTTTTGCTCATTCTTAAACATTTTTAATAAAAGTTTACATATGAAAAAAATAAGTACTCTACTATGAAAGATAAAGAAAATACACATATACTTAATTACTATAATATATTATATTATATATCTATTATAATTTTTAAATAACTAATTAACTATAACATTAATTAATACAAATAATTTAAATTGAAAATTAGAGGGGTCAAATCAATAAATTAAAAGTCTTATAAAAGAAAACAAAATTTTTAGAAGGCCATATTGCACCCTTTTCCAGCAAGAGGATTATTCATCTCTCACTTTGATCACCGCACTAAATATTTAAGTTAACAAAATTAGTTTTTCACTTATTCCTTAACTATGCTATCAAAGTTGATAAAAACAAAATGGATGGAAATAATTTACCTGAATGAAGCATTAGTCATGTTGAGTAACAAATTGGAAAATAAAAAGAATATTCCTCTAATTCCGAGTACGTACAAATAGAAAGTTAACTTTATTCGTTAAAATATCCCATATCTTTTATTGAAATATGCTTTTTCTAATTATTCTCTTAGATCTCGATATTCTCATTTCCTTTTTATTATTAGTTTTAAGTTCCTGATCGATGAAATATATATATATATATATATATATATATATATATATATATATATATTATATTACATAAACAACATCAAAATTTATGATCATATAAACAAATATATATTGTGATTAAATTGGGAAATTTTTGAAAGATAAGTTTATACATCACAAATAAAAAAACATGTGTGCAAGAAGTGTGTAGTGGCCTAGTGGATTTTCATTCTTTGTACTTTAATATAAGAATCTCTACCATTTGTCATTCTTTCAACATGTAAGTCCAAAATGGAACACTTTAATTATTATCATTGTCGTCGGCATTACTTTTTATATTTTTATTTTCACATTAATATATATATATATATATATATAATGCTAGCGCTACACTGAAATAATTGAATTTTCTAGTACAGTGAAAACATATATATGTCAAAAGATAATAGTTTATGTTTGGATAATAACTTCTCTTGACACTTGAAAGTTATACTTTTTGTCCGTATTTTAATTTTCAACTCTTTTGATTTGTAATAGTTTATTTTCTTTAACTAATTAATTAAGTATTATAATGTAAGAAAATAAATACAATTTTCATATATGTCTTATATATTAATTATTCTGCGATAATGATAAACAATGAAAACACTTGTATGGGAACAGAAGTCACAAATTGTTTTGAATTGAAATGTCAACCACGCTTTAGGTTCTTAATTAGCATTGAGAATAATATATAATATATATTTATATGAATAATTCATCACTACATGGCAATTAGCACAACTATATATATCTTGAACCATATATATCAATCACTGCGTGTAAAGATTATTCTTGATTTTATGGTGTAAATTCATCACTACATGGGAAAAATTGATCATGGATTCCATTACATAAAGTTGAAAATTGTATACTTAGGGCTTGTATATATGTCTGGACAAATAAGGGCTTATTTATGTCCTTGAGTATAAATATTTTTTACAAATATCTTATGAATAAATATTTTATATGTAAATAAATAATAATATAATTATTTATTTTAAATATTTTTAAATTATTTATTGAATGTTATATATTTCTTGATATATAGATGTATTAATTGAGATGAATAATTTTATATAAGAATAAAATTTTAAATCATAGAAGCTTATACCAATTATTAATATTAAAATATAGAATTTTCACTCTTAGTCAAACATGTCTATTGATTTGTGTGATTTTTTAGTTAGTGAGTTTGCTGAGTTAAAGACTTTTCCTGATGTATCAATCTATAATTTAATGCATGTGTAAAATTACTTTACACTGACAGTAGATTGAAATTAAACTCTATATTTTTAATTATGATCGTTATATATTATTACTAAACAAAATTAAAAACCAGATTTAATCTTCTCATTAATTAGTATTTATCCATTCATGCTATAGTATTTATTTATTTATTTATTTTTATATACTGTCTGGTATAAGATTAGCAAATTACATGCATGCTTAGATCAACCTTTCTTAGCTTTTTGCTTGAGGAAAGGTTTCCAATATATATTTAGTAGGTCCCATTTGGAAGATCTCATTTGAAGAATCTAAATCTCCCATGCAATTACTCAAAGTCGTGGAGGTTCACCATCCATTGAACCGATCGAGTAGTATCAAAATTAAATTCCCAATCTCTCCTCTAGATTCTTATGTATGTATATGGGAACCCATCCACAACATTACAATGGGTCATATTAACCTAAACTTTGTGTATGTCATGTAGTAAAAAGTCAATATTCTTCTTCCCATTCACACACATACACAAAAAAATAAAAAAACTATCCATATACTCAAATATAATCAATTATTAACCAGTTTATTAAATGTTATATAAAAAACATTGATTGTTTATTGTTTAGGAAGGCGAAAAATTTTAATATTACAATATTGTATTAATTATGTTAACTACTATGTTAATGAATATTAATATTTATTGTACCTTAACACTATGCTTCTCAAAATGGTGGGCATTCCTTCATTTATATGTAAGCATTATATATATATATACAGTAATGTTACACGTACAACCAAAATACATTCAACTCTCATCCAACTATATCATTAATACATCTAGCCTCATTAAAGGAAATTAAAATCTCATTTACTCCCCAAAATTTCTCTCATTCTCCCAAATATCTCTCACTCCTAAAATCTCTCCTTTCATTCTAACAAAATTAGAAAACAAACACAAATTAAAATAAAAAAACAATAAAAAATAGGGGAAACACACACACAAAGACAACAATAAAAATGCAAAAAACAACACTGATTTTATTGATTCTTTTAGAACACACAGATTTTGTTGTTAGTATAAAAATAATATGTACTTTGCGTAGTAGTAGTAGCACACATCAATATAATAGCACGCATCAATACAATAACACGTATCATCTGTATAGTACCCATTTGTCTCAATACAATAGCACACATCATATGTATAGTACGTATTTGTCTCAATACAATAGCACACATCAATATGTTAAGAAAAATGAAAATAAACGGTGTCTGAGTCGAAAAAAAGAAAATAAACACACTTTAGACACGCATCTCACATTGTATTTCAAAAACACAATTATATATGACACACATTATCAATTAGTAAAAGCACACATTGAGTTCTAAGAAAAATAGCACACATCTTGACATATCATTTGACGTATTAAAAAGTAAATAAAAAAAAAAATTAATTGGTTGTCATTCTATAAAATATTACATAGGACATACCATTTATAAAACACGTGAGCATCACACATTAACATGTAGGTAAAAAGCACGCATTAACCTTTGGTAAAAAAACACACATACAAGAAAAAACAAAATGTAGCATGTCACGAATTCCAATTTTATCAAACAAATAATATATTATATATTAAAAAATTTAGCAGACAAAATAAAAAATAAGTTCTATTGTTACGCTACGCTTCATAGCAAAAAGAAACTAATGAAATAACACATTCTCACCATGTTATAGTACACAGGAACAACACACACAAGGAATAGGTGAAAGCACACATTTAAATATTGCTAAAAAGCACACATCCTGGTACGTTAAACATGGTTTGTTGAATAAATGGATATATATAAAGTACACAATGTGGTATTTTCTTTTCCCGTTTAATAAGTATTACTAAAATAATGAGCAATAGGCAAAAACAACTTTAATTTTATATTAGAAAACGGATATATATATCAAAATTCATAAAACTATATAAGCAAAGTGAACAAACATCCATGAAGAACACACTGCTGTAATGGGAAAATTAAGAATGTTCTTACCTGAGTCATACTCTCACTTAATTCCATCATGTGCTCTGCAAAAAAAGTCATTCCACAACTGCAAATGTGACTTGTGAATACAGCATGATATGATTTGATGAATCCTCAAACAATTTCTATGGTTTATGTGTATGATAAAAGACAAACAAACTAATTGAAATGAAATTATTCAACCCCATGATACTCTCTAAATTAATTATAAAAATAATTGCAGTCATTAAACGTGATATAATGTGAATTGTAACTGCTGCCCCTTAATTAAATTGGTATTAAGTGGTTTGTGCTATTATACATGTGTGTGGGCCCTCACCGTATAAAATACTAGTTGGATTAAGGTTGGATGTATACTAGTTATACCACCAACATTTCTCTCTCTCTCTATATATGAGGCTACCAACGGGGATATTTTCCATCCACAAGAATCGAACATGAGATCTTAGTTAAGAGACAACAAGCCGCTTACGACTTGAGTCAACCTTTGTTAGTTATGTAAGCATTATATATTTACACTCTTCAATAGTTCTTAATGTAAAAATTATTAAATTTGATCGATCTAACCATTAAATTATATGATATAATTATGCATATCAAATTTTATAAAAATCAAACAAAAACAAGCATGTATTTTAATAATTGGTATTTACTCATATTTCCAAAACCATATTATCCATCAAGGTAAATAATAAAGTGATATGATGAAATATTAAATATTTTTTAAATTGTATGAATTTCGATAAACTTAATAATTAAAGATTTTAAACAGTTTGATTTATATAATTTATACTAAAAAAGATTACTTAAGGGTGTAAGTTTTTTAAGCCCATTGATATGCAAAATGCATGGTTGCAATATCTTTTATTTTATTCTTTTGGTTAATATATTCCAATCTTTTCCCTCTCTTTTCCTTTTTGACCGTCTCTATCAATACAGCCAGATAGAGCCAAGATAAATTAAACCACTGAGATAATGAAATATATAATAATGGATCAAGTTTGCATTCCCTTTGACTTAAAAGTTAAAAGTGTATCTTTTTTTTTTTCTACAATCATAATCAGAATAATTCTCTAAAGACTTCTGTTGATTTCACATAGAGATGGAGTTGATAAAATTATACCAATATTTATCTTATCGATCATTATTCCCTTTGTTAAGTTCAAGGTGATAAACTGATAATTGTTTGAATCAAGTGGTAGAGTAGTGTTCTAATTTGATGAAGAAAAGAAAACAAATAGTTAAAATAAATAAATGATTAAAGATAATGAAAAAAAAAATGTGCATAACATGTATTATATGTTTAAAAAAAATGATGTTGAAACATGTAATATATATTATGCACAACATGTCATATATAGTTTGCATAATATACAATATACGTTGTACATATTATATATTATGTACAATCTATTAATTAACTATTTTTTTTTGTCGTATACCAAGATTTTTTCATGGATATCACACCATTACCTCCTTCAAATTGAGCCAATCTCAAGTCATCTTTGAGGACTCAATGTGTGTGTTTGAAATGATTAAATATGAAAATGAAATGAATTAAATTCTAAATCATTTCCATCAAAATCATCTAAAAACTCAAAAACACACAATCATCAACTCTATGAGAATTACAAATCAATTCATTTCTCTTTTTTTACAGTTCCAAACACACTCAATCGGACCTCCAGGAGGGATTTATCTACGAATTTTTTCCATAAACTAATCAATTCTCTCTCGTTTTTTTATTTGGTATGATTTGATCATGTTAATTTTTGTCATGATTTGATTCTTGTAAATATGATAGTTAGAGATAATGGGCCATAAATGGCTTGGCCCAGGAAGTGAATTATTATTAAGACAAAGCCTAAAATACATTTTTTTCAACCCAAAAATATAAAGAACGAAGAGCACGTAAACGACAAAGCGTAAAGCTTCTCTGGGCACCGTTTCATAAACACTAGTGTCGCTGGAGAGTGAGTTCCAGAAACTGAAACCCCTAAAAACCAAAAACCCACTCTCCTCAGTCCTCACTACTCTCTCTCTCTCTCTATTTTTTCTTCCCTCGTTCGTTCCTCAAAATCAAAAAACCCTCTCTCTCTCTCTCTGTGACTTTGAGCTTCAAAGAGTAAGAAGAAGAAGAAGGAGAAAAAGAAGAAGAAAATGTCTGTGAGAGTTTTGAACCCTAACGCCGAAGTTCTGAACAAATCGGCGGCTCTTCACATGAACATCAATGCCGCCAAGGGCTTGCAGGATGTTCTCAAAACCAATCTCGGCCCTAAAGGAACCATCAAAATGTAACTACCTCTCTCTCTCTCTCGCTCTCTCTCTCTTCATTTCTCTTTCGCTAACTTTCTATATTCTCTGTATGAAATCAGGCTTGTTGGTGGCGCCGGTGATATCAAACTGACCAAAGATGGCAACACTCTCCTCAAAGAGATGGTAAGCTGCTGTTTTTTTTTTCTTCATTTTTCTCGTTGTTTTGGTGTTCTGATCTCATGTTACGAGGATGGTGCGGCGCGTTTTTATTTCGATCTAATATAAACTTATGTTATATATGTTTTTTTTAATATTTGTGATTGTGCGCGTTTAGATTTGCTTATTTTGAGTTTAAAATAGCGTATAATCGAAAGTTTCTCCGATGCTTTTGTAAAAAAAATGATTGTATCTAACGATTAATGTAATGCCAAACATGACTGAGCTAGAAATGGTTTTTCCTTTTGTTATCTGTTTTCTACTTTTTGATTTTTTTTGGGAGTGTTGATGTTGTAAGGATTGTTGGTGTGTGTGCAGCAAATCCAGAATCCGACGGCTATAATGATTGCTAGGACAGCGGTGGCACAGGATGATGCTAGTGGAGATGGCACCACTTCCACTGTCATCTTCATTGGTGAGCTTATGAAGCAATCTGAGCGTTACATTGATGAAGGTACTATCAATTTCTGACACTGCTGCTTGTAATTTTGCTCCTATTTGGCAATGAAGCTATGTTATAGGTTGCAGATTCACCTTTTGTGCAATGTCCATTGCATGCTGGTAATTGAACATTGTCGATTTAGTCCCTTTTAAGTATTGGGTGCATGATATTTGGTACAGTATACAGATCTCAATAATTTATGAGAAAATCAAATGCTCACAACTTTGTTATGATTTTGCATTTTTTTTCCCATGTTTTCGTTCACGACGTAGTCATAATGATTTGAGGATTATAATCGACTAGGTATGCATCCACGTGTGTTGGTAGATGGTTTTGAGATTGCTAAAAGAGCAACACTGCAATTCCTTGAGAAGTTTAAGACACCTGTTGTAATGGGTGATGAGCCTGACAAAGAGATTCTCAAGATGGTAGCAAGAACAACCCTAAGGACAAAGGTAAATCTTATTTCATTAATTTATATCTTTGTTGTAGCTCGTGCTTTGGTTTAGCAGACTGAATGAATCAATGAACTCATACACTTCTCATTCTCTAGATAGTTTTCACTAAGCATTACATTTTTTTTAATTTCCTTTTTTGTTTGCAGCTGTATGAGTCTCTTGCAGATCAACTGACTGATATAGTTGTTAATTCGGTAAGTGCACATTGAGCTGCTGAAATTTAGATCTTTGTAAATTGGTTATTTGAATAAACATTTTTTGTATTTAGTGGACATTTTACTATTCGGTATTTAGTAAATTTTTGTTTTGCTATTGCTAGGTTTTATGCATCCGAAAGCCTGAGGAACCAATTGATCTCTTTATGGTGGAGATCATGCACATGCGGCACAAGTTTGATGTTGATACACGTCTGGTATGTTATACAATTTTAGGCACTCATTTGCTAAATGTGTTGTTATCTGTTCTTTATACAATTTTGATTATTGTCCTAATTGTCGCATTACACGTCTTCATCTGGGATGTTATTCCATTTCCATCTGTTTTACTTCTTTCAAATTGAAATTGCTACCACAGTATTACTAAAATAAAATTGGGACACACCTACCTAGAAGTCAACTTAATTTACTACGGTGATCCTTCATTTTTTTTAGTTAATATATAAATTAGTTAATTAGTGGTTTTTCTTTCTCTAGGTTGAGGGTCTTGTCCTTGATCATGGTTCTAGACATCCTGACATGAAGCGACGTGCAGAGAACTGCTATATCTTGACTTGCAATGTGTCTTTAGAGTATGAGAAGAGGTAATTGAGCTGATATTTGCCAATATCTTCTTTCGATTCATGTTACTCATGCAAGTGCATGTACATACATATATGGTTCTTCTTCACCTACTGTTTCCAAATTTTAACATATGTTTGGGCATTGTTTGTGGGACTGACGAAATGAATATTTTCTCCTCAGTGAAGTCAATGCAGGTTTCTTTTACTCAAATGCAGAACAGAGAGAAGCTATGGTTGCAGCTGAAAGGCGTCAGGTTGATGAAAGAGTTAAAAAAATCATTGCACTGAAAAATGAGGTAGAAAATATTTGCTTTTGTTTTTGTTTGGTTCTTATGATTTGCTTCGGTCATAATTTTCTTTCACTGTCTTATTAAGTTGCCTCTGTACTTTTTATGTATGTAGGTTTGTTCTGGTAATGATAGCAACTTTGTTGTCATCAATCAAAAAGGAATCGACCCCCCATCACTGGATCTGCTTGCAAGGGAGGGAGTAAGTAACATAACTTTATCTTCAAAAGTTGTGTATGTTTTCAATATTGTGATGATGGGCACTTTAATTGTATGTTATTTGTTGGAATACCAGAATGTGCTAATCACATGTTGCTAATGTGCTCAGTCTGACACTAATGTTCCTTCTCTGTTATCCTGTCTGCTGATCTTTTTAATTTGTCTGTTAGATAATTGCACTTCGAAGAGCAAAGAGGAGAAACATGGAAAGACTGGTTTTGGCCTGTGGAGGAGAGGCTGTAAACTCTGTAGATGATTTGACTCCTGAATGTTTGGGCTGGGCAGGGTTGGTATATGAGCATGTTCTTGGTGAAGAGAAATATACATTTGTGGAGAATGTGAAGAACCCTTTTTCCTGCACAATCTTGATCAAAGGTACATTGTCCTAACACCTATAGTGAGTTTGTGAAGTATATCATTTTGTTATTATTAATCTTAATGCTGTCATTATTGTACAGGGCCTAATGACCACACAATTGCTCAGATCAAAGATGCTGTTCGTGATGGTTTGAGGGCAGTCAAGAATACAATTGAAGATGAATCTGTTGTCTTAGTAAGACTTCTTGTTCAATAAATCTAGAAGTTATTTGATACCTGTCTGGTCCATACTATATCCCTATTGTGTGCTTGAGCTGATAAATTGAGCTAATGGGGAGAAGAAGGATATAGTTTATATGTTTTAGCCTTTTAGGTGAAACGATTTTGTTCTGTGACATAGTCGATTGAAGTTTCAAGAGTTATATCAATGACTGAATATTTTAGCTTGAAGTTGAATCCAGTTGTTTGGAATGGATAATAATGGAAAGGGAACAGTACAACAACAATGACGTTATATACTAGGAATTATGCTGCTATATTCTGATACTAGTACTTTATAGTTTATAGAATTTGTACATTCTCCAACAAAGAACTGTGGTTTCTACTACGTTTTTTATCATGTTGATTGTGATAGACTTGACTTGCTTCTCTTTTCCCATGTTTCAGGGTGCTGGTGCATTTGAAGTTGCTGCTAGACAATATCTGGTGAATGAAGTTAAGAAAACAGTTCAAGGGGTAATATGAATGTCTTAGGTTTTCCATGTTTTTCTTTGCTCTTCTTGTAAGTGATGTATTTCAACACTGATGCTTGTAACATTTGAAACAGCGTGCGCAACTTGGTGTTGAGGCTTTTGCTGATGCACTTCTTGTGGTGCCTAAGACGCTTGCTGAGAACAGTGGGCTTGACACTCAAGATGTGATTATTGCCCTTACGGTAGGCCTCTCTCAACTTGATTATTGCACTTGACTTCCCTAAATGCAATTTTGTGATTGAGATTGACACTATCATATTATCATTATATTTATATCTGCTGAATGCTGTTTCAGGGAGAGCATGACAGGGGGAATGTTGTTGGATTGAGCCAACACACTGGAGAACCCATCGATCCGCAAATGGAGGGTATTTTTGACAACTACTCGGTGAAACGTCAAATCATAAACTCAGGGTATGTTTAAACACATTCACAGGCTAACCCTGGTCACTACTCATCCACATTTAAGTTGGAAAGAATTTTAGCAAAATCTTTCATATCTGCACCAAAACTATTCATTCATATGCTTTTTGGTTAATGATATCTACATGTCTCTTATTTGTCCTTGCTATATATATATGCAGGCCTGTAATAGCATCACAGTTGCTATTGGTTGATGAAGTAATTCGTGCCGGGCGCAACATGCGGAAGCCAACTTAAGATGTTCTTTCTTATCAGAAGCTTCTCTTTTGATTTGGGTGTGCCATCAAGTTCGTTATTTCATTATATAGTGCCAACAGCGTTCATCGGGATTGTTTTGAAGCTTAACTTGGAAAATGAACCAGTGTTTTCTTTGGTTTTATCCGTTTTATACTCTTGTTTTGTCAAGGATTTTGTAATATAAAGTCTACTACTTGGCCCGTTTTTGGTCTATTATTCCGTTTGGGCATATCTGTGACCATAGTTTATCTAGTAGATTAATTTCAAAGAATGCTTTACCTACGAAACTTGCCTTAGTTTTAACTCACGAGCAATTTTTATCTTTATCTCTTTTTTATCTTTTTGAAGTACAATATCGGGGCTTTGGTTTCTCTTTTCTAAAATGACTATCATCTTGTATTTTTCCATGAAATAAATGTCTCGCATTGAACTAGAGTTGTAATTGAAGTTCACAATTGACTAAATCCTTATTTGTCTTTATAAACTTATATGGTATAAACTTTGAACAGCTATATGCTTTGCCTCTAGATTTTGATCGAAGAATGCCAGGAGAAAGATGTGGTGAAAACAGATTAATTATCCAACTACAGAAAAAAGCGGCTTTAAATTATTCAAGCTAATTGGTGCCAAAAAATCCATGAGAATGATGCCTAAATAAGTAACGACCTTGAACTTTAAAATAACCTTAAGTCCTCACTTCAATTTCAACAAGTACTAAAATTCCAAACTGCATGAATAAGCAAAACTCATCCAGGAGTTCTTTTCACTCATCATGTCCTCCTATTGAATACAAATTCCAGAAAGATTTACAATCACAACAATGGTTCCACAGCATCATACATCAGTTGATCAGCGGCGCTTTTGTATCGTTATTGAAGTGAACTAGGCTAGATTCGAGCAGAGCCTTCCCCACCTTGTTGCACCATGTATTCTTTCTTCATTTCCTCCAAAACCGCATCATTGGTGCTGTAAAAAAAAAGGGGATACAGAACAGAAATTTATAGCCATAAAGGTTTATCACTTCAATTCCAGCATTGTAGAACATATAATATCAAGCTTATAACAATGCCCAGGATAATGATAGTGCCAATGACAAAGCAAGTCAACAAGAGAAACAATCATGATAAGCATCATACTTACCAACAAATAATTAATGCTAATAATGACCAATATATTTGCTGATTATTAGAGACAGAAACAGAAAATTGAAAATTTAATAAGTTTTACTTATATTTTGGAAAAAGAAAGAAAAGAATAGAAATCTCCAACCTGTTGACCAACCAAAAAAAAAAAACAAAAACAACAGCCCTAGAATCAGGTATATATCATATGGCATAATATCTCATACACATGACTTGTGTGTTTCATAATGAAAAGAAAGAAAATAAGAAATCAAAAAGAACTATTTGGGATACTGAAGCATCCATTGGGTTACACAAATCAAGTCATGTAAAACCAAATCAGGCTTAGAGTCATGTTCAAATGACATAACACTAACTATAACTATTGAAACAGTTCCATCTTATTCAGTAAGTATTTCACAATCTCAGATCACAAACACTAATACTAGCTGCAAATTGCATTTACTAGTGTTAACCACTCAAATCATGTCACATTCGTTCCAACTGTTTATGGCACAATATCACCAATTCACCAAGGTCAGGTTGAAAAACAACGATATTTCACAATTATCAATAAGAAAATTGGAGTGAAAAAGAATGAAATGAAATGAGATATTTACAATTGGTGAAGGCAATCATTCAATTCTTTAGCTTGTTTTCGACACAGCCAAACAACACTGAATGTTCTCCCAGATGCGCATTGAGCAAACTTTGAAGTGTATTGATCACACTCCTTCAGCGCCTTCTGCTTCATTTTGCTTCGCAAAGCTGCCAAAAAAAATAAAATAATCATAACAACATAAATTTGATGAGTTGAAAAAAGACTAAAAATAAAATTAGGGTTTATAAATGATGGATAAACCTTCTTCGACTTTCTTCTTGACGTGATTCTGGCGTGCCTCTTGTATGTACCCCATTTTCAGTTCTCTGATTCTTCTCCGATTCGCAATAACCCCCGACAGGGTAAGAGGAAACTCTCTTTCGGTTTTGTTGCACTACGAAAATGGTTTCTGTTTGGATCCGAATCGAACATACCCAGAAATCTTCTGGGCTCTTGGCCCAATATCTTACTCTACCTGCACTGTTCTAGTTGTTTTTCTTTTCTTCCTACTACCAAGAACAGTCAATATATCATGCCTTTATGCTACATTAAAATTGTATTAAAATATTTAAGTGATAATTAATATTAAATAAATATTTTTCATAAAATAGAGTTTAATTATGATGTACTTATATTGTCAACAAATTATATCCATTGATTTATGTAACTTTTTAATTAATGGATGGTTGAATTAGAGACTTTTACTTATATATCAATCTATAATTAGATGTATGCATAAAATTAATTTACATTAACTGACACTAGCCTTTGTTTTATGGTGTTTCTAGGAAAATTAGTCAAATTCCACATTTTAAAGCCTATAACCTTCGATTTCTTCTATATGTAAAAAAATCATGAAATTATAGAATTTGAAGTCTATAGACTTTGTTTTATGGTGTTTCTGGGAAAATTAGTGAAATCTCACATTTTAAAGCATATAGCCTTCAATTTCTATTATATGTTTAAAAATTATTAAATTACAGAATTTGAAATTTATAACCTTTATTTTATGATGTTTCTGGAAAAATTAATGAAATCTCACAGTTAAAAGCCTATATAGCCTATGAAACTCCATCAAATAACTATTAAAACGAGAGAGGGGTGGAGTACAACTTTAGGAATTAGGACAATGGTTATTAGTAAAAAGTAAAAACTAAGAAAAAGTAAAAATTAAGAAAAATAGAGAAATTTTTTTTATTAATACACTTGTTAGAAAGTAAAATAGAAAATTTTTTATATCTTTTATGTAATAAACTCAACCTAATAAAATTGATTATATACTCCCTCCGTTCACTTTTAATTAACGTTTTAGAGTATTGCACACTTATTAAGAAGGTGATTAAAACACATAAATTTCTATAGAATAAATGTACAATGATAAAATTATCCTTATAGTTTTTTGTGCAATAATAATTGTAAGAGATAAAAAAAGAGTGTATGTATGGATAAAACTGGAAAAAGATTGTAAATGTTTCATTAAAAATCTAAAATAATAAATAATAGTGGACAAATAAATTTTTTAGAAAAACAAATAAAAATGGACAGAGAGAAGGTGATTGGAAGCCACGTGACAAAGTTACCAACAAAGAAAAGACTAGCAAAGCCAGCAGCAGCAGCAGCTACCATTTATTGACTTGCGTTGGGCGTTGGGGGTAGGTAGGTACAATCCATCCATTAGATTGGAGACAAGTCACGTGCTTTGCTTTGATTATCATTACTCAGCATCATCTATCTGATCTTCACAACAACAAATGAACTGATTGAACTACATTAAGATCTCTCTTTTTATTTCTTTCTTATCATATGATCCTCCTAAATTCATAAGGAGAGATAGATATGTCGGAAGCAGTGGAAAACAAGCAGGTGCTATTCAAAGGGTACATAGATGGAATCCCTCAAGAATCTGACATGCAACTCAACCTCTCCCACATCCACCTCACCCCTCCACCTCAAGGCTCTGGATCAATCCTAGTCAAGAATCTTTACCTCTCTTGTGACCCTTACATGCGTGGTCGCATGCGTGATTTCCATGGATCTTATATTCCTCCTTTTCTCCCTGCCCAAGTATGTTTGTTACCTTTCAGTTTCCTTTTTACTGTGATTCATTGGTTTACTTGATGAATTGTAATGAGGGACACGTGACTATTTTATGACCACACAATAATAATTACTGAGTATCGGTACCTATGAATGAATTTTATAGGGTACTGAATAAATCATGAGAAAAATATTGATCTTGCATAGAAAAATATTTAATTGGAATGTACATGTAGCAGAAATCATGAAAGTTTTTAGATAACATGAAGAAGAGCTGTTAGTACTTTTTAGGAAGTTGTTGGTTCTGTTACATTTTTGTAAGTAATGATTGAAAAGGATCACTGATATTCCTTATTTGGTGAAGCCGCTTGAAGGATTTGGTGTAGCTAAAGTTATACACTCTGATAATCCGAATTACAAACCTGGGGATTATATTTCTGGCTTTACTGGTTGGGAACAGTATACTTTGATACAAAGAACTGAGCAGTTAAGAAAAATTCAGCCAGACGATCGTGTTCCTCTCTCCTTCCATGTCGGCCTTCTCGGTATGATGCTGTTACTCTTGATTCTGTATAATGGCTATACTTGTTTCCTTTTAATATGACATCAGATTTATGTATCATTGTGCTGGTTGCTCTCTATTCTGTTCACAGTTATTGTTGGAGAGTAAAATTGTTGTTTAGGATTTATTTGATCAAGTTCCTACCACTAGGAATCCTAAGGGTGACACTTGTTCCCCCAAATTTGAATCCATGACCTCGCTCTAATACCACTTATTGGATAAGCGTCTACCACTAGACCAAAAAGCTATATCTGTTAGAAACGGTGCAACTTTATTTCCTCATAGTCGGAACCACATCTAGCTAGAGAGGTTGCATATGTGACAAGCTCCATGGATCGGACGATTAAGATCATCAAATCCTAAGGGTGGTGCTGACCAAATAAATCCAACATGATTATTAGTGTGTTTTTAGGTGATCAACAATAAAACAGTTTTGAGTTGTTGAAACTTGAAAGTGTTTAGGATCTTCAGTCAAGTTATTCACTCATAGGCCTAACATTGTATCAGGCCATTGATAAAATAGGATAACACCATTTTATAAGTAGTTATTTATTTCAAAATCAAGGTTGGTATTCAGGGAATCCCTTAATTTATAAGGCTTAGTTTTAAGTGAATGATGGGTGGAATGAAGTATCCTTTTTACAACAGAACTTGAAAATCCTCTGTCAATACAGGATTTAATGTTTTTCTCTGTTTCTGACATATTTCTCCCCTCTTGTACTTATGATCCAGTTGATACATTCCATAAACAATTAACCTTGTCATATATTCTTTTTAATTTCGTAGGTATGCCAGGTTTTACTGCATATGCAGGATTTTATGAGGTCTGCACCCCTCAAAAAGGAGAATATGTTTTTGTATCTGCGGCATCGGGTGCTGTAGGTCAGCTTGTTGGCCAACTTGCCAAGCTCTATGGATGCTATGTAGTTGGAAGTGCTGGCTCAAAGGAAAAGGTCAATTTCACTAATTATTTGTTGCCCGATTATCAGATTCTTGACGATCGTGTGTGTTCCACTATGCGATTGTAGAATTGATTTCAAATAGAATTGATTTTGAAGTAAAATGATTTATGTTTGGCAGTTCCTCCAAAGTGTATCTGACATAAAGTAATAAAAATTAGCTCTAGAGACAAGAATTGATTCTAAGTCGTCCCAACCTGAAATCCAAAATACACTAGAATTATGGAGACACATGGATGCTTACTCGAATATCTGGACCCATCATAATTTAGTTGAGTTGCTCAATGAATCTTTTATACAGGTTGACCTTCTAAAGAACAAGCTTGGATTCGACGAAGCTTTTAACTACAAGGAAGAGTCAGATTTGAATGCAGCTCTACAAAGGTACACATCATGCTTTACGATTATATATATATATAGTTTTGAACTCTTAACAACTGTTTATAGAAATTAAAATGATCCTCAAATGTCAAAACCATTTAGTTTATGAATAAAATAAGGTTCAATTGATATATCTGCATTTCTCACTCGCAATGTAATAAGGGTTGAGTCTCTAACTATTTGACCTTAGCAGTTACAGATTAGAATTAGTTAGTTAGTAATAAACAGTTAGAAAAGTTTGTGTTAGAAAGTTAGTTAGTTGGTAACAGCGGTTTTTTGTCGTTGTGCATGACTTCCAAAACCAAAACTCAGGACATTGTTTTCCCTGACAGGTATTTTCCACAAGGAATCGACATCTACTTCGACAACGTGGGTGGGGACATGCTCGATGCTGCAATCCTAAACATGAGGATTCATGGAAGGATTGCGATTTGCGGGATGGTCTCTCAGCAGAGCCTTTCCAAGCCGAAAGGGATCTACAATGTAATGAATCTCATTTCAAGGCGCATCAGAATGCAGGGTTTTCTGCAGAGTGATTACTTGCACTTGTATCCGCAATTCTTGGAACTTGTCTCAAATTACTACAAGGAAGGAAAGATTGTGTATATTGAAGACATGAATGAAGGCTTGGAAAGTGCTCCATCTGCTTTATGTGGCCTCTTCCATGGCAAGAATGTCGGTAAACAAGTCATTTGTGTCGCCAAGGAATGATTTTTAGTCATTCGTGTCGCCGCCGAGGAATGATTTTTTTTTTCTTCTTTCCCTAGATGAAGCTCACTATGTTGTAAACACTCATTGGAAGATTTTGGATGAACTTGAACTGCATGATCTTAGTTTCTACTAAAAAATTTTGAGTATATTTAAATTGTTCCTAAGATTAATGGTAATAATATTTGGCTTATCCTTTGCATAGCTCAAAATCATGGTTTGAGTAAAGGCTTCTTTGTTATAGATTTTGTCGAAACCATGGTTTTTGATTGAGTTCTCAATAGAAACCAAAACATGTTATAAGGTTTGGTTCAAATGAGAAATTGAGAACTACAATGGAAGAAAAAAGAAACTATGAAAGGAAAAAGAGCTAGCAATATTGGTTTCAAAGATTTCTCTAGTATGTATGTGCTTTTTAATTGAGCTTTATCATCTGTTCTTTAGGATGTGTTTTGTTATGGGATAACTTTTAATGAAACAATTTTATAATACTGATTAGTAATTTTAAAATAAAAACTATAGACTTTAAAATATTGAATTACATAAACTTTTTACATAAACTTTTTACATATAGTAAAAATTGAAGACTATATATTTTAAATTGTGAGATTTCACAATTTTCTTTATTGTATTATAAAATAAAGACTATAACCTTTAAAATATTGAATCACATGAATTTTTCACATATAGTAGAAATTATAAGATGTATAATTCAAAAGTTGAGATTTCACAATTTTTTGATTGCATTATAAAATAAAGACTATAGACTTTAGAATATTGAATCACATGAAATTTTTCTATATATTAGAAATTGAAGGCTTTATACTTCAAAATATGAGATTTCACAATTTTTTCGGTTGTCTTATAAAATAAAGACTATAGACTTTAAAATATTGAATCACATGAATTTTTCACATATAGTAGAAATTGAAGGCTATATACTTTAAAGTGTGAGATTTCACAATTTTTTTGTTGTCTTATAAAATAAAGACTATAGACTTTAAAATATTGAATCACATGAGATTTCCACATATTGTAGAAATTGAAGACAATATACTTTAAATTGTGAGATTTTCATAATTTTCTTGGTTGTATTATCTATTACTACTTATGAAGAGAATTTTCAAAAAGTTACTTTACTTTTTGTCTCTACGTAACATTCTTTCTATTCATAATACTTTTTCTCTGCGTAATATTGTTTCTCTTAATAACACTCTTTTTCTATGTAACACTCTTTCTTTATATAACACTTTTTCTTTTCGTAAGACTCTTTCTCTATGTAACACACTTTATTTTCATAACATTCTTTCTTTATGTAACACTTTTTCTACTGGTAACACATAAGAAATTAATAAATATCAGTTTCATTCATTATACTCTTTTCTAGAAACATTTTTCCTTGCAGAATATTATTTTCTTACGTGACACTCTTTCTCTACGAAAATACTCTTTTTTTTATTAAATCAATAAAAAAGCAACTTGACAGACACGTACGTCGAATCCCTAGTATATGAAAGTTTAATTATGAAAATTTACCTTCCATTACACAACAGATAGTAGATTAAACTACTCATTAAAAAAGATTAAACTATATTTTCTCACCTTGTTTCATTTAAAAATAAAATAAGGTCAAACTAATAAAATAATATATGTAAAAATATACAAAATATTTTTCAATTTAAGTATTATTTTGGAAAAATCTCATTGGTCTAGTCTATTTAAATAAAAATATAATAATAATAATATCAAGTTAATATCTATTTAAATCAATCTAATTTAATTAATTGATACTAAATTAAGATAATATAAATACAAAGTATTGTTTACACATAAAATTCAAGCGCGGTGATTGATGGTCAACTCTAGGATGGAATCTCCGCCAAACCATTGCGTGTCACTTCTCTATTGGACCTCTTTCTTTCATATTCTCTCTCCTCTCTCCCTCTATAAATACATCGATGCTACTCAATTTCCAATTCTCCGATTCTAATTTCTAATATACTCACACTCTCTCTCTTTGTCTCTCTCCCCTTTCACAGGTTCCTCTCTTCTCTCTCTCATAATTAGCAGTTTCAATTTTTCAACTCTTCTTAGGGTTACGATTTTTGTTCCTCTCTCTCAATTTTCTTTGTTTCTTCCTCCTAGCTTCCAATCTCCGAGATCTGCATCTTCTAGTTTTTTCTTATTTCCTTTTCCGAAAAACAAAATTTAAGGTTTTAATATTCCTGAGTTTTTGGTTGGTTGGTTTTGATTACATCTGCTAAGACTTAGATTCGTGCGTTCTGCATCGTGATTCCGTTAAAATTCCAGAAATGGATTTCATAATTCTGGAAATTTTAACAAGTGATGCAAACTAAGCTTCGACTAAACGCCATATCTAGCTTTTTTCTTCAATTGTATGGTTTTAACAAAAAGTGGTATATGTGTGTGTGTGTATATATATATATATATATATATATATATTCGATTGACGTAGTTTTTGGACTATAAACTGAGGACACTCCTATTTTTTTTCTTGGTTTGAAATTTTCTAATTTGCAGTATTAATTTGGTGAAGAAACTCGCGAATCGAGAAAATGGCAGAAGCATCTCGCGAGGAGAACGTTTACATGGCGAAGCTTGCGGAGCAGGCCGAGCGGTACGAGGAGATGGTGGAGTTCATGGAGAAGGTTTGTTATTACACAAAAATTATTGACTTTGTTATTAAATGAGTTAGTTTCTGTTATTATTAGGCATTAGTTTACACTTTTCAGCCATGATAATCCTGTACATATCTGGAAAAGTATTAGTTTACAGTATGAGACTAGTATTCCAGAGTGAACTCATCTAAATGTATGCGTATGTCTCATGACTTTGTTAAGAATTTAATTTTCACGCACTCTTGGTGTAAGAGTTACACAGAAAATTTTAGCAAAGTGTTTGATTTAGCCATCCATTAGACGTGCAAATAGAATGTGTGATTGGATAATAGTGTAAAATTCTTTTAAGATTGCTTCACAATTAATCTGTTTATGTTAATGAAGGTTCAGAGTGGTTCATTCTCATTATTTTTTAACATGTGATAAAGGTTGCCAAGACTGTGGATGTTGAGGAGCTCACTGTTGAAGAGAGGAACCTCCTCTCTGTTGCTTACAAGAACGTGATCGGTGCAAGGAGGGCTTCATGGAGGATTATCTCCTCCATTGAGCAGAAGGAGGAGAGCAGGGGCAATGAGGACCATGTTGCTATTATCAAGGAGTACAGGGGAAAGATTGAAGCTGAGCTCAGCAAGATCTGTGATGGGATTTTGAACCTCCTTGAGTCTAATCTTATCCCATCTGCTACTGCTGCTGAGTCTAAAGTGTTTTACCTCAAGATGAAGGGTGATTACCATAGGTACCTTGCTGAATTCAAGACTGGGGCAGAGAGGAAAGAAGCAGCTGAGAGTACTTTGTTAGCTTATAAGTCTGCTCAGGTATATTACTACCTTGTGTTTGTTTTTGGCTGTATGAGTGTCCTGATTATAGTTTGAAGCATGAAAACTTAGTTTTAACTCATTTTAAATGTGTTTTAGCTTTGGGTTAGTCTGAATCATGGTTAGAAGGATGCAAACTGAGTTTACAGTCCTTTTAATTTGAACATGTCTGGCAAAATCATGTTGATTTTCATTTTAACTCATGGTTTTTAGTGTCAAATCATGTTGAGTTGCCAGTTTGCCTCATTGCCACTTTGCAGTAGTTGCTTATCTCAAAATTTGTGATTCTTTGATGCAGGATATTGCTCTAACTGAAATGCCCCCAACCCACCCAATTAGGTTGGGTCTGGCACTCAACTTCTCTGTGTTCTATTATGAAATCCTTAACTCACCAGATCGTGCTTGCAATCTAGCGAAACAGGTATCTAGATATGATCTAAAGGCTGATGTTTTTTTTTCTTAATAATTCATTGCTTGTGTTATATTTCAATGAATGGATAAATTGTATTCATGTGTTAGTATAGACCTCAATTATCAATGGCATTGTGATAGTTTAAAGTTTAAACTGATCTTTTTATCAATGGGTTGGGCTGAAGACCTCCTCAAGCATGCTTATTAGAGCGTATATTAAGCGCTTCCACTATCATGCTGTGATGTGTCTAAAGCCTCTAAAGAATGCACTGTTCTCTTATTGTGCATTTTGTTACTTGTTAGTCTCCTTTCTCTTCCCTTTAGTGACTTGTGAAAAATGCTTGTATGTGGCAGGCATTTGATGAGGCAATTTCCGAGCTTGACACATTAGGTGAAGAGTCATACAAGGACAGTACATTGATCATGCAACTTCTTAGAGATAATCTTACTTTGTGGACATCTGACATCACGGTCTCTCTCTCTCTTTCCCTCCCTCCCTCCCTCCCTCTCTCTCTTTATATATGCATATGGTTTTATTTGTTCTTTTATAAAATCAACACTAAAATCAATTTGTTTTTTGGTGTTAAGAACCAAGCTCACAATTGAAGTGTTTGAAACAAATCTAAACTTGTATTTGTCTAGATAACTTTCAATTGAGCTTCTTTTCTGTCTCCGGCTTTGTTGTTGCCCTTTAGTAGTAGTCTTGGTGTCAGGATCTTGTATCCTCAAAATCACTTTGCATATGTTCTTACTGAAGATCTAATGGATAAAGATAAACGTGCCTATGCTGTCTACTTAATGCATTGATAGCTTTTATGTATATTTTGCATTTAAATTGGCTGTTTTCCAATGTTCTCTCCCAGTCCACGTGGTGCTGAGATGATATTTGATTTTAGGTCTATTTTGTTTTTTCCCTGAACTTATTATTACTTGCATGTCCTCTTGATATTTTCAGGATGATGCTGGAGATGAGATCAAGGAAACATCTAAGCCACAACCAGGCGAGGAAAAGTAGTAGTATGTAGTAGTAGTAGTAGTAGTTTCCATTGGATATATCATATATTATTGTTCTGTACTTTACCTCTTTGGGATACCTTTAATATATAGTTTCCATGTGGGGTTATCATAGTAGGATTGTATTTATGGATTTTTCATGATTTCAAGTGCGGGTTGTGCCTTGGGGTTTCCAAATGTTTCAATGGATAACTATTGTACTATGTGCGTTCTTTTCTTGAGAAGAAGAAGAATGTTCCTTGGTTGTTTAGCGTTGTGGATCCATAACCATACCTACTTTTGAAGGGTTAATCCATTGTCTAGGACTTGTTTACAAGCTATATGAATATGACATATAAGAAAAATATTATGATATTCAAGTTAAACTCGTTTTCGAGTAAAATGACTTATCCACGATCTGTCATGACAATCAATTGCTGATGTATCTTTCATCAGTAAACAAGGACTAATTAAAAGCGTAGAGAAGTACTAAGATTGTTCATGTATTCTCGAGGTGTTCTTCTAGTTTTGTTTTGGTTTTCTTGTGTTAATATGCAATCAATGGAACCCTGCATATTAACCATAACATGAGTTTGGTTCAAAATTCGAACATACATTAATTAATGTGTAAAACAGTTTATATATAATTGGTTCTGTACATTTGTTTGCTACTCTAGCCAGACAGATATTGCATGCATCTAGTGGATACCATTCTTCTACGCTTTTGATGTTATCTTTGTTTGTCTTCAACATCAGCTATATATAATGGTGATAGTGACAAGAGCAGTAAATTGGTTCATTGAACTTTTAGCTGAGCAAGATATTGTTCAGCTACCCTTTCTCTTCATTAGATTAGACCAAGTATGCACAATGCGTAAGGTCCTGTAAATGAAATAAAGCAATAACATTTGACACAAACACCTTTGTCAAATGACTTATATTGCCCATTTCTATAGCTCACACAGTATGACATGAAGCAATAAACATTTGACACAAATGTAGATATATATTCTTCACTATTTCCTTAAAATTATTCAGAATCTACACTATAATATTGATTAATAATCTGACTAAAACAATATGAAAAAAAAGAAGCTAATCCAGCATATTAAATTATCTTAGATATTTTAGATACACGTAGATATTTTGGAGTCAACTGATGCATAAACACATAAGTGGGGAATTCGCGGCCCACCCACCCAAAGAAAGACGCATTAATTTAATTCCAACAACAAGGGCAAAATCGTCCACACACTAGGAAATTTTGCACTACCCTAGTAGTGAAGAGTGAATAGTGCGCACACTCACGAAGCTAAAAAACATGGTATGCTTCTGCGTTTGCTAAGAGTAAGAGGAACGATATCCTCTTTTGCTTCATCCAAACGCGCTTTTCTTTCTTCTGCTTCTGCTTCTGCTTTTTCTCATTCCATGGCCGCCACCGAAGAATCGCTTCGTAAGGCACTCGCCGACAAGCAATCCGCCGTCGACTCGCAGGGAAACGCTGTCCGCGCACTCAAGGCCGCTGCTGCACCCAAACCTGACATCGACGCCGCTTTGGAGGCTCTCAACGCGCTTAAGCTGGAGAAGTCCGCCGTCGAGCGCCAGCTCCAGGCTTTGCTCACCGACGCTGGCGCCGCTGGTGATGGAGGACTCAGCAGGGAGGCGTTCCGTCAGGCCGTCGTGAACACGCTCGAGCGCCGCCTGTTCTACATCCCGTCGTTCAAGATCTACCGCGGTGTCGCTGGACTGTACGATTATGGTCCACCTGGTTGCTCCGTCAAGTCCAATGTCCTCGCGTTTTGGCGCCAGGTATCCCTAATTGGTTCTATTTGGATTCTAACTATGTTGTTTCGATAATTGATTTATATTTAGTTTTAGCTTTTCAATGTTGAATGGTGAATGCTTAGCATTAGCATTGAAATTGTGGAATTTGCATGTTGTGTTTATTGTGAAAGGAATTGAAAGAGATGTGAGTTCTTTGGCATTGTTTGATTGATGCATGTTGATAGAAATTTAGTTATAGCTAGTTGAACTCCATGCGTATAAACTTCTCTTGTGTTTATTTGACATTCAGATGATCCTTTCTCGCTAAATTGGTTCGATTTGGCTTGAAATGATGTTACTGTAATAATGTATTGATGAAATTAGTTTCTTCTTTCTTTTTTTGTCATTGGATGGTTAATTTAATATATTTTGAATGTGGTAATGGAATATGCTAGTTGAGACTATTTTTTGATGAGATAATTTTGTTGTGCAAGAATTGGAAGAGATTTTAGCTATTTGAGATTGTTGATTCTGCATGTTGAAATGTTTTTGTCTAACCTGAAAGGCTGTTGTTTTGTGTTTGTTGTACAGCATTTTGTTCTTGAGGAGAACATGCTTGAGGTTGACTGCCCCTGCGTGACACCTGAGGTTGTCCTCAAGGCTTCCGGTCACGTGGATAAGTTTACTGACCTCATGGTTAAAGATGAGAAGACAGGGACGTGTTACCGGGCTGATCACTTGCTCAAGGACTTTTGCAATGAGAAGCTGCAGAAGGACCTAACAATTTCATCTGACAAGGCTGCGGAGCTTAAGCATGTGTTGGCGATGTTGGACGACTTCTCTGCTGAGGAGCTAGGTGCAAAGATTAAGGAGTATGGAATCACCGCTCCAGACACCAAGAATCCACTATCAGATCCGTATCCGTTCAATTTGATGTTCCAGACATCTATTGGTCCATCTGGCTTGAGCCCTGGGTGAGTGACTTTCCTGTCAAAGCTTCTAAATTTGCTACTCTATTGTTATATATGTGATGTTCTATGCATTTACTGTGGTGAAAATAATTATGTTTTGTTTTAACTTTGGCAGGTACATGCGTCCTGAAACTGCACAAGGCATATTTGTGAATTTCAAAGACTTGTACTATTACAATGGAAACAAACTCCCATTTGCTGCAGCTCAAATTGGGCAGGCATTCAGAAATGAGGTTGGTAATTCTTACCTTGTTTAGCTTCATAAATTTCTACATCTTTCTCTTTAAACTGGCTATCATTGTTGATTTTTTTTGGAACTGGCTCATGGTGTAGTAATACCAATTTGTGGATGTTAATTTGGTGCTTGTATGTGTAGATTTCTCCTCGCCAAGGCCTTCTCAGAGTCCGTGAATTTACCCTGGCAGAAATTGAACACTTTGTTGATCCAGAAGACAAATCTCATCCAAAATACTCAGACGTTGCTGACTTGGAATTTTTGATGTTCCCAAGGGAGGAACAGATGTCTGGCCAATCTGCAAAGAGACTTCGTCTTGGTGAAGCTGTTTCAAAGGTCAGTTTAAACTGTATTGGTTTCAAGCTTTCGTGTTGTTTTCTGCCCAAATTTTCAGCCATCCTTTATGACATACTATGAGCCTTTTTCTGATTCTAATTTTTTTTGTCAGGGAATTGTCAATAATGAGACTCTTGGTTATTTCATTGGTAGAGTATATCTTTTCTTGACGCGCCTTGGTATAGACAAAGAGCGGTTACGATTCAGGCAACACCTTGCCAATGAGATGGCCCATTATGCTGCTGACTGTTGGGATGCTGAAATTGAGTGTTCCTATGGTTGGATTGAGTGTGTTGGCATTGCAGATAGGTCTGCATATGATTTGCGTGCTCACTCGGTAATGACTCTTAATTAATTGTATTCAAGTGAAATGTTAACCAAATAGAATATATGGTATGTGCACGCCACTTGGTTTTACCATTGAAAAATTACTGGTTTTCTTTATCAATTAATACCCCAGCCATTTTCTTATTCATTTAACCCACCCCTTGAAGTTTGCTTTTAAGTATCTAGAGGGTAACCAGCGTTTGATTTCCAAATTGCATGGGGGGTTGAGTGATAACCAAAAACATGGGGCCGTAAGTTTTGAAATGGCTATACATAATTACCCTATATTATATAATATCATAACTAAATCAAATTCCAATCTTTTATCTTACTATTATCATTCTGTTGTTGTACTTCATTCTCATAACACCTTTGTATTTGATATTTCAGGAGAAAAGTGGGGTTCCATTGGTGGCTCATGAAAAGTTTTCAGAACCTAAGGAAGTTGAGGTACTGTTTAATGTTGATAGTGTGGAGTTATTGATTATACATGACTGGTCCCTTTAACTTAATCCAAAACCCTCAAAAGTCTCTGGTCCTCATTAATTGACTTGACATGTGTATGGTTTCAGAAATTGGTTATAGCTCCAGTAAAGAAAGAGTTGGGTCTGGCTTTCAAGGGGAGCCAGAAGAATGTGGTTGAAGCACTCGAGGTAATCGATAGTGTAATTACTTTGTCGTTTAATACCATGCCCTAAATAGCTACTCGCATTATATTTGACGAATGGATCCTTTTCTGGCAGGCTATGAGTGAGAAAGAAGCTTTGGATATGAAGGCTGCTCTAGAATCAAAAGGCGAGGTGGAGTTTACTGTGTGTACGCTTGGGAAAAACGTGACTATTAAAAAGAATATGGTGTCTATTCAGAAGGAGAAAAAGAAGGAGCACCAGCGAGTTTTTACACCATCTGTGATCGAACCATCCTTTGGAATTGGTCGGATAATTTATTGCCTCTTCGAACACTCTTTCTACATGAGACCAAGTAAAGCAGGCGATGAACAGTTAAATGTATTCCGCTTCCCGGCACTCGTGGCTCCTATTAAGTGCACAGTTTTCCCTCTGGTCCAGAATCAAAAGTATGAGGAGGTTGCTAAATTAATTTCCAAGTCATTGACTGTTGCCGGAATATCGCACAAGATTGACATTACAGGTTAGTCGAAAAACACGAAACTCTCATAAACACCTATGGTTGATGACATAACATTGAATATAAAATTTTAGAGATTTACATAGTGATAGAATCACAAACACTAGATGCTTGCATCCTTAATTGTGTGTTGGATTAATCCCAGTTTCCATTTATCGTTTAAAAATGTTGATAGGTACATCGATAGGAAAACGGTATGCAAGAACAGATGAACTCGGTGTGCCATTCGCTATCACTGTAGATTCAACAACTTCAGTGACCATTCGGGAGAGGGACAGCAAGGATCAGGTGCGCGTCGACGTCGATAAGGCTGCCTCTGTTGTCAAGGAGGTATCCGAGGGCCATAGGACATGGGAAGATGTCTGGTCAACTTTCCCTCACCATTCCTCTACAGCCACTGATGAATGATGAATTTCGCACCATCTTCTTGTTCTGTCTCTGCAGCACAAGTTTTTTGTTATGTTATTTGAAGCAGTGAATTGAACTATAGGGATATTATTATTATTATTATTTATTGTATCAATTATCAACTATATATGTTTCCTTGTTTCTTTGTTTGTTTGTTTGTTTTACAAACGGGCTTATTGACTCGCTCATTTTGCATCTGTTAATGATATAGAGATTTACTTGTTTTACATGTTTCAACTTTTATAACTGCTTCCTGAGGTTGCACAAAAGCAATTTTCAGATGATATTATAAGCCTTTTTAATATATTTAATGCCTTTTCAAGATAGGTTTTTATCGTTAGTTATAATCTAGAGGGTTAAATAAAATCTGGACATCGAAATAGTAGAATTTTCAGGAGCAATTGATAAGTTATTATCATGCTTGTGAATTAGAATTATCAATTTTCGCCTTTTATGACCAAAATTAAATTAGTTATTTTAGCTTCGTTGAGATTGGTCGACTTATTTGTGTGTTTTAAGTTAGGAATATTGGGTTTAAAATTTTTTATCTAATTAATTAAGTTAATTTTTTTTAGTGATTCCCTTTTTTTAAGGTCCTGAAATCTTCGGGTTTAATGGGTCAATCTAACAAGTAAACATAGTCAACTGGCCCATTAATCCCCTCTAACATTTTTGGTTATTCATTATATATATGCTTGGCAGGGATGCCATGATTTGTACAATTCCAAGCTCTGAGGAGACTTATATTAAAGTTCATAGGGTCTTAATAAGTATATATGGATTAAAATTGCTTCCCCATAGATTTCATACTTTCCCTCTCTTAAAAAGTGTGATATTATCCATGCAAGAGTTAGCTTGTGTACCAATTTGAATTCAATTCTCAAATTTCCTTTTTTGGTAAGAATTGGATAAGTTTGAAGATATGTTTTGACCCTATATTACGACGATCTTTCTTCTTCTAAATATTTTAACCAAAAAAAATTATAGTATCTTAATACATAAAAAAATGTAAATGGCATAAAGATGGAGGTAATGTAAATTAATTAAGAATATTGACATACCTATCATATTGACAAAAAAAAGAACAAAACCAAAAAAGAAAAAGCTTGTGTGATGATGTGTGTGGGATAAGGCAAGTTCTGTATAAAGAAATTTTCTGAATCATATATTTTCTGATAACGTGAGGAACTGGAAAATCATTATTTGGTGGGATGCACTAACTTCAGATACGTTGTTAGCTCTACCTTCTATCCTTTTTGTTAGGATTTGAGGTTAACAATTAGGGTTCTATTGACCAACCACTAAAATCAATTTTCATCCACAAAACATTTTGTGATAAAATTGCATTTGTCACTTCCTACTTCAAAAAATATAGGGAAGAGATAATATAGCTCAATATGATTTTAGACACTACTCGAGTCTTTTATTTCATTTTGGTATTTGCTTTTATCATTTCTGACAAAAAAAAAAGAAGGAAAGAAAAAGATTTGATTTATTTATGAGTTGGAGTGTAATGGGTTCCAAGATTTCTTTCAACTGATAAGAGGCATGACATGTTGTCCCTAGCAGAGGGGAAACTGACAGGTATTTTATGTGGTGTTTATGGATACAACAAATAAATTACCTTTTTTTAAAAAAAATTATTTATACATATGAAATATCATACATTATAACGACATTTAATCTCTCATCCTTAATTTAAATTCTCATATAAAATTTCTAACTTATTTATTATTAATCTTGATAGATATCTCATAAACAACAAATTTTGAATGTAAGAATAGCATTACCATTTTAAAAATAATTGTCATATGAAAATTTTTTTGACCTTCGATGAACATTTTACTTACGGTTAAACATACAAATGCTATATTTATCGATATATAAATGCTTGTGGCACAAAAAAACCAGCCAAAACAACTAATAAAGCTCATTTAACATTTGATAGCCCAAATAGCACTTTTATTTATGAGTATATTTTTAATGGGTTGGGTAATTGTGGCAAAAATTCTTATTTGTTGGCTGTTTTGGCTGATTTTTTGTTGTGCCTCTAGCAATGCTCTTATCGATAAATAGAGTATTCGTCAAATATAAAAATTTATGAAAAAATTTTGTATGGATAACTTGATTCTTTTTTTTTCTTTACATGTATTTATTACTACAAACCTAATTAATCTTACTGAAGTAAGTTTCTATGAAGAATGTAGAAGTCAGTCAATAATAATCTTTTTCATCCACAAAATTTGCACCCATGACCTAAGTTTAGGATTTAAAATTTGATTAAAAAATAAATTTACCTATTAACTTTAAAAATCTCAGTCCAAACAAATAAATGTTGGCAGAAGTGCAGCAAATCAAACAAAATTTCTTATCACGAAAATAAAATATGATACAAAATAAAATGTCTCATCTGTTACTATCTTTGACAACAGCTAGACTTTGTCTAATAAATGTCATATTGGCATATTCGAATCTTAATCCTTCTTTCTTTGTCGTCTTATGCCCTCTTCCACAAAATTGCTTACCTAAGTATTTCAACCTGAGATATACGTTAAAAATTACTCAATCACTTAACTAATTATATATTTATTATTGAATTTTAAAAATTTAAATACATATTAAAATTTAATAGTGAAGATTAACTAAATAATTGATTAACTTTTAGTTGTACAATTCTGTTAGACACTTCAATATTTGTCGTACAGAAATACGTTGAACTAATATCTAACGTGTGATATACATAACATGCAATATATGCTATACGTATAACACACATTTCATATCATGTATAGCACACGTTGGATACTAGTTGAATGTATTTCTATAGTACAACTAACATTATTGAAGTTTGCTAATCATCATGATTCTTTTTGCTATTCTTAGGATTAGGCTTTATGTAGTTGACTTTGATCTCTAACTAACTACCAATCTTTCTACATATATATATTTTAAGCATTTAAATTGCTTCAAACCTTAGTGGATTTGTTGCATTGACATATGGTCTCATGAACCCAACCATTATAGTCAAAATAGGGTCAAATTTAAAGAATTTGAGGGCACTTTTAGACTAACCTCTAATATATATATATAAATAATATAGAACTGAATTGTACATCAAATATTGTGTCAAATTCTTCTTTATTATCTAGAAATCTACCATTTCAGGATACAAACTACACAATATTATAATATATATATATCATAGGTTGTACTATAAACAAATGCTGCTCCTCCCTCTATATGTATATGGAAAAGGCTCTATCACCAAAATATGCAGCTACTCTATATTTTATATATCCCCATCATCATCATCATCATCATCATCTTCATCAAGAGATTAGAGAAAACATGGTTCCTAGTCTTTTCAACATAAGACTATGTTCCAAAAAATTCTGTTGTACTCTTTGAACACAGACATCATCATCTCATATGGTAGTAGCCGCTACTTTCAAAGACAGTGAAACAAAAAAATTGTATCACTGTCTAAAACTTGTCTATAATCTAGACAAAGCTTTATCTTCTGCCTCCACCCTTTTTAAGAACCAACTCCAATTAACTTGAGCTGTTACAATAAAGAAAAATGCAATCAGATCACATCATCAGCATGAGAAGAATGCAGAATTCCAAGTAAAAGTTGACACTTTATGACTATGTAAAACAATTTTACACTGTTAACCAATAGAATTTTACGTAAATAACAAATCATGGTATAACTCGATCGGCTGTCGGCGTATAGAAATTATCAAGGTTAACACATTCAGATTTTACTTGCTGAAACTATGAATGAGAATGGAGTGAGGGCTTAGAAATTTTACAATGTTATTCTGAGGCTTTCCCCAATAAAAGCCTTGGATGAAAATAGGGAAAACATTGCATGCTGCAAGGATATAAATCATTAATGCATGCTTTCCCATCCATTCCAAAATTGTAGTCAAGCGACTATATCCACATACATCAACCTGCAAAGGAGGAGGGAAAAAACAGAGTTAACCAAATTGAATAAACCATGTAAAGAAGTAAACTAGAAAACAAAAAAACTTTATGCTATATATGATGAATAATAAGTATATGAGAAAACTTAAGAGATTGAATATCTAACCATCAAGTATATTCCGACAAAGAGAATGCCAGCAGCACCAGCAGTGACACACATGTAACTGAATGAGTAGAGAACCTTATTTATGTGCATTCCTACAAAGAAGAAGAAAATAAGTTAATAATATCTACAAAACGAATAGGAATTTCAATGGTACAAATCACCACATGAAAAGAAAGAGGATTGATGATGATGATGATTACCACATAAGTCCAAGGCAAAGCCAAAAGCTACAAGAAAAGATGTTGGGATCATCCAATATAGAATTCTGACTCTGTGGTCCTGCATTCAGCAATAAAGAAACAAACTTAGATGCTGATAACTTAAAGAAAGAAAGAAAATAATAATAATATAACAGATCAAATAAATGTTAAGAATTTACCTTGAAATGGACAATAATATGTCCATAGTGCAAGCCAACCAAGCAGGTAACAATAGCCATCACTGAACTATAATTCCACAAAAGACAACAAGAAAAACAATTAGGGACAAAGAAAAACAGTGATATTTAAATATTTTATAAGCCTATCCCTAACAAATTTAGTTGTAAAGTGACCATTCCTTCTATAATTGAAAGGTCAAAGGTTCAATTCTTTGCCATCCCAAAAATCCTCAATACCTTAAGAGACCTTCAGGATCAAAAGGGGCTTGACACCAAGAAGGAGCATCAGGAGGCAATGGTCCATAGTCAGGGGAATTAATACTGCATTCCTATTGATAATCATCAAAGAAATAAATTAAAAAAAAAACATAGACATAAATATATGTACAAGGAAGGACAACACTACGGACGTGTTTGGTAAGAGGGTAAAAACAGGAGTAAAATTTTACCTGAATGAGCTTCATGTGTTATTTTACACATGGAACTCTATCATGTAATATTTACCTCGCTCAACCAAACACGCCCTAACTAGAAAAAATGAGACTGAGAATTGAGAGGAACATACAGGCATCCTTGCATATATTGGTCTCCTATATAGATGTTGTATACCCAAAACCATACGATCAACCATTCCAACAGCATTACACCCTGGTCCAATGTCACCCCTTACTCCACATTTAACCTATCAAAGAGGTGGAAAATAATAAAAGCATAAATCTAATGATTTCACTAAAAAAAACATCATAATTCAAAACAAAAGATGGCATAAATACTCACTGAAAATGTTTTTGGCTCTGAAGAAGATTCAGTTGGAACTTGATACTCCCAATCAGGAACATACAACCCATATAGCAAGGAAAGATAGAGACTAGTGAGAATCAAAGCCACACCCCTGTTACAAATCAAAACATAATATTATTATCGAGCTGTATATAAAAATATATCAAACAAAAAAGTCTAGAGGAAAGTTGAACTCACCACTTGTATCGGTACTTCCTTACTAATGATGAGCCGGAGTTAACAGCATCATCACTCTTGAGCCAGATTTCACACAGTGCTGAAACAAAGTATGCTATTGCAATTCTCTGCCATCCAAATAAGGAATGATCATTACTATAAAGGAATCTATATACAACAGAAAAATTATGTCATGAACTTTTTGACTGAATTTCAATTGTAGAAAACTAAAGTTTGAACTGAAAAAACTTTCTTGTGACTTGAGAGGACACAGAAGATAGGTGAAGACAGGACAAAAAACATCTGGACAAAGCATATACCTGAAGTATTCCCATCCATCTTATGTGCTTAAGATCCACCCCAAATGACAGATCATTAAGACGATGAAAATAACCACCTGAAGAGGGTTCAAATTTAGACATTCCAATGAGAAACACATTGCAAAATGCAATTTCTGAGTAACATGAAAAAAGTTATCAACATTGCCTTGTCCTGACTCAACATTTGACATTCATTGATAAGAACAAATGCTAATAAACAAAGCCATATATGGATTCAGTTGAGTACCTTGAAGGAAAAGTCCTAATGCAAGAAGCTTAAGAGCCCGTAGAAATGCTTTCTTAGTTGCATCAACTCTGCAAGATAGTTTCTGTTGAAGAAAAACAGAATAGTTAGATCGAATGAAAATTGTCTCATACTTAACTGTTTATTCATGTGACAGTTATACCTTGTATGCGAGTGCAAGAGAAACACCAACGATAAAAAGGAAGAATGGCATCACAAAATCTGCGATTGTTAAACCGTTCCATGGAGAATGATTTAGAGATGGGAGGAGTCCACCAGCATCATCCACCAGTATCATCAACTGCATCAAGATTCTTAAACTCAGAAGCAGAAAAAAAAAATGTAACATTGAAAAATAAGGATAAAACTATAATACTTCATTAGTGTAATAGTTTTTAACATAGTCATTCAACCATGCATTGTCATGGTATTATAAGTGTTTTAACACTCAAAAGTAACATATAACAAGTTATATCATTAGCATTATAATTAATTAATCTCATGCCAATAGTTTTAAGGAAGAGGGCACATGGTTTGGTCATGTTTAGGACACAGTATCTCATCCAATCAAACAAATAGAATAACATAAAAATTAGATGGTGATTACTACTTTACAATGTCACAAGGTGGTTGCATAGAAACAACAATTATTTATTCATTTAATTAATAATAATCTTGGTAACAAAAGTATGATATGCATGTAACTCCTAACATGGGTAAGGAGATCCCAATAGAAAGGATATGCTACTTTCCAAAGCAAACATCAATTAATAATGCGTTTCTTTGTCATGATCCAATTCTTCATTCATCATAAAAGTAATACAAAAAGCAAGTGGTGATAGTGGTGATTCGGTTAGCCATGACATCTAACCAACTTCATTCTCTTTGGTTCATTCATTACTTAGTAACCTAACACACAAACTTCAAATCTAAGATTATTTAACAGTTTCTGTGACCATTTTAAATTGAATATATGTATATGAGTAATCATGTCTTTTAGAAGGTTATGATTTTGTTGAAGTTGATTGTGAATGAAAAAGTGTAGGAAGAAATTGGGACCTAAAGAAAGAAAAGAAACAGCAACAAGTATTTCCCAATTTGTGCAGACTTATAAACAATTAATGTTATTTTGATTTATGAATGAATATTTTTATATAATAAAGTATAATCATTTTTGAGTCAATTAGTCAAATAACAGCATTTCTAAACTTGACTAGAATCATTAATTAGTTACGGTTCACAAGACTCCTGAGTAGTATAGTATAGTACTTCATTGCTTAAGAGTGGGGTTTATAATTATATACATTAAACAACCAATCATTGCGAATAAACCACATAAGGGGAAAAAAAAGTATAGTTTAAAAATTCCAAATGAAATAATCAAAATAATATATATACATGAGAATAATTAGAAGAAGAATAATTGAGAAAAGCAAATAGAGAAAAGCAAAGATAGGGAGAATAAACAGATATAATAAAATAATAAATGGACGGTAAATTTTTTTGAGAAAATCTTGCTCCACAACAAAAAAAAGAAATCCATCAAAATAGCCGATATACATAATATGCATATCATATATTACATATTATGCACAACATATGATATCATATGTTGCAACATCATATTTCTTTACAACACGTGACAGTGTTGTGTATAATATGTGATGTACGTTGTTTCCTTTAAAAAAGTACTGATTAATAATAAAAAACAAAACCTTTTTTCAATAAAAGGAAAGGTGATAATATGTATATTTAATTGTAGTTATATGAATGAGAGAATAATGGAGAATTTAACGGAAAGAGCAAGTAGACGTGATGCAATTTAAATGGACGGCTTGAGCAGTGACTAAAGAGATAAGTAACAAACTAGTATTTTAATCTTTTCGAAAATTAAAATTAAAAATAAAAAAAGGATCCATTACAAAACAATGGATGGTAACACCAAACGCAATTCTTTGCTTCAAAGTAAAGAAAGAAAGAAACTTTTACACGTGCACACACACACACTCACACACTTTGGATTCTCTCTGGGGACAGTAAATATAAATTGGGAATGGTATAAGAACAATTTCTACACAAAATGCCTATATATGTGGCTTTAACTTCACCTGATCCAAAACCCAGTGAAGGAAAGAGCTCAATACAACGAAACAAGTAAACAAACTCAAAGGATACGACGTCGTTTTGGTTCCTCCCAAAATTTCCAAAGAAGGAAAGATCATTGCTATTAGAGAGGAATGCTATTTTTACCTATAATAGTATTCACTCCTTTCTTCACCCCCTAAAAAATTAGTAACTTTAATAAATATATTATCTACTTATTAACATATTTGTCAAAATTAAGATTTTAGGAAAAAAAAATTAGTGGACGATACTATTGTATTTGTGAATATAATTTTTGTTGCTATTAATAGAAGCTCATTGACACAGATTTTTTTTATTATTATTAAAATTTTGGTAACAAGCTTAACTAGACAAAAAAAAATAAAAAAATAAAAAAAATAAGGAAGAGAGAAAAGGTATGGTGAAGAAGAAGATTAAAGAAAAAAGAGGTGTTGCTTACTGCTACAGTGAGACCACGAAATACATCGAGGGAAAGAAGACGGTGAGACTTAGGTTGAAGAATGTTAGTAGTATTGGTCTTGGTGTTGATGGCGTTATGCCTTGTTTGGGATTGGGCATTGGTGTTGTTGATAATGGCAGATCTTGATTCTGAGATCTGGTGAAGTGCCATCTCCAAATCCTCCTCTTCATCCATGTTCTTTATAGCTTCATAACTCTTCTCCATCTTCTCTCTCTCTCTCTCTCAATGCTCTTCTTATTCCACTCTATCTCTATCTTCCTACCACCATCTATCTACACAAATAAATAAATAAATAAATAAATATATTTTCCACATTAAATAAGAAAAATAGAATGAATATGAGCTGAAATAGGAGGAAGAAGAAGAATTTGTGTTTCTAGGGAGAGGAGTAGTTAATTAGAAAAAGGTGATTCTTACTTGAAGAAACAATGTGGTGTATGGATTTGGTACTTGCAGAAAGAAAGAGAGAAAGATTGAAGAATGAAGAGAGAGCAGAGGGCTCTACTGTTTCTTGCACTGCTTCTTTGCCTTTCCTCTTTGTTCCCCCTTTTATAGCCCATTCAGAACTCTATACCTCACAGCACAATAACCCAACCCCCTTTTTTTATTTTCTGCTTTTTATTATTGTTAGTTTATAATAATAATAATATATATAATATTGTTATCTTTATTATAGGCTGAAAAAAATATCTCGGCTAACTTCTCAAGAGATTAATTAAAAAGAAGAAAGATAAATGATTTTCCTTGGATAAATTTACGTGATTCCGTTAGAAAAGATCTTAAGAAATGGAAACAAGTTAATTAAGATTTAAAACCGCAAGACCCACCAAAAGAAAAAAAAAAAATTGAGAGGCAAAAACATTATGATGTACCATTCTAGGTAGGGTATACAGTGCACCAAATAAATATTTTATAGGAATACTTCTATTGTAAAACCAAGAGTAAAATGTTATTTTGGTCCTTCACTTTATATGGGTGAGTCATTTTAGTCACTTACTTTTTAAATTAGGCAAATTAGTCCCTCATTTTACAAACTTTGAATCACTTTGGTCACTCACTTTTTGAAATTAGTGAATTGATCCCTCACTTTATACACTTTATAAACTCTGAATTATTTTGATCCCTTACTTTTCAAACTAAGAGTCAAATTAGTCCCTCTTTTTGTCCAATTTGATCTCATGAGAGAGACTAACTTGACTCAAAGTTTTTAAAGTGAGGAACTAATTTGGTCGTTTTAAAAGTGAAGGACCAAAGTGATTTATAGTTTGTAAAGTGAGGGACCAATTTGCTTATTTTAAAAAGTGAGGGACCAAAATGACTCACGCGTACAAAGTGAAAGACCAAAATGACATTTCACTCTAAAACCAAATATAGCCAACTATTTCTTTCATGGGTTCCTCCTCCGAGATTCCATCCGTCAACGAGTAGTTAACGACTAATTTTTAATTTTGGCGAAAATTATCTTTTGTGAGTAGCAAGATTTTCTACATACACATTGCTCTAAGGGTCGGACCCATGACATGATGATTAACATTTATCTCTTGTGCTAATCTACGTGATTATGTAGTCGTCAACTATAGTCAATTTATTAAATGTTATATATAAAGATATTGATTATTTTTTTAATGACTATGTATTCTACTGCAACAATTACGTACATTAATTATCATGTTAAGTCGTTAACTAATATTAGTTGTACTAGTACTACCGTATTTTATAATCATAGTTAACTAAGGTTTATGGATCGTTTTAGACAAAAATTTAATTGTTTTAGGAAAATGTTTGAGGGGTGCATATACTGTAGGAATTAGGATTAGCCTAATTAAGATCATGAAGAAATTAAATGTGGGAAAATAAATGTTGATGTTTATGATTGATTGATGTGCGTGCCATGAACAAGTTTTCTATTCGTTCTCCCCGATCGTTACCGAACTATTTTGTTAACCCAAACCAAACCACTCGTCACCCCAAAAAATTATTACTCCCTCCCTTCTTTTTTTTTTTTTTTTAAATGTCCAACTTAGAGTTGCGTGCGTTTTTTTTTTTTTAATTGTCCATTTCAGAATTTGAGATAACATTTATTATTTTTTTCCTCTTTTACCCCTATTTAATACTACTCACTAATAGCAATAATAATTGAGGAGAGATGAGTAACAAAGGGTAAATTAGTAAAGTAGGTGTACATTTTATTAACTTTTATACTATACCAATCATTTCCTAAATACCCGCGCGCAATTAATACTGGACAATTAAAAAAAACGGAGGGAATATTTATTTATTATTATTTATCATTTATAATAATAATAATAAAATTGTCTTAAAAAGTTATACTTTGAGACTCTTGAAGATGCCATCATACGTGTAAATTAGGAGACAACAGAATAATACGGTGTAATCCCCATAAAGATATTTCTTAAGCATATGGTGCTCCTCAAATAACGAATTGTTTTTTCCAAAAAAAATATAAACAAGTTATAGAGTTTAAAATGATATACAATTAATCAAGCAATGTAGATAGTTGTAGAATATAATCAGTCTTAATAAATTAAATTTATTATTGCTTACTCATACTTTCATTTTTAGAGATCAATCACCTAATTAATTATCAAATTTAACCTCAATCTCTACTTATCATTACTTCAACCTCATTTAGACCTTGTCAATATCATTTTTAAAATACTAATTTTAGGGAAGAAAATAATAATAATAATAATAATAATAATAATAAGCTGTAGTATATACATTGCATAGAATTCAATAGCAAGTTGTGCATAGGTTACCTAACTACCACCCCCTCGGGGGAAACCAACCAAAAAAATGGTGTACTATACAACTATTTACAACAACAAACAATAATTGAAATTATTAAGTTATTCCTATAAAATGATATATATATTTGTATAATTAAAACACTTATTATTCATGGTTTTGGGTCAGGTATTCCTCATAAAGTGTCATGTACCATCCACAAATAGTTTAGTCACATTTTGGATCTGTAGTTAAATGTTAAAAAAGTATAGCTGACTTTCATCACTTTTAAATACATTTTGCCACTTTATAAATGTAGCTAAATATTTAATGTCTCTTATGTCCATAGGCTTCCCATTGTGTGTGCATAGTAAAATGAATAGTGTATAGTAAATATTGTAGTACATTCATTTTTACTGTTAACATTTAAAAATTCTGAGATAAAAATAAACTCATATTAAAATCTAATAATATAAATTGACGTTATATAAGTGTTGTACACCTAACATTTGGAAATAATAATGTTTGTCGTACAACAGAAATATGTCCAACAAGTATTTAATGTGTGCTATATATGATATAGAATATATGTTATTTGTATAACATATGTACATATAATACACATCTGATTTACAATAAATATGATTTGAAAATCATGTCGACTAACGCGTTTTAATACAAAGAACAAATTTAGTGAGATTGTTGTAAAATGATACATGAGAAAGAGAGCAACATGAATAATAATGAAGTACAAAAAAGAAGGAAGAAGGTAGAGAGATGGGAGGAACAAACAAAGCGCGTTGAAAAGGGGGGTGAGGGTGGGGTATACATTTCTTCATTGGGTTCCAAAAGGCAAAAGCATAGCATAGCATCTGCTATTCTCTCTCAAAAATATTGTGTCAAGTTGTGAATGCGTAAATTGGGATGTGAATATGAATGTCATCTAGGTACAAAGCACTATTTGTATGGGAATTGCAACACCTACACCTTTTTACGTGTGTTTTTAAAGAAAATTAGGTTATTTGTATGTCATTTTCTTATATGAATATTTCATTCATTTATTATTAAATAAAGGTGGACTTGACATAATGGTAAGGTTGTTGCCTTATGAACGGGAGATTATGTCTTATGAACCGGAGGTTATGTCGGGTTTGAATCGGGTTTCGAATCCTTAAAACAATCTCTTCATAAAGCGGGGATAAAACCAAGACATCAATTTTCCCCAAACCTTACTTGGTAGAAGTCTCGTGAACCGGGTCACCATTTTTTTCATTTATTTTTAAATAAAATATGAACTCCATTTTAGTATGATTCACATATTATTCAATCATAAATGAAGAGTGATAAATGAAACTATCTACTATATGTTAAATTCAAGAGATTTGAATTGAAGTAATATATATATAATTAATTAAGATATGATTTTAATTAAAAATTTTCAATAGTATAAATTACTTTGAGTTCACTGATTAAGATCCTCACGCATGGAATACAAGCTAATAACTAGTTAAAATGTTTTGATGAATTGTTACTTATAACTAAAATAACAAGAAGGTAAAAATTCAAAATATGTACATATCTTTTTACATAATATTCCACACTATGCAATCCGGCCTTCTAAGTATACTTCTCTTTCAATCTTATCATCAATTTCATTCAAAATGCTTGACTGAGTAATTAGTGCGAATTTGAACAACCCTGTGCAGTTTTAGAAAGATTTAGAGAAAAAAATTGTAAAGGATTTTAATTTTGGTCTTCATATTAATAATACTTTCCATTATTTTCGATATTATATATTTTAATAAAATTAAATATTTGACCAAGTAATTAGTGTGACATTTCTTTTTTTTTTTATGATCATAAATAACTGTTGGAAAATATAAAAAGTGAGTGGTTCAGGCTCAAATGTTGTTAAGAGAAGCAAATAATAATTAAGAATAATACAAATACAAACATAAGAGTAGTATTGGTTCAAAAGGTTAATTACTCACTACACTAACGGTTAGAGAATATGTAAATGTGTAACAAAAAGCGACGACGCAATATGCATAACAACAAAGATGAACTGCATCACTTTTGATAAAGAAAGGACAATTTATATTATAATTTATTTGAGGTAAGGTAACTATTCTTTTATTTATTTATATATATATTTATTATACTGAACTATAACAGTTGGGAACTGCAATAGATTGATTATAATAATTATGGCAGCAGGTAATAATGGTAATGATGTTTATTAAATCCTTAGTTTTCAGTTCGGTCATGTTTGTAAATATATAGCCATATAATAAACAAGTATATCAATATATCGTCATCTTATACGTTAGGTAATTAAACTTCATAGTTCAGTTGTGAGTTAAATGTTTATAAACATGACAACATAAAATTAGTTGCTTGTATAAAATATAATTTACAATCAAACTTTTTCTGACGAGATTAATTTTTAATTGCTGATAGTTTAAAAAATTAGTTGGTGTTTTTTAGTGATAATTTATTATTTATAATTTTTATTGATTGATAATGTAAAATAATTTTAGGTATCAATGTATGTAAATTAAATTTTTTCAAAATTATATATTTGAAGATGACATGGAAGTGCATATGTAGGCTTAGTCCGGTAAAATTGTAGTTCTCAACAAAAGCTGTTGAGCTCTTTGAACTCTTAAAAGACTACTCTTTGAGAGCCATAAAAGTATCATTTGGTAAAATAGTACAGAAGTGACTCTCAATGAGCAAGAGCCATGATTATATTGTTTGGTAAAGTAGCGTAAAAGTAGTCCTTAAAGTATAAAATGACCATAATATACATAATATTAATGTAGAGTACATAAATGAGAGTCATGTACTTTTATTTTCATAGAGCCAAAGTTGGTTCTGAAAAACTATTCTTTATGGTTCCTAATAGCATGTTCTGCTCTCAAAAGTCAGAAGCAAAAGCTACTTGACTTTTTTGTTTATCAAACACAAAATAAGAGCTCCAACTTTTTAAGAGCAGAAATATTCCAACAAAAAATTTTACCAAACGTAACTCAAGTAGTCAGCCATAATGATTTATGGTGTGTTTGATTAGCTTATTGTGTGGCTTCCCAATATAATATTTGGGCTTCCCAAAGCACCCAAAGCACTTTTGTGAGAAGGTAGAAATAGTTTTGTCGTTGATGTTTGATGACAAAGAGTGGAAGTAGGTCATAGTGCTTATTAAGGGCTTTCAGTCTAGTCCATATATTTTTATCCTGCTGTGTGCGTTATCCCCTGAAGAAACGCATGCAAGGCTCTGATACCATGTTAAGGAACCATCTCACCTAAAACCTTAAGCTGTTAGATTGAGGCCCGTAAATAGTTTTATATTCTGTTAGTGGACATCACTAATGAAAAGCACAAAATGAAACAGGAAATTAAACTGATTATTATTATTATTGTTGTTGAGGAATATGAGAGTTACGTACATGTTTCATGGCACTTGGATTGATCGATATTTGTTATGATGATAGGCATTGGACGGTGCAACATCGTCATTCTCATGTGGAACCTAATACAACAAGCCGGGTCACCTTATCTTCTGGTCGTGGCTCCTATTCTTCCTTCTTTTTTATTCCTCATGCACCTTATTTCTCATCATACACATACACTATCAATAATTCTGTTTTCTTTTTCCTCTTATATATAATATATTTATTGTCTCCTCCATACATCTTAGGTAAATGATGGCAGTTTTTCTTTAAAAGGTTAATGATCGCGATTAGAGATTAGATTATTATTTTTTATAAAATATCGAACCAAATATTTTGATTTTAGAGTAATAATCAACCTTTTTTAATTTGTCCTAATATTTTTCAATTTAGAGTCACATATAAATTTTCAGTCCTAATACTTATAATAATGATTATTATATCTAAGGTGCTTCGATCTCAATAGAATAGTAAACCTTAATTATTATTTTTTTTTATAATTTTTACACTATAATCTAATAATTAAAACCTCTCTTTTATACGATATTTAAAGTAATCAAATTAAATTAACTATATAAGTATATAATTGAATGATAATGCAAACTTCTTTCAGACTATACGTACTCAACAACTATAGTTTTTTTTTTCTAATGATACCCGACCGCGGGTTTATTTAATCACATTTTACATTCTGTTTTGAATTTATTGATTATCGTTTTCAACTTTATGTGATATTCTACCATGATGCAATAATACGTATACATACGAATATATATATTTTTGCTCATCTGGGTATCATATGATATATGCTTGGTGTTGGGTGCTGTCACAAAGTGTAAACTAATGAATAATGACTGAACAAATTAGGTATTGCACCCAAAACAAAATTAGGTATTTCACCAAAATGTTCTAATTAAGAGTAACAAATAGTACATGGAGTAGGAGTTTGTCCTAATTAGAAAGTTTAATAATATTAATCGTCATGAACGATGTCTCTGTTGCGTTAATTGTATTAAATACCGAATATTTAACCGTCTTATTTATTTAAATTAGTATGAGTGGATATTATAAAAAATTTGCTAGAAAACACTGTATAACCAATCAAGTTAGATGCATAGGTCTCCATATAAATTAGAGTTTAATTATAATATATTAACATTATAAATGTTAGCTAATAATAATTTAACACATCATCTATAACGAGTGATTTTTAAAATTTCAAGTTACGGTTTGTCTAGATATGACAATATATTTTTGTCAAATGAGAATATAAAATGAATGAATTAATACCTAAAGACTAAAATAGAAAGCATTGTTTTGAGGTGGTGTGATGTGCATGAATAATTATGCATCACGTTTGGTTTGTATATATGTTGATTTATTAAAGATTTTGGCAGCATTAAGCAATTTTCAGAATTAGAATATCATATTGTTTGCCTTGATTTGTATGGTGTTTTTCTTTACGTTCCTTCCATATACAATAAGGAGTTTCATATTTTGTGTCCATCAACCCTAACTTGTACACGTTTCTTGCTAAACATTATTGATTGCAATTACCAATCGTTTTAGCAACAATAATTCGGTACGGTATACTTTATATGAGTATGAAGGGAGGATATATAGTTTTAAAAAAGTAATGTAACAACTAATTATAAAGTTATATACCTTTTGTTGATATAATAGTACATTATTATATAATTATAAAATTATTTATAGAATTTATTTTAAGATAAATATTTTTTGGACACAATATAATCAGTCATCATATTCAATTTGAAAAATTATTAATCTAATTTTTAATATTATATATTAATCTAACATTTTAAAAATTGAATTATTACATTTGATATGGTAGGTAATTTTATAGTATACATGTAACATTACTCTTAATTTAATTGTAAAAATCTGTTTACACGGGTAATTAATTATATATTTATTATAATTTACTCCCTATTTTGGTCTTATTTTTTTAATATAGAGAGGGCAAATTCAAACTCTTAGAGTCCAAAATTCTATCAATAATGATTGGTGTATAAGATAAATTCGTTAATACAGTTAATTGATCAATCTTTTGACTTTTTGTCCAAAATAATTAGTAAAATGTTAATAAATTAAGATTATAATCTAAAATTTTATTTGTTAATTAGTTTGACTGATTTTTTATTATACATGTAGAATGACTCTAATTTTTTTTTCAACTAATCTTTAATATCCCAGCTAAAAACATAAAATTATAATTTAATTAAAAAAATGAATTAAAAAGGGTTAAGAAAAAAAAAAAAAAACAAAAAGAGTAAAGTTTTTGCACAGTGTGGGAACTCTCTGAATAAGCTCGCGACAGAGCTAAACGAAAACAAAGCGTAGATTTCAATTCTGAGTCAGATCTCATTCCTTCTCAGCGATCACCGCCAAATCCGAAATGGCGCGGTGGTGGTGGAAGCTTGCGGCGGTGGCGGCGGTGGTGGCGGTTTTGAGAGAGTACGGGAAGAGCCATGGCTGGGACAAGGAATCAGCTCTCAATTTGCTGTCACAATGGTCGGAGAGGTTAGGCGTGTGGGCCATCCCTCTGTACGTGTCAATCCACACAATCTCAATCGCTCTCTGCCTCCCCTCCGCCGTGTTCCTCGAAGCCGCCGCCTCACTCCTCTTCGGCTTCATCCCCGCCGTACTCTGCGTCTTCTCCGCCAAGATCCTCGGCGCCTCCCTCTCCTTCTGGATCGGAAGGTTAGTTCTACGATTCACAAAACAGCGAAAAGTGACGTATCGGAGTAGTATCAGATACTTTTAGATATTTCTAAATTATATTTTATATCTAATTTTTTTAGACCACAAAATATCTGTGTTTAATTAAACACATGTTTGTTTAGTTTGTAGTTTCTTTGAAAGTGTGATTGATTTGATTGCTTTGCTTTTTATTTTTTCCCATTAAGAGTTTTACCCTGATAGTAGTGGACATTGTTAGAATCAGATTAGTTATATAGTACAGGGGATCACATTCTTGGTTGAATTGAACATAGGTTTAATTCGGAGTTTGATTGAAAGTGTGAATGGTAGCTTTGGTAGTGTTATTCGTTAGTGGTGAATTGGTGATTTGTGGACTCTTAGGACATGTTGGAATCAATTCCATGTTTTGGGGGTTATAATGATGAAATGACTGAGGGAATAAATGCTTGTAAGCAATTGATTGATTGACTTTTGCTGCGCGCCGTGAATTAAAAATTTCGTAGAAATAAAAGTTTGTTGATGTTCTTTATTTCGTAATAATTCAAGTGCAAGGTTGTTAGTATTTCAAGTGTGAGTTTTGCAATTTCACATTGGTTACCATTGGAGTATTGGACTAAGTGAATAGTATATAGAATTTGAAGAATCCATCCATGGATTCTTTGTTTTGAGGTCTTGGGTCACAACTCGCAAGTGACTATCAGCCCGATTTTGTTATTTCTTGCCTAAGCCACTTATTTAAGTATCTTACTTATATTTGTTCACTACTATATATTTATACAGGATTGCTCAACCCTAGTTACTTTGGGTGTTCTTATAACAAAAGTAGATAGGAAGGGAATGTGGTAAATGAGGCAATAGGTATGTTAGGGACTAGGGATTGCCCTCATAAGTTTCAAGGTATGTCTTGCAAACTAAGGCGTGCTTAGAAAATTGGCAGTGCCTTTCGAAATATCAAGTGTTAGGAGGGGTTACAACATAGGGACTAGAATGTGTGGCTTTTGGAAGTTCGTAAACAGTTTTGATCTTTTTCTTTTCCTTTTTATCATTTATGTTCCTTTCAAGAAGGATACTGAATTTGCTTTCTGTATGCTATTGCCAAATAGAATCTCATTTCAGCATTTTAAATCAGTTGCTGCCATTCGTCTCTGTTTCTGGAATCTAACTTGTTGCTTAGAACAATATTGAGATGACAATTGTCATTGATTTCTCTTACATCTAGGGGAAACAGGGGGAATAAGGAATTCTATCATGAAAGCTCTTAAGACCTCCATTGGAATTTAACTTCTTGTTAACCTTGGAACTGGAGCTTTTAGAATCAGAATTCTTCTGTTCATTACTTTAGGATCACTGCCTACTTGCTACTTGGCTTGTTGTTCATGTTTATCCCGTGATCATATCTGCGGCATCACTTTTACAAATATTCAAAGGCATTGGAGGGCGATTTTCTGCTGATTTTGCATTTCTTTTCTTTTCTTTTTGTTTTGTTTGCAGAGCATATATTCTTGTCTTTGGTCTTCTGTCATTCTTTTTAACGTTTCATTTCAATAAAAAATATTTCCTTTTCCTATAAAGTAGACTCAATAATTATAAGCAGTTGTTAACACATGCTCTCTTGTTCAAGAACAACCAATGCTTTATTGTATGCATTGATTTGATAAATATAAACTTTTTAAATTATAAAAATTCTTTATCTAATGTTGGCCTTCTGTGTTCTGCTCAATACTAATATTTGAAAATTACACATTTAATTTGCCTTACAATTGTGTAATTTCTGTAATTATTAGGATTGGAATAGTAGTGATAAGGTTTGAGTAATTAGTAGGAGGTCATATGCACAAACATTGTTGGTGCCATTATACCAAAACAATTATGTTTTTTTTTTCAGAAACTCTGTACCTTTAAATCTCCACAACCTTATTCCCTTTGGTGCATGTTAAGGGACCCAAATTAGTAATAGTATCCGTGGGAGTGGGAAGAATAAGTGATCATCTGATTTAAGTTGCTCTTAACATATGAGTCCGAACCATTTATTGTTCTTTTAGAATAGAAGCTCAAGGCCATTGCCCCATTTCCAGTTATTGCCATTTTGACTTTAATACTGACTGCTGATTAGTGCTGCTAGTGTATACAATACTTTAAATGGTTTCAATTTTTGGTTTTTACAATTACTCATCAATTCTTGATTAGAAATGGTTGTTAGGTAACTAACACAAAATGGAAACTCTAGTATTTGATATTCTTTGACAATTTTTAGACCCACTAGGAATTGTAGTTCACTTAAACCGTGACCAATGACTGTTAGGTGACAATACTGTGAAATGGTAGTTTTGGTTTGTATAGAATCTGGAATGAGGCAGTTATTTGAAGACTTATGTAGTTTTACAATTACAAAGGTTGCATTTAGGCTAAATTTACGCCATTTTTGGATATTTCAGGTTGATATTCAGGAGTTCAAGTTCAGCAGTTGAATGGGCCCAGAGAAACAGATACTTTCATATCCTTTCTAAAGGAGTTGAGCAAGATGGTTGGAAATTTGTTCTCCTTGCCCGCTTCTCACCGTTACCTTCTTATGTCATCAACTATACGTTAGCCGCCACTAAAGTCGGCTTCCTTTTGGATTTTCTTCTTCCTACTGCCGTCGGATGCATTCCGATGATCTTGCAGAACACATCTATTGGAAGCCTTGCTGGTGCAGCTGTTGCTTCAGCCTCTGGCTCTAAGAAATCTCAATTTTGGTCATACTTTTTCCCTATAGTTGGTATTTTATCTAGTGTACTTATTTCATTGAGAATCAAAAAGTACTCAAACCAACTTTCAGTATCTGAAAACTCTTCCACCAAAAATAACTCTGCTGACGTGTCTTCAAAAAGTTAAGTCAGGATGATTTCCATTTTCATTTTCTGTATATTTTGTTTTCAAAATTACGTGAAGTAAGTACTAGAAACACTATTTTCTTCACAAAATTTGCAGAAAATGAAAACAAAAAATGAAAATCGAATCCAAGTAGGTCAAAGAAACTTTTTCTTTTTTAGATCAAACTAAGAGACATTTTCAGTCTAGCTATTATTGACATCATATAAGCTTCTTTGTTGTTTATATGAATGTATTAATATGACTCAGCCATTTAGATTTAGATTGGAGTTTTTTCTCTTTATTTACATCTGAAGCTTTTTGATACATTATTAGTTGAACTAGCAGAACAGTTCTATCAACAGAATTGCACGCAAACGCGTTATTAAGGGGACGGTGGAGTCGGTGGCATGCAATTTTGTTGATGGAAATAAAAGAATGTTTTATGTTTTCACAATCTTTCATATCAAAAAATGTTTTGAATGCATCTCTGTAGTGTATGCTCACACGTTTCTTTCTCCATTTGACTTGATCACTACGAAAGTGGTGAAATACAACATCATTCACTTAGTTTTCATTCTGATTCATCGATGTGAAAGTGTGTCTGTAGCTTTCATCATGCATTCGTGTATTAACAAAAATCATTTGGCAGAGATTTGACTTTTTCATGCAGTTATTGTCGTAATAAAATTCTCTCTGTTATATATCATTTCACATGAAAATGCCTTTATTGCGTGGAAAGTAGTACACCAATTGAAGATTAAATATCTATTTTGGTCCCTCATGATTAATATAAATTAAAAAATAATCTTTCAACATAAGAAAATGATAATGTGGTCTCTTAAAATTTGATGTAATGGACAAAATAGTAACTCAAAATATGAAAGTGATAACATGAACCTTTATAATTGAAATTTTAAGATAACATAGTTCCTTCTCAAATTGTCCAAAATTTACAATTTTGAGGGATCATATTGTCCTAAAATTTCTATTTTGAAGGATCATGTTGTCACTTTCATATATCGAGAGACTATTTTGTCCATCACTATAAATTTTAAGGGACTATATTGTCATTTTTTATATCTCGAGACGAGATAAGATATTTACTCTCAATTTTGAAATACTAGTAGTGTGCATTCATTCATTCATTTTCCATATGAAATGGCTGCAATAATGGCATCTATTTATATCTACAACTATCTCATATTATTACTATAAATAAATGTAAATGCCACATAACAGGTGGCTTCATTTTCTTAGCCAGGCCTGTGTCGTTGTCATGGTGCTTCAACTTTGACATGTCAAGTTCATAGACACAGCATAAAGCTACAATGCATAGACCAAAAGAGATAGGTATTATTTTCACCTCTTTTTTTGTGGGATAGATATAGGGTTTATTTGAATGTGATTCTAGCGAAAGGTCTTTTTTTAATTTATCTTTTTAATTAAGATTTTTTGAAAAAGTAGAAGTAATTCTATGTTTGGATACAAAATTAATTTATGTTTGGATGTAATATAGAAAGATCTTTATTTAATCATAAACATCTTTTTTATGTTATATAAAATGTCTTTTTTTAGAAGATGGAAATTATAGCTTCTCAAAAAAGATCTTTTTTTACTTTTTTTTTTTTAGAGATTGTGCTTTTACTTGACATTAGCACCCAAACATAAAAATTGAATAAGATCTTTTTTTAATTAAAAAAGATCTTATTTTAAATAAATAATGACATCCAAACCAGCACATAAAAAAGATATGGATTAGATTGTGGACAAGTGCAGATTGAGGTGTAGGATTACAAGATTTGTACGTACTACTTTTTCCCTAAGGTAAAAACAAGACAACCAATTGCAAGAAGCCAAGGAGGTCACAAACTCAGAACACGCATCTTAGCCTTAGGGGCGCTAAATCTAATATCAATCCACTAAATAAAAGGGATCGTGATTCATTTGAAACTTGAAAGTAGCTTTAAGCAAAATTGTAACTCATGTCATGTTGCGGCCTTGTTGGAGTGATGGAAGAATATTGTGTAGATAGAAAGTATCGAAAGGAAAATGTTACTTGTACATACACTATTACACATCCATCTATTTTTCACCCATTTAAAAAGTTGGCAACTTTTATGAATATGTTGACAACTTACTAACATTTTTATAAAAGTTGCTAAATTTTTTAATGGGTAAAAAATGGGTGGATAACGCTATTGTATGTACAAATAGCATTCCTCTAACGAAATGGATGGAGAATAATGTGGTGATGGCAGTTACACCTTTGTTAGATAAATAAATGAATGGATGAAATTGGACAAAACAGGAAAATAAAATAAAATGCTGAGCGGCTGTGATGAATTTGATAAAATAATTTTGGATTTTGAGTACAACATTGATGATGGCTAGAAAATTGAGTGGAAATCTTGATTTGGGTATATAGGACTGACGGTCAAGTGAAACTCCCCAAAGACTATTTTTTTATGTTGCTAGTTATACAATAAAAAATTTAGCCAAAATCAGTTAATTTAATGATTTTGAGTAACAATCACTCGTTTCACTAAAAATTAACTTCTTGTTTGGAATAAAAAGTTGTTAAATGGACACATTGATTGATTTAACTGTTTTTTTTATTGTTCACCAAATATTTATCTATTACTACTTATAAAGACAATTTCCAATAAGTTGGTTAATTTTTTATCAATAAAATAGAGTAAATAAAAATAAAAGTAATCAAAATTTAAAAATAACTATCATTTGTAACTTCTCAAATTATTTCTCATTCTTTCTATTCATGTTTTATACTACTATTTTAATAAATTAAAATGAGATTTAGGAGCGACATTAATTATATTAAATAGTATTATTTTATAAAAAAAATAGAATTAAATAAAATTATTTTATAAAATATTCACCGAAAAATAAAAAAGTGATTGAGTGGCACGAAAGTAGAAATTGAAGGCTATATAATTTAAATGTGAGATTTCACAATTTTTTTGGTTGTCTGATAAAATAAATACTATAGACTTTAAAATATTGAATCACATGAACTTTTCATATATAGTAGAAATTGAAGGCTATATACTTTAAATTGTGAGATTTCATAATTTTTTTGGCTAATGTCTTATAAAATAAAGACTATAGACTTCAAAATATTGAATCACATGAATTTTTCACGTTTAATAGAAATTGAAGGTTATATACTTTAAATTGTGAGATTTCACAATTTTTTTGATTGTCTTATAAAATAAAGACTATAGACTTTAAAATATTGAATCACAAGAACATTTTACATATAGTAAAAATTGAAGGCTATATATGCTTTAAAATGTGAGATTTTTAAAATTTTTTTGGTTGTCTTATAAAATAAAGACTATAGACTTTAAAATATTAAATCACATGAATTTCTCACATATAGTATAAATTGAAGGCTATATACTTTAAAATTGTGAGATTTCTCAATTTTTTGATTGAGTTATAAAATAAAGACTATATGCTTTAAAATATTGAATCGCATGAACTTTCAACATATAGTAGAAATTGAAGGCTATATACTTTAAAATTTGATATTTCACAATTTTATTTGTTATATAATAAAATAAAAACTATAGCCTTTATAATATTAATTCACATGAATTTTTCACATATAATAGAAATTAAAGGATATATACTTCAAAATACGAGATTTCACAATTTTTTGGTTGCATTATAAAATAAAGACTATAGGCTTTAAAATATTGAATTACATGAACTTTTTCTATATATTAGAAATTGAAGACTATATACTTTAAATATGAGATTTCACAATTTTTTTGGTTATTTTATAAAATAAAGACTATAGACTTTAAAATATTGAATCATATAAACTTTTCACATATAGTAGAAATTGAAGGCTATATACTTTAAAGAGTTTAATTTCAATCCAATTTTACACTGACATCCAATCATGGATTGACACATCAGTAAATATATTTAACTGAACCACCCACTAACTAAAATGTCACACAAATCAACAGATGCGATTAACTGACAGTGTAAAAATTTTTATACCGTCAGTGCATCATAATTAATTAAACTCCACTTTAAATTGTGAGATTTCACAATTTTCTTGGTTGTATTATCTATTACTACTTATAAAGAGAATTCCCAATAAGTTGATTACTTTTTGGTCTAAAAAAATAGAACAAATAAAAATAAAAATAATCAAAATTTAAAGATAACTCTCATTTGTAACTTCTGCTATTCAAATTCTTCCTCTTTCATTTTATTCATGTTTTATGCAACTATTTTACTAAATTAAAATGAGATTTAGGAGAGACTTTAATTATACTAAATAGAATTACTTTATAAAAATATTCACCAAAAGATTAAAAAACCAACTTGATTGGCACGAAAGTAGAAATTGAATGCTATATACATTAAATGTGAGATTTCACAATTTTTTTGGTTGTCTTGTAAAATAAAGACTATAGACTTCGAAATATTGAATCACATGATTTTTTCATATATAGTAGAAATTAAAGGTTATATAATTTAAATTGTGAGATTTCATAATTTGTTTGGTTAATGTCTTATAAAATAATGACTATAACTTCGAAATATTGAATCACATGATTTTTCCACATATAATAGAAATTGAAGGATATATACTTTAAATTGTGAGATTTCACAATTTTTTTAGTTGTCTTATAAAATAAAGACAATAGACTTTGAAATATTGAATCATATGAATTTTTCACATATAGTAAAAATTGAAGGTTATATACTTTAAATGTAAAATTTCACAATTTTTTGGTTGTCTTATAAAATAAAGACTATAGATTTCGAAATATTGAATCACAAGAATTTTTCACATATAATAGAAATTGATAAGGCTATATACTTTAAATTGTGAGATTTCACAATTTTTTTGGTTGTCTTATAAAATAAAGACAATAGACTTCGAAATATTGAATCATATGAATTTTTCACTTATAGTAAAAATTGAAGACTATATACTATAAATTGTGAGATTTCACAATTTTATTGGCTGTCTTATAAAATAAAGACTATAGCCTTTAAAATATTGAATCACATGAATTATTCACATATAGTAGAAATAGAAGGCTATATACTTTAAATTGTGAGATTTCACAATTTTCTTTGCTGTATTATAGATAAATACTATAGTCTTTAAAATATTGAAACGCATGAATTTTTCACATATAATACAAATTGAAGGCTATATACTTTAAAATGTGAGATTTCACAAATTTTTTTGTTGTCTTATAAAATAAAGGCTATAGACTTTAAAATGTTGAATCATATGAACTTTTCACATATAGTAAAAATTGAAGGCTACATATTTTAAAATGTGAGATTTTGCAATTTTATTGGTGGTCTTATAAAATAAAGACTATAGTCTTTAAAATATTGAATCACATGAATTTTTCACATATAGTAGAAATTGAAGACTATATACTTTAAATTGTGAGATTTCACAATTTTATTGGTTGTCTTATAAAATAAAGACTATAACCTTTAAAATATTGAATCACATGAATTTTTCACATATAGCAGAAATTGAAGACTATATACTTTAAATTGTGAGATTTCACTACGTAACACTCTTTCTCTATGTAACATTATTTCTTTATGTAACACTCTTCCCTACGATACACTCTTTCTTCGTTAAGTAGGGGAAGAGTGTTGCATAAGCAAATAATGTTATGTAGGGAAAACAATAGAAAAACGGCTTGATAAACAAGATAGTACATGACGAATCGCTAGTCTTTTATAAAATATTTTTTTTATAGGGGATTCTAATCGATGACAAATCTCTAGCCTCAACTAAGGTTATCTTTCAATGAGTAGGAGGCTGATAGTAATACTTTATATATGGATCAAATAAACCTGAGATATGTTGTTCAAGCAGCCTAAACATACATGTTTATTTTTTAAAAAGAAAAATGTCAGTCAAAGAAATCTATGTTTTGTGGGAACGAGTGCTAAATAATATCAACCTCTCCAAAAGAACTTTAAAGTTTCCAAACCCCCATGGCCCCAATCTTATGTCTAATAAGGGGACTTTTTTAGGTGTGAGGTTGTTTTTCGGTTTTTTTGTTTTTTGGTTCTGGGCCAACAGTATTTCCCAATTTGATATACCAAAGACTAATCTGTGTCCGTGTTGAACTTCATTTAAGGGTTTAATCGCTGATCAATGGATTGCCGTTTATATAAGGCGGAAATTGAACTCTCAAGCTTAAGCACTTGACCTACTTTAGTTGGTTTTGTTTTTTGGGTTTTTGTTCAAAGGTGTGAGGAGAGGATTTTAATAATTGAGTGTACCACTATTGGATTTGTCTTTTTATGTTTTGGTAGCTTAACACTCTTGGGTTATTGTTCTGTGTTCTGATTTGTATTAGGGCCTTGGAATGTCCCGAAGGACCAACTCCACAAGCCCTTGTATATTCTCTCTTGAGGCCCACCAAAGCCCGCATTAAGAAAATGTGATGACCAAAAATGGCCGATAGCCAAAAGTCCAAACCAAGACGCAGACAAAGCAGCTAGGTGTTCGCTCCCACACAGGTTCACGAAGAAGACAATGATAATACCCACACTTTTCTTCTTCTTCTGAGTAGTAGGTGGTGCGATCCGAGTCAACTCAGCTGAAACTTCAATCCAGAATAAACCCAAATCGCACCACCGCCGATCAAAATGCTGCCGCCGGAGCTGCAGCCTCGATCATTCCGCCCCTACATAACCACCTCCACCAGCGCCCCCTCCTTCTCCGCCGCCTCCGCCTCCTCCAACCCAAACCCCACCTTCCAATCCCACCATGCCACCGCCTTCCACTCTTCCTCCCCAAACCCTAACTCCTCCTCCTCCTCCTCCTCTTCCTCCAGATCCCTCAAGAACCCGTCCCCATTCGCCCACAATCTCCGCCTCGCCGCCGCCCTTATCCCCTCCGCCGCCTTCCTCCTCGACCTCGGCGGCACCACCGTCTCCGCTGTCCTCGCCGTCGGGCTCATGATCTCGTACATCCTCGACTCCCTCATCACCACCTCCAAAATCCCCTCATTCTTCTCCCTGTGGCTCACCCTAATCTTCTCGCAACTCGCCTTCTTCCTCACCGCAACTCCTTCACTCTTCAGCTCCTTCAACAACTCACTCTCTCTCTCGTTACTCTCCTCGTTCCTCTGCGCCCAAACCACCTTCCTCATCGGCGCGTGGTCCTCACTCAACTTCCGATTCCTCCACATCGAGAACCCTTCCATTGCTATCGCCCTCGAGCGCCTCCTCTTCGCCGCAACACCCATCACTGCCTCCTCACTCTTCACCTGGGCCACCGTCTCCGCCGTCGGGATCCATAACGCTGCGTATTACTTCGCCGCGTTCAACTGCATCTTCTACTGGATCTTCTCAATCCCTAGAATCTCGTCCTTCAAATCAAACCTCCAAAGTAGAAAATTCCACGGTGGTGAAATTCCGCAAGATAGCTTCATCCTTGGACCCCTTGAGAGCTGCGTCCACACTCTGCACCTTCTCTTCCTTCCCCTTATCTTCCACCTTGCTTCTCATTACGCCGTTGTTTTGACCTCTGCTGCTGCGTTCTGTGACCTGATTCTTCTGTTCTTTGTGCCGTTTTTGTTCCAGCTGTATGCGTCCACGAGGGGCGCGTTGTGTTGGATCACAAAGAATGAGGGACAGGTTCATAGTATTAGGGTGGTCAATGGTGCTGTGGCTTTGGTTTTTGTGGTTGTGGCGTTGGAGGTTAGGGTGGTTTTTCACTCGTTTGGGAGGTATATTCAGGTGCCTCCGCCGCTGAATTATTTGCTTGTGAGTGTTACTATGCTTGGCGGTGCTGCTGCTGCCGGTGCATATGCGATGGGTATGGTGGCCGATGCGCTGAGCTCAGTGGCATTTACTACGTCGGCAATTGTGGTCAGCGCAGCTGGAGCTGTTGTCGTGGGGTTCCCTGTGTTGGTAAGCTGGTTCAAAGTTTGCTAATTTTTTTGGGTTGTGTTTTGTGGTTGCTGAATACTTAGATGTGAATCTATTGGCATTGTTACTTGAACATGGATTAATAGGATAAGTTGTGGTAATGGCTATTTGAGTAGCTATGCTTTAGTATTTGATGGATGGTTCATGTATGAATGTTGATAGGGGTCTTTTTTCTCTAATTGTGTTGTTGGATAGAAGAAGGGTTCAGTAGGAATGGAGATGGTAGTATCATAAAATGGATCGTGAATTGTATAAAATCTATAGAAGTAAAGAGCGGAAAAAAGTGTATAGGTTTTGTTTGGGAGTTTGGAGGGGAGGGGAAGGGAGGGACTTGGAGGAGATAACTTCTTGTTGGGAGTTTCAAAACCCCCCAAATTGGGGGGACTTAAAAATGAGGAGTTTGGAGGATTTTTTAATAAACCTTAGGACACCTTCCACCCTCCAAATCTCAACTCACAAATGCACCCCAACTAAACGAGCAATGTAGTCGCATTCTGAAAATCCTTCCTAGAATCATTCTTAAAAAGGACATGAGTAGAAACCCACAAAGAAGATAGGAAGACAAGCCTTCCCATAAATTTTGGTTAGAGAATTACACTCCATTCAATTGCCATGAGCAACTAGTACAAAGACCAAAATCATAATTTTAAAACAAAAAGTAGTCTGGTTCAATCTGGTTGGCTTTGTTCAGTTTCATTCCTGTTCTATGTTGAGATTGTAGTATGCAACACTATGCATAATCCTGATTCATTGGTGTCAGCAATCTAGATATGTTATGATAGTTAGGCAAACATTGTTCTGTTGATTTGCATTTCTTTCATTTTGACTATGTTTGGTGTCTTATTGATATGTTTGTTTTATGGAAGTCCAATTTACTTGTTTAGACGTGTATTTTGTTCTACAATATCTTCATTTATTAGTTTGGGAGTTGTAGATTGATCGCAACATTTATTGCATGTCTGTCTGTTGCCACTTGACCGTAAATAAAAATGTTGGCACTTTAAGTTGCTTGAGTTGAAGATTGGTTGGTGATGATAATATTTCTTACTTTTGTGGTTAAATATTTAATCTGATCAACTTTTAGATTTTCTATTTTGATTAAATTTTTATTGTATTATTGATTATTGATTCTCTTACTCTGTTATTGGGTGATTATGTACCTTTGATTTGCAGTTCCTTCCTCTGCCTGCAGTTGCTGGCTTTTATTTGGCTCGATTTTTCGAAAAGAAGAGCCTTGCATCATACTTTGCTTTTGTTATTCTCGGGAGCTTGATGGTTACTTGGTTTGTGCTTCACAACTTCTGGGATTTAAATATTTGGTTAGCAGGCATGTCCCTTAAATCTTTTTGTAAACTTGTAGTAGCAAATGCTGTCCTGGCTATGGCTATTCCTGGTTTAGCTCTTCTACCTTCAAAGATAAACTTTTTATCTGAGATTGGTTTGATAAGCCATGCATTGCTCTTATGCTACATTGAGAACCGGTTCTTCAATTACTCCAGCATTTACTATTATGGATTTGAGGATGAGGTGATGTATCCTAGCTATATGGTTGTGATGACAACTTTGTTGGGTTTGGCTTTGGTTAGAAGGCTATCTGTGGATCATAGAATTGGAGGAAAAGCAGTTTGGATTTTAACTTGCCTGTATTCTTCAAAGCTGGCAATGTTGTTTATTGCATCAAAGTCTGTTGTATGGGTTTCAGCTGTTCTCTTATTGGCAGTTTCTCCTCCATTGCTTCTTTACAGGTAATATTTCAAACTTGGTACAGTCAGTTTGGAGGGCTCCTAACTTTTAGTATGCCTCTAGGCTTGAATATAGTTCTTACTATGCTTTGCTATTGATGGATTTTGTAGGGATAAATCAAAGACAACTTCTAGGATGAAACCATGGCAAGGTTATGCACATGCCTGTGTGGTTGCCATATCTGTATGGTTGTGCCGTGAAACAATTTTTGAAGCCCTCCAGTGGTGGAATGGAAGATCTCCTTCAGATGGTTTAATTCTGGGCTCCTGTACACTCTTGACTGGATTGGCGTGTATTCCAATCGTTGCTCTTCATTTCTCTCATGTTTTGGTACGTATAGCTATCCTATCTGTAGATTTCTGTTTTTAGTTTAGCGAGTGAGGGTCTATTTGATATCCACTGAAAATTTTTGGGTATCTTCATGCTTCATAGCCAATTATAAACTATTTATGATTGATGCAGCAATCAAGCAGGTCTTATAATAAAGACTGATGTTTAGCTTTTTGTTTTCCCTGCAGTCCGCCAAAAGATGTCTAGTGCTGGTAGTGGCAACTGGTCTGCTTTTTATTTTGATGCAGCCACCTCTTCCTTTGTCATTGACTTACAAGTCTGACCTAATCATGGCTGCCCGTCACTCTGCTGATGATATCTCAATTTATGGCTACGTGGCTGGGAAGCCTACCTGGCCTTCATGGCTGCTTATTATTGCAATTTTGCTCACTCTAGCATCTGTTACGTCTATTATACCCATTAAGTATATTGTTGAATTGAGAGCATTTTACTCCATTGCTATGGGGGTTGCCCTAGGAGTCTACATTTCTGCCGAATTCTTTGTCTGGACGGGCATTCTGCATGTTCTAATTGTGGTCACTATGGTTTGTGCCTCTGTTTTTGTTGTCTTCACTCATCTTCCCTCTGCTTCAAGCACAAAGCTTTTACCCTGGGTATTTGCTTTGCTTGTGGCTCTCTTCCCAGTTACTTATCTTTTGGAGGGCCAACTGAGAATAAGAAATATTCTTGAAGATAGTGAAGTAGGTAATTTGGGTGAGGAGGAGAAGAATCTTACAACATTGCTGGCGATTGAGGGTGCCAGGACATCTCTTCTTGGCCTGTATGCAGCAATCTTTATGCTTATAGCCTTGGAGATAAAATATAAACTTGCTTCAATTTTGCGGGAGAAGGCTACTGATGGAGGTGGCGTTAGGCATAATCATTCTGGTCAAAGTGTATCTGCTACTTTCCTGCCAAAGATGAGATTCATGCAGCATCGTCGGGCTTCTACCGCCCCCTCGTTTACAATTAAGAGGATGGCTGCCGATGGAGCCTGGATGCCTGCCGTTGGCAATGTCGCCACAATAATGTGCTTCGCTATATGCCTAGTCCTGAATATCAACCTTACCGGTGGCTCAAACCGTGCAATATTTTTCCTTGCTCCTATCCTGCTGCTTCTCAATCAGGATTCTGATTTTATTGCCGGTTTCGGGGACAGACACAGATACTTTCCCGTAACCGTCGTCATCTCAGCCTACTTCGTATTAACTGCACTCTACAGCATCTGGGAAGATGTTTGGCATGGTAACACCGGATGGGGTCTTCAAATCGGTGGGCCAGACTGGATTTTTGTGGTGAAGAATTTGGCGCTCCTCGTTCTTACATTCCCTAGTCATATACTGTTTAACAGGTATGTATGGAGCTATACAAAGCAAAGTGACTCACCCCCATGGATAACCTTGCCCCTTAACCTGCTCCCTATAGCATGTACAGATATTCTCAAGATTAAGATCTTGGGTATATTAGGAGTTATATATTCCCTCTCCCAGTACCTAATTACTAGGCAACAATACATTTCTGGCCTCAAGTACATCTAAAACGATTACATAGACTGTATGATATGTTTTGTCAATTTAGTTGGTGATGCTTGTTCTTGTCTTGCCCTAAAATTTGTATGCTGAGGAATATGGTGGAAAATGAAAAGGCCTTATTTTTGTTATTGCTAATAGTGGTTTAACCAAAGTTTAAAACTATTAATTAGTCTACTGTGTTCCTTGGTTTGATAATAGTTATTACTGAACATCATCAAGAGAATTGATAGCCAAATCAATTACTGGGAAATTACAACATAAATACCCTATTCTTGATATCACATAATCTTATTTGATATATTTATCTTCTATCTAGTGAATGTATTTACTATTTAGTTTTGTTCAACAGCCAGAACTTACAACTCTGCATCATATTCATAGAGCAACAATATCAATAAGGTACTTGGTTTGAATATTTTGTAGCCAAAAATGGAAAAGTAGCAGCATAAACTATTCTGTTGTTACTAATAGGGAAGAGTAGTGTGTGATTATATCATTGATCTCAAGTCTTTGTGGAATATGGACTACATCTTCTATTTATATTACAGAAAATGCACTTCTAAAGTATGTTAATGTTGGACCATTTTTTCATATATTTCACATCACCACCTTCTTCAGATACCTAATAGAAAACATTGAGAAAATTAAAATCGCATGTGCTTTCATGAGTTCTGTGTTGGGTTTGATGTTTTGATATATAGACATAGACCTAAACAAACAAAATACAAGAGGTTTAACCCTTGAGAACAAGAAGAGGTTCCTTTTTCTTTTCTCTTTATTCTTTTAAGTAATACTGGAAACAAGTAATTTTTAATAACTTACCATCAATATTCATTTTTCACCCTTGAGTTTTAAGAATTTAAATATAATAGTGGGGTTCATATTAATATTTGAGGGTGGAAAATGAATTTGTTGGTTCAAAGTTTTTTTTTTTTGGTGATTAATCGGGGCCAAAGGCCCAAATGGTTCAAAGTTGTTAAAAATGAGTTATTCCCCAACATTTTCCTTTTTTTCTTTTTAAACAAAGATAGGTATGAATTGTATTCAATCAATAGAAAGAATACAATGGGCCCTCAATTGGACAGCTGCACAGGTAAAATTTCGGTGCACAATAAAAAAATCAGTCAAAATAATCAATAGCCTATGCACAACATGTAATATGTAATATGCACAATGTATATTATATAGTATGCACATTATATATAATATGTTGTGTACAACATATATCACATGTTGTAACATCGTCTTTCTTTACATGTGATACATGTTGCATATAATATATGATATATGTTGTCCACATTACATGATATTTGATGTGCATTGCATATTGGCTGTTATGATTGATTTTTCATTGTACATATAGTATTGTTCGCCGCAGAAATAACAAAGTGAATCTGGAAGATTTTTTAAATGACACATAACATGTATGTCTAATTTATTGTTGAAATTTGAATGAAGATTTAGGGTTGTGAGTCTTTAGGCTTAGCTTGTGCGAAAGTGGGGTTGGCATAGGAATGTAATGTAAATTTAGAAAATCATAGTTGATTGAAGCTGCACATACATGCACACCCTTTTTCCAAAACTGATGTTGGAACCTTGTACTGAAACCAATAGTTTTTAGACCAATAGTGTATGAACAGCATAAACCAATGCAATGGAATTAGATACTAACAATCGTTGTCTTTTCTTTTTTCTTATTTTTCCTTCTCTTTAATGTATGCATGCGTATATGTCATCTAGGTTCTGTTAACTAAAATGATTCGTGCGAAGGCTAAGCTACCATGAATGCTCATTGGGTGCATTCCAGTGAAATTATATTCAGCTTCTGACTTAATTTCCAATGGCTCATGAGGATTTCAAATTGTTGCTTTCCCTATCATATTATTGACCATATATATATTTATTTATGTGAAATGTGAATAATAATATGTTATATTCTTAGTTTGAAAGGTGAGAAGGTAGCAGGTACTAAGTCTACACACAATGTCCATTTAATTTCAGATAAATAATTTCATAAAATGATATTATATTTGATATGATTTAAAAAAATTTCTATCGTGGCCCAATAATATCATGTATTACTTACTTTTCTTTTCCTCAAGATTGAAACCAAATCATGTTAGTACGAACATAAGGTTGAATCAGATGTGTCAATCTTTATTGATTGTATTACTTACTATCAAATCATTAAAAGTGTACGGTTTAATCATTAATTTTTTTTACAAATGTAAATATATAATTGTTTTTAGACATATACCATAAAATATATTTTCAATTTTACTTATTACTAATTGTAGTTAATAATAACTTTTTTATGTAAAAATTCAAATTTTTCATATTTTCCGTAAAGATTGGATAGACCGGGTCACTTATTGGATTATTATTGAGTGGACTTATAGTTTGATCCAAACCGACCCAAGATGGTCCATGTACACCCCTAAATTTATCTATAAGAGTGATTCTCTTCAAATCAATGCCTTCTTTTTTAAGTCCTATCTTTTCCACTGAAAAAAGAAATATATTCGAAATATATATGGTGAGAAGTAAAAGGTATGTATCAGATTCTCCATAGTTCGTACTTAAAAGATACATGTGAGTTTGTAACATTGTACATAGCTTCAGAATAATCAAAGAATCTCAACTTCTAATCTTGAATTTGCATCACATATCTATAGAATAATGAAATCCTCATCTTTTTTCCTTTTCAAATATCTTATTTCTTCACAATATAATACCAAAAAAAAAAAATTATTACATGATATTTCATCAATAAATTTTGGTACACAATAAAAAACTAGTCAATGCAGTCAATAGACTTAATTTGATTTTTCCTACCTCAAATGTGAGAGTGAGAATAATAAGAGTAAAATATTATTAGTAGACTGAATAATTATGATTTAAAACCTCCTTGAATTGATTGATTTTTTTCATTATATATATAGCAAAATTGATATTTCAGAGTCTATATAATAAACATTCAATCTACTATCTTTAATTTTTATATGTTCATAATTTAAATCTATTTTAGCTTAATCTTTATCTTTAAATTTGAATAGGTGTTTAATTATTCAGAAAATATCAAAATAGCATCACTCAAATAAAAGAAATATCTACGTAGGGCATCATCAAGTATGATGTCAAGGTGATCGAAAAAATCTCACACAAGTGAACATTATTGAACTTTAGTTAAAGTCAGGATAGGAAAGTTTGATTGGCAGAGCTACAAGTTGATAAGTAATTTGTTGTCTTTCAAGTAATGTCTTATGTTCGAGCGTTGTGGATGAAAAAAAATTTTCGTTAGGAGTTTCACTTATCATTTTCAAATATGCGAATCAGCACTACTGATTAGTCGGGATGAAACTCCGAATATCGTAAAAAAAAAGTAAAGTTTTCAAAAAAAAAAAGTCTGTGTGCATGTAAATGGGATATACTGATCAGATACAGATGAGTATTTCTTCCCATTTTTTAATATGCATGCTTTCTATAGATTTTAATGTGATGAAGAAAATATTTTTTTTGGTAACATATAATCTCATAAAAATTACGCAGATCGCTCAACACTATACCACTCCTAGTGATTTTGATGAATAAATAAAGTATTGAAGAATAGTGAATTGTGTAATTATTAGTTCCCCTGTTTTTCACATAATTTTTCTTAAATTGTTTTTCAAAAAAAAAAACTTATAAAATCAATTGATAGAGTTAGATTGTAGTCTGTGGTAGTAAATGCATCCCCACTTACATTCCAACTTTCAGCATAAATTGATGGACTCCACCAGGTGGTCTTTGTCTTCCCAAGATTCTCTTTTAATTTCATTTTGGAGAGAATGATGAGTACCATGATATATTTGTGTTAAATTGATTCTTAATAATTAAATTTCTAATAATATTGGCACAATTTCTTTGTATTGATAACGAAAAAATAGCTAGGTGCACTATATTCCTTTTAAACTTTACATTATATATGATATATTGTTAGGTGCACAATAAAATTTTAGTTAAAACTGTTAAAATGTTATACACATCATATTTTATATAATGTACACTATATATATATATATATATGAGTGATGCTATATGTTTTATACTATATAAAATCAGTGATCATATGTAATAATTCAAATTTTAAAATTATTAATTTAACTTTTAAAATATTAGATTAATATATAATATTCAAAATTAAATTAATAATTTTAAAAAATTGAATTATTATATATGATAACTAATTCTATGATATATAAAAAATATTTCTATATAAATATAGTGTCAACTAGACTATTTATACCACAATGGAACAAAATGAAAAGATCTTTTAAAGTCACACCATCATAGGAATATAGAGTGAATCCTTCTCACACCATACAAAAGTTTATTCTTTCTTTTTTAAGGAGAGATTATTTTTTTTAAGGAGAGATTATTAGATGTACTAAAAGTAAAAGATTTATTTATTTTGTATCATTTATATTTTGACACATTAATTATTCTATTTCGTTGTTTGAAATTTTAATTTGGATTGAGCAATAAACTTAGAAAAAAGAAGTTTATTAGTTCTACATCAAACAAATAAATAGGCTCATCATTACACGCCTATTTGAATTACATATATGGTTTTATATATGACGTAATATTATCATAATCAAAAGGTCTCAACTCATTTCAAGTTCATAGTCACGACATATATACTTCTAGGTTCATCAATAATTTACATAAGCAATAATGTTAAGTATACAATAAAAAATCAGTCAATATAGTCAATGGGTCTATTTTGGCTTTGGTTTTAGCCCAAATAATTATTGAGATTGTAATGGGCTGAATAGTTATGGCCTAAAATCTCATTTATTAGCTGATTTGACTGATTTTTTATTATACATTTAGTATCACTCATAAAATTTTGATTGACCCAATTTCTCATCGAGTCGGATTTGAGTTTCGAAAATATATTCAATCCTAATATTATGTTCTATTCATGTTTAGTCAAACTCATTCCAACCCGCTACACTTATGTAAGGATATACTAAATATACAATGAAAAATCAATTAAACTAGTCAATAAATTAGATTTTGTTTGGTATATACTATAAGTAATTTTTCTTCTCACAATTAATCATGCAAATACAATTTACATTTTTGTTACGATATTGCATGTAGCCATCGCAATTTTTGGTATATACTTTACAAATATCACATGTGTAGTTTAAATGTTAAGCAACCACCGTAGCTTTATTTAGATGAGTTTGACATTAATGGGTTCATCAAGATTAGGATTTAGGACATATCCAAAGACTCCAAACCTCGGTTGGTGATTGATTTATTTTTTATTTTTATTTTTTATTTTCATTTTTCAATGAAATAAAATCAAATAATTTTACTTGTGTTTTCTATTTACAATGAAAATAAAAATGTCAAATTCTTATTTTCTTTATTTTCAACCAAAAATGTGAAAATAGAAAATGAGTTTGATGAAAATATCATGACTATTACTCATCAGAACAAATAAACAACTTTTATACCTATATATAAAAGTAAAAAATAAAAACAAAAAATATTTTTACAAATCAAACCACGTACATCCAATATTTCCTTATTTTTAATTTCACCAACTCCATGAGTATCTGATATTCTCATCTCATAGGAAAGTGTCAGGGAGGGAGTATAAGAAGATTATGTTACCCCTATTGTAGTTTGTTATTTTAAAATTACTCTCATCTAATATCCTAATAATAATTTAATTTTATATGTATTTATTTATTAATTTTTACTTCCATCATTAGAGATATTTATGAAAAAATATAAAATATTTTCAGGAATATTACTATGAATCAAACACAAGAATGATTCGTTTATGAGAAAGTTATACATGATTCTAAAAATTTAATTTACGAACTAAACACTTAAATACTTCATTCCTGAAATCACTCAGAAATGTACGTACTCTAAAAAAAATCATCCGCAAACCAAACGTCCCCGAATAAAACACACCGTGCAATCTAAAAACTTTTCTCCAAGCAAGCCCGAATAAAACACGTACACTTTGCTCTAAAAACTTTTTGTTTTTGTTTTTTAATTTTTCTGATTCTGTAACATTACTAACAAAAAACATAGATGGAATGAGACAAAAAGAAAAGGCAGAATATACTTGGGGGCACATGCATTCAGTTTCAAGCATCATTATAGAAAACTCGCACTATCATACACACCAAATAGTATAAATAAGAGAGGCATGCATAGCCATTTCCATCCATATATATATATATCACTCAAATTGAACTAACTAGTCATACCAAATAAAATACACACACTTATATATATATCGATCGATATGCCTAAAGCAAATAATAACAACCCTCTTGTTGTAGGGCGAGTAATAGGAGATGTGTTGGAACCATTCACAAGTGGAGGAGTGGCTATGAGGGTTGTCTATGACAATAACAGAGAAGTCATCAATAGTAGTGAGCTCAAACCTTCCCAAATTCTTAACCAACCTAGAGTTGATGTTGGTGGTGATGACCTCAGGACCCTTTTCACTCTGGTATCTATCTATCTATTTATTCTACTAACAATTAATTGCTTGCATTTTTCTTCTTCATTTTAATTAGAAATAATTATTATTATTAGCTCGATCTTCCGTCTGAAATTATTATACTTACTTACATTCCCTTATTCGTAAAGGTATTACTATTTGTATAATGAAAATTAAGATAAAATTAGTTAATATAAAGATTTTATATCATAATCATTCAATATTTGGATCGAAAAATTACCATATATATAGGCTCCTTGACTAAATTAGCTATAGTTCAGCAAACAAGTATTATTACTTCTTTTATTTTGGTAAGGTTGGTCGATCTTCATGGAATGTTCTATTCCTTGTACAATAGAGGGGGATCGAGCGATCAGCACAATAATGATTGCATCAACTAAGAGAACTTAATTTTGAGCAAGTTTTAAAAATAATAATAAGAGAGATATTATGTTAAAATTTAATGAAGAACCTCGAAATTGAAAGAGGTCATTGTTATCAATATTGCTTGTTGTACAATAGATATACATTCAATTAGTATATAATGTGTGCTATATAATGTGTTATACATATATCATGCATTACGTATGGTATATAGCAAATATTGGATACTAGTTGGATGTATTTCTGTTATACAATAAGCATTATTGCTTTATTATTCGATCAAACAAAATCTAATGTCTTATTTATAATTTTTTAAAATGTATAATTCACAAATTACGACCTTTTTCTCATTTTATTATGGTCACAAAATTCTTCATATATATGTGTAGCTATAGGTATAACCTTATTTGAATTATTATATATCGGTGAGTTTAATTTTTTGTTTTTTTCTTTTGTAGGTGATGGTGGACCCTGATGCACCGAGCCCAAGTGATCCACATATGAGGGAATATTTGCACTGGTAAGAGCAAAACATAAAAGCCAATCAGGTGCAGCTCAAGTGGCATTTTTCTTGGTTCAAGTGACTAAGGAGTTTGAGTGCAGGGTCAGGGGTTCAATCCCCACGTGCCCATCCCATTCCCCATTTTCCCCTTAGCTCCATTAGGAGCTCCTAAGAAACAAAAAATAAAAAAACATAAAAATTTTATATATATAAATTGAATTTAATTTTCATCAACTGACAGTGTATTATATTTTTACACAGTCATCTAATCATGTGCTGTCATGTCAGCTATGATTGTATTTCCTCACTCTCACTATTTAAATAGTCATACAAACGAAACAGTTTAATTGGATGACAGTATAAAATCAGTGCATCAAACTTAAACTAATATAAATTTACCCTAACATCATCCAAGCAATACTAAAAGTGCAATTGAGTATGATGCATGGTGTGTGATAGGGTAGTGAAAATATTCAGCTTTTGGTATAACGGTAGTTTGACCTTTGAAATCATGCAAAGGGCCCCAAGAGGCAAGAGAAACATACGTACATAAGGAAGGGGCAAGGGTAGATGATTCCTATAATATATATCACACATACACTTTTGCATATTCTTTTCATTTTTCTTGTGTCACACTCACAAAAGTGATCATCATATACCAATTTACTTTGCATCCATTATCGACCATTTTGCGGCTTCATTGAGTGTACTCTTTGCACTCTGCTACCTATGATTTTGATTTGGGTGAGCAAAATGAATTGAAATCTAACTTGTTTTTGTTTCAATGTGTGCTTAATTAGGATGGTAACCAACATTCCAGGTACTACAGGGACAAGTTTGGGTACGTACACTATTATTTATTTATTTACAAAAATAAGCGTTGAATTAATGAACAGATACATACATGTTATATATTATATCACTAACACAAATGCATGACACACAATAAAAAACCAGTCAAAATAGTCATCAAAACACATTTAACATTTTATGGCCCAAATAGCACTTTTAATCATGAGTATATTTTTAATGGGCGGAGTGATTGTGACTCAAATTCCTATTTGTTGGCTGTTTTGACTGGTTTTTTATTGTGGCTCTAACGATGCTCTATTGCTAATGATGTATGTATGTTTTAAATAAAATAATAGGACAAGAGATAGTGGGGTATGAAAATCCACGACCAAGATCAGGGATTCATCGTTTGGTGTTTGCGCTGTTTCGGCAACCACATCGGCAAACAATTCTTGCTCCTGGATGGCGCCAAAACTTCAACACTCGCGATTTTGCTGAGTTTTACAATCTTGGTTCCCCTATTGCTGCTCTTTACTTCAATTGCCAACGCGAAAATGGTTCCGGTGGAAGGAGGATGCAATAATTTATTCATTAATTACCATCATCATCATATAAATACAAATATATGTATCTAAAAGTTGATTTCTCAATGCTACATCCACTTTTTTTTATCGTTGAATGTGATATATATTAGTCTATACTTATCTATTTCATTCAATGGTTCAAAAGTAGATGTTAAATTGAGATATCTAATATAATGTGGTGACAGGTGTGTCACTACTTTGTGTCTTATAATTGTTGTTCTATCTTTTTGGACTTGAGAGACACTCTTTTTCCCTCATTTAATTGTAGGGGGTTTTTTAATGAGATTTCTCTTGTCAATAATCTTATAGAATTACTTATATTAAGTTGTTTTCTCTATTATTGGACACTCAGATTATTTATAAAAATAAAATTATATATATAAACAAATGTTACACAAAGCCTAGTTTTAAGTTATATAAATATCTCTAATATTGCATGCATTTAACCATTAGATCGTTATGTAATGATGTCCAAGGTTTCAGAGAGCTGGTCATCTTTCTTATCATCTTCATTTGATCATTTAATGAAAATCCAATTCTATTATTGCATTAAGGTGAACCCAATAATTATACTCCTATTACAAATAAATTGCATCATAACAAAACTATTGAATGTAATTGAAGGATATTTAACAAATTATTAAAGGTTGATAAAGAAAGTAAATCATCCCTGAAATTTAATCACTATTACATATGCAAGTGAAAGGTTCACAGTAATAATATATATAATGTCTTTGTAATAAATTTGGAAACTTATTATGACCCAAACCAATGTCAAACATCTTCACAATGGATGGATAAAAATTGATTTGATATTCAATATCAAATTAATTTTTCATATATAGTAGAAATTAAAAGCTATAAACTTTAAAATGAGAAATTTCACAAGTTTTTTTTGTTGTATTATAAATTAAAGATTATAGACTTCAAAATAGTAAATTACATGAATTTTTTACATATTGTTGAAATTGGAGGTCATATACTTTAAAGTGTGAAATTTCACTATTTTTTATAAGACACCATAAAATAATAAAGACTATAGCCTTTAAAATATTGAATATTAAATGAATTTTTCACATATAGTAGAAATTGAAGGCTACATACTTTAAAATAAGAAATTTCATAATTTTTTTTTTGTATTATAAACTAATGATTATAAGCTTCAAAATAGTAAATTACATGAATTTTTTACATATAGTTGAAATTGGAGGCCATATACTTTAAAGTGTGAAATTTCACTATTTTTTATAAAACACCATAAAATAAAAGACTATAGCCTTTAAGATATTGAATATTAAATGAATTTTTCACGTATTGTAGAAATTGAAGGCTATATACTTTAAAATTAGAAATTTCACAATTTTTTTTTTGTTGTATTATAAACTAAATACTATAGGCTTCAAAATAGTAAATTACACGAATTTTTTACATATAGTTGAAATTGGAGGTCATATACTTTAAAGTGTGAAAATTCACCATTTTTTATAAAACACCATAAAATAAAGACTATAGCCTTTAAAATATTGAATATTAAATAATTTTTTCACATATAGTAGAAATTGAAGGCTATATACTTTAAAATGAGAAATTTCACAATTTTTTTTTTGTTGTATTATAAACTAAAGACTATAGGCTTCAAAATAGTAAATTATATATATATATATATATATATATATATATATATATATATATATATATATATATGAATTTTTTTACCTATAGTTGAAATTGGAGGCCATATACTTTAAAGTGTGAAATTTCACCATTTTTTATAAAACACCATAAAATAAAGACTATAGCCTTTAAAATATTGAATATTAAATAAATTTTTCACATATTGTAGAAATTGAAGGTTGTATACTTTAAAATGAGAAATTTAACAATTTTTTTTGTTGTATTATAAATAAACTAAAGACTATAGGCTTCAAAATAGTAAATTACATGAATTTTTACATATAGTTGAAATTGGAGGCCATATACTTTAAAGTGTGAAATTTCACCATTTTTTATAAAACACGATAAAATAAAGACTATAGCCTTTAAAATATTGAATATTAAATGAATTTTTCACATATTGTACAAATTGAAGGTTATATACTTTAAAATGAGAAAATTCACAATTTTTTTTTTGTTGTATTATAAACTAAAGACTATAGGCTTCAAAATAGTAAATTACATGAATTTTTTACATATAGTTGAAATTGGAGGTCATATACTTTAAAGTGTGAAATTTCACCATTTTTTATAAAACACCATAAAATAAAGACTATAGCCTTTAAAATATTGAATATTAAATGAATTTTTCACATATAATAAAAATTGAAGGCTATATACTTTAAAATGAGAAATTTCAAATTTTTTTTTTTTGTTGATTATAATCTAAAGACTATAGGCTTCAAAATAGTAAATTACATGAATTTCTTACATATTGTTGAAATTGGAGGCCATATACTTTAAAGTGTGAAATTTCACTATTTTTTATAAGACACCATAAAATAAAGACTATAGCCTTTAAAATATTGAATATTAAATGAATTTTTCACATATAGTAGAAATTGAAGGCTATATACTTTAAAATAAGAAATTTCAAAAAATTTTTTTGTTGTATTATAAACTAATGACTATAAGCTTCAAAATAGTAAATTACATAAATTTTTTACATATAGTTGTAATTGGAGGCCATATACTTTAAAGTGTGAAATTTCACTATTTTTTATAAAACACCGTAAAATAAAAGTCTATAGCCTTTATAATATTGAATATTAAATGAATTTTTCACATATTATAGAAATTGAAGGCTATATACTTTAAAATGAGAAATTTCACAATTTTTTTTGTTGCATTATAAACTAAAGACTATAGGCTTCAAAATAGTAAATTACATGAATTTTTTACATATAGTTGAAATTGGAGGCCATATACTTTAAAGTGTGAAATTTCACCATTTTTTATAATTAAAACACCATAAAATAAAGACTATAGCCTTTAAAATATTGAATATTAAATGAATTTTTCACATATTGTAGAAATTGAAGGCTATATACTTTAAAAATGAGAAATTTCACAATTTTTTTTTGTTGTATTATAAACTAAAGACTATAGGCTTCAAAATAGTAAATTATATGAATTTTTTACATATAGTTGAAATTGGAGGCCATATACTTTAAAGTGTGAAATTTCACTCTTTTTTATAAGACACCATAAAATAAAGATGATAGCCTTTAAAATATTGAATATTAAATGAATTTTTCACATATAATAGAAATTGAAGGCTATATACTTTAAAATGAGAAATTTCACAAATTTTTTTTGTTGTATTATAAACTAATGACTATAAGCTTCAAAATAGTAAATTACATGAATTTTTTACATATAGTTGAAATTGGAGGCCATATACTTTAAATTGTGAAATTTCACTATTTTTTTAAAACACCATAAAATAAAAGACTATAGCCTTTAAAATATTGAATATTAAATGAATTTTTCACATATTGTAGAAATTGAAGGCTATATACTTTAAAATGAGAAATTTCACAATTTTTTTTGTTGTATTATAAACTAAATACTATAGGCTTCAAAATAGTAAATTACATGAATTTTTTACATATAGTTGAAATTGGAGGCCATATACTTTAAAGTGTGAAATTTCACCATTTTTTATAAAACACCATAAAATAAAGACTATAGCCTTTAAAATATTGAGTATTAAATGAATTTTTCACATATTGTAGAAATTGAAGGCTATATACTTTAAAATGAGAAATTTCACAATTTTTTATGTTGTATTATAAACTAAAGACTATAGGCTTCAAAATAGTAAATTACATGAATTTTTTACATATAGTTGAAATTGGAGGCCATATACTTTAAAGTGTGAAATTTCACCATTTTTATAAAACACGATAAAATAAAGACTATAGCCTTTAAAATATTGAATATTAAATGAATTTTTCGAATATTGTACAAATTGAAGGCTATATACTTTAAAATGAGAAAATTCACAATTTTTTTTGTTGTATTATAAACTAAAGACTATAGGCTTCAAAATAGTAAATTATATGAATTTTTTACATATAGTTGAAATTGGAGGCCATATACTTTAAAGTGTGAAATTTTACTATTTTTTATAAAACACTATAAAATAAAGACTATAGCCTTTAAAATATTTAAAATATACTTTATGGTGAAAGAATTGAAATATCAAAATACTACTACTTAATTATATTTTTGAGAGAAACATATCCCTACTTAGCTTGGATCTAAATAAGTAGAAAATTTGATTATTTTCTGCTTCTAATCTTGTAGAAGCACAAACAAAAATACAACATAACCCTAAACTTACTTATTATATATAGAGATAAATAATGTCTTTGTGATAAATATCGAAATTTATTATGACCCAACAATCCAATGGATAAATAATACTTTAGGATTTAGGATTTAGACTTTGTTACATGTTAGTTGGCTACCTAATATATTATATAAAATGAGTCTACCAAGAGCCAAGCAAATTAGGGTTTGCTTTTCAAATCTTCGATATTGGGCTCAATCACTATGTCATCAATGGTTTGATTCTTCTCAATTCTGGTCCATGAAAAACAAAAACTGAAAAAAAATAATAATACTCTTAGAAGAGCCCAAAAGAATTTTCACACACATACATTGTACCAAAAAAAAAGAATTTTCACATACATGACCAAACTGTGGTAACCTATAACCCAAGGAATCCATCTTGCTAGCCAAGTAATGTAGTTAACTTTTTCTTCTTTTGTTTTTCTTGGTTAACAAGTAGCTCCGTTAGGAGTTAGAGAAAATGGATATACGGGAATAGAATTTTTGATCCTAAATCAGCAAACTTTTTAGTCATTTGAATCAAGAGAGATGTAATTTGAGCTAGAACTCATTGAGAGAAATGTAGTTAATTAACTCCTAAGGCTCTCCTATAACTTTCTTAGCCATAAAATAGCTCATTAGTCTTGACCCAAAATACAATTATTTTAATTTCTCAAACAAAATAAAACCCATCCTAATTAGTTCTCACACATTGGCCGCCGTAGAAACTTATCATTCTTTTGGCACTTTTGCCCTAAAAAATCAACTTTTTGGTGCGTGGCTGCTAGCCATCAAATAATGTTAAACAAATATTCCTGAATAAGCATAACTTTAATTTATCATAATATAAGTATGTTTGTAATAAACTACGAGGCCTAACACAATTTGACTTATTAAGTATGTTGTGAGTGATTTGATTCTTAGCGGTATGTAGAAAGAGATTGAGTCTTGAGATTAAGTGGAGTGAAAATGGGTTGAAATTAAACTTTGTATATTAATTCAATAAAAACTAAGTTGAGTGAGTTTTAAATAGAGCATTGCTAGAGATACAATAAAAAACCAGCCAAAACAGTCAATAAATAGGAATTTGGGCCACAATCACCCAGCCCATTAAGAATATACTCATGATTAAAAGTGGTATTTGGGCCATAAAGTGTTAAATGAGCTTTGTTAGCTGTGTTGGCTGGTTTTTTGTTGTGCCCAAGCATTTGTGTTTTAAATATTGTCCTATTTATGCTATAGCTTGATATTTATAGAAAATGAAAATGACAAAAGAAAAATATTTTTGAATCCCACGTACACTTAGAGATAGATGTATTGTTATCTCCATTTAATTGTATTTTATTTGAGGAATTAATTAACTAATTAACACGAGTACTTTATGCATGAATTTGTATGATGAGAATAAAAAAAAAACTCAAGCATCATTTGCATTTTCTTTCAAATCCTTTGAAAATCCAAATAACATAAAAAATAGCTAGAAAGATATTCTCTCAATATTATTATCTTCTTCTTTCTTTTTGGGTAAGTGGCTGTCTACATTTTTAGGCTAATCAAAAGAACCCCGTGGACAACACAATAAGCTTACAACCATATTATTATTATTCCATTATTAAATTAAAGTTTTTTTCGTGGGAAATATTGAATCTCTATAGCTATCTAGGGGGGAGATGATGAGTATATTCTATCGTTTTCAAAATCTTTATCCCCACAAAGTATATTTGCAAGACCACAAAATATGAGGATGAAATACCACATTCTGATTCCTCAGTTTCAAATAAATGGCAAGCAAAGAGAGGAGCACAAGGTCAAAATTAAAACACCCAATTCAAAGTATAATAATATTATAATAAGAGCATTGCTATAAGTATCACAAAAAAATCAGTCAAAATAATCAACAAGTTGTACACAACATATATTACATGTCGTATAAAAAAATAATGCTGCAACATATGATATATATTGTGCATAATAAGTGATATATGTTGTGCACTGTATGTGCATTTTATATTAATCTCTAAGGAAGAAGTCCCACATTTTTTCAAATTCCCATCTCAAAATTATAATTCTTCCTCCACCTTGCTTCAAAAACATCCCCCACATTTTCAATCAAGAGTTGTAACAAAAAAAAAAGTTTTACTAATCAATAATGATTTGAAAATCCAATACCCAAAATTAAAAGTTTTCATTAGGACAAATATTTTGAAAAAAAAAATTAGCAATTTATTTTCTTAATATCAAATAATTTTCTTTTAATCCGTGCATTGTATGTGTACAAAAACATTAGGAGAATAATATATATCAACCACTACTCTGCCTAGTGCAATGTACAGTATCAGAATCCATTTAATAAAGAATGGAAAGAATATATTGTTGCAACACAATTCACCTTAGAAAAAGTAATAAATAAAATTATGTTACGAGGAAGAACTTTAATTTGTTATAAAGTGATTATGTAATTGTTCCAACTATATATGGTGAGGTAATGACATAAACATATATCCTAGTTGACATATATGCTTGAATAATTGTGACATTCTCAGCATTATATTTAATAAAAGTGTTACGAAGCCATCATCTTTGGCTGAGCACCTGAATAGTAGATATAATTAATATTTCTTAATAAAATATGAAAGAGCTAATTATGTGTTGAATGAAAGGTTTTAAAATTGGACCGAACATTAAAATGTCGAATTAATGATTAGAGGATCAACCAAGATTTCAATAATATATATATATATATATATATATGATAAACTATATACTATAAAAATTAAAATGTATTAAAAATATTATTTAAAAGTTGAAATATAAACACTTAATAAATTTATATGTTCAATAGCCTTTTATTTGAACAATAAAAATGTATATTACATTATATTTTATACAAATATTATTATATTTGAAAAACTAATTTTTTTTAAAAATTAATTAATTAGTTCATATGAATATTAATAATATTTATTATAAATACTTAGTAAATATTTTTCAATATTCATAAATACCAATTAAATTTATATTCTTATAGCTAGAGACTGAAATATCAAATTATTTTTTAAAATAAATTATATCATATTTACGTTATATGTCAGAAAACCAAATCATAAGGTGGTGAGTGGAGTGATGAAAGTGGTTTGGTTCACAAATTTTAGAGAAATGGAGGAATACCAACACTGTAATTTAGGTTTTATTTTGTAAAATTTTTTGTTTGGGGTGTTCCTGTCAAAAAGTTGAGTTTTTTTTTTTTTTTTTTAAATTTAGTGAATAAAAAAGTTGATTTCTAACTTTTGACTATTTGAGAGTATGGAGTACTCATAGAAGTCATCAATAGTAGTTTTTTAGAGCTAGTTTTTACTCTATCAAAAAGTGAAAATATATAAATAATTTCATTTATATAACTTTTTTAATATTATGTCTATTATGATTATTTTATATTTTTATCAAATCATTTCTATACTATTTTACTAGCAAATAATACTATTGTGGCTCTCTAGCTAAAGAGCAAATTTTTAAGAGTTTTAAGAGTTCAATAACTTTCTTGAAAGTCACGATTTTAACGAACTACGCCTTACTTATGAATGTTCATTTTTCAAAGTTTATGTGTTCTCATTGAATCGTTTAATGATCAGAAATCTGATGTAGTTCTTTAATTTGCTTTCTTATCTATTAGGGCCAAACATTTATTAATTATTGAAAAAAATCAAATCATAATACATCTATCGTTTTTTTTTGTTGGTTCAATTTAGAAATGTGCATTCTTTTATATTTGTCCATTTAAGAGTTTAAGGTAAAGTTTATTATTTTTTTCTCTTTTACCTTTATGTAATATTTTCCTTTTTACAAAGTAATATAATAAATACATATCTTATTTTTGATAAAAACAATAGTAATAAAGGGGTACATAATATAGTAAAATATATGTACATTTTGTTACTTTCTCCTTTTTTTATACATCCAATTTAGATCTTGTGCGTTTATTTTTTATTTGTCCATTTATAAATTTTAGGTGATTGTTATTAATTTTTTTCAATTATACTCTTAATTAATATAAGAGAGAGAAAATAAGTTTAGAAAGTAATTAAGAAGAGAAATATTAATGAATGATAAGGATAATATTGTAAAATATGTCACAATTTTTCTAAATTTTTTACATTATAAAATGCATTATTAATATGTGTGCATAATTAAAATTGAACAAATAAAAAAATGAAGGAAATAATTTCAAGATTCTATAATTATCTAAATTTTATTGCACATTTAAAATTGGACGGATAAAAAAAATGGATGGAGTAATATCTAAATTTATGCTTCAAGAATAGGCGCCAAAAGAAAATTTATGATAAGTTTAATTTCATGGTATCTTTGGAAGAGATGCTTAGTTCTTCCCCCCCACACACACACGAAAGCTCTTTATCTTTCTAATTCCCTTTTAGCAAATTTAGAATAAGACCTTAGAAATACAGAAAAGGCAAGAATCTGATGACACGTCACGAGTATTCTCAAGTGAGGAAAAACATATATAAATAGGTATAGCCATTTCCACACCAATGCATTCTATATAACATTATATTATAATACAAAACAATATATTATATAAATTATTTATTATTATTGTTACTATTATTATATACTAGCTATGCCAAGATCAAGTGACCCTCTTGTTCTTGGAGGTGTAATAGGAGATGTTTTGGATCCTTTTGTAAATTCTGTTAATTTTAGGGTTGTGTATGGCAATAACACTGAAGTTATCAACTGTTGTGAGCTCAGACCCTCCCAAATCATTCATCAACCAAGAGTTGAAGTTGGTGGTGATGATCTCAGGACCTTTTACACTCTGGTAATTTTATATTTATTTATCTATTCTCATTTGGAAAATTATAATTTTTTATTTTTTTGAGCTCACCATTGTTTCATAATGTATGATCATCACATATGCACAATGTTTTGATGTAATAAGTATGTAAGTATTGGACTTATATATATTAATTAGTTTTCACATAATTGTGTATTCTTTCCCAATAAAAATAACTATGAGATCCGAAGGGATCAATAGGCTTATAGGAGCAAGAATATAACCTAGAGTATTCACACCCAAATAAACTTAACCTCGTTAAAATTAAAAATGTTTAGTCTAAATATAATTTAATCTAATAAAAAAAAGTACTAAATTTCTTTGAGGGAAAGCTAAGTAAATGCAGCAAGTGCATGTTTACGTGTCTAAGAGTCATTTTTCACAAATAAAAAATTTCTATGAATTATTTCATGTTTTATGTGTAAAATTATGCATTCATTCATATTTTTCCCTCCTATTTGATCCAACCAAAGAGGGTATGTATTAATATTGCATATTTTTTTGTGCATATATAATATCAATAATATAATGCTAGTCGTACAACAGAAATACATCTAACGAGTATTCAATGTGCTATATATAACATAAAATGTACACATGTTGGATACTCATTAGACATATTTCTGTTCTTTAGGTATATCAACACTTTGACTCTATTCGATCTCATTACTACTATTATTCAATGTACTTACTTTAATTTGCAGATGATGGTGGATCCTGATGCTCCTAGCCCTGGTGATCCAAATATGCGCGAATATCTACACTGGTTAGTTATATATTCTTCCCTCCTTTCTATCCCTTACATAATTTAATGAAACATACAGCTCTTTAATTTGCATAATCAGTTAATAACTAATTATTAATTAGTGTATATAATTACTTTCTCATCACCCTCATATATATCTTAATTAATTCTATCGATTCTCCCAGGTTGGTCACCAATATTCCAGCCACTACAGGTGCAAACTTCGGTGAGTACACTACTTACTTATTACTTTTATTTTCTATTTATGTTAGCTAATTTTTAACGATATACGACCAACATCTATTTATTTTTATTGAATTTTAACACAAATATGAATGAAATAAATAATCTAATCTTGCATTTATTGCTATAGATCTTGCTCATATATATATATATATATATATTTGTATTTATTGTGTAGGGGAAGAGATTGTGGCATATGAAAGTCCAAGACCATGGGCAGGGATTCATCGTATCGTGTTTGTGTTGTTTCGTCAAATGGGAAGACAAAGTGTGCATGCTCCCGGGTGGCGCCAAAATTTCAACACCCGAGATTTTGCTGAGATTTATAATCTTGGATTACCTGTTGCTGCTTTGTATTTCACCTCTAAACGAGAGCCTAGTTTTGGAGCTGCTGGAACTTCAAGTGCAAGTGGGAGCAGGAGATAGATATAATATATATATAGAGAGAGAGAGATTCAAGAATAATACTACGTTTGTATAAGAAGTAGAACATGATAAAATAATCCTAATTAAGAGTATGTAAGAGAGAATATATAATCTCAATTAGAGTTAAGTTAAAATTGAAAATGTAATAATCTTATATATAATTCTCATAATGAATAATTAATATTTATATAATATACATATTTATAGTTATTATTGATATTTTTCTAATTGAATTCATGAGTCCACTTTTACTTCTTATTGTTTAGTTGTTTTGATTACCTTTTCTATCTTACTTTTCTCATAGGCAGATGTAAAGCGAACTGAAGCTAGGAGGAGTATGTATGAAGAAGAGATTTGTATATCGATATCGCAAGTTATATATATTATAAAGGTGTCATCATACATATGCATGCACACTCGATCAGATTAATAAGAGTGGATTTAATTTCTTGAACTATTCAATATAACTTATTGTTAATTTTATAACTTATTGTTAATTTTCTTGGTTATATTATAAAATAAAGACTATATGATTTAAAATATTGAATCATATGAATTTTTCACATATAGTAGAAATTTAAGGCTATTCTTTAAATGTGAGATTTCACAATTTATAGGTTGTCTTATAAAATAAAGACTATAGACTTTAAAATATTGAATCATATAAATTTTTTACATATGGTAAAAATTGAAGACTATATACATTAAAATGGGAGAACTCACAATTATTTTTTTGTTGTGTCTTATAAAATAAATATTATAGACTTTAAAATATTGAATCACATAATTTTTCACGTATAGTAGAAATTGAATGCTTTATACTTTAAATTGTGAGATTTCACAATTTTCTTGGTTGTATTATTAAATAAAGACTATAGCATTTAGATATTGAATCACATGAATTTTTCACATATAGTAAAAATTGAAGGCTATATACTTTAAAATATGAGATTTCACAATTTTTTGGTTGTCTTATATAATAAAGACTATAAACTTTAAAATATTGAATCACATGAGTTTTTCACACATAGTATAGAACTTAAAGACTATATATTTTAAAATGTGAGAATGCATAATTTTTTTTATTGTCTTATAAAATAAAGACTAGACTTTATAATATTGAATCATCTGAGTTTTTCACATATACTAGAAATTGAATATTATATACTTCAAAATGTGAGTTTTCACAATTTTGTAGTCGTATTATAAAATAAAGACTATAACCTTTAAAATATTGAATCACATGAAATTTTTAATATAGTAGAAATTGAAGGTTATATACTTTAAATGTGAGATTTCAATATAGGTTGTCTTATGAAATAAAGACTATAGATTTTAAAATATTAAATCACATGAATTTTTCAAATATGGTATAAATTGAAGGCTATATACTTTAAAATTTGAGATTTCAAAATTTTTTGGTTGTGTCTAATAAAAAAAAGACTATAGCCTTTAAAATATTAAATCACATGAATTTTTCACATATAGTAGAAATTGAAGGCTATATACTTTAAATTGTGAGATTTCACAATTTTCTTGGTTGTATTATAAATAAAGACTATAGCCTTTAAAATATTGAATCACATGAATTTTTGAAATATAGTAGAAATTGAAGGCTATATATTTTAAACATGAGATTTCATAATTTTATAGGTTGTCTTATAAAATAAAGACTATTAAAATATTGAAACATATGAATTTTTCACATATAGTAAAAATTGAAGGTTATATACTTTAAAGAAAAATGCCTTTTGTATATTATAAATTTGAAATATAACTAAATCTGAATTTAATATGGTAATAGTGTAAAAATTAAAACAATCTAATTGCAAGCAAGTGCAATACACGCACATGACTTTTCATTGTCCAAGTAAATTTCTCTCTCTTGACCTTTCCCTGCCAAATTAATTTTTTCTCTATCATAAGCTTTACACACCACAACCACATCATCGTTTCACCTTCCTTCTCTGCAAGCACAGTCGAACAAACAACCTTTGCCCGCCGCCACCACTTTTGTCAACGTATCACCACCATCTTTTGCCACCATTCACCACCACCACATCATCGCGTCATTTGCTCAAACAGTCCATTTATTAAAAACTCATTTAACAACTAATTATAACTCATTAAATGTTTCGGAAAAATCCATTTTTTTTAAAAAATGCAAACAATATGTTTTTTATGTGTTGCAATATATCATCAGTTTATTTTTTCTAAACCACCGGTAAAATTTTAAAGAATGTTTCTATTGTTTCATTCTTCATTGTTAAATAACCCATACAGTAATTAACAGTAACTCGTACAACAAAAAACAATAACTCATTTACTGTATTCCAAAATTGCATTCAAAAATCCATTTATTGTTATAACACATATTATGTTGGTTGTATTTTTCCAAAAAATATTATATTTTCATTAAACAACTTGTTATTTTTTTGAGGATATATGTGTGCTATTTTTTAGTCATATTAATTTTTTTATTGAATTAATAAGTTAAAATAATCCATACTAATAATATAAAATAACCCATGATAACAGCAGAGAATAACCCATGGGGAGTGTGCTGGTTCGAGAGGCGAGAGAGATTGGTTAAGGGGAGTGCACGAGTTTGAGAATGAGAGAGAGAAAGAGTGGAGGAAGAATGATGAGTTACGTGTCTTGGAAACGGTTGAAAACCAAACATTTTCCCTCTTTTTTCTAAGCGCGTGAATTAAACGTGGGTTAAAGGGAGTTATTCACATTTATATCAACATTAGTAGTGTTGTGGGGACCACATCAAAAAATGGGTGAGTGGCTGATAGTGACTAAAATGCAGTGTACATATAGCACTATTGTACTTTAAAATATGAGAGTTCACAATTTTTTTAGTCGTGTCTTATAAAATAAAGAATATAAACTTTAAAATATTGAATCAAATGATTTTTTCACATATAGTAGAAACTGAAGACTACGTACTTTAAATTGTTAGATTTCACAATTTTCTTTGTTGTATTATAAAATAAAGATTATAGTCTTTAAAATATTGAATTACATGAGTTTTTCACATATAGTAAAAATTAAAAGTCATATATTTTAAATTGTGAGGTTTCACAATTTTTTTTATTGTATTATAAAATAAAGACTATAGCCTTTATAATATTGAATCATATGAATTTTTCACATATAATAGAAATTGAAGGCTATATACTTCAAAATATGAGATTTTGCAATTTTTTGGTTGTATTATTCTTTAAAATATTGAATTACATGAAAATTTTATATAGAGTAGAAATTGAAGACTATATACTTTAAATTTGAGATTTCACAATTTTATAAATTGTCTTATAAAATAAAAACTATAGACTTTAAAATATTAAATGACATGAATTTTTAAATATGGTAGAAATTGAATGCTATTACTTTAAAATGTAAGATTTCACATTTTTTTGTGTGTCTTATACAATAAAGACTATAGACTTTAAAATATTGAATCACATGAAATTTTTTACATATTATAGAAATTGAAGGATATATAATTTAAATTGTTACATTTCATAATTTTCTTTATTATATTACTAGCGTCTTGTCGGGCACGAAGTGCCCGTCAAGACGCTTTTTTAATTTTTTTTTGTCAATTTATGTTTTTCATTTTTTTATTTTTTTTTCTCATAATGGATAAAAAATGATAAATAATGGATTAATTTTTTGAATTATATTTTTAAAAAAAAATTATCATAGTAAATTTATATGTAAAAAGAATGAGGTAGTTAAAATGTAATTTGAATTGAGAAAGTAGTTATTTTTTTATTTATTTAATTTTTTTAACTTTTTTATTTAATTTGAATTGAGAGATCAAAAAATAACTAACTTTTTGACAATTCTCTTTATAAATAGTATAGATAAAATAAAGACTATAACCTTTAAAATATTGAATCACATGAATTTTTCATATATAATAGAAATTGAAGGAAATATACTTCAAAAAGTGAAATTTCACAATTTTTTATTTGTATTATAAAATAAAAACTATAGACTTTAAAATAAAATCACATTAAATTTTTCTATATATAAAAAAAAATTTCGATAGATAAGGCTTGATCCCAAAGAGGGGAAAGCAAAAGGAGATCACACCAAAGGACCAGTGTGAGCAGTACAAAACATGAGAAAAAAGGAAGATTACAGTAGCGCAGAGTTTTATGAAATTTCTAGTGAAGTTTGAGCCAGGATGGGTCGTAGCAGATTTGGGCTAACTCCCAACCCTTTATACATTCAGCAAAGAAATTTCTAGTGAAGTTTAGGTTCCACTCATACTACCTTTTCTTTTGCATTATATCCCAAATCAATCTGGAGCTAGTCACAATGACAAGTTTCTCAGGGTTGATACCAACCAACTCCTTAATAAGTGCCAGGGAGACCTTTAGACCATAGACTTCAGCCCGACCTTTGGATTCCGTGGATATAAAATCCACAACACCACAGATTTTTTCCGCTTTATCAGAAACACAAAGACCACCAATGACAAATTTTCCTTTCTCCGGCATGATTTCAGCGAACAAGCAGATACCCATGCAACCAGCCATAGCTTTTGAGCCACTAGAAACCCGAGCAACACACCCAAGGTCGGAATTCTTATTCTAACAAGATGACAAAGGAATGACACAGTTGACCCATAGCTAATCTCGCATTCCTTTCACCCAGAGACCATTCACCCCATACCTGTTTTAGATCACAAGGCAGAACCCGAGCCCGATATCCAATCCTCCCCATCATAGAAAAATTTTGACAAGTCAATTCTCATATTTACAGGGACATCAAAGTATCATCTCCTTTTTCTTTTTTGGTCACCAAGTAGATTTTGACAAGCAAATTCTCAAATTTACAGGGACAGTATAGAGCTATCTCTATTGTTTTTTTTTTTTTGTCACCAAGTATCAACATATAATGCGATCATTAAAGCTTCCCACAATTCCATAATACAATGCCATATAGGGTCATGAAGTATAGGATTATCATCCTATAATTTTTTTCAAGATCATAAAAGCTTTCCACAGTTTCACAGCATAATGCCATATAGATTATAGAGTCATGAAATGCAAGTTCATTTTTTCCATGATCTTAAAAGCTTCCCAAGATTTCAAAACATAATGCCATATAGGGTCACAAAAAATAGAATCAATATTTTCAAGATTATAAAAACTTCCACAAATTACTTATCAACATAGATTATCATAAAAAAAAATCCAATCCTCCCCATTGTAGATTTTGACAAGCCGATTCTCATATTTCCAGGGACATCAAAGTACCATCACCATTTTTTATTTTTGGTCACCAAGTAGATTTTTTTATAAGCAAATTCTCAAATTTACAGGAACATCATAGAGCCATCATTAATGTTTTTTTTTTTTTTGGGTCACCAAGTATCAACCTATAATACATGGCTTCTCAAAATTATAGGGTCATAAATATAGAACTTTCATCCTATAATTTTTTTCAGGATCATAAAAGCTTCCCACAATTCCATAATACAATGCCATATAGGGTCATGAATTATAGGATTATCAGCCTATAATTTTTTTCAAGATCATAAAAGCTTTCCACAATTTCACAGCATAATGCCATATAAAGTCATGAAACACATGTTCATTTTTTTCATGATCATAAAAGCTTCCCACAATTTCAAAGCATAATGCCACATAGGGTCACGAAATATAGGATCATAAGGGTCATCGCTTCTCCAAATTAAAGGGTCATGAATTTAGGAACACCATCAGAAAATAAATGCATCCCACATTGTCATATAGAGTCATGAAACACATGTTCATTTTTTCATGATCATAAAAGCTTCCCATGATTTCAAAGCATAATGCCATATAGGGTCATGAAATATAGGATCATAAGGGTCATCGCTTCTCGAAATTACTTCTCCAATATTTTCAAGATTATAAAACCTTCCCCAGATTATAAAACCTTCCCCAAATTACTTAACAAGGGCAACATAAGGGTCATCGCTTCTCCAAATTAAAGGGTCATGAATTTAGGAACACCATCATAGAGACATAAATGCATCCCACCATTGTCATATAGAGTCATGAAACACATATTCATTTTTTTCATGATCATAAAAAAGTTTCCCACGATTTCAAAGCATAATGCCATATAGGGTCACGAAATATAGGATCATAAGGGTCATCGCTTCTCGAAATTACTTCTCAAATATTTTCAAGATTATAAAACCTTCCCCAGATTACTTAACAAGGGCAACATAAAGGTCATCGCAGGGTCATGAATTTAGGAACACCATCACAGAAACATAAATGCATCCCACATTGTCATATAGAGTCATGAAACACATGTTCATTTTTTTCATGATCATAAAAGCTTCCCACGATTTCAAAGCATAATGCAATAGAGAACAACAATAATGATCTTAAGAAACTCAAGGAAAAATTAAATCCTTCTATTTCATCCATTGTATATTTTGACAATTCAACAATTGGTACTAAAAAATTTGATTAGAAAACCAACAGAATAACTACAATGTAGTTCCCACAAGACATTTCTATTTAGGACAAACATACGGAGAAAATAAGCAATGCAGAATTATTCACAATAAACTACAACTCCATAAACAATATAGGAAGATTGATTCCCAACAAGCAAAAAAAGCATCAGAAGTCCACCGAAGATAATACCAACAAGAAATTGAAGAGTGCATACAAATAGCACCCACAATGCATCTTTCTACTAATCCTTTATAAGAAAAAATGCACTAGTTTCAACTTGCAACAATTTATTTAGCATGAAAATACAATGATACTAATGCATAGATGGCATAAATCAGTTTTGCGATCAAAGGACTGAAAAAATAATACATTATGTTTAATCACCCCGGACAAATGGGAAAACCATTTAATAATCTATTCTAGACACCAAAGCATAAAAATGCAAGATAATGAAAATCTTTTAACTTTACCTCGCAAGAATGTCATTCTTTTCTGATAGAAAATCTTGGAAAAGAAGATGAACTTGACGGAATCGAAGTGTCTAGCATTCCTTAATTGAACTCCGTCTCCATTCCTTAAATTTCAGAGATGAACACAAAATAAGTATGAATAGTGAGAGATTCTGAGTAAGAGAATAAGAATAGAGAGATGATTCTAAGAAAGGATTTAACACCCTTCATTACTGCCACAGTCACTTCAAGAAACCTAACACCAAAATTAAAAAAAATTTACAATCTTTTCGTCAAATTATCCGGTCAAAATTGAAGCTTTCGAATACACTTCAAGAAACCCAACACCAGAACTAAAAAATTTACAATCTTTTCGTCAGGTTACCCAACCAAAATTGAAAAGTTTGAATTCGCTTCAAGAAACCATGCACCAATTTTCCAAAATATGAAATCTGTTCGTCAAAATACTCAGCCAAAATTGGAAATTTTGAATAGACTTCAAGAAATCCAACACCACAATTCAAAAATTTGCAATCTTTTCGTCAAATTAACCAATTGAAAGGTTTGAATTCACTTCAAGAAACCCAGCACAAGATTTCCAAAATATGAAATCTTTTCGTCAAAATACTCGGCCAAAATTAAAAATTCGGAATTCACATCAAGAAACCTCAGTACCAGAATTGAAAAATATGGAAAATACTCCTCCGTCTCTTGATATTCAGACTCCGAAGGGTTCTTTGATGCCGCTACAACTGCTGCAATCCGGAGTGAAGAAGAGAATAAGAGAGAAAGGAGCATAGAGAAGAGGAAGAACTGAGAAAGGTTAACTTCCTTCAAGGGTAGCACCGAGTGTGAGAGTGCTCTGGAACGTTGATATATTATATAGCGTTGCTATCTTGGCATCCTTTTTATTGGGCCTGGCCCAAATTTTGACTAAATATAGTTAGTTACTTAGTTATTTGGTTATTATATTTGTAATTCAGTTATGTATTGTTTAATTTATTATTCGTTATTGTATTTCTTTTTAAATAATTCTATTAATATTTTTATTAAATTTGATATAAAATGTTGGAATAAATAAATAAATATTAATATTTTAGTTTGTCTCTTGCGTTGCCGGGCTAAAATACTTGATATTTTCTTTTGTTGAAATCTCTTAATTTCAACAACAACAATTCAATTCCAGAATCAGCAAGAACAGAAAGAAAATCAACAAAAAAACTTAGAATCACATCTCCTTGAGCTTGAGAATCAAAAAAGAAAGGAGAAGAGCTTTACTCAGAAAATGCTGGAGGAGGGATGTGCGGTGGCGGAGTTGCATCGGGACCAGATCGGTTCTCCATGACCAACGGTGGCGACTTGCGATGTCATGGGGAAGAAGGTGATTGTAGGGACCTCGATGCTCAGCCTCAGCCATGGATGCTTGTAGTTGTAGGTAGAGAACCAAGGATTGGCGGGGGCGTGAGAGGGAGAAGCAGATCGAGAACTCCAAGGAAGCTTCTGGAAGAAGCTGAATGAGGCCAATGGAGCTCATACATTTTAGGCCCAACAACATTAGTTTCATGTATCATTATTGGGCTACCAATTTCTGAAGCTGATGGACAAGAACTCTTCAATGGGAATTCATGTCAAGCCCAAATTCTTGATGCTTAGAAAATCTTATATTGTCTTGCCTGTGGGCTCTAACAAAACTCGGGATAAATTTTTATTCTTAAAAAATATATATTATATTGAACTATTTGTTTGAGTATTTACTTCTTTTATTTAGTATCACAAAATTACGGTCACATAAGATTTTTTTTACGTGAACAGGTACTTTAAAATAGTTAAATATGTATATAGGTAATTTCAGAATTAGTTACGTGAATAGGTAGTGACTTTTACTGAATAAAAGTCGATTCAAATCGACTTTACTCTGCAAAAATGCAATTTTTTTTTAATCGACTTTAGCACAAAAAAAATTGCATTTTTGCATGCAAAGTCGATTTGAATCGACTTTAGTGCAATTTTTTTTGCAAATTTTTAAGCAAAGTCGATTCAAATCGACTTTAGAAGAAAAAAAACTATAAAAAAGTGGTCCCGGGTGATCATTATACACAATTCATCATTTTTCTAAATTTCACTCTCTCTCACTAAAATTCACTCTCACTTTCTCTCTAAAATTCACTCTCTTTCTCTCTCATTTTTTTATTATGGAGACTGAACATGTATACCGGATGGACATTGTTGATCACATCGGCGCACGTATTCAAGATCAGGTAATATATTCATTGTTTTATAATAAAAATAATAAATTTTGTTATAGTTACCTTAAATTAAGATGTAGTAAAAAATAGATATATGTTGTTAGGTAGATTAGTTGTGTAGTTAGAATTATTTTAGGTGGTTAGGAATTTTAGTATTACAGTAGATTTATTTATGTATACACTTTGATTATATATTTTACTTAAGTTATTAAAATGTAATATTAATTAGTTTACTACCATCATCGTGTGACTGTTTAATGCAGCTTCACAAAATTTAAACCAATAGTTTTGTAGGTCTTATCAGGAACGCCTATGTCTTATCATATGAATGTTTAATTAAGTAATTTTTGAATGATTTAACTGCATGAATAAATTTTAAATGGTTTGTTATTAATGTTTAAACATTAAGTCTCGGAATTAATTACTATTTTTTTTTTGTTCCAGTCTGCTCGTGTTTTAGACACGAGACGATTCTGTGCCGTACCACCTCCACACCCGTTGATGGAGCCATACTTGGACATTGTGGGGTTTCGCCATGTCCGGATGCCCGTGTGGACGTTAGATCGCGCTTTTATTAGTGCACTGGTCGAGAGGTGGAGGCCTGAGACTAGCACATTCCACTTACCCTATGGTGAGGCCACGATCACCCTACAGGATGTGGCATTCCATCTAGGCCTTCGTGTAGATGGAAAGGTGGTGAGTGGTTGTGCTACTGACTTTGAGACACACCACTTGGGACGCAGCATTGAAGACTTTTGCCAGGAGCTGCTAGGTGCTGTCCCCCCTAGTTGAGCGTAAGGGGTATGCTATTACGCACGCTGAGGTGGGTGATGAGTCTTGTTGGCGCATTTGACGCGAAGGCCCATCCCACTGACATTGAGGTCCAGAGAGCGACCAGAGCTTGGCTGATGGCCATTTTTGGTGGGTACTTGATGCCGGATAAGTCCGGCAACATGGTACATTTGAGGTGGCTCCCACTGCTCGAAGAATGGGAGGAAATCGGTAGACATAGCTGGGGATCAGCCGTGTTGGCCACACTGTACAGGGAGCTGACCCTAGCTGTAAAGTTTGACGTGACTGATATAGGAGGCTGTCATGTCTTATTACAATCATGGGCATGGTCGCGCTTGCCGACATTATTTGGAGGCGCAATTCGACATTATATGCTATTTTATCTAACCTTGGTTTCTGATTATAAATTGTAACAGGTGGGAGAACGTTAGACACATTACCAGGAAGTTGGAGGAGCGACTTCTCAGATTTAGGACAGCACTAGACAACATGGGATTGCACGGGGTAAGGAAGAATAATGGTCATGATATTGAAACTTTTATTTGTACTTTTTATATTGAAATTTATCTTTGTTTGTTAATATTTGTCACAGTTTATGTGGAGGCCGTACGATGATGATCGTGTTAGAGCCGTGACGCCGAACTGGGTGTTTGCTGAGCGAGAGTTGTGGCAGTCTAACACCTGCATCATCTGTTTTGCCACTGTAGAGTGGCACTATGCGGAGAGAGTGGTGCGGCAGTTTGGTGGAGCTCAGCACATACCGTATGCGCCGATGAACATCGATCGCCTACAGCGTGTCGATGTACGCACCAAGAGGGAGGAATGGTGGCTGATAAACCGTATTTTCATGCTAATTTCTCCTCATAACTTGAGTTATTGTATGATTTCAATCATGCTTAAATTGGGTTCTTACACAATATTTGATTTGCATTACCGTTTCGAGTATTAGTACCATTTTGCGTATTAATTACTCTAATTGTTGCCACTGGTGCGTTTGATATGTTTTTGTTAGTGTTGTGACTTCTCAGGAACAGGTAATCATAGGATATGTTGGAAATTGCGTCTGGAAACCAAGGAAAGCTGACTCACTGCTCACAGCAACGCACCAACCGCCCAGGCGGAGAACACAGCGCCCAGGCAGTCATGCGCGCAGAACTTCCACATCTGGGTGCGCTGAATTTTGACCCACCGCCCAGGCGGTGGTGCGACCGCCCCAGCGGTCGTGCGCGAGAAGACCTAGCGCAGCAGCAGCCTAAGACAGCAGCAGTTGGGATTTTTATAAATAGCCCTTTGTGCTTAGTTCTAAATATCTAGTTTTCAGTCCTCTGGCTTTTGTATGCACTCTGGTGCTGGCATTCTGTTACTTTTAGGATTTACTGTTCCTGAGCTCTCAATTCCCCGTTCACCGTCTTTGTTTTGGGCACTCTTTATTTCCAGCTTTTGCATACTGTTCTGAACATCCATTTTAATTCATCGTCTTTACTCTTCCTTATTTTCAGCTGTTGCTTTTACATTAAAACCTTGTTCTTAGGGAGAATTCACCTTGAATCTCTCCCTCGTTTCTTTAATATAAAGTTTTTATTCAGCATTCTCTTTACTTTGTGAGCTCTTTTCAATTCAAGTTTTTAATCCTGTTCTTTTTACATTCAAGTCACTTTTAGTTCATGCCAATTTATTTATTTTGCACTCGCACTTAAATCATTTATTTTAATCGCCTTTACTTTTGCTAATTTAATTTCTTTGCAAACCAAACTCAAAACCCCCCTTTTTATTTATTGCTATGTTTGAATCAACGATTGCCACACAGATTCCTTGAGAGACGACCTGAGTCAGTCTTACTACTTGCTACCAAGCTTGTATTGAGATTAATTCAGCAACAAAACATTTTTTCAAAACCTTCTTCTAAATTACTCTAGAGTACCAGGGAAATAACGACGCTCTGGTGCTCTGTCAGTGGCCCAAGGAGCACGAGCGGTGGCATATAGTATGGGATGAGCGACGACGTAGGAGCATCCGCTTCGAGTTGATCTACGACCACCGCCCATCATTCGAGTACTTTAACTGGTACAGTGTGTCTCCGCACCGATTTCTTAGTTTGGATGGGCCGCCGCAGGACCCTGCACTTGTGTATCTTTTGGATGACGATGTGCCACTCCATGCTCCACCTGGTCCCTCATTGTATCCGAGACCATCGGGAGCCCCTGATACGCGCAACATAAGTACCAAACGCCGTGCAGGTACTTGAGCGAGTGCTCGTCAGGTGGGAGTTCCTGATGCGGGGCAGGGGGAGAGCGCGGACGCAGGGGACGCGGTCGGGGAGGGCGACGAGGACGCGGTCGGGGAGGGCGACGGGGACGGCGACGCGGTGCACAGGAGGAGGCAAAGGTTGAGCCACCGAACGAGGCTGACACCGAGCCACAGACTGAGGCAGAGACTGAGCTTCAGACTGAGGCAGACACCGACGGTGAGCCACAGCTCCAGCCACCTACTGAGCCGCAGCAGCAGCAGGAGGTTACAGGCCCTTGGGACCATGTTGTGTCTCAGTTCCATACGCCACCTTTTTATTCCTCCTGGGGCTCATGGGGACAGTACTATGTTCCGCAGGAGGTTACACCGCCGCAGGAGGTTACAGCGTCGCAGCCACAGTACTATGTTCCGCAGCCTCTGGTTCCAGACCCCTCGGTCATTTGTTCAGATCAGAGCCCGCAGGCACAGTTCAGGACGGGCCTAGCTGACCAGCAGCCTATTAGCACACCTGGGTTGATGGCGATGCTGGACCTGGATGACTTCTCATCGCCCTCGTGGACCCCTAGATCACAGGCTTTGCTTCATGATATTATGTTCGGTCGCAGATCAGACGAAGGTTCGTCATCACAGGTGCAGCGCGAGGTCATACCACAGCCTCTAGTTCGCACGGTTGATGATGTCAATTCACCGGACGATCAGGGGGACTCATCTGATGATCCAGTTGACCCTCCCGATACTGATTCAGAGTCAGATCCAGGGGCGCAGCAGGATAGGGAGCAGAGGCAGAGGCGGCGGCCGAGATGCGGCACAGGAGGGTGCATTGGGGGGACGGAGCCACGACGAGGGAGGGGCAGAGGTCGTGGTGGTAGATAGACTTAGATTTTGGTTTTGTAGAATATAGACATAGATTTTGGTTTTGTACAATATAGACAAAGATTTTGGTTTTGTATAATATAGACTGAGATTTTGGTTTTGTATAAATACTTTTACATTATATTATTGATTATTTAGTTGAATGTGAACTCTTATCTCCGTCCTTGTTATCATCGCATTAATTGATAAGGCTGCATATGAAAATGACAAAATAAAAAACACATCAAATTAAAATATCTTAAATAAGAACAGTTATGACACGACAGAAGTACATAGTACATAACACTTCAATAAACACTTAATGTTACACTTAACAGAACACTTAAAAACATAAACATATTTTAAAAACAGTGATTACGAGTTTAAGTCATCAGGGATCAGCTAGATTGGGAATCGGGTGTTCCATGTCAGCGTAATTTAGTTCTTCGTCACGTTCATTGTAAATAGTTACCCCAAACCTTTTATGGCCGTCATAAATCAACCAAATCTCAAAATCATATTCTATCAAGTACTGGAACATAAAGTCTCTCCACCCGTCGGTAAACCATATTTCGTCACCCCTTCTCTCACACTTAAGATCCCAAGTTTTTCCACTTGGTGTTTCCAACTGCACTTTACGCGACAACCTTCGCCCATGAATATTAACAAATATTGTTGGCAATTTCTGCAACAACGAGTGTGAGGGAATGACAAGGTTTTTTCTACAACTTATTATACACACAAAAAGGATGAAGGTTAAATTGGAAATAATACGTATCACGTCATTCTTGTTACCATCCTTAATCTTAATGCATGTTTCATGCGTGTCAGGCCCATCGAATGCCAACCCAAGATTCATATTTGGATCCATATTTGTTTTTGTTATGTGATTTATGCTACGAACCTTAAGATTGCATTCCTTTATATAACGAAAATTTTCAAAGTCGATTCAAATCGATTAATGAACATAAACAGTAGACCAACTAGTTATCATAGTCGATTCAAATCGACTTTCAATTTTGTACACGATTCTGACACGAATTGACTACTCACCAATTTAACTGTAATAAATGATCTTTGCAGGCCAGAAAACCATAATAACTTGTAGAATATCATAAAATGAGTTCCATTAAGATTCTCAAACCAACTACACCGGTAAAGACAATTCAAAATTACTACAGCCGACAATGAAATCAAATGAGTACACAAGCACATAAAACCAAATCATCAGTAACAAGTAGCAGTAATAAAATACACGGGGTAAGGCCAGAAACATTAAGATATTCAAAATTACTACAATCAACAATAATATGGACTGAGTACACAAGTACATAAAACCAAATGTGATGTTACAACAACCATAGAATTAAAATACAACAAAAAACATAAAACAAGACTAGTACAACAAACAAAATTTTTCTACTACAACTCATCATGCAACGTTGTTGGAGGAGGACGATGAAGCTAAGGCGGGACACTTACGCCTACTATGTCCTGGCTGACGACAGAGCCCACACATTTTAGGCTGAGAACCTTCCACCTCATCCATCTCATTACGAATCCGGCTCGAAACTGGGCGACCCTCAGCTTTCCTCATATCCGCAGGATTGGGCCGCAGCACCGGACCATTGTATGCAGGCCACAAATCTTCATTCCGAATAGAAGCAAACTCAGTTCGGTAGACATTATAAACAGATTCCATTCGGTAGACTTCATGGACAAAGGATCCCCAATCTAAATGAGCATCAACGCACGCCGCAAATGCGTGACGACAGGGGTAGTGGAGCTTCTGAAATGCTCCGCAATCACAGACACGCTCGGACAGAGACACCCTGAAGGTCCTCTGTGTTGTGTTGTCCACCTCTCCTTTCTCTAAAATCATATACTCGATGGAATCTCGAGTCGCGCGTGTGGCGTGCATATCATGCAACACTCTCCGATGCTTCTCCATTTCGCCCATCAGGAACTCAGAGAACCTTTGACCCGCACCAAGTTGGGCCTGCGCTTCAGTTCCCTTCTTGACAAATAGCGTCATAAGATGAAGGTAGGTTGACCTCACAATAGCTGTTATTGGAAGACTTCGGGTGCCCTTCATTACCGAGTTAACACACTCGGACAGGTTGGTGGTCATGTGCCCGAATCTACGTCCTTCAACAGCATACTGTGTCCATCTTTCACGGGGTATCCTGTTCACCCATGCAGTAAACCGTGGGTCCAGCGCTGCCAATTGGGAATGCCAATACAAGAATTCATTATGTGTCTTTGCATACCCAGCATTCTTCACGAATCGCTTACCCTCTTTGCTCTTGAAATGGACCATGAGGTTTGAAGCAATGTGTCTGATGCAGTATGCATGATGTGCTGTTGGCGGAGCCCAACCACTTCTTGCGGATTCAAGCACCGTTGTAATTGCCTTGTGCCTGTCAGAAATTACAAGAATGCCCTCTTGTGGAGTGACATGCTGACGGAGATTAGTAAGGAAGAAGTTCCATGATTCCTTGTTCTCAGCCTCAACAATAGCAAAGGCAAGGGGCAATATGTTAGAGTTTCCATCCTGTGCAATGGCCATAAGAAGGGTACCTCTGTACTTCCCATACAGGTGGGTGCCATCAATAGTAATGAAACGCTTACAATAAGGAAAAGCGGCAATGCATGGTGGAAATGCCCAGAAAACACGGAGAAACATGCGTAAATTTGGATCATTCAAACCTGGAAATGCCTTAGTTTGAAACATGACAATGGTACCTGGCATAAAGGTTTTCAAGCCGAGCAACCATCTTGGCAGTTCTCCGTAGGATGCTTCCCAATCACCATAAATCTGTGCAATTGCCTTCTGCTTGGCCATCCACACCTTTCTATATGTCGTTCTACAGGCCAGCTTTTCCTCAACTGCAGCTTGCAACACCTTAACAGAAACTGTGGGATCCCTCTGTACCACGTCACAGATGTTTGAGCAGATGACGTGATAATCCATCTGTGGATGCTGTTGTGGGACATTGGCAAAGACACAAGTGTGTGGCTCCTCCAATTTCTTGATCTCCCACATCCCCGTCTTCTTCCGCAGAACGACTCTGACATTCCACATGCATCCGCTCCCATATTGCACACACCTGCAATGCAACCTCGAGGCATTTGACTCGTACACTTTGTACGGTATCTGTCTTTGAATGCTGTAGATCTTAACAGCATACTGTGCGGCTTCTTTTGTACGGAATAGTTGCCCCACAACTAAACCTTGCTCAGCGTTTACTGCCGCAACATCCAAGTCAATATCGCCTCTAAGTGAGTTGAAATTGAATGATGAGTAGTGCTCCGCAACCGCCTGAGATTGTGTTTGGGACACTGCTGGCCCTGTGAGTGGGATTTCTTCAACATCTTCCTCTGATCCGCACGGTGTCGCGTCAGCTGCCTCTTCTATTAGGACATCTGAATCTGCATCTGCATCAGCATCATCAAAGAAAGTTGGAGTGAAGTCAAACCCAGCAGGCGAACCAACTGTATGCAACGGTTCTGCACTCTGCACCATAGGCTGACCAACTTCCCTTGCCAGATCCGCAAAGCTGAGAGAATGTGCGTCATCATCTTCCCTCATTGTACTTGTTCCAGCACCACTAGCACCCTCGCCTGCATACGATGATCGCGGAAAATATGTAGGATCAGGCCCTCCAGATCTGAAGTTGCGTTCCTCAAGTTCAACGTACAACTCAAAAAGTCGAACTTCAGGAAACTTCATCTGATAACTCAGCATAATATTCACATCTCGATCACTGCGAATGCGATATTTAGTATATAAAGGCCCGTTGGGACTCATACTCATCGGCATTCTATAAACCATTTTCTTAATCTGCTTCCCCGCCTCATCAAGCGTTTCAAGAATTAAGCTTTGCAATTGAAGCAGATTAATGCCGTCTTGCACTATAACACAAGGGGGATCATCTGTAGTGAACGTGATCTCATTTGCTGTTGTTATTATATCACAATTGTGATGCACAAAAATATAATAACAATTAGTCATTTTTTAGTAAGAAATTTAGTAGAAGAAAGAAGTGTAGAATGAGTATTGAGTAGAAGAGAGAAGTTAGAATGAGTATTGGATGTATGAAAAATGAATTGGGCGTCCATATTTATAGATGTAATTAACATAAGTCGATTTGAATCGACTTTGTATACAAATTTGCAATTCTTTTTTAACCTAAAGTCGATTCAAATCGACTTTGCATGCAAAAATGCAATTTTTTGTGTGCTAAAGTCGATTATTAGGTAAAAAAAATTGCATTTTTGCAGAGTAAATTCGATTTGAATCGACTTTTATTCAGTAAAAGTCACTACCTATTCACGTAACTAATTCTGGAACTACCTATATACATATTTAACTATTTTAAAGTACCTGTTTACGTAAAAAAAACCATTATTTGGTGAATCCAGCAGAATAGCACCTGGTTTTTTTCCCTATCCGTGTGCTCCTTTTTATTTGCTTGGTGTAATGCCATATTTTTCTATTTCAACAAAATAAGTGAACAATATCAAACAGACAAATTAAACTACATCATTAACTATTCATTTAATATCCTAAACTCTTTTGAGAAAAAAACTAATTATACATTATTAGAAATTGAAGGCTTTATATTTCAAAATGTGTGATTTCATAATTTTTTTGGTTGTTTTATAAAATAAAGACTATAGACTTTAAAATATTGAATCGCATAATTTTTTCACATATAATAGAAATTGATGTTTATATACTTTAAATTATAAAATAAAGATTGTATCCTTTATAATATAAAAGACTATAAAAATATTATCAAGGAGGATCTAAGAATTAGTGATCTAAAGTCTAAACTAAGAAAAAGTCTGGTCGTACGTCAAGAATCAGCCAACGAGTAGCCAACGATTAAATGCAACTGAAAATATTCCCAAAATAATTTTATGTAATTATGAAAATACAATAGTAAGATATAAGAATTAATTAACAATAAATATATTGAAAATCTTGTGCAATCAGGAGTTATTGTGTGCAAATGTTGATGTAAGAATTAATTAACAACAAATATATTGAAGATCTTATGAAATCAGGAATTATTGTGTGCAAATTTTGACCCTAATAATTCATTGTTACCTAATTTGTAGACGCGTATACGCGCAACCCGCATTCTACTTGCATGCAATCGCAGGTAAGTATTGTTCGTCTTACTTTTATCACTTTTTGAGTGAAGTCATAATACTCATCGCTCCATATTTTTCGTTAATATTGATTTTGTTTTTTTTCATTCAATATATTTTTCCTTTTGTTGGGAATATTCATGGTTCTGCCACGTTGAGTGGACTCATAATCGTGAGTAAGGTTTAATTTCTTCTTTTTTTTTTTCAACAAAGGGTGATCAAGAACACCCACCAATGAAAGAATTTAGTGAACAATGTATTAATTATATATAATTTCAACCTTAAAGCTCCATATATTGAGGTATGTTTAATCATTGCTTTTTATATTAGTATGTGTAATATCTTTCAAGTGATATGTGTAATATTGCTTATGTTGTATGTGTAATATCATTTACGTATATATGTGTAATATCTTTTATATATTATGTGTAATATCCTCTATTTGGTATGTGTAATACCCTACATATTTACGGTATGTGTAATACCTATTATGAGGTATGTGTAATTCGTTTTCTATATTATGTGTAACATCCTTTATACCAATATGTGTAATTCTCCTTATTTTATATGTGTAATTATTTTTTTCTAGATTTTGAATATAATTTGTGTAATGGTACTGTATATCAAGATGATTTTAAAATAAAATAATTTATTTTATTTTTAATGAATTTTTTTTAGATAGATGAAATCATTAAATGTGTAAAAAAATCTCTATAATATCATATCAGTAATGTATCAAAATAAATTGTAATCACCATTAATTGTGCAATAAATTAAAATATTGTGTGATCTATTTTTTGATACTAATTACTATCATATTAATTACACACTCTTTCATATGTACATTATTTAATTGTTGGCTGACTTGTTGACTTTCTTCGTTGTACCCATAGCATGATTGAAACTTTAATATTATACTTAATAAAGCATAATGAAAATATTTAATCCATGTAACCGATCTTATTTAGTGGGACAAAATTTGTCGTTATTATAATAAACACCATTAATATATCGAGGCATCAATATTAAAGTAACATATCTTTATTATTACTTTTTATACCTTGGGGAATAATATTTTTTCAGCTAAAACAGTTAACTAAATTCATTTTAATACTTTTGGCCCAAATAACATTTTTAATCATGTGTATTTTTTTTAATGAATTGAGTAATTTAAACCTAATTTTCTATTATTAACTGATATATTTATTGTGCCTCTAGAAATGCTCTTATTTTTTTAACGTTAGAAAAAAGAAAAGACATTGAGTTAGATTCGTTCCAAGTCAACAAAACATCCACGGCCACGAAAAAGTATGGTAGAAACCTACATTCTTTTCTGGAGTTTGGATAAGAAAGCAAGTTGGGGCTTGTGTGTATATTTTATTGATTAACTAAAAACAAGATAAAATATGTGAACCGAAAGTACTGATTTATGAGTAAAAAATATCAAATTTTATTTAAGTTGTAAAGTAAATTATTTTAAGGAAAAAAATTAACACAAGCAGACCTAAAACACACTTGGAGTGCGGCATGTGGATGAATTAGTCTCATCATGCAAGAGATGAACCAAGGGCAAGACGAATTGATGCCTTTTGTTCTAGTAAATATTTTTTTGGAGGTTCTTGAACCATACTTAATATTTGATTAATAGAAATATTTATAATAATATTTTTTTACTTTATTATATAAATTTTAAATATTATAGATCAAAATATATGATAAAATTAGTACAAATAATAAATGTTTTGACTGCTTAAGTATCATGTATCAGGTTTGATCTTTATGACAGTGTGTATGCAGAAAACTTTGTGATAAACTTACTAGTTACAGAAAGATGATATCCCATAGAATTAGGGATTAATTATTAGCTACCGATCAACATATATCTAAGAAGAAATTAAATCTATAAAGTTAAAAATCAAAATATATAATTATAAATATTTTTAGACTACCTGACTGTGACCCTTCCATAAATTTTCCTGTTTTATATATATGTGAGATGTATTATGAATGAAATGAATATATATTGAGAGTAACTAAAGAAATTAATAAATAAAAAAGAACAACTACTGATTAACTGAACAGATTAGTTCCAAAAATAGTAATTAATTAAGGTAAGAGAATAACACAAGTTGCGGTTGAATAGATTCAAAAGCTTCCAATCAAAGTAACAAAGGTACAAGTCCTTTCATTGTCATGTATATTATTGGCTGTAACATGTTCACCACATATACACAAATCAAATCGAGACAAGAAAAAAGGAATAATATATTGAATGCTTTGTCCTAAAGTAACTTAGAAAAAAAGATGTTGCTTTCTTTGACGAAACCAAATTTGACTACTCATGCTTTATTTGTATATCAACAGATTCATATGGCGACACTTGTTCCTCTATCACTAAAATATGAACATAATAATAAGTTTTGATTTGTTTGCTAGGTGCTTCGATCTGTTGAAGGAATTCTTGTCCTTTTATGAACGTGACAAATTGTGACTACTTTATTTTTTATTCTATATATGCAGCTTGATTATCACTATTTATACCTTATGTTTTAGGTGGAGTATATTATTATTAGTATATAATACATCAAATTAGTAGTTTCTCAAATATATGAGAAAACAGAAAATGCACATGTAGTTTAGGCCATAACTTTTTTTATATTCATAATTTTTAATTCAATTTATCATAAAATTAGTAATTAGATAATTCGATATCTACAAATAATAAATTCATATTTAATAATAAGATGTTTAAATTATAGTAATTTTAACTTTATTATCTGACCACTTTAATATTTGATCAAATTTTACTATAACATACATTTATATATATTTATATAAATTTATATAAATCCTAACACTTATTATAATTACTTTATTGATCGATATATAATATTGGTGTATGTGCATTGATTCCATTACCAATATGAGGGGGGGAACATGTAGGACGACAAGTGGATTATTCAGCTGGATTTTCTTAGCAAAGTGGTCACGTCAACGAAAGAATTGTTACCCGTTTATGCTCGTGCAACTATGATTACTTTAGGAAAATATTTTTTTAACGATAAAAAAATTAGTCAAAATAATCAATATATTATGTATAATATATAATATAAAATGCACAATGTATATCACGTATTGTATCATTATTTTTCTTTATAACATGTGATATATGTCGTATACAATATAAAATATTTATTGCACAATTTATATTATATATGTATACCTCTTGATTGTTTGGACTGATTTTTTTTTACACATATAACAATGCTCTTATTTTATTATTTAATTTGTTCTACGTTAATTGTCACACATTTATCTTATTTGTAACGAGTGCCTCGTAAATATGTATTTTAATTATTGGAATTTTATTATCAATTTTAGGCCAAAAATAAAAATAAATATTGCGAGGATATATTACTTCTGCAAAAGTCCTTTGCTAAAATATATCTTTAGCCAATACATTTATATTAATCACTTTGAGCATTTGACAATTAGTATGGATAAATAGCACTTTTAAAACAGGGGGCAACAAATTAATGTGATCTTGAATTACCTTTCTCTGTATTTTATTGAATTTAAAATTAATGTATTAGCAATTTAATTTAAAATTAAATATGCAGAAGGCATCCATAAAAAATATCACTCATGCATATAGGCCCTCTTTGAACCTTTCTAGCTAGGAGATGCTTCCTTTTTGAAGGGGTCCTATATATGGATCTCTCACATAGAGACACACTATATAAACAGGGATAATACATAACATTATTATATATAAATAGCATAAATTTACATATAGATAGATAGATATATTATGGCTGGATATTCAACAGACCCTCTAGTTATTGGAGGTGTAATAGGAGATGTTGTGGATCACTTCACAAGTTCAGTGCCTATGAGGATTGTGTACAACAATAACCATGAAGTTATCAATTGTTGTGAGCTCAAACCTTCCCAAATCATTAACCAACCAAGAGTTGATATTGGTGGTGGTGATGACTTCAAAACCTTTTACACTCTGGTTCGTATATATAAATATGTTCAATTCCATTTCCATATATAACAATTTCATCCGTGTCAGTGTATAACATTTTACACAGTCATCCAATCATGTGTTGTCACGTCAATAATATAACTAATGATGAATTGTATTGAATAAATTAATTAATTAGCTATGTATATGTATGTATATATGGCAGATCATGGTGGACCCTGATGCACCTAGTCCCAGTAATCCGAATATGAGGGAGTATTTGCACTGGTAATTAATTAATTAATTAATTATTAATTAATTAATTTTCCCTTCGTTCTCATCTCTCCATTATTATATTCACATAAATGATTGAGAAACAACATTTTTATAATCAAAACAGTCCACAAAGTCCATTTTAACACTTTTGGCCCAAATAACATTATTGACCATGTGTATTTTTTTAATAGGCTGAGTGATTTAGGCCCAATTTTCTATTGTTGACTGTTTTGATTGATTTTTTATTGTGCCTCTAACCATGCTCATTTATTTATTATCTAACCATGCTCATTTATTTATTATGTTGTCTGAACAATATAATGTAGTGGAAAATTAATTGTTGGGAAATGAAAATAAATTGAAACATAACTTGATTAATATGTTGATGTACGTCTAGGTTGGTGACCAATATTCCAGCAGGTACAGGGTCAAGCTTCGGTACGTACACTACTATTACTCAATATTTATTCTTTCTTTATCACGTCTAATATTATAGTGATTAATTAAGTATATTTATTAATTAATAAAATGAAGTACGTATATGGACGCAGGGAGAGAGATGGTGAGCTATGAAAATCCAAGACCAACAATATCAGGAATTCATCGAATTGCTTTTATGTTGTTTCGTCAATTCGGCAGACAAATAATAATGGCTCCAACGTGGCGTCGAAATTTTAACACACGAGATTTTGCTCAAGTCTATAATCTTGGTCTCCCTGTTGCTGCTCTCTATTTCAATTGTCAACGTGAAAATGGTTGGGGTGGAAGGAAGCTCTAATGTCAAATTTAACACCAAATAAATTATATATATATATATATATATATATATATATATATATTGTCTTTTCATTAGATTTTTTTAAAATAGAAAATGAAATTAAGTAAAATAAGCATAAAATTGCAAGTTATTAGTTGGAAGCCCTTAATTCTGAAGCTTAAATTAATTTCAATAGATAATAAGTTCCTTAGGTTATCCTTGTCTCTTACTTTCATTTATATATTTTTAATGTAATAGTTGAGTCGCTATTTAATAAATAATACTTACTATATATTTCCAATATAATGGATGGAGTTGTTTATCAACAATGCTACATGTACACTATTTTTCAGCCACTTTCAGCCACCAACAACTTTTTAAGGTTGGACCCACAAAAATACTAGTAACAAATCATATACATTTATTATGGATGACCGATGGTGGTAGCATTTTGGTGTACAAGAAGCATTATTGGTTGTTTATACTTGATTTAATAAATGAAAGTCCATGTGATTGCCATGTTTTCAATTCTTATGTGATATTAGGATTTTTATGTTTAATTTAGAGTTTAATTTGTGTGCAATGCCAATATAAAGGAATTAACAAAAAAATTATGTATGTTTTAATGTAAACCTCTTTTACACGGTATATAAATTAAATTTATTTATGTTTATAATTATTGAATTTAATTTTTAATTTATTGACGGTGTACAATTTTTTGACACAGTCCTCCAATTATGTGTTGTCATAAGTCACGAACTCACGATTGTATTTTTTATTTTTTACTATCTGAAAAATTATATAAATGAAATATTTTGATTAGATGATAGTGTAATATATAGTGCATCAAAATTAAACTCATAATTATTATTAGAGTAAAAGACTTGAATCAAAAAGGATATGGAAGTACGTACCAAGTTGTGTACTAGACTATGACACTATCCATTACTTCAACGTGCCAATGTTACAACTATTTTTTAGTGTGATTACCAAATCTTCAAGAATATAATTCTCCAAGAATATGAATATTCTGTCCCCACAAAAGTATCTTTGCAAGACCACAAATCGTGAGGATGAAAAACAACATTCTGAAGGTCCCATGCATATATGTTTTCAAATTCCTTACTAACTCTATTACCTATTTCTCTACCATTAATTAATCCTCCAGTTGCACTAAATAAGCATTCTTCCACGTCATAATTATAAATTATTCGTGGTAACCATAAGCTATCATAACTAAGAAATACTATAAAGCTGTGTTCGGTGAAGTATAGAGGACAATACAGAATAAGAATATATAAAAGTAGTGGAGAATTAATACATTTTCTCTCTTGTCTCAACATTTTATTTTGTATTTTTTTTAATGACGGTAGTATCCATCGTCGATCATGATCACTAATCTCTCGCTATCTTGTACACACCTCGAAGGTCGGGACAATTGGTACAAAGTTTTAAAGTTTTTTCTATGTCTAAGACGAGAATTGAACAATTGACATTTGATTAAGGAAAGATGAGTCTTAACCCACTGGATTAATTCGTACTTCTATATATATATATTTGGTAAGTCTATATTTTTATTATGTATGTTGCTAGATACACCCTTAGAGCTTTTTGGTAGTGTTTGCTTTCAATGACTCTGAGGTCAGAGTCAAGAAAGTCATGAAGTCAGTGTCATAGTGACTCTAAAATTGACTTCAAACACACTCTCACATATTTGTGTCTTCCTTCTAGCATACAGTGACTCTATTCTAGCTAATATGCAATGTGACCATTGCACCAAACACTTAACAGAATCAAATTTTCACTGAATCACTGTCACTGACTCTGACCCAGAGTAAAAAAAACAAACGCGCTACTAAACTTTTGTGGATTTTAGTTCTTTGTATATTGGGCTTAGCCCATATGGGATCTTGACATGCCCGATGTGAAAACTGTGAAATAACATGGGCTTAGCCCAATATCATAACTTACACATCCAAGTCCAATTTGGCGAGCCACGTCCAAAATATGCCTCTGCCAGGGCCACTGGTCAGGACCAAGAGAGATTATGAGATATCAGATCATGGTCCCAATTATTAATTTCTTTTATATATATATTTTATTTTAATTTATTTAATTTGCATATACCCTTCTTTTGTATGAGGGGATCCCTCAAATGATGAGAGTATGTATGTGACTATTCAAGAAATTAATCTCAATTTATAGAAAATAGACCCATTAATATTTTTATTTTAATTAATTTCTATACACTGACAATTGACAATGTAAGAAGTAGAAATTGAAGAAAAGAATCATTAAAAATCAGCCACTATAAAAAATTAAGTGCATGCATAGTTTTGGATAAGAGAGCAGTGAGTTGGGGACAGATCGATTAAAGAAACTTGGACTGCGACCTTTGGATCTATGCCTCTGTCTATTTTACCATTGATTTATGCTATACTGATTCAAAGTGATATACCACATACATATATCCGCCTTATTATTTTTTAATGTATCAAATCTCGAGTATGAATTGATGAATAACTAATGAAATTAAATCAATAAATTAAATAAAGAATTATAAATTCAAATTGTTAATTAGGATTATTATTGTACTCTTTTAATAATAATTAAATGTATAGTTGTGTGTTTATATATTGACTACTTATTTATAATATGAGTTTAATTTTGATGCACTGACAGTGTAAATGTATTTTATATTGTCGTCCAATCAAAATGTTCTGTTTGTATGACTTTTCAGGTATTGAGAGAGAATAAATACAATCATGACTCACGTGATATCACATAATTGGATAATTGTACTGTCGGTGGATGAAAATTAAATACTTATAATATTTATTAATTCATTTAATACACATTTCACTTTTCATTATTTCTTTTTGTTTATTTCTTTAATTATTTGAACATGATACCATGAAATTCATATAAAACTAATATATGTAAGGTAAGTTATAACACAAACGGGTTCACAAAATTAAAACTAAAAAAAGAAAGAAAGAGAATTAAACTAAAGGTTGTCTTTAAAATCACAAGGCTCCTTAAAGTCAGAAACATACAGGTCCTTTCATATGTGATGCATGAATCCACAGAAATAAAATCAAATCCAGAGAGAGGAATATATTGCTTTATCAGATCCCAAAGTAAATTTGAAAAAGGTTGAAGCTAAGTATCTTATCATCATATAGTAGTGAGATATCTATATATTCTGATTCTTTAATTTGACGAGACCATATTTGACTAACAATATATATATTATTGAACCAACAGAGATATACACATGATGAAATTTCCTCTATCACAAAATTGAACCAGCTAAACACACACACAAGAAGACCTAATACAGCTAATTAATAGATAGTTAGATTACTTAGATCTGGTCTGTGCTGAGCTAGGTTTAATTATTGTATATGGACATGTGTGATGACTATACTTAATTCCTTAAGCAATAATGTTTGATGTACAACATAAATGCGTCTGACTAATATCCAACGCATACTATACATAATACGTAATGTGTGTCATATGTATAGCACACGTACGTATAACACACATTCCGTATTATATATAGCACATATTCGATATTAGTTGGACATATTTATATTGTACGATAAACATTATAGATTCTTTAAGTGAACCTTTATCTCGTGGGTGATTGATCATTGTTATGTTTGGAGATTAACAATTTGTGGAAACTTAGGTTATTTGGTTGTATGTTACTTTGAAGATATTTCTAGCCACATCAATGATAGAATATTTATACTACTTTATATTATGTTATACCTATAATTATTTTATTCTTTATATTCTGAGCTTACTTTCATCTTTTATCTTATATTTTTTGTCTTATTATTACGTTCTATTAATGATATTTTATGTCAATTTTAGAGAGAGAACATATATAATAACAATGAGTATAAACTAATTGGATCACTCAACTAAACGTACGTTATTAGCGTATTTCTAGTCAATGAAGAAATATTTACCCTTCTTTATCGTACAACTGCAATTACTTTATTATTTATTATGCATTAGATGTCATGTTTTTATCTTATATCTTAGTCCATTATCATGTTCAAATATTGGAAATTTCATTGCCAATTCAAATGAAAATGGATAGAAAATTCTATATAAAAAGAATAACAGTCTTTGGGTGTATGCATGATGATAGTTAGTAGGGACAAATAGCACTCTTAATTTGTTTCAAAATTTTGTCTGTCGGTAATAAAATTTATATTTTAATTTTTGGCAATTCATACAATTCATTAATTATTATTGTTTCTTTCTCATTCATTCTCTTTTTGGCTGCATTTGGTAAGTTTCAATGGATCACTACGTTGCCCTTAATTTTTGCAATTCTGAAAAAGTATAAGGCATCCATAAAAAAATCTCAGTCCTTTTTAATTTGCAACATTCTAAAGATCAGATGCTTCCTTTTCTTTTTTGAACAAGTCCTATCTTTTTTACTTTCTTTCCTATTTTATTCATAAACCTAGGTTATCTTTGGTTAAAGGTAAAAATAATGATGGGTACATTTTCACGGATAAATTTCATATATAAATTTACACATAGAGTTCATTCATTCATGGAAAAAAAAAATCTTATTTTTACCCTCTTCTAATTAATTAACAAAAACATAGTCTTGGACAAGAGAAAATTAAAAGAAAAATCATAAATAAAGAAAAGAAGAATAACAAAAAAGTCAACTATTAATGGTACACCAAAGACATTCTATAAATAGGGATGGATATATTGCATTGAATCCAACAACAAAATAAATCAATTGGAAGCACAATACAATAGAATACATAAAGTATTATTGTTATTATTATTATGGCTATGAGATCAATGGACCCTCTAGTTGTTGGAGGTGTAATAGGAGATGTTGTGGATCACTTCACAAGTTCGGTGCCTATGAGGATTGTGTACAACAATAACTCCGAAGTTATCAATTGTTGTGAGCTCAAACCTTCCCAAATCATTAACCAACCAAGAGTTGATGTTGGTGGTGGTGATGATTTCAGAACCTTTTACACTTTGGTTCGTATATATTTATATATATTGTTTTTATAAATGTTCAATGCCATATATAATAATTTATAGTAGTTTGTAATTTTTGTATTTGAAAATCTAAATAATTAATTGCATATATGTTCAATGTCATTTATATATATGCAGATCATGGTGGATCCTGATGCACCTAGCCCCTGTGACCCAAATATGAGAGAGTATTTGCACTGGTAATTAAGTGTGCGACTGTTATTATATTATTATCCTTCCATCAATAGTGTTTGCCATATAACATAAATATGATCAACTAGTATCCAACGTGTGTTATATATAATACATAATGTGTGTCATATGGATAATACACGTACATATGACACACATTATATATTATGTATACTATACATTGAATATTAATTAGACGTATTTATTTTGTACAATATACATTATCGTAATGAATATGCTATAACAATAAAGAATCTTTTGAATGATATATTAAATTTTTACATATATTTAATTACATATATTTTAACTTACACAGACTCACGATATATTTTGTAACTGATTAGGTCTCATCATTTACTAGCAAATTAAAATGTAATTATATATATACATTGTCTCTAGACCGACAATATAATGTGGAAATAATATATATGGAAAATATTTTTTGGTAAATAAAAATAAATTGAAAAATAATTAACTTAATTTAATTTGCTCTTAGCTTCATTTTTGATGGCTAGGTTGGTAATCAATATACCAGCAACTACAGGGGCAAGCTTCGGTACGCACATAAACTATTTCTCAGTTCTTTCTTTTAATTTCTCTTTTCATGTTCTTTAGAAATAATGTGGAACGTACTACTTTGAAGATATATAAAATATGAAATTTAACGGTATATTGATGATAATAAATATTACGTACAGGGAAAGAGATAGTGAGGTATGAAAGTCCAAGACCAACAATATCAGGGATTCATCGAATAGTTTTTATGTTGTTTCGACAAATGGGAAGACAAGTAGTGATAGGTCCGAGGTGGCGTCACAATTTCAACACTCGAGACTTTGCTCAAGTTTATAACCTTGGACTTCCTGTTGCTGCCTTCTTCTTCAATTGCCAACGTGAAAGTGGTTGGGGTGGAAGGAGGACATAGTAATTATATATATATATATATATGTTTAACATTATATTTAATAAGAAAAATGGTGAAAACTTTTATTGAACCAAAGTAGAAGACAAAAAGTAATAATTTATTATAGTTTTCACTCTTTTTCTTTATATATATATATAAAAAAAAATAGATAATATAGAAAATAAAAAATGAATTAACATTGTACTCTATATAATAATTAGTTATGGTTTATGAGTGAAGATTGTATAAGTTACTGGAAGCCCTTTTGATACTATACAAAAATTATGATGATGAGTATTAATTAATTAGTTTTCAAAGATAGATCATCAGTTCTGGAAAATGTATCGATAAAAATAATTTTAAGAACTAGTGATTGTTGAAAATATTCAATTTAGTTTTGTGTGATGATATATTATTCATCATTAAAAAATACTCACTTCATTTTTTTTATTTGTTCATCTTTAAATGTGCACAATAATTTAGATAATGATTGATAGAATCTTAAAATTAATAAAATGTATAACTACTTTACTATATTACTCCTTTTGATTATTGTGTTTATCAAGAGTAAGATGTGTATGCTTGATAAAAGAGAAAATATTAAATAAAGATAAAATAGGAAGAAAATAATAAAATTTATCTCAAAATTTTAAATTGACAAATTTTTAAATTGGATAGATTAAAAAAAACGAATGATACTTATATATTGTTAAAAAAAAAGTTATACACATATTTTAAAATTATTTTTCTTCACAATACTTTTATTGATGCTTAATATTGTTAAAAAATACTATTTTCTTAAAGTGTGAATTGAAGTTTAAGATTGTCTATCTATCTATTACTTTATAGAGTTTAATTATGATGCAATTGACATTGTAAAAAATTTTATATTCTTATTAATCAATTATATCGAATGATTTATATGATTTTTTAGATAATGAGTAATTGAATTAAAAACTTTTAATGACATGTCAATTTATAATTGAATGTTTGTGTAAAATTATTTTACACGGTTGTGGATTAAAATTAAAATCTATTTTCTATATAGATTGATATATGTTAAAAACTTTCCTTTTTCTTTATAAATATGTATGTAATATTACGAGGTGTTATTTAATTTATTCGCGTGATCCTCACATGTTTAATTATATAAAAATCATAATAAAATACAAATTAAATTTGACTTTCCTATTTCTTTTTCACATGAATTTATTATGATGAAAGAATCTGAAAAGTGGAAACCCTTTCTAATCTTCTCCGATCCCTCTAGAAGGTTAAGTAGAGCACAGCACCTATTACCACTCATTAGATACTATACTCAATGTCATCTCTTTTTGGAACCACAATACAATGCAATAGGATTATTATTATTCCGTTCACAATATAATCTAAGCTACCAATAATGCTCATAGGGTATATTATTATATCATTGCACCATAATATTCTCTTAATTCTTTCTAGATTATATCTTTAAGGATATATATACATATATATATATATATATATATATATATATATATATATATATATATATATATATATATATGTTTGATTGAGGGGTAGTAGAGATAAAATTTATTTTGTGTAAAAATTTACTTATATATTTTCTCAGCCTCAAACCAAACACATTTTAATAGAAAAAAATTAATGAAATATATATGGTCCTTTAACTTAATTAATGTTAAATGATAATTGTCATTCCTAGGTACTATCAAGTGATTAGAGATTAGTTACCAATGCAAGTCTGTTACGTTATATATCAAGTTTAATTTGTTAAACAGTGTTAAGAGTTGTTATTACTTGCTATATATGGAGTTCGTTACAGCTAGCAAAATGCAATTAGTATTCTAGCTTTCATTAATTATTTTTCTCTTTTAATTGTTCTCAGCATCTATGTCTAAAAAATCTAACTAGCTACTATGTTAGATTTCGTGGTTATTTAACCTTTCATTATCTCGACAATTGCTTTGATGTTTAAGAAATTCAACTAGCTATTAATTATGATAGATTTCGTGATTAGTTAAGCTTTCACTATCTTTTTATATAAATGATAAATCTCTCTCGTATCATTATTCCATATGATCAAATGTTGATTCCAAAGTTTCTCCCTCTAATTCGATTTTTTTTCCTCTTGAATCTAATACCTTCTATAGGGGGATTAAGAGTGGGAATCAAACTACTGCATATGAATTCTAAGAGAAATTACATATCATACCATCAAGGAGATAATCATATCGGTCAGTGGTATTTAACTCGTGCAGTATATGTCAAATCATTAACTATGAGCATTGCTAGAGGCACAACAAATACCAGCCAAAACAATCAACAAATAGTAATTTTGGTCATAATACTCATGATTAAAAGTGTTATTTGGGTCATAAAGTATTAAATGGACTTTGTTGGCTGTTTTGGCTGGTTTTTTTGTTGTGCCACAAGCATTTATGATTAACTATTTGCGCCCACTCTTTTTCTTTTCTTTTTTTCCTTACGTGAAAGCTTGCATAATGCATAGAAAAATGATGGATTGTCATTCAATACATACATTTATAAAAAAAATTGTAGAAAGAGAATAAGTTGAAACAAAAGTAAACAATAAAAATTGTAAAATCCACATGTTTTGTGCGTTGAATATTTGGAGGTATAAAAATTTTGAATGGACAAATAATATCGTAAAAATGCATAAGATGAAGCTAATCACACATTTTTTTTTGGTTTACAAGGAGGTAGGAGAAATGGAAAAGGAGATGAGCATATGGAGATAGAATCTCAATAGAACCTCGCTCTGACTCTTTGTGAGCAAACCTCTTAATCATTTGGATTAAAGGATGTGTCATTTGAGTTAGAGCTCATTTGCAGCTAATCACACTAATGAGGCCCTCTTTTGTAGCTCCTAGTTCTCTGAATATTTGGGCTGAAACGTAAGGCTAAGCCCTTATAGGATTATGACATGACCATTGTAGGCCTAGTTTGTTGTCTTGTAAAACAATGTCTTTAGACATGACTTTTGGGCCCAATAGTCCTATAAGGCTTGAGACACTTTTTGAAGTAATCCATCACTTCAAATGAGCTTATATTAGATCATTGATGAAAGCCCAAAATAATCCAAATAGGCCCAATTAGCAAAAAATAAAACGTTGGTAAAAGTTTGATGCACTATAGATATAAAAATTTTACAGGGTCATCAACAAGAATTTTGTGTTCTATGAATTTTTAAGTAATAAATAGTTGAGTCAACTATCTTACTGATGTATCAATATATCATTGAATAATTGTGTAAAAATCTTTTTTTATGCTATTAGATTATAGAAATTAAATCCAAAAAATTGTTATGTTTGTATATTTTTTGAATGTAAAGTATTACTCTCAAACCCAATGACTATCTTTTTGTTTTTTTTTGGGAAGAGATAATCCATAGGAACCATATGATCTATATCTCACTAGCATGATAAGTTTAGGTTAGATAACACGCCTCTTATTTAATGCATACAATATGAATAATAATTGTAGCAAAAATTTAGAAATATACATATCTAACTTTAATTTTGCTGGATTTTAATTTAGATATCTAGGTAGATAGATATTCAATATTGTTGGTTGTCTTCTTTTTTTGGATAAAATAAAATAAAATAAAAGCGAATTATTGAACCTAGCAATGTATACCATTAAAATTAATATGCTGATGGAATGGAATAGAAAGAGCAAGCAAGAGTTTCTGGTTTCGAAAAAGTCAACTAGTGATTATGGCATATTCATATTCGTATATACACTTGTTTTTCAATCGTCATCATAATATATCACAACCAATTAAAGTATCATTTCTAAGCCACTAACAAAAATTGTGAGGTAGAAAATACGACACATTATTAATTATTAGTTCTGATTCCAAATTCCAATTAATTCATGCACTTTTTTATTCCTCTCTTGTTACCTCACCCCCACATTTCTATCCCTCCTTTTTCTTATGAAAGATATATATTCATCAAATTAAGAAACAAAACTTTCATTTTAATTAATTTACTAATAGAGCCTCCCTATTAATGTATCAACCCCTTTACTCAATATCACAATAATATATTATTAAGTAGTTTAATTTGGAGTTTTAGTGTTTTAGATGAATCTTAAACAACTAGAAATTGCAATTATTAATTAGAGATGTTTTAAGAGTAATGTTGATCAATCATAATTGTTAATGGAACAATAAATAATGTATGACAGCTCAATCATCCACTTACCCGAATTCAAAAATCAACCATAGTCTGATTAGTTGGAAAAAAAAATGATAGTTAGTACGAAATATAATCATTTTTGTACTATTAAATGAATGAGCATTACGCTTCCTTTCAAAATCTCACCATTTTTTTTAAATAAAATATATTAAAAATATTAATTAAAAGTCCTTATTAATTTAAATAAGTTATGTGTATTATTTATATTTTATCATAAAAAGCTGGTGAATTTGAAGAAAAAGACGAAATCCTTATTTTTAAATATGCTGAATAACTTGACTGATTCAACTAATTTTTGGTTGGTTCAATATATATATCACTAACTGATTTTTGGCTATTCTTTTTAGAGCATTGTTAGAGGTACAATAAAAAATCAGTCAAAACAGTTAATAAATAAGAATTTGGACCATAATCACTCAGCCCAATAAAAATATACTCATAATTAAAATAATATTTGAACCATAAAATGTTAAATGAGTTTTGTTGACTATTTTAGATGAAAAAATATTGTTCTCCAAACATTTCTGTTCTTTTTATTAATGTTCCAAGAATTGTTTTACCTTCTCGAAACTGAATTCAGAGAACAGTGCTCCTTGATTGTCATATATAGTTGTAATCTGCGGAGCGAGCGAGAGAGAGACATAAATTCTATATTCCTCTTCTTCGTTCTATCTTTTGTGTGAATTATATTATTGGTGTATTTTGGAGCATTATATTATTCACAAAATTAAAGAAAGAAAAGCATATATGATAGATCGTTGACATAGCAGTGTATAGCACATGATAATCACGTGAAAAGTTTTCTAAAATCAAAGGCCCCCTCCCCTCATCATCATGTTATGTTATGTATAATAATCAATAATATTCTTGTTGGTACATACACGAGAGAGGGAATTTGGCATATCCATATACTTACTACTTTTCTAAGTTTCTTTATTATATTTTTTCCTTTAAAGATTAGATTCTTGGGCCAACAAAGAAGATTTTCCTAATAAGAGAAATGTTACGTGTATAATAAAAATTGTATAATACTTGTATAATAATCATATTCACTATTTAATTGTATTAATTTATAAATTCATATTCCAATCTAATAGTGGATATAATTGTTGTATGAATATTATACAATTTTTATTATACTCATATTATTAATGTAACATGCACCTCATCAACCTTTTTATTAGTATGTATGTGTTAAGATAAATAATATACATTATGGAATTCCTTAGCTTTGATATCCTATATAATTCAAGGATACTCATACTTTTTAGTTATTTAATTTGTGACTAAAAGTTAATTATGTATAATTCAAAATTTTAAAGTTCATAAAGTCAATAATGGTTAAATCATAATTATTGATTAATTAAAGAAATATATAACTATGGAGTATCGAAAAAAATGTACTATTTAATTTATCAATAAGATAATAAAATTTAAAGAATTCACGTGATTCAATATTTTTTAATGTCAATAGTCATTGCTTTATAATACAACCAAAAAATTGTGAAATATCACATTTTGAAGTATATAACCTTCAATTTCTACAATATGTGAAAAATTCATGTGATTCAATATTTTAAAGGTATAACCTTTATTTTATAATATAATAAAAAAATTATAAAATCTTTTCTACTATTTGTAAAAAATTTATGTGATTTAATATTTCAAAGACTATTGTCTTTATTTTATAATACAACCAAAAAAATTGTGAAATTTCACATTTTAAAGTATATAGTCTTCAATTTCTACTATATGTGAAAAATTTATGTATGTGATCAAAATTTTAAAGTCTATTGTCTTTATTTTATAAGACAACCAAAAAAATTGTGAAATATCACATTTTGAAGTATATAGCCTTCAATTTCTACAATATGTGAAAAATTCATGTGATTCAATATTTTAAAGGCATATAGCCTTTATTTTATAATACAATACAAAAATTATGAAATCTCATATTTTGAATAACATAGTCTTCAATTTCTAATGTTTGTAAAAAACTTATGTGATTTAATATTTTAAAACTTATTGTCTTAATTTTATAATACATCCAAAAAAAATTGTGAAATTTCACATTTTAAAATATATAGCCTTCAATTTCTACTATATATATGTAAAAAATTCATGTAATTCACTATTGTAAAGCATATTGTCTAATTTATTTTATAATACAACAAAAAAATTGTGAAATTTCACATTTTAAAGTATATAGCCTTCAATTTATACTATATGTGAAAAATTCATGTGATTCAACATTTTAAATTCTATTGTCTTTATTATATAAGACAACCAGAAAATTTGTGAAATCTCACATTTTAAAAATATACAATTAACCTTCAATTTCTACAATATGCGAAAAATTCATTTGATTCAATATTTTAAAGCCATATATCCTTTATTTTATAATACAATAAAAAAATTATGAAATCTCATATTTTAAATAATATAGCCTTCAATTTCTATTGTTATTGAAAAATTTATGTGATTTAATATTTTAAAGCCTATTGTCTTTATTTTATAATACAACAAAAAAAATTGTGAAATTTCACATTTTAAAGTATATAACCTTCAATTTCTACTATATGTAAAAAATTCTTGTAGTTCACTATTTTAAAGCCCATTGTCTTTATTTTATAATACAACAAAAAAAATTGTGAAATTATATTTCATATTTTAAAGTATATAGCCTTCAATTTCTACTATATATAAAAAATTCATGTGATTCAATATTTTAAAGTCTATTGTCTTTATTTTATAAGATAACCAAAAAAATTGTGAAATCTCACATTTTTAAAGTATATGCCTTCAATTTTTACTATATGTGAAAAATTCATGTGATTCAATATTTTAAAGGCTATAGCCTTTATTTTATTAAATAAAAAAAATTGTGAAATATCACATTTTGAAGTATATAGCCTTCAACTTCTACTATATGTGAAAAACTCACGTGATTCAATATTTTAAATGCTATAGCCTATATTTTATAAGAGCATTGCTAGAGGCACAACAAAAAATCAGTCAAAACAGCCAACAAATAGGAATTTGGCCAACAATCACCAAGCCCATTAAAAATATACTCATGATTAAAAGTGTTATTTGGGCCATAAGGTGTTAAATGAACTTTGTTGGCTGTTTTGGCTGATTTTTTGTTGTGTCCCAAAAATTTGTGATTTTATAATACAACATAAAAAATTTTAAAATATCATATTTTAAAGTATATAACCTTCAATTTCTACTATATGTAAAAAATTCATGTGATTCAATATTTAAAGGCTATAGCCTTTGTTTTATAGTATATCCAAAAAAAATAGTGAAGTCTCACATTTTAAAGAATATAGCCTTCAATTTCTACCGTATATGAAAAATTCTTGTAATTCAATAGTTTAAAGGTTATAGCCTTTATTTTATAAAACAACCAAAAAAATTATGAAATATTACATTTTGAAGTATATAGCCTTCAACTTCTACTATATTTGAAAAATTCATGTTATTCAATATTTTAAAGGCTACAATCTTTATTTTATAATACAACAAAAAAAATTGTAAAATCTCACATTTTAAAGAATATAGTCTTCAATTTCTTCTATTTATCAAAAGTTCATATAATGCACTATTTTAAAACCTATTGTTTTTATTTTATAAAACAACCGAAAAAGTTTACTGTCTTTATATATATATATATATATATGTATATGCTTCACTTTTGTTTTTTGTGCAAGTTTAATTTCGTTGGAAGAAAACTGAAACATACATAGAATAGAAGCCAGAGGAAGAAGATCGAGATTAGTTAATTCTTAGGTGATGATCTGTTTCACCTATGGACAGTAAATGAGGAACCAATGAAAGTGTTAGGCTTAGATTCCATGAATATTGCCCACATAAAAAACAAAAAGAAAAAAGGAGAGGCCCCTCTTATAACTATCTCCCCTAGTATACTTTTTGTAAAGTTCAAGATTCATATATATTGGTTTTCAAGCTCCATGATATGGATACTTCTTTGCTGAGAATGGGATTGAGCAATATTAGGCACACAATACAAAATTGTTCAACACCTATTAATTCAATAGTGGTATGATGAGTGTTTTTTTTTACACCAGTTATTTTTATAGAATTTAATTTTGATATACTGTCAATATAAAAGAATTTTACACGGTTGGTGAATCATAACGTAACACTTTATTTTGATGAGTATGATGATTAGAGAAAATAAACTTTCATAATTGATGTAACGGTTCATGAATAACGGACAATATAAAATATTTGTACTAATCCATTTTTATAAGGGCATTTATGATTTTGTGAATTTTATTGTTGTAGTGATTAATAATTTATTATTCAAAGAGGTTAAGTAAATAAAGATATCCTAGCTAGTTGGCATGCATGAAGGGTGATTTTCCTTATTTTGATACCAATACTATGCACTTTTGTAGATACTTTCTTTTTTTTGTTAGAAATCATCATCATGGAATGGAGAATTGCTAAATGATATATTCATTTATTTATATATATATTGATATGTATCAATGTGAGTCTAGATCTAAATCAAGATTAAAACCTACATAATATCAATGTAACGACATACATACATATACATCAGTCACTAGGTAGGGTATTGAATATCGATCCTAGCTAGCTGAGTATATTTTGCATATACAACAAAATCAATAATAATTATGAACACAATAAAAAGACACAAGGCTTGATTCCTTGTTCCTTGCATCCATCCACAAAAGGAAAGGAAATTCTGTGTATGTGTTCTTAACTTCTTATGTATGTATATATATATGTCTGTCTACATCTCAACAGTATACAAATATCTTTGCACGACCACAATTGTTGTTCCACAGAACCGATCCATCCAATTTGATAGAGGACCACGACCAATGCCTTTTATTTATTTATTTTATTCATTTACTTTCCAGGAGAAAAGAATCTATGAGAAATTAAGGTTCTTAACTTGTCATCGTGGTCTGATTCCGAAAAGAGTATATTCACACACTTTTTTATCGATGTTGGCTAGCTTAGCTTATCTTTGGAGCATGAAGTCCATGTGGTTCACTCATTCTGATTTTGGAATAGATCTTGTTCATTGTCACATAATTTATTCATCTCAATCAAAAATTGAAGTTACATAGTGTGCTAGGCGGTGTTTATTATTTTTTACTCACGTGACATAGTTATAATGTTATTATAATGAGTAATGCTCCGTGTACTCTCAAAATACTTACTCCCATGTACTCCTTTCCTTCCTTTTCCTTCTCTTTCTTCTCCTCCTTCCCTTTCTATTTTTTTTTTCTTTTGCATTTCTACTTTCTTTTTATCTTTTTTATTTTTATGTTATTTTTTTTTTCTCTTTCTCGTCTTTTTTATTTTTTTGGCATTCAGGATTTTTATTCCTCTTGTTATTCTTTTAAATTATTTTATTTTCATAACTAATTTTATAATTTTTTCATCAAAATTATTTTTATTTTTATAGAAATCTTTGATTATTTTTTTATAATTAAATTTATAATTTTTTCCATCAAAATTATTTTTTTATTTTCTAAAAAAATCTTTGATTATTTATTTTTATTTCATTTAAATTTCTTAATTCTCTTAAAAAAACATGAATGATTATTTGCAATAGACATATCAAGGGATTTCTTTGATCACCGTCACATTAATAGTCATTCTCTAAATTTTAACGGTTATGATGATGAGGCTGTTGAAGCACCAAATAACAAATTGCTCATAATATAATAAAAATTGGTCACACAGTTTATGTAATTTGCTCATAATTTTATAATTCAATTTTTATTTTATCACAATGTAACACAGTTTTATTTACAACATAGTTCACATATTAACACATTGTTACTCACATTATAATGCATGTTTGCTCATTATTTATTACAAGTTTATTTTAATTCTCTTAAAAAAACATAAATTACTCACAATTTTACAATTTAATTTTTGTTTTATAATATAGTGCAATTTCATTCATAATATTGCTCATATATTAACACATCGTTGCTCACAATATATTATATGTGTGCTTACTATTTATTACAAGTTTGCACATAAACTTCACACAAGTTGCTCACAGTAACATACATGTTTACTCACACTTTTTGAGTAACTTGCTCAGATTATAATTTACGTTGCTCACATATTTTAAAAACGTTACTATTGTAAAAATATTTTCACTCATTTTATATAACTTACTCGCAAGTTTCATTCACAAACATAAAAATAGCACATATTGCTTGCAATATAAAACAAATTGCTCGCAATATTGAGAAAATCAATCACATTTTAATATTTTTTTTCTCACTACATAAATTGCTCACAATATAATGCTTGTTTGCTCACACATTTCACAAAAATTGCTTACAGTTTATTGCAAGTTTGTTCGTACATTTCATACAAGTTGCTCACTATAACATACATGTTTGCTCACATTTTTACATAATTTGGTTACAGTATGATGCATGTTTGCTCACATATTATACAAACGTTGCTCACATTATAATAAAAAGAGATAAGAGAATTATGAGCTAGAGAGAGAAAGCACTGGTTGAAGGTGGAGATGGTTATGGTGGCGGTGATGAAAGCGGTGGAGGTTATGTTTTGAGAAAATATTTTTCAAATCTATCCAAATTTTGAAAACAAAATTTTCTTGTTTTGTGTTTTCTTTGGAGATTGAGAATGGAAATAGAAAACATTCTCTGTTAAAAAGACGATGACATACTTGTAATTATTTCAAATTTTATTTTAAAAAATTAAAAAAAGAAAAAAGAAAATTCTTTCTCTAAAAAATTACTTTAATTAAAATTAAACATAAAAGAATGGGTTTTTAAAAATTTAAATTTAAATTTGATTTAAAGTTAAATTAAAAATAACTTTTATATTTTATAAATATAAAATCCAATCTAACTTAAAAAATTAGAAAAAGAAAATAAACATATCAAACATATTTTCTATGTTTTCTCAATTTGAACACAAAATTTATTTTCACAAACCAAGCATTTTCTAAAAGTTGAAAAATTGAAAATGAAAACAGAAAATAAAAATAAAAAATATTTTCACAAACCAATCGGCACCTAAGTTTGTATGACTTTTCAGGTGGTGGGAGAGAAAAAACACAATCATGACTGACGTAATAGCACATGATTGGATGGCCGAGTAAAAAAGTTCTATATTATCGATGAATGAAAATTAAATTAATTTGAAAATTAAGTTTATAAAATTTTCTATTAACGAATAATGCATAATTTTTTTTACATAATTAGTGAAGAATAATTTTTTCCATAAATAAATATTCTAATCTTTATGATTATATATTTAAATATTAATTTAAAATTTAAAATTATAAGCCAAGAATGTATAACTAAACTTATAAAAAATAAGTACATATTTATTATGATAATATATTTAATATCTAATAATTTCTCGTAAATACATGAATATCAGTGGAATGCAAGTTAAATATGATCAAATATAACAAGAAATTTTATGAGAAAGAGAAGTTGAAAGCACCGAGTAAGAATATAGAAATTGAATAAAAGAAAAAAGTGCATAAAGTGAAACCCAATATGTACATAGAGTTGAGTTTTAAAAAAATTTAAACACATTTTAATGAATAAAAAATGCAAATGAAAAGGAGCCTTGGGAAAATCATCTGCGTATGATGAAAATGTGCTTTTGGGCTACGGAGTACGTATGTCGAGTACACGGAGCTTTTTTGTATTATAATCAATAATACTTAACGTACAACAAAAATAGGTTTAACATGTATCCAATGTGTGTTATCTATGTTACAATATGTGTGCTATATACATATGACACATATACATATAGCACACATCATGTAACATGAATAACACATGTTGAATATAAATTGAACGTATTTCTGTTGTACGTCAAACATTATTGTTATTATAATTATTGACAATGTTGTCTGAATCAAAATAGTCATCATTGTAGTCAATTTTATGATCGATAAAATACTCAAAAACAAAAAACATAGTCATAACAGCCAGGGACACTGTCAAAATTATCTCGAATAATACCCCTAACCTAACCCCCTTGAATTGTGTTTTCATCTTCCTTCTCTTTATCGAGAATCCCATATACTATATATCTTGTCACTATGTATGTATTATTATTTTATTGTAAATTCAATATGTGTGTTATATACCATACATTAATATGTGTCATACGTAACGTATTATATATATGACATACATTACGTATAGTATATAGCACATGTTGGATATACTAGTTTGATATATTTATCTTGTACAATAATAAATATTATCGTATTATTATTTGTTTTCTTGCCAAAAGAAAAGTTTAGAAAAACGTTGAAGTATATTGGTCCTAGCAGCTAGCAGAACGTTCCAATCATCGATCAAAATAAGGAAAATTTTTCATTGACATGTCCAACTTGTTGCTAGCTAGGACTATTCTGTTATCATATCTCACCTCCCCTACCTTTTCCCTTAGAAAAATAATAATAAATAAAATAAATTAAATTAAATCTACATATTTAATTAGTTGTGCTTTAAGACAGAGCCAAATAATCAGTAAAAAAATGATTTTGTTTAGTGTTTAGTGCGAAATGTGACTTAGTAAATAAAATTGTCAATTTTTTATTCACTCAAATTTTGGAGTCGCCATGTGATGAAAATGAGTCACAGATATTTGAAGATGTGTCTGAAGTCAACTTTGAACTTATTGTGTATCTAACTCTTGTGACACTGACTTCATGATTCCATTGATTTTGTCCTCAGAGTCAATATAAACAAATACCGCCTAAATAATCTAATAGTTTTGACTTATAAACCCCTTGAAATAAAATTACATTTAACTTAGGGTCCGTTTGGATTACAGTGTTTTTGACTTTTTTCAACTTCTGACTTATCAGAAGTTATTCTGTCATGTTTGACTATATAACTTATGACTTCTATAGAAGTTATTTCAGTGCTTTTGAAGAAGTCAGAATATTTGACTTCTCTAGAAACACTTTTCAAAATAATTGAAATAAAATTTTTTATTATTTTATATTCATATATAAAATAACTTATTTATAAGTTACTTCACAAAATTTACTTTTATATAAGAGTTTAAATAAGTTTTTTATCCAAACTGACCCTTCATCCACATAAATTAATTAACAACAGTGTTTTGATATAAATGTTAATTTTTCTAATAATGTAGTACTTGTTGTCTACAAACAACAATAATAATGATAATAATAATATGATTTGTAAAGTTTGTCTATAACAATCATGGATTGAAATCTCATATATAATATAGTTACGCAGTGTGTGATGGGACTGTATGAAATGACAGTTCTTTTGTCTCTTATGTCTTTAGACAATGCCTCTAGTGAGGGAGGAAGGGGTAGGGGAATTGAAGGTAGCCTTATTGTGAAGGAATCAATGAGTACAAGCACGCATATATACATTTAGTTTTGTTTTGTTTTTTTTTCTTTATTCTAAGTTATTCTAACCTTGACAATTACGATATTATAAATGCTCGGGACACAATAAAAAATCAGTCAAAATAGTCAACAAAACTCATTTAACACTTTATGACCCAAATAACACTTTTAATCATGAGTATATTTTTAATGGATTGAGTGATTGTGACCCAAATTCCTATTTGTTGGCTGTTTTAGCTGATTTTTTGTTGTGTTTCTAGCAATGCTGATACAATATATATTGCATAAATGAAAGAAACAACAATTATTATTTTCCTTCGGATTCCAATTGGATTATATTTCCTGTTTGTAAGTCTTGTACGGTCAATGCATGTATAAGATTGTATTTCTTTTACGGTAAAATCTTGATGCACCAAAAAAAAGAGAAATATTTGGTATCCATTACAAAATCAGTCACCAGTATTAGTATTAGGTAAAAATTTTGAGTTACAATCATTCGGTCCACTAAAAATTAACTATGAGAATCTTTTTTTGATGAAAAATTACAAAATGAATCCATTATTTTTTCATTATTCATAAATATTATTAGTCATGAAAATAACCACAAGATAAGAATTTTTATGTGCATAGCTGAAAACAAAATAGAGAGATTGGTATGTGTATGGTGGTCCTCCAATAGGATGGAACAATTGATTTTGTTGAGCAAGTGAACAACTGGTCGGTTCACAGTTTGGAAGATAAAAAGTGAACTCATTAAGGCCAATTCTCGTGGCCCCATATCCAACACTTCTTGTCTTATTATTATTTCCTTTCCTTTAATTTCATTTTCATCATCCCCAATTGTGTTATAATAATAACTCCGAACATTATATATACAAATTTTTTTCATATGAAGAAGAGCTACATTCAACTAGTATCCAACGTGTACGTACTATACATAACATGTAATGTATGTCATACTACGTGTATTATATATATGACACATATTGCGTGTTATATATACCATATATTGGATGATAGTAGATCGTATTTCTATTGTACAATAAATATTACTAAATATATATATATCAAAGGAAATTAAAGACCACAAGCTCGATCGAGAGAAGGTTCTACTTCTTTTAACTAACAATGGAAGTAAGTACGAGCCAAGAAATTGAAGAAGAATATATTAGCTTCGCGTGAAATAATAAAGAAAAGATTATGTTTGTGTTTTGGACCAACCTAGGGCTTTTAGGCACAGGGAGAGTAGTATATTTCGGTAGAATATAAAATAATTAACATAATTTAATTTAGACAAAACCCCCAAATTAGTCCCTCCAGAATTTACAATCGGACATTATAGTCCCTCCAAAATGAGAAAGTAAAAATTAGTCTCCGCAGATGTTAGACGTAGGACTTATTAGTCCCTCTGTTAATCTTCTCGAATGGAGATGATGATTTGGCAGTAACGGTGATGATGTGACACCATTAAATGACACACCACCATCACCATAAACTAAATGACGTTGTTTTGATGTTCCAAATCATCAATTCACTTAACTTAAGTGAAGTGTGAGAGGAGAGAGATGTGATGTGGGGTTAAGTGAAGTGATGATTTGGAACATCAAAACAATGTCGTTTAGTTTATAGTGATGGTGATGTGTCATTTAACGGCGTCACATCATCACCGTTACTGTCAGATCATCATTTCCGTTCGAGAAGATTAACAGAGGGACTAATAAGTCCTACGTCTAACATCTGCAGGGACTGATTTTTACTTTCTCATTCTGGAGGGACTATAATGTCCGATTGTAAATTCTGGAGGGACTAATTTGGGGATTTTGTCTTTAATTTAATATATTAAATTTTTATGTGAAATTACTTAATATGTTATTCGAGCCTTTTAAGATTTCCTATCAAATTATATATCATCACAAGGCAACATAAATAGGAGTTTCCATACCCATATCAGGTATCACTCAGTTATCCTATACATTCTTACCCTGCACATTTTAGTACCTCTTGCATATATCTCAAATATAAGTGGGAAGAACGACCTATATATCAATGTGGCCTACACTCTAGGTAACATGGTGTTCTTAGGGTGTGTTTATTTTCAAATGAATCATAAATAAAGTCAGTGTCATATAAGATAGAGATACACAATGATTTTTTATCTCAGTTTTATATTTGGTAAAATCTTATAGGCAGAAAAGATTAGCACTACAACAATAATGATAATTTTCAACATATAATTGTTGAAAAATGTTGATAAAAATATTGTAAAAAAAATATTGATATTTGTTGACCGTTGAAAATATTCATAAATTATTTTTTAACAATTAATGGTCATTGAAAATACTCAAACTAGTTTTATTTAGTATTTTCGACGACCAACATTAATTATCAATATTACTTTTATTGACACATTTAATATTAAAAATACTCATTTAATTTTTCTAGTAGCGTATAGGTTAGGGGTGATGTGGATGATGATGTTAAGTTAGGGGTGACGTGGATATTTTGGATACACAAATGTTTGGGGCACAACAAAAAAATCAGCCAAAACAGCCAACAAAATCCATTTAACACTTTATGGTCCAAATAGCACTTTTAGTCATGAATTTATTTTTAATGGGCTAGGTGATTGTGGCCCAAATCCCTATTTGTTGGCTGTTTTGGCTGATTTTTTTGTTGTGCCTCTAGCAATACTCTTTTGGGAATTATGGAAAATCAATGACAACAATTTGGGGAAATTTTTTTTATTAAAACACTGTCTTATATTCGTGTCTTCATTCTAATGCAGAGTGACTTTAAAATTGAAATGAACAAAAAATTAATAATTTTATTCACTAAATTAATGTGACGACTTTGTATCAATCTGCATTGTATGATCCTTATACTAAATACTTAACAAAGTCATGTTTTTTATTAACTTCTTAACTTTATCATCATAATCAATAAAAACAAACACAACCTTACAATAGTTGTGATACTCCGTATCATAGTGTCCCTTAGGAAGGACTCTCTTTAGGACGCGTCAGAAACACGTCAGCAAGTTGCTGTCAGATGGGACTCGCTAGCGAGCAATCAGCTTTCGCTAGCGAGTAGCTAGTCGCCAGCGACCACCAGCGCGTCGCCAGCGACGGGACCAAGTCCCACATCGTGCAGAACAGACGTCACAGCATTTGCTGTCAGCAGGTGCTAGCTAGCGAGCAACCAGTACCCGCTAGCGATGAGCTCGTCGCTAGCGAGCTTAGTCTAGTCGCTAGCGACCGTCCGAAGTCCCACATCGGACGCAGCATGATGTCAGCTCCCCTCACCTCACCTATATATATGAGTAGTAGTTGAGTCATTTTCTTCACACCTCATTCTCACGCCTTTTAAGAGCAGTGCTTTTGTGCGTTCCTTTTTCAGTAAAGGAACTCTGTCGGAGTGAGGTTTCGACGTCTTGGGGATACTCTGCTTGAGCAATTTCCTGACGGTGAGTGAAAAGTCAGTTTTGCCCCTTTTCTGCGCGAGGGTCGCCAGCGAGCAAGAGGAGCTCGCCAGCGATCGGCCCATCGCTAGCGAGCAGCAGTATCTCGCTAGCGACGGCGTAACGCAGCAGCAGTTCAAGTTTCGCTTTTTCTTTTCTTCAGGGGTCCTAATGGGTCCTTTTTGCACTTCAGGTGCGAACGCAGTGCCGCTGGCTGGAGCCGGAGCCGACGGTGCTTCTCAGAGTCAGGATTATCCAGGTGAATGGAGGTCTTGCATGTAGTTTAGCATTCATAGCATATATTTATATATGTTTGATAATTAGATAATTAGGAAAGATATTAATACAGTTATTATGCATGTGTTTGTATGTAGAGTAGAAGTAGAATTAGTAACATGTTAGGTGGTTAGAGTAGAATAGGAAAGACTCATGTTTTCATGCTATGTATGTGGATTGCTGATTAGTTGGCTGTTTACTGCTTTATGATATAACATGCGATATAAGACAGATAAATAGACTAATAGCAGAATTTAGGACATGTATGATTTGTTTGAGCAAGTTATGTGTTGAATGTCTGGAATAGTTACGCCGCCCCTGATTAGTATACGTCAGACGCTATGGCCGGTGGTCAGATCCCGGTATCTTAGTATGGTTTACTAATTAGCGATGAGTCGCCCGAGCCCGCCAAGTACGTCCCGATCCCGGTTATCGGACGGCTTGGTTACAGATACAGATATGCCCCACGAGGGTCAGATATGAGTAAACTCATGCTGCGCGCTGAGACAGATTTAGCTATGCCTATGCTGCGCGCTAGGTGACAGATTACAGATACAGTACGTACACAGTACAGAGGCTTGGTATGCAGGCTTTAGTGTGACAGCTAGACAGGATATTGTTTGTGCGATTGATAACATGTTAGTATGTGATGTATGTGTTGTGAATGTTGCATTACATGCATTTTCCCCATCACTGAGTCGATGACTCACCCCTCATCAACCATTTTCAGAGTACGATCCCGCCGCCGACGAGGAGCCGTTGATCCGTTAGAGGTCGTGTCAGCAGATATCCTGGGTGAGCTCCGCTTCGTTCGTGGAGCCCTTTAGTTATTATTTTGCATTTATTTCAGTTGTTAGTTTTCATAAGACATTCCAGTTCCAGTTGTATTAGTTGCTCCAGACTTTAGAGGCAAGTTACCTTTCAGTTACGTTTCAGATATTTTCAGCAGTTACACAGTTATACAGTTATATCAGTTTTATTCAGTTATATATAGTTATCAGTTACAGTTATATTTCAGATAATCCAATTTATTTAATAGTTCATGTATACATTTAGCGTGTTCGTTGGGACAGTACCCTTCGCACGGACACCCCTGAGTAGCGGGGTGTTACAATAGTCCACATGATATGATCATGAAATTATAGATTTTACACAAAGTTTAGAAACACTAGTAGTAATTAGAGTATTGATGGATGGATGGTTCTAAGATTATTCGAAAACCTCATAGATAGATAGATATGTTGTGTGGTATTGGAGGTTACTTAATTCCCCACCGAAGGTATTCACTTTTCCAATATCCCAGGCCCCTACTACATACGTATCTCTTCTGTGACCCCAAAAGCAAAATAAAGAGAGATCAGAGATCTATCTTCCAATATCTATCATTTATTATTTTCTTTATTTATTGGAAGGTATGCGTGCTCAAGGAATAATCCAATCCTTTTATCCTCCAACTCTTGTTTATTATTCCTTTTGATGTTGACTTTTTTAATAAAAAAATAACTATAAAAATCAAGATGTTGACCTTTTTTATTTCTTTTTATCCCAACTATGTAAAATTTACATTTTATTATATTATACTAGGTCAATTAATATGATTTACAAAAAATATATATATATTAACATTTAAAAAAGATGTCTCATTAAAAAGGATTTACAGAATTAATATATATTTAAACACAAAAATATGAGATTTATTTAGTACCCATTAAAATTCACGCCATGTGGTTATAAAGAAACCACATATATCATTCTTTACCATTTATCAAGTCAACCATTAAATCACAATAATTGATTATCCAATGCAAACAGGTACCAAAGTAAAAACCCAAAATTTTATATAAACATATTAATTTTTGAATTTTTAAAAAATTAAAAATAACTACATATTCAGCATTAGTAATTACTGGCATACATATATATACTTTATTTGCTGATGTTAGATAATATATCAGTGCTTTGTGAACAACATTTTTCCAGGCAAAACATCCAACAAAACTTATTTTAACACTTTTGGCACAAATAACATTATTAATCATGTGTATTTTTTTAATAGGCTGAGTGATTTAGGACCAATTCCTTATTGTTGGCTGTTTTGACTGATTTTTTGTTGTACCTCTAGCAATGCTCCAGATCATATATGGTGATGTTGATGATCAGAATCATAAAGGGACCATGGAAGGTTGACAAAATCTAACTAGCTAGCTTGAGAATACCACTCTTGTTTTTGGTGTAGCTCCCGTTGACATGCAAAAGGTAATAAAACCAAAGATAGCTAGTTAGTTTCATCAAACAATAATATTTTAGTGATAATAATAATATGAATGTGGAGAAATTTGCGAGTTGAGTCCTGATGATTTGATATTTGCTAATAGGCCATTGAACCATTCCGTATTAACATCTATTGAACCTTGTAACTATATACAAATTATATTTGTACATTGGATTTTGATATATACATCCAAAAAGGTGGGAAAAAATTATAGAGATTGAATAAATTGAAAAAAAGGTAAGTGATAAAATTAGTGGAATTCACCTAATAAATGAGTAAGATGTTTTGATATTTATATTGAATGGATGTTCAAATAATATTGTGAGTACTTATATATACATTAATTCTATGTATACAATGAAAATTGTACAATACTTATACAATAATTATATCCACTATTAAATTATAATATAAATTTACATAAACTAATATAATCTTACGATAAATATGATTATTATACAATTTTTATTATACAAGTAGCATTTCTCTTATATATATTGTCAGTATTGCAACTCAAAACTGCTTCAAGCATAAGAAAACAATTATTTCGGAATCTTATTATTATTATTTTATCTTATGTAGGTTTCTATTTCAGATAAGTGTTTTGTCAACCTCTTTTGCATATTCTTCAATTCTACTTTTCCATGCACAACATCGTCCTCTCTTTTATTTCTTTTTCCTCTTCATTCTTTTTCGAAGAACTAAAAATAATTGAATAAAAAACACTAAAAAGTATTGAATATCAAATATTTAAAAAATTGTATTCAATCTTTTTTGCATCATGATGTTTTGTACTTATTATTGATAAGTTAATAATTTTAATTATAAGAAAAATGAGTTAATTATTGTTGGGATAACATATAAGTATCATGACTTCAAAATCTTTATGTAATTAACTTTTGCATATATCTAAAGTTGCAAAGTATCTTATAAATCTTTTACATCAAATAAATAATTTCTAAAATTAAAACTACTCTGCAATAAATTACTCTCACTCTTGAAAGAAAATTAACATAGGTAGCCAAATTAAATGCTATATTCATAAATTAAAACAATTGTATGGTATGACTTCTATTTCTTTTTTTTTTTTTTAGACAAAAAGTTTAGATTAGGGGAGGTACACCCCTATGCAGGGCCAAGGCATACCACCAACCTCAACGAGGATTTATGGTGAATTTATGACTTCTATTTCTATTCAATATTAGTTCATACTCAACCACTATTTAGTCCAGTTGTGCTACATGTATCATTAATATCAGTCAACGTAGTAGTCAACATAATTAATACAACATAATACATAGTCATTAAAATTTTTCAACTTTCTAAAAAAACCCAATATCTTTGTATATAACATTTAATAGGTTGACTAATTAACAATTGTTTGTATTTAGTTGTACATGAAGAATTTTAGTATTTCTTTATTTTAACTAGCTAGGATGTTAACAATTTGATAAAAAAGGAAAGTATTTTGATGGTGTGGAATTTCTTTCTTTGTCCGAATAAAAAAGAATCTGAATTATTATTGCACATTGGTTAAAGTCACATATACTACAACACATATATAAATAGGCACTCCCATGTCCACAGTTCTAACCCAACCCACCAACAAGTACTCTCACAAAGTCAAGGCTTATAATACACATATATTATATATAAAGTAGTGTTCAATCAAAAGATACAAGATATAGATACATGATGCCAAGATCAACAAACCCTCTTGTTATTTCTCGAGTGATAGGAGATGTTTTGGATCCATTTGCAAATTGTGTGGCTATGAGGATTGTCTATAACAATAACACTGAAGTTGTCAACTGTTCTGAGCTCAAACCCTCCCAAATTGTTAACCAACCTAGGGTTGATGTTGGTGGGGATGACCTTAGGACCCTCTACACTCTCGTAAGTTCTATTTCAATTCCTCAACAAACCATCTTTTCTAAAAAAATCTCCTTAAAACTTTGATATTATATCATGAAATTATCTATTCCTATGTTACACTAATGATTTGTGTACAATAAAAATTGTACAATACTTGTACAACAATCATATTTACCGTTAGATTATATGCATTAGTTTATAATTTCTTATAATGAATATGATTGTTGTATAAATATTGTACAATTTTCATTGTATACGTAGCATTTCTAAATGTGTTAAACTAATTGATAGAGACATATAAATAATTATATCCACTAACAATTTCAAGTATTTAAGAAATTTTCTACAAAGATAATGTGTGGGTGATTAATAAGGTCGATTTTGCATGCATGCACTTTATTTTTACAATAATAATATTTGTACGTACAGTTTTCTCTTACATATTTTCTACACTTACTTTATCATCCTTGTATTTTGATGTAACATCACTTCACTACTTACACTTCTTTTCTCCATCATTAGATCAAAGCATTATATACATATCATTTCATATGTACCAATATCATTACTCTTAATTTTAGATCATGGTGGACCCCGATGCACCAAGCCCAGGTGATCCCAATATGAGGGAATATTTGCACTGGTACGTGTCCCCCACCTCTTCCCCTTTAATCTACGTGTCCATTAATTCACTATATAATTAATTAATTCATTCATGACATGTATTATCAATATGACAAATATTTGGGACACAAAAAAAAACCAGTCAAAATAGCCAACAAGTTGTGCACAATATATATAATAAAAAATGCACAACGTATATTATATGTAGTGCACAACGTATATCATCTATTGTGCCCAATATATATCACATATTGCAACATCATTTTCCTTTACAACACGTTATATGTTGTGCACATCATGTGCTATATGGTGTGCACAACATGTAATATTCGTTGTGCAATTTATGTTATATACGTTGTGCACAATTTGTTGGCTATGTTCTGTTTTTTTGTTGTGCCTCTACCATTAGCATTGAATTGATGTATCAATATAATTACTTAGTTAATTAATAATAAGTAACATACCTTTTTTGTTCCATATATATGTGTAGGATGGTAACCAATATTCCAGCGACAACAGGAGTAAGCTTCGGTAAGTAGACGTCATTCTATTATTTTCTTTCTCTCCTCTTTAATTTGTTGAAGAATTGATGATGAAATGATGAATACTACTACAGGGGAAGAGGTTGTGGCATATGAGAATCCACGACCAAGCATAGGGATTCATCGTTTGGTTTTTGTGCTGTTTCGGCAAATGGGGAGACAAACTATTGATGCTCCTGGTTGGCGCCAAAGTTTCAACACTCGAGATTTCTCCGAGGTTTATAATCTTGGCTCCCCTGTTGCCGCTACTTTCTTCAATTGCAAGCGAGAAAACTCTCCTGCTGGAGCTTCAAGGAGGAGATAATAGTCATAATCATCTTAATCATAATCATAATCACATTCTATGATGATGATCATGGAGAGAATTGAATCAAGACAGACCTTGCTTTGATTTCAAGATCCGTAGATAATATATATATTATAAATGGAATTGGTACTACTAAGTACTTTCCTGATGGAAGCATATAATATATATTGGATTGTGATAATATATATGTTGTTACTAGTTACCTTGTATGCGATGACAGTGCACTTTGTCTTAATTAATTAAGCTAGCTAAGGCTATATTATTATTATTATGTACTAAATTAAAATGCATTATAAGGATATATAATATATTATGAGTCACATTTAAAAGATGTTGTCGTAAATATTATTGGATTTGCATGTGATGCATGGACTTGTACGTGGCTTCCTTTTTGCACTGATATATTGCATGTTATATTCCAAAGTTGATCAGGAAATGTCAAATATTTACATACACTTGTGTTTTATACTAGCTAGCTTATTATGCAAATACAAAATTCTTACTGCACAATAAAAAAAATCAATCAAAATAGTTAATAAATTATGCACAATAAAAGAGTAAGTTAAAGCAACCAATAAATTATGCCCAAACATATAATATATAATATTCACAACATATATTACACTTAAAAGTGTATATGAATAATACATAGTTGAGCTTGTATGCTTTCGGATACACAAATTTTTGGATAACAATATTTTTTCAGTCAAAACAGTAAAAAAAACTCATTTTAACGTTTTTGGCCCAAATAACATTCTTAATCATTTATATTTTTTTAATGAACCGAGTAATTTAGGTCCAATTTTCTATTTTTGACTGGTACAATTTTATATCCCTAGCAAAGCTTTTTAGAATATATATATATATATATATATATATATATATATATATATATAGGGTTATATACGGAAAGTGAATCTAGCAAAACATAGTCCTAGTTTCGTCATGTCGTTTTCACTGTTAGCAGCTACGTAGTAAAGTATACACTTATGGTTATGGGTGCTTTGTTTTTGGGCTTGCGAAGAAGGCTAGTGGAATTTTGCTCACAGTATTAATAATTCCTATGTATGTTCATAGTACAAAACGAAGTGAACAAATTAAATTTGACTTGTTGGCTATAGTCTATAGTCTATAGTCTATTATGGTGGATCTCGAATAAAAGTGAGGCATTAGAAAGTGTAACAGAATCCCATAAAAAATACAGTTTGTGTTAGAAAGTTGGTTACTTGATGGGATAACAATTGGTTTCATTTCATTTGTCAATGAGATGTGTTTGCAAATATATATATATTGATTTAAGAATGATTACATTAAAACAAATATAAGAATTTGAATTAAAGAGAGTCATAGATTCAATGGTTTTAAACTCGGGATTTTCGATATAGCTCTTTATGGCTTTAACATTGTTTTAATATAATCTTATGGCTCAAGTCTTGAAGAGTTGCTTATCCCAAGTTGGAGGTACTAAACTGTGCTTTTTCTGGCTTCCGCTAACGAGAGGTGTTAGAGTATGTGATCATCATATGTTAGAAATAGTTGTAGATGTTAGTTGCTAGTTAGGTATATCTTTAACCTATATGATCATATAATTCACATGCATTGGTTACTTGCATTTTCTAGATGAGTTATATTATTTGTATGCAATTTCTCGATTTTCACGCTGATAAAAACTTTATTCATCATTATTCATTATTAAATAAAGTGTAAACCTCTTTCAATTGGACTTGCACTCCCTGTAGAGAAATATTTTGTGTACACTACAAAATCAGTCACCATTAGTCGTCATATGTAATAATTCAACTTTTTAAAACTATTAATCCAATTTTTAATATTATACGTTAATCCAACATTTTTTAAAGTTAGATTAGTAGTTTTAAAAAGTTGAATTATTACATATAGTGACTGATGATTGATGATTTTACGATGTACCTGTAGTGCTCTATCTATCTGGAGATAAAGTATTTGCAAACAGTAAACACAGAGGCCATGAGAAAAATATAGTACAAAATCATTTCTCTTCCTCTTTCTTCTTAATTCTATCATTTTAGTTTTCACTCAATTTTTATCCATTTTTTCTTCTTTGTCAATTTGATAAGGCTAAAATATACAACTTTATCATATTTATTCTTAGTTTAATTGCCACAAATATTTCGATCACAATTGAAGAGTAACCATTGAATGAATATTAACAATGACCAAAGAACAGTACAATTGTTTTGTATGACAAAACATGAACCCTCATATCCTCTGTAATTAGGTAGGCTGGTACCACTACATGCTACAACCAAAGACCAAGTCAATGAAAACGCATTAAGAAATTTATATGCAACTGTTGCTCTAGCAGCTTACAATACTATGGTTCATCATATCTTTAAGAATGTTGTTCAACAAACTGAATACATACAAGACAGATGCTCATATTGAATCACAATTAATCACAAAATGTATAACAAGTAAAATACTGATCAGTGATTATGGCAGAGAAACAAACCTCAATGGTCTTTGTGGTGATATTCCAGGGTCAATGCAGAGTTTGACCAATCAGTTTGGTATAATCTTAAGCAGCTCAATATCAAACAAGAGTGTTTTGTCTATTAGCCCTTGGTTCCTTAGCACAAAATCTAAGGCTCGCTGGCCCTGCGAAGCACAATCGCGTTGCGTCTTCGTCATATTCCATTCAGATAATGACTGAAGGGAAGGAAGGCATTCGATTCTTACCGAGAATGTCGTTGGTCTTGGGCCGCTCTTGTTGAAATCATTCTCAGGATATCCAAGTTCTGGGGGCACAATGATCCTGCATCACTGACAAACATAGTGAAATTTGCATTTCTCCACAACTTTAGTGATGAAAGAAATAAAAATTCAACAGAACAAATCAAGCATAGTATGTTTCAAATATTTCTATAAATATATACGCAGCACCTTCTAACACCCCCAAGTGACATGCCTGAAACAGCCTCTTCAAAAGCCGGAATTACCTGAGCAATCAAAGCACATAAGAGATCAGTAACCAACACTCTGTAGAATAGGGCACAATTGAGTACTTAATATGTCTGTTTGCAGCATCCCAACAGAATGTCCATTTACAATTTCACTCTGAAGCTTAAAAACTAGAAGCGTGATGTAGAAATCAAGTTCAAACCAGTTTTTTTAAACAATGGTCCATAACTGCAATTGTAACAATAAAGTAAAAATTTTGGAGGTTTCCACAACCACAAATATGGCCCCATCAGTCGTATCTTCAGCAATTTCTGTCATTACAATACAAATGCAAGTCTAAACTAGAAAAAGTCTAAGAATGGGAACAATAATGACTCAGAAGGACCTTGGTTTTGATCTTTGATCTTAATGCAATTTCTACCCTAGTGCTGTGCACCCTGCATTGCTTAGTTTCCGCATATATATAACAGCAAACTACATAAACATTCTTCATGAAAGTGTGCACACTTCACAGCCTACATAAAAAATAATTGTGGTTGCAATGAACTAGGTTAGTCATTAAATAGTGAGGTGACTCACCTCCTGAGATCCTATTCTGAATTTGAAGAAGTCCTTGCCATCACCCTGCAGGTTAGAAAAAACAGCACAAAATATGAGTAATAATCAAGTGATTCCACATGTCCAATTAGATTATGAAAAACATTTCATACCTCAAAGGAACCACCCTTTGTTTTATTCCGGGCTTCAAATATGCGGCCATAATAACCTATGGTGTAACCATCCCAGTCTACCTGAATGGAATTTGAAGCCAGATATTGCTTCAGAAGAATAATATTTGGACAAATACAATGTCAAATCTGTCGAAAAGCTATCCCATTCAAAATCATATCAGAGATCCGAGAAAGTTTTCTATCTAGATTCTAGAGCACCAAAGAAAAATTGAGCCAGACAATGTTCTCATTCTGATTCTTACCCTCTCTATCCAAACAGAACAGGATAAACCAAGCTTCTAATCATTTCAGGCAAAAACGAACAAAAACCAGTTATCGCCTTACCACTACTGTCTCTCCGCTCTTTGGTTTAGGGCCATTTCCTGGTCGCAGGTCCTGCATTCTTTATACATGTAACTAATAAAAAATAAAAATAACAGAGCATATTAAATTATAATATGTTTAAAATGTACTGCATAATTTTTCACCTTATATTGTAGTCCTGATTCAGTTTCTGTGTAATCTGGATACCTCATTTTTGTCTTTCCATAGTCCTTTCCTCTAAGCGCTGGCACTACACACACAAATTATGCACATTGCAAGCCTTTGCTGTTATGCATTTTCTTATTCTGTACAATTCTTCAATACTGGGAAGCTAAGCATTGTCATATTAATGAACATAAGAGGCAAGCTAATAAGAATTGAGTTGAGCCAGTTCATGGCCTATTTTCAATTCGGTTCATCAATAGTTCAATAAGTGAAACTCATGAGCTCGTGAGTCGATCCTAAGTTCAAGCTTGACTACGTTCGACTTAATTTATGAGCTGACGAGTAAATATTCTAACTTATCAAAACCTTAAAAGCTCAATTTGAGGAGCTAACTGGAGTTTTCAGTGAGATGAAATTCAGCCTAAAAGTTAGGCCCATTTCTTCTCAAGCTGAACTTATTAACATCGACGCAAGCAAAGGCGACAATTTGGCAAATCTACTCTGTTTGACTCCCTTCCAGCCCTAATTCAGTAATCAATCATCATCACTAAGGAGAAAATTACATCACTTCCACAAAGAATTCATTCAATTCTAAAAAGAAAAAGGACTAGTTTCATCAAACTATACTTAATTATACATCTAGTAATCCACCATAGCTTATCCATATCTAAGGATGATTAAATCAAACAATCTCTAACAATGCATATTCAGCAATTACAATTTAGAAAGCATAACAGAGTGAAAGGAAAAGAATAGAAAAAGGGTTTTAAATTTTAATAGAGACTTAACTGTCAGCAAATTCAGCTGCAACAGCAATTCCAGGGTTTGAATTGTTGGAGAATGTTCCGGCAATTAAGGCGACGGAAGAGAGAAGCATCTTTCTTCGATCAAACGTTGGCATCACACAACAAAATTCGGGAGTTTTCTCTGCCTCCTGAAGAGGTAGAGATTGAGATTTGGGGAGGGAAAGGGAAGCAACAGATACTGACAAAATTGAAGCCATAACCGTGGTGTGATGAGTGGAACCTGCTAGTACTAGATTTTCAAGCTGAGAATTTCAGATAACGGAAAATTTTCCCCCTTAAATACAGTTACAGAATTATCTCAAAAATAATGTAAATGACATATTATGAATACGAGAAATATTTCGCGTGTGAAGAAAATTATATAATATTTATATAATAATTATACTTATTGTTGGATTACTTTAGTTTATATAAGTATATTATAATTTAACGATGAATATAATTATTATATAAATATGATATAATTTTTATTATATACATAGTATTGATGTATAAATTTAATTAGATTTATTTGATTTTATTTTTCATGTTTGAGGAGCTACACAAGTAAGTGATTTGCTGCTTAAATAATAATTAGAATGGAGTTTTTCCAATAAAGCCACGGATAGATATATGAGTCTTTTTCATCAAGTTTTCGATAGAGATTAAGATTATAAAAGAAGAAAAGTTATATTCCAAGCACGCCTTTTAAGATGAATTTTTTAGTATTAATTTATTTTTCTTCATCTTGAAAACTCAAATTAAAAAAAACTTATTTTAAAAATACATGTCGAACAATTTTAGGGTTTACTCACGATTTTTATTTTTTTATGTACAAAATCAGAACCTAATTGAGTTTGACACTTATCTGTGCTTACATCATCATGAGAGAAATCACTGTCTTAATTTATTTTCAAATAATAATAATAATAATATCATCCTGAATATAATTAAACTCTATTATTATTATTATAAATATTATTAACAAAATATAAAGTGAAAAACAACAAGGACACCGGTTTGAGAAAAAGGTAGCGGCGAGTGTACGAAACCAGATATGAATTTACGAAAGTACCCCTGAGGCGCCTCATATTGTGCTTCCGTGACTCTGGCTTTTGGGTCAACCGAAAAGCTGCACCTACTTTCTTTACCAACTTTCACTTATTCATATTAATCTATTATTTTTATTATTTTATTTATTATCATCGTTCCCATTATATATATATAAAAAAATTCGCATCATCAGCTACTACAACCCCGTTTCTCTGTTTGTTTCTCACAGATTCGCGTTTCAGTCCGAAATGGCTTCCGTTTCAAAGCTGTCAACGCCAAAAGCAGCGGTTCCGTTGCCAGAATCGATTCGTTCCATCAGATCTTCACAGAAGTGCTTCTTCCTCGCCTTCCGTCCTTCCAATCTCAAACCAAACAGCTTCTCCTCTGCTTCCCTCCAAACACGTCACTCTCGCCCCCTCAACGCCTCTCTGATGTGAGTTTCTTCTCTCTCTCTCTCTGATGGCCGTTACAACGATTTTCTGTTAGTTATTTGTTTTCTTAGATACTGTTAGCTTTGTCCAGATCGCGATTCATGCATGTTTCGCTTCGCGATCTCTCTGACTCGATCACATAACATGAAATGCTCTATTTATTTTTATTTTAATTTTTGTTCTCTGTTTTGTCATCGGTTTTATCGAAGATGCCTGTGTAGTAAGGATGTGTTTGGTAGATTTTTGTTGAGGAAAGCTGGTAGGTGAAAAAAAAAAGAATTAAATAATTAGTGACGTTTGTTTGAATGATGCGTCAATGCAGTATTCTTCTTTACACTTGAGAAATGAGTTTTGTTATTAGGTGCATGTTTGGTAAGTTATCAATTTTTTTTAATGGAATAAGTACTTTTTTATCCCCAAAAGTTGTCTTAAGTGCTTTTGATTACAGTCTGTTTTACATAACCTAGGGATGTATTTGTTAAAATGAAGGTTATACTTTATACATGTAATATATAGGTATATGAAATTCTTCATTCCATGGTTATATTTCTAGGATTGTGTTAGGGTTAATGGTTTTAATATGAATTGATTGTACTAATGAAATGAAATGATTGTGTATAGAAATTTGTGATTGATTGATGAATAGGATTGTGTTTCTGGCAGTGTTAGATGCTCCCAGACAGGTGGAAATGGAGTCCCTGCAAAGAGGACGGTACTTCATGATCTTTATGAGAAAGAAGGGCAGAGTCCATGGTACGATAATCTCTGCCGACCCATTACCGACCTCCTTCCTCTCATAGAGAGTGGTGTCAGAGGCGTCACGAGCAATCCTGCGATCTTTCAGAAAGCTATCTCGACTTCAAATGCTTACAACGATCAGTTTAGGGAACTCGTGCAAGCCGGGAAGGACATTGAAAGTGCATATTGGGAACTCGTGGTGAAGGACATTCAAGATGCTTGCAAACTATTTGAACCAATCTATGACCAAACCGATGGAGGCGATGGCTATGTTTCTGTTGAAGTATCTCCCAGGCTCGCTGATGATACCAAGGGAACAGTTGAAGCCGCAAAATGGCTTCATAAAGTGGTTAATCGCCCCAATGTCTACATAAAGATCCCCGCTACAGCTCCATGTATCCCTTCAATTAAAGAAGTTATTGCAAATGGGATAAGTGTGAATGTGACTGTAAGTTTGTTCTGCATCCTTTCATATAGTCTACAAATTAAGTTAGTATCATACAGTGTTATGTAAGGCTATTCTAGGTTGGAAGTTTTGTTAATTAATAAGCAATCCTAGATTTGTTTGTCAACACAACAAGCAACCAAGTTTAAAAGCTCAGTCTCCAATCATCTTAATCTGTGTCACTGTGTCATCCGACTTGACCTCTCTCGCTACGATGCTTCAGCCTAAATTTCTGTTGTTTGTATCCACAGCTGATATTCTCCATTGCAAGATATGAAGCTGTAATTGATGCTTACTTGGATGGTCTCGAGGCATCTGGGCTCAACGACCTCTCTAGAGTCACTAGTGTGGCCTCTTTCTTTGTCAGTCGAGTGGACACTCTCATTGACAAGATGCTCGAGAAAATTGGCACCCCAGAGGCCCTTAATCTGCGTGGGAAGGTAACCGCTCATATCTCACGCTGATTCCTTTTCTTGGATTTATTATATGTCTGGCTGGATATATGATATGCTCATCGCACGTTGAATTTTATAGGCTGCCGTAGCCCAAGCAGCCCTGGCTTACCAGCTCTACCAGAGGAAATTCTCCGGTCCAAGGTGGGAAGCTTTGGTCAAAAAGGGGGCAAAGAAGCAGAGGCTCCTGTGGGCTTCAACCAGTGTCAAGAATCCAGCCTACCCTGACACCTTATATGTTGCTCCTCTCATCGGACCCGACACTGTAAGCTATTCTGTTTTCATAAATCATGAATCCTCCTAGGTGGTGTGCTTAAATATTCACCTAATTCAAGATCTTATTGCTATACTGAATAGTAATTGGATAGTGTAAAATTATATCATGTCATTGTGAATGGGATTTTGAGTTGGGATAATATTTAGGTTGATATTTGAGAGGTTGTAGCCCACTCTTCTATTTTTTAATCGTCTTATGCACATATAGTTGTGATGGAGTTGATCTGAAGCCAAATCTTTGAACTGAATTATATTCTTTGTTGTATCTAACAGCATTTCCTTTTCCTTTCCAGGTATCAACCATGCCAGACCAAGCCCTTCAGGCCTTTATCGATCACGGGACTGTATCCAGGACAATCGACTCGAATGCATCTGAAGCTGAAGGGATATACAACGCCCTGCAGAAGTTGGGCATTGACTGGGGCTTCGTCGGCAACCAGCTTGAAGCCGAAGGAGTCGACTCATTCAAGAAGAGCTTCGACAGCCTCCTCGATTCCCTGCAAGAGAAGGCAAACTCTCTGAAGTTGGTTAGCATGTGAAAAGTGTTTGAAAAAGTTCATATCATATGGTTGAGTGATGATGGTATCGAATGAACGATGATGCCATTTATTTTATGGATTAATAAAATGCAGTGGCTGTGAGGTTGTGTGCTGCTGTAAAATGTGCTTTCCATAAAATTAGTATAAATTGGGAATTTTTGCTGTTTCTGGTAAAGCATGTTGTTTCTTATTTTCTCTGTACTAATAGATGACGATTAGTGTGATCTCATATTATGTTTTGCATCTCTTTTATTTTATTGTTTGTTCCAAGTTTGAATAACCATATTTAATTAAAGGTTTGGTTCAAATCAAGGACCAAATTGAGTGTAGGGTATGTAAATAACACCAAGTCAAATAAAGGCCGCTCAAATCACTGAAAGTGGAAAAAAGATGATTTCGTTGTTAACAACATCAGTCAGCACAAGTGCAAATGTGGTTTACTCAGGTTGGAAAAATAAAAAATATATATTAAACCGAATATGATATTAATGCATAATAATAAAAATTAAATTAATATTTTTAAAAAATTGAATTATAACTAATTCATTCTATGGTGTAAAAAAATTATTTGTCTTGAAGGATGTAATGTTTTACTTGAAAATTGAATATCTTACCAAATTAAATTTCCCAAGACCAACGAAAAAGAAAAACACAAGGTAAACAAAACAAGCTATCTTTCCCTACACTCGTTGACCAAAACAACAAGAGAATAATGACACCTACACTTATGGTTATTGGTCAAAGCCAACACTTTCAATATAACAAAAATCAAATCCACTAAAAGAAATATGACCAAAAAGAAATTCTTCGTGGGTTATAATTTATTATAACAAAAAGGTAGCGAGCGTTTCGTAGGCTCAATGAAACATCTAGTATCAAATCTTATAAAACAAAAAAGTTCAGAGTCCATTACAACGATGTTTTTGTCTATTCAGAGAATAAAACAACAAATTGAGAGTGTGTGAGGGAGATTAAAGTGTTCAGAAGATCAAAATACAACAAATTTATTATCGAGTAGTGATTTCCAAATCCAATAGCTGGGACATAAATATAAATTAACTACGGGACATAAGAAGAATGTCTGTGAGTATGAAGTGAAAAAGAATAGTCATATTCAGGAAAAAACAATGTGCGTAATGATTTAATGTTCTCCATGTGAAGTCTACTAGTACAATTGCTAGATTACATTACTAATTAGTAATATGAACTTGTGGAGAGTAACATATATATATGCCCAATGATTTAGCAAGAAGTAGTCAAAGTAGCAAAGTTATGATAATCGGATTGGACATTAAATCGAACGAGGGAGGAGTTTAGAGATTTAGAGGATCAATAAGAGATTTAATCAGATGTAATAAAATATGTATAAAATTTATATTTATCTGTCAATATATATACATATAATAAATTATATGCTATTATATATTAGTATATTTTAGTATAAAATATTTATTAAATTTTAAAAAGTTAAAATTTTATTATTAAATTAGTTGAGCAATTCAACCGATTCATTTCGATTTTTGTCTAGTTTATCGGTTTTTATTGGTTTTGACTTTTTTTTTCAATTTTTAACCGATTTTAAAAATTTTGCTTTCAACCCTCCGCCAGATCAAATAGAGATTTGGTTTCTGATTCAACTAGTCGGAGTGATTGGTCTAAGGATGGTAAAATGATCCTATGAAAATAGATACATGCAGGGATTACCCGTGACAAGGACGGGTACGGAGACTAATTTAGTCCCCATGGAGATATGGATAAAGTTTTCATTTAATAAATGAGGTAGGACGGGGGTTGTGGTCTCCACCCCATAGAGACTCGTCAAATCCCCATGAACATTAATTTATATAAATATCATTCTAAGTTTTATATATTTATATTCTAAAATATCTAAATTTTTATATTTTTAATTATTTTTTATTTATTTATATAATATTATTTATTTTTAACTTAATTAAGGTTAAATAATGAATAATATTATAATGGTTAAATAATTTTACTCAAATTTTACTCCTAATTTTTTCCCCTTTTCTATGCTTCTTGAATTTTTTAATATAAATCCGTAGAGACTCGAACATGTATGGAAAATGAGGATGAGAAATAGAGACGAGAACGAGGGACAAAATTCTAAAAGAAAATAGAGAATAAAACTATTACGGTACTCTATAAATATCCATTGTCATCGCTAGAGTGGTTCCAATCCGATTTTTAGAACAATGCGAAATAGACGCAAAATTTAAAGAATCAACCGTCACTCACACAAATCTAGCAATTGCAGAAGGGAAATTTATTATGTGCATATCTATCTATCTATGTATCCATATTTTCAAGCTTTGCTGAAACCAAACCCAAAAGTGTTTAAACAAAACGGTAGGTGGATATGACTTGTACCAAACACACTGCCATAAAAAGGACATGTCAATCACCGCAATTCCATATTATATCAATAGTACTACATGTACATCAAGCACATATTTATCAAGTATAATATGATTTGTGGATCCACTATTTAAAATAAAAGTTCAAATTTACACACATATCCATCATTCTTTAATAATAATAATCTCTGATTAATATTTGATGGATAAAATGCTAATATATGCAAATTATTTTCGATATTATATATTATAGAATACAAAATCACTCATTATCCGTTACATTCCTTCTTATTTTATTACTTCCAATTTTTTATCTTCATCATATATACGTATATTATGGTAACGAAAAAAATAAAAATAAAAATAAAAATAAATAAATTTATAATTTTATCTTATTAATATTTTTCTTCATCTCTTTTTATTAGAATATCAAAAATTTAATTAATATTATCTAAAATTCTTAGAATAATAAATAGAAAATTATTTTTATAGATAAAAATCTATTCTAAATTTGAGGTAGTAATTATTTAATGGGTTTGTTAAGAACATTTAAGATTCATAATATTGTGGTAGATCTCTTAATATTGTTGCTTTAATATGATCTATCTCGAATGGCCCTCATTTTTAGAAATTTTTTAGTAAATAATTTAAAAGTTAATCAAGTATTTAAATTGTTTATTTATTTTGTACGTGGCAATAAATAGTTAGGTGGAATAATAAAAAAGAAAATACTAGAATTTGTGAATTGTATAGCCTTGATAGTAGGTGGTGATAATAAATGCATGACATTAAATAGCTTCCACTAATGTTGTATAAATGTAGTGTTGCACACTAGTGACCATTTATTGAGAATGGGTTGGTTTCTATTGATGTTCACATGTTAGGTGAACCCCCTTTTTAATTAATACGGCCACTTCCCTAACTGTACTAGAAAGAATAATGATCCTCAAATTATATATGCTTTCCTCTTCACCCTTTAATCTCTCATTCATCATACTTATCTAAGTCAAAAAGTCACTTATAGTTCCCACTAAGTTGTAGTATATATAGGAGTATCACACTCTAATAACACTCACAATATGTTGGTTGAGATAATAAATAACACTAATTCTTGCGGTTGAGATTGTATAATTCTTGTGCATGGTTGGTTGAATTAAGAAATCTTATATATAAACACTTCAAATGCACCAAACCTAGCTATAAAAATGTTGAAACTATTCATTTATATTTACCATGAGATAGGATATTTCTCTTATTCAAATAAGTTCTTGTTGGCTTTATTTTGTCAGTGTCACCATTAGGATTTGATGGACTTAACCGTCTGACCCATGGTGCCGGTAATGGACGTAATCCCTCAAGTTTGATCTGGTTCTGAATAATAAGCAAATAAAGTTGCATCCTTGCTAACAACTATAGTTTTAGCTAACTCGTAGGCGCTTGATCCAACAAATGATATCAGAGCGAGGTCATGGGTTCGAATCCCCCGGCTAACACTAGGGGGGAGATTGTTGACTTTATTTTGCTCATTTAATTGTGGATAGAGTGCAAACATATTGATACCGCATACTTCACATTAAGATTGTATTTAATGAGATGGTCATAAAAGAATTACATCAATAGAAATATATAAAAAAATACTTAATGATGAAAATAAATTTTAAATTCATATATTTTTCTGTACTTTTGAATACTTGAGTTATATGAGATGAAAATCATCATCTTATACACTAATCTAAATGTGATTAAAAAAATTTATATTTGTGCATTTTTATCTTCACTGTCTATATATTTCTATCTTATCTTATCCTATACACATTTTGCGTAATATAAGAAAATTGGCAAGACTCTAACTTAGTACCACTCTAAGGTAGTGTAAGGAAGTAAGGACCATGATTTGTAGAACATTAAAAAGAAATTACTTAGGCTCCCATCACATCCATCCATAAGTAAGAGAGCTTAGGAAAAAGAAAAGATATAGGAATTAGGATCACTCTTTATTCAGAATGTTTCTTACTTTTGAGCTATTTCTTCATATATATATATATAATAAGAAGTAGCTAGTATTGTTGTTTGTGATCTTTTGTTATAGTGAATGAGTTCCTTTGAGATAAAGTCCCCTGAAGTGCCCCAACAGGGCACACCAAGCACTTCATCAATGAGTAGAAAGAAGCTTGGAATACACTTCATTGAGTCAGAGGATAGAAGAATGGCCTTTGGAAGAGGCTACATGGCAGGCTCTACTCCTGTTAATATCCATGGCAAACCTATTGCTGATCTCTCTAAAACTGGTGGTTGGATTGCTGCTTTCTTCATTTTTGGTAAACTAATTTCTATATTCTATATATTACACAATAATATGTACATGTTTCTTTGTCATCTTATCCTTTTTTATTGATGATTTCGTATTCTATTATAGTTCGCTACTATGTGTAATAGTCTGGGTGTATCTGCAACCGTAATTTAAAATCATGCTTAGACAAAAAAAACAAAATGAACTGAATATGAATTTGTGTCTCTCCCAAACTTTTAAATTGATAGGTAAAAGACATATTAATTTTTTTATGTTTAAGATATTTCCTATGAATGTCTCTTTTGGATTTGAGAGTTGAAATTGATACATTTTTTTCTCATAATAACTCTGATATCATAGTATAATGTTTTTTTTCTTTCCCCCAAGAGGTTAAATTGAATGATAAGATATATGAATGATTTTATATCTAACACTTTAAAATCAAAAGAAATTATCCAAGATCTTGATAATATGATGCAAGAACAGAACAATATATAAATATATGCATGAATCAATGAAGGTCTTGTGTGCAGGAAATGAGATGGCAGAAAGAATGGCTTATTTTGGGCTATCAGTTAACATGGTGGCATTCATGTTTTATGTAATGCATAGACCATTCACAAGTTCATCCAATGCAGTCAACAATTTCTTAGGGATATCTCAAGCATCATCTGTTCTTGGTGGTTTTCTAGCTGATGCTTATCTTGGAAGATACTGGACTATTGCTATCTTCACCACTATTTATCTTGCGGTATGCTTCTCTCTCTCTCTCTCTCATTCTGTTTTTAACACTTTATGCAAGTTTGTTTTGGTAACATACATAATTTCTTATTAGCAAGACACTACTCCAACACATGAGAAATAAACAACTAGAGATTTTAGTTAGTTTTGTTGCAGAGATAAATGTTGTTATTCATTACTGATAAAAAGGATTGATTTTAGTTATCTTATTGGTGATTCTGGTAAGGTAGTAGTACAATGGAGCATTCGTTACTCGTTACATTAACTCACAATTCTAGAATGTATACACATAAAAAAATGCGGGGTTTTACATATACAACACACAAGATAAGATGAGGATACTTCGGTGGATGAAAGGTCACACAAGAGATAAGATAAGGAACTAAATCATAAGAGATAGATTTGGAGTAGTCTCATAATTGATAAGAAGATGAAATCTCATATTAGATGATATGGTCGTGTGAAAAGAATGTCAGAAGAACATCAAGTCAAGAGGATCGATCAGATGAGAGATGTAACGATGAATAGAGGTAGAGAAAGACCTAAAAAGACTATAAAATGGATTATCAAAGAGGATTCAAGAGTTAAGGGTCTAAACCCTAACATTTTTCATGATAGACCACAATGACATCGTTTGATCCATGTAACTGATCTCACTTAGTGGGATAAGACTTGTTGTTGTTGTTACATGTACAACATAAATTTTGTAGACGTGTTTGTTTTAAAATGTACAAATAACGTTACTCGTAACAAAACTCTTTACACATATTTTAAAGTGTCCAAAATGGTGTCTAAAATTTAAATTATGAGTTTCAAAAATATTTCTCTTTTGATGTGGTGTGCAGGTTTGGTTATAATAATAATAATGAGATGCACCAAATTTGGTTTCTCTGATTCCAATTTTTCTTTGTTACTATGAACACATACATACATACAGGGCTTAACAGGAATAACATTATGTGCAACAATGAGCATATTTGTGCCAAAGCAAGAAAACTGTGACCAATTATCACTACTACTAGGAAACTGTGATCCTGCAGAGCCATGGCAGATGAGTTACCTCTACACAGTGCTCTACATCACAGCATTTGGTGCTGCAGGCATAAGGCCATGTGTCTCATCTTTTGGGGCAGACCAATTTGATGAGAGGAGCAAAGATTACAAGTCACATCTTGACAGGTTCTTCAACTACTTCTACCTTTCTGTCACAGTTGGGGCAATTGTGGCTTTCACTCTTGTGGTCTATGTCCAGATGAAACATGGGTGGGGATCAGCTTTTGGGTCATTGGCTATTGCTATGGGATTGTCCAATATGGTCTTTTTCATAGGGACACCTTTGTATAGGCATAGGTTGCCAGGTGGTAGCCCCTTAACAAGGGTTGCTCAGGTTTTTGTTGCTGCTTTTAGGAAAAGGAATGCTGATTTTGGTAGTAGTGACTTCATTGGCTTGTATGAGGTTCCTGGGAGACAGTCTGCAATTCAAGGAAGTAGAAAAATTGCTCATTCTGATGATTTCAGGTCAGGGTCATTTTTGTCGTTGTTATTTACTCTGCCTCAAGTTCTTTTTTTCTCCCACCTTGGTTGAGACTTGTCACATATTGTTGGTTGCTTGTTATAATTCAAGAGAATTTCAAAATAATTTTTTTTAAAAGATATATAGGGTGAGACTTGATGTAGCGGTCTAGTTGTTGCGTTGTGATTTGGAAGTTACTAGTTCAAATCCTGAAAACTCACTTGATAGGAGTCTCGTACATTGGGTCATCTGTTTCAATGAAATTTTGAAAAGAAATTCATATATGTTCTTGAAGTAGTAAAAAAAAGGTCGTATTCTTTATCATTTATACATAACAATGTAAGAATTTACCTACAATTATTTGTTTTGTGAGAAAGATCAAATAACCAATGAATGTTTGATATATAAGTCATCAAGAAAACCAGAACCAAGTCCCTAGTTACTAGTTAGTTTTTCTTTTTCATTCATTTTTTGTATCTACTCTCTATTACTTTTCACAAGTGAATCTATTCCTATATATATATCTGATATTTTTCTCTTCTTTTGGATACAATGCAAAACAAACTATATATATATATATCAGGTTTCTTGACAAAGCAGCATTGCAATTGAAAGAAGATGGTGCAAATAATCCAAGTCCATGGAGGCTATGTACAATAACACAAGTAGAAGAAGTGAAAATCCTATTGAAACTGATTCCAATACCAACATGCACAATAATGCTAAGTGTGATCCTAACAGAGTTTCTAACCCTCTCAGTTCAACAAGCATACACTATGAACACTCACTTAAGCCATCTAAAACTCCCAGTAACTTGCATGCCAGTCTTCCCTGGCCTCAGCATATTCCTTATCCTCTCCCTCTACTACTCCATCTTCGTCCCAATCTTCCGCCGCATCACCGGCGACCCCCACGGCGCCTCGCAGCTTCAGAGGGTAGGAATAGGCCTTGCAGTGTCAATTTTATCGGTTGCTTGGGCCGCAATCTTCGAAAGGTTCAGAAGAAAGTATGCAATTGAGCATGGATATGAGGCGAGTTTTCTGACGCCGATGCCGAATTTAAGCGCTTACTGGCTTCTGATTCAGTACTGCTTGATTGGCATAGCTGAAGTTTTCTGCATTGTTGGATTGTTGGAGTTTTTGTATGAGGAAGCACCTGATGCAATGAAGAGTATTGGTTCTGCTTATGCTGCTATTGCTGGTGGATTAGGTTGCTTTGTTGCTACAATAATTAACAATATCATAAAATCTGTTACTGGGGATTCAGATCAAGGAAAGCAATCTTGGCTCTCACAGAACATAAATACTGGAAGATTTGATTACTTTTATTGGCTTCTCACAGTTTTGAGCATTCTCAATTTCTGCATATTCATTTTTTGTGCTCATAGGTACAAGTACAGAACAGAACAGGGTTATGATGAGGTTCAGAAAATGGATGTGGCAAAAAAAGAAGGATCCTTGAACATCACTGCATAGCAGAAATTTGTTGTGTTTGAGTTCCATGACCTTGATTAATGATTGATTATGTTTATTTTATTTTTTCTTATTTGAACATCAAGAATTAACATTATAAAAGGAAAAATTTAGAGAAAGTATTTGGTTGTCGATGGTATCCGGAGTTTCATCCCGACTAATCTATCGCATCGGGGTCGCATACCTGAAATGGCAAGTGAGATTCTCGGCGATGATTTTTTCATTCACAAGGCTCGCACCTGAGACCTTGCTTAACGGACAACAAGTTGTTTAGTGCTTGTGCCAATCCCCGTTGGTAGGTAAGGGTAAGTTATCTTTCTTAGACTTGTTCAGTTTTTCCATAAATTTTGATGTATACATGTAGTAAGAGGAATTTTAATAGATAAGTATATCTAATACATTGGTTATCCTATTATTTAGTAATTAGATATGGGTACGAAAAATAAGTGATTAATTTTGGAGAGTTTCTTCCATATATCTCATAAAATTTAAGGACACTATATTTTTAGTTATTTCATGGCTGAAAATTAGTCACATATCTCACTAATTTAAGATGATTATTATTAATTAAACTTATGATCAAATCACATTTATTGAATTCAATAGCGTATCCATACTCAAATCTTAAGAAATTTCCTTAATTTTGACATATTATTGATGTAAAAGAAAATTAAAATGTCATCAAATCATATGCTTTTATATAACACCATTTCAACTTTTTTGTTCTTGATTAACCGGAAACATTTTAAATTAGAGTTTAATTTTGATTAGCCGAAGAAGGGTCATCCAATCCAATCACACTTTCCCAATTACATAATTCAAGTAATAATATGTGTATGTACGTAGAATCTTAATTCTTAACCATTTATGCTAATGATGGTAATAATTGTGTAAAAAAGCTACTCTAGAAATTAAACTCTTGAACTTAACTCGTGAATCATATACAGCATAATTTAGTTGGGGAAATAATAGCATTTAGGCCCATATATATGATCCAAAATAAATAAAAAAACAGACATCCATAAGATATCAGTGTAATATAATATAAGTCCATATTCTAAAAAAATACCCACATACACGTACAATTATTTTAGTTACTTATATATATAAAAATTTAATTTTCATCGTCAACTGACTGTACAAATTTTCTAAACAATATGTGCTACTACGTTAATCATGATAGTATTTTATCTTTTTCACTACCTTAAAAGTCATATAAATAAAGAATTTTAATTGAATGACAGTTAAAATATCTTTCACTGTCAATGTATTAAAATTAAACTCACAAAAACATGTCAAAGGAGGATGGTGAGAGAGCGATCACAAACAGAGTGAATATGAGAAACCATCATGACAAGGAGGGATACACAAATAACCGAAGAATTTTTACTGCAAGGAAAAGTTGGATGGGATGCGAGACAGATCCAATAACAGTTTTTGTTGATAATATTCCGAGGACAAAAAGGAAAGGATGGCTTTGGAAGATCTTCGAACGGTACAGCTGGGTGGTAGACGTCTACGTGTCTAGGAAAGTGAGACCAAATAACCCCCTGACTTTTGGGTTTGTAAGATTCAAATCAAGGGATGAAGCAGTCAAAGCAATTGAGGGCACAAATGGGTGGGAAGTGGAAGGGAGTAAATTAGTCACAAATCTTGCAAGAAGGAGCTGGCCTGGAAGACAACAGAAAATGGCATGGAAACAAGTTGAAAAGGATGTGGATAAGGAAAAAAGAGAGGAGCCAGAAGTCCTGAAAATCGACAAAGTTGAAGACCCATTCCCAATAGTTAAGGTAATGGAGGAAAAGGACAGCCACACTTTCTATCTCAGAGGGAAGGTAAATGAAGAAAAAGCTGGATGGCTGGGAAAATGTTGTATTTTGCAAACTGACAAGGTAACAGAGAAGCAGGTGATACTGAAGAATTTGAAAAGTATTTCACCCCCGATTATCAATATAATGGGGATTGATGCTTATAACTTCTTAGTGGAATTTGGTAATGTGAACGACGTGGGGATATGGTTAGAGATGGAATATCTGACAGACTGGAATAACTCAGTCAAACCATGGAAAGAGGAACTATTATGCGAAGCCAGAGAGACATGGATTTTATGCAGGGGTCTTCCTATCCATGGATGGGATATAGAAAATTTCAAAAGCATTGCGAAATTATGGGGGGAATATGTTGGCCATCGGGAAGATGATGATTACCAGTCCTTGAAAATCAAAGTAATTACCCATTCTCAGGAACTCATTAAGGGACGGATTAGCATGGCTATAGGGGAAGCTATATTCAGCATCTGGATTAGCGAGACCCTAGTAAACACTGAAGCTGAAAAGGAAATGGATGGGTACCAAAATTGCAGGAAAAATTGTAGTTCGAACAATATGGAGGGATGGAACAAAATGGAAGAGGAAGCGTCAGTTAGTGTCCATGCGGAAGTGGATGCGTCAGCTGGCATCCATGTGGAAGGGGAAGCGTCAGATAGCATCCATGTGGAAGTGGAATCGAAGGTGGGGGAGACGGAAATGTCAACGCTGCCAAAAGATCTGAATGATGAGCTGGATCACAAGCTGGGTGATTCAGCTGGAAAACCTCAAAGCCCAAGAGGGAGGGATGTGCACTCACAGATAAACCAATTAGGTTGCGGCGTTGGGCTGCAAGGGATTCTTGGGCCCAATTCTCCCGAGACGTCCACAACAAAGACTTGGGTGGATACCCAAAACTCAGGCTCAATAATCAACAAAATAAGGGGTAAGTCCACAAATGAGAACCCAATTCGTTTGGAAGCCGTGAGTAGTGTAGATCGACCAGGATCTCCTTGTGCGCCCCCTGGTTTTGAGTCTAGGGTTCACCACCAATTCATGTCGTGTGCTAATAATCCGGAAGTGCAAGCTGAAAATCTCCTTCAAAGTGCGGTGGGTGACGATAAGCAAACAAGTGGTGATGATCAAGATAGTCTGCATGATGAGGAGGAAGTAAAGAAGGAAACTGCTATTGCCATTGAGGCTGGGAAGGCAGCAGGATTTCCAATCGAATCAGAGGATGATGAACTGTACTTGAAAGCTCTTTCAAGGATCAAGCAGCGACAAAAGCTTAGAGAAAAGAGCTATCGAAGAGCACAAGCAATGGGGACCCCTGAAATTGTTAGAAGATCAAGGAATCTGATCCATTAAAAAGGAGAAGGGCGGTGGACCTGCTTCAAGATTTCCCTATGGCAAAGTTAGGGTTCTAGAATTGCAGGGGATTGGGGGAAAAAGGAAAAATGCGGCTATAAAGAAACTGATAATGGAAGCAAAGCTTGATTTTTTAGCTTTGGTTGAAACAAAACACTCGAGTCCTGTACATAAAAAGATTCAGAGCTGGTTCTCATTCAGTGTCAAGTGGGTGGAGGTGACTGCGATAAACGATAGTGGGGACTTGATATGTGCATGGAGTGATTGTCTCTTGAAGGATGTACGTATTGAAACTGGGTCTCGATGGATTTGTGTGAGGGGTCTGCTGCAACCCCAACAATTTCCATGTGCAATTATTGCCATATACGGGTACCATCACAGAGAGGAGAAAAAGCAACTCTGGGATGAAATTATCCAGCTCAAAGGTAATATCCTTGAATCCTTTCCGATTCTTGTTGCTGGTGACTTTAATGAAATCCTGGCACCCCATGAGAGGAAGAATAACAATGGAATAAGCGCGTGTATTCGCTAATTTTGTCAACATCATGCAAATCTCTGACATTAATCTGCTAGGAAGAAAATTCACTTGGTCTAGAGGAAATTCTGCAAGTAGGAGTGATAGAGCAATGGCAGAGGTGGATTGGTTTGAAAGTTTTCCAGATTTAAGATTAAATGCATTATCACGGTCAATGTCTGACCACTGTCCATTGGTGGTGGAGACGGAAAAAATCGATTGGGGTCCCAGACCATTTAGGGCCTTTGATATGTGGTGGAACCATCCTGACTTTCTACAGCTGATTAAAAATGAATGGGGAGGAATGCAGAACAAATGTCTTAGCAGCAAATTAAAAGGGTTGCAGGGCCCAATCAAGGTATGGAATAAGGAGAGATTTGGTAACTTTGATGATCAGATCAAAGGCATAAAAGATGAAATAGACAGAATTGATGAAAAAGGTGAATCTGAGGGTCTTGATGATGATGACTTATTGAAAAGGGCAGAGGCAGAATGCAGGCTACATGAACTACTTGATACGAAAGAACAGTACTGGAGACAGCTTTCGAGAGAAAAATTTACAAGCAGTGGGGATAGGAATACAAGGTATTACCACATGATTGCTAATGGAAGAAAAAACAGGAATTTGATTTTAAAGCTGAAAATGGGAAGGAGGAAGCACTCAGAGCCTCGTACGATTAGGAAGTTGATCTGTAGATTCTTTAAGGACCTGTATAATCAAGAGCAACTTCCGGGGGTGTGTTTTCCTCAAAATATGGTTAAGCAAATATCTGAGGAAGACGTTGCGTGGCTAGATCGTGACCCTACTCGGGAGGAGATCAAACATGCAGTATGGGCGTGTGATTCTACAAAAGCGCCGGGATATGATGGGTACAATTTCTTATTTATTAAGAAGGCATGGGAGGTTATTGGTGGTGATTTTACTAGTGCAGTCTTGGAGTTCTTCAATGTAGGTGAATTATCCCCGGATTTAAATGTCACTTGGATCACTCTTATACCAAAGTTTGAGGGGGCGGAGGAGATAAAGGACTTCAGACCCATAAGCATGATTGGATGTATTTATAAGGTAATTCCAAGGTTCTGACTGCAAGGTTAGCGGTGGTAATGGATTCTCTGGTGGGGGAGGAACAAGCAGCATTTATTAAAGGTAGACAGATCCTTGACGAGGCGTTAATTGCAAATGAGGCTGTCAATTGGTTCAAGAAAAAGAAGGTGAAGGCAATGCTGCTCAAATTAGACTTTCAGAAGGCTTATGATTCGGTTAGCTGGGATTTTTTGGAGAAAACTATCATAGCCATGGGGTTTGGGCAGCGGATGAGAAAATGGATAATGTGGTGTGTCTCCACTGCTTCATTATCCATCATTGTGAATGGTTCTCCGTTAGCTCCGTTCAAGATGCAAAGGGGACCCATTATCGCCATTCTTGTTCATCCTAGTGGCAGATGTTCTCAGTAAAGTCCTCAAGAGATGTTGTGAGCACAGATTCATTAATCCAATTACTGTTGGCTGGGATAAGGTTGCTTTGACACACCTACAGTTTGCCGATGACACCATAATTTTTTGTCCTGTTGAGGAAGATACCCTTATGCACATAAAAGGGATTTTGGACTTCTTTGCATGTGTTTCGGGACTCGAAATAAATTTCTCAAAATCTGCTTTGGTTGCTCTGAATTGCGAGGAGGAATGGGCTCAAAGGATTAGTGAGAAAATTGGATGTATCAATACAAAACTTCCAATAAACTACTTGGGAGTTCCTTTGGGGGCAAGCCCAAAACGGTTGGCTACATGGAAGCCAGTCATTGACAAGGTCCGTGAACGTTTGACTGGATGGAAATCAAATATTCTGTCAAAGGCAGGTAAGCTCGTTTTAATTAAGTCAGTGCTTAATTGCTTACCTATGTATTATATGAGCTTGTTTAAAATGCCAAAAGGTGTTGTGGATAAAATTATTCAGCTCCAAAGACAATTCTTCTGGGGAAATGGTGAAAATAGGAAACCTATTCCGTTGGTTAAATGGAGTAGATTGCAACTTCCTAGAAACAAAGGGGGATTAGGGATTGGCGACCTTGTACTGAGAAATAATGCGCTATTGTTCAAATGGTGGTGGCGCTTTTCGGATGATAGTCTTCCCCTTTGGAAGAGAGTGATATGCTCCAATTATAAATTGGATCCAAAAAGAAGCCTACTGGATCAAGATGGTTTCAATGGAGGGGGTATATGGAGGAATATTAGCAATATTGGATCAATTGGTGATGCGGTGGTGCAAACCATTAAACGGGGTTTTGTCAAAAGGGTGGGAGATGGCAGGAATACATTATTTTGGTCGGATACATGGGTAGGTGATTGCCCTCTGAAACAAGCATATCCAAGGCTGCATGAGCTATCTGGCCAGAAACAAAATTTTATAATTGATATTGGAGTGTGGAATGGGTGTGTTTGGGAGTGGACTTTAGAATGGGATAGTTTTCTGATCCAATGGAAAGCTGACCAAGTTAATGAGCTTATGGCACTCTTGGGTAGTACTGTGTTGACAAGGAACCAAGATGAAAAATTTGTGTGGAGCTTCGATGAAAGCAAAGGTTTTTCTGTTAGATCTTTCATTTTACAGGTTCAGAACATGGACCAAGATACATCAGCTGAGGCATGATGGGAGGAGGCTTGCAGAATATGGAAGGGTCTGGCCCCACCTAGAGCGGAACTGCTAGCATGGTTTGTACATGTCAAGAGGCTGAATACTCGTGAAAGATTATGCAAGTTGATGATCTTAAAACCTGTGGAGGTAATATGCCCTTTTTGCTGGTCTGAAGTTGAAACTATTAATCACTTGTTCTTCTCTTGTCCAAAAATCTGGTTATGGTGGACTGACCTTCTGAAAGGTTGGAATATCTCTTTATGTATGCATAATGACCCAATGGTTATATTTTTGGAATGGTCCAAGATGCCTATCTATGGACTGGAAATGAAACTTTGGCTAACCTCTTACTATGCAATTATTTGGAACACCTGGAAATTGAGAAATAAAGTGGTCTTTGAGGGGCATAAGCCTAATTGGGGTACAGAGATGCTATGTAACAAATTGGCAATTGGATGGTGGACGAAGGCGTGAATACCAGCTTTTCCCTTTGAAGCACATATGATGGTGAATCATCTTGACATTTGCAAGGCATGGTTGAGACATAATGATAGACCACGATGTAGGCGAGCCCTGTGATACAGCTGGAAACCTGGGACTGTAAATGTGGTCGGATGACAATTATGCATGTGTTTCTGGTTTCTTTTCTATTTTTGTTTTGGGGTTATGTAAGGGTTATTATTAGTTCGATACGTTTGTTTGGACTCCTTTGGTTTACTTCGATCTAGTTCTCTTTTTCCTCAATAGGTTAGTGGAATATTAGGCTAGGAGTTTTTTAACGAGGCTAGGTGGTTGTAAATATTGGTTGTTCGAGCGGCGTATCGATAGGGAGGGGGGTTTAGTTTTTTCTTTATCAGCAGTGCGTAGGTGTTTTGGGTCCCCTGTTTGGATGTTTTGCTGTTATTTTTGGGGAGCACTGCTGCTTATTATTTTTTCGATTTATCAGCGGTGCGTAGGTGTTTTGGGTCCCCTGTTTTGATGATTTGCTGTTATTTTCGGGGAGCACTGCTGCTTATTTTTTCTTTCGCCTTCTGTCCTTTAGGCGTTTTGAGAAGCTGACACTACTGTTATATGCTTTTTGATACTGCGGTTATATGGTTACCTTCGTGAGGCTCCCTCTGTTTCTGGACCTCATTGATATTTATCAAAAAATATATATATAAATATATACATATATGGACGAATATTTTGATTTCTTCATTTGTTATTTAACAAGTTAATGTAAGAATAAGTCAGCGAAAGGAAAGTGTTAAAGCGTGTAAGAAGCAATTGGTAGTGAGTCCTTATGAAAGCAAAAAATTGCATGTTGACCCATGTTTTCCACGCCATGCACCCGCGCCACTATAACTATAGCATGTGCTATCAAAATCAATGGTTCGACTAGGTCAAGTATTTGATATTTCATTAAATATCTCATAAATATATTATTATATGATAAGTAAATTATTATTTTACAATTTCAAAGTCTTTATTTAATTGATCACTAACATTTTAAAAACACTAATGATATGTGTACAATGAAAATTGTATAATACTTGTACAACAATCATATTTGCTGTTGGATTGTAATATGGATTTACAAACTAATGCAATTCAACGATGGATATATATAATTGTTATACAAGTATTGTATAATTTTCATTGTACACATAATATTTCTCTTTTAAAAGGGGGCAAATAAGTTTTTTGGGTTTGAAAATTTTTAATTATTATTGCCCTTTCCAATTTTAACAAATTAAGGGGGACAAGTTAGTCCTTTATAATTAAGAAATGGGACAAATATGTTTTTGTATGAAAGGAATATTTGGTTCCCCTTTTTTAAAATTGTGAGAGACTATTTTAAGGTTTTTAATCTTAAGCGAATAATTTGTCTTACTTCTTAAAATTGTGTTTTAATTTCTGATGGATTAATTAATATGTGTGTCATAATTTATTTCTAATAATGACCAATTTAAGTATTTACTCTTGAAATTTCTACGGGTAACTTGTTTTGTGCTCTGAAGTGAACACTTGTTTATAGAATGAGCCAAGACTTAGTCTGAATTCATTGAAATTACCAAAAGGAGCTTCTATTAAGGGGAAAACTTACCATGTTGGATCTTACATTTTGAGGGCAAGATTGTTTGAATGATAAGTGTGAGTTGATGAAGGAACATTGAACTTATTAGCAAATAAAGCATATACATTTTTCCAAAAGTAAAGTATGCTAAAAAAATAGGGTAAAATGAGGGTTTTGCATTTTCTTTGTTTGAGTTCTATATACACATACATAAAATTACACATAAAAATTAATTAAGAAAAAATTATCCTCATATTTATTCCTCATTCAAACACACCCTGAATGATTTATGACAAATTAAAGTTGCACAACCAACAATAAGAGCTTACTCAATCGGTAGAAGATATCGATATGATAGGTGATAGAGCGAAAAGTGCTACTTCGAAAGTTTCAAATCTCTTCCACTTTAATTATCTCACTTTGCACTATATAGAAAATTAAGAAATTATTAGGCATTGGTGTGAGCAACAATTAGTCATACTTAGCTGCGATTCTTGATCACGGCAAATATATATATAAAAGTTAAAGTTGAGTAACAAACAAAAGTTAATTGATTAGAAATGAGAGACATGTGATTCTTGCGCCCTAGCTAGCAAGTTCTTATTATAACCACATACATTATTTCTCTTAATATGTATGCATCCAATAAATGGGTTATCAATGAAAGAGACAAGTTCCCCCTCACCTCCCACATAATGGCTAAGTGCACATCACATTCACTGCCTTCATTATAATCATGGATGGTGATGATTGAACCTTTCATAATAGATCGACAAACATAGATTTTATTGGAACTAACACATAAGTGACTTCCCCTTCCATCCCTACTAAAACAAGAGTAAAGTTATTTACATCATAGTTTACTAGGGTTTATAACCAACCCAAGTCAAGTGGTTATCTAGCTCACTTGTCCGCTTAAGCAAGGGTCGGGGGTTCAATTCTCGCCTTATGTATGCAGTAACCTGTTGGCTAGCAGTTAAACCATTAAATGGAGCTCCACACTGCGACAAATTAGTTTTTGGCCTATTGGGCTGGGGAATACTGTTGGTCCAGTACAAAAAAAAATAGTTTACTAGGGTTTACATGATCGTCTGTTAAGATATATCACATGTTGCAAATAAAGATGTTGTAACATGTGATATATGTTGTGCACACCGTATTAACTGTTTTAGCTGATTTTTTGTTGTACACCAAGTATTTGTCTATGTAATATACACATTTTATATTATATATATTATACATAACATATATATAACATGTTGTGCACCATATATATCACATGCAATATTATCTCTCCTTATAATATGTAATATATAATTGAATATAATATATATAGACTGTTTTTACCATTTTTTTGGGGATATAGCAATCCTTTGAATTATATATGTTTGCTGAGTATCGATTACCGAATCCTCTATTTACATTAATTAATTCAACTCTATTTAATATATTTATAAAGTTTGTATATTTTTTATTTCTTTCTAGCATTTTATTTAAATTAAATATTAATAATCAGATATAAGCCAATCACCAATATCAAACAAACTCAATTTTAATCGGATGGAATTCACTCAATAAAAAAAATCTTTGAATCTGAAATAATCAAAATATAATTGATTGATTGATTGATTTGGAATCAACGTAACCCAACCCTGCATAATTAAGCGACTTCTTAAGAGCACAAATTAAAGAACAATCATTTTCATTTATCGATCTTAATATCAATCATTTCGTCCCCCAATAGACATAGCAATGAAATGACAAAAATTATATAAAAAATACTATATATCGGCGTTTAAATATTTTTCTTAATTAATTAACTAATAAATAATCAACGTCGTCAATATCTCTTAAAGTATAATCAGTGTTTGTCCGTCTATCTTTACAAAGTTACAGTCATGACTTTGTTTAATTAATTTTTAATGAATAAAGATTTGGACGTATCAATAAAGTAAATATTGTTAGCTAAGATTTAGACATAGTTTTTATTTTTTAATAATCAGATTTAGACATAGTTGCCACCAAATCACATACATCACATCATTGATGATATGTTTTTTTTCAAGAATACTGCAAATATATAGTGCCATCAGGAGAAATTCGTTGCCCATGGACCCACACATACACTTAATTTTTATTTTCACGATAATGATTGAGAGTATTTGTAATTCATCATGATGATTAATTTCTTATTAATTTATAGGTATTTTAATTAAAAAAATATGAGGCTCTACCTCTTAATAATGCTCCTTAATTAAATTTCCCATACACTTTAGGCTATTTCAATTGGATTGTGTGCAGTTATTAGTATTTTTCTTTATTTATAAGTATATTTTTGAACTCTCATGATTATATATATCAAAAAAAAAACTTTTAAGTATCAAGGAATTTTGACGATGAAAAGAATTAAATTAAATTATGATTTAAATTTTATATTGTTAGTATTTCATATGATCATTACTGACTTAATCACATATTATTAAAAAGTTAATGTTAAATATATAATGAAAAATCAGTCAAATCAATCAATAAATGAGTTTTTGGATCATAACTACTCAGCCATTACAATCTCAATGATTATTTTGACCAAAATCAAAGTCAAAATATGCTCATTGGCAGTATTGTCTAGTTTTTCATTGTACATCTAGTATTATTGTATTAAAAATATTATACAATAATTGGATGATTGTGTGAAATATCTTTATATTGTTATTAATAATGTATCAAAATTAGCTAGATTCATTAAATTAAAATCTTTCATAAAAAATATGAGATAAATCTAAACTCGGGAGGAACAATGTCTTTTGACTACATACACAATGAATTAATTAACTAATGATCTATTATTATATTTGTGTTATTTAATTTCTTAATAATTGTCCATGGGCCACGTACAGCCACCACATGAACAGTGTAATTAGATTAACAATTCTTATTTGTTTATGAACCAAATTAATCATGATATCATGCCTCTCTTTAAGGTTTGTGGAAGTCAAGTCAAGCAAAAGATGTGCAATGGAAGCATGTATTATTATTATTATTATTAATCCATATATAGCTGAGCTTTATTTATTTATTTTGGTTATAGTTATATTATTTGTATATGGGAAACACTATGTTGATTCATATTTTATTCATTTAATATGAGGTAAATTACATGTCAATGGAATATTTGATAAAATCTAAGGATGGATGAAAGAACTTTTACATAATAGAATGAGAACCAGACAAAATTTAAAGATATATAATAGAAAAGATATTGACATGAAATAGTATGTGACATAGATATAAATATCATTGCTATTATTATTCTTGATAGAATGTGGACCATATAAAAAAAATCATCAATAATTTAACAATAAATAAAATTTGAGTAGGCACAAATAACTTCTATATATAAAATATGAACATATAATAGTATAACATAACATTATTATTTTACTGGCTATATATGCACAAAGATTCTATAGGTTGGTGAATGGTGACAATGACATGTTGCTAATAAAATGAATGGAAATTCAAATTCAACTGAAAAAAGGATGATGTATTGATGTATGGACTTAATTAGACACTGTAATCAACAGCTTTTATGGAATCTAATAATTCAATGCTGCGTTTACACCTCACAATCAACAATTAGTAGATATAAGTTATCAAAATTTCAATGCAAACTTCAAATTTAAGATATAGTATATATATATATTATGAGAAATTTTTTTTGTATACTATGTCAATCATTATATATAATAATTTATCTTTTTAAATTTATTAATCAATCTTTTAATATTATAGATTAATCTAATATTTTAAAAGTTGAATTAAAAAATTTTTAAAAATAAATTATTATATATAATGACTAATTTTGTAGAGTAGATATGACATTATTTATATGAGTATTGCTAGAGATATAATAAAAAATTAGTCAAAACAATCAATAAATATAAATGATTAAAATGATATTTGGACTATAAAATATTAAATGTGTTTTATTAATTGTTTTGGGTGAAAGTGTTTGGAAAGTATTTGAGTACTTATATATATTATATGATATCTATGTTTATGAAGTTATAAGCAAAAGACGTGTAAACGAAATTGTCCACACTGTATAATCACCTTTAAAGAAAATAATAATAAACAAAGCCATGTTTTAATTTGATTTTCGAAGATTATTTATAAATACGAAACACACCGGCCACACAAAATAAAAAATAACTATTCAAACAGAAGTTATACCCAATAATGACCATAGTCCCTAGCTAGCTATATACACTTGTGGGAGTTGTGGCATGATTTTATTAGTCATGAATAATATTTGTATCAGCATACTATTCGCGGGAGTATTATTGATATATAATACAATATATTTCACTCATATTTTCACTCATTCAAATGTTGACAATTTTAATGAATATGTTGCTGGCAAACTACAAATATATTTATTAAAAGTTACCAATATTTATTTCATCTTATATATTTTTTGCCATAGTTTTTATATTATACATAAGACTGACATAGTGCTTGAAAGTCTTGGCACACACATTATTCCTTAAACTAGTTTTGGGTTGAGTTAGATCTATTTAATCTCTAATATAATATCAAATTAAAGTCTACTATAAAGTTGCTAATGCACCATCATATACGCCCACATATATCTTGTAAAATTTACTATATAAGTTGAGGGGTCCTAAATCCTAATCTATACGACATATATTAGAATTGAGCATTGGCAGATGCACAACAAAAAAAACCAGTCAAAACAGTCAATAAATAAGAATTTAGATCACAATCACTCAGTCCATTAAAAATATACTCATGATTAAAATGTTATTTGGATCATAAAATATTAAATGAGCTTTGTTGGCTGTTTTAACTGAAAAAATGTTGTTCCTCAAATATTTGTGATTAGAATTAGTGTCACATATATATTAATCAGAGATAAGATCGTGATAATTTTATATTAAAGATGAGAGTGAACAAATAGTAGAGAATGGATGAATTATACTAACAAAATAGTCATAAATTCCATTATATATATATATATATATATATATATATATTTCTTTTTTTTTGGGTGGGTCCCATTATTTTGTATAGGACTTTTTTGATACGTTTTTTCACAAAAAAATAAAAAAATTCAATATCATCACATATATACATTCAACATCAATATTTACACAGATGTCCTATTTTTTGTGTTTCTCTCTGATTTTCGCCCAGGGGGCGAAAATGAGTGTAAATGCCCGAAATAACTCATTTTCGCCCCCCGGTGTCTATAAAATACATCCGAGTATTTCAGAACTCATACACACACTTTTTTTTAATAGACCTCATACACACACTCTTACACAATCCTATAACACATTATGACAGAAAATAGTTACTATCATTATTGAAAATTAATAATTTAAGAAATTTAATTTCTATAAAACTAATATTATATTAAAAACTAAATTCTAATTACCAAAACTAAATTCAATAAATATTCTATTGAAAAAAAATCAATAAAAAAAATTTGATGCACTGACAGTGTAAATGTATTTTACATTGTCATCCAATTAAAATACTCTGTTTGTATGACTTTTTAAGTAGTGGGAGAGAGAAAACACAAGCATGGCTGATGTGGCAGCACATGATTAGATGACTGTGTAAAAAAAAGATACACTGTCAGTGGATGAAAATTAAATTCAAAAAATAATTACCTATAACTGTAAAATCTAATTACAACAACTAATTATTATTTTTTTCAATAGAATATTTGTTGAATTTAGTTTTGGTAATTAGAATTTATCATTATAGGTAATTATTATTTTTAATAGAATATTAGTTGAACTTCGTTTTTGTAATTAGATTTTACAGTTGTAGGTAATTATTATTTTTTCAATAGAATATTTATTGAATTTAGTTTTGGTAATTAGAATTTAGTTTTTAATAGAATATTAGTTTTATATAAAATTAGATTTCTTAAATTATTAATTTTCAATAATGATAGTAACTATTTTGTGTCATAATGTGTTATAGGATTGTGTAAGAGTGTGTGTATGAGGTCTATTAAAAAAAAAGAGTGTGTGTATGAGTTCTGAAATGCTCGGATGTATTTTATAGACACCGGGGGCGAAAATGAGTCATTTCGGGCATTTACACTAATTTTTGCCCCTGGGCGAAAATCAGAGAGAAACACAAAAAACAGGACATCTGTGTAGATATTGATGCTGAATGTATATATGTGATGATATTGAATTTTTTTATTATTTTTGGGTGAAAAAACCGAGACAGAGTTATGTTATTTTAATTGAAGTGTGACTTGTGAAAACTATATCACTAAAATGACTGTTTCACTTTAACTCACTCATTTTGTGTTGAAACAACAATTATATATTTATATATGTATAAAATACACCAAAATATGGTCTTTGAAGAAAAAATCAGTTCAAAATTTTGTGAATTGGCCATTTTTGGGCAGAAAATCTTCAAGCTATTGGGCTTATGAACATCATATCGTTACTACATTGTAGACTTGTAATATGACTTAAGTCTCATTATGATGCCATCCATTTTTAAAATTGATCCGCCCTGCATTTTTTCAACCTAGAGATATTTTTACTTATAAATACTTGATACATAATGAAATTTATTTAACATTCACTCCTACAAATTGATTTTAAGAGTTAGACGTAAGGGTAGGTCCATGTTAAAATTCGAAGTGAGGATGATGGAAAATGTTGGATAAGTGTTGAATAACTTGTTATTTTATATCTTACATTGTTCATTTAATTTTTACGACCATAACATATTCTTCTAGCCGTGTTGTCCAAATGAAAATGGTTGAAATTTTCTAAGTATTAAGTCCTTGGATTCATGAAATAGTATTATTGGAGATTAATCTTTAATGTGAAGTGATAACATACTTAAAAAATTATTTATCCTAACTTTTTTTAAAATTGTTTTAATATGATGATGCACCATAACTCGGTAAAAGCAATGTTATCATAGATATTTAAAATTAAAATATTTAGGGTTAATCAAAATCTAAGGTTAAAAAAGATATATATCAAATGAAATAGAAAAATGTAAATGTTAAAATAATTTTTTTAGTAAAATGAGCTCAACTCAAATATATATTTATATAAATTGAGAATGAGTAGATTGTGTGAGTAATTTTTAACACATTAGTGACGTCAGAGTGTGTGTGTGCACATATACATGCCTGTGTCACAAAACACACTAGTGAGTAGGATTGTCACCAACCCATTATAGTACTTCATGCACTGCTTTATATATATATATATATATATGCCATTGACTTGACTCGGCCATGCTTCGGTTTTAGACTTCACTAGGCTAATTCTTTTTCTCATTTAATTATTAATTAACAAAACCTAAGCTCAAGATCAGATTTTAAAAAAGTATTGAAACGAAAACTAGAAAATAATTTTTGTACATCTCATGATGAATATGTATGCAAATGAGTTAGAGGGATTGAGTTGAAAAAAAAAATAAGTGATAAAAGTTACTATAATATTTGAGAACAATAGAAAAATAGTTAAACCAATCAATAAATTTATTTGACCTAAAAAATATTTCAAGTTAGATTTTAATGGATTCACTTATTGCGGTTCAAAATTCATATTTTGGATGATTTTAATTGATTTCTTATAGATAATATCACTCTAAAATTTATATAAGACCCACATATTTTATGGAATGATATTGGGATGTTCAAAAATTGTAAATGTACAAATAATATTAATACTTCGAAAACTACTCGTGTAAAAAACGAGATTCATAAGACAATTTTGTTTTTATGGACTCCGAAGGCATAGTTAATAATGAAGTCATAGAATTAGTGTCACAATGACTTTAAAATTGACTTCAAACACATCCTTAGATCACATATTCGTATATTTATTCCAACATATAATAATCGTAAAATTTAATTGAATAAAAAATTAGTAATTTCATTCACTAAGTTATTATAACTTTATTTTCATCTTCATCGTAATCCTACACCAACATTTAATAAAGTCAATTTTTACTGACTCGTTAACTCTATCATTAGAGTCGGTCAGTAAAAATAATCAACGTCTAAAGAATTTGGAATTGTACATTAGTGCCCACAATGTTTACAATTACTAACTCGGGTTGAATTGGCCCATCAAATCTTTTCTATTGGACCGAACTACTTTCAATATTTAACTAATTTTACTGTGATGGCTCGAGTCATCTTATCATTATTTTAATCTCATTGTACTTTAATGGGTTAACTAGTTTTGTTCTACATTTTTTTACAGGTTTTCGGCTTATCAAATCTAAATGGAACGGATTGATCTGTTTTAATTTGCCATATGAAAATCGGTGTAAGAGTGAAGGCTTTCAGCTTAATTATAATAATAATTTTAAGTTTGGAAGCGTAGTTGAATGATTAACGTTCATTCTCTCTTAACTAAATGTTAAAGGTTTGATCCTCTCTTTATTATAGAAAAGTTTTAAAATCTCCGTATTAGTTGTCATTGCGGAGGTGCCTACAAGCTACTAACAAATTAATCACCATAGTTAACCTTGATTCTCTATCAAGGTGAGGTTTTGAGTGGATTAATCATTTGATGCATGAAATCCACTAATAATAATGGTAATGTATTATTGTTTATGATTAGCTTTTAACTTTTAGTATACATATATGCTATATTTTTTTTTGGTAAACTCTAAACCCTAATAAAATAAAGAAGCTAGTAAAGAAGCTATATGTATTAACACAATATACATTGGACTTGTGTTAATACATATATGCTATATGAACATTCAATATTTGGATGTTCATGGATATCAATGAAATCCAAGGGTGAAAATAGTTTTGAGAAATGTGTAATTATTTATCTCATAAAAAATTAAGAGTGATAGATTGGATGTCTGCATAAAATACAGAGTATTGGATGTCAAAATATTATTTATCTACAAAGAAACAACAACGCCGGACAATTTGTCTCTCCAATGTTGCATTAGATTTATTTGTTTATTTATTATTTGTTAAAAAACATGATTCTCACTATCTTCATACCGTTTTCAAAATTTTACTACTAGTATCAATTAGATGCAAAAATTGGTCAAAAAAATAGAATACTAAACATGCATGGTTGTTCTTGGACTATGGTGGGTGCTGCCACACGTGTAAACGAGACCGACAACAATGCATGGTAGAATGATATCAATAATGCTAGACGTATAACAGAAATACGTTCAACTTGTATCCAACGTGTGCTATCCATGTTACAGGATGTGTGCTATACGTATAACACACATCCTGTAACATGGATAGCACACGTTGAACCCAAGTTGGACGTATTTCTGTTGTACGTCAAGCATTATTAGAATGATAATAACAATGAAGCTACGTTTAATAATTAACAAGTTTCACGAGTTACCAATTGCTATATATGATGAATTAAACAACACCACGTATATATATATTAAGATAAATAAAATCAATAAAATAAATTAATATTATCCTTTTCTTTTTTTCTCTTTTGTAGTCATTAATAAGAAGTTTGAAAATTAGAAAACTCTAATGAGTAAATGACAAATTTAACCTTTGTATAAATTAAAGAAATGGGAAAAGTTTGGGAGTCAATAAGAGTTTTGAAGGTCGGTGGACTAGTGCATGTAATTAACAACATTGAATACGGCTATCGAATGAAAAACAACCCCAACATTATTGACAATTCTTCTGTATATCACCAACCAATAATGATTATAGTACAAAACATGAATAATATTCAATAATTATCCAACTTGTGATATCATACATAATATGTTATATACATAAAGTATGTCATAGGTATAACATTAACACACATTACGTATGACACATATTATATATGAGTAACATTATGTATAACACATGTTTATTGTAGTATACTAATTAAATATATTTTTATTGTATAACAAATATTACTTTTATCACCAACTATATAATATCATCATCATGACCAAATTATTTATTGTTCACATTCAATCTAATTAGGACGCTCACCTATATATTAATAATGTCTATATATATATATATATATATATATATAAAAGCTTGAGCTATTATTGGAAAATATAGTTTTTCTATAATCAATAATATTAGTCGTACAACAGAAATACGTCCAACTAGTATTTAATGTGTGCTATTCATGATAAGGAATGTGTGTTATATGTATATCACACGTACGTATAGCACACATTTCATATCATGAATAACACACATTGAATACTAGTTGTACGTATTTCCGTTGTACGACAATCATTATTATTTCTATAATATATATAGTAATATAGAATCACTCTAATGAAAATAAAGGGCGGTGAGAAATTGAATCATGAAACTTCAATCCTACGAAGCAGCGATTCATGTAAGAAATGTGTGAGTGATAAAATCATTCATGTGCCTTTACTTATTAATATAATCCTTATAGTTAATAGTCACTTTGATGTACCTTAAACCCTAATATATTAAAGTAGTACACATACATAATTAATACACACATTAATGGTCCAACATAACAAAGAAGTGCGTATAGAGATGCAGAATTATGTTCTCTCTTAAATCTTAATCGGTAGTAAACTTGATGGATCGAAAGTCTATGTTTGCCATGAAACATGTGAATTGAATCAGTGAGAGCAGTTGAAATTCAAAACCAAAAATCTCAATATTTTATGTTTTAATTTTAACTATCCAAATAAATTTAATAATCTATATTTATTCTTCTCATTCTCGTTTATCTCACTTGACAATAATTAGGAGACATAGATGACAATAATTCAATTAAGCAATTCTCTTTCTTGAATTGAGAACCCTACATAATTTTATTCCGGAGAAACATTATTAATACAATAAAAATGGTATTTCAGCGTCAAAAAACTAAGTGAATATCTTAATAAGAAACCTATTTTATTATTAAATGCAATTGTAATTATTATTCGTCTCACATATTCGTGATATACAATAGTGATAAAAAGAATATATAAATAAGAATTTTTCTTAGTATTAGAATAACATTATTCTTAAATAAAATAAGAGGTTATCATAACATCTCATATATACAAACATTATGGCTCTCATAATTAAATTTAGTAATATTACAAAATATAGATAGAAAATAAAGACTTAATCTACCGCTCAATAAGATGAAAATAGATAGAAAATATAAAAGAAGTAGTACTCTTAAATTTTCAATAATCTGACTAGAAAAAGATTCAAACAAAATAATTTGGCCGGAACAACAACTATAGCTAATAATTAATAATATTCTTTTGTGAATCTTTTTTCTACTTTATTTGTCCCTACAGAATATGGATTATATTGTTTGGTTCAGTTTAGTCAATATCCATCATTGTCGATGCTCATCAGAATTGGATGGAGAAGAAGCATCAATTTGTCAACCATATATATATATCACCAAATATAAGGTTTGGCCAATAAAAGTGTGGCTAAATGTCCATTATTCATTTGGTGACATTTTGTAAATGTAGCCAAAATACATGGTGTCTATGTCATGTCTTATCAAAAGTACAATAATAATCTTCACCTCATGAATATAATGTAGCAAGGAATTCATGCACGAAATGTTATGGGTGATTTTACGACCATATGATATAAAGTATAAACAAACATATACTGTTCATTATATTTGACTATGTATATATATAGGTAACTACCTTTAATTTGAAATAAATATATATATATATATATATATATATATATATATATATATATCATTGCTTTATCATGGCATATATACAACGCATGCACATCCCATTTTTTCAAAATTATTGTCGCTCTTGTTTACACTTATTATTATATATATGCTTAATTATTTAGTTAATTTCTTCTCTGATTTTATTATTTTATTTTATTTTATTTTTATATCAAATTATTCCGTCCTTTGCCAAATCTTGATGATGGACCAATTAGTTTTAACTCTTGTCACTCGATCTCCATGACCAACAATAAAAAGTTGCATGACTTTTATTTTAAAATCACATGCAATTTGATTTTTTTAAAAAAAAAAAACACTCAGTATAAATATATTTACATTAACAGTATATTGTAATTAATCTCACTCGTATTTTAACTAAGTAAAGCATGAAGTTCAAAATTATGCATGCTTGTGAATGATTCTATTACATTTATAATGTTGCAATATAATTACACTACTCATTAATTAGTATAATGATATTAAGATTAATTAAGTGTGTGTCTTCATAAGTACATCCGTGGTAATATCTGGAAAGTGATCTTGTAGGATGCAATATATAGTACTTTTATTTTATTTATATAATTTTCATATATACGAAGCATAAAGAATAATGTATTGCAACCTTAATAAGTTTAGGATATTTTTTAACGAGGTCTTATCAATTAATTTTCATGAGTTTTCCCTTTTTTTGAGAACTCATGTTATCTATAAAGAAAAATGATATATCAAAGAGCAATGCTATATATTAAGTCTGAACCATTTAATCATATATTTTTTATGAATGTGTATGCATGTGAGGTATCCATAAATTGATATGATATTTTTATTTTGAATTAGTAACTTTTTTTTTTCCAAATTATTTAGATTAATTTAGAATATTTCTTAAAGAGGCTTATCCTAAATATGAAATTGTTATGATTTTGGAAATTTTCAAACAAGTTCCCCTTTTCAGGTTATCGTGTTTATTTATCAGAAAAACACAATTTAGACACAATAACTGACACATATATATGGGACAAGTTTGGAGTAGTTGGACAAAAATTATGTATTATTAAGGAATTATTGGTTAGGGAATTAGTGTTTGAAAAATCATTTCAACCTTAATTCATGTGCACTTTGGTCTCGGTGCTTTAAAAATGTACAATATATAGTTCCTAAATTTTTTTTATGAGCATATATATTATTATATATATAGAACACTCTTCATTTTTTTATTTGTCCAATTTTCATCATAATAATTTTATTATATTTACTCTTTTTCTGATCTTTCATTAATAAGGGATATAGTTAAAAATAATAATAAATGCTACATAAAATTCTGAAATGGATAATTGTATATAGAAAAGAAGAATTTTAAAAATGGAAAAATTTAAAAAACAGAAATTAAAGTAGTAGTTGTGTTTAATTTTTGAAGTGAAAAATCTAAAAAAATCCTTAAGTTTTTCATCAATGTAAATTTTCATCTTGCTATTTTAAAATATGTGATATTTCCTAATAAAAGCGTGGATCTCACATATATAATTTATCATTAAAGAATTAAACATTAATCATCAAATTTTAGTAATAATGTGAAAATATTATAAAGTGTAAAGATTTCAGTACACATTTTTAAAGTATAACGACCAAAATGCACATGAGTTAGAGTTGAATTATGACTAATTTTAGAGTTCATCCTGTTCTTATTTATGCTTTCGCACTCTCTTTTTGGAATTAAATGGCACCGCAGTTATGGCTCTCTAGCAATTTTCGAAAGCCTAAAATTAAAGCTAAATTCACTGATTACAAGTTGCTTAGAATTATTAGACATATTATTATTACACACTCAGAAACCAATCAAAATCAGTCAATATAGGAATTTTGGAGCACAATCACTCATCTGACTAAAAACTAACTTTTTAAATGGAATTTTTTGGCCAAAAAGTTATCAAATAGATTCATTGACGAATTTAACTGTATTTTCATTATTCACCGAGTATTATTGTAGAATTATTAGAGAAATGATTGTTTTATCGGTAATGTTTATTGTATAACAGTAATACAGGTAATCAGTATCCAATATATAACATACACAAATAAAGAAGTGATACACATTATGTATCTTAGCAATGACACACATGTATGATGTATTTTTTGTGTGTTATTTTCCGTTTTTAGCTCAACTAATTTTACACATGTATGACACACATTATATATGATATATATTATATATATATAACATACGTTGGATAATTATTAGACGATATATATACATGTGGTACAATAAATACTACTCTTTTACTGCTACATCGATTATCAAATTTTCTATCTACAAACACTTTGAACAAGGTGCACACTTCGTTGAATAGTGGATTGAATTTTTCTTGATCAAAGATTGAGAAATATTATTTCTACAAATAATATATTTCAAATTATTAAGCTACCTTTAACCTCTTAGACTCTTAGGGATCCATTGTATATATGCGGTAAAGTGATAAAAAAGAAAAAAGTGAAAAAAGAACAACTAGTTCATCATGAAGCAAAATGAAAACAATGCAAGTCTAATTATGGAAACACAAACTAGCTAGAGGTTATACATATAGAGCATAAAAGGAACTTGGAAAATTGTGATTTTGAATGTGCCATGAAACTATATGTAAAAATCAATAGAGAATGATCCAAACTGTACCATATCATAAAACTAGATTTCTCAAAAGAAAAAAAAAACAAAAGAAAAACACTTATGCTTATAAGTAGAGGCTTTAAGGAATATAATATTTGTACATTTGATTTGAGTGGATGTTAATATTAAAAAAGGTGAAGAAAATGATGAAGAAGAGAGAATAGGTCGAAAGAGAATAAACTGAAAAGAAAAATAAGTAATGTGATAATAGAACTCACATATTTTGTGAGAATATTTTGATATTTAAAAGAATAATAATACTTGATGATGAAGAATGTAAAAATAATTAAATTATCAATAGATCTATTTGATAATTTTTTTGTTATAAAAAAAACTCTCTTTAAAAAAATTAATTTTTAATGTACTGAACAATTCTGATTCAAAATTTTTATACTGACTAGTTTGAACTAATTTTCATCAACGAGGGAGGAAATAATTCTGGCTAGGGTAATCAACTAATCATAATAATTACCTATGCCCATTTTCTTATAATCGACAGCAATGAACGAAGAAAAATTTAGGGCTTTTACATTGATCCTTCATGAAAGAGTCCTCCCTCTTATCTTAATGTGTTAATTAGATCAAACATTAATGATTAATTTGGAAGATAATATATATATATACAATAATGTTTGTCGTACAATAGAAATACGTTCAACCAGTATCTAACATGTGTTACACATAATATGAAATGTGTTTCATGTTTAGCACACGTACATATAACACACATTTCATATTATTTATATCACACGTTGAATACTAGTTGAACGTATTTCTGTTGTACGACTAACATTATAGTATAATATATGATGAGACTATGTTCACACTATATATCCTCCGGGTTCTTTAATTTCTCCCTGGCTCCATGTATGTGAAGTGTGAAAATGATCAGTTAAATGCAGAAAATGAGATGATCAATCATGAAATTAAAGTTCAGTAGTGTAAATAACATACTCAGAAATTTTTTTTTAAAAAAAAAGTTCTCTCTCGTCAGGTGATTTATATATCCATTTAGTATCGAGATTTAAAGACGAGTAAATATTTTTAATTAACTGAAAAATTGATATGAAATTCGGATGCAATGAATTTCAAGAACTCAACACAAGTGTTATTGATAATAATAATAATAAATTAATAATGTATATACTTTGTTGCAAATTCCAACAAGGTGTACAAAGAATGGATCACCTTATAATCTGCAACAAACTATATATCATCATCTAGATCTATCTCCATATATCAATTTACAAAGATTTACATACATACATATATTGTACACATATATATGATGATGAGTCTTCAAACTCTTCATTTTACACTTGCTATTTAATTATGCTAGCTATAATTATACATCTCTTCTATATATGATCTAGCTCTCTATATAAAACTCTACATGATCTATATATATAGCAATCAAGTTATATATTGGCTATTAATTATTTACTTACTTAGTTATTAGTATTAATTACTAATACTAGTACTATAAGAACAAAAGAACAAGGCCAAAAAGAAGTTCATCACCACATGAACACAAAATATCCGTTGAAATAACTGAACCCAGCAAACCATATTGGTGGTTACCGGCAGCAGCAAAAACTCCAGGCAAGATCTTCATGTTGTTCGAGCTATGAAACAACAACTCTTTCGCCTTCTCCACAAAATTGTTCATCACATTACTATTATTATTATCTTGTTGATCTTCCTCTTTTTCAACTGATCTAGTTGGCCTCCTTAGGAGCCCAATATTAATATAGCTCTCCAAGTCATGAACACAAGAAGGGTTTTGCACATTGAAGAAATCAAGAACTAGTTCAACCCCAACATGTGCATAACATGAACAACTCCATGGAAACTCGTATTTCCCATCGCCCAATGAAACCCTAAAATTCTCATTGAACACAACCCCGGGTAGCTTTGTGATAGGGTCATTAACATTAGCTATTCTTAGAACCTTAACACCCAATTCCTCACATCTCTTCTTGAACTCTAGGTTACCGACTCTAGGTCCCCCAAACGAGAAAACAGTTACAGGAACGTCGTCGTCGTTTTTTTCATTCTTCTTGTTCAAACCTAGCTCAGCTATGTCATACGCAAGAAGAAGTGCCAAGGCACTTCCCATGCTATGACCAGCAAGGGAAATACTAACACTTTCTCCTTTATATTTCATTAGCAAACGCGATAATTCTGAAAGAAGTTGCTCTCTACAGCTCTCGAGGCCAAACCTCGAGGAGCTCTCATGAGAAGTGTAGAGTGACAGAAAGCCAGACTCGACCTTCACGTGAGGCTGAGAATCGTGAGGGTCGAGCATAGCCGGTGTCAAATTACTCATGAAGTTCGAAATCCACTCCTGGTTCGTAACCGTTCCACGGAACGTCACAACTATGTCCCTCCGGCCAAGCCTGGCAAAGGACTCGTCCGAGGAAACCGCGACGTATCCAATCCAGCGGCCGGAGGAGGACGACAAAGAATTATTCTGGATTGGAATGTTGACGTCAGGAGTTGCATATATGTACTTAGTGACTTGATAGCCACAATTTGACATACCGACCTCATTGAACATGGTCTTCTTGCCGTACTTGCAATTCAAGTATCTCTTGGAAGTTGGGTCGAGATCGAAGGCCTTGTAAGAAGCGGTTACGAATTGTCCGTAACGAACAATCTCTTGTTGGAGGAGTGGGTGCAAAGGTTCTAGAAGATTCTTCCAGTCGTTGCACCCTTGAACCTCCCTCCAGAGACTGAAGAGTTTGTTATTGTTGTTGGAGGAATTGTTGTTATTATTAACAAGAGTGGTTATAAGTCCTTGTGCTATGCCAGAAGCTACAAGTGATGAGTAGTGTTTAGAATGGTTGTTATTTCTGTTAGGGAGTGAGACTTGGCCGAAGGAGTGAGATTTTGGGGTGGTTTCTGAAAATGTGACATGGTTGGTGTTGGTTATTTTGTTTGGTATTTGTGTGGCAAAAGCCATGGAAGAAGAAGAAGGAGATGGAGAAAGAGAAAGAGAGAGAGAGGGTGTTGTTTAGGGTGGAACAAGGGAGATGGGTACACCGAAGTGGAGGTTTTATATACGAAGTGGAGAAGAGAGAGAGAGAGAGTGCTTGAAAGGAGACCAAAAAGGCATGTTAGGCGAGGGTTTGACCAAGCTTCAAAAATTCCATATAGAAGAGCTTCTTATGTTTTAATTAATTTGCGTTATTATTTATTTATTTGTTTATATGGTCGGTTGGGTGTGTATTGTGCACGAGCCATATGGGTCCTGTTTTTTACATTTCTTTTATTTTCTGTTGCGGCTGGTTAGTGATCACTGGACTGCGCGCAAAATATCATACACATAGAGAGAGATTTAATTTAGGCTGCTTTTTTGTTGCAATTCATAACATTACATTGATATACACACACATACATGTATATATATAATAAAAATAGATATATAAAAATATAAAAATACAAAATATTTATATTAATGTAAAAATAATTATTTTATCTTAGTCTATTTAATTCTATGTTCAGTTTATCCCTATTTTTTAAAAGTAAATAAATTATATATACAAGTTTGTATAAAATTTTATGGATTTAATTTTCATGTATAGACAGTGTATAACTTTTTTATACTGTCATTTAATTATGTGACGTCATATTAATCATGATTGTGTTTTTTTACTCTTATTACCTAAAAAATTATACAAACAGAATATTTTGATTGAATGATAGTGTAAAATATTTTTATACTAATTGTGTATCAAAATTAAATTCATATTTTATATCTAATATTTATTTATGTTCATATATTTCTGTCTGGTATATTTTAACACTGCTTTGGATTCGTTTAGATATGATATTCTCAATTCAGTCCTGAAATTTATGTATATGAAAATAAAATTAATTGTTAAAATTGATTTCTTTTTAGGTATTTTATTGAGTCTCCTAAGATAATTAATCTTTGAGAGGGGAAATAGAATAATTATTAAAGATGATCATGTGGACCCTAATTTTTTAATTTTTTTTATTTCCTTTGATTGAGGTTGACTTCAAATCCATATGCTAAAAGCAAACAGCTTCTGCCACGAGTGAAGAAAATATTAATAGAAAATTTTTCTGTGTAAGCAAAAAAATTCAATGGCTTCAATTTGGTCTTAATGCAGCGTTAAACTTACTCGTATTTCATACTATATATCCTGTCCCTCTGACTTTCATATAATCGAACGCATTGGTTTTATTTTATTTTTTCCTAAATGTCAAATTAAAATCTTATTTAAGAATTATAGCAGCTTTCGATTCGGACTTAGGATTTGGTTTTACATGCAAGTTTGTTTTTGCGATTGTTAAGACGAATATAATAGGCTAAATAATTTAAACTATAATTAATTATGTCATAATTTAGTACGTATCTTTTCAGAAGTTAAAAAAATAAAATCACATGTTAGTGTGTCAAAATATAAGTATTTTTGGTTATGGTCTAGTTCATGGGTATGAACGCATAGCATTCTACGACGATAATCAGAAACTACTTATATATATACTTAAAATTAAATTATTAAATTGTCGCAAAAAAGAAAAAGATGATTAAGCGCACTCAAGCCTATATATTGTGTTTTATTATAAATACTCATTTGGTATTTATTTGACTTATTACATCTTTAAGATACTAACATCATTGATTCACTTAATTAATATTCGCTAATTGATTCGAGCCGTAGTAACGAAAAGGTTACTAATTACTAAAAGTTGTTTCATCTTAATTATCAATTACACTACAAGTGTAAAATTGGAGGGATATTAATATGTAATTGTCGAGATGCGTATTTTTTTAATTGTCTATTTCAAATTTTAAGACAATATTTATTATTTTATTTTACTTTTACTTTTATTTAATATTTACTATCTCTTTTACCAAGTAAATGATAATTTAGTAAAATATATACATATTTTTTAAACTTTAATATTATACCAATCATTACTAAAATTCTAGTGCACATTTAAAACTGGACAATTAAAAAGATGGAGGAAATAATATAGTTCATTTTGATTTAGTCCCTCGAGTAGTATATTTAGGGTTCTAAAAATAGTTTTACATATGCATGCATTTAATTAATTCTAATTAATAAATATTGAATTTTTTTTGTCCTTACAAATATATTTTTTCATTTGGTCTTTATTATAATATATTCTTTTTTCAGAAATACGTGGATAATGTTATCCAATTCAAATCTTGCTCTCGCCTCGTTTGGATTTTCCGTTGGTCGATATGCTTTTGGATTTTACTATTAAATGAATTATTTTTGAATTTTTGCATATTAAAAGAGATTTGATTGAAAATTTGTATATATTACAGACACTAAAATATTATAAATTTTTTAACTGTTAAAACTTAATTAAAAATTGAATAAAGCTACATGTAGGATCAAATTCGTATAAAAATGCTTACTATATAACAATAATATATGCATGCAATTGTAAATTTTATACTAGGATATATATATACCATCAAAAGATTATTATCACATTATTAATATTTTGACTCATCACTTCACTCTATTTAATGAAAATAGAAGAGGAAAAATCTAACTCCTTTGACGTTATAATATAATAATAAATAAAACAAAACCAAACTCATTAGGTAAACGATTTAACATTATTTTTTTTTCAAATTGTTAAGTATTGAATAAGATTATTGTCCCTACTATAAAAAGTAAACTCTTAGAATAGTAAGTTATTAGTTAATTAACTTGATGCATTTGAATGAAAATTGACATAGATGATTAATTATTCATGTTACTGACACGTACCTAAACAAGATTGCTTTTCGAATTTAATTTACATTTTACACTCAAGTTAATTTAATCAGATCATACTACCAAATAGATAAAAAATAATTAATTTTGACTCTTGATTAAATATTAGTGTTTAGTGTTAAATTATTTTAAACTAACCATAATAATATGATGATAACTTCCATTATTAGTAAAACCGACATAATAAGTATTGCATGTTGCAGCCCATATTTTTGACATATTTTGAATGTTACATTGATGGGGTTAGGCGATATTGATTCTTTTACTACAACTTGTGAACAAATTGAAATTTCAAAGATTCTGATTTTAACCACCAATTTCTTATATTGTTCTAATTAAGATTTCATTGGACCAAACGTATAGATGTGATGAAAATGCCTAAACTATTACATATATATAATAGTAGAGATTGAAAAGAAAAACTATTTAATTTTTAGTGTCTAACTTCTCTTTCTTCAATTTTTTCCTCTTATAAATTTCAAACAATTTTTATAAAAGCACAATTCTTTTTCTTATTTTTTATTTTTTCAAATTCAATTTTTCTTTAGAGATATGTTTGATTGAAAGGTAAAATTAGAAGTAAAGTTTTCTTAAATTAACTTCATAGGTAAAATTGCATGTAAAACTCAATTAAATAAAGAAAATTAAATTTTCCCTTAATAATTTTATCTTATAAACAAATATACTCTATAGACTAATATTTAAAAATAAAAAATATTACTTGATAGGTAAATTTTAATATGTAATTATAAATAATTAAATATCCTCTCCGATGCGAGTAAAACAATAATACATAATAAAAACAGTTTAAGACTATAATTAACATCTCACATAAATATATATTTTTTAAATAGTAAGATCTAAAAAACTAATAATAAAATTTATATAATTAAATATTTGTGAAATAATTTGATATTAACCGCATATAGAAATGAAAGTAGTAAAATTGATGTAAATTGAAGTTAGTAGTTGTGGAATAAAAAAAAGGAGAGAGAGGGGAAGCGCCGACAATTTATTTGGGTACCCCTAAACTTTGAGTAATTATGAAAAGGGGATAGATTCACACGAGTGGCAGTTGTAGTTTGACGGAACAAGAGAAAGAGACTAATTAATATAATGGGAATTGGGAGGCAAAAGCAATTACTGTACTCTACAAGTACTTCACATCACACGTATCCTCTGTGACCTTTCAACACGCTCCTTTGTATTCATTTTCAGTCTTAGCTGACGTGCCATCATATCCGCTGCTTCTTTTTTTCCCTCATTCATTTTTTTTTTTTTCGTTTCTTTCCATTTTTAGGTAGTCCTATAAAATAATTAAAAAAATATGGGTACAATTATATCATCGACGGTGTACAATTTTTTACATAATTATCTAATTATGTATTGTTATGTTAATCGTAATTGTATTTTTTCTCTTCCACTACATGAAAAGTCATATAAACAGAGTGTTTTGATTGGATGACAGTGTAAAATATCAAAATTGAACTCTTATAAAATTAATCATAAACTCTTTCATTATATATAATAATTTAATATTTTAAAACTATTAATCAAACTTTTAAAAATGTTGGATTAATGTTTAATATTAATAGTTAAATTAATAATATTAAAAATTAAATTATTGCATGTAATAACTATTAGTAATAGTGACTAATTTTTTAATATATATAAATTATTTCTCATAAAGAAAATATATTATATTTGATTTGTAGTTTTTTAAAAAAAAATTGTTGCATATACAATTTTTTATTTTTTTTTCTCAAAGAAACCTATCATAGATAATTTCTCTCTCTTATTAAATGCTTACATATACATATTTTTTAAAATAGAAATTTATTTGAGATTTTATTTAATAGATAAAATAATATGATAGAACTATTTATATAAAATTAATAATTATATTATATTATATTATATTATATTATATTAATTTCTCAGTACTACCCATCGCACATTAAAGGCTTCCATATTACATATCCTTAGAATATAATATATATGTGGCTCCCTAGCTAGCTAATTACTACTAGCCATTTAATCACTTTAATGCGTCATAATACAAACAAAACCGATGTCATAGTCTTCCTCACCTAAAGGGTTAGTGTGGCCTTAGCTTCTGCATTCCTTTAACTTACTTCAAATTCAAACTAGTTTTGGTCTGTGTGTGTATATATGTGGTGCCATCACTTCTTTTTTATACTTATTCATTGCCGTCAACTTTTGACTTGCACCCAAAAAAAAATACTAGTTTAATAAGCAAGAAATTTTGAATTAAAAATCATTGTGTCCTTATATATATATATATATATATGATGAAATTAATCAAATTATGATGATATACATGGCATAATTGAAGGCTGCTTTCTCAAATCAAACCAAGTGAGACTAGTGAGTAGACTATTTGAGATGGAAACAATAATAAAAATTTAGAGTGAAATGATAATAAATGTATGTATGTACGTACACATTACCACTCATAATCGACTATACATATTCTTATAATTAATAAAAGAGTGATACTAAATGAACAATACAAAACCAGCCCAACCAGCCAATAAATGAGATTTTGGGTCATATTTACTCAGCCCATTACAATCTCAATAATTATTTGGGTCAAAATCAAAGCCAAAATAAGTCCATTAGCTGTATTGGCTGGTTTTTCATTGTCCACTTAGCATTATTGTTAATTAAATATATTGAAATTGAATTAATACCACTTAATTAATCGATTTAATTAAATTAATACGAAATTGTTGCTCATGTACATGGGGCCGTTATACATAAATTACGGAATTATAGAAACTAGAGAGATAATTGTGGACAGTTGGCCTCGTAAACCAATGTTCTGGTGTTGTCGACCATCAACAAAAGGTACTTGATCCATTTCAATGATTGATCCAATAACAACAAACATCATACTTATTTTGAGTGTTGAATGAAAAAATGAGTCAAAATTAATTAATATAAAAATTTTAATTACAATCACTTAGTTAATTAAAAATTATCTCTTTATAAGAAATTTTTTTTTTATCAAATAGACTCATTAGTTAGTTTAACTATGTTTCTTGTTTATCGAGTATTATTATCTACTTTTATATGGGGTATGAACTTCATTTTAATGAGATAATAATTTTTAGTGTACAATAATGATATAATATAGTCCAACCTACCAATGTACCTTTGCCCTCCAATTGAGAGAACACAGTCGGTCTCATTAGTGGGCTGAGTGAGGTGTATAAAGTCTTACTGAAAATAGTTTATTAACTGAATTGACTGGCTACAGTAAATGTGCAAATAGCAAAAATATAACTAAAATGACTATCATTATAGAGAATGAGAAAAATATTTTACTACCACAATTTACATATGGAAAAGTCATTAATAAAAGTTTTCATATATAATCAAATGAAGTCAACAAGGAGCAAACTCATTAAATTATAAATTGTAAAAATAATTTAAAAAATTTAAGCATTAAATACTATCAATAATTTATATATTTTATCTCATTAAATAAATTTAATTGGTTACTTGTTAACTCATAACAAATGTACGTGTAACATTAACATATACATATATATGCCAATAAATCATTTAGTTCACACCACGCGCAAATAAGTCACTTTCATTTAGTTTGCTTGCTCATGGCAATTTACGCTCCTAAGTCACTTAAAAATCACAATATTTTTGTAAATTAACTTATCACTCCCATTCTGTAAATTTTATATTTTTCAATTCTTACAATTACATATTGTTCCCAATATTTTGTTTTCAGGAAAATTATGTTTGAATGGTAAAAATTTCAAATTTTCATATCGACAATTTTGTATATATAGTTTAATATATAGAATGTGAGTGTTATTTGAGTGTGATCTCATATTCCATCAAAGGATGGTACAAAATTGTTAACGTGGTGGCCAATCTATTTTTATTACAAGTAACAAAACTTATTTTTCCCTCTGATCAACATAGATTTCAAAAGGAACAATCTAATAAAGTAACCTCCTTTAAATATGAAAGTTGTATAAACCATGAACCTCTAAGTAACTTGTTTCAACTTTCAACCGGTTTGCGCCAACTAAATTCAGTTTCCAAGTCTATATATGCAAGAAACTAACTTTCTGCCTTCGATGCCAAATTAAACTCTGTTTTGTGCATTGAATTCATTCATATCTATCAAAAGGAACTAAGAAAATCAATTAACTAACACTTTGGTCTAACCAAACTCTTTCTCTTTATCACAATTTGGCATTAAATTATACATTAATGTTTATTGTACAACATAAATACATCCAACGTGTGCAATATACCATACGTGATGTGTGTCATATGTAACATGTTATACATATAGCACACAATATGTATGATATAGCACACGTCGGATACTAGTTTGATATATTTATGTTGTACAACAAACATTATTATATATATTATAGTATCTCTTCAACTTTAACTTGCATGTAACACTTAACTTTCTTAACTAGATTCAATATTCGAGTTTAGAAATCATATGCTCTGCTTCTTTCTAGAAGTTATCCTCTATCTGCATTATTAATATAGAGTAGTATCATATTAATTAACTTTGACTAGGAATGTTAGGTTCTTACTACTTAAAGTGTGCGTTTCTTTAATTTTCCACCAAGAAGGTAGCTAAGGAAAGAAAACACTTTCAAAGCTAATTCAACAAATGTAACTATAAATATATATAAAAGCACCAAATAGGCCATAGCTGCCATTCATGCATATTTGCTATGATATGCATTCAACTTGCTATTGACTACTAGAAATTTTCCAAAGGAAAGTTAAAGTTCCCATTAATTATTCAATTCATGCAATACTAATCAATCCATTGTATGAATTGAACAAAACAAAACAAGTCAAGTTTTGCCAAGCCATGGTGGCAAGATGATTCTCTCATGACGTACAAACTATTAAGTGTGCGTTTGGATTCATGGTGACAAAGATGATTCTCTTATATTTAATTTGATCATGTTTGATTTTAATTTCTTACAAGATAACAATCCAAACTAATCGATTATACCCATAAAAAATTGATTCTAGCATAAGTGATAAATGTTATAACTTATAGATTCTTTTTACTTTTTTAATTTTTGTCGAAATTAATTCTTATATATAAAAAAATAATAACACACGATGCAAGAGAGAAATACAAAGACAATGAAAACAAAGATATACAATATAAAATCTTTATATCATATTTAGATTAGTATAAATATAATTACTTCTAACTTATTTTGCTTAATTTTGTGTCACATCTATCCATTCTTTTAAAAATACAAAAAATATATAAATTTTCTGTCATGAGACACAAAGTTTTGGTTCACTCTCTATAACCAAATACTTCATTTCAATATTTCTATTTATGTATTTATATCTTGTATAACTTATGAACATAGTCATACACAATCAATTGTAAAATAACAGAATCGAACCAATCAAATAGGTTTGATTAATGTTGAATCCTATAAGAAGAATTTGAGAAATTCAATTCAACATTTTGAAAGTCATGTAGCTGCCAATAGTTTGGCCATGCAAGGAAGAATAATATAGTAATAATAATAATAATCGGTTCATGGAATCATAGATGTATGTAAGAACTTTAGAGGATTTTGGGATGACGAATTGCAATCAATATGCAAGTAAGTGGTAATGTACAATGGGTTTGCAACAAACAATGTTGGTAGGGCTGCCCACAATTGTGAATAAGGTTTCGATTAATGCACTGTATATAATGAAAAATCAGCCAAATCAGTAGATTTCGAGTCACAACTATTCAACCCATTAAAATTTTAATAATTATTTGGATAAAAAAATAGCAAAAATGATATCATATTAGATAGTTTATCATTGTACACCAAACATTATCATAAAGTTTCTTACTTTATTTTAACTAAATTATATTATTAGATATTCATATTCTATATAGAATCAATATGATTGATATATGTTACTAGAATGTTACAACTTATAAGGTTCTAGATATTTTGTGTTATTCATATATTTATTTAATGTTTTCAAAAAAGGGATATGGATAAGTAGTAAAGTGTGTCTTAAAGGAAAGTCGTCAATGTATTTTTATGACCATGGAAAGCAGCCCCGCGATCATGTTTTATCTGGTAATGGATGCATACATATACTACTACCTTTTTTCAGTTCCTTCTGCATTTTATATTTCAAATTCCACTATAATCAAATATACATATAACACAACCACTAGATCTATCTTTTATGAACAAAATAAAACAAGTTTCTTTAATAGTAAGTTCTTTTTTTTCCGTGTTATTCAGGTTTTTTCATCCATAAAAAACAAAAAAAATCAATATCATCATATATATACATTTAGTATCAATATCTACACAGATGTCCTATTTTTGGTGTTTCTCTCTGATTTTCGCCCAGGGTGGGCGAAAATCACTTCATTTTCGCCCTGGGGGGCGAAAATGAGTTAAAATGGGCGAAATGACTATTTTCGCCCCCGGTGTCTATAAAATACACATCCGACCATTTCAGAACTCATACACACACTCTTACACAATCCTACATCACATTATGGCAGAAAATAATTACTATCATTATTGAAAATTAATAATTTAAGAAATCTAATTTCAATAAAACTAATATTCTATTAAAAACTAAATTCTAATTACCAAAACTAAATTCAATAAATATTCTATTGAAAAAAAAATAATTACCTACAACTGTAAAATCTAAAAATAAAATAATTAACTACAACTTATATAAAAATAAAGATTTTAATTTTTTAAAATTTAATAACTATTTTATAATAAAATTTGATATATAATACACTTTAATTATTAAAATTAAGGACTATTAAACCTCTAAATTTATCAAATGCTATAAATTTTCATTTTTATTGATATTTTTCATGCACTTTAATTTTTCTATAGCATATAATTCATTATATATGTATATATTTATAGATAAATATATATTTTATACGTATTTTATTATATCCGGTTGAACCTCCGGTCGAACCGGTTAAACCTCTAAACCTCTTAACCACTCCCTCGTCCGGTTTAATGTTCGGTCCGGTTTTCAGAACCTTGGTAAAATCTAATTACAAAAAAGAAGTTGTAATGTAATTAGATTTTACAGTTGTAGGTAATTACTTTTTTTCAATAAAATATTTATTGAATTTAGTTTTGGTAATTAGAATTTAGTTTTTAATAGAATATTAGTTTTATTGAAATTAGATTTCTTAAATTATTAATTTTCAATAATGATAGTAATTATTTTCTGCCATAATGTGATGTAGGATTGTGTAAGAGTGTGTGTATGAGTTCTGAAATGGTCGGATGTGTATTTTATAGACACCGGGGGGCGAAAATAGTCATTTCGCCCATTTTAACTCATTTTCGCCCCCAGGGCGAAAATGAAGCCATTTTCGCCCACCCTGGGCGAAAATCAGAGAGAAACACCAAAAACAGGACATCTGTGTAGATATTGATACTAAATGTATATATGTGATGATATTGATTTTTTTTATTTTTTATGGGTGAAAAAACCTGTTATTCATCGCCGTCAGCAGTAATAACTACTTTTTTTAGGTTAATACGACACTTTTTCCGTACACATTAATTTAACATAAATGTTGGGGCACAACAAAAAAACCAGTCAAAACAGCCAATAAAATTCATTTAACATTTTAGGGTCCAAATAGCACTTTTAATCATGAGTATATTTTTAATGGGCTGAGTGATAGTGGACCAAATTCCTATTTGTTAACTGTTTTGGTTGATTTTTTGTTGTTACTCTAGCAATGCTCTTAATTTAATTTAATTTCACCGGATGTAGTTTCCAAATAAATATCCCTCCAAAATGACTCAATCTTTATTTTTCATAACTTACATATTGAAAAATCATGGAGGACAACACTACTTTCGGATTTTATCATCATGTCAATGAGTGTATTAAATTTATTATTGCAATTATAATTTATAAACAGTTTATGGTCTCATATACATTTGATTTAGCAATAATGTTTATTATATAATAGAAATATTTATCAAAAAAATTGCACAACAGAAATACATTCAACTAGTATTCAACGTGTGCGATGTGTCATACATAATGCGTAGTGATACGTAAAAAATATTTCATATATAGCTCACATTATATATGACACATAGAACACGTTAAATACTAGTTGGATGTATTTTTTAAACATGTATGATTTAGAATAGGATAGCAGCTTGCAGATTTATGTGTCAATATTTATATGTTCTTTGCTTTTTGTAAGCCGACCAAAAGAAAAAAAATCCCCATGAGCCCAACAACAAATTAAACTGTGTATAAAAAAAAACTAACAATTTAATAATATTTTGTTTAATTTGGGGTTTTCAAGAATATAAAAAAGGACTGCCATTGTTGTAGATGATATAAGTTTGACGATGTTGGAGAAACAGTCATTAATGATGTTTTTTCTCACTTGAATTTGGCCTTGCATATATTCTTTTTTATACTTTATTATAATAATTATTGTATAAAAAAAATAGAGGAATAATTTTTTAATATACTTTATCATAATAATTATTGTATAAAAAAATGAAGGAATATTTTTGTTAATATAATATCTAGTCTTTTAATTTTGTATATTTTAATAATTTCTTAATCTTCGTATCAAAATCGTAAAATCAAATCATGTCATTTGTTTCTTACTAAGTATTCATGTTACATTGAAAAAATCATAATTTTAAATCTAATTTTAAAAATACATTAATTTTTCAATATATTAAAAAATAATATGAACACATAAAAACACATGAACACTTAATAAAATTGGACGGTGAAGTATATATATATACAAATAGAATTGGACTCTCGAAACTTTAATTGCCAAATGATGGCACGATAGGGAACACATTAAAAATAATTATTTTTTATATCATATTTATCTAATTTTTTATCCTATCAACAAAATAAATTGAAATATTTGATAATATTTAAAATTTTGAACAAATAATAAATATAAATTATTTAATTTTTACCTGACAAAAAAAAAATTGTTACGATATTACATGCATGCGACAAAAGATTTCCATTGGTGAAAAGACAAAATAATACATTATCATGGCCGGTGATGTATATTGAACACAACAATATATAGATAATATATAGAGGTAAAAAAGAAGAAAAAAAATATATGACTTTGTATTACTTTTATATTAGCTCATGTTTTAATTTTTAGGAGTAAAATATACAATTTTTTTTTATCTTTCAATATAAATTTTGAGTAATAATACTAAATGTAACCCTAAAATTAGTTATCATTGGTTGCCATATGTAATAATTCAACATTTTAAAACTATTAATCCAACTTTTAAAATGTTGGATTAATGTATAATAATATTAAAAATTGAATTATTAATTTTTAAAAATTAAATTAATTACTATATATATATAGTGATTAATAATGATTGATAATATGGTGTATAAAAAATATCTCTTAAAATTTTTTTATCATACGATGATCATGTCACTATTATTAAATATTTACTTTATGCATGTTTGTCACTATTTTATATATCTTGTACATCTTATTAAATGTAATATTATTGATCGATGGTAGCTAAACGAGCTTACAGGTTCTTCTAAAAGCTTCTTAATTAATCGCAATGGTACGTGATAAATAAATATAAGATAAAATAATTTCTATAAAAGATCCCTAATTAATGCATTTAAAATTTATTCATAATTTTTTTTTTCATTTTTATTTATCAAACCAATTGGCTTAGATTATTCTTGACAAATAAGGCAAAACATCAACAAACCGGCCGGCAAAATGTGAATATAACAAAATAGTAAAAGTTAATTCAAACCTAAGGAAAAAACAACATGGAAGCTCCTAGTATCTGAAACTAAATCATTAATTTTTTTGACACCAGACAGTTCAAATGTCATTCCATGTTGGATTTTTATGTTTTTTGGTCGCAACGAAGATGCTAGAAAACTTAACATACTACTATTTATTTAATTGACCCATAATGTTCGTCATATAATAGAAATATGTCAAACAAATATCCAACGTGTGCTATATATGATATAAGAAATGTGCTATACGTACATGTGTTATATAAATAGCACATATTTCATATAATAACACACGTTGAATACTTATTGGACGTATTTATAATTTAATGTGTGATCAGATTATTGTTTAATTGACTCCAATTTGACAATCTTTAACGTGACACCACTCAAAAAGTCTCAGTAAAATTAAACCACTAATCCAAAAAGTATATATTAGTGTCGATGTTAGTACATTCTCATTAATGTTTTAAATCCAACCACTACGACGTACAATCAATGTCTAATATATATTTCTCACAAAGGACACATAAAGAAAGTTATGTGCACATTCACACGCATGGGTGACCATTATAGCATTGAACAAGAATTAATAATAAATCTTTACTCCATCATTTTTTTTATGGATTTAATGTTCAAGTACTTACACAATAATCTAATCATTGTTGACATATCAGCCATGATTGTGTTTTTTCTCTCCCACAATCTAAAAAGTTATACAAACCGAAACATTTTGATTGGACGACAGTGTAAAATACCTTTACATACTGACAGTACATTAAAATTAAACTATTTTTTTATTTGTCCAATTTAAGAACGCACATTCTTTTTATTTTTTTTCATTTAGAAATTTTAGATGGTTGTTATTATTATTTTTTCAATTATACGTACCCTTAATTAATATAAAAGATGATATATTTAGTGAGTAATTGAAAATAGAGATAATGAGTGGTAAGGATAATATTATAAAATATACTTATATTTTTTTAAATGTTAGATATTATATATAAAATGCATCTTTAATCCGTGTACGTAATTAAAATTGGACAAATAAAAAAAATTATTGAAGAAGTAATTTTTTTCTATGCTCTAACCAATTAGATTATGTCGATCATATTGTCATGTCTAGAATGAGCATAGAAAGCAACTTTCTCTTGTAAGGCAACAAAGCATTATTAGCTCAAAAAGTAGACTCCTATTCATCTACCCTATAGACAAAAATAAGAAAAAAATAATTAATAATAAGAACAAGCATGCTTATTTTTGTTTTTTTGCTCTTTATTCCCACACTCTTCAAAGTGTAAAAATTAGAATATTACCATGCCAAATAGATAGTGCCAATGCTGACCTAAAAAACAAAACATTTGGAAATAGTCTTATGTGTGCCCTCCATTATATAGACAATGAAAATAAAAATTATAACATGCCTCCAAAAATAGGAACAAATGTGAACTCTACAAGTGTGAATTGAGAGCTGAAGGTTCATTTTTTTATGACTAGGGTAACCGTCAAGTACTCTCTCCATTAAAAAATAATAGACATTTTAGGAAGAAAAAAAAATTTCACAATAATAGTCGTTTTCAACTTTCAATGTCAATTTAACTTTTTCATACCTATTATATCCCTAATATCATTTCTCTTTCTTTCTTGAATATTACTCAAAGTGACCACTAGCCCTTTTTCATTCTCATTAATACTTTAGGTAGTTTAGTCATTTTAATATATCTTTTTAAAAAATTAAGAGTATTTATTGAATTTCTTAATCTGCGTGTAAAAATCTTAAATAACTAATATTTTGGAATGGAGGGAGTAATTGTTATTATTGTAGAGATTTTTATTTTTTAAGATAATTATTAATATGTGTCTAGTAACAAAATAATATTTGATAAAATTTAAAATATTGGGGTAAGATAATATTTTCTCTTTATATGAATACATTAATAAGTCAAGTGTGAACCGGTGACAAAATTCGAGCAATTAATGCAGAGATAAAGCAAATCCTCAGAGAGGCATATGAGGATTGCATGTTCCTCATATGATTAATTATACTCATAAAATGTGTTGATTTTATTGGTCTGAATAATCTCTTAACTCTTGGATAAATAAATATCTATTTCTCTAATTTAATATTCCCTCCATTATTTTATTTGTCAATTTTACATTTTAAATTTATTTTTTTATTTGTTCAGTTAGCAATTCTAGATAATATTTAATATGTTTTTTCGATTTTACCCTTAGTTAATTCTAGACATTGTTTTACCTCCTCAAAGAGACAAGAATCATCTAATGAAGAATCTTTTTCTTTTTTCTCATGACTTAAACCTTAGACCCTCGGTTAAAGTATCTTAAAGTAAGAAGCTAAAAACCACATTGACGAATCCAACATTGATATCAACTCCTCTCTTGGCTCTTGGGTCAGCAACTTCCTATCTCAATAATCAAATTCTCAAATCTATGACAATTGATAGGCCTAAGAAAGAATGACACAACATCCATCGAAATCACAGAGTCCGTTTGGTTTAGATTTTGGTAGAATTGTTTTGAAAATAATTGATGTAGAAAAAATTGTGTTTAAAATAATTGATGTAGAAAAAATTGATTTGTATTTGGAAAAGAAAGTTAAAAAGTGGAGTTGAGAGGATTGTTGTGAGATAGTAAAAGTAAAAGCTAATAGTTTTAGCTTCCATCAGAATCAATTATTTCCAAAGTGATTCACTTTTTCTAAAAGCAAAATACCAAAACAAACACAATTACTTTTTCCAAACTCAATTTTTTCTAACTGAACGGCATTTTGAGCCGCAACCAAACGAGCTGATAGTCTCTTTCATATATAACTCCCCTAAAGCCCATATTCCAAGAATGTTCAAGGCCCTCACAATAATGCTACATTTTTGTAATTATTGAAAAAAAAAAAGAAAAAAAATTAGATAGGAAACTTAACAAAAAAAAAAAAATTCCTCTTAGCTGCCATATAAATCCCTACGACACAAGCGATTAACCAACTTGGGTTGGTCAAGTGGTTAACTGACTTGGCCGCTTAAACAAAGATCGAGGGATCAATTCCCACCTTATATATGCAGCAACCTGTTTGCTAGCGGGGATTAGTCCTGAACCTATCGGGCTGAAAAATATCGCTCGTCCAGTTCCAAAAAAAAAAAAAAAGACAAGCAATTAGGATTGGTCCAATGGTGAGGGGTTTGGATAGTATACACAAGGAGCTAGATTTAAACCTCATTACAAGTAATGTAATTTTCGAAGTAAAAAAAAACATAAAAATCTCTAGTTAGACATGCACCACTCAAAAGCTTGTGTATATCTAGCTAAACTAAGACAAATAAAATTGGCTAAGAGTAGAGTGCAAGTGCAACTAATCACGCCATTGGTGTTTACACTTGTTATTCAAACACAAATAAAATATAGTGGCTGGTTCATCAGCTGATCGAGTCTGAAACTCTGTATATGCAGCTTTGTCATGATTGCATCTTGGGCATGGCACTGCAAGGACAGTCACAAATAGAAGAAGAAGAAGCAAGGATTGCATAGTTAGAACTACTAATCACTTAAAAATTGATGTCAAACAAAAGCTATTAATTCAAAATCCAAGAAAGGAAATGTTCTCAAACTCAAAACCCCCCAAAAGAACATCATAATATGAACAGCAAGGAATCAAGATAGTATGATTGATCAATTTGGTTCTGGTGAATCTACTTAAGATCAGGATAAATTCTTGCATTGAGACACATCATCCTCAACCAAATCATGGAAATTTGGCATAAAATAAGATTCCATATCAGCACAAAAACCAGCTAAACTTAGAAGAGGATGCAAAGAAATAACCTTGAAAAGCCTTAGGTGGCATCAATATACAGCTATAATACATTTCTGAATTCCTTTCCTTTTTTTACCCTATACCTGATACCTCTGTAACAATTTGACATAACTATAATGCGGTGTTACTAGTTCACACAAATGATTTTTTTTAAGACATATCAAAATCAAATCTCTATTGATTGTCTAAGTAAACAAGCTCACAAAGTAATAAAGAACAAATTAATGGGAGAATCACAATTTAAAATAACCCGGTTAACGTATTTAGTATATACATTTGAGTAACCAAAACAAAATTTCTTGCATGATCAAGGAACATCCACAAACACTCATCTTAAAGTTCCTTTTATATATAAATTTAAAAAATTAGCACAAATTAATTGTAAGTGTTTCTGAATCACGCATTAAATATACTCCCAAAGCAAGTACCCTGATCTGTGAATATGCCTAATGGAACATCTTAAATTATAATCCTCTCAAATAGTACATAATTTATGTGTGAAGAAGAACAAAAGAGAATATAATTTAGCAGAAAAAGAAAATGTACCCTCAGTAGTGGGAGCATTCTTCATGTCATCTTGGGATATAACAGGCTCTATCTCTTTCCTCACCAACATCTGCTTTCTCTTAATCTTAACCTGAAAATTTGAAAATGTTGTAAAAACCATAGCCATCCCATAAAAAAACAAATACTAGAAGGAAATTAAAGGAAAAAAAAAGGTTCTATCTTACCCTGTTCTCTAAGTAGCAAACATAAGGGCAAGTAGGACAATAAAATCTTGAAGGTCGACCCATATTAGGCAATTCATACTGCAGCATGTTCCCGCAAGTTGGACAAAATTCCATCTTTTATACAACAACTATGCTGAAACCACCACAATGCCCTGTTTCAAAACAGGAAAAAAATCTAAACTTGTTAATGCTATTTATTATCTATAAGCTAAAGTAAATGAAAGGATTAAACATATTAGTAAGGAAATAAATGTTATGATCTGATTTCATTTGTTATTGTGCCTTCAATGCAGTACTATGAATCAATCACCATAACTAAAATTTTCAAGTCTTAAAGAGCTAAAAAGTGTAGTAACATAATGAAACTAAGAGGAATAGAGAAAAAAAAAGGAGGAGAAAAAATCTTGATGAAGAAATTAACAACAAACCCGAGAAACCCCACAAAATTTGCTTGTTTCCAACTTCCAAGCCCTTACCGATGCTGCGAAGGAGAAAGAGAGAGAGAGAGATATTGAGAGAGAGGAGAAAGAAACGTGATGTGCCTCAAACTTGGATTTTTTTCTTAGTTTAGGGCTTTAAGCCCAAAATAAATGGGCCTAGAAAATTGGACTTAGCCCAACAAGAACTTTAAAGGCCCATTTACGGTTCGTTTCGTTTTCTAATCGGACAAGGAAAGGGACACACAGGGCACCGCATTCCAATTTCCCATCAGTGTCGTCAAAGCTAGCTTCGAAGGTGAATGAAATCATTTGGTTTCTCTTTTTTTTTTTTTTGGTTCTTCATTCATCAATTTCTCCAATTTTGAATCTGTTTTGATTGGTGAATCAAAAAAAAAAAAAAAGAATCTGTTTTGATTAATTAATTAGTTATTCCTCTTATGAATCTGATTGATTACTTTGATTTTCTTTGCAGGGTTCTTCAGATTGATTCATCTGGTGGGAGTTAGCTACTTCTACTGATATCAATATGGCTTACGAATTAACTGAGATCAAGAGTAAGCATTGCAATGCAAGGCATGCTCTATGTTATCGTTCACCTCTCTTTTTATTATATTATAATAATTTGGCCAAATTCTTGAGATTCACCTCTCAAATTTAACGACAAATTTTACGAATAGAATGAAATTGATATGAATTTCATTGAATTTTAGGAGAGGCGGGATAGTGTAATTTGCCTTAATAATTCTTTTGTGAATCACAACGGATAGGTCATTTTATTTGTTTGTTTTTTTTTATTTTCTTCTTTTCTTTGTGTTTTACTCTTGAATTTCTCTCTTGTTCTGTTTATTCTAACTAGTAATCTTTCACAACCATATAACTGGATGCAATTGCATTTGCTGGTCACTCATTTTACTTGTGCAATGCTGTCTTTAGTTAGGGTTTTTTTTTTTTTTTTTTAAATTTATGAAGTTACATAACATGCCATGTCTCGAATGCCATTGTATTTGTCATCTGACCATGAAAGTTTCGTGACAAAAATGCAGAGGCTGGCATAGGGCTTATTGGTTTCGGCCTCTTTTTCACATTTCTTGGCGTAGTTCTTTTCTTTGACCGGGGTTTGCTTGCTCTTGGAAATGTGAGAATTTCTATTAGAATCTAAATTTCTTTTACTTCTGTAGATTATAGATTGGTATTGGCCTAATTCTGTTGTCTGCATCTTGCATTCTGGAATCAGATTTTTTGGTTGGCAGGGGTAGCAATTTTGCTCGGTTGGCGTTCCACATTGACACTTTTTACTAACAGAGCAAACTATAAGGTAATACTGGCTGAGAATTTTTCACCCTATTAAAAATCATATTTTCTCTCTTTCATCTTTTCCCTTCATAGCGTTAGTGAATACTTACAACATTAGATCTTACTTCTTCTAAGGACAAATTTTCTGGTCCCTTGAATTGGAATCCCCTCTCTTGATCTGCTAAATTAGATTGATTACTTTGCAAATGACATAAGAAACAGGATATGTTACTTTGAAAACCACTTATGAGGAAAAGTTTAACAGATGATAGTTTGTCAAAGAAACATATATTGAATAGATACATTTTTCTATACGAAAAGAACCTTCAGCTCTTCTGTCTTCTTGTTTGTCTTTGAGAAATCCATGTATCTGTTTGATAACTGAAACCCTAGTAAAGTCACTGCACAAATATCAGTGGTGCATGATTCTCCCAATCATGCTTGTTTTGTAAAAATGCGTATCAGTGTTTTGCACATTAAGAAATAATTGTCACCATATTCAAAATCTAGATGAGAACTTTCCAGCACTCCAAGGATATTCATGTTCTGCTAATTGTGATTTATGAAATAACTTGAATTTATTAATGACGCAACCCTTGGAATTTCCATGTTTTCTGATGCCTTGCTGATTGAGAGGCTGTGACTACTACTATGTTCCGTAATTTGTTGATACTTAATATTAGACAAAGCGGGTTTTCTTTCCCAAATAACTTCTACTTGTCTGCTCGTCTGGTAGTGATTATTTACTTGTATTGATTTTCTTCAGAAACCAGTAAGCAATAATTCCTGTTAAAATCAGGATTAGTAACTTCTTCTTGAATGACTTAAAACTGGTGAATTAAAGAATTGCTTCTACTTTCTTCTAATGAATTATGATCTTTGACATATTTTGGCTCAAGAATTCTCGGTCGCACAGTTATTTGTTTCAGAGTTCCTCCATTCCTATGATGGACCTTTAGCCCTGACAGATGTTTTTATATAAAAGCCTAATGGAGGGGAGAGCCATTTGGGAATGCCTATATTTTGTATCTTTTAATCTTAGTTCTTATATTACTTCATCATATGTCATATTTAGGAATGGATAAGAACCACTCTATAATCTATATGGAGATAAATAGTATTGTTTTTCCATTTTTGCAGGGAACTGCATCATTTCTTCTAGGCCTCTTCTTCATTTTTGTGAGGTTTCCAATAGTTGGCATATTATTTGAAATATACGGTTGTTTTGTCCTCTTCAGGTTAGTTGATAACTTCCTTCTTGAACTCTATAACACTTCAATACTTATCATTTTACACTTACCATTGATGCTTTTGGATGCAGTGGTTTTTGGTCATCTGTCAAAGTGTTCCTCTACCATATCCCTGTTGTTGGATGGATTATACGGTTTATTTCTCGTAAGTTTTACTATTAAAATCCATTTCCAAGATTTCCTGAATTCATTTGATACATTATATTATAGATACATATATACATATATTTGCATATGCATACATACACGTACATAATTCACAGATTTACTATAGTTTCAAACTACTATTTAGTGAAACAAATGGGATGACATTGGTCCTATAAATATACCTATGTATATCAATTCACACTCTGTTTGATTTGATTTGGTTCAATGTGGAGAGAAAGTTTGGAACATAAATATTTTTTATCAATAAGGCATTGAAGTTCGAGTTATCCATCTCTTATTCAACATATAATGAATTTGCCAATTCTTTTATTGAAACTTCTCTCCATTGGATGGTTAATGTTCGACCCTCATGTTAATTGGAATTTTGATAGGCGTAGACTATTCTTTATTTCCTTAGCCCTTGAATTTCAAAATTAAATGTTTATAAGATTATTATCTGATCATTTATAGATATACTTGTGGTCCTGCTCTAACCCAGCTTATGTTGTTTCTTTTCAATTTCATGGAAAGTTTCCCTTTTCATTTTACTCAATAAATATGGTAGTTTGGTTATTCCTGAACAGTTAGTGCTGAAATGTTTGAGCATTATATTGAAATCTAGGCATTGGATCAATCTGTTCATATCAAAAAAATTTCCTTACCCTTAAAGTTCAAAGTTGCACATATTTTCTATCAAAATTCCTCTATATTCTATTTAAAAATAGAATTTAATTTTGATGCACTAATAATGTAAAGTGTTTTACACGGTTATCCAATGAATCCTTCACTTGTATTAAGTAGTGATGGTTGAGTCAACTATAGTAATTGATTAGGGAATGAATGTGTTAAACAAAAATTACACTGTTGGTGTGTAGAAACTAAATCCTTATATGTAAAATTAATAACATAAACTTGGAAGGAAATGCATTTGATCAAATTGAAATAATTAACTGATGATTATGCAGAGTTTAACAATAGTTATGACTATTAATTTTGCAGCTCCTTGATCGGTGTAAAAGGGAAATTTTGACTTATTGCTTTTTGGTATTTAGTGTGCGGCTCATGATGAGGTTCACTCTGCCTTTGTAATTTTACTCACGCTTGAACTCATTGTTGGTGCCTACAATGTCCCTTTCATCATGTTCTAAATGTAAACAAGAAAGAATAGGATCTGTTAATGTTGTTCCGTTCTGTACAAGAATGATTCATGATAGACATGTGAAAATGAACATTTAGGACTAACTTTTAACATTCTAAGTTAGTGTTTGTTTATTCTGACTTCGGTGGCAGAGTCATGGAGTCATTGACACTGGAGTCAGAGTCAATTGAGTCAGTATAGTCGGTTTTATGTTTGATAAAATATCCGGAAACATAGTCACAACAATGGGGGCACTACCAAAATTACCTAAAATATCCCTATCCTAACCTCCTTGAATCATGTTTCCATCCACACATCCATGGCAATGACTCAAGCAAGCAGCAAGAACACCCATATGGCTCCTTCCACCATTTCCAGCAGCCACCCTCAGAGCACCACAGCAGCACCATGACGTGCACCTTCTCCGACAGCAGTGGCAATGAAGCCGCCTCCATCTCGGCTCGGCCTTCCACCATGTCTCCTCGACCCCATCTTCATTCTCTTTCTCGATCTCAATCTCTCTCTCCCCCTCGATCTTGCAGCAGTTATGGATGAAAGAAGAGTGCCCCACTCACAGCTGGAAATGGAGGAAAGTGGAGTGCCCCAGTCCTCTCCTATCGAGTCCCCTTCATCGCTTCTGCTTCAATCGCTTCGGTTGAGGTTGACTGCGGCGGCGGGAAGGACAGATTTGCTCAACTGAGGTCGGAGGCGGCGGATCTACTACAGAGGCAAGAGAGGAGAGTGGCTGTGATTAGGATGAGATTTTTGGGGTTAGGGATGGTGAGTACAATAGTGGAAAATTGATAATGTATTATGGATAAAATGGAAATGAAAAGTCATTAAAATAGTAGAAACTTCCGTGACTCTTGTTATTTTGACTCTAGGTCACTCTGACTCTGACTATTTATTCGGGTGTCACTAAAAATAAACAACCAACAGAATATGACTCTGTGACTCTGAGTCTGAGGTCAGTAAAAATAAACGCATTCTAATTGCTTGTAATTTTGTATACTTTTGGTTTATGAAAAATGCACATAATCACTTATATTTGCTTTGAGAACTTCCAATGTTGGCAATGAAATGTAGATGGAATGAACCAACTTGGGGGTTTTTAGTGCCAAATATTCACATGAATGAAGCAAAATTCTTTTTCAGCAGGGCTATTTATCATAAACAATATTGTTGCAACAAGAACGTATTATCATGCTGTAAAAAAATGGCAAAATTACACATAATGAATATAGTAGATTATATATATCATAAACAATACTAAATGTGCGAGAGTGTGAGATAATAGATGAAAGTGTAATTTATTATTTATAATATATTTAATTTATGATTATTTAGTATGTGTAATATTGACAATTTTTTTTGTTGATAGCTTATTAGCAATTTTTTTTATTGTACTTAGAGTTTTCGTTCTTCATGTACCATACAAGGAGAAAAAGAAAACCAAAAGAATAATAAAAGCATTGTTAGACAAGTAGAATTACTATATTGTAGATCGATCTTGATGATGAAAGCAGTTTCATATATCAAGATTCGATAAATAATTAAGTATTGAGAAATATACAAAAGTGGTCAATATCAAATCGATTAGTTATGAAGTCTATTCAGAATGCAACGTATACTAAAGGTATATTCTAGTTTCTAATAGTATTAAATTAAATGGTGCCTTTATCTAGAGGAAAACTTTGATTAGTTAATTCCACGTATTCTTTAAAAATTGTGAGTGTAATTCAAATCATTGAGGAAATTAAGTGAGATCTAGATCTTATCCAATGACTTTTATAAAAAGTGTGCAATGTAAGTCTGTAATGTTGTACCTACTCTCATATAAATTCTTCTAAGCTAATTATTGGTACGTCTAGAACATATATATATATATTATATCAATAATGATTGTCGTACAACATAAATACGTTTAATCAGTACTCAACGTATGCTATACAAAATACGGAATGTGTGCTATACATACGAGTACTATACATATAAAACACATTCTGTATTATGTATAGCACAAATTGAATACTAGTTGGACGTATTTTTGTTGTACGACAAACATTATTATATCATAAAATCGTCAATATTGGTTCATCACAAGATGGGAAGTCCTAGTGATAGTTCAGAGGAAAATATTGAATGAAATTCTTCTCTAAAACTGTTGGATAGTTGAAAATAAAGAATATACATTTTTATTTTCACATTTACCTTTTACAAAATGAGTTTAATTAACCTATACTAACAAAAGTTTAGCTTAGGGAAATACCTCAGGCGAAGCTAGAACAAACCACTATATTCAGCAAGAATTTAGTGCAAAATTTATCGATCATCTACAAATAAAGAGAAAATTAACTCAAGATTCAAACACAAATCATAATTAGCATGTACAAAATGTCGAATCAAGTATACCAATTCTTATTCGCAGAAAATTGATGTGTATATTACAAGTTGATATTCAAAGTAGTTGGTATGGCTACTTTATTTAAGTAGTGGTGGCTAAGTCCAACCAAGTTGATTTCATATTCATAATGTTTCTGAGATTTAAAGTTTAAATTCAAATTAAAACCTAAATGTTAAAACCAACTACTCCCTGAATTTGCAGAGGAGACAGACAAACATTCAGAAGACATTAGTATTCAAGTCATTATGATTTTGATTCAAATAAACATTAGGTTATTAATTACTAGCTAGTAGGTAATTACAGTGGGATAAATTATTAAATTAACATAGTAAAATAAGAGGAAGAGGTAAACGATTGATTTTGATTTTTGACTGAAATTATTGGTGGAAGCAGAATAAAATATTTAATAATCATATAAAAAATTGGAAAATATGGCAATTGCTTGTAAGAGTCTTTTTGGTCAACACAGCTTGTGACAGATAAGACGCTAATGTCATCATCTCATAAAAAATTTAGAAAAATTGCTTGAAAACGAAATCGTTTGATTAAAGTAATGAGTTTAGTTTTAAATTTCAAATTTATTGGTGCTAATGTGTACTATTTAGGCTAATATGTACTATTTAGGCTAAAATAAATATAATTTCTGTTAGGTATAGGTTATTAAATTTATTTATAATTTTAAATTAATACGATTCCTTACACTTATCAAGTGATGTATATCCGTGAGGTCGGTTTAGATAATTTACTCGTAGGCTTTATAGGTGCCATATAATATATTAGTTGCCATGCAATATATTGGTATGCATGTATTATCAATATGACTTTATTATTATTTTCATAGATTTTAAAAATTTGAGCAACGTATTTTAGGACCGTGGTTTATTTATAATCACACTAATAATTACTCCAACATTTCATGATAAGTGTTTATATATATATATATATATACATATATATATATATATATATATACAATTTTTATATTATTATTTATTCGTTTAAAAATTATAGACAATATTATTAATTACTTTCTCTGCTTTATAATTGTCATCTATTAAAGATTTATTTTTTCATATTTAGTTGTCTATTCAGAAGTTCTAGTCTATAATTATTAATTTTGTTATTTATGCCCTTTGTATATATATTAATGAAAAAGGTAGAATATATATAATAAAATAATTAAGAAGAGAGCTATGTAAGGTTTTGATAAAATATACTTTAACTTCTCTAAAATTTCTACTATACGTGAAAATCTTATGTGATTCAATATTTTAAAGTCTATAACCTTCAATTTGTAGTATATGTAAAATAATAATGTAATTTCATAATTAAAAGCCTATAGTCTTTGTTTTCTAGTATTTCTAGAAAAATTAGAGAAACCGCACATTTTAAAGCCTATAGCCGTCAATTTGTAGTATATGTAAAAAATACAGTAATTTCATAATTTAAAGTCTATAGTCTTTATTTTCTAGTGTTTCTCGAAAAATTTGAGAAATCTCACATTTTAAAGCATATAGCCTTTAATTTCTAGTATATATAAAAAAATCATGTAATTTAAAGTCTATAGTCTTTGTCTTATAGTGTTTCTAGAAAAATTTGAGAAATCCACTTTTTAAAACCTATAGCCTTCAATTTGTAGTATACATAAAAAATCATGTAAATTCATATTTCAAAGCCTATAGTCTTTGTTTTCTAGTGTTTCTTGAGAAATTAGAGAAATCTTACATTTTAAAACCTATAGCCTTCAATTTGTGGTATATGTAAAAAAATACAGTAATTTCATAATTTAAAGTCAATAGTTTTTGTTTGATAGAGTTTCTAGAAAAGTTTGAGAAATCACACATATTAAAGCTTACAGTCTTCAATTTGTAGTATATGTAAAAAAATCATGTAATTTAAAGTCTATAGTCTTTGTTTTCGAGTGTTTTTAGAAAAATTTGAGAAATCTCACTTTTTAAAGCCTATAGCCTTGAATTTGTAGTATACATAAAAAAATCATGTAATTTCATAATTTAAAGTCTATAGTCTTTATTTTATAGTTTTTCTTGAGAAATTAGAGATATCTCACATTTTAAAACCTAAAGACTTCAATTTGTAGTATAAGTAAAAAAATCATGTAATTTCATAATTCAAAACCTATAGTCTTTATTTTCTAGTATTTCTAGAAAAATTAGAGGAATCTCACATTTTATAGCCTATAGCCTTGAATTTGTAGTATATGTAAAAAAATCATGTAATTTCATAATTTAAAGTCTATAGTCTTCATTTTCAAGTATTTCTAGAAAAATTAGAGAAATCTCACATTTTAAAGCCTATAGCCTTCAATTTGTGGTATATGTAAAAAAATCAAGTAATTTCATAATTTAAAATCTATAGTCTTTGTTTTATAGTGTTTCTTGAAAAATTTGAGAAATCTCACATTTTAAAGCTTATATATAGCCTTCAATTTGTAGTGCATCTAAAAAATCATGTAATTTCATAATTTAAAATCTATAGTATTTGTTTTATAGGATTTCTAGAAAAAATTGAGAAATAAAAATTTTTAAAACCTATAGCCTTCAATTTGAAGTATATGTAAAAAATCATGTAATTTCATAATTTAATGCCTATAGTCTTTATTTTCTAGTATTTCTAGAAAAATTAGAGAAATCTCACATTTTAAAGTCTATAGCTTCGATTTGTGATATATGTAAAAAAATATAGCAATTTCATAATTTAAAGTCTATAGTCTTTGTTTTATAGTGATTCTATAAAATTTTGAGAAATCTTACATTTTAAAGCCTATAACCTTCAATTTGTAGTATATGTAAAAAAATCATGTAATTTCATAATTTAAAGTCTATAGTCTTTGTTTTATAGGGTTTCTAGAAAAATTTAAGAAATCTCACATTTTAAAGCCTATAGCCTTCAATTTGTAGTATATGTAAAAAATCATGTAATTTAAAGTCTATAGTCTTTGTTTTCGAGTGCTTCTAGAAAAATTTGAGAAATATCAATTTTTAAAGTCTATAGCCTTCAATTTGTAGTATATGAAAAAATAATGTAATTTCATAATTTAAAATCTATAGTCTTTGTTTTATAGTGTTTCTTGAGAAATTAGAGATATCTCGTATTTTAAAGTCTATAGCCTTCAATTTGTAGTATATGTTAAAAAATCATGTAATTTCATAATTCAAAGCCTATAGTCTTTTGTTTTCTAGTGTTTCTAGAAAAATTATAGGAATATCACATTTTATAGCCTATAGCTTTCAATTTGTGGTATATATAAAAAAATCATGTAATTTCATACTTTAAAGTCTATAGTCTTTATTTTCAAGTATTTCTAGAAAAATTAGAGAAATATCACATTTTAAAGCCTATAGCCTTCAATTTGTGGTGTATATAAAAAAATCAAGTAATTTCATAATTTAAAGTCTATAGTCTTTGTTTTCTAGTATTTCTAGAAAAATTAGATAAATCTCACATTTTAAAGCGATAGCCTTCAATTTGTGGTATATGTAAAAAAATCAAGTAATTTCATAATTTAAAATCTATCGTCTTTGTTTTATAGTGTTTATTGAAAAATTTGAGAAATATCACATTTTAAAGCATATATATATATAGCCTTCAATTTGTAGTGTAACTAAAAAATCATGTAGTTTCATAATTTGAAGTCTATAGTCTTTGTTTTATAAGGTTTCTAGAAAATTTTGAGAAATCTAAAAGTTTAAAACCTATAGCTTTCAATTTGTAGTATATGTAAAAAAATAATGTAATTTCATAATCTAATGCCTATAGTCTTTGTTTTCTAGTATTTCTAGAAAAATTAGAGAAATCTCACATTTTAAAGCCAATAGCCTTCAATTTGTATCTTCGTAAAAAAATACATTAATTTCATAATTTATAGTCTATAGTCTTTGTTTTACATTGTTTCTATAGAATTTTAAGAAATCTCACATTTTAAAGCCTATAGCATTCAATTTGTAATATATGTAAATAATACAGTAATTTCATAATTTAAAGTCTATAGTCTTTGTTTTCTAGTGTTTCTAGAAAAACTTGAGAAATCTCAGATTTTAAAGCTTATAGCCTTCAATTTGTAGTATAGTTAAAAAAATCATGTAATTTAAAGTGTTATAGTCTTTGTTTTATAGTGTTTCTAGAAAAATTTTAGAAATATACTTTTCAAGCCTATAGCCTTCAATCTGTAGTATACGTAATAAAATCATGTAATTTTATATTTAAAAGCCTAGTCTTTTGTTTTCTAGTGTTTCTTGAGAAATTAGAGAAATCTTACATTTTAAAGGATATAGCCTTCAATTTGTGGTATATGTAAAAAAATACAGTAATTTCATAATTTAAAGTCTATAGTCTTTGTTTTCGAGTGTTTCTAGAAAAATTTGAGAAATCTCACATTTTAAAGCCTATAGCCTTCAATTTGTATTATATGTAAGAAAATCATGTAATTTCATAATTTAAACTCTATAGAGATATTTTCAAGTATTTCCAGAAAAAATAGAGAAATCTCACATTTTAAAGCCTATAGCCTTCAATTTGTGGTGTATGTAAAAATATCAAGTAAGTACATAATTTAAAGTCTATAGTCTTTGTTTTATAGGGTTTCTAGAAAAATTTGAGAAATCTCACATTTTAAAGCTTATAGCCTTCAATTTGTAGTATATGTAAAAAATACAGTAATTTCATAATTTAAAGTCTATAGTCTTTGTTTTCTAGTGTTTCTACAAAAATTTAGGAAATCTCAAATTTTAAAACCTATAGCCTTCAATTTGTAGTATAGGTAAAAAAATCATGTAATTTAAAGTGTATAGTCTTTGTTTTATAGTGTTTCTAGAAAAATTTTAGAAACTTCACTTTTTAAAGCCTATAGCCTTCAATCTTTATTATACGTAAAAAAATCATGTAATTTTATATTTCAAAGCCTATAGTCTTTATTTTCTAGTGCTTCTTAAGAAATTAGAGATATCTTACATTTTAAAACCTATAGCCTTCAATTTGTGGTATATGTAAAAATATACAGCAATTTCATAGTTTAAAGTCTATAGTATTTGTTTTGTAGTGTTTCTAGAAAAATTTAACAAATCTCACATTTTAAAGCCTATAGTCTTCAATTTGTAGTTTATGTAAAAAATACAGTAATTTCATAATTTAAAGTCTATAGTCTTTGTTTTCTAGTGTTTCTACAAAAATTTTGAGAAATCTCACATTTTAAAGCCATAGTCTTCAATTTGTAGTGTATGTAAAAAATTCATGTAATTTAAAGTCTCTAGTCTTTGTTTTTGAGTGTTTCTAGAAAAATTTGAGAAATCTCATATTTTAAAACCTATAGCCTTCAATTTGTATTATATGTAAGAAAATAATGTAATTTTATAATTTAAAGTCTATAGTCTTTATTTTCAAGTATTTCGAGAAAAATTAGAGAAATCTCATATTTTAAAGCCTATAGTCTTCAATTTGTGGTGTATGCAAAAATATAAAGTAATTTCATAATTTAAAGTCTATAGTCTTTGTTTTATAGGATTTCTAGAAAAATTTGAGAAATCTCACATTTTAAAGCCTATAGCCTTCAAGTATATATATAGAAAAATCATGTAATTTCATAATTTAAAGTCTATAGTCTTCATTTTCTAGTATTCCTAGAAAAATTAGATAAATCTCAGACTTTAAAGCCTATAACCTTCAAGTTGTGGTATATGTAAAAAAATCAAGTAATTTCACAATTTAAATTAAAGACAGTCTTTATTTTAAAGTATTTCTAGAAAAATTAGCTAAATCTCACATTTAAAGCCTATAGCCTTTAATTTGTGGTATACGTAAAAAATCAAGTAATTTCATAATTTAAAGTGTATAGTCTTTGTTTTATAAAGTTTCTAGAAAAATTTGACAAATCTCACATTTTTAAGCCTAGATAGCCTTCAATTCGTAGTGCATCTAAAAAAGACATGTATTTTCATAATTTAAAATTTATAGTCTTTATTTTATAGGGTTTCTAGAAAAATTTGAGAAATCTCACATTTTAAAGCCTATAGCCTTCAATTTGTAATATATGTAAAAAATACAGTAATTTCATAATTTAAAGTCTATAGTCTTTGTTTTCGAGTGTTTCTAGAAAAATTTGAGAAATCTCACATTTTAAAGCCTATAGCCTTCAATTTGTATTATATGTAAGAAAATCATGTAATTTCATAATTTAAAGTCTATAGTTTTTATTTTCAAGTATTTCTAGAAAAATTAGAGAAATCTCACATTTTAAAGCCTATAGCATTCAATTTATGGTGTGTGTAAAAATATCAAGTAATTTCATAATTTAAAGTCTATAATCTTTGATTAATAGGATTTGTAGAAAAATTTGAGAAATGTCACATTTTAAATCCTATAAGCCTTCAATTTGTAGTATATGTAAAAAAATCATGTAATTTCATAATTTAAAGCCTATAGTCTTCATTTTCTAGTATTTCTAGAAAAATTAGATAAATTTCACACTTTAAAGCCTATAGCCTTCAAATTGTGGTAAATGTAAAAAAATCAAGTAATTTCATAATTTAAAGCCTATAGTCTTTATTTTCCAGTATTTATAGATAAATTAGATAAATCTCACATTTAAAGCCTATAGTCTTTAATTTGTGGTATACTTAAAAAAATGAAGTAATTTCATAATTTAAAGTGTACAATCTTTGTTTTATAAAATTTCTAGAAAAATTTGAGAAATCTCACATTTTAAAACCTATATAGCCTTCGATTCGTAGTGTATCTAAAAAAATCATGTATTTTCATACGTTAAAGTTTATAGTCTTTATTTTATAGCGTTTCTAGAAAAAATTGAGAAATCTCACATTTTAAAGCCTATAGCCTTGAATTTGTAGTATATGTAAAAAATACAGTAATTTCATAATTTAAAGTCTATAGTCTTTGTTTTCTAGTGTTTCTACAAAAATTTGAGAAATCTCACATTTTAAAGCCTATAGCCTTCAATTTGAAGTATATGTAAAAAAATTATGTAATTTAAAGTGTATAGTCTTTGTTTTATAGTGTTTTTAGAAAAAATTTTAGGAACCTCACCTTTTAAAGCCTATAGCCTTCAATCTCTATTATACGTAAAAAAATCATGTAATTTTATATTTCAAAGCCTATAGTCTTTATTTTCTACTGTTTCTTAAGAAATTAGAGAGATCTTACATTTTAAAACCTATAGCCTTCAATTTGTGGTATATGTAAAAAAATTTAGTAATTTCATAATCTAAAGTCTATAGTATTTGTTTTGTAGTGTTTCTAGAAAAATTTGACAAATCTCACATTTTAAAGCCTATAGCCTTCAATTAGTAGTTTATGTAAAAAATACATTAATTTCATAATTTAAAGTAGTCTTTGTTTTCTAGTGTTTCTAAAATTTTTTGAGAAATCTCAGATTTTAAAGCCTATAGCCTTCAATTTGTAGTATATGTAAAAAATTCATGTAATTTAAAGTCTATAGTCTTTGTTTTCGAGTGTTTTTAGAAAAATTTGAGAAATATCACATTTTAAAGTCTATAGCCTTCAATTTGTATTATATGTAAGAAAATGATATAATTTCATAATTTAAAGTCTATAGTCTTTATTTTCAATTATTTCTAGAAAAATTAGAGAAATCTCACATTTTAAAGCCTATAGCCTTCAATTTGTAGTGTATGTAAAAATTTCAAGTAATTTCATAATTTAAAGTATATAGTCTTTGTTTTATAGGGTTTCTAGAAAAATTTGAGAAATCTCACATTTTAAAGCCTATAGCCTTCAATTTGTTGCATATGTAAAAAAATCAAATAATTTCATAATTTAAAGTCTATAGTCTTCATTTTCAAGTATTTCTAGAAAAATTAGATAAATCTTACACTTTAAAGCCTATAGCCTTCAAGTTGTGGTATATGTAAAAAAATCAAGTTATTTCACAATTTAAAGCCTATAGTCTTTATTTTCTAGTATTTCTAGAAAAATTAGATAAATCTCACATTTAAAGCCTATAGTCTTTAATTTGTGGTATACGTAAAAAAATCAAGTAATTTCATAATTTAAAGTGTATAGTCTTTGTTTTATAAAGTTTCTAGAAAAATTTGAGAAATCTCATATTTTAAAGCTTATAGATAGCCTTCAATTCGTAGTGTATCTAAAAAAGACATGTATTTTCATAATTTAAAGTTTATAGTCTTTATTTTATAGGGTTTCTAGAATAATTTGAGAAATCTCACATTTTAAAGCCTATAGCCTTCAATTTGTAGTATATGTAAAAAATAAAGTAGTTTCATAATTTAAAATCTATAGTCTTTGTTTTCTAGTGTTTCTAGAAAAATTTGAGAAATCTCATATTTTAAAGCCTATAGCCTTCAATTTGTAGTATATGTAAAAAACTCATGTAATTTAAAGTCTATAGTCTTTGTTTTCGAGTGTTTTTAGAAAAATTTGAGAAATCTCAATTTTTAAAGCCTATAGCCTTCAATTTTTAGTAAACATAAAAAAAATTATGTTTTATAATTTAAACTCTATATTGTTTATTTTATAGTGTTTCTTGAGAAATTAGAGATTTCTCACATTTTAAAAAGCCTATAGTTTTTTCAATTTGTAGTCTGTGTAAAAAAATAATGTAATTTCATAATTCAAAGTCTATAGTATTTGTTTTCTAGTATTTCTAGAAATATTAGAGAAATCTCACTTTTTAAAACCTATAGCCTTCAATTTGTAGTATACGTAAAAAAATCATGTAATTTTATATTTCAAAGCCTATAGTCTTTGTTTTCTAGTGTTTCTTGAGAAATTAGAGAAATCTTACATTTTAAAGCCTATAGCCTTCAATTTGTGGTATATGTAAAAAAATACAGTAATTTCATAATTTAAAATCTATAGTCTTTGTTTTGTAGTGTTTCTAGATAAATTTGAGAAATCTAACATTTTAAAGCCTATAGCCTTCAATTTGTAGTATATGTTAAAAATTCATGTAATTTAAAGTCTATAGTCTTTGTTTTCAAGTTTTTCTAGAAAAATTTGAGAAATCTTATTTTTAAAGCCTATAGTCTTCGATTTTTAGTATACATAAAAAAATTATGTAATTTCATAATTTAAACTCTATAGTCTTTATTTTATAGTGTTTCTTGATAAATTAGAGATATCTCATATTTTAAAGCCTATAGTTTTCAATTTGCAGTATATGTAAAAAAATAATGTAATTTCATAATTTAAAGCCTATAGTATATTGTTTTCAAGTATTTCTAGAAAAATTAGAGACATCTCACATTTTAAAGTCAATAGCCTTCAATTTGTAGTATATGTAAGAAAATCATGCAATTTCATAATTTAAAGTCTATAGTCTTTATTTTCAAGTATTTCTAGAAAAATTAGAGAAATCTCACATTTTAAAGCCTATAGCCTTCAATTTGTGGTGTATGTAAAAAATCAAATAATTTCATAATTTAAAGTCTATAGTCTTTGTTTTCTAGTATTTCTAGAAAAATTAGATAAATCTCACATTTTAAAGCGATAGGCTTCAATTTGTGGTATATGTAAAAAAAATCCAGTAATTTCATAATTTAAAATCTATCATCTTTGTTTTATAAGGTTTCTAGAAAAATTTGAGAAATCTCACATTTTAAAGCCTAGCCTTCAATTCGTAGTGTGTCTAAAAAAATCAAGTAATTTCATAATTTAAAATCTATAGTTTTTGTATTATATGGTTTCTAGAAAAAATTGAGAAATCTCACATTTTAAAGCCTATAGCCTTCAATTTGTAGTATATGTAAAAAAATCATGTAATTTCATAATTTAAAGTCTATAGTCTTCATTTTCTAGTATTTCTAGAAAAATTAGATAAATCTCACACTTTAAAGCCTATAGCCTTCAAGTTGTGTTATATGTAAAAAAATCAAGTAATTTCACAATTTAAAGCCTATAGTCTTTATTTTCTAATATTTCTAGAAAAATTAGATAAATCTCACATTTAAAGCCTATAGTCCTTAATTTGTGGTATACATAAAAAAATCAAGTAATTTCATAATTTAAAGTCTATAGTCTTTGTTTTCTAGTATTTCTAGAAAAATTAGATATATAAATCTCACATTTTAAAGCGATAGACTTCAATTTGTGGTATATGTAAAAAAAATCCAATAATTTCATAATTTAAAATCTATTGTCTTTTTTTTATAAAGTTTCTAAAATAATTTGAGAAATCTCACATTTTAAAGCCTATAGCCTTCAATTTGTAGTATATATAAAAAAATAATGTAATTTCATAATTTAAAGCCTATAGTCTTTATTTTCTAGTATTCCTAGAAAAATTAGATAAATGTCACACTTTAAAGCCTATATAGCCTTCAAGTTGTGATATATGTAAAATAATCAAGTAATTTCATAATTTAAAGCCTATAGTCTTTATTTTCTAGTATTTCTAGAAAAATTAGATAAATCTCACATTTGAAGTCTATAGCCATTAATTTTTGGTATATGTAAAAATATCAAGTAATTTTATAATTTAAAGTGCATAGTCTTTTTTTTATAAGCTAAGGTTTCTAGAAAAATTTGAAAAATCTCACATTTTAAAGTAGTAATATATATATATATATATATAGCTACTATTAAAAGAATTTTAACTACACCTAAACATTGCACTTGGCAAATAATGGCACCATTTTATGAAATCTCTCTTTCTTATTAGGTAGCATTAGATATATTAATTATTGTGGAGCAGGTGATTAGGGTTGAGACTAGATTAGAACAAATGGAAGAACCACAAATTTAGCTTCTCATCAACTTGCCATATGTAATCATGTGGTCCTTTCTCCTCTCAATAGTAGAAAACATCCATTAATTATACAATACTTATAACTATAATATATATTTTATATATAATTGTTTATTTGAGCATCATTATATTAATTATTGAAACTAGGCGATTATTTTGTATGACTTGTGGCTTCTGGGTCCAGAATTCTAAGTTTATTCTTCCTGATTTTGATCTCTAGCTAGCCATGTGTAATAATGTTCTTCTTATTAATTAATTTCTTGTAAACTTTGGAGATTTGAAGAAAATCATCAATGATTATAGAGAGTAATGTTTGTTTATGCAATTGTACTACTGTGCCATAAAAAAGTATAATATAAAGACTACTCTTCCTATTCAATTTGTCCTTTTCGTAATTAATTAATTAATTAATTAAACATTGCTAGAGTCAAGGACTAACATGCAAAAATGTGTTAGTGTATTTTCTTATTTACAGATTTGTCGGCGAAATATTTGATTTTAATATCATTTCTCTTTAAAAGTTTAAATATTCATTTTATGCTGTTCAAGAATATAATTATATTACCACAATAGATTGGTACTCCTCTATTATTAGTACCATAATTTCTGAAATTTCATTTATTTGTTCAATTTTTTTTGGTGACTATTTATTTGTTTGTCTATTTATTTGTTCAATTATGTAATTTTTTCACGTAAAATGTGAATACTTGAAAATAAAATAATAATAATAATAATAATCGAACTATATATTACTTATTTGGTATAAAAACTCTAAGAATGCCATGCCATAAATATAAATCATCTATCCCAAAATCTTAAACAATTTGATAAAGATACATATAAATGATTTATTTCTAATATATGAATAAACTATGTTTCACTATTTACCAAAAGAAAAGAAGAGAAATATTCTTTTCTTATGTTTCTTTGTTTCTTATAGCAACTTCACAATAAAAAAAGAGTGAACTTCCTTTATTTTTGTCTTATAGAATTGGAAGGTTCACCAATCGTATCAATATTAATTTATTTATTATTTCAAACATAGTTTTGAAATCCGAACAAACATTATTGGCTCTAGAAAAAGCCAGCACCATATAACATATGTACACATATCAATGGTTGCATGTTGTGAGAGAGAGTTATATTTTATATCACTAATTTTATTTAATTAAGTCATTGATAGTGAAAGAATAATATATATATATATATATAAGGGATAAAATATAAAATATTTATTGGTCGTTTAATAAGAAAGAAATAGGCAGATAGAAAATGTAGGAATAGTAAAAATACAACGCATGAAGAAAGAGAACATGTTTACTCACTTACGGCACCAAATTGAAAATTCATGTCCTAATAATAACGGATATAGTAGATATGGATACTTGTTTTATGTTTTGCATTCATGTTGGAAATTTTTTATCTATTTTTAATTAATTAATTTGTTAGAATAAGTGGATTGAAAATAATCAACTTCGTACTGTATGTACTATTTCCATGAATAATTCTTTCATATTAAAAATATAGTCTAATGACAAGTTATATGAAAGCGAATTAAAACTTCAGAATTGTTGTTCCATCCTTTGAAGTACCTACAAGTCAAGGGAGAATTAATCGTTATGATCGACAATAGATATCTCGATCATAAATAAAAAAAATCATGTGTTGTAGTGATTGATGTTGAGAAAATTTTGTTGTTAACTATTATTGGTTCATGATATTTCGTATAAGAATAGAAGAAATACTCTAGTCATTTAGAAATACCCTAATTTTAAAATTTGTATGCTTTGAAATTTTGGTTGTTCGTATTATTAGTTTTGGAAAACAAAAGGGCTTATGTATGTGCAATGGAAACTTCTAGCTAGTTAGCACTGAGCTGTTATTTGATTCTTCAATTTTTCTTTTTTTAATTTAAATATTGAATTTATAAAGACTAATGAGTCATGAGAGTAACTACATAACTAAGCATTTCAAAAGTGAGAGAATAATGAAAACCGTAATTTTAATTAGGAGGATCCTTATCATCAGTACTTATTTATTTATTTATTTATTTTCTTTATCCATAAGATGAGTGCCAAGTGCCAACACATACATAGAAATTTGATATCATTTTTGCTGCGTTGAAATATAGACATCACAACGAACTTCGGCATTCAATTCAAGAATGCACGATAAAAATTATATAATATAATAATTATATTTATTGTTAAATTATATTAATGAATAAATTTATATTACAATTATATGATTATTATATAAGTATATTGTACAATTCTTATTGTACACATAATATTAATATTAATTCAAATAGGAACGGAAATAAGAACATAATATTTATAATAACGCTATTTTAATATCCATTATTTTTAAATATTCAAATATTTACTTATAAAATATATGAGTTCTATCATTTTTATTGATTTTTTCTTTCAACTCATTTTCTCTCCATATTTTTTACACTTAATTAATTAAGTGTTTACATCCATTATTTTTGTTATCAAAACATCATTTCCCAATTACTGACTTCATTATTTTGAATTAATTAGAAATTCATCATTACGATAAAATAAATAAAATTTAGGGTCACATCATTTTATTATTATTATTTTACTTTTCTCCTTTTGTCTTTTCAACATTTCCCGTACAATATTGATAATCAGATCACTTGAAATTAATAACACCAACAAAGAAAAAATCAACTATATATATAGAGTGAGAGAGAATTACGGTGACTATCATTATCAACCAGTCTGGCATAATGCAATATTATTCATATAAATGATGATGTTAATAGTTATCTTCGGATTATTATTATTATTATTACCAAATTAATAGTATGAAATAATGAGTATGCAATCAAATTCAACGCTTATGTAACTAAAATATACTAACATAACGGAAAGCACTTTTCTTGCTTCTTTCTCAAGAAACGATATGAAGCAAGGAATGTTATTCTTTCTTTAACTATTAACACCAATATCGATGCATCTACAAATCATTCATTCCTAAGCATTGTCTGATATATCGGAATTAATCTCGAACTCTTAAATCTTAATTAACATAATAATAATTGACTCTGTTTAGTTTAATCTTGGCTAATTTCTTCGTTACAGCTATATATATGACGACAAACCGTGTATATGTTCTTATTCTATATATCAATCATCTACTACATAAAAATTGAACAATTTTTATCTAATAAATATTTTAAATTTTAAATATTCATTTCTTGCATAATAAAAAGTGATTAATAAGACATATAATAAGACATCATGATTCATTAATCTTACGTCCTATAATTTGTTATTTTAAAATGAAGTCTCTTATATATATATATAGAGAGAGAGAAATCGTACACATTTTTAATATTCTTTTTCCAAAACTCACTACCAATATATAAACACTATTAAACATAGGGTTTTTATGTGTTTGCAAATGTAAATCAAAGCAGCGTAGGTTTATTTTTATCAAATTTAATCTCAGAAGTTAAAGTTAATATACAATAATTAATTAAGAAATTGAATGTCAACTTTGTTTGCATCACTGACGTAGATCTAAACAGGAACATAATAACGAACCATATGCTCAGTGCATAGAGTAATATCTTATATATATATATATGGTGAAATATTAATCAAGTTGTTCTTTAATTTATTCAGTGAAATAATGAACAAGTAATTAATTCAACCTTACATTACATATCTTATAACGAGAGTTACACCATACAAAAAATAAAATAAACAAAAGTACGAGTGACAATCACTGAAGAAAAAAATTAGAAATTGAATTGTTCTTGTGCATCCTTGATAGACAATAATAAAGGTAATTTGAATTTGATTTTTATATAATTTTAAGCTGTTGGTTGTTATATATATATATATATATTAAAACAATTGTTTATCATGCATTTTGACACTTTCTATTCTCTAAATTTAACAGAATTAATTAAATCCAAGTCAAATATAAATAGTTTCCCTTAATTATTATTATATACTAGGGCTTAATTAGTTCTAATGCTTCTATTCATCAACCATATGCTGGAAATTTGAGATTATAACGGTCCACTATACGCATGTTACTTTGGAATATTAATCAATCAATACTGAATATAAAGATGAAACACAATGATTGACTTTGTAATAGTAATTATATATTGCCATAAAATTTCTGGAATTATTAAGATGGAATTTAATAAAAGTCATATATATTAATTACTTTTTGTGTTGTGATTTGCAAGTTCTATTTTATTAAAAATGGCAACAATGTGTACGACAAAATAAGATCTTATATTATATATTATAAAATACGAGTTTCATGATAAATTTTAAAGTTGTTTACATTTATTCTAGATCATATATGCTTGAAGGATCTCATAAGTCATTTAGAGCAACCATTATCGCATCCTTAATTATCTGCTAAAATGCTCTTAATTAAATTATATAGTGCAATATGTATCAATCACCTATAAGACATTATTAAATTTAGCCTCTATACATAAAATCATTTAGTATGAACCAATTACTCAAATATGCTTCGGTCTTTCTAATCTCTAACATATCTAGCTATAGCATTTGAAACCCTTAATCTATTATTAGTATTACTTCCTGGATGATATATATGTGATTCAAGCTTCTGTTTCTCATCAATGTGCACTTATTACACTCTAGAGTGGATTATTTAAGATATCTATCTAATATATCAATTATAGACATAATCATTTATATTTGAAGGTAGAAAAGCATACATATTAAACAAAAATTCAGAAATTTTAGCATAACACTGTTTATTCTAAGTGATTATATGTTGACTACATTTTACATAATATATATTATGATTATATATATATAACATAAAATAATATATTCTGACCAACTTTTTTTAGGTAATTAAAGTTTCTATAATTGAAAATAGTAACTAAACTTCTCAAAAGGTAAAATTCATAAATGAAGATTTTACTTTTGATTGAGACATTGTCCATATATATCATCAATAATCAAATCTCTGACTAAATTGTTAAGGAATTCTACTAATTAATTTTGCTTTGCCTCAAACTTTCTATTTCCATATCTATTAAGACTTTTCAAGGATGGATTAATAGTGCTCCATATATATATCAATACCTAAACCTAAGAATTCTTAACATAATAGGTAGTTGGAGTGGCCCTCTCTATATGACTTTAATTTACAACATAATTAATTAACTCCTATAAATGACAAACACACAATTAAATACTATGATTTAACCTCAATGGTAACTATATATATAATGAGTAATCTTTGTTGCACAACACAAATATAATAAACTAATATCTAACCTATGTTATGTATTATATATAATGTATGTCATACGTAATATTTCTTACGTATAACACATATTACATATGTTAAATATTAATTGAATGTATTTCTATTGTACGATATTTACGTGAAATTCTTGTACATTGTAAGCATACAAAAGGTTACAGCTACACATGTCTGACACAATATAATAGTACCCTTATCTTCTCTCAGTTTCTAGCTTTTCTGACCCCACCAACCAATTAACAACAAGCAGTACAATATAGAACTAAGAAAAAAATCAAATGTGATCAAAAGAGAGAGTTTAATTTGCATGACATACACAACAAGTTACATACCAATTTGATGGCAATGACTGGACCAGCATCTGAATAATTCAGAGACGTTATGGTACACGGCATTGACCTTGGCTTAACCAAACATTTTGAAATAATGAATAAATTGAGATAAAGAAAAAAATTAAAATAAAAAGTGGATCATAAAAATAAAGACGCCAACGGGGTCCTTAATTAGGACTTGTTAACATACAAACACTGGAGCACATGGAAGCATATGCAATATTTAATATTTAAACTTGCTTAAAGTTATGCTGAATTTAAGGGCAATATAAAAAAACCTAAAAGTTTCATACACACATTGCAAATGCAATTCTTTTTTGTATTTCTTTTCTTTTCCCCATAGTCAATTTGGTTGTAAAACTGTAATTGTTTTCAGAGAAAAAAAAAAGACACAGGTTCACCCAAGAATAATTTACACATGTTGAATCAAGAGTGTTCAATAAAACATGTTATATATATATATATATATATATATATATATATATATATATATATATGGGACATATCAAGTAAGAGGGGTGAGAGCGAGAAGAATAAACTTGGATCATTGGATCTTATTTGAATGGTCAAGATTAGAACATAGAATTATGTGATTTTTTTTAATCTTAGTCATTCAAGTAAGATCCAAAGGTCTAATTTTATTCCTCTCCCTCTCACCCCTCTCACTTGATACATCCCCTATATATATATATATATATATATATATAAATAACATTTTTCATAAACATAGGAAATCCTCATTGTGACAAAAATTTCAAGAGAGCACATGAAATGCACTATTGCCCTGAATTTCAACTACAAAATTGTCTTAAAGTAAATTATAATTAATTATGAAAATTTTTGTCATTTTCAGTTCTCATTAGAATATTTCCATTGTGGAGCACGTTTCATTTCAGAATAGTCCTATTCCGTGTTGAGTTAATAACCAAGGCGACACTCAATTATTATGAGCTATGCTCTAAAAAAATTGTCATTAATTAATTACTATAAGTTAGAGGCTTAAAAGCATTTCATTTTTCCTGAAATTTTCTTCATTTGGGAATGGTTATTGTATTTTCTTTGTTCTTTTTCAAATTCTCAGCTTTTTCCTACTAGAGTGAGTTTGTGTTAGTCGATTTGCCTGCAAAAGCTGCAATGTGCTATTGATGCTGGTGTAAGTGGTGTTCACTACTTTAACACATGCCATTCTCATAATTATTAATAATAATAGTAAATATCATGAAAAACTTTATCCAAAGAAAGCCAAAGAAATTGAAAAGAAAAAGTAGTGAGTCAATTGATGAAGGAGAGATGATTAGATGAATTTGCACTCTTCTCATTATTTTCTAAGACTTTGATTACATCAAAGTAGCTCACATTATGAAAATTATTCCATGTTTAGAGTATCAGACAAATGAAATAGATGAATAATACTGACTAATCTTGATTTTAGTTTCATACTATTATTTGCATGGTAGCCCCCACAAATTATATAGAAATACTTTAGCAAAATAGAGTAAAGAAAATTTATGCTTCTTTAACATGCAATTAATGACTAGAACAGTTTTAAAATCATGACACATCACACCAAAAAAAAATGTTTATCGTACAACAACAATACGTTCAACTAGTATCAAACGTGTGCTATATATAAGACGTAATATGTGTTATACGTACGTGTACTATACATATAGCACATATTATGTTTTATATATAGCACACGGATCCTTAGTTGGACGTATTTCTATTGTACAACAAACATTATGCATTTTACAAATATGACCCATACATCAATCAATAATGGATAAAATATTCATTAATATTGAGGCCAAAAATTTTTCATACAAATAACATTATTCAAAATTGAAACATTAGAAAATAAGCAGAAAAGGGAAAAGCGAAAATATATATTTTTTATTCATTTTTTGTCTAAGTTAATTTCTTTAGTCAAGAGAGGCATGCTAACTCATCATGAGAGCAGTTAGGAGTAGAAGATATGATAAAAGAAAGTAGCAATGTTTCCCAACATTTTGTTCAATGTATTATAGCACAGAGAAGAGATGCTTATTTATATTTAAATGAGTAGTTGGAATAAATGGAACCATTTGGAGAAAAAATAATGAAAGAAACATTAACATGCAGTGCATAAAAAAGTCACTAAGGCCAGCTGGGGAAGCTTCATTGAAAGCATTAAAAACTAATATGAAACCAAATGGATATTTTGAATTGGTCTTTCCCATGACAGCTACATTTGATCTTCCATCAATCCCTCACTATAAGTACTAAGCATTATGGGAAGCTTTTCTACCAACACACCACAATCTCTTCCTCTCTTAACTTCACTTCATCTAACTATTTCATATTCAAGGAATAACATTGAGAGGAACTGATCATAAGCATTACTGGCTGGAGCTTTTGAATTCTACTTATGACAGCAGGTTCTAATGACCCCAGAAGGGGTCATACTTTGCCACAAATGGCCATTGCATTGGCCATTGTTTTGATTTCCTTTAATGTGGGATCAGTGGCTGGTGATGGCTATGAGTACAAGTCACCACCGCCGCCAGTAGAGCCTTATTTGTACAAGTCTCCACCACCACCACCACCAAAGGAGTCATATGAATACAAGTCACCACCTCCTCCACCACCCAAGGAGTCTTATGTATACAAGTCTCCACACCTCCACCACCACATGAGCCTTACGTGTACAAGTCACCACCTCCTCCACCACCCAAGGAGTCTTACGAGTACAAGTCACCACCTCCACCACCAAAGGAGTCTTATGAATACAAGTCACCACCTCCTCCACCACCAAAGGAGTCTTACGTGTACAAGTCTCCACCACCACCACCAAAGGAGCCATACGTGTACAAGTCACCACCTCCTCCACCAAAGGAGCCTTATGTATACAAGTCTCCACCACCACCACCAAAGGAGCCTTACGTGTACAAGTCACCACCTCCTCCACCAAAGGAGCCTTATGTATACAAGTCTCCACCACCACCACCAAAGGAGCCTTACGTGTACAAGTCACCACCACCACCACCAAAGGAGCCATACGTGTACAAGTCACCACCTCCTCCACCAAAGGAGCCTTATGTCTACAAGTCTCCACCACCACCACCAAAGGAGCCTTACGTGTACAAGTCACCACCTCCTCCACCAAAGGAGCCTTACGTGTACAAGTCACCACCACCACCACCAAAGGAGCCTTACGTGTACAAGTCACCACCTCCTCCACCAAAGGAGCCTTACGTATACAAGTCTCCACCACCACCACCAAAGGAGCCATACGTGTACAAGTCACCACTCCTCCACCAAAGGAGCCTTACGTGTACAAGTCACCACCACACCACCAAAGGAGCCTTACGTGTACAAGTCACCACCTCCTCCACCAAAGGAGCCTTATGTATACAAGTCTCCACCACCACCACCAAAGGAGCCTTATGTCTACAAGTCTCCACCACCACCACCAAAGGAGCCTTACGTCTACAAGTCACCACCTCCTCCACCAAAGGAACCTTACGTGTACAAGTCTCCTCCACCACCACCAAAGGAGCCTTACGTATACAAGTCACCACCACCACCAAAGGAGCCTTACGTGTACAAGTCACCACCTCCTCCATCTCCCGAACCCCACTATCCACCATACTACTACAAATCTCCACCTCCACCTTCACCTAAACCCTATTACCCACCATACTACTACAAATCTCCACCTCCCCCATCTCCTAAACCTTATTACCCACCTTACTACTACAAATCTCCACCTCCCCCATCTCCTAAGCCCTATTATCCACCATACCACTACAGCTCTCCTCCACCACCTCATGTGTATCCTCCTCACCCCTATCACCACTCATTGGTCGTGAAGGTTGTGGGTAAAGTCTACTGCTACAGGTGCTATGACTGGGCATACCCCAAGAAATCACATGACAAGAAACACCTCAAGGGTACGTTATTTCCAATCATTTCTTTATTCTTCTGTTTTGTTTTGTTTATACATGGACATATCACTTAGCTTCTAGTTTTAAGTAATATTTAACTGCAACATTTTTTTTCCATTGCTTTTAAAGATTAAAAACACCCTTTAGTTGTTACATGGCATAATCTCCTTGGTCAAACTCATGCATTTCCATGTTTCTAGCTATCAATATGTACACCTAGAATATGAACCCCACTTGATATAATATTATTACAACATTAATGATTCAAACTTCTTAGAATTTAGTTGATCTCTGTCAACTAAAGTCAAATAGATGTTTATGTTTATCATATACACATAATTAGGTTACCTAAAGTACCCTTTTCAATAAAGGAGTATCAATATTCAGTAAGGGAGTTCATTGTCATTTCAAACTTAGAAGTGTAAATTATTACTAAAAGATCGGCTCTGCATATAATAATCAACAGAGACAACAATAAAAATAGTTTAACATACTGGTTTTTTAAAAGCAATGATGTTTAATATAAGATCAGGATATTTCAGCATTAAATTCAAATATGGTTTAATTACTACCAATTTCTACTATAACACGTTTGTTTGGTTTGATAAGTAATTTACTTATGGCTTTATAGATATGTATGATTCATATAATTTATATTAAATTAACTATTGAATTATGAAATAGGTGCTGTTGTGGAAGTGACATGTGAAGTAGGAGGTAAGACAATCAAGGCCTATGGAACAACTAAGATCAATGGAAAATACAGCATTACCATTGAGGACTTTGATTATGTCAAATATGGAGCTGCAGTTTGCAAGGCTAGGCTTCATGCTCCTCCTAAGGACTCACCCTGCAACATACCAACCAAGTGGAATGAGGACACTTACTTGAAGGTGAAATCCAAGGACAAATATGAAGTTGTGCTCAAGGCTGACTCATTTGCTTATGCGCCAAAGAAGCCATATGGTGAATGTGAAAAGCCCAAGCCTAAGCCACCTACACCATACTATTACAAATCTCCACCACCACCAACACCAACTTATGTCTACAAATCCCCGCCACCACCAACACCAACTTATGTATACAAGTCCCCACCACCACAACACCAACTTACGTCTACAAGTCTCCACCACCTCCTTCTCCTGAACCCCACTATCCACCATATTACTACAAGAGTCCCCCACCACCAACACCAACTTATGTATACAAGTCTCCACCACCACCAACACCAACTTATGTCTACAAATCCCCCCCACCACCAACACCAACTTATGTATACAAGTCTCCACCACCACCAACACCAACTTACGTCTACAAATCTCCACCACCTCCATCCCCTGAACCCCACTATCCACCATACTACTACAAGAGTCCCCCACCACCAACACCAACTTATGTCTACAAATCCCCCCCACCACCAACACCAACTTACGTCTACAAGTCTCCACCACCTCCATCTCCTGAACCCCACTATCCACCATACTACTACAAGAGTCCCCACCACCAACACCAACTTATGTATACAAGTCTCCGCCACCACCAACACCAACTTACGTCTACAAGTCTCCACCACCTCCATCTCCTGAACCCCACTATCCACCATACTACTACAAGAGTCCCCACCACCACCACCAAAGGAGTCTTACGTGTACAAGTCACCACCTCCTCCATCTCCTGAACCCCACTATCCACCATACTACTATAAGAGTCCCCCACCACCACCACCAAAGGAGTCTTACGTATACAAGTCACCACCTCCACCACCAAAGGAATCTTACGTTTACAAGTCACCACCTCCTCCACCACCAAAGGAATCTTACGTATACAAGTCTCCACCACCGCCACCACCAAAGGAATCCTACGTGTACAAGTCACCACCTCCTCCATCTCCTGAACCCCATTATCCACCATACTACTACAAGAGTCCACCACCACACCACCAAAGGAGTCTTACGTATACAAGTCACCACCTCCTCCACACCAAAGGAATCTTACGTGTACAAGTCTCCTCCACCACCACCACCAAAGGAATCCTACGTGTACAAGTCACCACCTCCTCCTCCATCTCCTGAACCCCATTATCCACCATACTACTACAAGAGTCCCCCACCACCACCACCAAAGGAGTCTTATGTGTACAAGTCACCACCTCCACCACCACCAAAGGAGTCCTACGTGTACAAGTCACCACCTCCTCCACCACCAAAGGAGTCTTACGTATACAAGTCACCACCACCTCCACCACCACATGAGCCATATGTGTACAAATCACCACCTCCTCCTCCACCGAAGGAGTCCTATGTGTACAAGTCACCACCACCTCCACCACCGAAGGAGTCCTACGTGTACAAATCACCACCACCTCCACCACCAAAGGAATCCTACGTGTACAAGTCACCACCTCCACCACCACCAAAGGAATCTTACGTGTACAAGTCACCCCCACCCCCACCACCAAAGGAGTCTTATGTGTACAAGTCTCCACCTCCCCCATCTCCCGAACCCCATTACCCACCTTACTACTACACTTCGCCACCTCCCCCATATGTTTACAGTTCTCCTCCTCCACCACCAGCTTACATCTATGCCTCCCCACCACCACCTCACTATTAAGTTTGGAATGCAAAAGCACCAATTGTGGTAAGTCATGAAATTCAATAGCCTTGGAACAAATAAATATCTAATCGATTTTACTTGTATAATATTGGAATATTGAAGGTTTTTTTAAAAAAAATTTCAGGCCGTAGTATTCATAGAGGAATAAAGTCTTCCATTTGGAGCAAGGTCAAACATTCATATCCTAGTTCTTTGAATAAGAGTTTGAAAGTACCATCTCTAAGCTACAGAGTTCATGATTCGGATGAGGCTGCTGCTTTTTCTTGGATAGCAATCTTTCATGTCCTGTGCCTAATAAGTTCAACCAAGCCCAGCATGGAGGATCTGAAACACAAATGCCACGTGATAGTGATGAAAAGTGCAGTCTGCTTCTTTAGAGATGCCATTCATTTGTTTATGCATAGATTAATTCGTTTGTGTATGTTCATCTCCAACTATTGTGAAATTTTTTAAATTATTCCTTCTTGTGTTGTTTGCAATAAGAATATTACAAGTGGATATTAATTTGCATCTTCTGCTCTAATTCAGTGCAATTTCTCCACAAAGCATACAAGCCTTCCTAATTAGTTTCAGGTAATAAGTGCATCCTACCAATCAACCACCGAAAGTTGAATCCTCTCTTTCCATATCACATTCTTAATAGAGCCATAAGATGCACAACTCTCACTTTAATCAAGTAATAACCGGATTGTATGAATTGCTTTATGTCCTATGTTAAAAGGAACGGACAAATAAAGTCTTGTACTACTTCAAATGATATCTACAAGGCTGTCTCCTCTATCTAATTGATTAGCTCAAGGCACAATCGCAAGCATAACAGGATATCATAATATAATGAATTAATGATAAGACATGCTTCTGTAATTAAAGCATAATAAACTTTATTTAGTGTAAAAAACTACTATGTATGTGACTGTGAAGTCAACTAAACTAAGATATTATGTATGTGACTGAAGACAACTAAACTAAGTTATACCCATCCACTTCATGCGTTCCATGTCCATTACAATCATATTAACATAATGTTGCTATAGGATATAAATTTAGATACATCAATATGCTATTCCTTATATTAATGAATATTATATTCTATTAAAAAAATTTGACTAATTACACTAATTTTCCTTGAGGTTTTCTGAAATTTAACCCTATTCCTCTCAATGTGTCCAGCACACAGTGACCTCAAATGTGCTAAGAAAAGAGACACTCTTAACTTAATTTCTCCAAATTACCCTCAATTTGTTACTCAAGGGGAAGGTTGTGGCATCAGCACAATGCACAGCAGCAGATGCCGTGACAACTACTCGACGTTAGATTTGTGCACCATGGTGGTGCCTTGCAGGGGTGGAGGTGAGGCGGTTGAAGGGAAATGTGATGGCATGGTCATGGTGGAGATTGTGCATGATGACAGACAAGACAGAGAGGAACTGGTGGTGACTTGCAGGCTAAAGTTGGTGGTTGAAGTGACTGAGTTGTGTTGGCTCACACCAAGCCACAGCATTCCTCCCCTTTAAATCTTTCTTTTCTCAATTTATCTTGGTTTGTAAAAATTTGGTTTTTGTTTGGGTCTGATTATTAACATGACATGTGTATTTACATAGGCAAAATGTTCAATGACAGAATTTCATGGCCAGGGAAAAAAACCTATGCCCATGAGCTCAATGTTCTGAGGGAATATCTTAGGTTCACCTAAAAAATAACACAAAAAGGGAAAATTACTATTGCCACTCCCACTAACTCAAATCTAGTTAAACTTTTTCTACAATGCCCTTTTATTTTATATTGTAATTAAAGCAATAGTCTATTATTAGTATAACTTTGATAAACCTCAAATATGATTTAACTTTTTACAATATCTTTTTCAATATATGTTACTGTTTTTTTATATTGTGAAAATTTTAAATTTTTTCTCATTTTCAACAATACATTTCAGGTCTAATTTCTCATGTAAAAAAAAAAATTATGTTTGAATTGATAACTCCATGTGATTGTATTTTTCAGAAAATTAAAAAAATTAATCATTATATTCATTCTATAAGTAACCAACACTTATTGAGTTGATGAAGAAAAGTTAAATGTTTTCATAACAACATCAATCATTACAAAATAGAAGTTAAGAGCCAATAAATTCAACTTTTTTTTTCACATTTAGCATAAAAAATTATATTCTTTAAGCTAATTGAGTATTGATGGTAAGAAAATCAGCCAGCTTATTCTTTACCCTTTTTTTATTTTATCATTTAGTTTTCATGAATTCATCTTTATCTATCTATACTATGCATATGGAGTGAGTAAATATTCTTTTTAAAAAATAAAAAACAAAAACCATGAAAAGTAGACCAAAATAAACATGTTTAATAAAAAATAAAAATAGGCAAAAAACTTACTAAGCTTCTTGGTGTTCATGTCTTCATTTTTTTTTTACTTTTTGATGTCCTATATAAGAGTAATATAATTTGGAATTCTCATTTTTTAGCCGTGAAAATTGAATTATTTATTGAACTGATAAAAATGAATAAAAATTATACATTAAAAATATTTTAAAAAGTTAATATAACATTGAGGTTTATCTAAATCAGGTTGACAATAGATTATTACTTTAATTACACAATAAAATAAAATAACACGATAGACAAACTAAGCAAAATTTAAGTAGGATGAGTGGCATTAGTAATTTAAGGAGTGAAAATATCCACTTAAAAATAAATATAAATTCTAAGTGTAGTTCAGCAATTTTCAGGAGTAAAATAAGTGCAAATTTCCCATCTTTAATATAAAAATAAAAAATAGACTCAACAACTTTGTTAGAAAAATCACATTAGAATATTTCCATTACAGTGCACGTTTCATTTTCAGAATATTTCCGCTCCGTTCTGACTTTACAAAGTCGACACTCAATTATTTGTCACTTGTTCATATACAATTTTTTTTCCATCAGACCAAAAAAACAAAAAATGGAAACATTAAGAAAGAAAACTTATTAAATACCCTATACCAATGTTTTAAAAATTGGACCAAAGAACCGCATGAAATGTAAATTAAGAGATTTAAAAGTTTAACCGGATATAGTATATTTAAACTATATATATTTATCTCTAAATATATATATATATATATATGATGAATTATATATTATAAAAAAATATATTAAAAATATTAATTTAAAGTTAAAATATAAATTACTTAATAGATTTTAATATTTAATAGTCATTAACTTAAGTAATTAATATTAATTTTATATTATATTTATCATTAAAAATATTAAATATAAAAACTAAGTATTGTTTTAAAAATTTCAAATAAATTGATAACTTCAACCGATTTTTTCAGTTTTTACTGGTTTTTAACCGGTTTTCCCGACTCAACCTTGACCGTAGAGTGGTCACGTTCCCGGTTTAACCTGTCGGAGCAGCTGATCTGGTCCATATCTCAGAACGATACCCTGTTGTACTTATTGGTAATATACGTGTAATAATATTTGTGATATCAAGTGGTCCAAAATAATTAAAAATTTTCAACTACTACAATCCAGAGATGCACAATATAAGTCATAGAACTTAAAATCATTATATTTTGCACGAAAAATGTAGTTAACTTGGAAATGATTATTGTACTTTCTCTGGGATTTTTAAGAATTTAGCATTTTTTTAAGCCTATCCCCAGTAGAGTTTGTACTAGTAGAGATTTGCATGTAAATCATAAATGTGCACTAGATGCTTATGTTTCGCAACAATCACATGCCATTCTCATTATTGAGAAATAGCATGACTGAGAAACTTCTTAATATAATTAAAGAATGCCAAAGTAATGAAAAGAATAATAAGACTATTGGTAGTGCAGATGAAGTTGCACAACCCATCATTTTCTTTATCTAACTTAGTTCAAATTATTAAGATGTTATACATATAAAAGGGTATCTGACAAATGAAATTGATAAAATAAAACATACCTTCCAACGTTGATTTTAGTTTTATACTTCTATTTGCACGTCGATAGGATAAACAATATAACAACACTTGAGCAAAATAAGCTAAAAGAAATTGGACATTGGGTTTTTTATTCTTATTTTTATTTTCCTTTCTAGAACTCTACCAACTTCTCTAACATACAGACAGAAATAAGCAAAAAGGATTAACCCAAATACTGCAATACCTACCAACTAGAACAGATTAAATCATGAGCTCTAATGGATCCATGAGAGTAAATACACTATTCACTTTCCCCTTCAACCAAAACAAATTAAACTAAAACAATGGAAAACAAGTAGAGAAACAAAAGCAAAAGAAGGGGGAGAAAAAACTAATTTTTTTAAGTTAATTCTTTTAGTCAAGAGAGGCTGGCAAATCATCAGCAGGGTAGTTAAGACAAGGAGAAATAGGACAAAGGAAAATTAGCATGTTCCTAACATCTTCTTGAATATACTATAACATAGATCAAAGAGCATTAACATAAGCATTACTTGAAAAAAGTCAGTAAGCCAGCTTGGGATGCATTATCATTAGCATCAATGTGAAACCAAAATAATAATATTTTGATTTTGAATTGGTCTTCATCTTATGACAGCTCTTTTTGATCCTCCATTCTCCCCTATAAATACTAAGCATTTTGGGCAAATTTTACACCAACACAAGCTCTTCTCTCTTAATTTCATCTAGCTCTTCCACATTTAAAGAATAACATTACAGAGGAACTAATCATAAGCATTATTGGCTGAACCTATTCCATTCTACAAATGACAGCCAGGGCTACTGACCCCAGAAGGGGTCATCCTTGGCCACAAATGGCCATTGCATTGGCCATTGTTTTGATTTCATTTAATGTGGGATCAGTGGCTGGTGATGGTTATGAGTACAAGTCGCCACGACCAGTTGAGCCTTACTTATACAAGTCACCACCTCCCCCACCACCAAAGGAGTCTTACGTGTACAAGTCTCCACCACCACCACCACCACCAAAAGAGTCTTATGTGTACAAGTCACCACCTCCTCCACCACCAAAGGAGTCTTACTTGTACAAGTCACCACCTCCACCACCACCAAAGGAGTCTTACGTGTACAAGTCTCCACCACCACCACCAAAGGAGCCTTACGTGTACAAGTCACCACCACCTCCACCACCAAAGGAGTCTTACCTGTACAAGTCGCCACCTCCACCACCAAAGGAGTCTTATGTGTATAAGTCTCCTCCACCACCACCAAAGGAGCCTTACGTGTACAAGTCTCCACCACCACCACCAAAGGAGCCTTACGTGTACAAGTCACCACCTCCACCACCAAAGGAGCCTTACGTGTACAAGTCACCACCTCCTCCACCAAAGGAGCCTTACGTGTACAAGTCTCCACCACCACCACCAAAGGAGTCTTACGTGTACAACTCACCACCTCCACCACCAAAGGAGCCTTACGTGTACAAGTCGCCACCTCCTCCACCTCCAAAGGAGTCTTACGTGTACAAGTCACCACCTCCACCACCAAAGGAGTCTTACGTGTACAAGTCACCACCACCTCCACCACCAAAGGAGTCTTACGTGTACAAGTCGCCACCTCCACCACCTAAGGAGTCTTACGTGTACAAGTCTCCACCACCACCACCACCAAAAGAGTCTTACGTGTACAAATCACACCTCCACCACCAAAGGAGTCTTACCTCTACAAATCTCCACCGCCACCACCAAGGAGTCTTATGTCTACAAGTCACCACCTCCACCACCACCAAAGGAGTCTTACGTGTACAAGTCACCACCTCCTCCATCTCCTGAACCGCACTATCCACCATACTACTACAAATCTCCACCTCCCCCATCTCCTAAACCCTATTACCCACCTTACTACTACAAATCTCCACCTCCACCGTCACCTAAGCCCTATTACCCACCTCATGTGTATCCTCCTCACCCCTATCACCACTCATTGGTCGTGAAGGTTGTGGGTAAAGTCTACTGCTACAGGTGCTATGACTGGGCATACCCCAAGAAATCACATGACAAGAAACACCTCAAAGGTATGTTATTCCTAATCATTTCTTTATTCTTCTGTTTTGATTTGTTTATATGTGGACATATCACTTAACTTCTACTTTTAAGTATAAGCTACTTGAAATATTTTTTTCCATTGCTTTTGAAGATGTAAAGCACCCTTTAGTGTGTTACATGGCAAAATCTCCTTATCAAATACATGTTCCAAATTTCTAGCTATCAATATATACACGTATAAGTTATAACTTGGACTTCAAACCCCACTTGATATACTAAAGATTAAAGATTCAAATATTAAAGATTCAAACTTCTTAGAATTTCATTATCTCTTTACAATATTAAACTTCTAGATATTAAGAAGACTGGGTTTCAGTATAAATTTTAATCTCTGTCAATTAAAACTATGAAACAGGTGCTGTTGTGGAAGTGACATGTGAGGTAGGAACTAAGACAATCAAGGCCTATGGTACAACTAAAATCAATGGAAAATACAGCATCACCATTGAGGACTTTGATTATGTCAAATATGGAGCTGCAGTTTGCAAGGCTAGGCTTCATGCCCCTCCTAAGGACTCACCGTGCAACATACCAACCAAGTGGAATGAGGACACTTACTTGAAGGTGAAATCCAAGGACAAATATGAAGTTGTGCTCAAGGCTGACTCATTTGCTTATGCTCCAAAGAAGCCATATGGTGAATGTGAAAAGCCCAAGCCTAAGCCACCTACACCATACTATTACAAATCTCCACCACCACCAACACCAACCTATGCGTACAAGTCTCCACCACCACCAACTCCAACCTATGTCTACAAGTCTCCACCACCACCACCAAAGGAGTCTTATGTGTACAAGTCACCACCGCCACCAAAAGAGTCTTATGTGTACAAGTCACCACCTCCACCATCTCCAAAGGAGTCTACGTGTACAAGTCACCACCTCCACCACCAAAGGAGTCTTACGTGTACAAGTCACCACCTCCTCCACCACCAAAGGAGTCTTATGTGTACAAGTCACCACCTCCACCACCTCCAAAGGAGTCTTACGTGTACAAGTCACCACCTCCACCACCAAAGGAGTCTTACGTGTACAAGTCACCACCTCCTCCACCACCAAAGGAGTCTTACGTGTACAAGTCACCACCTCCACCACCAAAGGAGTCTTACGTGTACAAGTCCCCACCTCCTCCTCCACCAAAGGAGTCTTACGTGTACAAGTCACCACCTCCACCACCAAAGGAGTCTTACGTGTACAAGTCGCCACCTCCTCCACCACCAAAGGAGTATTACTTGTACAAGTCACCACCACCTCCACCACCACATGAGCCTTATGTATACAAGTCTCCACCACCACCACCACCAAAAGAGTCTTACCTGTACAAGTCACCACCTCCACCACCAAAGGAGTCTTACGTGTACAAGTCACCACCTCCTCCACCACCAAAGGAGTCGTACTTGTACAAGTCACCACCGCCTCCACCACCACATGAGCCTTATGTGTACAAATCACCACCTCCTCCACCACCAAAGGAGTCATATGTATACAAGTCACCACCACCTCCACCACCACATGAGCCTTACGTGTACAAGTCACCACCTCCTCCACCTCCAAAGGAGTCTTATGTGTACAAGTCGCCACCTCCTCCACCACCAAAGGAATCTTATGTGTACAAGTCTCCCCCTCCCCCTCCTCCATCTCCAGAACCCCACTATCCACCATACTACTACAAGTCACCTCCACCACCATCTCCATCACCACCACCTCCTTACTATTACAAATCTCCTCCTCCTCCATCTCCTTACACCTATGCCTCACCACCACCACCTATCTATTATTAAGTTTGGAATGCAAAAGCACCAATTGTGGTAAGTCTTGTAGGTTAATAATAAACTTCAAACAAATAAATATCTACTTGATCTACTTGTATAATATTGGAATATTGATGTTTTGTTTTCCCCTATTTCAGGCTCTAGTTTTCATACAGGAATAAAGTCTTCCATTTGGAACAAAGTTAAACATTCATACCAAAGTTCTTTGAATAAGAGTGTGAAAGCCCCATTTGTAGGGTACAATGTTCATTATTCAGATGAGGCTGCATCTGTTTCTTGGATAGTATTCTGTCATGCCTTGTGCTTCATAAGTTCAAGCAACACCAGCAAAAACCACAGTCGGCTTTCAGAGAGAGATCATTTATTTTGTCATGTCTAGATTTATATTCTTGGTTGTATATGTCCAATTCTGATTATTGTATTATTTTTTTAAATTATTCCTTCTCGTGTTGTTTGCAATAAGATTATGATTTAATTTGCATCCCCTGATCTAATTCATGATTCTTCAAGCATACATAATACAATGTCATGTGTGTCCTAATGAAATATAAAAGGCACAATCACTAGGCATATATAAAACAAAGTGGTGTATTATACATAGCCACATAATTGCAAGACATCTAATGATAGTTAGAAGGCAGTCTCCTCTATCCAATTTTATAGCATGAAAGTACAATCACAAGCACAGTACACCTTAGTAACGATTATATATAATCATATAATTAAAATTGAATAATCTTTATTCAATGGGGAAAAGAATCATGTTACGAATGCAAAGAAAAGTTGGCCCAGAAAGTAAATAAAGAAGAAAACTAAAACATGGAATTGACAACATGGAATTTTCATCTAATTTTGTAAGCAGTTTATATACTGAAACTTACCTTCCATAACGCATCCAATATCAGAAGATCCAACTGTCCACTCCAGCACCACTTGTTGAAATGACTCTAAAATGAATATTAATTCATTGTAAGATGTTAAAAGCAGGCAACTTCAGCGGAGGTTTTTCTAATGATGTATAAATGCTTCAATAACTTCTTATTATATTGTTTCAATGAGGAAGATGAGGCTACCAAAATCAAGATAAACAAGCAGCTCAGTGGTGTTGCTTGGGGTTAAGTGAATCGTGCTTTCGTGCTGCTTCTTTTTGGTTATATAAAAGAAAAGTTTTATTGTCTGTTATGGAACTTGCTTCAAACTAATTGATCAAAACAGAAAGATAAATTAGCTCTTATCACACAAGAGATAGCCAGCACTGGTAAAGAACCAAGTATACCCAAGCTAGAAGAAAGTAATTCAAAACAAACCAATGTTAAGGAATGGATACTTTGACATGTGTAATTTCCAACTATTAAATCTTTTATATCGTATTTTTGTTTGAGTCACTCTTTAAATTAACAATAAGGGTGCGTTTGGTTTGTGAAATTAAATTTTATTCTTGGGAATAGTATTACTAGAAGAATTATTCAGTAACTTTCCCCGGAATACAGTATGAGGCATTTGGTTTGCGGAATAACATTCCCGGGATTATTATTTTTCCAAAAGAAAAAATCATCCTCGATGAATCTCGGCAACTGGTTGATGGGCCTCGGTGGTGGGCCGGTGGGTTCTAGTGGTGGTCCAGAGAAAGTCCAGCATTACTTTTCCACGGAAATCCAACATTTCCATGTAGGAGTGGAGGTGAGAATAAAAATGAAGCATTTCTATTTGCGGGAATGTAATATCTCCAAACATGTTTTTTCAAACCTTAAACCAAACATGGGAATATTCATTTCTCATCCTTATATTCCAGGAATGTAAATAAGATTCTACGAACCAAACATCCCCTAAACAATCACATATGGAAAAGAAAAAGCCATATAAAAACTGAAAATGAAAGTATATGTTCACATCAAGATGCTATTGCTGGCATATATATAGGTAAAATAAAAATATTTCAGTCAATTGGACATGTTCAAAGCAAACACTAGGAGAAAAATTTATTATATACCATGTACATTACATTTTGTAATTTATGTGTAATAATCATTATCGGAAGTGGTGTGAAATAATTAAAATTGTTAATTGCTATAATTTCTAGGTGCAAGATAAAAGTGATAAAACTTAAAATCATTATTTTTTGCACAAAAAATTAGTTCATTTGGAAATGATTATGGCATTTTCTTTCTGATCTATTATTAAGCCTTGCCAGTAAAAGCAGAAATGTGCAATTGATGTTGGTATTTCACAACATTCACATGTCATTCTAATTTCAATTGTTGACAAATAACATGGCTGAGACATTTCTTAATATAATTGAAGAATGTCAAAGAGAAAAGTCAATTGGTAGTGCAGATGAACTTGCACTACTTGCCATTATCTGAAATGGAACCAGCAAACAACATCTTCTAAAGTTGATTTTAGTTTTCTTTATTTATTTATTTTGTAGAATATCCTAGCAAACAATATTTTAGCAGTACTTAACAAAAATAAGTTATAAGAATTAGAATATTTTTTGTACCAGCTTCCGTAACATACAGAAAGTAATAAACAAAAAGGATTAACCTAAAGACCTCTTATGGATCCATGAGACAAAACACACTATTCACCTCCCTCTTCATCCAAAAAAATTAAGACAGTGTAAAACAAGTAGAAAAGGAAAAGATGAAAAAGATTTAATTTTTTGAAGATAATTATTTTAGTCAAGAGAGGTATGCAAACTCCTCAGCAGTCAGCAGGGCAGTTAGGACTTGGAGAAATAAGATTAAAAAAATAGCATATTCCAAACACTTCGTTTAATATACTATATAATAGATCATAGGCAAGCTGATTTATATTAAATGAGAAGCTGGAATTAATGGAACCAATTGGAGAAAATAAATCAAAGAACATCAATATATGCAGGGCTTGAAAATGTTACTACGCCAGCTGGGGAAGCATAATTGAAAGCATTGACATCAATATGAAAACAAATGAATATTTTGAATTGGTGTTCATCACATGACCGCTCCTTTTGATCCTCCATTTCCCCTATAAATACCAAGCATTTTGGGTAACTTATCTACCAACACACCCTTTTAACTCTTCACTTCAAAATTCACATAACTACTACTCAATCAAGGAAAAGCATTAGAGAGGAACTGATCATATAGGCACCTTATCTATTCTACTGATGACAGCCAGTGCTAGTGACCCCATAAGGGGTCATACTTGGCCTCAAATGGTCATTGCATTGGCCATTGTTTTGATTTCCTTTAATGTGGGATCAGTGGCAGGTGATGGTTATGAGTACAAGTCACCACCTCCACCGTCACCATTGCCGCCATATATATACAAGTCTACACCTTCTTCACCACCAAGTGAGCCTTATGTTTACAAGTCTCCACCACCACCTCCTTATGTATACAAATCACCACCTCCACCACCACCACGTGAGCCTTATGTTTACAAGTCTCTTCCACCACCACCACCACATGAGCCTTATGTGTACAAGTCACCACCTCCTCCACCACCAAAGGAGTCCTACGTGTACAAGTCACCACCACCTCCACTACCACATGGGCCTTATGTGTACAAGTCTCCACCACCACCACCACCAAAGGAGTCATACGTGTACAAGTCACCACCTCCACCACCAAAAAAGTCTTATGTGTACAAGTCACCACCTCCACCACCAAAAGAGTCTTATGTGTATAAATCACCTCCTCCTCCACCACCAAAGGAGTCTTACATGTACAAGTCACCACCTCCTCCATCTCCCGAACCCCACTATCCACCATACTACTACAAGTCACCACCACCACCATCTCCATCACCACCTCCTCCTTACTACTACAAATCTCCTCCCTTACCTAAGAAAGAGTCATACTATCCTCCATACTACTACAAGAGTCCCCCACCACCATCTGTGGCACCATCAACCTACTACTACAAATCTCCACCTCTCCCATCTCCAGAATCCCATTACCCACCTTACTACTACAAATCTCCACCACCACCGTCACGTAAACCATATTATCCACCATACTACTACAAATCTCCACCACCAGCATCACCTGAACCCCATTATCCACCCTACTTCTATAATTCTCCTCCACCACCTCATGTGTACCATCCTCATCTCTATCCCCACCCATTGGTCGTGAAGGTTGTGGGTAAAGTCTACTGCTAAAGGTGCTACAATTGGGCATACCCCAAGAAATCACATGACAAGAAACACCTCAAGGGTACATTATTCCAAATCATTTTTTTATTCACCAGTTTCGTTCTGTTTATGAGTGGACATATCACTTAACTTCTAGTTTTACTCAACTAAAATATTTTTTTCTATTGTTTTTGAAGATGCAAAACACCATTTACAATGTTAAATGAAAAAATCTCCTTGGTAAAACTCATACATTTCCATATTTCTAGCTATCAATATGTACATGTATAACTTGGAATTTGAACCCCACTGGATATAATATCATTTCAATATTAAAGATTCAAACTTCTTAGAATTTCAATATATATTAAATTACTAGATATTAAGATTATTGATTTTCAGTAAATAATTTGATCTCTGTCAACTAAAATTATGAAACAAAATTATGAAACAGGTGTTTTTGTGGAAGTGACATGTGAAGTAGGAACTAAGACAATCAAAGCCTATGGTACAACTAAGATTAATGGAAAATACAGCATCACCATTGAGGGCTTTGATTATGTCAAATATGGAGCTGCAGTTTGCAAGGCTAGGCTTCATGCTCCTCCTAAGGACTCACCCTGCAACATACTGACCAAGTGGAATGAAGACACTCACTTGAAGTTGAAATCCAAGGATAAGTATGAAGTTGTGCTCAAGGCTAACCCATTTGCATATGCTCCAAAGAAGCCATATGGTGAATGTGAAAAGCCCAAGCCTAAGCCACCTACACCATACTATTACAAATCTCCACCGCCATCAACACCAACATATGTGTACAAGTCTCCACCACCACCAACACCAACCTATTTGTACAAGTCTCCACCAACACCAACTTATGTCTACAAGTCTCCACCACCAACACCACCAACTTATATCTACAAGTCACCACCACCTCCACCACCACATAAGCCATATGTGTACAAGTCTCCACCACCACCAAAGGAGTCTTACGTGTACAAGTCACAACCTCCACCACCAAAGGAGTCTTACATGGATAAGTCACCACCTCCTCCACCACCAATGGAGTCTTACTTTTACAAGTCACCACCACCTCCACCACCACATGAGCCTTATGTGTACAAATCTCCCCACCACCACCACCAAAGGAATCTTACATTTACAAGTCACCACCTCCACCACCACCACTAAAGGAGTCTTATTTGTACAAGTCACCACCACCTCCACCACCACATGAGCCTTATGTGTACAAGTCACCAACTCCTCCACCACCAAAGGAGTCCTACATGTACAAGTCACCACCACCTCCACCACCACATGAGTCTTACGTGCACAAGTCACCACCTCCTCCACCACCAAAGGAGTCTTATGGGTACAAGTCACCACCACCTCCACCATCATATGAGCCTTATGTGTACAAGTCACCTCCTCCTCCACCACCAGAGGAGTCTTATGTGTATAAGTCTCCACCTCCTCCATCTCCTGAACCACACTATCCACCATACTACTACAAGTCACCTCCAGCACCACCTCCTTACTATTACAAATCCCCTCCTCCTCCTAAGGAAGAGCCATATCATCCTCCTTACTACTACAAGAGCCCTCCTCCTCTATCTCCAATTCCCCCTCCCCTATACGTTTACAAGTCTCCTCCCCCACCATCAAAATCACCCCCACCACCGGTTTACACCTATGCCTCCCCACCACCACCTATCTACTATTAAGTTTGGAATGCAAAAGCACCAATCGTGGTAAGTCTTGTAAGTTAATAATAATCTTGAAACAAATAAATATCTAGTTGATGGATGCATAATATTGAAGACTTATGTTTTATTTCAGGCTCTAGTATTCACATCAGAATAAAGTCGTCCATTTGGAGCAAAGTTAAACATTCATGCACAAGTTCAGAGTGTGAATGCACCATCTCTGGGCTACAATGTTCACTATCCAGATGAGGCTACTTTGTTTTTTTGGACAATAATCTTGCATGCCTTGTGCTTAATTGGTTCAAGCAAAATCCACAATCTTCTTCTAGGGAGATATCATTTATTTGTTCATGCATAGATTTATATGCATGGATGTATATGTTCAGTTTCAATTATTGTATTATTTTTTAAATTATTTCTTCTTTTATTGTTTGCAATAAGAGTATGAATTAATTTGCATCCCCTGGTCTAAGTATGTTACTTAAAGCATATATAATACAATTTCAAGTATGCCCAATTGAAACATACAAGGTACAATCACAACTCACTAGTATATATAATACAAATGAAATCTTGTATTATACACAAGCAGTCACATAATATCCAAAACCTCTGAAGACAGTTAGAAGATTGTCTCATGTATCTAATTTCAAAGCATAAAGGTAAAATCACAAGGATTATAGTACATCTTAATAATAATCATATACAATCCAATAATTAAAAGTTTAAAACCGAATAAACTTTCTCCCATGGATAAAAAACTACGCATACGGATGTAAAGACTAAAGAGAAGTTGGCCAAGAAAATAAAGAAATAATAAGAAAACTAAATCTTGGAATTGACAATAGATGTAATTGGAACTACTAACCTTCAAAAAGGCATCCAATATGAGAAGATACAACTATTTCAGCCCCTCTTTTTCGAAATTACTGTAAAATGAGCATCAAAGAAAGTTTTAGAACCCATTTCAAGCAAATTTTAAAACAGACAGATAAATGATCTCTTATTACACACTTATATAGCCACAATTCACAAGATATAGAAAAATCAAAACGCAACAAGAAAGTGATTCAACAGCACCTATACATAAGCCACCTGAATTTTCTCTCCATTCACTCATGTACTAATAATCATATATATATTCAGCAATTAGGTTCCAGAGAAAATTGAGCCGCTACTTCCGTTCTTATGTCTCACAGAACATTAACAAGAAAATTAACACAAAAAAAGTGTAGAGCCTCAATTTTTTTCTTTTTAACATTTAGGGAAACAAAAAATTGAAGAACCTAGAGAGAATATATATATAAGAGAGAACCTGGTCAATCTAGCTTGTGCGACATTTGCCACCGATTGCAGTGAGAAGAGTGATTTTCGTTGCCGCCGGTTCACCATCGCCTCGTCGTCGTCTCATCGTAGCAGTGGAGGGATTTGGAGTGTGGCGGAGAGAGAGAGAGTGCATGACTCATGTGATCTTTTACATTTTTGAACATTTTTCTTTTACATTTTTTATTTGATGCTAATATAATTTGGGTGATACTAAATCAACAATATAAAATCAGCCTAACCAGTCAATAAATGAGATTTTGGGTCATAATTACTCAGCACGTTACACTCTCAATGATTATTTGGGCAAAAACCAAAGCTAAAATAGGTTCATTGGCTGTATGGGCTGGTTTTTCATTGTCCACTTAGCATTATTGATATAATTTCAATCAAAGAAAAACTTTTCCTCAATTTTATATTAATTTTTTTAATCCCTATATTAATATTTGATGTTAAACATAAATTTAGTTTTAGAATAAATATTCAATTTGATACTTGATAAATATGTTGTAAGACTAAAAATATTACAATTAAATTTTTGTCATGAATTTTTATAAGACTAAATTGATATCAAATTAAGGATATTAAGATAAAAATTAGTATTTGCTCTTGTTTTAGATTGAATTCATATAGGATTTTTTTAAAGGTAAAATTAATTGTTTTCACTTTGAAAATTACTTTTTGTATATTTGGACTTATAAACTAGTTCCATCTATATAATTTAAAACATAGTTAAATTACTTGATAAACTTCTATGAAATAGTTTTTGTTGATTCAGCTATTAAATTATAATTACAATTATCCATCCTAAGTGTTAAATTCTAAAAAATTGAATAGTAACAAGAATGTAATCGTAACCTTCTTTCTCTTGTTTTCATTGTAAGCACATGTATTTCATCGATTTTTTTTTTTTTATATATATTTAGGATTCTAGGTGAGTTGTGTTAATATAGACTAGGATTCATGCTAAATTCGGTAACACATTATTCATTCAATACTTAATTAAAAGTTATAACTATAATAATATTGTCACGTGTAAGATTACTATAAACTCAAGTTTATATTATCATTTTCTATTTTATGTTAGTTCTTCCTTAACTTTTTTCATGTATACCATCGACTTGTTTTTTGTTACCCACAATATTTGAAATTTCGTCCCGATTAATCTGTCGACCTGCGAATCACGTACCTGAGAATAACAGTGAGCGAAATCTTTTTACTAATTCCTTGTTTAAAAGACAACAAGTGGTTTACCACTTGTATTAATCTTGATTTGTGTACACCGTCAACTTTAATTACATAGAAGTTACATCAAATCATTTTAAGTTTGGTACAAAATAAAATTATTTTGGATTGATTTAAAACATATAGACATTATTTGAATGATGTACACTTCTAATTCAACAATAATACTTACATACAAATATTAACTCATATATGTATTATGTATAGTTGTAGAATGAGAATTTATGTTTGCTTTATAGAAAAGAAAAATCAATTTGATCGGTTAATTAGTCCAAAAGTGGTAGATGATATTCTAAAAGCTTATGCGAAAATATACTTCACCTTTAAAAATTGAAAAGAAGACACTTTCATAAAGTTTGGTGGATGGATCTAGCTTATTTAAAATTTAGATAGTGACTAATATCAAATGATCATTGTTTTTTGCATGAATAATAATGAAAAAATAGTGAAAACAGCTAATATGTTATTCACAGTAAGTATTATATAATGTGCATAATATATATATATATATATTATATGTTATACACAATATATATCATATCGCATAATATTAGAACATGTGATATATATTGAGTACAAAATATCATATATGACGTACATAATATATAATAATTAATATAAATTTTACATATTATATACTATACATTATGCATAGTCTATTAACTATTCTGATTGATATTTTTATTGTCCACCAAAATTTTTCATATCAAATATATATATATATATATTGCCGTCGTTCTAAAATCTTATTCTTAGTTAGTGATTCATAGTATAGTGGTTTGAAAAAGTTGAATAAACCCAAGCATTATATTGATCAACTAGTGGATTTCTTCATAAGCTAGACTACCCTATCCTAATATCGCTCGATTTTTTTCCCTTCTCGATGGAATAATGGCTAGTATGTGAATTCTATTAGTTAATTTCATCTGAATATCAGAATTTTAGTTATATAAAAATAAGCATAAATTATATATATATATACAAAAAAATTTAATGAAATTCACTCAGCTTTATCTTTATTTATAAAATATTAAAATTTACTTAAAAAGTTATTAAATTTATAAATTTATTACATAATCTCTATTAACAATTATATTGACCTTATTTGTACAACTAGAAGAGAATCAATCTAAATTTCACCTAACTTTCAAGAAATGTAGTGTAGTTTACTCATAAAAAAGTGTAGGATCAATCTCTCATTAACATCATTGCCTTAAATAAGATTTAGAGAAATTCAATTTGTTTTCTCTCTATTAATTTGTCAGTATAATTTTTTAAAGGATGCATGTTTGTATAATAATTTTATAAATTTAAGGATTTTTGAATAAATTTTATAAATTAAAAAGATAAATTAAATTTTACCAAAATTTATGTGATGTCGATGTAATTTATTCCTTTTTATTTCCAAGATATAGCTGCTGGGAATTAACATGATTTTTTTTTTGATAATATAGACTATGGTGATTATTTTTTCTATGTGAAGCGAACATTTGATATTCTTTTATAATAAAAATTTAAATTAGGGGAGACACATCCCAGGACTAGGACATACCATCAATCTCAATGAAAATTTATAGTGAAATTTACAAATTGTCCATAAAAAAGGGTTTCCCAAGATTGTTGAAACTCATGGTATTAGGCCCCAAAGATCAAGAAGAAAGAAAGAAGAATAATTAGAGAGTAAATTTAGAAGTGTAAAATTTAGTAAAATGTAAAGTGTTATGAAATACAAATGGGTGATGCCTTATATAGGCACACTAATACAAAAATGACTAAATGACAATGATAATATCTCTAACACCCCTCAAGCTGAACATGGGAGAATTCGAGTATGTCCAGCTTGGAAAGAAGGTGTAATACAACATAAAATCAAAGAATTACGACTGATATGATGAAATACAATCAAAATGAAAATCAATTAAATTTTTTTACAATTAATATGAGGGGAGTTGGTTTGCCGGAATGATTTTCGGTCAAATGCCGCTCCTTGGAGAATATGATTATATAGGAGTTGTGTCGCCGGGATGACCATCAGTCGAGATAACGCTCAAAAAACGGGCACTGTGGCTCCATGTATGAGAAAGTCCCAACTCGGGATCGAGCAACGACAGTGATTCGTAGTTCGGGATGTCTTCGACCTTCTTCTTGGGCCTCTTCGATCTATCCATCGATGTCTCCACAATACATGTCTCAAAGAAAGGTTAACTTCATATAACGTGCATCTACCATTTTTTTTTTTGCAATAGCTAATAGAAAGCCAATTTAGGCTTGAAATGAATTTGATTTTATTTTTTTTAATATCTCTAACATTAGAGAATAGAAGCAATTGATTGACTTTTTCTTTTTCTTGAAGAATAACATCTTGGATATGAATCAATGTGAGAAATAAAAGAACCTGAATTGTTCTCCGTTCATGGGGAAGTGCACTTGTATGGGAGAATAGCAATCAAAATTGTCACCAACTCCAATATGTCCAAACTAATTCCAACCCCAACCAAGAAGTAGTCTAGTAAAGGAGAGTGCCATACTATGCATCTAACCACCAGATACTTGAGAAATAAACATATTCCTTAAGGCTTGAATTTTGTAAGGCATGAGACATTCTTCTATGATTTTCTTGGGGGATGATTCCCATGACTAAGAAACGCGATCAAGAATATATTGGAGATGATGGATGATGAATCTTGATGGATTTCATGTAGAATTGAGAATGCTTTCATATCCAAGAAGGCGCTAATTAAGCATGCCAACCTCGCATTGCACCTTACACGTGCTGCTGCATCCCTCCGTGCCTTGCCAGAGCCAGAGCCTGCAGCCTGGAAAACAATGATCTCTTTCTCCATGCTTTAAGACTGATGTCCATGAAACAGTTGTGCAAGTTTTTGAAAAAAATCACCAGCAAATGAAAGAAAATGCTCTTTAAAGAAGAGTTAATGACAGCGGAAAAATAATTAATATGGATCATTTTGGCTCTGATATCATTTTGAAACTCATGGTATTAGGCCCCAAAGATTAAGAAGAGAGAAAGAAGAATAATTAGAGAGTAAATTTAGAAGTGTAAAATTTAGTAAAATACAAAGTGTTATGAAATACAAATGGGTGATACCTTATATAGGCAAACTATTACAAAAATGACTAAATGACAATAATAATCTCTAACAAAGATTTGAACTCAACCACGCCTAATATGAACGAAAAACAGAACCAGATGTGTCAACCCTCATTTACGGACAACATTTAATAATGTTATACTATCATTCTGGAAGCTAAGGTAATACCTATGTTAAGTGTTCTTGCCTTAAAAAATATGTCAAAATTATGGTATAGACAAATACCATAGACAAAAAACACCTAGCCACCATTTGATATGTTTGACCTTATAACATCATTTGTGATGAATGGTCAAAGTTGCCATACTACGCCAGCATTATATAGTATATATTCAATTTTTTAAATGTTTTTGGAATATGAAAGTAAAAAATTTATACTTTCTTTCGTTTATTAGGTCAAATTGTGGCAGCGAGTTTGCTTGCTTAGGTTGCTTTGATCAGACCTAATTATTTTGACAGCACACTTACAAAGATTGAAAAGAGAAAAGAAAAAAAAGAGTAGAAATTAAAATATAGATATAAAGCAGAGAGCAATAAAGAAATAATAAGAAATATAAGTTGGAACATTTCTGTCAATAGTGACAACAAGGACTCCAACCATATACCATCCACCTTCGAGGATGCTCCCAACAACACTCACATCATTATTACTATTATTATTATTATTATTATTATTATTATAACCACAAAGCTTTCTAAAAGCATATACTTATACCTTCAAAACTTTATGAAAATTATATTTTTTTTTTACATAGCGGTGGCATATTGTTATGAGTTATTGATAAAGACCATATAGTTTAATTTTATAATTTATTATTAATATAAAGTAATTGTATACTGTCATCTAATTATAAATTGATACATCAATAAAAACTTTTAATTCGACCACAAATTAAATAAAAAGTTACTCAAATCATTGGATATGCATAATATATTATGCACAATATGTTATATATATTATGCATAATATATAATATATGATGTGCATAATACAATTATATGTTATGCATTATTTATTAACTATTTTGTCTAATTTTTTATTATAAACCTATAATTTATGATTATATATATATATATATATATATAATAAGGAGAAATATCAAAATATCAAAATCAAATTCTAATAAAAAATAGTTTTTATAAGTAAAAATAAAGGATTCCACATAGATAACCATAAAACACTTCTACATAATGAATAAATTTAATTTTGATCTACTATCGTACAAATTTGTATACAGATATCTAATCATGTGTTGTCACGTTAGTTATAGTAGTATTTTTTTCTCTCATTAAAAGTTTTAATTGGATGACTGTATAAAACACATTTACATTATTCGTACATCAAAATTAAACTCTTATCAAAATATCAAAATCAAATTCTATTCAGAAATAGTTTTTAAAAGTAATTAACTATTAACTAATTACAAATAATTAAAAAAGTTTATACTAAAACCAAAAAAGTTAATGTTCCATGATTCTCTGCGTGTAAATTGCGCTGTCTTGCTTCCTCATCAGTATTCTTCTTCCGTTTTACATTTTTCAACTCCGAAATTTTAGAGAGAGAAACCCAAAAAATTAAGAGAGAGAAACGAAAGAGACATAAACGTAGCAGACAGCATAGCCACCCTCCCTTCACAAACGCAATTTTGTCTTTTTTTTTTAATGTTGTTTTAATTATTTATCAACTAATTATTTAATTAATATTTTAATTAATTAATTAATTAAATATTAATTTTTATTACAATTATTTTTTGAGACATATTATTATCACACACATATTCACAACTGAGGGAGAGAGCTATTGCAAATTGCAATCTCTCTCTCTCTTTCTCTCATTCTCTCTCTAACGTTATTGGCATTCACACCAACCTTCAGTTTTTGTTCCCCGTTTTTTTTTGTGCTTCTGCCGACGAATTTTTTCCCATTGGATTCAGGTTCCATCTCCGTTTTCTCGTTAATTTCAGATCTGGGTACCCTTTGTTTTCAATGTGTTGGATCCATTGCATAATTTTGATTCCCTTGTTCTTTTTGTTCTCAAAGTTTGATTTTTTCGTTAGCTTCTTTTCTGGGTCTGATTTGGGTTTCTCTTTTGATCTTTAGTTTTGATGATTCGTTTTATTATTGTTGCTTTGTGGGGGGTTTTTTGGGGTCAATGTTAATTGAGATATATTTGTATTGGAATCATTTGCTCTGGGTTATAGATTTAGCTATGGAGACTCTGTTTTAGTTTAAAATTTGCTCTTTTCAATTCATTTTTGATTGGGACGAGGTTTTTTGCACCCTTGTGTCCTTTTTTCAATGTGATTTCGATGATAGAGCTTTGATTTATGTTATTCAATGTGTTATGATGTACCTTTTGATTGGTTGAACTTTGATACAAACGATAATCCCTGGCTGTTCATATGTATGTTTGAGAATTTGAATTGATGTGTGGAAATTCATGTAGGACCTTTTGTTTTTGGATTTCCTTGTTTAGTTTTTGTCTGTATCCTAGTTTTTCTATGTGATTTGGTGTGATTTAAATTGGGCATTCAAGTCTATTTGAATGTTGATCAGATCTTACACCAAGCTTTGTTCATTCAATGATTCAAAGCAAAAAGGCTCAAGTCTTCGCCTTTCATGTGTTCCATTCTCATTCTTGTCTTATTTACCTTGATGACATGGAAATTTGCTTATGATTGCTGACTCTATAATTCGATAAATAGATAAAGTCTTGACTCTTAATTAATTGGCATCCTCTTAAAATTACTGTAACCTACCATATTATTACTACAAGTTACAGCTAGAAACAAAGAATAATGCTTGAAGATATCTTTTTGGAATTATTTCGTTGCAAAACTCTAAGCTTTTCTTAAACCAGTGCTTGACAAAAATTTGAAGTGGGTTTTATATGAACATGGCAGTTTAGTTCGTTGGTGCTGGCTCACAGCTTGTTCTGAACACCAGCTACAATGAAGAAGGCTATTGGTCAAACTGTTAGGGACCTGTAAGTTAGACAGTGTAGCTATTTTGGTGTTTAATAATTTAAATATTACTATTTCAGCGCACAACCCTATTTCCTAAATGTTTTACTTTTTGTTTATTCTTGCAGTAAAAGGGGAGTAAATAAGAAAGTTCTTAAAGTACCTGGGATTGAACAGAAGGTAAAGTTTTTCTTATTATCTTGACTTGAAAGTTAATTGTGATTTGTGAAACTATGAATATCTAAATCATAGCAAGGTAATTGGTGGAAGGATCTGTCTGAACTGCGAAGTCTGACTTTATTTTTATCTGTTGCCTGCTAATGATGGAGATGTTGTATATCCTGAAATTTGTGTATTGTAGTCTTATTTTGCAAAAGCTAAATTAGATAACTGATGTTTTACCCCCTCTTCCAGGTTCTTGATTCTACCAGCAATGAACCCTGGGGTCCTCATGGATCACTTCTTGCAGATATTGCTCAGGCATCCAGAAACCCGTAAGCTTGCAACCTAAAATTTAATGCTTGATATATTGTGTATTTCACCACAAAGAATCTCAGTTTTTGAGTGTCCTTGCAGTCATGAATACCAGATGATCATGGCAGTAATCTGGAAGCGAATTAATGACACAGGCAAGAATTGGCGGCATGTCTACAAGGTTTCCTTCAAACTTATTCAATTTACTCCTGGAAACTATTTTATGTTTTAGTTGCATTTGCTCCCGGATACTGCCAATCTTGTTCAATTTTTGTCATAATGGCATGCGTTTTTTCCATATTCAGTGTACCCCTCAGAGTACACACACCTTTACGATATTTGGCTTAACCCTAGTTTGCATCCTTTTAAATAGTGATAGTTTCTCATATATTCAGAATTCTGTTTTGTTTTTCTTTTTGATTTACTGCTTATCTTGCTCTCTTAGATATTAGCTATTTTCTTATGTTTTTAATATTAACTGTCCATTGTTCAACAACAGGGTTTGACGGTACTAGAGTATTTGGTAGCTCATGGGTCAGAGCGGGTCGTAGATGAGATAAGAGAACATGCTTATCAAATATCGGTAATTTCTGCTTTGTTTATTCTACTTAAAATTTCCTTGCTGTTTCCTAGTTTTACTGAAATGATCTAAAAATTAGAATCAAACACTGATAAGATTGCACTTGTCATATGAACAGACATTGTCCGATTTTCAATATATTGATTCCAGTGGAAAAGATCAGGGAATCAATGTCAGGAAGAAATCTCAAAGTCTTGTTTTCCTTGTGAATGATAAAGAAAGAATAGCAGAGGCTAGGCAGAAGGCTGCTGCTAACAGGGACAAGTAGGTCTTCTTGTCCTCTCATGTATTCTACAGATATTTTTCACTTCATTAATTTCTCAAGGCATTTATAAATTTTGTATTTCCCCCCTTATTTAGCAAGCACCAGTCATTGTATAAGTTGTTATTTTCCTTTTTGTTTCCCTGAGTTTTAAAATATACATTTTCTGTAACTGTGTGTTTGAATGTCTTTTTGGCTTCTGGATTATAAATCTACTATTATGTGGTAGAATATGAGAATTGTGTATTTCTGTGCATTTTATGTGGATTTCTCACTCCCAATTAGCTAATGACCGTCTTGATTCACCAGGTTTCGCAACAACTCAGGCACTGGAATGTATAGGCCTGGCAGTGGATCTTATGGTGACAGGAATGATGATGATCGTTTTGGATACAGAGAGGAAGATAGAAATGTCTATGGTTATGGAAGAGAAAGAGAAGGGAGCTATAGAGATGATGACCGGAATAGTCGTGATGGAGATCGTTATGGCAGAGATTACGAGGAACGTTATGGCAGGGACAGTTACAGAGATGATGACTATAGGGGAAGAAGTCGAAGTGTCGATTACCAATATGACACAAGAAGTAGAAGCTCTGACAGAGACCGTGATCGTGATGATGATGGCCAATACTCATCTCGGTAAGAGACAATGTCTTAGTTTTTCCTATAATTTTGCTTTGGCCATAATAAGGAGGATCAATGGCATAGAGGGATTACAGAACAATACATCACATTGTGGTCTATTGCTTATGGTTTTAAACTGTTAGCATGATAAATGGGATATGGCCTTATGCTTATGAATTTATTAAAAGGTCCACAGGGGTACAATGCTGTGCTCATACTTTAGAGTGGGCCCTTGTGACTTTTATTCTCACTTGTCCTTGACTATTTAATCATCAGAACTGGGATGTGGCTTTAGGAAAATAATTGTTCTACGCAAACTACTATGCAGAAAAAGTGTTGAAACTAGTATTTTACCTGGTTTTCTGATACTGATGCAGAGGATCAAAGTTTATTATGGTTTGACATTTTCCGGTAGCAGTATTGATGTTCACTTGATTCCCTTTTTTATATTCTTCTCATTTATCATGAGAACATGTGGATCAATGTGATGTTGTTTCTCTATGATGACAATAGTTCTGGGTTCTAACTTGATATTTTATGCATTCATCTCTCAGAGGTAGCAATGCTAAAGCTGAGGACAATTCTTTGGAAGCAAGGTAAATCCGTCATAGAGATTCTCCCTCTCTCTTTTTCTCTTGCATTTGCACATATGTATATTGCCACCTTTATGCATTTTTCATTGATCATGTGCAATGCAAATGGGCAGGCTTGAGCGGAAACTTTCTGAGCAAAATATGGGTGCTCCTCCTCCTCCTAGTTATGAAGAAGCTGTTGGTGAATCTCGGAGCCCTGTACACAGTGAAAGGTATGAAGCTTCATATTACTGGACAAAATTTATTAAACACAAGAATCTGTTTAATAAGGTTATCTTGATTGCAGGGGAGTAGAAACTTCAGCAGCATCTGCTCCAAGAGGCTCATCTCCTCATGCAAATGATAATCCTAGCCAAAGCTCTGCTCCAACACCACCCTCTCCTTCTGCAAGCAATTATCCAACTGATGCAACTGCCGCTGCTAGTATGGCTGCATATGGAAACCAGGAGTTCGAGGGCACTGATGATTTTTTTGACCCGCGTGGTCCTACTGCCGCATCAGGTCATGCTGCTGCATCAGGTGGGAAAAGCATTTTATAGTATTATGTTTTGGTGCTTTTCATTATGCTTGAAACAATTTGTCTTTGTTTCTCTCGTTTGGAAGAATCTTACAAGTTGCAAAAGCTCTGAGGTTACATTATGCAATTAACATTTAGTAGGCTTTGTACTCATGATATATTAATGTTTGTTCTCAGCTGCCCCGGTCTCCTCTAATAATGTTGAAATGGACTTTCTTGGCTCCCTGTCAGACCCATTCTCTATGGCTCTTGTGCCAAGTACATCAGATACCGCTGCCCCTGAAGGCAATGCAAACACTGGCTCAGCATCTTCCTTTGCAGCGCAATCACTTGGGCCCGACAATTTCAATCAAGTAGGTGTATAATTGTTTGTTTTGGTGTGAGAAAGTATTTGAATACTCCTTTCTATGTTTTGGCACAGTACTTTATAAACTGGATTTTTATGACCCAGAATTCTACTACTATGGCCTTTATGGCATGCCTGTGCCCATTTTAGTTTAGCATGCATGACTGTACCTGGGAGGCAGGGGAGTTGCAAGAAGTGTACCATAAGGATTAACATAAAACTATTTAATTTAAACATTTTTAATCTCAATTTTCTGAACACACTTAGTTTTGAATAATTGTTTGGATGCATCTGCATCTTGTTATATTAAACAGTCCCACTATTTGCTAATGTATGTTTAAACAATATTTTTGTTGGTTTGAATTTCAGCAGTCCTTTGAAGATCCATTTGGAGATTCACCATTCAGGGCCATTCCTTCCACTGAATCTGCTCCATCTCATCCCCAGACTTATCATAGTCCTGAACAAACCCAGTCAAGTGGCTTTAATGCAGAATCAATGTCTAACTACGGGTTTGGGGACTCATTTTCTGTTGTACCATACTCTGCATCTGCTTCCAGCAACACTCAAAATTTCCCAACAAGCTCTCAGTTTTCATCTCACGATATGTCATCTCCACAAGAGGAAATTGACATCCTTGCAGACATTCTTCCTCCTGCACCAATACCCCAGATGAATTCACAGAACAACTTTTCAGCTCCTGGTGTTGCCCAATCTTCACCTTCATTTGCAGCTTCATCTAGCCAAATGGCATCACATCCTTTCTCTGAACCAACTGGGCAGTTCACCCATCCAGGTTTCTCGCAAGCAACCACTCAACCATTTTCAGCTCCTACTAGCCAGCCAGGACAAGTTCAATCACCTTTTTCAGCTCCTAATGGCCATCCAGGACAATTTCAATCACCCTTTTCAGCACCTAATGGCCAACCAGGACAAGTACAATCACCGTTTTCAGCTTCTAATGGCCAGCCAGGACAAGTACAATCACCGTTTTCAGCTTCTAATGGCCAGCCAGGACAAGGGCAATCACCATTTTCGGCTCCTGCCAGTCAATATGCACAGCAACCTTTTTCATCTCATGGCAGTCAACCTGGCTTCAATGCATTTTCGTCTCCTACTAGTCAATCTATGCCTTCACCTTTTGCTTCCCAAGGTGGTCAAACTGCACAATCTAGCGGCCATATGTACGGTGGATTCCATACCCAGGATCGATCTCTTACCCAAGGAGCTCCAAACATGTCCCCTCAATCCCAAAATGGGTACAACGGTGCTGTGAACAGTGGCAACTTTCTGCCACAAGTGTCTACAGCAGCTGTTTCTTCATACATGGCTCCCCAAGCTCCAACAGGACAGCTGTCACAGAGCACAAACTTTACAAATTATGGAGGATCTAGTCCTCACACTACTTCCTATATGTCATCTCACACTCCGGCTGATCAAGCATCACAGTTTAACAGCCCGAGTTTCATTGGACAACAGGGGAATGCTTCTCCATTTAGCTCACCAATGTCCCATCAACCAGTTCCTCCTAGTGCTTCACAGTATCCGGTTTCAACATCATCAAATTCGATCGTGGTTTCTCAACCAGCCAAGGAGAAGTTTGAGACGAAATCAACAGTTTGGGCTGATACACTAAGCAGGGGGCTGGTTAATTTGAATATATCCGGACGTGAGTGCTTACACCTTCCCAGACCCTGCTGTTTATGACATGTCACTCCATGCATCATGTTTCAGTTAGAATCATAAATTTGTCTGGATAAACTACTAACTTTTATGTTTTTTTAACATGCAGCTAAAACCAATCCATTAGCAGATATTGGGGTAGACTTTGAATCCATAAATAGGAAGGAAAAGAGAATGGAGAAGCCCACACCGCAAGCTGTTACATCAACTATAACTATGGGTAAAGCGATGGGAGCGGGTTCAGGTATGGGTCGAGCTGGTGCTGGTGCCCTCAGACCTCCTCAGAGTTCAATGATGGGTTCCGGCATGGGAATGGGTATGGGCATGGGCAATGCCCCAGGTGCTGGTATGGGTATGGGTATGGGAATGGGCATGGGCCCAGGTGCCGGTATGGGAGGCTATGGAGGTATGAATCCATCTATGGGAGGCTATGGAGGAATGAACCCGTCAATGGGCATGGGCATGGGTATGGGTATGGGGCAAGGAGGCCAGATGCCCCCTCCTGGGTCTAACATGCCAGGTAGTTATAACAACCCCATGATGGGTCCAGGTAGTTACGGTCAACAGCCATATGGCGGCTACCGATGAGTCGAGATGATTGAACTGTTATACCTAGATATTATCAATGGTGAGGTGTATTCACTTGATTGCTTTTGTTACAAATTGAGAGAGATTGACATGCCAAATACAAGTTACTTCTACTCTACCACTACTACTAGTGGTCCACATGGTGACATGAATTCTATAGCAGTGTATCTTCAACTGTAGCTGTAATTTTTCTGTATAAAGTGACCCAAGTGTGGTGTATGTTTGCTCTTGTTATAAATATGCTATTACCATTCATTTTCATTTTTGGTTTTTGGGGAAGACGGCTTCACCTTTTCTGTAGTTGCTTTGAGTCTGAGCTGAAATCTGTGTTTTGTGTACCAGTGACTGTGGATAGAGCAACCTTCCTTGGGTTATTGCTTTCTATGTCTGCTCCTCATTTTTTTGAACACCAGCCAGGTGGTTTGATATTAATATATTCTTTTTTTCCATTCTATTTTGTTTTTTTTTTCTCTTCTTTAGTTACATTTGCCTTTAATTTGAAGAATGCAATTCTATGATTTAGTTTATGATTGTTCATTTCTCTATAAAAGTTCATTGATATGTCAATTATGTGACTATCTCATAACTGCCTTAAATAACTCTATCTGCAATCCTTCATTATATATCTGCCTTAAAAATGTATCTGAGTTTTACCTCCTAACCTAATATACCCTTAGAAATTTCTTTTAAATTTTAGTGGCTTATATTTTCACCCTTGGTACTCAAATGATGATCGAGCATGACCAAAAGAAAATGTAGCATGCTACAAGTAAGATTCCATAAGAATATCTTCTTCATTTTTACTACTATATCAAATTCACCTAAATATTATATTTCTCTTGTATAAAACACGTAATATGAATCCTAATACATGATTTGGCCTTCATTTTATGATTTTATTCACATATTAATATACAATATCTAGAAATTGTCTTATATATGTATATAAAATTGATGTGTATTGGTGAGTGGTGAATGATGTTGATTGATGCCTTGCTTTGCTTTTTGGTGTTGGAGTGGAGATCTCATGATGTTTTATGTTGCACTTGCACAATGGAAGAATCCAATACCATGATTTTTGTGTTGACACCAGAATCTCGTGTCCCTCACTTACTTTTACAATATTTATTTATTTATTTAACCTCAAATCATACTTTTTTTTATACATAATGTAATTTCAGCTCCAAATTGATCCTATTTTGAAGTTGGTTAAACAGCAATTCATGTGAAAGTTCTCGAAGAATAATAAAGAAAAATCTCTCATGCTTTAAATAATCAAATACCTTTCCACACGTTTCGTTTCATATGCCCATTTTGGACACTTGAAGATTGATCTAGGAACAACCAGAAAACTTAGTTGCTAATAAACATGGTAAAGAGATCTTGAAAGTTATCGCTTAACCACATTTCACTTACATTGAATTTAATTTTAATACACTTATTTTTTTACACATTCATTTAATTATATATTATCGCAACAGTCATAATAGTTGACTCAATCATTCACTACTTAAAAAAAAGTCATACTATTATAACATTCTTATTGAATGATAGTGTAAAACATAATGAATCAAAATTAAACTTTCACTATATTATGACTAAAAAAATCTCTTGTGCAATTAGTTCATTGATCCCTAGTATCAAGTCTATTACTACATTTCTCAGTATCATAATTGACATTGGTTCAACTAGCTAAATAATTGGAAGTACAAAATTACTAGGGCAATCCAGTGCATGAGACTTCTACAAGGTGCTCAACAAAGTGATCTCGAAAAAATTTAGACATCTATTTGCACAACAAAGTGTTCTCGAATTTTTATTTTATTTTTTAGTTTGGGGCATCCAAGTGGGTGTTGGCCAAGCAAAGATATACATGATTGAAGAACTTTTACCCCTAGGAGACAAAGGAAGTGTAAATAAAGACTTAGTATAGATTTTCTATGCATGACAACAATTTTGTGACTATCTTTTGAGTATTTGGACAATAAACCCATGTAATAATGTAATGTCTTTGGAGTGTCATGGGCAAAAGTATCATGATTCTACCTTTTCTGGCTTCAACCATTCCAATAACAATGTTGTTGTGCCTTGATCAGATTTGTAATCCTTAGCCTTTATTGATACATGTCTTGGATTCCCTGGAACAGCATCATCGATGAATATATAAGGAGCACAATTTTTTCATCCAAATGTTGTATCATCTCATCATTACTGAACATGGATGGCATCAAACTCGAAAATGAGCTTTTTTCTAAAGTCAAAAGTAGGGAAATGTTCATCATCAATACAGTGTATGAATCCCACTAAATTTATCTTGTGATAGATTTTCTCTTAACTTTTGACTTTATGACAGACTCACTTCTCTTTGTTATAGTATTTACTAGTTTTTCAGAAGTACACTAACACAAAGAAATACAGGGACAAAAATACAGAAGGAAAGTGTTTGGTGATGGAGATAAGACAAAAAATTTGCATATTTTCAATACTCCTGACTAACTAAGACAGAAGGGACAAAAAACTAATAAGGATGAGACAAAAATCACTGTCTTTACATTAATCCAAACGTGATATAAAAGCTTTATATTTTTGTCTTTATCTCTGTATTTCTATCATGTCTTGTACACCTCACCAAGCCAACAAAAACAAATATTAGATATTACTATACTACCAAAGTGATGAACACTGCACATACACCAGTGATGAAAGAATTTAACATTATACAATTCATAAAGATGAAAATACATTAAACAAAAGAATGAAAACACAATCAGAGTCCTTTCCATTTGTTAAATTATAACCTACCATTAAGATTTTGTCAAAGTGAATAATCTACATGGCTACCCAAAAATCTCGCATGAATAGATGAGTATGGTTTGGATATAAACTTCCAAATCCACTACATCGGTTTATGGTTAAAAAGTAAAGACTCCATTGTATGTAACAACAAATATCAGAAGCAATAGAGGTTTAGAGATGATCTATTGCCAATGCATAATGAGTTTCAAAGATCAACTAGTTAGAAAAGGCATGGCACTTCTAAATGTTATCATTTACCATTGGATTTCAGAAACTCAGGCGCTGAGGAATCACTCCAGAAACACTTGAATCCTGTCACCCACCCTGTCATTAAAATCTAGCAACTTTTTCCCCCCGATTTCCCCAGCTGCATCATCCAACAGTTCTTTGATGTTTACGCCACCCAAAGCTGTATAAAGTTGTGACAAAATTAACAAACAGAAATTGTGGGAAAAAAATATTTTCATATAGAATCTCACACTTGGAATAGACATCTATTTAAACATTACACGGAATTTTCTAAATACTTATAGTACCAGGAACTATGTTCGTGATTCCGTCCAGAAATCCAGCCTGTATACAGCAAAATATATGTATTATCATGAGAAATGGAAACATGAAATCTTACATGGAGAAAAATCTAACAAGATAAAGTGTGCATGCCAATCTTGAAAACAAACATAATTTAAAGATGGATAGGTAGAGGATGAGTATTGGTGAAATGGTAAGGTTGTTGCCTTTGATCCAAATGTCACAAATTCAAATCTTGGCTGGTGGCACGGGTGAGGCTGCATAGATGTACTCTCCCCATACACCACCAAGTGGAAGCCTCATCCACTGAGCCACCATGTTTAAAGATGAACATGCATAACCAAGCAGAAAATATGAATTGCACATAGAGAGTATTATCACTTACAGGAATCCTGACATCAAGTTTCTCAAATCCATCTCTGCCAGTTATTTTGACCCTTAGAGTCCTAGACCAAATCCCAGAAAAAGAGCCCCTTGATCCATCTGCACCATATTTATTGTACACATCAGGAGTTATAACTTCCACAATGGGATCATTGGGACTCTGACTTGTCTGCTCTGTATCAACTTGATCTTTCCGTTGTATACTGTATAGGCTACTGCTCTCTGACAAATAACTAATTGCTATGAGAATGCAAGAATGATATGCACAATATATATTTACAAACAATGTGAATATCAGCATGAGACCTTTTCTTCTGTCTTTGGTTTTCCCCTTGAGGTAAAATGGGATTGAGTAACGGAAATTCAGTGATGAAAAGATAAATTTAATTTTTGCATGACTATCTATGATTAATCAGATGGCTTTCATTTATTTTGATAAACTACTAATATGATGTATTAACACAACAAGTGTTGAACAGATCCCATAGGCATAGTTACTTCACATGCACAGACAGTTGAAAATCCCCAACATAAACTTTCCGTGCAGATGAATTGATAAGGAGATTCCATTGTCTACCTACCCCCCACACCACTCCCCGTCTTGTGCCCAAAACCCAATTATGGAATTGGAAATAAAGTGCGAGTTCAATCATTAAGAAATAATTTGGTAGAAAAGATAACGAATTGGAAACAGGATGATAAAAGTTACAGGCATAGATTGCATATGACTCTACGAAGCCAACAGTCATCACGCCATGACCCTTTATAAAGACTTGATATTATGTGTTAGGAGTTGTTTCTCCAACCTGGCCTTGAAAGTTGCCCATAGGTGCTTGTAGCATAAAGCTTCTCTTCTTCATAATAAGCGTTGAAGCCTAAGATATCCTTAATTTCATCAAAAGATGGCATGCTTCCTGGAGGAGGAATACGGCCTCCTCTAATGGCAGTGAGTGCATCCTACAAATTCAATCATAGATAATATTTAATAACTAAATATAAGCGATACCTCAGACTAAATATATATAATAAAAAAAAAAAAGCAAAATTGGGCAAAGAATAATGACTTTAACACTTTGGCCTATTAGAAATGAGTTAAAAAAGTATAACTTTCGCCACAATAATTCAGAGTCTAACACTACAAACCTAAATATCTCCTAGCATGTCTCATTTCAATCCCAAACTAATCAGTGCATAAAATATCAATCTATGTCTTGCTATATCAAATGGACTGGTAATTGTGACAGAGATATTGACAAGAACTACAGAAGTCTTGGAACAATGTACAAGAAAGCAGGGCAAAATGTTGACCATATGATATCAAACAAATACCTGGATGAATGAGACAAAAAAAAGTAAATAATTAAAAGATAAATGAAAACATGAGCATAAGACATGAACTAAGCATTGTGCTTCAAACATGATACCGTGCCTTTATGATTTGCTAATGATAAAGGTGAATATAACTGTTCTTTTAGATGAAATTTTTACTTTTCATTTTATCAATAAAAAATTAAAGAGAAAATATTAGCTGGCACGCATCAATTATATTTGTATTTATATTCCAACAGACAAAATCAGTGAAGAAGATGTTTTGCCACGGGAAAATAAAGCAAAAATGAAGGCATGTCACCTGCATTGCTCGTATAGAAACCCCAATCAAGGAAAGAGGATAAGCAACAACTTTAAAACCAATGTCTTCAAGTTCCAACGGATTGAGTATTGGTGTTTTCCCTCCCCCTTCAAGCATATTGGCCTACACGAGAGTACAAATCAACAATATAGAATGACTTCCTAGTGTGTTTATATTATGCAGAGATATTAATATCTTATAGAAACTATATCATAATAAGAAAGGAGAGTGAGTGACTGTGTTAGTGACATAGTGTGTGTTATTGGGCTCAGCCTATACTAGTAATACTACACCCGGTTTCTTGAGCACCGCTGTTTGTCCCAAAATTTAATCCACATCCAAAATCAAAACAATTTGTCTATTTATATATACCCAGAATCCAGATGTACCCTCTGATCAAGGAAGCCAGCATCAAAGGAGTGGACACAGCATTATCATTGTAAATGTGTTTAGTGACAAAGCATTTCCCTTTTATCTATTATTTTAAGTGTGGAATAATAACATTAATAACATACCATTTTTGGAATTAAGGGAGAAACATCACAGAAAGCCTTCATCTCTTCCTTCGAAGCGAGAGCATCTATAAAAAGAACATCTGCTCCAGCATCTCCGAATGCCCTTGACCTGATGAGCGCTTCATCGAGTGACACTGCTTGGCGAGAATCTGTCCGTGCCACAATAACAATATCAGAGCCACTCTCTCTTCTGGCATCAACAGCTGCTTTAATCCTCATCACTGCCTCCTCTCTAGAAACCACTTTCCTTCCTCTTGTGTGGCCACATGCTTTAGGTGATACCTAGCAATGATTATCTCACATAACTAATTCAAGGTAATTTATAAGCATATTTCAAATAAATGAAATCCACACAATGCATACAAGACAAATATACTTGCAAATGAGGTGGCACCACATTTTGTGTAAGATAATACTACATTCTATGGAGAACAAAAAACCATTCTAAAGAAGAAGAAAAAAACCTGATCTTCAAGAATGATTCCGGCAAAACCGGCTTTGATGTAGCCCTTGACGGTCCTCTTGACATTCATTGCATTACCATAGCCATTATCAGCATCTCCAATGACAGGAATAGAGACAGCTTGAGTAATGAGCTGCCCCTGATCCACCATTTCTCCATAAGATATGAAGCCTGCGTCCGGCAACCCCAACCTAGCAGCCGATATTGAGAAACCTAGAATACATACACAAGGTAACAAAAGAAAAAAGTGGCATCTTTAAACAATAACAATGAAATAAAAATTACACAGAATAGAATGTTGAAGCATATGATACCTACCACTAATAAAGCAAAGGGGTAACTTGGAACCATAAGAATGAAGACCCGTTCAAATGAAAACAGCACAGCATAGCATAGAATGCTTCTCTAAACCATAAGAATGAATTTAAAAACGAAAATTGCATAGCATGCATATAGTGTTATCACCAAATCATCACCACTAGTAAAGCAAAAATATATCTTTAAATGTTCAAGAATGGCATGAACCCCATAACTAATGAGGCAAAAGGGTAACTTTAGATGATAAAAAAGATCCCAATAAAGTGAAAATTTGCACAGAATAAGCATCATGGTTTATAGATAGATACCACTAGTGAAGCAAAAAGAGAAGCCAGCATCTTGAACAAGCTTGGCACTGAGAGCATCGAAACAAGCAGGGCCTTGGTGGACCCCAGGTGTGTCCAGGATCCGCCGAAGCACCTTAACGCTGCTCTGATTCTCGGAAGAGCAAGTTATGGTTGCTATGGATTTGGATTTGGAGTTTCTGGTTAGTGTTGATGTGCGTGTTGGGTTGAAGAACAGCGAAACAGAGGATGAAGAAGAAGAAGAAGGGGATTGAAGGAAGGAACATCCATTTCGAATTGAGAACTTAGAATGCGATTGCGATGGTGGAAGGCACGCACCATAGTTCACTGTTGAACAAGCCTTCATGCTTCTTCTTCTTCTTCTCTTTCTCTCTCTCTCTGCTTATTTCTGCTGAAGCTACTCTGAACTGAACTATGGTGTAATGAAAAAAGTCCTAAATCTCTGTTTTTTTTTTAATACCAAATAAGTACTTGTCTATTTTTTTATATTGTTTTAGATATCTATAGTATTTTAGGAAAATCTAAATTTTATTGTTAATAGAAAAATGAAAGAGTTTAATCTTAATAAATTGGTACAATGTCATTGGATCAAATTCGATCATTTGAATGGATTTTTATATAGTAGTATGAAGTTCGATCATCTTTTTCAATTTATCAATATATGGTTAGATAATTATATAAAATAAAATTTATATTATCAGTGCATAGAAATTAATTTCAAAATTAACTTGGTATAAATTTGTAGAAAAATCTCAAATATCTAATAAAAGTTAATGTATATAAAAATACTTTTTTTGGGGGATATTAGACACCTTCAATTTTGGTTCTAGAAATATTGGCAAAATACTTTTTTTTGGGGATATTAGACACCTTCAATTTTGGTTCTAGAAATATTGGCAAAATAATTCTTTAACCTAGCCACTCACAACTACTGTTCTTAATTTTTGGTAAGTTCTAATGATAATTCAGTCTATTTAAAAGTATTTTTTATACAATTGAAGGATTCATATGAAAGAATGTTGTCCTTATACATTCATTAAGAGGTAAGATCTTTTATATTTTTTCAACCACCTTCATAACTTGTAGAATACAAGGTGAATATGGCAATGTTTGAAGGGCTAAAACAACTCATAATTATTTCAAGTGGAAGCCATTCATGAGGACAAATTAAGCAAAATTATAGTAAATTTATTAATTAGGACAAAATTCATTTAAAATTGATTAGTATGGTCACATCTCCAATCTTCAATTATTGTTGATTCTAATGAAAGAGAAGTTTTACGAAGGCTTAAAGTTACAGGCTAAAAAGTGTATCAATGAGACAATAAACATTAGGGTAATACACATAATAGAGCCAACATGAGGTGGTCTAATTGGTTAAGATTCGATTCATACCCTACAAGGGCATAAATTTGAATTTATTGACCAATGTGAGGACCTCGTTGGTGGGCGATCTATAAATCCCTCAAGAAAATATTCCAAGAGGTTGGAGGAATCTGACCTTACCTAAACCTTAAAAAAAGATAGATAAATAAAATAAAAATACAGATAATAGATTTGATAGATGGATTGTATAGAAGCAAAACAGCCATTATTTATGCTACAATGCCCCTTCACTTCATAAGAGGCTTGTTTATTTTGTGTCAAGAGCTGTTTCTTCATCCTTGTTTGTAGCATAACGCTTCTCTTCTTCATAGTAAATGTTGAAACCTACGATATCCTTGATTTCTTCAAAAGATGGCATGCTCCCTGGAGGAGGAATACCACCTCCTCGAATTGCAGTGAGTGCATTCTGCAAATTCATTCGTAGATAATATTTAATAACTAACCAACTATTTTTGACGTGTTATTATATGATTGAATGAATGTGTAAAAACGTTTTTCATTTTCAGTGCATATAAATTAAACTCATTTAAGTGGATCCTCGGACGAAATATCAAAAGAAGGAGTAATATAACAAAGAATAATGACTTCAACACTACGTGGCCTATTATAAAGGGTTTAGAAAGGTAGAAATTCTGTCACAGCAATTCACAACTAAACAAAAGTATCTCCTAGTGTGTCTCATCTTAATCCTTGTCTTGTTATATCATGGAAATTGACAATAGACTACATGCCTTTATGCTTTGCTAATGATAAAGATGAATACATTTACTGCTTTAGATGCAATTTTTATATTCCATTTTATTGATACAAAATTGAAGTGAAATAATCAGCAGACATATATCAATTATAGTTGTATGTATCTTAAAGTAAACAAGACAGTAAAACAAATTGTCTAGTTACCTGCATTGCTAGAATAGAAACCCCCATCAAAGAAAGAGGATAAACAGCAAGTTTATAACCAACTTCTTCGAGTTCCTGCGGATTGAGTATCGGTGTTTTGCCTCCCCCTTCAAGCATATTGGCCTACACAGAGTGCAAATTAACAATACAGAACGTATTCCTCATAATCAATGTCCATTTTATTATTGTAAATGTGTTTGGCGCGATCTTTTCCCTTCTATCTATTATTTGGAGCAAGAAATGAAAAAATACCAATTTTGGAATTTGGGGGGAAACTTCACAGAAAGCTTTCATCTCTTCCTTCGATGTGAGTGCATCTATAAAAAGAACATCTGCTCCAGCTTCTCCAAATGCCCTTGTCCTAATGAGCGCTTCATCGAGTGAAACTGCTTGGCGAGAATCTGTCCGTGCCACTATAACAATATCAGAGCCACTCTCTCTTCTGGCGTCAACAGCCGCTTTAATCTTCATCACTGCCTCTTCTCTAGAAACTACTTTCCTTCCGCGTGTGTGGCCGCATGCTTTTGGTGATACCTAGCAACAGTGAATCTCACAGCACTAATTTAAGGTAATTTATATAATATTACAAATTAAATATCTCACAATGCATACAAGACTAATACAGTAATACTTCACTTCTACATAAGGCCTAGATCCTATTGGTAGGTAGTAAGCAACAAATACAAATGAGATAGCACAGAATTTTATTAGAGGTATGTTTTGATCAGCTTATTTTAGGTTCAAAACATTTCATAATCAAAAAGCATCTTGAGACAGATTTTGAGAAAGAACATGATTACCTCTCAAGAAAAATCCGTTACCGTATAACAAACTTGCACTACATGTGTTAGATAAAACTACATTCTATAAAGAACAGAACAAAACACAATTCAAAAGACGAAGAAGAAACCTGATCTTCAAGAATGATTCCGGCGAAACCGGCTTTGATGAAGCCCTTGACAGTCCTCTTGACATTCATTGCATTACCATAGCCAGTATCACCATCGACAATGACAGGAATAGAGACAGCTTGAGTAATGTGCAGCCCATGTTCCACCATTTCTCCATAAGATATGAATCCTGTGTCTGGCAGCCCCAACTTGGCAGCTGATATTGAGAAACCTAGTACAGCAATAACAGATGATAATAATAATCTTACTAGCTAATAACAATGATACAATCACACACTTACACAAAAGAAGGGTATAGCTTTATACAAAATAACAATGAAATGAACCCCATCAAAATGAAAAATTGCTGAGAGAAAATACTCTAATTATAAGCATATAATACCACTAGTGAAGCAAAAGGGTATCTCTCAACCATAAGAACAAATGGAACCCACCACCATTAAAATGAAAACTGCATAGCATGCAATGTTATTAGAAAATAATCATATCACAAGTGAAGCAAAAGGGTACGTTTGCCCTATATAATTTTGACAGAAAATATGGTTTTCTTTCTATGATTGATGATTCTGATTTATCATCACTATTATCATTGGCTTATAGATAGGTACCCACAACATATCAATAATACAACATTATTCAGCTCCTTTCATATTGTTCCAATCTTCCATCATGAATTCTAACATGGTATTAAAATGCAAATTGCATAGCATATAATGTTACTACTATACTAGCATATGATATCATACCACAAGTGAAGCAAAAGGGTAACTGTAAAAGATAAGAAATCACCCAATAAAGTGAAAAATGCACACATAGCCTATACTATACTATACTATATAATATCATTGATAATACTCTAATTTATTTATTTACCACTGGTGATGCAATAGGGGAAGCCAGCGTGTTGAATAAGCTTGGCACTGAGAGCATCGAAACAAGCAGGACCTTGGTGGACCCCAGGAGTGTCCAGGATCCGCCGAAGCACCTTAACACTGCTCTCAACACTCTCCATCGCAGCGGCACAACAAAAGGAAAGGAACAATCTACAATGAATTAGGGTTGAAGATGACACAGACAACTTTTTGGGTTATAAAATTTGGACCAATCTAACAACCCAACTCGACTATAGAGTGGATTGGTTCGGTTTCCACTAGCATAGTAGTTAATGTAATGGAAAATGATAAATGTACACATGAGTATCCTCTATCCATTTTCTATTCCTTTAAAATGTTGGCGATTTTGATCGTATATGTTGATAAATTGCTATATTATATCAAAGTTGCCAACATTTGAGATAGGTGGAGGATACTCTTATATATTAATAGCACTCCTCTAATATAATTAATACAATAGAATAAATTGTTATTAAAACCTTCAACTTTTCTTAAAAAATACAATTAATATTTTTATTATAACATTTAATAAACTGATTAATGATTGATTATATTTTGATTGTACATAAATAATTAAGAGAGACACATGTAAAATTAAAAAATAGATGAGAATTCTAATAATAATTTGATAAACCCTAATAACAATTAAGAGTGGCATGGAGTAGTACTTTTTTTTTTAATTTCCGATCAATTTAATTATTTTGTCAAATATTTCTAACTATACAATAATATTTTTGTAGGATTTAATTTTAAGAGTTTTATTTTGATGCGCTAACAGTGTAAAAATATTTTACACTGTCGTCCAATGAAAACAGAATCATAGCTGACGTGACAGTATATGATTGGATGATTGTGTAAAAAAATTTTACATTGTCAGTAGATGAAAATTAAATCCTAATTTTAATGTACTAATATAAAAAAATTGTATAGTCATTCAATCATATAGTATATATATCTATAAATATAATTAGTTTTCACTTCCATTACTTAATTTTTTTTTTGGTAGATAGTCCATTACTTAATTCTACAAATGAAAAGATTTGATGGAATCAGAAAGTAAAATAATTTTATAGCTTGTATCTCAGCTTTTTATTGCCTACATGAGATTATTGAGTGTACCTAATATCAACAACCCATACATTATCATTTCAAATAATAAAATACTATTATAGCAAAAATATTTGTGTAGATATTCTGCTAAAAAGAAAAAAAATGGTTCAAAATTCCTCCATCATCCATGTGTGCTCATTGAAGCTCAGTCTTTTGAGGAGTGTGAATGCAAGTAGTAAATTCAAAATGACCCTCCATTTTCTTGAAGGAGAATCTTCCTAGTGGTTTTTCCCTTCATGGATCTCTAAGTCTATATTTTCTTAAGATACCCAAGTTTTTGAGCTTCCAGCCACATTTCCTTTGCTATGATTTCCTAAATTGGCTTCTTCATCATGTTTGCTTTGTTGAGCAGCATCTTCTTCAGCAGCAGCAGCAGCATTAGGAGGGTTCTGATCCTCATCCTTGTCACCTCTGCAATAAGATGAAACACCATAAATAAACAACCTTGATCTATTAGAGATGATAAAAGATATATATATATACACACACACACTATATATATATATATACTAGTGCTTTTGAGAGACACAAGCTTAATTCTACTATAGTTGACTTAGTACTTGTGAAGAAGTACAAGGATATGGGGTAACAAGATAATTCTCGAGACAGCGAAGATTTTTTCCGTTCGCAATTCTCGGGGTACCTACCACCTTGATCAATCTCAGATGGTTTTAGTTTAAATGCACGGATAACTATTATTATTTTTTTATTGATGAGGTTAGCTTATGTCATGATATGCTAGAAGTGGCTGAGTGAGTTCAAAAATCAACCACTTCTATAAAGATCCTGAATGAACTTGCCACTGAAACAATTTTGCAGAAAGAAAATGCAACAATACGTACCCAGAGTAGATAATAAGCCCAATTACAACAGCACCAAAGGCTACAAAGTACATCCAATCAACCTGGAATGCAGAATTCGTCTCTGAAGGCATTAGAACGCTGATAATGTGACTCGTGTCTACTAGGAATTCGTAAGAGGGGGAAAGACAGAAAAAAGTAGAGTACAGAATTCTTTCTGACCTTCTCATGGTATGCGAAAATGCGAATTACGACAGACCACATGTCTGAGGTCAACAGAGACAGATTGAGCATTGTAGAACCGTTAAGCTGTGATAGAAGAACAGATCATAGTCATAAACAGTAGTTCCCAGTAAAAAGCTGGATATTTTACACATTTTTCTTTCCATTAGCCTAATCCAAAGCATATAAGAGGGATAGACAATGGAAGGTACATTTTTTTCAGTGTTATTATAAGTAGTAAGTTATATTCCAGATAAAAAAGTCACTTAAAAAATGAGAGAAACAAAGAGGGGGAGAGAGAGAGAGAGATTAGAACCAAAGAACTGCATCCTAATGTTTGTTTGTTTTTTTTTTATCTATTACTTCTGTAGTTCTGTTAGTTCATAATTTTGTTCCACTTTCAAAAATGAAAATCTGCAGAAATGTTATACTTTGAATCCATACCTTAAGCAGAACAGGTACTAGAGAGTAGAATAGAAACATAGCCAGTGAAAATCCAACAAAAGGAACTGCCTGAAACCGACATAGAAGGAAACTAACATAAAAAATAATGCTTATAGGACTTAAATCACACTAATTGATTGGTATTTGTAACAACATATAGAACTTCTGATAAATTTAAGACAATAATAAGTGGAATTCGTTAAATAAAAATATACATCAATATAAATATTTGCATTCCTTTTTTCCTCCTTGAGAGACAGAGTCTTAAATCTTCTCAGAAATTTTCAATTAAAGATAAGTGTTTAACAGACACAGCCTTTAATATTGCCAATTACTTAATAATAGTGAGAGAGGGGTTGAGAGAGCTTACTGCTCCAGGCGACCAATGAATAGATTTGAGTTCATTGCGCTCAAGTATGCTTCTGTAACAATCATTAAGGTTACAACAGGAAAAAAGAAACTAAGAATGTAATGATTCTGGTCATTGGTTAGTTCATTTTGATTTTCCTTGATTAAGTCAAATGCAAGTTTCATACAACCATCACTGTTTATTTTCATTTGGCAAAAGAAAAAGATAAAATGATTAGGCGTAAAGTAAGCTAATGAAACGTGTTTATAACCAACAGATCCCAAAGTCCTCATGATATAATCAATTTCAAGGATACATTTGAATGGCACTGATAATGCCACCAAAGAGACCTAACATTGCCATGAGCTCAACTCTATCAGCATTTTTCACCAGAAATTCCTGCAACAGAAAAGAAACATCAAGTGCGATTTTAAGATAATAATTGGATCTTGTGAATAGTTTTCAGACAGTTAGTGATTAGGGAGTATGTGTATTTATTATGCTGTGAACACTGTTAGTTTCAAGAGTATCACATCCATTGAAGCAAAAGAAAATGCAAACTTACCTCGCTGACGTTACTGATTGCATACAAGGTAGCGCCAGCAATAACAAGAAGGTCCCCTTTCCGAGGATTGCTTCCACCTATGACAAGTGAATATAACATCACACAATTTTCAAAGGTGAAAAGATGCACATTACTGATGATAATTAAAGATAGGAGCGTTCATCGTTCTTGTGTGTGCGTGTGCGTGCATATATGTGTTAAATAAATAAAGATATATAGGATCCAGTATTCAGTACTACATAGAAAGCCACCTACCTGCACGGTCACCCGCATGAACATCTGAAAATATGACCAAGACAAGGCCAGCAAGGCAAACTAATACACCGGTTACCTTCTTGAATCTATATTTCGTCTTCAAGAAAATCCATGTAAGAAACATGACAGATGGAATGGACCAGCAATCAAGTAGCATCACACTTGTAAGTGATGTGTATTGATATGCCTTCACAACTGTTCATCAGATGAAAACAACTAAATTAGTTTGTAAATCATCAAAAGTAACAGCATAATCAAAGCCAGCATAGAAAGGAAAGGAAAGGAAGGTCACACTAAAGAAGTTCAGATTTGGATAACTGTTTTTGGGGCATATAAATATATTAATTTCACTTATGCTTTCGAGTTTCGACCAATATAATAGTGTCTGTAACATCATCAAAACACTTACCAAGAAAATTTGCCTCAACATCAACCAATCCAAGAATTATATAATAATACCATTTTGCCTGCATAAAGAACCATCTGAAGTTAATGAAATTTTCTTAAACATTAAAGGGAGCAGAACACACAAAGTTGATCATATTGAAAGACACAAAAAGATAAAATTCATTATAAAATCCAAGTTTAACAGTTTATCATATACAAATGGATTTCATCATACTTTGCAGACAATACAATCATACTGACAACACAGAGCAACACTACAAATCAACAAAGCCTTTTTTTTTTATCCCACTAAGTAGAGTCGGCTACATTGCATAGTGACATTAATCACAAGAGAATTGTGAAGCATAGTATATAAATATAACCTTGAATGCTTTCCTTCGGTATAGCATAATACTCCCATAGACAATGACCAGGAACACATAGTTAAGAAACGATTGTGAGGTTGGAGCATTGATTCCTATGATAATAAAAGCCAAAGGAGGACAAAAATTGTGTTAGGTTCAGCACAGTGTGGTCCCAAAAAAAAAAGCACAAAAGAATGAACAGAGATTCTATTCATGAAATATCAGAGAAATTCAGCATCACATATACAATTAAAAATGAAAACCAACGAGTCAACAACAACAAAAAAATATACAATTTAATTTGAACAATGCAAAAAAAAAAAAAAAGCATGGCTACCGGTACCCTTATACAATTAATGGTTATGATTTAACGATTAACCTGATGTATCTTAAAAATGGGTATGCGACTTTTTTATAATTACATGATAGTTAATGAGTATGGGTATTGATGAATTTTATTTGGTACGGAATAAATCATATATATGAGATATAAAGAGAATAAATTGAGGAGGGAAACCTAACTAACCTCTTTTGGCTAATTCAGAAGAGGTGAAGCCAGTGGAAGTGATGAGAAGGGAAAGGAACTGTCCCAAGCTAAGGCCTATGAGAGTGGTTCTTGTCCAGAACTTGTCACCACTCATTCTTCTTCTTCTTCTTCTTCTATGTCTTCTTTCACTCGAAGGCAGCTACAACAATCTACAAAACTCACTCTATCTGTCTATATTTGCATTCAATTCAATGAAGATAAGTGAGAGTGTGTTCTTGTGATATGGTATGGTGAAAGAGATTGAAAAGGGAGGGTTTGTTTGGGATTATTGATTTCAATTTATATGAAAAAGAAGATTAGAATGTTTTGGTTGAGAAAGCGAAACAGAGAAAGAGAGATTTCAGCCGAAAATACAGCATACTCAATATTGAAAGCAATCAACGGCCACCAAAGAGAGAGAGTTGTGTGTATTTAAATTGGAATTATGCAATTTTTCTCTTGGAATATAGGGTGGATTTTATTCAAATACACCTACAAGACTAAAACGGGACACCTAATTCGGAGTTTTAAAATTAGAGGTTTTATCTTCAATTAAATTTTGTTTGATGTAAGTTATGAATAATATGATCCGTGTATTCAATTATTGGTGGGTGAGAGTGATGAAAACAAAGAAGAAAGACAAGTGAGTGAAAAGGTGACAGGGAAAGAATGCTATACTATACTATGCTTTGTTTTGTTTGTTTTGAATTTTGGTACATTCAACAAACAGATGTGATAAGCGAATACTGCATACTCCAATTATTCTCTTTTTTTTCTCTGTTTTCAGAATCCAATCCACTCAATACGCAACAACCCTATTCGCTTTCTCAGCTCTGACTCAATCATGCACCCATGTGAATCAATAATTAATGCCAAATACTTGGGCTGACTTTGTTTTTTTACTGATGCCTGTAGTAGAATTATCAGTAATCGAGCATCAATGTCATTAGAGTCATTAACATAGTGTTACAGTGACTCGTGACTCGTCACTCTGTTTTCTGTTTGATAAACAGTAGCATTAGAATTATTAGTGTCTTGGATCATATTTGATTTGATAACACTAATGATGATTATAGTTGAAAATGATGAAATTAAAATTTTGAAAAAATGAATAACAACATAATTAGAACAAAAATTCATTAAATCATTATCTCATTTTGTGTCCATCAGCCAATAACTCTGTAACTCCACTTTTAAAGTGGATAAAAATTGGGAAAATTTGTTCACGTTGTAACATATCAACCATTCAAGATATAATTAAAAGATAATTATAATAATATTATAAAACTCTTTGTTGATATTTGGTTGATATTTTGTCACGTATAGGGTTCGTTATAAACTTGAGTCTATATTATTATTTTTCGTATTTTAAATAACATTACCAAAAAAAGTAATGGAAAATGAATAAACTCTTCAAGTCCGATTTTGTCAATGTTCCTTTTTTCTATTTGTCAACCAATCCATCATTATCAAACCACAAACTAGCGTGTGGAGTACTAATACTTACATAATGTATAAGTTTACCTTTAAAATTATTTTATTTTTTTAATCCTTTTGTAGCATTAAAAAATATTAAATTAAATTATACTATAGTTTACCCTTTTTTCCTAAAGAAAACAAAGTGCTCCATACATAGCTATGTTCTTACTTTATATAGTTAACATTCACTTTCAGCCGCGTAATGTGCTTTGCTTTTTTTATTTTAATCTTTCGGCTCTTTCAATTCACTTTACATATTGTCTTTGCTGAATTTAGGCTATGGCTTTTGATCATTTAACATGGGAAATTAAAATATTGAAGAAAAAAAAAGATGTTGGACCATTATCGAATATGCTTAATTAACTACTTTTAGTATTACATTGGTACATAAGCCATTCATTAATATATTCTTAAAAAGCAACCTTGGTTAAATGGGGGTGCTAGGTGGCCAAAGCAACTTTTATATAAGAAAAAATCTTATTGCACAATAAAAAAATCAGTCAAAACAGTCTATTAACTGTATAGAACATATAATATATAATATTTATAACATATATTACACATTATGAACATCAGATATGACATGTTGTTCGTAATATTACATATATTACGTTTCGCAATATTATCTTTATTTGTAACATGTAATACTGTTGTGCATAATATGTGATATATGTTGTGCGTAACATGTAATATATGTAATGCGCATTATATAGTATTTATTGTGTATAATATATTCACTGTTTTTTCATTGTGCATATGTCAATTCTCTTTATATAAGAAGTAAAAGTTTATTTTATGGTAAAGGTTATGTACTGTTGATAAAATGTGGTATATTATATACTAATGTATTTATTTAATGACATTTTAAAAGTGTGGTTAAATACTTGAATTTGAAAGTGTCACAAATCAATTTAGCATTTAATCATACTCTGTGACTAAATACATGGTGTTTGATATACCATACTTCATCAAGAGTATTAAAGACAAAACCTAAATTTCAATAAATATTATTTAAAATTTTTTAAAAAGTAATGTAACTATTCTCTAGATATAAAAAAAAAATAACAACATTACATATGATTTATAGATTAGACCTTTACATAGCTTTTTCAATGACTTCTGTAAAACATTTTTTTTTTAATTTTTAGGTTAAAGTATTTGTCATACATGAAAGAACAAAGCTATAAATAAACACAACTTCACTATAGAAACTAATGGACACAGTAATTACTTTGATGTATAATTGGCACCATCCATGAAGTTCACATATTCAAAATCATTCTGTGAACATGGAAACCTACAATGATTTACCCAGGCCAACAACAACTATATGAATTCAAATTAGAAAAAATATCATTGTTTTTTTTTTTTTAAATTCCCTATATTATCTGTTGAAGCATCAAAATTGACAATTTGAGTTATGTGCATGCTCCACTTTGCAAAATTCATCAAATTTCTGCAGATTGGTATGTCTTATGGAAATGGACACTACAACAAAAATGATTATTTTCAATATGTAATTATCGAAAAGTGTTGATAAAAGTATTGTCAAAAAAAGATATATTGACATTTGTTGGCCGTTGAAAATAGTCATAAATTTTTCTTTGATAATTAGTGGCGGTTGAAAATACTCAAAAACTAGTTTTAAATATTTTCGATGACCACTAACTGTCAATATTACTTTTATTGACACATTCAAGGTTAAAATTGCTCATTTTTTTAGCAGTGAGATTATCATCAATTTAAGGCAAGATTTGTCTAATCATATGATTAATCAGTGGCAGAATGCTATGCTAAAAGTTTCTCAATCTTTTTATGAATGAAATGAATAAAGGATGAACTAAATTTAAATAGAATTTATACTTCATTCATTGGTTAGTAGAATATTCATAGGCACAAAATTGATAAAAAATTATAATGCAAAAATTATTTATTATTTAAATATTGTGAAAAATTTTATAATTTCAATCTATCTTTTAATTAAATTTGTATAAATTATATTGTTCAGAAATTTTAATCAATTTCCTAGTATTATATTTAAAGGATAAATTGCACTAAACTCCACTTAAGTTTAATGAAATTCATCTTACACGGTTACACCTCTCATTTGTTTGTAAAATTTATTTAAAGATTCTTGAGTTTATAAAATTATTGTATTGATCATTCTGAAATAATCATAATCATTACATACTAAAAAATAATACAACATTGGTTTGACTTTTCAGATTAGCTGAACCATCAGAAAGGTTGCAGAATTTTTTTAAAAAAAATGCATGGTTGGAGAAAAATAGATAAAGTTGGTCAGCACTCCTAGATATATAAGCTTAATTAATTACACATTAATGACAAAAGCTTGCATATACATATTTTCACTATTTTTTTTTCTTTCAAATGAACACTAATAAATTTCAGATCTACTAACTTAGAATTAATAGGAGACGAATATAATAATCTGCTCATCAGGTCTGTAAATATATCAGTTTGAAAACTTAGATACTATATGTATCATGTGCTTAGGGTATCAAGTTAATCTTTGCTCTTACTAAATATTTACAAACAATTTAATAGTGAAATAAAATGTATGCTTAATCCCGAGCATTACATGAGCCATTAAATACTAGTGATGCCTTATCTTTCTAGAGCTTTATTTGTCTTGTTTTCCCTAGAATTTGGAGTTTATTTCTTTATTTTATCACCGCAACTCTTTTATAATTAAAATAGCTTCCTTGGAATCGGTTACATATATAATTAAATGAGTTATTTATTTGAACAATTTTCTTTTGATGTCAATGTACATTTTATCCATATTTAACGTACAAAAGAAATATGTCTAATTAATATTTAACGTGTAATATATATATAATACGTAATGTATGTTATATATATATATATATATATATATATATATATGACAGATATTACATATTATATATAACATACATTGTGTATATGTGCTATATATATAGGATGATGCTAAATAAACAATATAAAACCAGCTCAATCAGTTAATAAATGAGATTTTGGCCATAATTACTCAGCCCATTATAAATCTCAATGATTATTTGGGTCAAAACCAAATCTAAAATAGATTTATTGACTGTATGAGCTGGTTTTTCATTGTCCACTTAACATTATTGATATATATATAACACATATTACCGTATTTTTAACTACTCTGCAACATTTTTTTCACCAAACGCTTTATCTATTATTGAATGAAACATCACTCTGTTTAGATAAGATATATATTCTTTCTAACTATGGGATGAAGTGTTTATCAATTTCGATGCGAGATTAATTCATTATTATAAAGATACTCTAAGAGCAACACAAGGATTCTGTTTGTCTTTAATTAATGACATTAGAGAACAAAACACAAGGCTTGACATATATATATATATATATATATATATATATAGCTAGCGTGTAATGTGCTGCCACACATACACAAACTGAGAAGAAGAAGAACCATGAGACCGACCTTACTATATAAAGTCAGTGCTGCGTGATTCACTCTTATTAAATCATCACGTGATGATGAATCTTTTACTCATTCACCAGATCCAAATTAAATGCCACTTATTCTACTCATTCAATCTTAATATTTTCCTTGCTGCCTCTCAATATGCATCATGTCTTAGGTGTTATTTACTTATTTTACCAATAAACTCTATTCATAGTAAAACAATTTTAGGTGTAATGTATCTCTTCAATTATATATTCAATAATGTTTGTTGTACAACATAAATACGTCCAATTAGTATCCAACGTGTGCTATATATGATATGGAATGCGTGCTATATCTATAGTACACATTGAATACTAGTTGGACGTATTTCTGTTATATGACAAACATTATTGATTATATATTATATACTATATTAAAAGTCTAAGTGACCTTATGATTGCTTAAAACTCCATTATGCTAATAGTCTTGAATCACTAATAATTCAAAATAGTCTATATACCTATATAGTATTAGTAGGTTATGTATCATATGCCTTTTCGATTCTTTGAATAATACTCCTAACTGTATTTTACATATTTTAAATTTGATTGATACTGTATATTTAGTTCTCGTATTGTATCGTATCGTATCAGATACTCGTATCGATATCTGTGCATAGACAAGAAATCAAGATTAATGTATGTGTTTTGTCTTGATATAGAAGAATCAGCTCGAGGATGATACTATTCTATTAGAAGCAACAGCATTCAAAGTCTCCAATCACCAATTGAATAAATATGATATTCATGGCACCTCAAAATCTGATCACAACAAGACCCTTTATGAAGAAAATCTTGTTAACCTTATTCCTATGCTCTGTCTTGTACACAATCTCTTGTTATAACACCTCATTTTTCTCCTCATTCTCCATCACCACCACCCTAAATCAACCATCATTGGAAAAGAAACCAAGTTTTGATTTTTGCACAAGAAACTACACAAACTACTCTCCATGCTATGACCCTTTAAGGCAGAGGAAATTTCCCAAAATGAAAATGTTCAGAAAAGAGAGGCATTGTCCAAAAAAGAGTGGTGAGAGGCTTAGGTGCCTTATACCAAGGCCTATAGGGTACAAGAGTCCTTTTCCTTGGCCTGAGAGTAAGGATAGTGCATGGTTCAGTAATGTGCCTTTTTCTAAGCTTGTGGAGTATAAGAAGTCACAGAATTGGGTTAGGTTGGAAGGTGAGAAACTTGTGTTCCCAGGTGGTGGAACTTCTTTCCCTGAAGGAGTGAAGGGTTATGTTGATGCATTAAAGGGTGTTCTTCCTGTGAGTTTGGAATCTGGTGATATCAGAACAGTTCTTGATGTTGGTTGTGGGGTATGTAGTAGTAAGCCTTGTAGATTATTGTTTCTTGTTCTTCTTCTTTTTTCTTTCTCTTTCTTGTTCTGAATTCTGATATGTTAATTAGTTTAGAGCAATGTTAAAAAGCTAAGAGATAAATGTAGTTATAGTATTTGATAAAATGTTAGTTCTGAATTCTGATATGATGATCACTGGTTTCTTTTCCTAGTTTGATATGTTGTTTTACAGCAATGTTACCATGCTAGAAAAAGATGTAGCTATAATATTTGAGAAAAGCATGACTTTTGTTTCGATGAAATAAAGTGGTATAATACACTTATGGCGTGTTTGATTATGCGTTTGTAGAATTGATTTTTGATATAATTGATTTATGATAAAGTCATTTATGTTTGGTAGTTTGATTCAAGAAGTGATTTTGGCAAAAACTACAAGAGTCAAAAGGCTAGAAGCAACAATTTGTCACTTCTAGTAGAGTCAATTTTGAAGCCAAAATTAATTTTGGCATTGGACTCAAACAATAAAACCAAACAAGTTCAAAAAAACACACAATCTTCATGTGTTTGTTATTTTAGTTGTTATCAGAAATGATTATTGCAGTGTTCCTTAAGGAGGAAAACAGAGACAACATAAATTTTAAGATCTTCTTCACCCTCTGCAGAATCTAATGTGCCACTAGGAACCTAGGATTTGATAGATATTTTGTTGTACTTTCAACTTGTTGATCAGTTATTATGTTCCCTAATCTTCATGTCCAATATTGAAGATGTTCCACTTCCATACCTTTTTGGTTTTGTTGTGGAAAACCTATAATGAATTTCTTATTTGAAATGTGTTATTGTGTGTAGGTTGCAAGCTTTGGAGCATCTTTAATGGACTATGATATCTTGACAATGTCGGTTGCGCCGAGCGATGAGCATGAAGCTCAAGTACAGTTTGCCCTAGAAAGAGGGCTTCCAGCTATGCTTGGAGTGCTAAGCATTCACAGGCTGCCATTCCCTTCAAGATCATTTGATATGTCACATTGCTCCAGATGCCTTATCCCATGGACTGATGATGGTATTTGTACTCAAATCTTGTTACATTAAGTACGCATTCGGTATCAAAACCGTTCTCATTTTCTGTTTTTAATTAGTTTCCTGTCTTCAGAATTTTGTGAAGAAAATAATAAAAATCAAGAACTTGACTTTGTAGTTTTTGTTATTTCCCTTACAAAATCTTAAGAAACAAGAAACTAACTTAGAATAAAATTGATAACTCTTTTATGAAACCAAATGCAGCCTAAATGTGTAAAAGAGGGTCTCTCAATGTTCCTAGTCACTGAGAATTATGTGTGTTAAGACAGAAAGTTGTTTTGTTACTCATCAGAAAAATGAGATATCTCTTGTTCTTTGTGAAGAATCAACACTTGAATTTTTTTCCAGCATGTTCAACTTGGCTTCAATTCATGATTGCCATCATCTGATACTTTATGAACTCATCACAGATGGCCTTTACTTAAGAGAGATTGACCGGATTTTGCGGCCGGGTGGATATTGGGTGTTGTCTGGGCCACCCATAAACTGGAGGGTGAACTATCAGGCATGGGAAAGAGATCCTAAGGATTTGGAAAATGAGCAAAGCATTTTAGAAGACCTTGCAATTCAACTGTGTTGGGAGAAAGTTTCTGAGAGAGATCAGATTGCAGTTTGGCAGAAACCTATAAATCATATCAGCTGCATAAGAAAGTTGGAGACTTGGAGATACCCCAAGTTCTGCAACTCATCTGATCCTGATGCTGGATGGTAAGTTCTTCATGTTAGTAGTTAGTATCTTATGATTCACGATTCGATACGATTTAACAGGCTAGCTATATGAATGAAGGAGCTTCTTTTGGATTGTAGAATGAACTTCCATTAATAAGAGAGATTTGTTCACTATTTCATCAACTTTAATTTCTCCTTAGTCTGTTTATATTCTTCACACCTTTCTTTCAATGTTTTGTATTCAACAGGTATACCAAAATGACTGCATGCATTTTTGCTCTTCCAGAAGTGAAAGATGATCATGAAGTATCTGGTGGAGCTCTTGAGAAATGGCCTATGAGATTGAACACTGTTCCACCAAGAGTTAGAAATGAAGATGATGGTATTGCATCCAAAACCTTTGATGAGGATAATAGGACATGGAAAATGAGAGTATCACATTATGAGGCCATGCTCAAATCCCTCTCTTCTGGTAAATATAGAAATGTTATGGATATGAATGCTGGCTTTGGTGGATTTGCTGCTGCAATGGTGAAATATCCAATTTGGGTTATGAATGTTGTTCCCTTTGATACAAAAGGCAACAATCTTGGGATTATCTATGAAAGAGGGCTTATTGGGACTTACATGGATTGGTATGTATAGTTTATCATCTTTCCTTTTTTTCATTTATTCAATTTTCTGTTTTATCTATTGTATGCTGGTTGGGTGGTTAGACGGTGAGTCTCAATACAATGGTAAGATTGCTCCTTTGTGATTTTCGACAAACAACCTACTTATAAAGTAGAAATAAGATTGCGTACATTTACCCTCTCCAGACTCTATCTGAAAGGAGTCTCGTGCACTAGGTCGCCTTTTTTATGTTAGTTTGGTGGTTATAAAGTCATGTTTAGCAGGTTGGAAGGTCAGATTAGTTGAGTTCCTAGTAGGGTCTAAATACCAATGATTTCATGAGGCAGAAATAAAAAAAATGCGATATCTACATTAATTTGTACATACTTGTAGAGTCGTTTAGTTTCTCCTATTATGAAATACGTACATATGATTCCTTTTTATCTGCATATATATAAAATCATACAAATGTTTATGTAACTGAAAAAGAATTTGCAATGTGTTTCTTTGTAGGTGTGAGCCATTTTCAACATACCCAAGAACATATGATTTGGTACACGCTTATGGTGTATTCAGTATGTATATTGACAAGTAAGTTTTTAATATATTTACTGTTGGAATGTTCATTATTATTATTATTATTATGAAATAATAATGTCTGTTGCAGGTGTGATATTACTGATATTATTCTGGAGATGCATAGGATTCTTCGTCCAAATGGAGCTGTTATAATAAGAGATCATAGAGATGTAATTATTAAAGTGAAAGAGATAACAGATCAAATAGGATGGAATGGAACACTTGTATCTAGTGATGATCAGAATGTGACATTTCAACCTGAAATGATTCTGGTTGTTGACAATACCCTTGTAAATTGATTGCTTTTCTCTAATGTAGCTTTAGATGGTTCAATTCAATTTTGCTGATCAATTCTTGAGCTACAAACTACAAACTTAGTTTTTAACTCTTGTATTACATCAAAGGATTATCATTGGACAAACAAATAAACTAAAGTAAACACAGAATTAGGAAAAGGCATATGCTAAACAGAATATAAATATAAAAGTATATCATATGTATTTCTAAAAAACTGGTACTAAAAAATATAAAATTAACCATAAGTAGACAAAAACTATTTTCTTTTCACATTTAAAGAAAAATGAAAATTGCCATGAGTCGATGTTGAGTTTGACCGCATATGAACTTGATTTGCATGTATTATCAGCTGAAGTTGAAAAATAATGGAAGTTGGCAATGCCAACGATGTAATATAGATTAATCAATCAAACAAAAACACATTTTCTCTGTTTTTAATATTTCCTCTATAAAATTTTGACCCTACTAATCTTGAATTTAACTAGGTCATTTTAATTGATGTGTGACCTTAAATTAGAGCTTGATTCTCATTCAAACCTATTCATATCTGTCATTTTTTAAAAGTATTTGGGAGGTAGGTTACTGCGAGTGCTAACTGTTGTAGCAAACATATTCTCAACATATGCCAGAATGATCAGAAAACATTAATTCAATTACACCACATGATCTTACATAAACTAGGCAAAATTAAATAATTAATCATCATTAGAAGCAAACCAAAAAAATCAAAAATTTCAGAATACACTACATCAAGGGACAGAAACTGCTATCATACACGCAATGAATGTCCCTACATGTGATCAGCCCTGCTATCCTCTTCACCAATTCCATCACCTGCATGTCTGCAATAACATGAGGCATCAGAACATAATACTAGTGCTTTAAATTCGATCAGAATCAATCGTTGACATGATTAAAATATCTACAAAATTCAATGCTTAGTTAAAGAAAACCATGAGAGTTGAATTTAGAACCAACCGCCACGAGGATGTTAGATTTCGAGCTTTTCTGTCCAGCTGAAGGTTTTCCAAAGCGCTCGAGGCTCGAATTATATCTTCTGGAAGTTCATCACTGTCATATTGCCAATTGTACTCATCCTTCCTGTAAGCTGACATGGAGGACCCTCCTCTTCTATCTGAATACTATAGTGTTAATAATAGGGAATTTTTGAGTATGCAGTTAAAGTAAGGTATAGGAAAATAGTAAGGAATATGCACCAGACGCCTGAGATGAAGGAACAGCCCTGCAACAAGAACGTGTACAGAATGAAATACAGGATATGTAGCACACGATAACAAGAACAACAAAATAGTGTGATGGATCAGCTAAGTACCTTCCTAGCGGAGGTAAGCCACCAGCAACAGATGACGAAGGCCTTCGCGTGTTCCGGGACTCTAGGTTTGGCAATGATTCAGCTTCTGAAGAGGAAAATCTCCTGCCACTAGCCCTTGCTTGGGATAAATTCTGCAAAAGCATATTTCATATTGCAATTAGTAAAAAGACAACTAACACATTTGCATCAGTTCAAAGATCTATGCTTTACACAAGTAATGACCTACCTTAGATCATAAACCTTACTACACTCAAATGCGGCATCAAATCAGTATCTAGATAATAGCATGTTCATCCAAAAGATTTAATAGAAAGATAGGGAACAAAAAAGCAATTAAAAATCATGCCAACAACGCAAGCAATTAAGGGGAAAACCTCAAACTTCAAGAATCCTTCAAGCACATCCAATAGCAGAGGGCAATCTCCATTTCTGTTGATATCATATCCATTTTTGCTACTGAATTCCTTCAACTCAGCCTTCCAAAAGTCTTTTTCCTGCAAGACAATAAATTCATCCAAAAGCACAATAACAGTGAATAAAAACAATAGCAACACCAAATTCGAATTACAATGGCAAAACAGGAAAGAGTGGTTACCAAATTGCATTCCGGAAGGTAAACCTTTAGTGTGTGGTTGAGTTGTGCCCAATCTAGGTACTCACATATAAATGCAGTAAGGAGCCTACCTGCGTGGAGAATATCATATCATAATTTTATTTAAGTATAGGTTTGAAATAGGAGCACGGCAAGTTTAACACAAGAATCATATCAGCAGAGAGTTTATCAGCTTGTTTGGACGCGCTATGTACAGTAAACAAGGGTTTTTTAAAAAAATAAATAGTACTACTATCTTTTCTAATTGAATTTAGTCAATTTACATGCATGGTGTAAAAAAGGTTATATAGAAATCCAATCATGCGTGGCCAAATCGACAAAAATGTTTGACGTAACCACAACCGTTACCACATTAAATGTAATGCAAATAAAAGTATACGATCGAATGACAATGTAAGATTCTTTTATACGGAAAATGCATCAATTTTGTTTTTATGGATCCCCGATATCCACCATTAGAAACAACGACTAATCCTCTCAAGGTGCATAGCTCACAAACTTTGATTTTGATGATGGCGTCAGATCATGAAATTCCCTCCAAACACATTACTACAAATCAAAGGTGTTGGGTCAGTAGTTCGATCCCTGTGTACCTATCCTTCCCCCATTCCCCTAACTTCACTCAGAGCTCCATAAAACAAAAATTAATCTCTATGTTCATCAACATGTTTGGGTCATTTTTCTCGAACAAAAGGAAAAATAATTTTAGAAAAAGCTTTCAATGTTACCCTCAAACATAAATTAATTTATCATCCAAAGATTAGGTTTTATTTTTTCTTTTACATCCTAAGGAGCCCTATGCTCCATGCAATTCACAGAGAGCCAACAAACCCTAGAACCAAACTGCATTAAACCAAAAAAAAAAAAAAAACTGAAATGCATAGTTTACAGAGAAGAAAAGTTAAAAAAATAAAAAAGCTACCAGAAGGAGAAGCGTGGAGTTGTTTGGCTCGATCGTTGCAGCTAGCAAGCAGTGCGGGAGGCAATGTTTGTTCTTCTTCCTTGTCTATTACGCGATCTTCTTCTTCAATCGCCTCGAACACACTCGCTCTCAGTTCAGCCTGCATCGAAAAAACGAACAATCAAAACATCCAGATCCATTTATATTTTCTGCGAAACAAAAACCCTAAAAATAGAAAGTATCTAGAATCGTTCTGTTCCTGTTTTGAGCTGCATTTCGATTCAAATGAATTGTTCAAAACAAAACCAAAAAAGAGAGAGAGAGAGAGAGAGAGACTCGGATTCTGGCGAGAACGCCTTTCTTCTCGAGAGTGCGGGTGACGAGTGTCTTGAGGTCCATCATCTCTCTCGTGTAATCATCCATTTTCTCTTCTTCGATCAAATCAAAATCAAAATCAACCCTTTCTTCTTCCTTCTCCTTCTCTATCTCTCTCTTCAGCTGCAATGCTTCTTCTTCTACCTACGGACACAGAGCGCTACGTTTATCACACTGCAAATTTTCTACCGGTGAATTCTCAAACTTCAAATTTATTTATGTATATATATATATTAGAGATTTTCTGAATTGTAACTAATATATATATTATATAATAATATTCATGTCTTAATTTTTTTATTGGTATTTATGTCATATTTTTATATTTAGTGTATTTTTAAATTTTTTATGATTTTTTAAAACTCTAATCCTTAAAAAAAAAAGACTCACTCAAAGTTAACTCAAGATGAATCATTCAAAATTAATTGATATATTCACTTAATTTAACTCAAAAGATATCACTGAAATATATCAGTAGTGCTTTTTTGAGTACTAAAAAGTGAAGTCTAAAGAAAACTACACTGATTAGTGGATTATTAGATTGTAAGTTTAGATTTTTTTATAAAAACTAAAAAGAAGTTAAAATACATATTGTTTTATATTTATTTTAAACTATATATTTTTTTATTCTCTAAATTATATGTCGTCGATAAATTAATTTATGTGATAATTTTGAGACCGCAAATCATTGCTATAGGCTTTGTTTGTGAGTTAGGAGAGAAAGTAAGGTGGAGGTTATGGAAGGGACTTGGAGACAAAATCTTCCTTTTGTTTGGGAGTTTGATAATCCTCCTAGTTTGGGGAACTAAAAATTGGGGAGTTTGGAGGATTTTGAAGGATTTTAAAATTCTCTAAAACACCTCTCCTCCCTCCCATACACATTTGCACTCTTCAAAATCTTTCCTTCCCCTCCGTTCCCCTTCAAACTCAAACTCGCAAACACACCCTTAGGAAATGTTTGATGGCGAAGCATTTGTGGATCAACCTAGGATCAGGATGGACAGATCATAAACTCTAATTTGATTGATTGGATCAAAACCGAAGCAACTACCAACATTTTGACCTTGTTTTCGGCTGATAGGAATGTGATGTCCTTTGAGAATAAACGTTGCCTGCTGCTAGAGACCACTTGGTGGGCTAGGATGCTAGGTCGTGATATTGACAGTGTTGTTTATATTTGGCCCAATAACATGGTTATTGAGAGATGGAACCCCCTTCCTTTAGGCTGGTTAAAATGAATGTGGATGGTAGCATTTTATGGAATGAGAAGTGTTAGTGTCAAATTCAGAAAATTTTAATAGTATGGGCGAAAATATTACATCACTAATATGTATAAATATAATATGATGTTTTTGAATTTTTTTTAGTGAGGGAACAAATTTAATAATACATCCGTAAAATTCAGGTATTGGTACATTCCACTGGGTGGCTTCGGTACACGGCCTTGTCGTCAGCCGTACGCCGTTGAGGTTGAGCAGCAAGCAGCTTTTAGAAGCATGTCATCTATGAATGATCCAATCAAACTAGAGATGGAATAAACCCTAGCTTTTTCGTCACGCGAATTAGCCGCCAGTCTTAGCTTTGATGGAGCAATATATATATATTTATATATACTTAAACTAAAAAATAAAAAATTCAGTGGCAACATAAAAATCAGTCGGGGCATAAGCTCCCATAGGAATACATGTGGATCCGTCCTTGAGAAGTGTGGTTGGTTTAGTTGCATTATCCGTGCTAGTAATGGACAGTGGATTGGTGTGTGCTCGGGAAAAGTTCATCGATTGAGAGTTCATAAATGTTGCTCGGGCTGTATCTTGTTTGAAATATGGGGTTAAAACAGATTCATTGTGAGATAGATTCTCTTAGTGCTTACTATGACATTAATCAGTAACGAATTCCAAATCATCATGCTAACTATGAAATCTTGATGGAAATCAAGAAGATGATTAGAAAGGAGTAAAAATGTCCCTTGGAGCTTATTAGCAGAAAGAGCAACTATTGCACATATTTCATTGCTAAAGAAGGGGCTAAATCATAGACAAATTTGAGGAATTGGGAGACACCGAGCTTGGAGCTACAACACCTAATTAGTAATTAACAAGGATACGTTGTTACCGTCTTCGTGCTGTTTTTCGTTAGTAAAAACAAAAAAAGAATTCTTGCTATGTATTTACCTCAATTCCTCAAATATTTAATCGGAGATTCATTAAATTCCTCTTATTGAAGGACATGCTAGTACTAGAAAATTCATAAAGTTTCTGTACAAGTTTTTACTTGTGTATCCACTTTTAAAATGAACAGAAAATATACAAAAAAATTATGTTTGTGTATCTATATTTTAATCTAACATATAAAATTTTGTATCTCTATGTGTATTTTTTTCTTGTACACACAATTAAACGCAACATATATACCTTCAATAATATAAAATTATAAATACAACAAATGATAAAATAATTAAAAATAACATTAATATTTTTTTACTTAACAGTAATTTTTTATTTTTCTAAACTAGTAAATGCCTAATTCTAACAATTATTTTAATACTTTTTTTTTTCAAATTTCTAACCTAATGCAAAGTTAAAGTAGTAGGGAAAAAATAACCTAAATAAAATTAAAAAGGTTATAGCCATAACCCATGAGGGTTTAACTAACGTTCTGCTCAGCTAAGCGGCGGCGCGTAATCGTCGTTACAGCATTCATTCCCTAATCTTCTTCACTTCACTCTCTTCTTCCTTTTCCCTTTTCGCTGTTCTGTGACATTCATCAGATTAGGGTTTTGTATTTTTGTTTGTTCCTCACACGATGGGTTCAGTGAAGAGGAAAACCATTGAAGAACAACAACATCAAGACCCTTCGCTCAATCAGCAGAACAAGAAGCAATTTTTCCTTCAACGAGACGCTAACGGTGGCGCCGCCGCCGCCGACGACGACGAAATCGGAGATGGATGCGGCTGCGTCCACCACGTGTCCTACCCCGACGGTTACGTTCCCCAAGAACCCAATTCGAGCTCCTCAAAGGGTTCGGAGGAGCCTGCTAAGAAGTTCCCTTTCCCTCTCGACCCTTTCCAGTCACAAGCCATTGCTTGCATCGAAAACAATGAATCCGTCATGGTCATTCCTCAATTCCTTTAATTTATTTATAGTTATTCAGAGTTTAATCTCTATGTATCATGATTTCAAACTGTGCTATATAGTGACTCTACCAATGGAAATTCACCAATTTTTGTTGTGAATGTTGTTGTTGTTGTTATAGGTGTCTGCACACACGTCTGCTGGGAAAACTGTGGTGGCGTCCTATGCTATTGCGATGTCCATACGCAATGGGCAGCGCGTGATATACACTTCCCCGATCAAGGCACTTAGCAACCAGAAGTACAGGGACTTCAAAGAAGAGTTCTCTGATGTTGGTTTGATGACTGGGGATGTCACCATTGATCCCAATGCTACTTGCTTGGTATACTCATAAACTTGATGCAAATTGTTATGTGCTTGTAGAGTAAGAGAAAAGTGTTGTACTGTTCGATTAACCACTGGATGATGCCTCTGCGTTTTATTCGAAAAAATGTAGTCAAAATAGGAGAAATATTTTGTTATGATCCATTTATTTGATGCATAAGTGAATAAGAACAAGAATAATAAAAGCATTTTCTTGCCCTAAAAGAAACTATGAATTTCTTTGTACGTTATGTTGATTCTTATGGGGTGCTTTGGTTTCAGGTGATGACTACGGAAATCTGGCGAAGTATGCAGTACAAAGGGTCTGAGATCACGAGGGAGGTGGCTTGGATCATCTTTGATGAAGTGCATTACATGCGTGATAGTGAGAGAGGTGTGGTTTGGGAAGAGAGCATTGTTATGTCCCCCAAAAACTCACGTTTTGTGTTCCTATCTGCCACTGTGCCTAATGCCAAGGAATTTGCTGATTGGGTGGCAAAGGTGATTCATTTGTTTTATTTTAATACTTGCAAGCTGTGGTTGTGTGAAAGAATGTGTATGTGATGATCTCATGCTTTAGGTTACTTCTGCAGGTTCACCAACAACCTTGTCATATTGTTTATACTGATTACAGACCAACTCCCCTTCAGCATTATATTTTTCCCGCTGGAGGTAATGGTCTATATTTGGTTGTGGACGACAAGGGTAAATTTCGTGAGGACAGCTTTCAGAAAGCTTTAAATGCTATCGCTCCTCCAAGTGATGGTGATAAGAGAAAAGAAAATGTCAAGTGGCAAAAGGGCTTGGTGCTGGGCAAACTTGGTGAAGAAAGTGACATATTCAAGATGGTGAAAATGATCATTCAGCGACAATATGATCCTGTCATACTGTTTAGCTTCAGCAAAAGAGAGTGTGAGTTTCTTGCAATGCAGGTAAAGTCCGATTTGCTGTTTGTTGGTGAAAGTATCCGTTCATTTCTTTCCACTTTTTCATATGTGATGCAATGTATCTGATGATGTACTCTTTTGTTTCTTGTAGATGGCAAAAATGGATCTTAATGGGGACAATGAGAAGGACAACATAGAACAAATATTTTGGAGTGCGATGGATATGCTTTCAGATGATGATAAGAAGCTACCTCAGGCAAGTTCTTGGCTTCAGTGTTTTTCCCTTTCTTGGAACATCATCATGCCTTGTGCACATTTCCGAATTGTTCAACAAACTATGTAGAGATTCTTACTTATTTGAGGTGATGCACCCCTTGTTTTTTGGGGAGGCAAGTGTTGAAACCAAACTGAAGAGGAACTCAAGTATAACATAGAAAGCTCTATCATATATCATATTCTAGTGTTAAGATCATTAGCATTTAAATCCCTCCTATTTAATTCCCCCTAAGGTTACTCTCGGTCTTTCTCCATTTATTTATTGTGTCATTCTCCATCTGATCCATTCTCCTTATTGGTCCCTTTTCAGGTTTCCTCCAAACATGTACATGATTTGAAAATTTCAGTTTAGATGGAATCTTGAAAAGAATCAATATTGTTCTCTGGGAAATAATGTGAAATAGATATATTATATAATTAAGGAGAATAATTTCCTAACCAAAAATCCTTCCAAAACTTGATCGATGTTTAAGCTTATCCTTTTCTTTTTAATGTTATTGCTATCTGACTTATTGTCTAAAATTATAAATTTTCATTTCGATTACACATTGGGGTGTTCATCACTTCATAGGTATCTTAGCTTTTTTCCTTGTTTCTTTATTGACTTGATCAGGTCTCAAACATGTTGCCCTTGCTGAAACGTGGAATAGGAGTACATCACTCTGGTTTACTACCAATTCTAAAGGAAGTAATTGAGATCTTATTTCAAGAAGGGCTAATCAAGGTTAGTGTAAGAAGTCATGATATAAGATACTTCCTTCACCTAGAAGCTGGGGACGGGTGACATAAATGGATATGTACACTTTTGTCAAACAAATTATTTATTATAATTTGATACCATAAACAGTAAATACTCCTTGTCCTTGTTTGATAAACTCATAAAATTTTCCAACTATTGAAATGTTCTCCTTTAGTGTTTGTTTGCAACAGAGACCTTCAGCATTGGTTTGAACATGCCTGCAAAAACTGTTGTTTTTACAAATGTCCGAAAATTTGATGGGGACAAGTTTAGGTGGCTATCCAGTGGAGAATATATACAGATGAGTGGTCGTGCTGGTCGACGAGGTATCGATGAGCGTGGTATATGTATCCTCATGGTTGACGAGAAGATGGACCCTTCTACTGCTAAAATGATGGTTAAAGGTGCAGCTGATAGTTTAAACAGGTAATTTGTTGGTTAAATTTTAGGTTTAGAACATAAAAGATGCTGGCAGATAATGCTTGATACCCAAAAACAGTAAAGCCTTTGTCAAGAATGTTCAAAATTTCAAATAGTATTAAAAATCTAATGCATGATACAGAAATAAAAGTTCAAATGTTCAAATAGTATTAAAAATCTCATGCTACGTTTGTTTTTGTTAATAGGATAATCTTCATCCACCATATATGTTCCATTTTTCATATTGTTTCTTGTTAAAATGAATCTGTTCTCTTCATTAATTTTTCTTCCATTTCATTTCAGTGCCTTTCATTTGAGCTATAACATGATTTTGAACCAAATGCGTTGTGAAGATGGTGATCCTGAAAATTTGCTCCGTAATTCTTTTTATCAGTTCCAAGCTGATCGTGCGATTCCTGATATTGAGGTTTGTTTGAATTTATGAAGGCTGGAAATATTATATTTTATATGTAATGTACACCTGATGAGATTATTTTGATAACTTTCCCCTAAACTTTTGATCCCACATCTTATTCATATCCAATTCTCTTCATTATAATGATTTTATGTCTTTAATGAGTAGTGCAGTTCCATACTGAAGTGAACATTTGTACAGTTCAGAATGCTGAAAATATGATAATGGTCTTAAAATATTTCTTGTGTGTGTAATGTGAAGATTAATTAATTTGATTCAGATTTGAATCCTCGTTTTGGCATAAACACATGCAACATACACACATGTAGAGTAAGTCATTTGTCCAACTTTAAAAGAAACATTTTTGTCAATTAAGATTGACATACTAGATTGACTCAAAGAAGCCATAATGTGCCTCTATTTAATATCAGCTACTCTGAGAGTTTGTTCTAAGGGAAAAAAATCTGTCTTTGTATTGTTGATTTGAAAATTATATCAAGAAAGAATAATTTTTCTTGATAATTTTGTATATCCAGAAACAAATAAGGAGTCTAGAAGAAGAGAGGGAATCAATTGTAATTGAAGAAGAAAACAGTTTGAAGGATTATTACAATCTGCTGGAGCAGCATAGGAGTTTGAACAAGGAGGTCCGTGACATTGTAATATCTCCAAGGCACTGCCTACCTTATTTACAGCCTGGGAGGCTTGTTTCTCTCCAGTGCCCTTCAAGTGATGAAGATCTTCCCCCAATTTTTATTGTGGAACATTTGACTTGGGGGTTGGTGATTAATTTTGAAAGGGTTAAGAGTGCTTCTGAAGGTGAGAATTGGCTTCTGGTGATGTATAATTGTATTAAAATTTTAGCGTGTATGTTCTAAAATAGTTAGTTTTATTTTTTAGATGATGCAACTATAAAGCCAGAAGATGCATCTTACAATGTTGATGTTCTTACAAGATGTATGGTGAGGAAAGATAAACTTGGAAAAAAATCTATTAAGATTGTTCCTATTAAAGAACCTGGAGAACCTGTAGTGGTTTCAGTCCCTATCTCTCAGGTGAGGTTTTTGAAACTGCTAAATGATGTAATTTATTTGCTAGGCTGTGTGTTTGACATTTTCTTTGCTGTGTTGTTTACAGATTAATACAATAAGCAGTCTGCGTCTGTACATACCGAAGGATCTTTTGCCATTGGAAGCACGAGAAAACACAATGAAAAAAGTGTTGGAAACTCTTTCTAGATTCAGTGAGAAAGGTTTGCCACTTCTAGATCCTGAAGAAGACATGAAGGTATAATGCTCATATATTAGTTTTTTCATCCATTTTTTTTACTTTTTATTCTTTCCGAAGTAAAATTCTAACTATTTTGGTTCTTTTCTTTCTCAGATTCAGAGCAGCACATACAAAAAGGTTTCCCGTAGGATAGAGGCTTTGGAGAGGCTATTTGAAAATCATGATATTGCAAAGTCGCCACTTATAAAGCAGAAGTTAAAAGTCTTCCATAGGAAGCAAGAACTGATCGCAAAGATCAAGGCCATGAAGAAAACATTGAAATCTTCTACAGTTTTGGCCTTCAAGGATGAACTCAAGGCAAGAAAGAGGGTTCTTCGGAGGCTAGGGTAATGAAACTTATCAAGTTCTTCTGTTCTCTTTGACCCTCTTTATTTTTTCGGATTTTTTCAGCAGCCCCACATGATTTCCTTTTGTTGATGAGAATGACATTCACATGTGATCTTCATTGCAGATATTCTACAAGTGACAACGTGGTGGAACTGAAAGGGAAGGTTGCGTGCGAAATTAGTAGTGCAGATGAATTGATCCTAACAGAACTCATGTTCAATGGTGTTTTCAAGGACATAAAGGTGGAGGAGATGGTTTCTCTCCTTTCATGTTTTGTCTGGCAAGAGAGACTTCAAGATGCCAGCAAACCCCGGGAAGAACTTGACCTGCTTTTTGCCGAATTACAAGACACGGCTCGCAGAGTTGCCCAACTTCAGCTTGAGTGCAAGGTAATGGTTGAAGATTTTATTTCAAATTTGATTTGGTAAAATCTATTCCATTTAGTGTATTAGCTGAAAAAACAAAACAAAAAAAAATCATATTAAGATAATTGATAATTCGATAAACCTTATTTTCTTTCTCAAAGTTTCTTCACTTTCTCTAAGCTATCCTTTTCTTTTTTTCCCCTTGAAAAAAAAAAATAGGTGCAGATTGATGTTGAGAGTTTCGTGAAGTCATTCAGACCAGATATTATGGAGGCTGTGTATGCTTGGGCAAAAGGATCAAAGTTCTATGAGATCATGGAAATTACACAGGTTTTTGAGGGTAGCTTGATTAGGGCAATTAGAAGACTTGAGGAGGTTCTTCAGCAGCTAATAGAAGCAGCTAAGTCAATTGGGGAAACACAACTTGAAGAAAAGTTTGAAGAGGCTGTTTCCAAAATCAAGAGGGATATAGTTTTTGCAGCATCTTTGTATTTGTAGTTTAGGAAGAACTGTTTGTTTACTTAGATTTAGAATTGAATAGAAGCAAGAGAAGAAGCCTGTGCCTTCAATTTTGGACTCAGTTGAGTGATGCCTAGAAATATACAGAATCATTGTATTGTAACTTAGACAATATTGTATTTTATATACTATATATTTATATTAATTGACAAAATATTGTTTTGTTCATGTCATTCCCTTCATCTTTGTAGCTGTCAACAAATGGGATTAGAAGCATTCATATCAGACTTTAAGTTTATACACTTGTTCTTGCTTAATTCCAATTATGACATTTGAGCTATATTTTTTCAGCATCCTTGCTAATGAATATTTTATCTGAAAAAGGTGCAAGTCTGATTCAAATAAGACAGATAATTTAATAGTGGAAAAGATGTTCATCAATAAAGATACTGAGAAAAAAAAACATAATTTGACTATCATTTCTCCTTTTAGTACTGAATTCATTCTAAAATAAAAGTCGTTTTGAATTATAAAATAAACACTATACACTTTAAAATATTGAATGACATGAATTTTCAGATATAGTAGAAATTGAAGGCTATATACTTTAAAATGTGAGATTTCACAATTTTATTGGTTGTGTCTTATAAAAAAAAAAGACTATAGACTTTAAAATATTGAATGACTTGAATTTTTTAAAATAGTGGAAATTAAAGGCTATATATTTTAAAATTTGAGATTTTACAATTTTTTTGGATGTGTCTTATAAAATAAAGACTATATGAAGTCTATAGCCTTTATTTTGTGGTGTTTCAAGAAAATTAGTCAAATCTCACATTTTAAAGCCTTAGTCTTCAATTTCTACTATATGTAAAGTATTCATGAAATTACATAATTTGAAGTCTGTAGCCTTTGTTTCATGGTATTTCTAGGAAAATTAGAGAAATATCACATTTTAAAGGCTATAGCGTTCAATTTCTACTATATGTAAAAAAATTATGAAATTACATAATTTGAAGTCTATAGCCTTTGTTTTATGGTGTTTCTAAAAAATTAGTGAAATATCACATTTTAAAGTCTATAACCTTCAATTTCTACTATATGTCTAAAAATCATGAAATTACATAATTTGATGTCTATAGCCTTTGTTTTATGGTGTTTCTAGGAAAATTAGAGAAATTTCACATTTTAAAGGCTATAGCCTTCAATTTCTACTATATTTAAAAAATCATGGAATTACATAATTTGAAGTCTATAGTCTTTGTTTTATGGTGTCTCTAGAAAAATTAATGAAATATCACATTTTAAAGCCTATAGCCTTCAATTTCTACTATATGTCTAAAAATCATGAAATTACATAATTTAAAGTCTATATCCTTTGTTTTATGGTGTTTCTAGAAAAATTAGTAAAATCTCACATTTTAAAGGCTATAACCTTCAATTTCTACTATATGTAGAAAAATCATGTAATTACATAATTTGAAGTCTATAGTCTTTGTTTTAAAGTGTCTTTAGAAAAATTAGTGAAATATCACCTTTTAAAGCCTATAGTCTTCAATTTCTACTATATGTCTAAAAATCAAGAAATTATATAATTTGAAATCTATAGCCTTTGTTTTGTGGTGTTTCTAGAAAAATTAGTGAAATCTCACATTTTAAAGTCTATAGCCTTCAATTTCTACTATATGTAAAATATTCTTGAAATTACATAATTTGAAGTCTATATAGCCTTTGTTTTATGGTGTTTCTAGGAAAATTAGTGAAATCTCACATTTTAAAGGCTATAGTCTTCAATTTTTACTATATGTAAAAAATTAATGAAATTACACAATTTAAAGTCTATAGCCTTAGTTTTGTGATGTTTCTAGAAAAATTAATCAAATCTTACATTTTAAAGCCTATAGTCTTCACTTTCTACTATATGTGAAAAAATCATGAAATTACATAATTTGAAGTCTATAGCCTTTGTTTTATGGTGTTTCTAGAAAAACTAGTGAAATCTCACATTTTAAAGCCTATAGCCTTCAATTTCTACTATATGTCTAAAATTTATGAAATTATTTAATTTGAAGTCGCCTTAGTTTTGTGGTGTTTCTAGAAAAATTAGTCAAATCTCACATTTTAAAGGCAATAACCTTCAATTTCTACTATATGTCTAAAAATCATGAAATTACTTAATTTGAAGTCTATAGCCTTTGTTTTGTGGTGTTTCTAGAAAAATTAGTCAAATCTCACATTTTAAAGGCTATAGCTTTCAATTTCTACTATATGTAAAAAAAAATCATGAAATTACATAATTTGAAGTCTATAGCCTTTGTTTTATGGTGCTTTTAGGAGAATTAGTGAAATCTAACATTTTAAAGGTTATAGCCTTCAATTTCTACTATATGTAAAATATTCATGAAATTACATAATTTGAAGTCTATATGTAAAAATTAGTTTTGTGGTGTTTCTAGAAAAATTGGTCAAGTCTCACATTTCAAAGGCAATAGCTTTCAATTTCTACTATATGTAAAAAAATCATATAATTACATAATTTGAATCCTAAAGTCTTTGTTTTCTAGTGTTTCTAGATAAATTAGTCAAATCTCACATTTTAAAGGCAATAGCCTTCAATTTCTACTATATGTAAAAAAATCATGTAATTACATAATTTGAAGCCTATAGTCTTTGTTTTCTAGTGTTTCTAGAAAAAATAGTGAAATATCATATTTTAAAGCCTATAGCCTTCTATTTCTACTATATGTAAAATATTCATAAAATTACATAATTTGAAGTTGTGATACCCCGTATCACAGTGTCCCTTAGGAAGGACTCTCTTTAGGACGCGTCAGAAACACGTCAGCAAGTTGCTGTCAGATGGGACTCGCTAGCGAGCAATCAGCTTCCGCTAGCGAGTAGCTAGTCGCCAGCGACCACCAGCGCGTCGCCAGCGACGGGACCAAGTCCCACATCGTGCAGAACAGACGTCACAGCGTTTGCTGTCAGCAGGTGCTAGCTAGCGAGCAGCCAGTGCCCGCTAGCGATGAGCTCGTCGCTAGCGACCGTCCGAAGTCCCACATCGGACGCAGCATGATGTCAGCTCCCCTCACCTCACCTATATATATGAGTAGTAGTTGAGTCCTTTTTTTCACACCTCATTCTCACGCCTTTTAAGAGCAGTGCTTTTGGGCGTTCCTTTTTCAGTAAAGGAACTCTGTCGGAGTGAGGTTTCGACGTCTTGGGAATACTCTGCTTGAGCAATTTCCCGACGGTGAGTGAAAAGTCAGTTTTGCCCCTTTTCTGCGTGAGGGTCGCCAGCGAGCAAGAGGAGCTCGCCAGCGACCGGCCCATCGCTAGCGAGCAGCAGTATCTCGCTAGCGACGGCGTGACGCAGCAGCAGTTCAAGTTTTCGCTTTTCTTTTCTTCAGGGGTCCTAATGGGTCCTTTTTGCACTTCAGGTGCGAACGCAGTGCCGCTGGCTAGAGCCGGAGCCGACGGTGCTTCTCAGGGTCAGGATTATCCAGGTGAGTGGAGGTCTTGCATGTAGTTTAGCATTCATAGCATGTATTTATGTTTGATAATTAGATAATTAGGAAAGATATTAATACAGTTATTATGCATGTGTTTGTATGTAGAGTAGAAGTAGAAATAGTAACATGTTAGGTGGTTAGAGTAGAATGGGAAAGACTTATGTTTTCATGCTATGTATGTGAATTGCTGATTGGTTGGCTGTTTACTGCTTTATGATATAACATGCGATATAAGACAGATAAATAGACTAATAGCAGAATTTAGGACATGTATGATTTGTTTGAGCAAGTTATGTGTTGACTGTCTGGAATAGTTACACCGCCCCTGATTAGTATACGTCAGACGCTATGGACGGTGATAAGATCCCGGTATCTTAGTATGGTTTACTAATTAGCGGTGAGTCGCCCGAGCCCGCCAAGTACGCTCCGATCCCGGTTATCGGACGGCTTGGTTACAGATACAGATATACCCCACGAGGGTCAGATATGAGTAAACTTATGTTGCGCGCTGAGACAGATTTAGCTATGCCTATGCTGCGCGCTAGGTGACAGATTACAGATACAGTACACAGTACAGAGGCTTGGTATGCAGGCTTTAGTGTGACAGCTAGACATGATATTGTTTGTGCAATTGATAACATGTTAGTATGTGATGTATGTGTTGTGAATGTTGCATTGCATGCATTTTCCCCATCACTGAGTCGATGACTCACCCCTCATCAACCATTTTCAGAGTACGACCCCGCCGCCGACGAGGAGCCGTTGATCCGTTAGAGGTCGTGTCAGCTGATATCCAGGGTGAGCTCCGCTTCGTTCGTGGAGCCCTTTAGTATTATTTTGCATTTATTTCAGTCATTAGTTTTATGAGACTTTTCAGTTCCAGTTGTATTAGTTGCTCCAGACTTTAGAGGCAGGTTACCTTTCATTTACGTTACAAATATTTTCAGTATTTCTCGACAGTGATACAGTTATACAGTTATACTCGTTATATACAGTTATACACAGTTATCAGTTTACAGTTATATTTCAGATAATCCAGTTTATTTAATAGTTCATGTATACGTTTAGCGTGTTCGTTGGGATAGTACCCTTCGCACGGACACCCCTGAGTAGCGGGGTGTTACAGAAGTGCCTTTGTTTTATGGTGTTTGTAGGAGAATTAGTGAAATCTAACATTTGAAAGACTATAGCCTTCAATTTTTACTATATGTAAAAAATTCATGAAATTAAATAATCTGAAGTCTATAGCCTTTGTTTTATAGTGTTTTTAGAAAAATTAATGAAATCTCACATTTTAAAGCCTATAGTCTTGAATTTCTACTATTTGTAAAATATTCAAAAAATTACATAATTTGAAGTCTATAGCCTTTGTTTTATGGTGTTTGTAGGAGAATTAGTGAAATCTAATATTTTAAAGGCTATAGCCTTCAATTTCTACTATAAGTAAAAAATTCATGAAATTACATAATTTGAAGTTTATAGCTTTTGTTTTATGGTGTTTCTAAGAAAATTAGAGAAATCTCACATTTTAAAGCCTATAACCTTAAATTTCTACTATATATAAAAAATCATGAAATTTCATAATTTGAAGGTTATAGCCTTTGTTTTATAGTATTTCTAAGAAAATTAGTGAAATCTCACATTTTAAAGGGTATAGCCTTCAATTTCTACTATATCTAAAAAAAATCATGAAATTACATAATTTGAAGTCTATAGCCTCTTTTTGAAAGTGTCTTTAGAAAAATTAGTGAAATATCACATTTTAAAGTCTATAGTCTTCAATTTCTACTATATGTCTAAAAATCAAGAAATTATATAATTTGAAGTCTATTATAGCTTTTGTTTTATGGTGTTTCTAGAAAAATTAGTGAAATCTCATATTTTAAAGCCTATAGCCTTCAATTTCTACTATATGTAAAATATTCATGAAATTAAATAATTTGAAGTCTATAGCCTTTGTTTTATGGTGTTTCTAGGAAAATTAGAGAAATCTCACATTTTAAAGCCTATAGACTTTAAAATATTGAATAACATTAATTTTTCACATATAGTAGAAATTGAAGGATATATACTTGAAATTGTGAGATTTCCCAATTTTCTTTCTTTTAAAATATATAGCCTTTAAAGTATTTGATCAAATGAATTTTTCAGAAATAGTAGAAAGTGAAGACTATATACTTCAAAATGTGAGATTTTACACTTTTTAGGTTGCATTATAAAATAAAGATTATAGGCTTTAAAATATTGAATCACATAAAATTTTTCTATATATTAGAAATTGAAGACTATATACTTTAAATGTGAGATTTCATTATTTTATAGTTTGTTTTATAAAATAAAAACTATAGACTTTAATATATTGAATGACATGAATTTTTCAAATATGGTAGAAATTGAAGGCTATATACTTTAAAATATGAGATTTCATAATTTTTTTGTTGTCTTATAAAATAAAGACTATAGATTTTAAAATATTGAATCACATAAATTTTTCACATATAGCAGAAATTGAAGGCTATATACTTCAAAATGCGAAATTTCACAATTTTTTGGTTGTATTATAAAAAAAAGACTATAGCCTTTAAAATAATGAATCACATTAAATTTTTCTATATTGTAGAAATTGAAGCCTATATATTTCAAAATGTGAAAGTTCACAATTTTTTTGTTGTATTATAAAATAAAGACTATAGACTTTAAAATATTGAATCACATGAAATTTTTCTATTTGGTAGAAATTGAAGACTATATACTTTAAACGCGAGATTTCATTATTTTATAGTTTGTCTTATAAAATAAAGACTATAGACTTTAAAATATTGAATGACATGAATTTTTCAAATATGGTAGAAATTGAAGGCTATATACTTTAAAATGTGAGATTTCATAATTTTTTTCGTGTCTTATAAAATAAAGATTGTAGACTTAAAATATTGAATCACAGTAATTTTTCACATATATAAGAAATTGAAGTCTATATACTTCAAAATGTGAGAGTTCACAATTTTTTGGTTGTATTATAAAATATAGACTATAACATTTAAAATATTGAATCACATGAATTTTTTCTATATTGTAGAAATTGAAAACTATATACTTTAAATGCGAGATTTCACAATTTTATAGATTGTGTCTTTTAAAATAAAGATTATAGACTTTCAAATATTGAGTGACATGAATTTTTCAAATATGGTAGAAATTGAATGTTCTATACTTTAAAATGTGAGATTTCGATTCACAATTTTTTGGTTGTTATATAAAATAAAGACTATAGATTTTAATATATTGAATCACATGAATTTTTCACATATAGTAGAAATTGAAGGCTATATAGTTCAAAATGTGAGATTTCACAATTTTTTTTTGTTGCATTATAAAATAAAAACTAAAGACTTTTATAATATTGAATCACATGAAATTTTACTACATATTAGAAATTAAAGGTTTTATACTTCAAAATGTGAGATTTTACAATTTTTTGATTGTATTATAAAATAAAGATTATAGCCTTTAAAATATTAAATCACATGAAATTTTTCTATATAGTAGAAATTCAAGGTTATATACTTTAAATGCGAGATTTCACAATTTTATATGTTGTCTTATAAAATAAAGACTATAGACTTTAAAATATTGAATGACATGAATTTTTCAGATATGGTAGAAATTGAAGGCTATATACTTTAAAATGTGAGATTTCACAATTTTTTTGGTTGTGTCTTATAAAATAAAGACTATAGACTTTAAAATATTGAATGACATGAATTTTTCAAATATGGTAGAATTTGAAGGCTATATACTTTAAAATGTGAGATTGCACAATTTTTTTGGTTATGTTATAAAATAAATATTATAACCTTTAAAATATTGAATCACATGAACTTTTGACACATAGTAAAAATTGATGGTTGTATACTTTTGAATGTGAGATTTCACAATTTTTTTATTGTCTTATAAAATAAAGACTATAAATTTTAAAATATTGAATCACATGAATTTTTCACATATAGAAAAATTGAAGGCTATATACTTCATTTATACACTATTCATGAGTATGTGATTTTTTTTTCAAAGCATTTTTGCTCAAAACTATTTTAGGCTAGGCTAGTGTTCTTTTTCTTGGGCTTAAAGTTGGTCTGAATTCTTTGGCATTAGCAGCTAAGCCTTAATATTCAAAATGGAATAAAGATTTAAAATTTAATAAGCTTGGCTAGTTGTTCTGGTGTGTGCTTAATTAAATTAAATCACATGTTAATTCATTTAATATTCTAATCAAACTAACTAACTAACAGGGATAACTAGCTATCTGGTTGTTGCAGTAACTGCTTCTCTTTGCTATTGACTTCATATAATGTCTTTTTCTTAAATATGAAAAAACCACTATGTTTCATTTTATGTGTATATCTATATTTAAAATAATGATAATTGTATTAATATTAAGATTAGATTTTGAATGATTGATTTCCTTCTTTGTGCAATCCAGAAGTGCACTAGTGCTGTAGTTATAACTAGGTTTATATGTCATCTAAGGCATTGTTGAAGTTCTTATTAGTATTCTTTATACAGTTGCTTGTAATTCACTAATTTGTATGCTATTTTTTTCTTAAGGGGGAAGTATAGACCGGTAATGCACTAGTTAATGGAGAGAAGTCATTGTCACATCTTTGTAGGAGCTCATGTAAGTCTAACAGCTACTGCTTCTTTACACGTAGAAGAATGATAAAATATGGTTAATATGTTATGCTGAATTGAGTTACCATATTGGACTGCATGGCTAATGGTCAAGTTTTCATATAATATACGTCAATCATCATTCTATACTTTTACAGACTAGTCTTAATTAATAATTGGATATCTATACTTTGGTTTTGGAATTAAAGTGTTTACATATCAAGTCTGAAGCTAGAATGAATAGCATATGTATTAAAGAACATATGTATTAATGAATAGTGTAGGATTCTGGAATTAAAGTGTTTACATATCAGTTGCTTTATCATAACTTCTTATCTGTATCATTTTAATTTGCATTGATCTGATGGATTCTACTTTCTTGGGAATATTCTGAACTTCTAAATGAGTTTATAACTGCTGTCAAGCAAAACTATATATTTTCTGGTGCAGACAAAGACACCAATAAAGGAGAATCACAAGAAGATATGGCTTGTAGAAGACTCAGGTAGTTCAAAACCATGATAAGTTTCCATAGAATGCTGTACTTTTTAGTTTAATTTATTTTTTCCTTTAATTTCATTTTTTTTCTATTTCCCTCGTATTTTTTTCCTCTCCTGCAGGGTTTAATTGTTAGTTCTAGGAAGAACTCACTTCAACTCTTCAAGAAACCTTGGGCTCATGAGCATGGACTAGTCGACACACTCTTAGAAGTTGTTAAGGTGTCAAAACTCGAAAATATAGAATTGCGTCAAGGTTGTCTTAGATTTTGCTTTTGGTGTGTGTTACATTTATGATTTGGACCCTTGATGACTTTACTTTGTTTAGGATTGATGAACATATGACTCTTATACTCTTATGTTTTGTAAGTTTATATAACTCTTATTACAATGTGTGTATGAAGATGTTTCTTGCTTAGTTAAAATTATGTTTTATTTTACTTTTAGTTCATTCCGTACATATTTTGTGAACTTTGAAGTAGTCAAGATTGTAAACTTTCTTGATAATTGCATGTTGAACTTTTCATATTATTATTGTAATCAATTTTTGAAAGAAAAATATTAAAAAATAAAAATACGTATTTCTTATAAGAAAATTGCACTTTGATTTTGTTGTATATAATTTGTATGAAAAAATGAATACACATTTTGACCCAAATTTGTTTGAAATTTATAAAAAAAGTCTAAATTTTGTTTGAAATTTAGTAAAAATAATGACCCAGGATTTTGTTTTAAATCTGTGTGAAAGTTATTTCATTAATAATATATGTTTTTGAATGAAATTTGTCTAAAATATTATATTAATTTTGTTTGAAAACTGTTTGAAATATAACATTTATTTGTATGAATAATAATATTAAATTGTGGGAAGATTGTTTGAAAATTAATTTCTTTTTTGTATGAAATTCGTTGAAAATTAATATTATTAATTTTGTTTGAAATCCATCTCAAATAAATTAAAATAAGAACAAATTTGTCAAATGAATATTTGTATGAAAGTTGTTTGAAGTTCATTTGAAATAAGTTTTGGACAAAATTTCCAACGAATGACAAATTAGCAACGAGGGTTTTTCGAACGAAAACCAATTTGTCTTAAATCTGTCCAAAATAATTTATTTGTTCGAAAATCGTGTGAAAAATGATCAAAATCTGTCTCAATTTCGTCTGAAATTTCGTCCAAAAATGACTACTTTTTAGTAGTGACTCTTTCTTTTCATACTACTCTTTTTCTACTTAACTCTCTTTATCATCATGTCATTCTTTCTCTACGTAACATTATTTTTCTTTATAATACTCTTTCTCTACGTAACATTATTTCTCTATGTAACACTCCTTCTATTTGTAACATAGAATAAATTAATAAATATCAGCTCTATTCGTTGCACTCTTCCCTAGGAACACTTTTTCATGCATAACATTTGTCACGACCCAATTCGGATCGTGACCGGCACATGGGACACCGAGTCCCATGTCAGCCTTAACCTGTAAATCCGCACAATAAGCCAACTGACAACAACAACCACAACTACAATAGCATACATAATATCCATATATATAACCTGGTCATAACATTCAGATTAATCCACAAACTATCATAACAATCCCTACATCTAGATATATATGTCTTACATGTCCATAAATAAGTCTAACAACATCAACACAACAATAGTAAGTCTTACATAGACTTATACAACATCCCACCACTATCCTAGTCCAAGGAAATCATGTCTGTAACATTAGGAGCATACACTAGAAAGGAAATACATAAGGCCTCTACACACGAGGCTCACCAAATCTAAGAACTAGGAGGAACAGATGAACTTGTCCCTTGATCTGCACCTTGATCTGAAAACATATTGTATGAATGAGTGAGTCATACGCTCAGTGAATAAACAGGTTATAAGCAGTGTATGCAGATATATCATGAATCAACAAGCATAGAAATACACCAACACAGCAGATATATAACTCAAACGTTCTTATACAGTCTCTTTATCTTGGTAGCTTTTAATCTATGAACACCTGGAGCACGGCCCCGACTCATGTTCATAGGCAGTATGGATGTCCCGCGAGCTATGCCCCTCCTCAGACACCATACTGCGAAACCCCGCGAGTTATGCCCCTCCTCAGGTTTCCATTTACGACCTCGCGAGCTATGCCCCTCCTCAGGTCGTTTTACCATCTCTTAATTCATTCAAATATTTTATCTTAATTAGCGCTGTTAGTGGCACACATCATTCACAATCACAGTCTATGTAGCTCATCAATTCATCATTACATCATCAACATCATATCAAAAATCCCATGACCTTATAAACATTCAGGTAATAAGTTTGGAGTAGTGGTGAACGAATGAATTTGAGTAATTAACTTCAAAATAAGAAAACATTGAGTTAAAGTCTTGAAAATTGAGTTTTCATACTGATGTAATCGATTACAGACCTCTGTAATCGATTACCAGCTTCGAATTTCGTTCTGAAGAAAATTTTTTATGAAAATCTGCTGGCTGTAATCGATTACCATGGGTTGGTAATCGATTACAGTATGTTGGTAATCGATTACAGTAATCGATTACCAACTCGCTATAATCGTTTACAGCTTGGGTCAGAGACGAAATTCTGCAGAAAACTTCGCGAAAATCATCCCCAAATCCACATTTTCACCACAACCCATCCAAATCAAACACAACCAACATGCAATATCAGTCATATATATACCAATCTCAGTCCCTATCAACTATCATAGCAAGATAATCACATATTCAATCAAAATCATACATAAACAACAAATAACCCATTACTCACAAATTACTCCCAAGAGCTCCAAGACTCCACCCGGAGCTAGGATGAGTTCCCCGGAGCTTTCCTAGTTGGTTGAGACCCTAGAGAACACATCACAAACCTCAATCTCTCAACAAAATCAAAAACCCCAATTTAGGAACCCTAAACCCCCAAATCCGAAAATTAGAAAAACTAGATATCAATGGAGCAAAAGAAATACTCTACACTTACCCTCAATATACTAGATGAGCAAAACACACTTCAATCTTCAAGATGGATGAGAGATTGGGAGAGGAGGAAGATGAGAATGGAAGAAAGAAAGAAAATGGAGAAGAGAGGGAGAAAGTCTGCGTGAAAAGAAAAGAAAGGAAGAAAGAAAAAGGAAAAAGGAAGGGAAAAAGAGGGGTGGGGCCCACTTGGCCCTATCTCTTCTGATGTGCACCGTGATCTCTTACTCAAACTAACTCAGACTATCCCAGGTATTACAACATTATTTCTCTACATAACACTTTTTCTTTCTACTGAAACACTCTTTTTTCATTAAAGCAATAAAAAAGCTATTTGACATGCACAAGAGTACATGTGGAGTTGCTAGTAAAAATAAATAAAAAAATTTTCAACATCACAAGTGTTTTTATCTTTTAAGATCTTACAGGTAAATATTTTATGCACAAAAAAATAATTAAAATGGGCAATATATTATGTACAATGTGTATAATATAAAATATTTATAGTATCATTTTTTTTACCATATATAATATATAGTGTCCATAATATATAATATTAGTTATGTATTTTATATTGTATATGATCTTATAACTTTGTTTTGAGTTTTGAGTTTTGAGTTTTGACCCATGGTAAAAGGGTGAAGCCTTTGTCAAAGGTGGCGTGACAAGAAGTTCACCGTCGCCGTTGGCCGTCGCGCACCACCCTTCGCCGGCAGAGATTCTCCGTGTCTTTCCCTCCATTGAACCACCGTAGTCTTCACCTTCATCCTCTCGCATCAACACCATGCCTCCGATACTGAATTTGCAGTAGCAGCGTTCAAGGGATTCTTTTTTCTTTTGGTGATATTTAGGGAAAGTTCATATTTATACCATGAATCAGATTTTTATGCTTTGTAGAAGAAGAAACCTATCTACTCTTAATCTTCTTCATGCTCCGCCTAGTACTAATGCTAGTACTACATTCTCTCCCATTGTTAACAACAACTTCAAAACATGCTTCAAAGAAAAAGAACCACCTTTAACCTGGGCCATGCTCATAAACCACCCTAACCCCCAAGTTTCATGCTTTCCTCAAAAGGGTTTCTCACAAATCACTGATGCAACGATTGGGAAAGCACTGCATGCATTTTGTATTCTAGGTGTTGTTCAGCTTGGTACATTCTATACCAACACATTGATCAATATGTACTCAAGATTTGGAAACATTGAATATGCACAGCACGTGTTTGATAAAATGTCTGATAGGAATGAAGCGTCTTGGAACAACATGATGTCGGGGTTTGTTAGAGTTGGTTGGTACTACCAAGCAATGCAGTTCTTTTGTCAAATGTGTGAATGTGATATCAAGCCAAGCAGTTATGTGGTTGCTAGTGTGGTGAGTGCTTGTGATAGGTCAGGGTGCATGGTTGATGATGCACTTCAGGTTCATGGTTATGCTGTCAAGTGTGGTTTGATGTCTGATGTGTTTGTTGGAACTTCTTTGCTGCACTTTTACGGTGCATATGGTCATGTTTCTGAGGCTACGAAAGTCTTTGAGGAGATTGATGATCCAAATATAGTCTCTTGGACTTCTTTGATGGTTGGCTATGCTGATAATGGGTATACAAAGGAGGTTCTCGATGTTTATCAGCATTTGAGACGTGATGGGGTGTGTTGTAATCAAAATACAATGGCTATAGTTATTCGATCTTGTGGAATGCTTGGAGATAAAAACCTGGGTTATCAGATTCTCGCAGACGTGACCAAATCTGGGTTAGACACTAGTGTCTCTGTAGCAAACTCCCTCATATCCATGTTTGGTAATTTCGAGAGTGTAGAAGAAGCATCTTGTGTGTTTGATAACATGAAGGAACGTGACACTATCTCATGGAACTCAATAATTACCGCATGTGTACATAATGGTCGATGTGAAGAGTCTCTAAGGCACTTTTTTCGAATGCGACATGCTCAGATGGAAATAAATTATATTACTATTTCAACCTTGTTATCAGTATGTGGCTCGGTTCAAAATTTGAGATGGGGAAGAGGACTTCATGGTGTAGTAGTGAAATCTGGGTTGGAATCAAATGTTTGTGTGTGCAATAGTCTTATTAGTATGTATTCACAGGCTGGAAACTCTGAGGATTCAGAGTTTGTATTTCATACAATGCCAGAGAGGGATTTAATTTCATGGAATTCCATGATGGCATGCCTTGTTGAGGATGGAAAGTATCCGCAGGCCGTACAGGTTTTGATTGAGATGCTCCGAACAAGAAAGGAAATGAACTATGTAACCTTCACAACTGCATTATCTGCCTGTTATAATTTAGACAAGCTAAAGATTGTTCATGCCCTTGTGATTCTTTCCGGTTTCCATCACAACCTGGTCACAGGAAATGCACTGGTTACCATGTATGGGAAGTTTGGTTTGATGGCTGAAGCACAAAAGGTGTGCAAAATTATGCCTACGAGAGACGGAGTAACTTGGAATGCACTTATAGGTGGCCATGCTGATAACAAAGAACCAAATGCAGCAATAAAAGCTTTTAGTTTATTGAGAGAAGAAGGAGTACCTGTAAATTACATCACTATTGTTAATCTTCTTAGTGCTTGTTTTACTCAAAATGATCTTTTGAGGCACGGAATGCCCGTCCACGCGTATATAATAGTTGCAGGCTTTGAATCAGATACTTATGTCCAGAGCTCCCTAATTACAATGTATGCCCAATGTGGTGATCTTAATACAAGTAACTACATTTTTGAAGAAGTAGCTAATAAGAATTCCAGTACTTGGAATGCCATTGTTTCTGCAAATGCTCATCATGGACCTGGCGAGGAGGCACTCAAACTTATAGCAAAGATGAGGAATGGTGGGCTTCATTTGGATCAGTTTAGCTTCTCCGTGGCTCTTGCCATTATTGGTAACTTAACCGTACTGGATGAAGGTCAGCAGCTTCACAGCTTGATTATTAAACTTGGATTTGACTCGTATGATTATGTTTTACATGCTACAATGGATATGTATGGAAAATGTGGGGAAATTGATGATGTGTTTAGAGTCCTTCCCCCACCAACGAACAGGTCTCAGATGTCTTGGAACATTTTAATTTCAGCTTTAGCCAGACATGGATATTTCCAACAAGCTAGGAAGGCCTTTCATGAGATGCTTGATCAGGGATTGAGACCGGACCACGTGACTTTTGTTTCACTTCTGTCCGCATGTAGCCATGGAGGTTTGGTGGACGAGGGTCTCACATACTTCTCTTCAATGACTGATAAACATGGTGTTCCCGTAGGAATAGAACATTGTGCATGCATAATTGATCTTCTTGGGCGAGCAGGAAGGCTTGCTGAAGCTGAAGCTTTTATAGACAAGATGCCAGTTCCACCAAATGACCTTGTGTGGCGTAGCTTGTTGGCTTCCTGTAAAATACATGGCAATTTGGAGCTTGGGAAGAAAGCCGCTGACCATCTTTTCGAGCTTGACTCATCGGATGATTCGGCATATGTTCTTTATTCAAATGTGTGTGCATCAACTAGAAGGTGGGCAGATGTAGAGAATGTGAGAAAGCAAATGGAATCACATAACATAAAGAAAAAACCTGCTTGTAGTTGGATCAAGCTGAAAAACAAGGTTACTTCTTTTGGAATGGGAGATCAATTTCATCCAAAAACAGCACAAATCAATGCAAAGTTGGAAGAGCTCAGGAAAATCATTAAAGAGGCAGGCTATATGCCTGATACAAGCTATTCGTTGCAAGACACAGATGAAGAACAAAAGGAGCACAATCTTTGGAACCATAGTGAGAGAATTGCCCTAGCTTTCGGGTTGATCTATTGTCCAGAAGGTTCGCCAGTTAGAATTTTCAAGAATCTTCGTGTCTGTGGCGATTGCCATTCTGTTTTCAAGCTGGTTAGTGAAATTGTTGGTAGGAAAATCATATTGAGGGATGCGTACCGGTTTCACCATTTCAGTGGTGGCAAGTGTTCTTGTTCAGATTATTGGTAGTGTCTTCATGCATTAATGTCTTGGCAGGTGAAGATGTATTCATAACACTGCATTTGTGTACTGCGCATTCTGCTCATGTATCTGTATGCCTCTCTAGACTTTGTCCAAGCTCTATCACCATCGACATTGTAAATGTAGGTCGTCGAACTTGATTTTCTCTAGATATAGTGAGGGCATTGATAAATGGCAGAATTGCAATCACAGGATGACAGCAATTAAGCATTCCAAGGCGCATGCCTGTTGATGAAACTCAGGAAACTTTGTGCAGATATCATTTTCCCAACTACAAATGTTCAGGTACAGTTTGGTTTGTGAATAATTGGTCAAGTAAATATCAAGGGTGGATTTCTCATTTTGGTTTTGCTTGTGTTCAGGAAAAATGGTAAAAGAACACCTGCTTGAAGAGGATGTATAGTGTTAATAATAGAAGCAGATTCAGAGAACCCTATGGAAGGACAGTGGAATATAGAATCAACCTTGATTCTCACCTTCAGTTTTGAACTCGACTGAATGGTACCTCGATACATACAAAATCGTTGTAACTTGCACCAAAGAATATTGCATTTTATATACTTATACTCATTTATAAAATATTATCATGCATTTATAAAATCATTCTGTAGCTGTCAACAAAATGGTATAGGAGCATTCATATCAAATATCAGATTTGAAGTTCATATATTTGAACAATCTTTTATTTAACACTTGCTTATAATACAATTTCCAGTCAATATTATGGACTAAACTGTGTATTGTAATCTATGCATTTTGGAAGATATTGAGAGTTAGTTTGTCTACTCATCCCTCTTCACCTTTTTAGTACATTAAAAAATTAATAAATATAGATGCAATTTTAGATCAGATACATTAATTATCTACTAAAAAAGTCAAAGGCAAATTTATTGTGAAATGGAGGGAATATATAACTTACAATTTTGTGTGTGTTTGTGTGTGATTTTATTCTTAGGTATAGTTACCAATTGTAGGAAAAAATACCTTAGAATTACAATTCCAAACATTTTGACCATTTTAATCCTATTCATACACAATGAAATTACATATGAAGTCTATATTCTGTAAGATACAAAGCAGGATGATGAAAAAAATAGTTGGATTTATTGATAACAATTGAAAATACAAGTTCCTTAACTAAGTTGCATAAACTATTTGAACTATTTTTTCCTAACATACAAGTCAACAAATACCTAATTCGTCACTAAATGAAGTATAAAGTTTATTCAACTATAACTCACACCATCTAATAACTCAACATTGAATGAAATATAAACCTTATTTAACTAGAACTCACATTGTGAATATTGCTTGCATTAAATGTGCATGCACGAAAAGCAGAAATTCTTAGATACCCACCCAGAGTCATAGTGAGTTAAAATTGGACCATTTATTCACAAAATAAACTTATTAACCATACAAGCAATTCCTTTTTTTCTTATTACTCGGTCTGTGATTGAGACAATCTTGAAAATAAAAAACAAAACAAAAAAAAGATAAAAAAGCATATACATATTGGGAGGAGCAATCAAAGCTAAAAGATGTAGAGAATTAACACATCCCTCACCCAAAACCAAAAGAACTTGTGATAATAATAATGATGGGAAGGGAATACCATTACTATATAACACAGGCAAAGATACACTTTCTCTGCTTCCACAACTAGATTTAAACAAAAAAAAAAGGAAGTTACAAATCATTTGGCAGCAGAAAATATGATTGCAGAGTCAACAAATTGCTTTGACCTGCAAAGGGAATCATCAGCATACTGTGCGCCCATAGCACAGACAAGCAAGGTAAAGGTTCTTTGACCACTTCTCCTGAAACACAAGAAGAAACCGAAATAAGAAATCAAGCCTTGGTTGATATTTAATCGATTATTTATTCATTTATTCGCCAAACTGTACCTTAACATGTGTGCTGGGAAATTGAGATGTGCGCAGAGTCTCCTGGGTTTCGTCGCCAGGCCTGCGCCTTGGGATGCTTAATATAAGAGCAGATTGATCCCATGTAGCAGCGGTTGCGGTAATCCTGTAACCACCATCCCAACGTCTGTGGATGCCCTCACTCGGATAGAGAAAATCGAGTTCAACAACCTACATATAAAATGTGGATGATGAGAGAGCTAGAATGAGTTCTATGATGACAGAAAGCAGTAAAGCTTTTCATAACAATGCATCATCAAATACAAAATTAGCAGCAAACCTGATCACTGAATCCAGCATTTCGAGACATAACTACACCCCAGCGACTTCCAGCAGTAGCCATTGACGTCACATGAAAACCTTCTCTCCACTTCTTATTTATCCATTTGAAGGGGAAAGAATCACTAACTTTGTAGGATTGTTGAGTATACTGTGTGCCTGCAGAAATTATATCCCAAGTCATAAAAAACAAGAGATAACTAGAACGAAGATGTCTGCACACATAACCCTCAAGATACCAAAACTACGACCAAATAATCTGAAGTTTACAATAAAATCTGAGAAACAAACACTAGAACTTGTTCATCTTCCATAATGATAAGAATGAATATAGAGGTAAAAATAAAGCCTTCCCATGGTATTTGATCAAATGCATAATCTTTCAAGGGGGGAAACACCATGCATCACAAGTGAAAAGTAACTTAACAAACCAAACAAACCTTTTGACATAACCACAAGAGAGCTCCCATTATTGTCCCCAGCTATAGAAGTAATGTAATAGTTCTTTTCCCACTGCTCCATAATCCATTCCTGAACAGAAACAGAATCACATGGATAAGCTTCATAAAGGGAAAAAAGCAAAAAGAGTGCAAGGCAAAACATTATATAGCATATAATTTCACCTTGTGCAAGAAACAAGGTGACAACTTGTAAACTTGGTTTGTAAAACCAGTTCCGGCATCCATAATAAGTGCCCAGAGATTGGAACAAGAAGCCACACAACTAATAAGAAGGCCGTCAGCAATCCCCCTCTCCACATGCTGTGCTAATCTTGCATCTGCTACATTGTAGTGATACCTAATACACAACCAATTCAAAAGTCAAAACAGCATAGTATAACAAATACTCAAACAACAGACACTTTCCTTCTAGGTAAAACCAATAATGTTATGTGCAGGGGAAAAATATAACAACCCCGAAAAGATATTTGATAGCTGGTGTTGAATTGCAATCTTGAGATATTTGGAAATATCTCACCTGATCGACCCGTCCCAAATATCATGTAATTATTAGTTACTTAAGATAGTGAAACTAGTTAGATAGCTTCTTAATATTTATAGATTTGCTTTCTCATTTCTGTCCTTTGTTGTATGTTCATTAAGTTTATGTCTCTCTTACAAGACATGAGTCTTTGTACCTTGGTAAACAAAGATATCAGAATTATATCCAAAAGATGGATTAAAGGTAACTATTAAAAAATAGATTGCAACTATACCTCTGTTTCATTGGCTGCCTTGCATTGTAAACTGAAATCCATTGTGTAGCAGGAATCCCCAAACGAACCTTCTTTTTGGGTTGTGAATCATCATCTTCCTCAATATTCAATCTACCCCGCTTTTGCCCAACCTGATTAATTTTAGTTGAGGGAACAAATGATCATGAGAAATATAAAGACCAACAAAAAGATTATAAATGTTATCATAAATAAAATAGAGCTAAAAATAAGAGAACTCCAACATTATATGTCATGATTACCTTTTGAGCACCTTCAGTATTAATCGGCCGCAATGCAGGATTTGGACCAAGCATACCATCAAATAAAGATATCAGCTTAGAATAGTTTGGTTCTTCGTCGAATTTCATATTAACTACAATCTCAAGAAATTGCCTAAAAGGAGGAGGGCAGAAGCAACATAGCATCTCAGGAGATGTTCCCATCTTCTTTTTGCAAACAAGGAAGGACTTGTTATCACCCTAACAGATAAGGTAAAACACGATTAAAAACATACTATGTAAAGAAATGAAATTGCTATAGTAAGTAATTGATGACAGTTATGAAAGTATAAAACAAATATGAAGGTATCAAAACAAGGGCATATACCTGATAACCTTGCCAAGGTAACCGGCCTTTATGAAGGAAGATGAGTGTATATGCAAGAGATTCAAGATCATCTCTTCTACTAGCTGTTCTTCCCAAATGAGCATGAACACTGGCATAGCGAACAGTCCCTCTACAAAAATTTAAAAGATAAGCCTGAAGAAGATTGATAACCATATTAAGAAACATAATAATGGGAACAAGTGGAATTTAAGAGAAAACATAAAAGGAAATGATAAGGAGGGCAAAAAGGATACCTAAACATATCAGGACGCTGATCATATTCAACATGCTGCCCACTGGAGGTGTCTCTCCACTTCGTTGCTGCAAAACATGTGGTTATGTAGGAAAGGCTAAAACGAAGAGGATACATACGAAAGTCACATCCTTGAATTCAAACTACCAACCTAACCCGAGATCAACAAGAAATAATTTCTTCTCCTGTGCTGTAGCTGGCTGGCCTAGTAAAAAGTTCTCTGGCTTTACATCTCCGTGCACATATCTATAATGAACAACAAGAACCGGAAGATAATGATTTAGAAACCAAGAAATTCAAAGCTAAATAAAAATAACAGATCAAAACTAACACACAAAGTATGACAAGCAAATAAGGAAGAATAGTAATGAATAGAGAAAATGTTCAGCCTATAACATACCCTCTTGAATGCATCTTCTCCAGGATTGACAAGGACTCAACAGCTATACATGCAACCATTTCTGCAGACATCCTACACATTCAAAAGATGAGCAATTAAAAGATATCAAAACAAGCAACTTTACTAGCTGAAGCAAAGACAATGGTGGTGAAGAAAAAATATGGCATCTTATACACCATTATTGCATATGGTGGGTGAGCTCATGAGAATCATAAACTTTAGTTAATACATCAAAAACGGATATCAAGAAGTTAAAAAAAAAAAAAACTCTTTTGTCAGAACAAAAGCAATGGAAGACCGGAACCACAAAGAACTTAGTACAACAGTCCATCCACAACTAAGGCTACACAAACTTTGTTTTTTCCATTTTATTAGAATATTTCATCACTTTTGCATGGGGAAGAAAATGAAACTAAAAAGTATTCAACTCCAATATAGAGATGGAAAAGAAAAGCTTAAAAGCAATAAAAAAAATGCAGAAGATAAAACGATGCAAGAAGCAAACACTCACGCCTGGCTTGAGGAATTCCAAACATCCCACAAGCTTGGACCAAGCATGTCCATAACCTGCCAATATATATATACATAAAAAATAGTCAAATGGTTAAGTTGGCAACAAGGTAATACAATGGTTAACTGATTATCATGTAGATCATATCATACCATTACGTAATATTCTCCTTGTCTTCCTTTGTAGTGCACTTTTGGTATTCCATGACTGCCACCAAGGGTGCTTTCAACAAAACAATAAAAAGCCAAATCTCAGGCATTACTTCAACACAAATCTTTTATTCTTATAAATAGATGCAAATCAAATAACCAATTCACAAATAAGTGAATAGCATAGCATAGGAAAAAAAATAATAAAGTACCTACTTGTAAACTTGCCACTCATAAGGAGGACCATAATTACAGCCTTTGCTATTCCTATGTTCGAACTTCAAAGCCACCTGAAGTATGAAAGATATCAAACAAATTAACCCATAGAAAATCGGAAACCGAAAGTCCTTCAATCTTAACAAAACCCCTCAGGCATGCATCATGAGAAGATCTTTACCTCAGTGGCGCCGGGGCCAGAAGTACGGTCATTACCACCGGTAACTCGCCGGCCAACAAAAACCTGACCAAACCCACCTTTGCCCAACTTCCTCTCTACCTTGTACACAGGTGATCCTCCCACTTGAACCTGCAAAAGTGAAAAACAAATCAACAAAAAAACATATAGAACTAAAAAAAATAATATGAATATATAATAATGATTAATGAACACGCACAAATGTTTCATTCAATGATATAGAGATGTTAATTCATAAGTCAAATAGTTGAAGAAAATGAAAATGGACAAATGTGTGTTCAGTTTCAGAGAACAGTTTCCAGTGTTTATTTCAGTATTTCAGATGATTTCGTGCTTTCAGGATTTTCAACAGTTTCCTTCACAAAATCCGGAAATAAAGATAAAACACACTAAAACCGGAAAAATGAAAACTTAAATATAATTTTCTGAAAGCAAACAAGCCCTTATACCCTCTCCGGAAAAGGAGCCGTGTTTCCTTCATCTTCTTGAGCAACACCCTTGTTCGCACTCAACCCGCCACTTTCGTCACCCATAGCTTCTCCTTCAATTTGGTCGTCTTCGTTCTTCTGCTGCTGTATCAGCTTCTTCGAGAGCTCTTCGTTGTCCTCCTCCGATATCACGATCACCGGAGGCTTCTCCTGCTCCAATTGCTTTGCCGCCGCCAAACGCGTCCGAGGTCTCTCTTCCTCCTCCGCCGCCGCTGCCGCCGCTGCCCTGGCGACCGCAGCTCTGGTTTTCACGTAGTTCTTCGCTGCCGCCGGGGACGGTGGTTCTGAGCTTCTACGGCCTACCTGAGCACGACCACGCCTCGGTCTGCTACGAAGCTCCGGCATTCTCCACACCCATGCAAATCGATTCTCGCGGCGACAAGAAGAAGCTCGGTCATGATATGTTTGCACGTCACGATAGATCGGAAGCGCGATTCATGGTTCCAATTGCGATGTTAGGAAGGAATACTTGGGAAAGAGAAGGTTTTGCTTCTGCGATGATTGAAATCAGGGAATTAGGGTTAGGGTTTGATTCGGTAATGGGAAAGTTCAATGATTGCAGATAGAAGAAAGAGGAAAGAGAAAAACATAAAATTTGATAAAGAATTTTAGAAATGAAATTTAGAATAGATTTTTGGGTGGACCCACTTTCTTGTTGGGGTTCGATTCAGCCAAATTTTATTCTAACAAGAGTTGTTTTAATTCATTTCATCATTTTCTGTATAAGGTTAGTAGTATTTATAAGGTTTTTGAATTTTGGTCAATGGGGTGTTTTATGCTCTTTATTTACTTCCCCAAAATGAGCAAAGACTAATTAATTGACTTTAATTTTTTTCTTTATTTATAAAATAAATAGCTTTGATATTTTGTAATTATAATAAAACTTTACATGTAGTCAATAATTTGTTTTCATAATAGGAAAAATATTTTACTCAATCATTGACTATCTTGAAAGTAAGTAATTTTATATATAAAAAAACTTTATATGTAAAAATATATGGTTAGGTGATTGTATAAATGAGCATATAAAATTATTTTCCATATAAAATTATCCAGACATGAAATATCAATTTTCCATATAATCAACATATTATACATAACATGTATTATATAATATATATAACATATATTATATATTATATACAACATATATCATTTATTATATACATCGTGTACCACATGTTATAAGAAAAAATAATATTACAATATGCAATATATATTATACATAACATAATATATATAATATACATTTCATAACATAATATATATAATATACATTGTACACATGTTGTACCCAGTCCAATAACTATTTGACTAATTTTTTATTTTGTACCAAATTTTCCCTCTAGCAAGTAATGCCCACCGATCAGATGCGGTATGCGGCAAGAATACTTTAAAACAATTAATGTATTCATATATATTGGATACATATCAAATAACGATACAATATTTTTAGTTATATTTTAGTTTAATTCACAATACCTTATCTCCGCATTTCACCCATATCATATGAATGAACGTAAAGCATATATCAGAATAATTTTACAAATCAAGTCATCATGATAAAAAAGAAAAGACGCTAGACAAGTTCACTGCTGATTGAATACTCCCGCAAACCAAATTAACCAAATTCACAATTAAATTTGTTACTCAATGTCAAGGGTGAACAATTGCATTGCTTTGGCAGCTTCAAGGAACATAGTTTTGTAAATGTCATTCCATTAGTAACTATTCCACTCCTACAAAACCATAATATGGCTAATTAAAAAGACAGAGAATGAATCAAACACATAAAAAAGAGCCAGTAACCTAACAAGTACACAAAATAGGCAAATGTGGAAAATGACTTCTGGTACATATAGAATGGACTGAATTCTGCATAATTATATAGAAGTATACTTACTAAATTATGAGAATGTAGAAGCCTAGACACATAAATAAACAAACATGGACTCTCTCATTCATCTCGAGTAGCAGGATCCATTCCAGTAGAAGGGCTATCAGCAAAATATTCTTGGTGCCTTACATTCACCCCATACTGTTCATAAAGAATAACAAGTGTATTAAATGAAAAGAAGTATTAGGATATCTGCACAGTGCACAGTTAATGAAAAAGAGAATGATATCTTATCTGGTAATATTGTAGTTAAGTTTAACACAATAATATTAATCACTGAAGAAGCTTAAAAACAATGATACTTGACACTACATTTAAATCTATAGAACAATTCTTACATCGTGAAGGGCCTTTGTTAGGTCCTCCATTGCCAAAACAATACGCTTATCCTGTTATAGCAAAATGTAAGTACCAGAGACAAACAATGAGTGTGTTAAACAATAGATAAAATCAGATTAAAAGCTGTCAGAACCTTCTGCTGCCTATCCCTTTTGTCTTTTGGAATTGTTGCTTGTCTTGCTTTGCAGTGCCTACAGTAAAAATCTTGAGACATCATTGCCAGCATAGAAATGCATAAAGCAGCGTAACTAACTGAATAATATTATTGCACTTATGCTTTAGCCAATAAAAATGAGTGAGTGATGCACTTATGGATGATGGAATGATAGAAAAAAGGTAGAAGCCTAATCAGTAGATTTCACAATTGTAAATTAAGAAAACCAATATACTTAGACATAGAAACACACATTCAAATACACGGGATGAAGGTTAGTCAACATCCTTAACACTATACTAATACACTCTTCCTATTATAACATGCCTCATTGTAGTGTGCATATCTATGGAACTTGACAAAAGAAGGGAATAAAACAGTAAAACTACCAGAGTAGCGAAAAAATTCCAGTGAATTGCATATTACCGTGTGTTATCCTATAAACTATAAAGTATAAACAGCTTTAAAGGCACATTCATTAAAGAAACAAATATCCCTAAGGTACTCATCAACTCCACCCTTATGCATGAACTACCTGTTCCCAAAAATTTAAATACTTTCTAGGCAAATAGAAACAAATATCTGCAGAATAGTACTCTCCAAAATTTATTGCAGTGACAGTCATTCAAGGGTAAAAAGAGTAACATAAAACAGAATAAATGGATGACTAAATTCGAATGCAAATATAAAAGGAACATACTGAAGTGCATCACCAGCAACTTCTGCGACAAATTTCTGAGTGGCAACTGCTACCAGTCTAGTCCTGAAACAGAAATAATCAGCATTTTAGTCAAGCAAACAACACACTTAAACAAAATAATGGCTCTGCTAAGAATCCAACGTATGTAGAACTAAATCAGTAAACCATAGTCAACGAAAACAGAATAAAATGTTGAGCCCAGAACAAATTTTCACATGCTGCTGTTCATTAGAGGTTCAAATCTCAAAACAAGAATAAACGGCAAGAAAGCAAAAAACAAATGCAATGAACTGGTGCACATAGTGCAAGCATGAGTGAGTGGTTGGAAAGATATTTCATGCATGTTGAGGACATGTGAAATGCAAGGCAGCTGACAATTGTTTGCAATGTAGATGTAGATTCTAACACAGGCATGTACAAGCTCATACAATATACGTGAAGGAAATACTCAAAGTTACAAGTATTGTAGCTGCTGTTATCTCAAACCCCAGCCCCTAACTAGTGAACATGAATGAAAAATGAAAAATGAAAAATGAAATTGGAAGATATGAAGAGGCACGCACAATCGAAGATCGGGGGATTGAAAGCCGCTTTTGGCCAAGTAATGCTCCACCAACTCATCAGGTATCTGATAACAAAGAAGGAACTAAAGAGTAAAGGTTCACTTTCATGAGTAAGATGTAGAATAGTGGTTCTATTTAGACCTTGAAATTGTATTTGTGCACTATTAAAATATCAAAAAAAAAATTATCAATTCAAAAGAACTATTAATTTAGTTCTTGAAAATGCAAGCAACGACTCAAATTCATCCCAAATTCCCTAGGGTAATATTCACATGAACAAACTCGAATCGCAAAGATGCAAAAAGACTGATCTGAATCAATTTTTACAATTTCAGGAACTAAATTGATAATCTCTTAATTTCAGTATTAAATTGGTAATTCCTTAATTTAATAAACTAAATTGATAATTTCTTAATCTTAAGATTGAATTGATAATTCATCAATTCCGGAGACTAAAACAAGGCAAACATACAATTTCAACGACTAAAAGGAAATCTAATCTGAAATGAAATAGCTGAAACATTTACAGTGGGAGTGTAATCCATTAAGGAAGCGAGAAAATCGGAGAGCGCAGCATCGTCATCGTGCCTCGCTCCGTCACTCGATTGCGGGTTATGGTTCATCATCATCACCGACCTATCACTCAATTATCATTACCATCATCAATCACATTTCAAATTCAACTATTCAAAATTGCAGTACACAACAATAATAAGGGTTTTCCGTTTAGGGATTTCATACCTCAAAATTCAGAAATCAGGAAGAAGAAGCAGAGAACCCTTTGGATTAGTTTCGAGTGAAGCCACAAGTTCTCTTTCTCGCGCTCTTTTCTACCGCTCTCAATCTATCCCTTTTCTTTCTGCAGTGCTCTGAGAACTGCGAATTCTACTTCGAGTACAACAATCCTCGGTTTTTGGTCAATACCTCAATTTATTGTTGGATAGTGAGCACTTTTTTTTTTGTATTGGGCTCAAATATTGTTGGTATACAAATGGGCTCTGAAGACAGAGGCGGTTGCGATTCGACCGTGCGACAGCGCGAGCTCAGGAGAAGAGGAGATCGCGGGAAGCTGTCGCCGGTTGCGGTGGCAGGACGCCGGACAGAGGTGGAGGACTTGAGACAGTGGCGCGGAGGAGCAGGCGGTGGCTGGAGCAGATGCTGGGGTGAAGTGGCGCCGGCGCGCGGCTGCTGGGGTGAGTGGTGAGGTGGCGCGCGGTGGGAGGGTGAGAGATTAGGGTTCAGAGAGAGATGAATTTTGTGACTATTGAGAGTTGAATGAGATTGGGGTGTCTGACGAAGAGTAGGCAAAAAAAAAAAAGGGCTAGACGACATCGTTTTGAGTTCTTTTTTGGAAAAAAAAAAAATCAACCAGGCCGTTTTAAAACCCGTCCGAGCTACACCAATTTTGATACTTACCTGATTTAATTAGAGACTCGGACTGACCATATGGCCAATCCATAGTCGAACCGGACTCATCTCAGTTTTACAACTATAGTGTTAAGTATTTAAGTTTAATTATGATACATTAATATTATAAAAAATTTTACACCATTGCTATAGATTTAATAAAAGACCAAGTTTGATCATTGAGGCTCCAATTTGTATGTGGTATTCGTTTTCTTTTTCTTTTTATCTTTCGGGTAATTAATATTCAATTTACTGGTGGTAGTTTGAATTAAAATCGTTCTATCACTTTGAATTTCGAAGTATCGTTTAATATGAAACTATAAAATCGTGACATTTAAATTTAAAATAAAAATAACTATATCGTCGTGAACTCGTGATATTAAATTGATGAAATCTTTTGAAAAGCCTATACCAAAGTGTTAATACTACTAATCATCTTTAGGTTTAACAGAATAATAAACAATAAAGATTAGTCAGGTTTAAGTATATATAAATAGATTTTTTCAAAATAAATACTTTCTCTTAAGCCATCTTAACAATATCCCAAGAGCACTCACCATCAGATACAATAGTTAGAAAAACCCTAAAAAAATTTTAAAAAATGTATAGCAATATCTTGTTAGTAATATGTATCAACCAAAAAGGAAATAAAGGAAAAAAGAAAACGTGGAAAAAAAAGAAAGGAAATGCGAGAAAAGGGTTATATGAAAGGACTAATTCCAATTTCCAAAATGTACATTGAATGAATAAATAAATAAATAAAATTAGATGCTCTATTAAATACAAAGTAGGTGCTCATTATACGGCACTTATCCCCTTATTTTTATGCCCATCTTTAATTCTTATCCTTTTGTTTTTCTTTAATTTTTTATTAGTTTCACCAATTAGGCCTATTATTTCGGGAAGTCAATAAGACATGTTGTTATTTTTACTATTTCAATTTTCACCCTCACATCCAAAATCTTCTATATTTTCCCTTATTTGTTTACTATTATATAGGAATAGGAATGGTTAACACCAATATTATCATCATCATTATTTTTACTTATATAAAATATATACAAAAATTGAATTCAAACTTGTGTTCCCATGATTTTCTAACTTGATAAGGACATAAATGTCATGGCAAAGTTAGGGTAAAAATCTATAATAACACCATTATCTAGTTTAAGGTTTGTTCATCATTGACTCATTCATTGATTCCAACCACCTATAAACAAAATACAGAGATATTAAAGGACCTTTCACCACCATAACCTTGTATCTTATAATTACTTGGTTTATTCTTAAGCTTTCTTCCTTAATATCATTCCATTCATTTGCATTATAGCTCAATTCTCAGTTACTCTTTGGTAAGTTTTCCTTTTTATTTTCTTATCCACCCTTTCATTATAAATCATAAAACAAAAGCTGGGTTTTCTCATTCTTGCATACTTTTTTGTTTTTTATTTTATGCATTATTATTTCATCAACATAGTCTCTTCTCTATGCCAATTATAAAATACATTTAAGTAATAATGAACACTCAAAACTTTTATTCTTGATGATAATCAGAAAAACTTTCCTAATATGAACAAATCTGATTTGTATCATATCATGTTGCATTATATATCAATGTGAGGCTTCACCAATGGCATGTATAGTTCTGTTTTTTCCTCTGTTTTTTTTTTTTTCTTTTTTTTTTCTTTTTGGAACCCACCGGAACGATTCCGGTAACTAATTTCCCGTCGATTTGTGCGTGCACCTCATGGGTGGGATAGCTAGCCAGGATCCTAGCTCTCTGCATGCACACAGCCCTGGAATCCATCCCGGGACTAGATGCCTAAGGAACTCAAGCCACTACCGCTTGTGCTAGGGTCCTTGGTTTCAGTTTTTTCTTTTTAATGTCACATTTGTGACTGCAAATTTGTTCTTTTGTTGATTTTGCAGGAAAATATATTGCACTAAAAGTTGAAGTTATGAGTTAGAATATATAGTTAGTTGTGAAAAAATGACTACAACAACATCTTTTATCAGCAACAACACATTCCTTCCAATGGCTACAAACTCTCATCAGTATCCTCCACCTCTTGCTACATATGAAGAGGTTACAACTAATCCTAAGCTCTTTATGGCTACATTGGAGAAGTTACATGCTGCTATGGGAACCAAGTTCATGTAAGAATTATTAGGACATGGTTTTTTTAATCAGATTCTAATAGTATGGAGATTTTGAAAGTGCCTTATATGTGACAATGACATTTTATATATATATATATATATATATGGCAGGATTCCTATTATTGGAGGAAAGGAATTAGATTTGTGTCGGCTCTTTGTTGAAGTTACTTCTCGTGGAGGGATTGAAAAGGTAGTTGTGATTGTGAAATCTGTACTATGGAAGTTGAGGATCCAAATGAGGAATGGACCAAGATGTCTGTTTTTGTGTGTTGCATGGTGATTTGTGTCTTGAGGCTCTGCATTTGTGTTTTATATTTTTGTGTATGTTGTTGTGTTGGATTTTTTCGGTAAAATGATTGTTGTACAACAAAAAGTTATATAATACTCAACTGTATCATTGGGTTGTATCAGTTTAGATGAAAGAGTTTATTCATAATAAAAATTTAATGATGCGATTGAATGTTGTAAAACTTGTGTATGTGTAGATTGTAGTCTTTATTTTGATTGATATCTTTGAGTTCTTATACTTGCATTCCTTATTTTGACTTAGTATATTTTTTTCCTCATTTAGATTTATAGAGTTTTTTAATGAAGCTGAATCATATCTTAAGTGGATTCCAAGGAAATCTTAATCTTTTGTGCATGAGGTTTTGATCTTGGGATCTCATATCTTATTTATCTAAAACACCTATATGATGTGCATATTTTTGTCTCCATTATGCTATTAAGCATTCAAACTTAGTCTCACACTCACTCTCTAAGGATATGTTTAGTTTAGCAGTAAAATAGATAGTAAATTTTCATGAATAGACTTTTTTTTTATAAAATTATTCATGAGGCTCGTAACTAAAACACACCCTAAATTATAAAAATAATATAATTCAATGTATTATATTTAATTTTCTGGATCCGTCACTTATTAATGCGACTGTAGCTGTAATATATCTTGGCACCAATTGGTCTTGCAGATTATAAAGGAGAGAAGGTGGAAGGAAGTAACACAAGTTTTTAATTTCCCATCAACAGCAACAAATGCTTCCTTTGTTCTAAGGAAGTACTACTCTTCATTGCTTTACCACTATGAACAAATCTACTATTTCAAAGCTAGTAGATGGACCCCTGCAACTACTTTAGGTTTGTGTTCAAACTGAAATTGCTGATTTCAACTATTGTGTTGGACTGTTCTAATAATAGTGTTTATAGCAATGACATTGGCATTGACACCTTTTTCTCAGATGCTCTACAAGGACAATCAAACATACCAGTTCCTGCTCAAAGAACGCAAATTTTGCAGCCTTCGCCCGCAATTCAACCGGCTTCCATTCAACAACAGTCAAGGGTTGTTAATGCTGCTGAATTGCCTGAAGGTTAGCATTTCCTTCATCTCTAAAATAGGATTGGTTAATGATCATAGCATAATGTAAACCATAACAAGCAAGTACCGCAAGAAAAAGGTGAAAAAGAAATCGATATAGGAGAATGCAATAAAGAATTTGTATGGTCATAACAAGTTTTCCAACTTGTCTTTTAATCACCTTATTGTATGTTTGGTTTCTCATTTGATACTCAAATTCATGGTTTATAGATTTGAGCTTCTATCTTATTATAACTTTTGTCCAAAATACGGTACTGTACCAGATACATATTATATCATATACTTATTCAAGCTTAACTTATGACGTATCTTCGTATCGTACTAGATATTCGTACCAACATATGTGCAACATACTTTAATAGTAAGCACTAATGTTAATGGCAGGATCACCGGTTGTTGGAATCATTGATGCAAAATTTGAAAGTGGTTATTTAGTAACTGTCACAGTAGGTTCAGAGCAGCTTAAAGGAGTGCTTTATCAAGATCCACAAGGCCCTCTGTTGCCTGCATTTCATCAACAAAGCATTATGGCTAAGAGCAACAATGCCTCTACTCCGTTAGGCGTCCAACGTCGCCGACGTCGGAAGAAGTCAGAGATAAAAAGGAGAGATCCTGCTCATCCTAAACCAAACAGAAGTGGCTACAATTTCTTCTTTGCTGAGCAGCATGCAAGGCTAAAGCCACTACACCAAGCCAAGGACAGAGAGATTAGTAGGATCATTGGTGAATTGTGGAACAAGTTAAAAGAGCCTGAAAGATCGGTAAGGAATTTGTTGATGAACAAAGGCATAAATATGTTTTTGATGCCTGGAAAAATATCTAGTATCAACTTTGGTTGCTATAGAAGTTTTGGAAAATAATTTTTGAACTTGTTTTTCACTTTCATGCTGACTATGACGAACATTTCATCTATCGTTGAATGGAATATGAGTCCTACTTAAATGGGGTCTACATTCATTCTAATTGCGAAGAAAATGTCCGTCGACATGAGCACTAAGAAAAGTTCACACATATAATATAACTCATTTCATTTTATTTTTGGTTTTTTAAAAAGTAACATAAATGAATCTTAAACAACTTTAAAATGTTATGTTTTTCAATCCTTCTGACAATAATCATTTAAGAACTAAAAATTCATTATAGAAAGCCATAAAATCTTTTTTTTTCTTCATAAAATTTGAAAACATTCATAAAATGAATTGAAAATCAGTAACTGCTTTTCTACTTAGAAAATTTGTAACAAAAATTTGGTACATTTTAAAGTTGTTTTAGTATCTTACACTATGTAATGAGTTGTTTGTCAACAATTTTGAAGGTTTATCAAGAAAAGGCTATAAAGGATAAAGAGAGGTACAAAGCAGAAATGGAAGATTATAGGCAAAAACTGAGAATGAACCAAGTTATAATAAGCGATGCAGTGCCTCTCCAACAAAGATTTCCTGAACCAGACACAACATTGGTTGATGTTGACATAAGATTAGATGATGAGAATGATGCTGCTTCAGGTTCTCCTCTCACTCAAACCCCTGAAGAAAGCAGTTCTGGTGGAAGTGACAATGATATTAATATGGATTATGATGATGCTTCTCCTAATGAAATTGGAATGAGTGCTGAAAATGCATATTTGACTTTGGATAAGGCATCAAAAGAGGCCAATTTTGGGATTCCTCATCAACAGGTTCAGAAGATTGATGAGAGCAAGAATATGTTAGCATTGCTTTAGTTCATGAAAAAACTTCAATTTTGTTTATTTTGACTTTCATTTAGTATTTTTATTTTGGGGTAGTTTTTTTTGTTTTCTTGAAATCTAGTGTACCTAGCTAGAAGCTAAGCATTTACATAAGCTCTTCAAAAATGGGCTTTCTCCATCACTCTTTTTAAGGATTCTAGCAAGCTCTTCGAAAAATTATATTGCAGAATTTTTTTTTTAATTTATTTGTTTTTTATTTATGGCATAAATCCTAATATTATTTATAATAGAACACAATGACGTCATTTAATTCATATAGCCGACTTAACATAGTGGGATAAGATTTGTTATTGTTATATCTGTTTTTGATTTATCTGTTATTTAAAAAATTGCATAGTACAAAATTTAACTAGTAAGAATAAAAGAACAATGAAAAGGTAAATTTGAGACATAAGTTGCAATAAATGAGTTTTTGATTGAGTGGTAAAAGGAGGTGAACTTTAAAACTTTAACATAGATTCAAATTCGAGTCTAGAAGTAGAGTTGAGGCTTTGATTTCTATTTGGTCTTTGAGTCCTTATAAAAAAACATGAGACATGAATTCCTCCAAAGATTATATTATATTATTATATTTATATTATATATAAAATATGCAAGTAGAATGAGAGAGAGGATGAGATCGATTAGAATAATATAACTTCAGAGAATGTATGATGTTCGTCAAATTAAATATAACAAAAATAGTATAAATCAATATGGAATCTTTCTCTCTCTTAGCCACTAAGATTGATTACAAAAGAAAAATTTATTTAGCTTTAGAAAACCGAAAAAGTTGCCAAAGAGAGAAACACCCGTAATACTATATTTATATTATAAAATGAGTTATTATCAATTGTTATATATTTTAGTTTAATTTTATAAAATTTTTAATTTACTTTTTAAAATATTGAATTGATGTATAATATTAAAAGTTAGATTATTAATTTTAAAAAGTTGAATTATTGAATACAGTAGTGGACTATAAGGTAGTGTTTGTTTTCAGTGACTCTAGAGTCAAAATTAAGAGAGTCATAAAGTGAGCACAGGAGTCAAAGTCATATTGACTCTAAAATTAGTTCCGAACACACCCTTACATATTTATTTCTTCCTTCCAGCACACAATGACTCACTTCTAATACAAAGTGACTCTAAATTAGAAATGAATAAAAAATTAATAATTTTATCCACTAAGTGACTCTGTATAATCCTCGTATAAAATATTTAGTAGAGTCAATTTTTCGCATACGCTCTGCTAACAAAAAAAAAAAAAAAAAACGCAACCTAGTTGATTTTGTAGTGTAAGAAACATGTAACAGCTGTTAGGCATGAGTTGAAGCGGTAGTGGCAAGATGGTTATTTTGGTGAAATTGATACCTTTCTGGAATTTTGATGCACCGAAATTGCAAAAAGTAATGGTGACTATGTCCCACGCTACGTGCTGACCACATTAGACCTCCGTCCAAACTAGACAATGACAGAGTGAGAGAGAGAGAGACATCATGGTTAATAGTACAATGCGATACTCATACAACGTAACGTAAATTACTCATACCACATATTAAAGCCGACTCCTATCGTGTACTTTCTTATCCAAGGTGCATCGTACACTTTGTAATTCGCGATAAGATTTGTAAGGTGTATTAATGATTTAATGTATTTGTAGTCCAATAAATTATTAAATTTAGCTGCTTTTGTTTTTTTTAATAAATAATACTTTTTTACAATAGGAATATATTCAAATAATATTCAATTTATATTATATATAATACATAATGTATTCTATATGCATAACATGTTACATATTACACATATTATGTATAGTAATAAATAAAAAAATTAATTTGTTACTATATAAAATTAAAAAATTCAAAACTTTCAATGATTTATGTTTATAAATGATGAGTTTCAGTTTAATTTACTGTTAGTGTAAAATAATTTTATACAGATATTTAATTATAGATTAACACATAAGTAAACGTCTTTAACTTAATCATCCACTAACTAAAAAATCTCACAAATTAATAAATATAAATTTTTTACACTATTAGTGTAATAATTAAACTCATAAATAATTTACACGATCAACCATTTTTTTTAAATATATAAGTCTATAATTAAATCTTGATAATTAACAGCATAAGAGTATCATATTTTGATGAACACATAAGAATATTATATGAAGAGTAACAGAGTAAAAATATAAAATTATTTATAATATCTCAAATAGCTCATTTGAGATCATAATAAACTCTAAAAATACTTTTGTTGGATTAAAAGCTTAGATGGACAAACTCTTAAAATATTAGTAAATTAGAAAATAATTATGTACGATTAAAAAAAATCACTATGGTGAAATTTTAAGGTGTACGATGCAGCTTCAATTAGAAAGTGCACATAATAAGTAGCCGCATAATTTTAATCACAAATACTTGAGACACAACAAAAAAAACAAGCCAACACAGCCAACAAAATCCATTTAACACTTTATGGGCCAAGTATCACTTTTGATCATGAGTATATTTTTAATGGGCTGGGTGATTGTGACCCAAATTCCTAATTATTTATTATTTTGGCCGGTTTTTTATTGTGCCTCTACAACTCTAAATTAATTAAGCGTTTTTCTCTGTGCTGCATCTATCCGCAATCTGTAACAGTAACATTTTTTAAATTTTCTTTTCTTTTATTTTATTTTTCAGCTCACTCTTTTTGTTTTGTTTCAGTTCCCTTTTCCTTTGCTTCGAAGTAGCTTTAGCTTTAGCTTCCTCTCTCCATCTTCTTCACACTAACCTCTCTCTGCTCTGTTCTTCTCTCTGCTAGGGTTTCTGCTTTCGCTCTTTCTCTTTCACTCATTCATTCCTAAGGTAACAATTTCAGTTTCGCTTCCAACGCCATTATCATTTTTCTCTGCATTAAGTTTAATATCATCAGTTACATTTTTTTGATTTTTCCTCACTCTTTCAGAATCTCAACGCAAGAACAAGAATCTTAGCCTTTTACTTTCTCTTTTTGAATCTGATGCTGCTTTATGCTTCTGCTTGTTGGATCTTGATGTAGCTCTTGAATTCTAAGCTCTGTGTGTGTTGTGCAGAGGAAGTGAAGTGAAGTGAAGTAAGTAGAGAGAGAGAGAGAGAGAGATCGGAACGGAATGTCGTCGCGGGGGGCGGGGCCGTCGTCGGAGGCGCCGCAGCGGCGGATCACGCGGACGCAGACGGTGGGGAACCTCGGCGAGTCGATATTCGATAGTGAGGTTGTGCCTTCATCTCTCGTTGAGATAGCTCCAATTCTTCGTGTTGCTAATGAAGTTGAGAAGACGCATCCAAGAGTTGCTTATCTCTGTAAGCTTAAAAACTTTACTTCACTCAAGAAATTTCTAAATTCAGCTCATGCTCTTTCCTTTTTTATTTTTATTTTTTTTATTTTGTTGCTTATTTTGTTTTTGTATTTTTTTAATCAAAATGTGCAATGCTGTGTTTCTATGTTTGTAGGCCGGTTTTATGCGTTTGAGAAAGCTCATAGGTTGGATCCAACTTCGAGTGGTAGAGGTGTTCGCCAGTTCAAAACTGCACTTCTTCAACGGCTTGAAAGAGTAAGCACACTAGCATCATCATTTTCTTTCTTTCTTTTTTTGGGTTTCTGCAACTTAGGTGCATGTTTGGTAACAAATTGATGAAAGAAACAATTTATTATTATTGTTTAAGCTGTTTACAACTCGGAATAAGCTTATCTAAACTTGCAAATGTTTTTTTTCCCCAATAAACTTTTGCTTGCCTCTTTCTAGTAGATATAAAACCATTTGTGTGCCTCTACCATCAGCTTAAGCATGGATCATGACATGGTATTAGAGCTTCAATGGCCAAGTGGTCTTGGATTTGAACCCTCATTCTGACAATTCTCCATACTTCAAGCTCAAAATAGGCATTTAAGTGAGAGCAAGTTAGATTAAAATTATTCATGTGCCTTTTCGCATCAGTTGAAGCTTTTGGGAGAGGCTCCCACACTTAATATACAAGTTCTGGATTAGCTTATTTCCCTTTTGAGGAAATGAAGTTTTTAGATTGACACGGGGTGCCTGCAGGTGGTATTGAATGGAATCTGAGTGTTTACTATAGTTGTGCCCTTTGCTGTTCTCATGAAGATATTATCGAAATGTGAACCACCAAAAATATGCTGTTGAAACTGAACCTGAGTCAGGGTCCTCATTAATTTCTAATTTTTGGAAACATCAAACAATATTTGCGAACACCACTTCTCTTCTTCTAAGTTATAATTGTTTCTGTCCTGGTTAATGGTGACATCAGTGTGAACCTTGTTGGTGTGTAGAATCAAGAATGGCATGGTTACCATATTAAGATTTAATGATGGCAACAACAGCATCTGGGTTAATTTAAATTATTCCATTCTAAACCTCTATATATGTAGTGTTAATCTGTTTCTTATTTGTTAGGAAAATGATCCGACTCTGAAAGGAAGGGTAAAGAAAAGTGATGCTCGTGAGATGCAGAGTTTTTATCAGCATTACTACAAAAAATATATCCAAGCTTTACAAAATGCTGCTGACAAAGCTGACCGGTACAATATCTACATAATTTGCAATTTGATATGTTCTCTATCTATTCTATAACCAATAGCCTGCATCTTATTTCAGTGCGCAGCTTACGAAGGCGTATCAGACTGCCAATGTTCTTTTTGAAGTTTTGAAGGCTGTTAACATGACCCAATCTATGGAAGTTGATCGTGAGGTTATTTTTTGTAACTCCCAAGATGTGTTTTTTTTTCCTATTGTCCTTCTTTTTGTGATCCTTTTCCCTTAATATATACTTAAATACCTTGATATAATTTTTATTTGCTGTTCTGTTACAATTATGAATAATTTTCCATTACCATTGTAACAGATTTTGGAGACTCAAGATAAAGTTGCTGAGAAGACAGAGATCTTAGTCCCCTACAATATTCTTCCTCTTGATCCTGATAGTGCAAATCAGGCGATAATGCGATTTCCTGAGGCATGATTTTTAGTTTCAAACAGATGTGATTCTTTCTGTCCTTCCAAAAAAAGAAAAAAAAAACTCATTCATATATCTCTGCAGATACAAGCTGCTGTATATGCTCTTCGTAACACTAGGGGTCTTCCATGGCCTAAGGACTACAAGAAAAAAAAAGATGAAGACATTCTGGACTGGCTTGGGTCGATGTTTGGATTTCAGGTAAAATACAACCTGGAATTTTGAGTTCATTTAATTTATTTTAGGGTCGATGTTTGACTTTTTCTTGAAAGGAAAAAAAAGTGGCTTCTACATTACTAATTATTCCAATTAAGCTTCTTTGAAATGCTTTAAAATATACTTATTATACAAATTGCAGAAACACAATGTGGCAAATCAGAGAGAGCACTTGATCTTATTGCTTGCTAATGTTCATATTAGACAATTTCCCAAGCCTGATCAGCAGCCAAAGGTGAGCTTTTAATTGAACAATTTAATGCCAACTTTCTAAGTTGTTTTATCAGGCTTTCTGATATTATGCAGCATGTGAAGCTTTTACCAAATTGTTTGTTAATCTTGAAGACTTGTTATATGATATGTTCAGTTTTATAAATAGAATTGACTGCTATTTTAAACTTCCTATATAAATGCACCTTTGTATGGGTTGGAGGGTGGTGCGATAGTAATTGGTAGACCACTTTCTAACTTGTGTGTTTGATGTGATTAGTTGGATGAGCGTGCTCTAACAGAAGTGATGAAGAAACTTTTCAAGAATTACAAGAAGTGGTGCAAGTATTTGGGCCGAAAAAGTAGCCTATGGTGAGTATCTCCATTCTCCTATTGTTGAAATATATTTGCAAGAAAGATTTTGAAAATGTTATCTTTACAATCTATCCTGTATTAATGTTACTTAAACACCGTATGAGGTATGAAGTTGAGATGTGACTTTCAAATTCTTCTGTAGTCTGTGTTCTATTTGCAGTAGGCTTAACTCTTCTGTCTAGCTTTGCATAGAAATTAATGTATTTGTCAGTTCTCCATGCAACAAACTTTGTGGATGTATATTGCAGGTTACCAACCATACAGCAAGAAGTGCAACAGCGCAAACTCCTATATATGGGTCTGTATCTTCTAATATGGGGTGAAGCCGCCAACCTAAGATTCATGCCAGAATGCCTTTGCTATATATATCACCATGTATGCTTTGTAACTTAAACCAACCCATCATGTTTGTTTCCTTTTCCTGGAATGTTCAGTATATCCTTGGTTTTCCTGTTCTCTAGGTCCTAATATATATTTTCTTCTTTGCTTTGAGAACTTAATTTTTGAGCTGCTGAGGGTCCTGTTCTCTTGGTTTTGTTTATTTGACTGTTTTCACACGCGCAGAGTTGCACATTCACCTTTTAATCCTACCTGGAAACAAAAATAACTAGCTTTTCCTGCTGCCACTTCTTCTCTTGCATGTGTGCAATCCTTGTTTCTCTTTGACTCTTAATCCTTTGACATTCTTGTGCGTTATAACTTTGATGAGTTGTGGTTTTGTTCCTAAACCTTAGTTGCTTTGGCCCACTATCACCTTTATTTCAAAATAGAGAGATAGCTTTCAACTTTTCAAGTGATAATGGGATAAAAATGTCATATCATAAACTGCAAGAGATGTTTAGTGATAATGCCCGAACTGTAGTTATGTTGTTTTATTTTTACACTACACAACTTCAAGGTTGCCTAGCTTAGCGACGTCTGATTTATATTAGCACGTCAAGCCTATTTCTAATCTTTGAAATAATATTCTCTTAGCCATATGAGCAAGTGCTTTGAGTAATGTGTTATTACTATCATTTTTGTTGAATTGACATGCTTTGGATCTCTTAATGATGGCACCTGTAGATGGCTTTTGAATTGTATGGTATGCTTGCTGGTAATGTCAGTCCAATGACGGGAGAGAATGTCAAACCAGCATATGGGGGTGAAGAGGAGGTTTTCTTAAAGAAAGTTGTTACTCCTATTTATGAAGTGATTAGAAAGGTTTTTCTCCTACTGATCATTATCTTCTCATCTTTCTTCTTTTCTGGATTGCGACCAGATTGTGATTTTTTAATATTAGTAATATGGAAATTAACTGATATTACTTTGCTCAAAAGGAAGCTGCACGGAGCAAAAAGGGAAGGTCAAAGCATTCACAATGGAGGAACTATGATGATTTAAATGAATATTTCTGGTATAATTAGCTAGTTGTACCTTTTTCTTGTGTTCATTGTTAATAATGTCTGGGAACTTATTTTAAGTGATTCAATTGCAGGTCAGCTGATTGTTTTCGATTAGGTTGGCCAATGCGTGCCGAAGCTGATTTCTTTTGCCTGCCTGCTGAGCAGCTAGGGTTTGACAAATCTAATGTAAGTTTGGTTCTTAATCTCTCATTTACATTGACTGTAAGCATTTGTTTTCTTTCCAGCGTTTTTAAATGAGAGATGAAACATTTATTTATCATGGAGATTCACTTGCTTGTTTTACCGAAAATTTGTGAACACTAGGATTTTGGGTTCATGAGTCTCCTCAGTTTTCTGATATATGTATATGTGTGGGTCTGTTACATGTAGTTATTTTTTTTTATGCATTGATATCATTCTAGGTTCCATATTTGCTCCAGAGCTAACCAGGATAATGATTTCATGTGTGAATGTTGTGGGAACTGGTGTCTTGCTTCTACTATCTCATAGCTGCTTTTGAGTCTAAAGAAGTAAAGATTGAATTTTTCTCTAGGTTGGAGTTTTGGCTGAAAATGGGAATAGTTTTTTTTTTTTTCTTCTTGGATTGATTGTGATTTATGTGAAATGTTTTATACAATATATTCCAATCATAACTGCTGAAATTATATCTGCCACTGAATCTTTAACCTTTCTGTAACATAAATGTGCAGGATGATAAGCCGCCTAACACAGACAAATGGGTTGGGAAAGTGAATTTTGTTGAGATAAGGTCATTTTGGCATCTCTTCAGAAGCTTTGACCGGATGTGGAGTTTCTTCATTCTGTGTTTACAGGTATTAAATTTCTGCATTGTGTTGCCTTCCTCTTTATATCCCTTGCAAAATTAGAACTACTTCTGAAAATGGTTAATATGGACTAGGCTATGATTATTGTTGCTTGGAATGGGTCTGGTGATCCAACTGCAATCTTTAATGGTGATGTATTCAAGAAGGTGCTGAGTGTCTTTATAACGGCAGCTATATTGAAGCTTGGGCAAGGTAGGTAATCCAATATTGTTTGCATGTATATTCAGCATCCTGTTATGGTATTTCAGCTTACCCTGAAAATTGATTTGATTTTAAAATGTAAACAATGAATTTTAAGAAGTCAACATCTATAAACTATCTTTTCCCTTCTGCAATGTACATTTATATTCCTGTCATTTCATGAAGCAGAGGTTACTTATGATAAATCTTTTCTTCCTTACTTGGGCAGCTTTCCTTGATGTCGTTCTGAGTTGGAAGGCACAACGGAGTATGTCGCTGTATGTTAAGTTAAGATACATTTTAAAAGTTGTTTCAGCTGCAGCATGGGTGATTGTTCTGTCTGTTACTTATGCGTATACTTGGGATAATCCTCCTGGGTTTGCTCAAACCATCAAAAGCTGGTTTGGAAACGATTCAAGTTTTCCTTCACTGTTTATTTTGGCTGTTGTTGTTTACCTGTCACCAAATATGCTTGCTGCCGTATTCTTTCTCTTCCCATTCATTCGCCGTTTCCTTGAGAGGTCAAACTATAGGATTGTGATGCTAATGATGTGGTGGTCACAGGTAGGCAGAAATCTAACCATGTTTTTCTGTTTGGTATACCTTAGAGTAGTTCTATTCTGTTACAACTGAAATGTTTAGTTTCTAACTTGGTGCTTCTGATGCCTTAACATTGCCAGCCTCGCCTTTATGTTGGTAGGGGAATGCATGAGAGCACTTTTTCCCTTTTCAAGTAAGATCTCAAGTTCAAAAGTATTTTTTCCTGTGAATGGTATGATATTTCATAACATCTGATATTAATGTGTCCATATTTATTATTTCAGATACACAATGTTTTGGGTCCTCCTTATAATTACAAAGCTGGCTTTCAGTTACTATATAGAGGTATGTGTTTTCATTCATTCTGAAACTTAATATAAATCTTCAATATATTTCTGATGATTTTGTGGTTGATATTTGCTTCTCCACACTTACATCCACCATTCTCACAATGGTTTTTTTAATTTAACTTCTTAATTGGTACAATATAGTTACTGGAGTTTTACTTGCATCTTTTATGGATTTTACTTTTTCCTTACTGCCTTTGTGTTGCATTGCTGATTCCTTCAGAACAGTCAATTAGTTTTGCTTGTCTCAACCTTCTTACTGCAGATAAAACCTCTTGTGAAACCTACACAAGCTATAATGAGTGTTAAAATCTCGACTTACCAGTGGCATGAATTCTTTCCTCATGGTAATAATCTTGAATGCTGAGGCTTTCATACATGTATATTTCCTCAGAAAGGATCATATTTCTGCTTGTGTTTTTGCAGCTCGGAATAATATTGGAGTTGTTGTTGCACTATGGTCTCCAATTATTCTGGTATGGGTTTGTAATGTTCTTGATTAACATAATTTTTTTTAAGTATCTGTATTCTGTAGTATAATCATGTATGTCCTTTTTTGTTTAGGTTTACTTTATGGATACCCAAATTTGGTATGCAATATTCTCTACCTTATTTGGTGGTATTTATGGAGCATTCCGTCGTCTAGGGGAGGTTAGTATGTTTACAAATAACATGATACCTTGTTCCTTGTTTTCGTGCTTTGAACATATGTTAAGCATCTTAGGAAAGTGAGGAACCACACCTTAAAAGCTAGCCGTGTTAAGGAGGGAGAACCACTCTCCTTAAATATAACATCAAGCATCCCATATTATTCAATGTAGGACTTTGGGCATCCCATAATACCTAAGTCCCTAACAACATACTTTTTGGGAAATCTATGAAGCTTATTTTTATTCCTCCCATCCTGCTGCTTATTTTAGCCAAATTTCCTTCCACTGTTGGACAGTCTGTTGAGCAATATATTTTTTTCCATAACTCTTTACCAGTTATTTATGTGTTATCATCTATAACTACTAGTATTCTAGTATGCTACTATTTATTATTTATTTTTTCGGTCTTATGATATTATTTCCCTAGTTGAATTTACTATCATTATTGATGTTTGGTTGTCTTGAGGTTGGCTATCTTCTTTTGCAGAAATAATTTGTTAAATTTTCTAGCGTTTCAGCTATTTATTGATAACACTTCAAAAGAATTCCAGTGTTAAGATTGTCACCTCTTTTGATTATCCTGGTTTCAGATACGGACACTAGGAATGCTTAGATCTCGGTTTCAATCGTTGCCTGGTGCCTTCAATGCTAGCTTGATTCCAGAGGAAAAGAATGAGCCAAGGAAAAAAGGATTAAAAGCCACTTTATCTCGCAGATTCGTTGAGGTTTAGTATTGTACTTATAAGTTTCTTGAGCTTGTGATTAGTGCATCTGTACTGTATATTACAATACTTTTGTTTGTTGTTGGTTGACACAGGTCCCATCTAACAAAGGGAAGGAAGCTGCTAGATTTGCACAATTGTGGAACCAAATAATCACCAGTTTCAGAGAGGAAGATCTTATTAGCAATAGGTAATGTGAGAGATAGTATTATGTTTCTGTATCTTGTTCTGCTCCACCCCTCCTTTTCTCTCCCCCACTATCCATATATATAGAGTACTGTCTGTTTTCTACAGTAGTGTGATGAGGTGGTTATACTGTCCAGGGAAATGGACCTTTTGCTTGTGCCTTATTGGGCTGATCGTGAATTGGACCTTATACAATGGCCCCCCTTTCTACTTGCTAGCAAGGTTTGTTTATTTTAACTTCTTTATGAGAATTTGCTACCTTCAATTCCATTTACTCACTTAGTGGTTTGGTTTGTGGCTCGTTAGATCCCAATTGCATTAGATATGGCTAAGGACAGCAATGGAAAGGATCGAGAGCTGAAAAAAAGAATTGATGCTGATAACTACATGTTTTGTGCTGTTCGCGAGTGCTATGCTTCATTTAAGAGCATTATTAAGCACTTAGTTCAAGGGCAACGTGAGAAATCGTAAGTATATGAAGCTGTTTAATGTAGTAGTTTATGTAAGTAGTTGTATTTTGTAAATGATAGTCTAACATAACATTCTTAACCAGCTCCAAATGCTACAAGATTGTAGGCCCATTGATAAAATGATATGAGAAACAGCTAACTTTATCACTCTTTACAATATCTTTGAAGTTCAATCTGACTTCTAAAAGGTTCTTTTGTTTATCTAATTCATCTTTAACTTTGTCTTCCATGACAGGGTTATAGATTACTTGTTCAATGAAGTAGACACACATATAGAAGGAGGCACACTGATAACTGAACTCAAAATGAGCGCCCTTCCTAGCCTCTACGGACAGTTTGTTGAACTGATTAAATATTTGGTAATATTTTGGCAAATTTTATGCATCTGGCCACATACTGCATGCTCAATTTAGAATAACTTAAAGGGAAAAGCTTATTTTAGAAGCTTTCTCAATATTTTGATTTCAAGGTGTTCAAAACATAAGCTCTTTCTAGCATACACTTAATTTCATCTTTTTAATGTGGTCGTCAAACTCTTAATTCTTACCCAGTTGTTTAACTTTTGCAGTTGGAAAATAATCCAAAAGATAGGGACCAAGTTGTGCTTCTATTCCAGGACATGCACGAGGTGGTGACAAGAGATATAATGATGGAGGAACAGGATCAGAACATCAGGTGATGCATGTGTAGATTGCTATGTCTCTTCATCTTTTAATTGCATCTTATTTGCTCCTTTGATTATGATTTTATCATTTTGTTTGAATAGTTTGGTAGATTCAAGCCATGGTGGACACGAGGGGATGCTTCCTCTTGAACCGGGGCCACATTATCAGCTCTTTGCATCTGAAGGGGCCATCCGGTTTCCAATTGAACCACTTACAGAAGCTTGGAAAGAAAAGGTTGTTAACAAATGATTTGTTATGGTGAACATTTGAATAATAGATTACATTGGTCATGACTGTTTTTTTTTTTGGCATAGATTAACCGGCTTTTCTTGCTGCTTACCACAAAAGAATCTGCCATGGATGTGCCATCTAACTTAGAAGCAAGAAGACGCATCTCTTTCTTCTCAAATTCATTGTTCATGGACATGCCGATGGCGCCAAAAGTTCGCAACATGCTTTCATTTTCGTAAGCTACCTTTTGTTTCACAATCTGGCACCACTTTTCCTGTTGAAACTTGTGAATCAATCAGATAAAAGATATAGTGGAGATTTCTTCTAATGCAATTTGCGTCATCTTAATAAGTTCCTTTCCGCGCATACTTTTTGACTGGTGGTACAAAGATTGTAGTTCTATGACTACTTCAATGAAAAAAGGTTTTTCTTGGTACAATCTTTGAACTATTCTGTTGCTGTGAAAGCCATGGCAAAATTGAATGCTTTAGCTCATAGGAAGTTTTCAATGGTTTTGAATGATTTACAAGGAAGAAAACAGAGGCTGTATCAAGTATTATCATCCATTGAAGTGTGTCTGGCGATGATTTGCCTTACTTTTCAGTGTTGATAAATTGCCTTATTTGATTGCCTACTATTTCAGCTTGAGAGTGTATATATAAGTTTAATTAGTGTATAAAACTGAGTCATTTATCTTATCTCCATTCTTTTCCAATCTCAATGAATTTGACTTCTTTTATGAAAAATTACCGAGTTATTTATTTTGTCACTCTTTAGTCCATCTCAGTTACTTCTTGATTATTAAAGTTTGATTGTTGTTTTTGACTTATCGTGGCTTGTAGGGTCTTAACACCATACTACACGGAAGAGGTTCTCTTCTCTTTACGTGATTTGGAGTCACCAAATGAAGATGGTGTTTCAATACTGTTCTACTTGCAAAAGATTTTTCCAGGTTAGCTGTTACCCATTTTAAGCCACAAGTGTTAAAAATAATGGGATGGGATATCTAAACACGTTGCTTTCTACCTTTTTGGTTATTGGTGTACAGATGAATGGAACAACTTTCTACAGAGAGTGAAGTATTTTAGTGAGGAGGAACTTAAAGCGATTGAATCCGATGAGTTAGAAGAAGAACTTCGTCTCTGGGCATCGTACAGAGGGCAAACTTTGACAAGAACTGGTAATCTATCTGTGTCTCATGCACACACTGCAGGCTCAAGTGGTTATTATGTTCATATACTGTTACTTCCTAGCCTGGTAGTTTACCTTGTGTATCATTGCAATTGACTGAAGTATTCTTATTAATGCAGTAAGAGGCATGATGTATTACAGAAAAGCTTTGGAGCTCCAGGCTTTTCTTGACATGGCCAAAGATGAAGGTGACTGTTCTGCTGCTTCTCTTGGGAATGATTGAAGTTCCTTTTGTTGCATGTACTTATTGTTCAATTTATTATTTAGTGAAATTTCTTTGTGGTAGGATAATATGACAACAAACTGGTACATGCTTAGGCTGTTGTAGTTGATGAACCTTGCAACTATTTTTCTTTTTTCTTTTTTCTTTTTAGTATCTGTTTATCTAGCTGAAATGTTTTGAAATGGCAGATTTGATGGAAGGTTATAAAGCGATAGAAAATTCAGATGATAACTCAAGGGGTGAAAGGTCACTGTGGACTCAGTGTCAAGCAGTAGCAGATATGAAATTCACATACGTAGTATCATGCCAACAATATGGTATTGACAAGCGATCTGGTTCTCAACGTGCACTGGACATATTAAGGCTTATGACAAGGTAAGCATCAAAGCTAAATGGTTATAGTGGACTTAGTGTGCCTGGTATTAAAATAATAAAATATGGTTATTGTGCCTATTAAATATTTTAATTTTGCAGATATCCTTCACTTCGTGTTGCCTATATTGATGAGGTAGAAGAAACTAGCAAAGACAGACCAAAAAAGATCAACAAGGTTTACTACTCTTGCTTGGTGAAGGCTATGCCTAAATCTGGCAGTCCTTCAGAGCCTGAGCAAGCTCTGGACCAGGTATTTGGAATTTTGATTAATGATGACTATAAATAATTTTTACTTCCTTTTTTCCTACTATTGATATTTCCTTATGATAAGGATAAGAAATTTTGCTGAATGGAATAGTAGAAACTACGAATGCTGCAAGGTTGCCCATTCTCTGAATATCAAGATAGCAGTGTCCTTGACATAGCTTTGAGCTAAGCAGCAGGGAAAAAAGTTATACTATTCCTTTAGAATTAAATGTTTATATCATTTCCTGGGAAGTAAATAAACTTCTTGACATGAACTATTGACAAAGCTATCATTATTTGTGCATAACATTACATTCGTCAATATTTTGCATGATACCCTCCATCTGATTGTCTTAATCAGGTTATATATAAAATAAAGCTTCCTGGACCAGCTATTTTAGGTGAGGGTAAGCCTGAAAATCAGAATCATGCTATAATCTTTACACGTGGTGAAGGCCTGCAAACAATAGATATGAACCAGGTATGTTTATCATACGAGAAGATCACATGATTGTAAGGCCTCATCATTCCATTTGATTAAGTTGTGTCTTCTACAGGATAATTATATGGAAGAAGCTTTGAAAATGAGAAACTTGTTGCAAGAATTTCTTAAGAAGCATGATGGTGTGAGGTACCCAAGTATTCTTGGACTAAGGGAGCATATATTTACTGGAAGGTAATTTCATACTAGTGCTTTTGCAACTACAAGTCATTATTTCAATGTTTCTGACTGTGCTGTTCTGGTTTCAGTGTTTCTTCTCTTGCATGGTTCATGTCAAATCAGGAGACAAGTTTTGTGACAATTGGTCAGAGATTGTTGGCTAATCCCCTGAAGTAAGTTTTTGTGCTTTTTTCTTAGAGTTGGATATGGACACAAATTTTGAATAAACCTATTGCTTTCTAAAATAGAAGTACCAAGTTGAGATTTCTTTCTCTTGGGCAGCCTGAGCTCTTTACAATAAATAGAAATGTTTAAATGTATAATCTGTAGTCCCTTTTTTTTCCTTTGCATATGTAGGGTTCGATTCCACTATGGTCATCCTGATGTCTTTGATAGGCTTTTTCACCTCACGAGAGGGGGTGTCAGCAAAGCCTCCAGGGTTATCAATTTGAGTGAAGATATTTTTGCTGGTACTGTGTCATCCAATTTCCCTCCTTTGTTTTGTATTTGACTTAATACTCATCAATCCTTTTTATGTCATTTCTAGGCTTCAACTCCACGCTGCGGGAAGGAAATGTTACTCATCATGAATACATCCAAGTTGGGAAGGGAAGAGATGTGGGTCTTAATCAGATTTCTATGTTTGAAGCTAAGATTGCCAATGGCAATGGAGAGCAAACAGTAAGCCGAGACGTCTACAGACTCGGACACCGTTTTGACTTCTTCAGAATGTTGTCATGCTATTTCACTACAGTCGGATTTTATTTCAGCACTCTTGTAAGTTATCACCAGAGTTATACTTTACTGACATGTTATGTATATATTTTTTTTCCTGCTGGGAGACTAGGAAAATCCACAAAAAAAATAACACATTACAGCAGCTCCTGATCTTTGAAAGACTAGGGGAGCTACCATGTGAGCTAAGGCTCACTGATGATGTGCTTTAGTTTTTCTTTATGCTTTTAGTTACCATGCACTTTATTTTTTATACTATCTGAAACTTTCCCCTTTTAACTTTGTGCAGATAACTGTTCTCACTGTATATGTATTCCTCTATGGTCGCCTCTATCTTGTCCTCAGTGGGCTCGAAGAAGGATTGAGTACACAAAAAGCCATTCGTGACAATAAGCCTCTTCAAGTGGCTCTTGCTTCTCAATCATTTGTTCAAATTGGATTTTTAATGGCCTTGCCCATGTTGATGGAAATTGGTTTGGAAAGGGGCTTCCGTACAGCACTTAGTGAGTTCATATTAATGCAGTTGCAGTTGGCCCCTGTATTCTTCACATTTTCACTTGGGACAAAAACTCACTATTTTGGAAGGACATTGCTTCATGGAGGAGCAAAATATAGACCCACGGGCCGAGGGTTTGTGGTTTTCCATGCCAAGTTTGCTGACAACTATAGACTTTACTCCCGTAGCCACTTTGTCAAGGGTATTGAGCTCTTGATATTGCTTGTTGTATATGAAATTTTTGGTCAATCTTATAGAAGCGCTGTTGCATATATCTTGATTACCATATCAATGTGGTTTATGGTGGGGACCTGGCTCTTTGCTCCCTTCCTGTTTAATCCATCTGGCTTTGAATGGCAAAAAATTGTCGATGACTGGACTGATTGGAATAAATGGATTAGTAACCGCGGAGGTATTGGTGTACCACCTGAAAAAAGTTGGGAATCTTGGTGGGAAGAGGAACAAGAGCATCTCCAACATTCAGGATTGCGGGGAATCATAGTGGAGATATTGTTATCATTGCGCTTCTTTATCTACCAGTACGGTCTTGTATACCACTTAAATATCACTAAAAAGGGCTCTAAAAGTTTTCTGGTATGTCTTAACCTACATTGTCTCCTTTTCCTGTATATTTTTTATCTCACCATAATCTGCTAAGTTGAATGGAATAACAGATATTCTTTCTTTTGCTAACAGGTATATGGTATTTCATGGTTGGTGATCTTTGTAATATTGTTTGTGATGAAGGTAAGTAACAATCTGCTTTCTATATAACAATACATGTTTGTTTCCAGAGAGTGTACACATTATGTTTTCTAGCTGAAACCTTTACTTGTTGATGTATAGTATATTATTATGGGAATTTGGATAGGGATTCCCTCATATTGAATTTCGCAATATGACCAGTACTTTCTAATGTCTTAACAAATTTCTGATGCCCGTTTTATCTTCTTGTCTCAGACCGTGTCTGTTGGGAGGCGTAAATTCAGTGCAAATTTTCAACTTGTATTCCGACTAATCAAAGGGTTGATATTCCTCACTTTTGTGTCTATTCTAGTCACTTTGATTGCACTTCCCCATATGACGATGCAGGACATTGTTGTTTGCATTCTTGCCTTCATGCCAACTGGTTGGGGAATGCTACAGGTAATGAATATTCTTTCAATGTGGCATGCTAAGCCACAATCCTTTTTATGTCTTGCGAAAAATTGGGAACTGCAAACTACTATCAAGGGGGTATAATTATTTGATTTTGAAAGTGATACATATCAAATTATGTTTATACTAGTGAATAATCTGACATAGGGTGCATTTGTTTCAGCTTTTGAAGAAAGGAGATTATGAAATTTGAATTTGATACAACTCAACTGATTTTCTTTTTAGATTCAGATTGTTTTTTAAAAAATTACATCCAAACGCTCTCTTATAATGTGATATTGTATCATTTCTACTCTAGCTTCATGGGGGCTGATTTATTGCATCATCTCTACTTGTGCTTATGGTTTTTCCGTCGTCGTCATTTTTTCATCATTTTGCAGATTGCGCAAGCATTAAAACCATTTGTACGCCGAGCCGGATTCTGGGGATCGGTAAAAACACTTGCTCGTGGTTACGAGATCGTCATGGGTTTACTATTGTTCACCCCTGTTGCTTTTCTTGCTTGGTTTCCTTTCGTCTCTGAATTCCAAACACGTATGTTGTTCAACCAAGCTTTCAGCAGAGGTTTACAAATTTCTCGTATCCTTGGAGGCCAAAGGAAGGAACGCTCTTCTCGCAACAAGGAATAGTAGTTTCTCACAAACCTTAACGAAGAGCATGAAATTCCTTCGTTGCAGCACTAATATATTATATATAAGCTCAACAAGGTTTTGTGTAACAATTGTAATTATTAGTTGTAAGTATCTCTATCTATGAATGACATGTGACAGGTTCTAGGGTTTTGGTTCTACATTGTCCATTTGATTATTGTCAAACATCATCAATGGAAGTCATTTTGATTCAAATCTGGCTTCACAATTTACTTTCTATTTCCATCTGACTAAAATATTTAGGCCTTTTGGCAGTGTTTGGAATCTGTCCTTAGAGACATTTTATAATTGTCTCTTCCACCAAAATAGGGTTTGTGTATTAATCTGTGTTGTGTCCAAGGGCAACATCCAAACTCTTCACACTGGAAGCGATTTTGGATTCACTAACATGTATTTTTTGTGGAGGACTGTGTGTAGGAACAACCATGTAAGGAAAAAATAGAAAAGTAAGTTATAATTAGAAATTAATCATTTTAAGCAGAAAAAACTTTGCAATTATAAATAATTTGAGTTAAAATTGATTATTGTTTTGTTTAGCAATTAGCAATAGGGGTTTATCCTTTGTTTTTTATTTACTAAGTGACGTGTGTTAGATCCTCACTTTTTGTAAGAAATTTAAAACCTGGGGTTAGTTATCTCATCTATTAAAATGTTGGCTTAAATATCATTTTGGTCCACTAGCTTTATACAAATTCTGATTTTAGTCCACTAACTTTAGAATTGTCACATTTAGTCCACTAGCTTTAAAAAATTATCAATTTTAGTCCACTGTGCTGACGTAGACTTAACGATGCTGATGTGGTAGTTGACTTTGCTGATGTGGATGTTGACTTTGTTGACGTGGACGTTGACTTAGTTGACATGACATTGACTTTGCTGACGTGTCGATTGACTTTTGCTGACATGGCTGTTGACTTTTGCTGACGTGTCCGTTGACTTGCCAATTGACTAATAATGGACCAAAAGTGCTCAAAATTTGAAAGCTAGTGGACTAAATGTGATAAATCTAAAGATAGTGGACTAAAATCAGAATTTATGTGAAGTTAGTGGACTAAAATGATATTTAAGCCTAAAATGTTTATAAGAGATTAGTCATTGTGTATGATGGTGGGTATCCTGAAAAAAATTGATTATTGGGTAAACCCCAAGTTGGTCCCTGACAATTTTCGCGGTGGACAAGATAGTCCCTGACATTGAGAAATTGACAAGTGAGTCCCTGACAATTTCAATTTTCGGACAACCGTTAGTCCCTAAACGGTTTCTGTTATTCAGATGGACCAAAATGACTTATTTATTAATTGTTAGGGACTAATAAAAGAAATTTAATAAAAATGATTCCTATATATTAATGTTGATCTTAATCTTAATTCTTCTAACATTATTGTTATCAAGATATTATATTATTTAAGATATTATACAATCAAGATATTAATTCTTCTAACGTTATTTCTATTTGTTCTTCTTCCTTTTCTTTATTTTTCTTTGTTTTTAAAAAATGTATTTTTTTTCTTTTTTATTTACTTTTAAGACAATAAAACAAGCACAACAAATCTCCTGACCACTTAAATTAAAATTTGTTCCACGTTCTTCTTATTTATGCTTGAAATCTCATTCTAAAACTGCCTTTAATTTGGTAAAGAAGTTTTTTCAAATGAATGATGTTTTATATTAAGTTGTTATTTTTTTATTATATGCATGTAATTATTTTCTACAACAAAGTAATAAAATGTTGTTACTTCTTCAATTGAAAATTTACCAAACATGTTTGCTTTTTTATAGTAATACATCCAAATAGAGACTTAATATTTATCGGAGTAATTATATATAGCTTGCAATTATACATAATTATAATGAATATGAGTCAATGTTCATATCATAATTTATAGAAACCATTTTCATTAAATTTCTTTTATTAGTCCCTAACAATTAATAAATAACTCATTTTGGTCTCTCGAAATAACGGAAGCCGTTTAGGGACTAACAGTTGTCCGAAAATTGAAATTGTCAGGGACTAACTTGTCAATTTCTCAATGTCAGGGACTACTTTGTCCACAGTGAAAATTGTTAGGGACCAACTTGGGGATTTACTCTTGATTATTTTAGAATTATGATGATTTTACCAAATTAACTCTAAATGTTAAATATTATGCAAGACAAATAAATTACTTTTTATATAATTTTAGTAATTTATTATAAAAATAAGTTTGTATACAATTTAAGTAGAATAAATTATCTTTTAGCCTAAGTATCTGAGTATAAATTGATTGATATCCTTAAACTAGTTAGATCGTAGCATATCAAATTGAGTGAAAAGTAGAGGACCAAAGAGTTTTCGTAGTTTAAAAATATTTAGATTCAACAAGTCATACATGTAAATGGAGATAAAATATCAACAAATAATTAATGAGATTAATATAACATATGTAGAGGCTGAAAAAGCCAGAGTTACTAATCAAGCAAATGTTAATTGTCCCGGTTTAGCAATTATCAATGCTTCCTTGTACAGCGACATAAACCTTATAAAATTTAATAAAATAATTAATTTTATACTCGCTAGTGTACTACTAACTATTGTACCTATACTATAACAAACTTTTTGTCTATATTTTCGTACTTTTCTAAAAGCACTCGTCTTTGATTGATTAAAGTGATAGGTACTTTATTCCCTTAATGAAATATCTCAAGTTCGAGTCTTAAGAATAAAAAAAAAATCTAATGGATGATTCATGACCCCTACTCTTATCAAATGTACCTCAGTCGAATATTTCTGTTGAGATAAATAGTAAAAGAATAAACAAATACTTTTGTGAGAGTTTTGTTTCCATGTGGAACCTAGAAACAATGCAAAGATCAAAATCTAGTGTGTTTGATGGAGACACTTTAGTGCTAAGTATTAATACTATAAATTTTGTTAGCCAGCATGACTTAGTATATATGATTTTGAGACTCCAAAGCAATGAAATGGCCTGCAAAAACTAACACATAATAATAAAATCCATATTGATAAAGACAATGACAATAACAACCGTCCATGAATGAGACATTGAAACGTAAGACATTTTTGTAAAAGTCTTTTTCCTTCTCTCATTTGTCTCCTTTTACTTGTCTTGGGAACTCATGTTCATTCCCTTTGTTGCCAATTGTTGTTCTTGTTCCTTAACTCTATCTTTTGTTTGTTTATATTCTTTTTGACAAATGAAATTTGAGCTAAATATAATCTGAAACTTACTAAGAGGGAAATAGATACAAAACCAATTGGATGAAAAGAAAAAAGATTCTCGACACAGACTCATATGATCTTCGATGCGATGCACAACGACTTTAAAATAATCGATATACTCATATTAAATACGTATTGTGTTTGACATTGTATGATATTTTTAGATATGTTCAACATAGCTCATGATAAATCTCAAATGAGTCCACATTTTTTAGTACATCATATATATTATTCCTCATTCTTTTTATCAACTTGTCTTGTATCATGTGCCTTTTGAGGGTTTTATACCAATAACCATCTCCATCATTTGTCATAAGTTTCCAATTTTTGTGTTTGGAATTTTGTAAGCATAGCAGCTTGTAATATGACAAGAGTAGGTTGTGGTGGTTTCAGCTTCATTTTTCACAGCTAGAGATAGATGTTTGCTGAGCAAGTTTGATCCTTATGGTGTTTGAACCAAAACCATTAACAAAAAGAGTTTCAAGTAAGCTATCTTAATCTTTTACTCTCTCAATTTGATTCTTAGTTGCAATCAAATAACTTTATATGAAAAAAACAAAAAGAATTCTCTTGCTCTGACACATTTATCTTTCCTTCATCAGCTTTGTGAATGGAAAAACAAGAGAGTCATAGGTAGTAACTGAGAAATTCTTATATGTTCTGAGAACGAGCAAAATGATGTGTCAACGAATGAATGAATTGGTCATAGAAAAAAATAATCTTGGAGCAGCTGAAGATTGTTTCTTAGGATGTTTGGTTGAGTTCTAGATGTAATTTTACATGCACATGAAATTTCAATCAAGAAAAATTTACCTACAATTTCACCCTCTAGTGAAACACTAAGGTTTGGTTAGAACTATTTGTTAGAACTTAGCAAGCTTTTTAGAACTATTTTTTCTCTCTCTTTCACTTTTTTGTTTAGTTACATTCAAATTAAAGTTGATGTTTCTAATCATTATCTGGTTTTCTATTAGTTTTTTCTGATCTTTGATGAGTTTTCTTTGCCTGCAGGAAAACTTACAAATATTTCATAACTTTTGCTTATAAATGGCTTCATCACTAGAGGAGCTTCTTGCAAAGGAAGGATTCAGAGGAGGCAGAAGAAGAGTGGCAAGGACTAGATCTTCCTTTCACCACGGCGCTTTAACCGAGCCGCTTTACTCTTTTGAGGAGCAGCAACGAAGACGATCTGTATCAAGTGAAGGAACTGCAACACACAGAACAAAGTCTGATTCAACAAGAAGTGATAATAGCAGGCCAAGAGATAAGCTTTTCTTGCGAGACAAGGTACACGAACGGTTGAAGAATGAATCTGAGAAGAAAAATTCTCCTAACAATGCAAATTCAGGCAGAGGAATTGATAGCAATTCATCAGTGAACATGCCAAGGTATGAGAGGCAAGGTAGTAGCAGGCTTAAAGAAGTGTCTAATGCAAAAAGAGGCAAAGAAAAGTATTCGGATGAACTCGAGGAGAGCGAAAAATTTGGAGAAAGTCCTGTCAAGGATGAAAATTTTGGTAAGATTCATAGCAGAAATTCAGGCATACATATGCATGGAAACTCATACACAAGATCTACTAATAGCAGCAACAAAATTCATGACCATGTTATTCTATCAGCTTCTAATCTTGCTCTTGATGAAGTTGCTATTCAAGCAGTGGTTTCCATTCTAAATGGACACATAAAGCGTTTTCTGAAAGATGAGGATTTTCGGTTCACAATGCGCCACGATTGTTTCTCCTCATTGAATTTCATTGAACTTGAAGAAGAGACCAACACTGAGACCAAAGTCATAAGAAGTCTCGAGCAAGCGATCGAGACCATAGAACAAACTGTTGAGCAATCTATGCCTTCAAAATTCCTTAAAAGAGCCTCAATGCAGCTAAGCATTATCACAGGCTTGAGTTTGAATGATTTGAAGCATGAATTTACATGTGGCATCCCAAATTATAAGTTATCAGCTTGTGCTCATCTTTACCTCAGTGTTGTATATATGATACAAAGAAAGGACAAGGTTTCTGCTAAGCATCTCTTGCAAGTGTTCTGTGATTCGCCTTTTCAGGCAAGAACAATATTGTTGCCTGAACTTTGGGAGAGTCTATTTTCTCCACAACTTTCTCATTTGAAGGCATGGTACAACAAGGAAGCCGGAATTCTAGTAGATTCACCTAGCATAACTAGGAGGCTAAAACTTGTTCAGAAAGTTTATAATGAAAATTTGGATTATGGGACTCAAACTTTTGCTGAATACTACAAAGATTGGCTCACTGAAGGAGTAGAAACTCCAAGTATTCCTTCCATTGGGATTCCATCAGTTTCTTTGTCAGCAAGTCACAAGGGAAGTTCACTTGGTCATTCTTCAGAATCTGCGAGCTCTGCCGAACCGTTCTCACCACAGCCAATGGTCAGCAAGAAGCTGTATGATTCTGTCTTTGGCACCTCCGGTAAAACCGGAGTTTATGAAGGCGAAGATAGTAATAGGGATGAAGATAAATTTGAAGTGTTTTTAAGAGGCTCTTATAGTTCCACTATTGTTAAACAAACATTGACATATGAGTCAACTAAGCTTACAGATCAAGATACTGAAGATTTCACTCAGAGTTCACTAGTTGATACATTTCATCAAGTAAGTGATTTTCTCTGTTGTGTCTACATTTTGGGAATGAATATTCAAGTAGTTTCTTAATTGATGATTATCTATTAAGACATGGTTACCAAGTTGAGTGGTTAATTATTCATAAACTGAACAACTTTGGTAGAGATAAGCCACTATAGCAATGCAGATCAAACCAACAATATGAATAAAATTATGAACAATACAGATTTGGATTCACATAGCTTGTGGAGTGAATCATAGTAAAGAACTTAAAAAAAATTATAACTTTGCTTGGAGTTGAAATAGCTTAAATGGTTTTATTCTTCTCTAGCAATCACATATTTAACATTGTCCAATAATACTTGAAAGCAGAAAGGAACTTCAGTGACAGCTGTAGAGGAATGGAAAGAAAGGAATCTCAGTGATATGGTAATAACTATCTGATTTAGAATGGTGAAACATACATACAAACCTTTTTCCATACCAATTTCTCCACTTTTATGTATTCTGATCTAACATCTTTCATGTGCAGCCAAATAAGATAGGGTCTACTCTTGCAGGTGAGTAAAATAACCGGTTGATGTTAATATAGATTCGGGTTTGCAGTGAATTCTCTACACTTGATAACATATCAGTCATTCAAAACATAATTTAAAGTTAAAAGTATATCGATATCATAAAACCAATGGCTGATATATTACCACATATAGATTTCATCGTCAACCTGAGTCTATATTGACATCATTCAATGATAATATGTTCAGATTAATAATGTACCTCCCTTCCAATAGCATATTTTGTTAATCTACTGCATTAACAATTTGGTGCAGGATCATATTTTCTTAGTATTCCACAGGAATTTCTATGTCCTCTTACTGGAACTGTCTTTGATGAACCAATCACACTAGAAACTGGTCAAACCTATGAAAGAGAAGCCATCAAGGCATGGTTTGAAAAGGGAAACGCGACATGTCCGGTAACCGGAAATACCTTAGAATGTGTAACCATGCCATATACCAACCTCATTTTGAAGCGTTTGATTGATAATTGGAAATCAGAAAGTTTCAATCGCCTTCTGGATTTCGCATCTCAGACATCAGACAATTTGGAAGAACTCAAGTTAAAAAATAGAGATGAGGCTGCTGTTTTCATGTTAGAGAGTTTTATGTCATCTTTGAATGAAGAGGAGAAAACTACTTTTGCTAAGCAACTCATCTCTTTAGGAGCTCTATCATTTCTTTTTAGTAGATTTGAACTTGGAAATGTGGAAGAAAAATCACATGTGGTAGCACTCTTGCTAAATTGTATTGAATCAAACTCTGATTGCATATATAAGATAGCGAAAAATGTAAACAGAAAATGTCTTCTTGAGCTCCTTCACAGCAATGAGGTTACCCCAATAACCAACACAATATTATTGCTCACTGATCTTTTATCAATGAAGAGGTGATTATTGTCAAACTTTGCTAATCTAATTTTCATCAGAAAAATTGTCTCAAGGACAATTTAACATCGATTTTGCTTCTGAAATATTAATTCCTTTACTTTGATTTTTTTTGTTAGGAGAAAGGATGTTACTTCCTTCATAAGTAACTTGGTAGGTGAAGATATATTCAAAACATTGCAGATTCTGCAAATGTATCTTGAGAAATCTACTCCACATGAAAAGCCCTTAATTGCTGCTCTGTTGTTACACTTTGATCTACTGGTATGCTCAAATAACCTTGACAATGTTGCCTCAGTTATCCCCTTATACTTATTTCATGTTAATTTTATTGTATCAGTCATTATTTCATGGACAAAACCAATGCTAAAATTGTTGACTAGGACAAGATTTCCCTGTAGGTTGAGCCTAAAAAGTTTAGCATATACAGAGAAGTGGCTGTGAATGCCATTGCTGTGGCACTTGATGCCAGCTTAAATGATGACAAGGCCCGAGCGACGTCTTGCAGAGCCCTTCTAATCTTGTGTGGCCATTTTAACTCCAATGGGAAGATAATGACCAAGACTAGTATCTTAGAAGAAGCAGGTTATAATAACATTGAATCAGAAGTAGAACCTCAAGGCCATGAAAAAGAGGGTGTAACATGTGATGTAACCACTTCACTTGTAAGTTTCCTTTCTAAGTTTACTTTATCATCTCTTGGTCTTTCTTCACACCATGCCAACATTTTTCTTCTTTTGATTGTATGGCATTACTCTTTTGAAGATTATGTTTACATCAGAGTATAATTTTTTCTTCTTACATGATGAAATATGATGGATTCTAGCTAGCTAGTATTCCAAGAACCTCTATACCTACTTTCTTTCTGTATAATGATGGAACCAAAATCTTACTAGCTTTAATGTTGTTATGCATTTCTAACAAACTTATCATTGGTTTCTTTTTTTCACAATCATTTATAGATAAATAGGTATGCAATTTGTTAGAAAGGATATATATATATCCAATTTTTTCTTGTTGAATGATAATGTTCATACTAAAATATTTAATTTCTCTATATATAAAGTTACTTGGTTGAATTACTTTATATAAGTCTCTACTCTATGATTAAAATCATAGGGAGATGATGAAGAAAGGGGAGAAGAATTGCTATTGAACTTGTTAGAGTCACTCATTGGTGATGGAGAAAGTCCATTTTTGAAGAGTTTATGCAGATGTTTGGATTCTAGACACCTCGATTTGGTGATGGCGTGTCTAATAACCGTTACATGGTTGAGTTCCTTGCTCTGTAAGCTATTCAATGTGGGATTGCATCTTCCTGCATTCTTAGCAATCATCTTTCAATTGAAAGGAATCCTTGAAAATGGAGAGCTTGAGCTCAAGACTCTTGCATCCATGTCCTTGCTCAATTTCAGTAAAATATCAGGTTTGGAACCTTCTTTAATTTTTGTTTGCTTTTGTTGAAATATTTTTCACTTTTGGAGGCAATTATCAATTTAAATACAGAGAAATGTTTATTGAACCCATGATTTAGACACCAGTATCTAACCTGAAATGTAGCTGAAATCTTCGGTTTTCATATTAGAGACAATTTTTAGTGTAAATACATAAAGACCGAAGATTTCGGTTACATTTCAGGTTACCAATTTCTTTTCTCTTTATATGAAAACATTTCTCTGAAATACAGAAAGACTAATCATTCATTTTCAAACTACATTTGCTTAGAGCCACTCTATTCTAAGCTTTTTTTCAATTTCCAACTTTTTGCAAAAACTACTATTCACTGTTGGCTTGCATTTAATCAGATAAATTATTTTGGAAATCAAATTAAGAGTTTCCAGCTTTGTTTTGTTTAATTAATACCTAGTGACTTTTTTAATGCAGAATGCAAAACTCTTTTGAAGACAATGGCAGAAGATATTGCTCCTCTTCTTCAAAGTCTTGCAGATGTAACATGGACTGCAAAGCAGCTTCATGCCATTGTTGAGTCTGTGGAGAATCTGTAGAAATTACTTCTTAGCTTCATTATTTCTGGAATTCCAATTTTGATTCTGTTCTATGTTTCAACATTGTACATCATTGTCTAGAAAAATTGTAAATTTTCTTTATATTAATTACCAGGATCAATAATAAACTTAACATTTGTTTCATTGTCAAGATTTGAAGTTCTCAAAAGGTTAGGATTTGACAAAACAAAAAAAGGCCTAATTTGTAAATAGATTAGTTCAAAGCAAAGCACTAGCACAAGTACAAAATTTATGTCCTAACTATAACTGAAGTGTCATCTAAAAACCAATCACCACTTCAATATCCATACCTCAATTTTCCCTACTAAAAATGCCAAGAAATAAAGAAAGAAAGAAAGAGAAGACATAAGAATTTGAAACTAACTAAACCCCCTCACCTCAATCAAACTTTGTCAGCCACTTTATTATGATCTTCTTGGGCTTTCATCTCACATTCTATTTCTGTCTCTGTCTCACTATAACTTTCAACATTGATGCCTTTGTACCACTTAGCACAAAACAAGTAGAGCACAAAGTCAATAGCAGTTAGCACTGCAAGGAGGAAGAAGAACCTATCCATTTGGCCTATATTCAAGTCATTAGGAATCCAACCCGGATTTTCGCCTCTCGCCGTGATTCCCATGACCATGATCACAAGCATGCTACTCACATAGTTTCCGAGCGAAATCGAAGCCATACAAAGTGAGCTTCCAAAGCTTTTTATTCCATCTGGGGCTTGACCATTAAAGAAGTCCAATTGACCAACATACATGAAAACTTCTGAAGCACCAACCAGAACATACTGCGGAATTTGGAAAAATATGCTCAAAGAACTAGCCTTCTGCCCTGGCTTGACATGTTTGAGCCTTTCAATCTCTGTGACACCGGCTGCAAGCATCGCTAACATCCCAATGATTAGGCCAATTCCCATTCTTTGAAGCTCAGTTAGTCCCTTGGGATTACCACTCAATTTTCCAGCCCATGGAACAAGGAATTGGCGATAAAGACCGGTGCATATCAGCACGCTGGCGATGTCAAACACTGACATGCTGGCTGCTGGCAGCTGAAAGTTTCCTATTTTAGCGTTCATCACATCGCCTTGCTCGACGAAAAGTGAAGCCATTTGAGTGAACACAACAGAATAAATAATGGTGCATAGCCAAACAGGCAGCATTCTCATCACACATTTGGCTTCCTCAACTTGAGTTACAGTGCAAAGCTTCCAATGATTCTGATGTTCATTCACATCATCCTTACTCTTAGTTGCTGCCTTGTCCATGAATCTGCACAACACAATTTAAAAAAAACATATATATATGAACTAGTTTTAGTACATACACTCATCACATGATAAGTTCATAGCCACAAATCTTGGTACAAGAAAATTACATAGATAACTTAGTTTCATCTATTCTCATCTTATCCCATATAATTTGACAGAATATAAAACTATTGATGGCCAGCTTAAGCTTTTAGGTGACATTATTCCATTACATGGTTTCAAAACCTTCTGACCGACCAAGTGGTCAGGGATTCAAATAATCGAACCCCAAATTTGATAACGTGCATTATCCACGCTTAAAGTCCAAAAGAAACATTCAAGTAATTAATTAATGGTTCCTTTACACAATGTTATTGAATATCATATCAGAACTTACAGAAAATCATCACTGTGCATGATCTTTCTACTCCCTTTGATGGCAGAATCTGGACCTTCAACCTCATAAAGTTCATCATCTCTGCCCCTATCAACTTTCCACTTCCTTCCAGTAGCCACAAACACCTGAGCAATCCTCACAACCGGGTTCCCACATGGCTGAACATATCGATATTTTCTATAACCTGCTAAGAATGAAACCAAGGCAATAATAGCAGAGGCAAGAGACACCATAAAACCCATTGTCCACATCCCTGTGTTCTCATAATAGACCAATATAGTGTTGGAGAACAATGACCCAACATTGAGTGCAAAGTAGAAATAGCAGAAGAAAATCTCTCTGGCATGTTCGTTCTTCTGATCCCTCTCATCAAACTGGTCTGCCCCAAAAGTTGCTAAGGTTGGTTGGTGGCCTCCATAACCGAATGCCACAAGATATATGGACAGATAGAAGATGGTAACTCCCTGTGAGGACGGTGGCGTGCACATTGTTTCTTCATCACCACACCCAACTGGTTTGATCAAGAACCACCATGATGTGAATGACAGCATCCCCAAACCCTGTTAAACATACATCACAATAAGTTCAACATTCCATTCTCATGATATTCATAGTGATCTTGGGAACAATTTCCATTTGTTTCCGAGAATAAAATTCTTGGGAATATTATTTTGTCGAAAAAATTCATACTTGACGGGCACAAATAACGGGCCAATGGGCCGACGAGCTAGGGTGATGGACTAGTGGACTCGGGTGATTGTCGAAATAAGTTGATCATTCCATTCCCACGTGGAGATTAGAATGAAATTAAATATGTTTCCCTTAGTAGAATGGCAAGAATTATGATGAATTCATGATATCAGCAAGATTGAAAAAGGGGTGAAAAATGAAAAGTACCAGAACAAAAATGAGCTGAAAGATTGCACAAGTTAAGTATCGGCCCCAGTAGGAATCACTGAGGAATGCTCCAATCAGAGAGAATATGTAAACAGTTCCTGTCCACTTGCTCACATTGTTGGCAGCACTAGCACTGTCTTGATCAAGCACTCTTATTAGGAACAGAACCAAGTTCACTCCAACTCCAAAGAATGCTAGTGTTGCTAGTGCTTGATTCCCTGCATCATTGTACATTACAACACTAATCAATATATTATTGTTAACAAGGTTATCAAACTCTCCAGTTAACTCGTAAACTCTTACGAGTTTATAAATTTAGAATCTTAATCGAGTCAACCAATTTACAGGTACGAGTTTACGAGTTTGACTTTATGATTTAAGTTTATCCAAACTCATGAAAACTCCACATTTTATGTACACTCTCGAGTTTGATAAATGATAACATTAACCACCACTTGTTAATTTATTACTCAAAAATGAAAAAAAACAATTGATGAATGTGTGATATTGAGTGTACTATTTAATGATATGTTGTGTTGTTTTTGTACCTAGCAAAAGGAATGCAATTTTCCACCCTCCTAGAGTCTTTCCATCATTCACAACGCCATTGTCATTCCTTTCAACAGCTGGCTGGTCACCACCTTCTCCGGCTTCCTTTTTTTGTAAAGCAAATGTGTTAGAATTATTCAAGTAATAAACCTTAATGATGCCAACTTATAATATATATATATATATATAGCTCAGAAGTGATTGGAACTACACCTTAGGGTGTAGTTTTGTTATCGCTTTCATTTTCTGTATTTTCTATTTTGAGAATTTGGTATAAAAAATATTGAGAATAGTCACATTTTTTCTGTTTCCAATGTTTTATTTACAAAATTTGAAAGAAAATAAAGAAAATAAAAATGAAAACCAAAGAGAAACTCTTGAAGTCATGTGGGCTTACAAATTGATGACAAGTTCAATCTTTGATCGAGTTCACGAGTTTACAATTTCTCCGATTTGATAATATTGATTTGATTTACTAGGAAGAACTAACCTCAATTGTTTCCAAATTGAAGGCGGAGGCGATTGAGAAAGGAGCGGCCACGTCTGGTTCCATCTGCAACACATGATTAAAACTCTGTTGTAAGTAAACTGATGATAGAAAAATTCTTTATGAACAATCAAATGTAGCTAATCATTAGCCAACCTATTAAATGATATATATAAAGATATTAATTGTATTTTTTTTTTTTAGGAAAGTAGAAGATTTTAGTGTCTATGTATTCTACTATATTAATTATGTTATCTAATACGTTAGTTAATATTGATTGTACTTGTAGCCAACCTCATAACTAGTTAATTAAGGAACATGCATGCATGCTAAAAGAATATACACAATCTTCAATTCGTGATCATCATACAAAATTAAGGAACCAGAATATGAACTTATGCATTAATTAATTAAAACAGTTATGGATACAATTAAGGCCATGCAAACTAATTACTACCATAATCTATTTCATATATGCATGCATTCTTTATCTGACATCCATCATTTTTTCAGTATATTTGGACGATATAGTATCTAAATATATTGAATATATATCGGATTAATATGAATTAGAAATTAGCATACCTTTTGCGAAATTTTCGGATAGATATAGTGAACTTTGTCGGAACAGTGTCAAATTCCGGTGACGGTAGAGAGGAGGAACCAACGATCACAAACGGCAATATTCCACGAGAAATTACACGATTGCCCCGGTTGAAACTTATTGTCATTTATGGAGGAAATATTAATTTGGTAATTATATCCCAACAAAGAGATGATACTGCTTCTCTCAATCTATATACTCTCAATCAAACATGAACATGAACATTGCTTGCAAAGCAAGTAACTAGTGCTTATTAGCCAAAAAGCTCAAAGCACTCACAGAACAATTAAATGGAGAGAGATTGATCAAGTTTTTTGTTTAGCTGAATATAGTTGCTGTAATGTGTATATGATAATAACTAACACTCCTTGTAAATTTCTCAAGTTTAAATAGTAGTTGCATGTGGATTCAGTTATTGAGTGTGATTGATTCGAAAAAATAGGAAATGTGAGTTTTGACTTTTGAATGAATGGATGAACCTCTGTTTTGAACCGGTATTCTTGGTGTCTCCCATAATTATGGCTTAATATTTTGTATATATAATTTAATAATATTATTTTAAAAACAAGTTTCCTATGCTAAATTAATATTAAGCAACATGTTGTCGGATGGACACCAAAAAAGTATTAATAAAGTAATGATGGATACAATATCATTTATATTAATTACTAGTAAAACCGAATAAATATGTTTCCCTTTACTCTCGTGAAGAGATAAATTTTTGTCCATAAAACTCTCTTCATATATAAAGTCATGAATCAAACCATTGATCAGATGTTTAAGGATCTCAGTTAACTACCAACTATATTAAATCTCAATGAACAAAAGTTCCGTAAATCCTAATCCTTAAATGTTAGGCTATGAAAAATATATCTCCATCCTAAAGAATCTCTTTCCATGTGACAATTTATAAAAGTGACCAAAAAATCTTGTAAACTATTTACTAATCTTTTTGTTAATAATTTGTTCCAATAACTTCTCTCGTTGCTATTCCATAAATACAATCCACAACATATTGACAAAGGGGGAATGAAAATTTGTGGACACGATTCTCAAATCACTGTTCTTGTCGTGGAAACCTTTGAAGCATTATTATTTTCCTTCCTAAGACAAATTTTAATTAAATTATATATTTATTTAATCCATTAATTCATTCACTAATTTTTAATTCCTAAGACAAATATTGACCTTCTATAATTTTTAAATCAGAAAACCTTCCTTTCACGTTAACTACATCCACATGTGAACACAATATTTAAATAAATAAATATAACATTCAAATAAACAAAACTAATCCACACAACCAAAAAAGAAAAAGTCCCAATAAACAAAAGACATAAATGGATAGTACTCTTTTTTTATACACTGACAAGGAGAAAAAGATAAAAAGAAAAAAAGAAAAGAAAACTAGACTAATGCAGAAAATGTTGGGGGCATAATAATCATCATAGAAACCCCAAATTATACAATCCCAGATGATGCAAATGATATATGGAATGCCCTTAAGAAATGCTTTTGCTACAATGATCCATATGAAGACATGCCAAACATGGTCTTACACCTAGGAATGACTTCCCTGCTCAAGAAGGCTCTGTGTGTTTGGATTAGGGTTCTTACCCCAAGCTCTCTCCTTCCAAATCACTTCAACTTCATCAAATGTCAACCCTTTGGTCTCAGGAACATACAGAATCACAAAAAGCAATGCAACCACTGCTATAGCAGCAAGGATCAAGAAAGTTGAAGCAATCCCTATACCATCAGCAATTGAGAGGAATGTCTCTGACACAATCAAGTTTGAGACCCAGCACACGGTAGCCGACATGCCGCCGCACACGCCTCTGTATTCTTCAGGGTATATCTCCGAGTTCACAGTCCATGGCACGGGCCCCATTCCTGGTGAGAAGAATCCAATGTAAAGGGCTAAGCCCACAACTGCAATCCATCCATAAACCTCACTTGAAGATTGCTTGAAGAATGCGACGGCTAAGAGGAGGCATGATACAATCACTCCTGCTAAGCTGCAGAGGGCCAGTTTTTTGCGCCCAGCGTGGTCGATGAGGTAAATACCAAGAACTGTTCCGGCAGCATTCATGCCAGCGACTATGAGGGACAGGAGAAGAGCCAACTTATTGGCGTGGAAGCCAGCCATTTGGACGATTGTTGGGCTGTAGTACATGACTGTGTTGATACCGGTAAACTGCTGGAAAAACTGCACAGACATTGGTTGGGGGTGAGAACAAATTTCAATAGCATAAAGTGATATTATTTCCATTCATAATAGAAACTAATTCCAAAATGCATTCCACTGCCATACAAGAAAAGTATATTGAAATATGGTGGATTTCTCTTAACGTTCAAAACCAGAAATCACAGCCAACAGGCTGAAACAAGACTAGTACAACTCAACTCGGCTGAAATGAAAAGATTCAAAACAAAAACTAAATTTAATGGTGTTTATTTAACATAAGCCAAGAATGAAATTCATTCGGAAAGAAGAGAAATACAAAAGGCAGGAGAATAAGATGTCTTAAAATAGAAAATATTTGCAAAAGCACATGACAAATTCATCGCAAAATTTCCAATTGTGTATAACACACCATAAAGTAGTTCACATATGATGTCAACTTAAGTTTCACAGGGCTCCTTGCATATTCAATTATCTATAGTGATGTAAGCAGGCCATGCTCACATAATTCAGTAATTTCAAGTACATAGTTCTGTTTAGGAGCAACTCTAATAGTTAGAACAATCCTATGATTTCCCGTAAGTCAAATTCCAACTCTGCATTTTCAATATAACAGCAAAGAACACTCATATAGGTCTTTTAACTGCAAGAAAAAAATTATATTTCGCAAGAGTATTATCTTCATTAAATTTTATTACCAGAAGTCCACCTCCAACAAGGAATGCCAGTCTGATTTCTTTTGATGTAAAAACATGCCAGAATTTGATATTACTCCTTTTTTGACGGTCTTGCTCTGATTGAGCTGTTAGGAAATCAACTTCATCCTCCAAGCGAGCAAGATCATAGATCTTAGAAAGCACATCAACAGCTTCATTCTTCCTATTCTGTACATGAACACAATTTTAAGAAGGCTTCATAAGTAAGTAGGTGTAGAAACATTACTCTTGAGAAAAGGAATATGGCAATCTTGTACCTTTATAAATAGCCATCTTGGGGATTCAGGAAGGAACAGCATGAGAACGAACTGAACAACTGCCGGCACACCTGATACTCCCAGCATCCATCGCCATGTCCCAGGAACCTGTTCAATCAAGAATGTGAAAGGCGGTTGGTGAAATAATACCCAACAGCAAATATGTGTATAGACTATAGAGTAGGGCCATCTTCAGAACGTTATCATGGAAAATTCTCTCTTAAAAGTTTATTAACTGATAGCAGATATTAACCACGCCGAAAACAATGGGAAATAGCATGGAAAACTCACCTCTGTAAAAGCAAGGTTTATAAGGTAGGAAAGAAACTGTCCACCAGTTATCATGAGCACATTTGTGCTCACTAGTGATCCCCTTATTTCCGACGGCGATGCTTCTGCAATATACACAGGAGCAGTAACAGAAGCTATGCCAACACCCAAACCAACCAGAAGACGTCCCGATATGAGAACATAAGGATCAGGGGCAGCAGCCATGAGAATTGCTCCGAGAGTGAATATAATGTCAGCGAGGAGTGTGGCCTTCTTTCGTCCATAAGCATCATTTATCCAACCACCTGCTGCGGCTCCAACAATTGCACCCGCAATCGCCATGCTGACAATTGTTTCCTGAAAACTCCGGCAATTAGAATAATCCAATGAGAAAGAACAAGTAAACAGCACTTTTTCCCCCTTGGAATTGTTGAAGCATGGAAAGATATTAGAAAATTTGTTAATCCACCAGTATCATCTAATTCAGTTAGACAGTTCAATTTATTGATCTCTTGCAGCAGTAAATCCTACTCTTGCTACCAAAACAGCTGCATATTGCACACTACACAGAGTACTTTAACTATAACTAGGTGCTAATGTTAATGAAGGAAAATTGAAACAAAAATATGCTAACAATTTAGTTAAAACAATAAGCAAAAGATTTTCAGCTACATTGCAATGTAACCAACTTCTGAAATCAACATTGAAAAAGCATAAAAAAGGACAGTACCTGTAGAAAAGAACTGTTTCTAACTTCCTCAAAATCATCTTTAATATACAGAAGTGCTCCTGATATGACACCTGTGACAAAAATTTCACAAGAAATATTAATTTCATAACCCTAACTAAAAATAAATAAATAACTTGCATCAACTAGAGACATAATTACTTATACATTATAAATAACAAATAAACAGCAGGTTTGTGCGATCCACATGCTCCAAAAGATAGCTTTTCACATCTATTAAGGAAGAACTAGGAACTACATATTCCTTCTTACTCTTACTCTTACTCTTATAATTCAATCATGGCATATTGCATTCTGTGTTGGCAACTTGACATGATAATTTGGACTAAGTGTTGAGTAATCCACAAAACTATGCTAGGAATTAGGAAATAACTAATCCTGACTTGGCTAGACTCCATATACACAAGTTCATTTAATATTTGGAAGAAAAAAAAGTAATTTTTAGTAGTATTTTATTATTATTTTTTTAAATAAGATAACTTTATTTTATTTTATTCATAAATATGTAGTATTTTATAATTTAAAAAAAAAAAGCTGAAGATGTGTTCCACCATGGCCATATCATGTGTATGTATGAGATTCTGTGAACTGAATTGAAGTAATAATCTTCTCGATTAACCAACTAACCAAGTTCAACTCAACTCAACTCAGAGAAAGGATTATGGAATAAGATCATTACGATGATGATGAAGAAGACATTTTCCTCATAAGAACAGCAAATTGAGCTAAGAATAAGACAAGGGAGAGACTGACCAGTGTCGTAACCGAAGAGGAGACCGCCGATTCCGGCGACGGAGGCGAGGCCGAGAATGTAAGGATTCTTGAAGAAGGACATCTTCCTCTCAGGGTACAAATCCAAGTACCCTGAGCTTCCAGGCGTCGATTGCATAGTTATCGTCATCTTCTTTTTTTCGTTCGTTCGTTCTCTCTGTAATTTCAGATCAAAAAGTATATATATATATACACGAAACTGAATTTCAATTCATGCAAATTCCAATTCTAATTTGATTCCTCCACAGAATCGACGATCACGCTCGATTTTGTACAGAGCGGAGCAGAGCAGAACAGGTGGTGAAAAAAAAAAAAAGATGTTGAAGAAAATTTGCTGAACTTTCCCGAGAAAATTTGAAGGCTTCACGAGAAGTTCATTTTACCTCTTTCGTTTTTAATTTTTTTTTTCCACTTTATTTTATTTATATTATTATTATTGGAGGGTTTTGTTGAGAGACAAAATCACGATTATTAAAACTTTTTATAAACTCTATTTGTTTATTAAATAAAATAAAAGTAAGAGAGACACACTTTATAAACACTTATATGTTTAAGTGTTTGGAACAATATTACTTATTTGAATTTTATTTATTATAAAAATTAAACTCACACTAAGTATAAAATAATAACAAAAATTAGAGGGGTAGTAAACTTCATTGAATTTTAGAAATTCTATTTGAACAAGTACTGTATATTTAATTTAGTATTTTAAAATTTTAAAAGATCTCTATTTAATTAAAATACAAAATTAGTACTTCCCAGCAAATGATGATTGATGGAGTAACCAGCTGGCAGAAGCATGGCCATTGACTGAAAAATTGAGAACGTGTCTTCAAGTTACTGCTTAGGATTACGATTTATGAATTTCTAACAAAATCAAAAACATTTTTCTTCTCCTTTCATTATCATATCGTATCATTTTTTCTGTTGTGTCTATCTTAGTCTCCATTATGTACCCTTGTTTTGTCTTTACCCCTTTATTATTATTTAAATTAATACCAACCTTAAATCAATATTATGGTAATTCTCAGTAATAAAATTTCCTGAAATGTGCATATTTTTGACAAAAAAGTTATCAGCGAATCAAACGTACTCTTAATTTGTAGAAGTAGGTATTAAGAGAATGAATGTGCATGTTATTCTATTATTCTAAGCAATTCAGACATATTTTTCATTTTTAACATATTCCTTTACATTTTCTTAATTGTTTTTCTTCATTGATAAGTGATAATATCTCCAACAAATCTTCACCAAACATTATTTAGTATACCAATAATTATATTGTATTGTTGAGTCTTTTTTTTCATATATACTAGTAAATTAGTAATTATTTAATTCACATCGTGCAAATATAAGATTTTAAAAAATAAAATTTGAATCTTTCTTTTAAGACAAAAGGATAAATGATTTATGATTCCTTTTGGTTTTTTTGGATGTCTTTTACTTGGCATTCAGATTTTGTTTCCAACATCAAAACTTCCCTAAAATTTAAGAATATGTAGGATTTCTTTACTTTCTCGTCTTCTGGAATTGATGTTTTGTTAGGACAAAGCTATGCTAAGAAGTATTCAAAATTAATAAGCAAAATTACTATAAGATTTAGTACATTATAAATATATAGGGCCCTCACATAGAAATTCATAATAATTGATAAAGATTATATATGTTGTTTTCACCAAATAATATTTTGGAGTGTTACTGGGGGCCCACAAAAGTTGCTTGCAAATATGAAAGAAACAGATGTATGGCTGATATGTTTAGTTGATAGTACATTCACATCAACTCAAGGCAAGTAAGCACATGCACATGGGTTACAAAATAATAATGTTGGTGGATACTTGGATATTCCTTCTGTCTAAATAAAATCATGGTGAAACACCCAAAAATCATAGTAACTAATATAATTATATTTAATTAAGTTTCATAAAATTATCATTTTAAATGATATCTCAACTCAAAAGAATTATTATAAATGGTAGATACCTTTGAAATAAAATGCAAAATAAAGAAAACTTCCTCTTAATTTTAATTTTGGAACTAAAATATCGAGATGAGATATTTGCTCTCCATTATAGTGATTGATTATCATTAACTTATATCCATTTGGATAAGTGGAACAGTTGGCCCATTTTAAAATTTTTCTATGTTATAGACAACAATCCAATCTCAAACACTTGATAAAACTTGATGAAGAGAGAATAAACGAAAATTACTCAATACAATTGATAAAAAGAGAATGAACTTAAATTATTCAACCACACTTTTCAAGTCATCTTTGTATCTTATTTTATAGTAAAGATATATATAATTAAATAAAAATAAAAAAAAATATTATTCTTGATTAATGATAGAATTATCTCTGTATTAATAATGACACTTATTAAGATAAATAAAATTTTAATTTTTATTTCAAAAATATATTTGTATTCATTTATTTTAAAATTAATTTTCAAAAATGGTTATTATCAAAACCCTACTTATATAATCTACATAAGGATGTATTGATCTTATCAAAACTAGTGAGTGTAACAGAGTAGTTAAAAAGACAATTAAGTCAAAATGGTACTTAAATTGTTGTATTGGAGTAATCATAATGATTAATGAATGTAATCAAATATAGGACAGGACACGCCAACTAAGCCGAATTAAATCGTGGCGCAAAGGGAGGCCACGTGGTTGCCTCATTTTTATTTGGCTGCTGCATTCGTCATATGTTTCATGTTTTCTGGTTGCAACAACCAAAAACCGTGCTTATCACTTCAATTATCAGAGGAAAAAAAAAAACACCTTTTCCAACAATTTTTCTTAAAGCACTGCTTTTTATTTTTTTTTATTTTGGGATTTTATATTTTTTTTTTATGATCTTTTGGGGTTTAATATACACGTTGAGTTGAATTGCTAATCACTGCATATTTTTTTCCATTAATATAAAAATAATCAATGTAACCAAAAAAATAAAAATAAAAATAATCAATGACTATCTTATTGGATGTTAATAAACAATAAAAAGTTGTATTGAATTATTGAGTTTTTTTAGCTATAGCTTCTTAGATCGATAGAGAATGTTACTATTTAAAACCTAAACTTACTAGTTACTTTATCTAAAAACTCCAACAAGATTACAACTTCACTATGAACAATCTAGGCTAGAGAAAAAAAAAACGACATATTCGGATAATCTTCCTCTAAAGAAACTCTATAAAATTAAGAGGATTGTTATATGTATATATAATGAAAAAATAGCAAAAATAACAAATATGATATACACAACATATATTACATCTTGTGCACAACATATATTACATGTCGTGCACGATATATATCATATATTGTACACAACATATATCACATATTGTAAAGAAAGATAATATTATCACATGTGATATATGTTGTGCACAATATGTTATATATATTGTGCATAATATATAATATACATTGTGCATATTACATATTATATATTGTGCACTATTTATTGACTATTTTGACTGATTTTTCATTGTGTACCAAGAATTTATGTAAATTCAATTCATCTACTCTTCCATCTTCAACCATTTGAAAGTTCATCATGTCCTTATCCATTATGGAAAGTGGAATACCCAATTTTCTTTTTGGTGAATGACCAAAAACTTGTTTTTGATATCAAGAAATAAACAACATTTTAATGGGCTTGTCGGCCCATAAATAATTGCACTTCACCCATAGTCCAAGAAACAACGGGCTTTGATTCTATTCAATGGAAACATGAAAAACCAAAAGGTGCTTTGTAATAGTAACCCTAACAATAGGTCTAAATGGCTCTCATAGCCCTATAGAGTATATATTAGAGAAAATATATAGATCAATTCAGCAATCATATATAGATCAATTTAGCAATCATCACGACCAAAAGAAAGTTCCCTAAAGTACTAATAACTTTATGCACCAACACAAAAATATACATATATTAGTAGCTTTGTTACTCACTTCATTCTCCTCCGAATTGATTGTAACAAGATAAATTTCAAAGGTGGGAAAGTTAGCATCGTTATCAAATGCCGAAAGAAATCATTCTAGAATCATTTCCAACTTAACATGCTTCGAACACATTTCACACCAAATAGCTAGGTTAGCATTTATTAGGAAATCCATAACAACATGAGATCAAATCCAAAAAAGTAATGTTTATGGTAATGATTTTTTCGGCAATGCTAACAAATATTATATTCATCATTTGATAGGATGTGAAACTTATTTAAATACTATACACAATCAGAGAAAAAATCATATGAACAATATTAAGAAATTGTACCGTGTTAGTTTGCTGATACTTGAAATCTACATTTTTTTTTTTTGTTATGATGATTTTTGTTCAAATTATGATATATTGAACTTTCTAAAGGCAGAAAAAAATTTAAAAAAAAAAAAAACGGCATGTATTTTGGTATGGTATGGCATGTTCTTCTACCAAATCAATGTATTAGTATTACAGTGTTAAACCCGAAGATTCGATGATTAATTAGTCATCATTGTACTACCAATACCAAACTCCTTACTTCAAGGACTTCTCACACCATCATTTGATATATAACTATATATATTGTGTTATATTAATTTATATTTCATACTTCTCAATATAGTATGAAGAGACGAAGCTCTGCTAGGGTTTGACCTTGTAGAGTCTTTTCCTGTGCTCTCTTAGGGTTTGACCTTGAGAGAGTTTTGACTTTGGAGAGTCTTTTTCTTTTCCATGTGCTCTTTTAGGGTCTTGGCCTGAGAGTAATTTCTTCTTCTTCGTGAGTTTTCTCCTCAAAGCGGTGCAGGTGTGTACGATTCAAGTTCCAAAGAGGTCCTGTGGTAGAGTGCCAGGTTGCTGGTAGCTGTTTTCTATTTCTCTGAAAGCATCACCTGAAGACAGAGGAATGGAGGATGATGAGAATACTGAGATCCTCATCTTTGATCAGGAAGACATACAAGAAGGCTTAGTACAGTGTAATCGAAGCCTTTTTGGAAGAATTTTGGCGGACAGAGGGTTCTCGACTGGCACACTAGAGAGTGCCTTATTTGCCATCTGGGGAAGACCAGAAGGATTCAGAGTTTTGGATCATGGAGATAATGTCTTTCAATTCTTTTTCGGCAAAGATGTAGATGTAGCAAGGGTGGAGATGGGTTCACCATGGTTATTCAAAAATTTCATTCTCCACGTAAAGAAGGTGGAAGGAAGGAATGGAGATAGAAGGGGAGGATTTCTCAAAGGTTCCTATATGGATTCATTTATGGGGACTTCCAGAGCACTGCAAGACTAAGGAGTTAGGGAGGAAAATAGGAGGAAGGATAAGGGAAGTAATGGAGGTGGATTTCTTCCAAGTCAAAGGAAGGGAATCAAGGATAATTAAGGTGAAAGTGGATCTAGCTGTTGCAAATCCTCTGAAGAAAAGAATGAAAATAATGTGTCCAGACAAGAAGCAGATGGATATCCATTTCAGATATGAGAGGATTGGAGTTTTCTGTAATTATTATGGTCACTTAGGACATGAACAAAGACAATGCCCTAGTTGTCTCAATGATATAGTCAATGGAACAGTGAAAGAACCAGAATGGGAAGAGTACATTAGGGCAGATCAGATTGGAAGGAAAATAGGGGGAAACATGGGGAACTCACAATCAAACTTGGCTAAAGGAAAGGTGAACAATGAGGTAGAGAATAAAAAACCAACCCCAGTGAGCTTACTAAGAGGTTTTGCAAATCTGTCTGTTTCTGATCCTCTTAAAAAGCTGGAAGGAGAGACTGGGAGTAGTAGGATAAGGAAACACAGAGAGGAGAATGAAAAGGAGAAGGAGGAAGGAGAGAAGGATGGGGAGAAGTTTCAAACAGGGCTTATAGAAGTGGGAGATGATGATATTATCTCAGTGATATGTGGAGGAAAAGTCACAGAGAAAAGAGGTTTTGAACTCTGTTCCTCAATGGGTCTTATAGCAGAACCATGCCTGGTCTTTGCTAGTGGAGCTAGTGGTCCAAAACATCCTCAAAAAAAGCTCAAATTGAAAAACCTAGCTAGGAAAGGGGATAAGGAGGAAAGGAATAGAGGAGGAAGAAAAGATTTTGGGGGAGATAGGGGAGATATGGAATGCTCTCCTCAGGAAGGAAGGGAGAATTTAGCTGAGGTTTTGGGTGCCAGCCTTCAAGTGGCACCCAAGAATCAATGAATGTGTTATCTTGGAACTGTCAGGGTTTGGGGAACCCCCTGACAGTCCAGAATTTAAGAGGGATTAATCAATCTCATTCCCCCAGTGTAGGGTTCATTTGTGAAACTAAGAACAATACACTGCAAGTGGAGAATCAAATGAAGAGATGTGGTTTTCAAAAATTCTTTTGTGTTCCCCCAATAGGCAGAGCTGGTGGTTTAGCCCTAGGGTGGAAAGATGATGTTTTAGGTGCAGATTATAAAACATGGGTGTTTCTACATTAATGCTACAGTGGAGAACCCTAATGATAAAACAGTATGGGATCTATGGGGAGTGCATTTCAGCAGTGTAGACCAAATTAGAAGGACCCAATTTGAAGAAATTAGAAGTTTGCTGGATGGGAGGATGGAGGTCAAAGTAATGGTTGGTGATTTCAATGCTATAACTAGGACGAGTGAGAAAGTGGGAGGAAGTGAAAAGTCAGCAAGCTCTATAGAGAAATTTCTAAACTTCATCAACATGTGTAATTTGGTGGACATTGGTATGGTAGGAAATGGCTTCACATGGTGTAATAGAAGGTATGGGGATGGATTAGTGCAAGAGAGACTGGATAGAGTTATGTCTTCTACAGGGTTCAGAAATTTGTATCCGGAAGCCTATGTGCTGCAATTGGATGATTTAGGCTCTGATCATTCCCCTATCCTACTCAAAACCACTCAGGGGACAGCAGTAAGGAAGAGGAAAAGATTTCGATTTCAAGAAAGGTGGTATGAAAAGGAGGAAGTTAAAAAAATAGTAGAGGATTTATGGAGAATGGAGATAAGGGGTTCTTAAATGTTTAAACTAGTTCAAAAGTTAAAGAAATGCAGACATTAACTAGTCCAATGGCAAAAGAATCACAATTCAAACTCCAACAGGGAGATGGTGGAGCTGAGGGAAGAGTTGATTGCTGAGAAAAACAAGGGCATGGAAGCAAATAAGGAGAGAATCTTAAGCATAGAAGACAAGCTAAAAGAAGCAGCTGCAAATGAAAAAGATTCTGGAAAGAGAAATCCAGAATCAGATGGCTTAAAAAAGGGGACCAAAATACAAAATTCTTTCATGCATCATGCAAGGAAAGAATAAGACAGAACAAGATCCATCATATGCAGAATGGTAGGGGGAGTACAGTAACAAGTCAGAAGGAGATTGGAGGGGTGGCAGAGGAGTACTTTAAAAAATTGTTTGAGGCTGGAAATTTGGCAAATCCAAAAGAAACTTTTGCTGGATTTAGTCCAAAAATTTCAGGTCAAATGAATCAATGGCTGACAAGGAAAATCTCTTCTGAGGAAATTAAGAAGGCAGTCTTCTCTATTGATCCAATGAGTGCTCCAGGTGAAGATGGGTTCAATGCAAGATTTTTCCAGTTCTACTGGGAAATAATCAAAACAGATGTTTGTGCAGCAGCGAAAGCTTTTTTTGACAGAGGAAGAATGCTAAGGAGTATCAACCACACTCAAATTTGCCTAATTCCTAAGGTTCAGGGTGCAAAGGATATGACTCAAATAAGGCCCATTAGCCTCTGCAACGTGATGTATAAGGTGATCTCTAAAATGATTGTGCATAGGATACAAAGGTTCATGAATAAAATTGTGAGTGCAAACCAAAGTGCTTTTATCAAGGGTAGATTAATTTCAGATAATATCCTAGTTGCTCATGAGTGTATGCACTTTTTAAAAAATAAAAGGATGGGAAAGGATTTTGACATAGCACTGAAGATTGATATGAGCAAAGCATATGATAGAGTGGAATGGAGTTTCTTGTGGTTCGTAATGGAGAAATTGGGGTTTGACAACAAATGGATTGGATGGGTAAAGGAGTGTGTGACAACAACAACAATGTCTGTTTTGGTTGACGGACAACCTTATGGTTATTTCTCTCCACAAAAAGGACTCCGACAAGGAGATCCTCTGTCGCATTTTCTCTTTCTAATTTGTGCAGAAGGGTTATCATATTTGCTGTTCAAAGCTGAAAAAGAGAAGAGAATAAAGGGGATTAAAATTGGTCATCAATGCCCTTTTATTTCTCATCTTCTCTTTGCTGATGACTCAATATTATTCAGCAAAGCCTCAGATGATCATTGTGCTAATTTGCTGAAAGTACTGGAGGAGTATGAGGGGTTCAGTGGATAAAAGGTGAATCTTGCCAAATCTGCAGTGTTTTTCAGTGCCAACACTCCACTGAGACTGAGAAATAGGCTTGCTGAAAGGATGAATATCAACAATGTAGGAGCTCAAGATAAATACTTGGGACTACCCTCGGTGGTGAATAGATCAAAGAAGGAAACATTCTTATTCATCAAAGAAAAGGTGTCTAAAAGATTGATGAATTGGAAGAGAAGCATGCTATCAGCAGGAGGAAGACAAGTACTCATTAAAGCAATTGGAGAAGCTATTCCAACATACTCATTAGCTTGCTTTAAACTTCCGGAGTCTCTACTTGAGGATATTCATAGAATGATGAATCAATTTTGGTGGGGGCAGAAGAGTGGAGAAAGGAAGATGGCATGGATAAGTTGGAACAAAATGACAAGACCAAAAAGAGATGGAGGTTTGGGAATTAAGGATTTGAGAGCCATGAATCTGGCCTTGTTAGCAAAACAGGGTTGGAGACTCCTTACAACAAAGACATCTCTGATGTACAAGGTGTTCAAGGGTAAATACTTTCGAGATGGAAATTTCTTAAATGCAGGCACTGGTAATAATCCGTCTTGGGTATGGAGTAGTATGTTAGAGGGGAGAAAGGTGCTGGAGAAAGGTATAAGATGGAAAGTGGGAAGAGGAAGCAATATTAGAACATACGATGATCCGTGGATTCCAAACACATACCCTTTCAAAATAGCAGAAGAGAATCACAGAGAGGAAGAACTTCACTTGGTTTACAATTTACTAAACCAAAATGGAGGTTGGAATGAGGAAGTGGTTCGGGGGAAATTTACACAAGACACAGAGAAAAAAATTCTGGAAATTGTTCCAACTAGAGGGGAGGATGAGATTCAATGGACCAAAAGCAGAGACGGGAAGTATACAGTAGCATCTGATTATGAAATAGCATATCAGTTCTATCACGATCCAAGAGAAACCCTCACAGACAGAATGAAAATAAAGGCCATAGGGAAAAACCTCTGGAAGATTAAAGTTCCTCATAAAATAAAAATTTTTATGTGGAAAGCTCTACACAGTGGTCTACCAGTAAGGAGAAATCTAAAGCAAAGGATTGCTTCGATTGGGGAGTTTTGTCCCAGATGTCTAGATAAAGAGGAATCAATAGAACATTGCTTACTTGGTTGTAGATTTGCTCAAGAAGTCTGGGAAAAGTTGAACTTGAACTTGATTACAATTCCCAGAAACCAAGCTCTGCTCTATCAATGGTGGATTGAAGTTATAGACAAAATCCAAAGGACCTCAGAAATGAAGAATCAACTTGAAGAAATTGTGTTGGGATGTTGGAACTTATGGAAGGCTAGGAACAAAAGAATTTTTGAGAACGAAGACATACCTTCTCAAGAGATTGCGCGTAAAGTGTCCGCCATGGCCGATGAGTTTCAGCGAAGTAGAACCATGCTTCTTCCTAGTTCTAGAAGATGATGTACTCTCTTAGTTTATCGTTGCTGTTTTCTTTTCCTACCACAAGGTAGTGTAATTGGGCTCAGGCCCGCTTCTGTGATGCTAGGTGTCCTAAGGGACCTTTTTTTTTGGTTTAAAATAAAATCTATCTTATCTTTTGGAAAAAAAAAATATATAGTATGAAGAGACCAAATTAAATTTGACTATCTTTTAATATATAATATTAATGTTATATTATTATATGATTGAAAATATTTAATATTAAATATATCTTTAATTAATAAATCTATTCTTAATATAATATTATTAAATTATATATAATATTGATAAAATATTATATAATATAATATAATATAAAATATAATATTTTATATAATAATATTACACTATATATTATTAAAATTATATTAGTCTTACACAATTACTTTTATCATATAATATATGACATGCAAGACATTCTTTAAATACAATTAAGTTTTGTACTAAACAATTGGACAATGTTTTAATTGATTCTAGTGGCACTCTCAAGGAGAGTAAGTAAAAAAAATGATTATCTCATGTATTTGGTACAGAGGTTATCGTGAAGATATGAATATATTCATAATTCTCAATAAATAAAATTGTCAATTTTTTTATTTATTTCAATTGTAAAATTATTGTATGTTGAAAAAAGAGACGAATACGTGAGGGTATTTAATTGAAATTTTCTCCATAAATTATTCTTAATAATTTTCAAAATATTTACATCACCACTAACCTAACCTAATCAGCTAATCTACATCACCCATAACCTAATTCTTTCTGCCTCTAAACTTTTACCAAACATAAAATTTGAGATAAAAAATTGCCTTGTCTATAACTTTTATGACTCTGCCTTCAAAATCAACTAATTCAAACATGACTAAGAGTAAAAGCTTTTACCCTCAAGTAAAATTCATAAAAGAGTCGCAAACAATATTGTAACCAAATTGGCGGCACAGATACATACATATGATGAAAAGGAGAAAGGGGGAGTTTAATTCATCATGATGACAAGAGGTTGATGTCATCACAAAAGAGAAGTGGAACCCTCTCTCTCTCTCATATTTCCCCCACGCCTACAATCCCATTTCACAAATGTCAGTCTGACCCACTTAAGCTGTCTTGTCTGCGGGTTCATGTCATCTTCCCATTTTTCTCTTTCATTCATTCAATCCCAAAATCTATATATATATACATATAAATGCACATGTTTTCATACCCCATTCTTCACATACCTAAGCACACGTTCAAGACACGCTCTAACACAATTTTCATTAGTATTTAGTGTTTTTTTGGTTTATGAGAGGTTTAAGGCATCACCAACAAATTCTGCAGCTACCCATTTGGAATTGGAGCAATACACCAAGAAAGTCTCTTCCTTTTCCATCATTTGTGAGGAATATTAGTATGTCATCAGAATCAGGTCATTCCCCTGTTTTTAGCTCTCCTAGATTGGTTCTCAAGAAGGTTCTGGCTAAGTCTCAACATGAAGGGGATGGGGCTGTTGTTAGAAGAGGCATTGGAAGGTTTGTGCATTTATCATCAACTTTGCTTCATGTTCTGCTTTCATGTCTCTTTTTTCTTGATTAAGCAAAGTTAGGTGGGCAGAAAAAATGTACCCAGAATCTTTTATGGTTTACAATTGGTTACTGGTTTTAGGTTCTGTTTCAATATTTTTATGAAATATATGAAATCTTGCTTTCAGTTTTTTGTACACAGTTTTCAGTATTTCACTATTTTCTTCACAGAATTATGAAACATAGAATATGCTGAAAACAGAACATTGGAAGTGATGGTTTATTGCTTGATTTTGTATTGTGATTTTCAGGAGTGAGTTGAAGAACTTGGATCCTTTTCTGATGTTGGATCATTTCTCAGGTACAAATTACAATACAATTGTGACCTTTTTTTTTTTTTTGAAAGCCTTAAAGCCTCATTTTGTTGTTTGCTGACTAATTCTAATATTTTTGAGACCATTTTGTTGCGTGTTTGACTTTGCAGTTTCTCCACCAGCAGGATTCCCTGATCATCCTCACAGAGGTTTTTTATTTTAATCATATTTTTTATTGTGATGCTCAAATATTAATATTGTAATGTTTGATTACCTTATATTAATGATTTGCTCTATTTTGCAGGTTTTGAGACTGTCACCTATATGCTAGAGGTATAGCCACATTTTCCCAATTTAAGTTTAAAATCTGTGAGAGAATCTTGTATGATGGGTCCAAGAATTTTCCAAAATCTAGATAGTGAGGAAATCATACAAATTTGTGCCTTCTTTGAATTTCAGGGTGGCATAACTCACCAAGATTTTGCTGGTCATAAGGGTACTATAAGAACTGGTGATGTTCAGGTAAAAACATTAATTAATGGTTACAAAAAAAGTATATTGAAAAGGAGAAAATTAATTGGATTGTTAACAGTATGTTTCTATTTGTGTGACATTTTTGTGTGCAGTGGATGACAGCAGGGAGAGGAATAATTCACTCAGAGATGCCTGCAGAAGCAACCAACAAGGGGTTGCAACTATGGATCAATTTATCATCAAATGACAAAATGTAATATTTATATAACCCCATGAACCAAAAATTCTTCATTGTCATCTATACATAAGTGAATTTATAGCTTGTTTAGTTCTGTGTTTGTAAAATTGATTATAAATAGAATTAATTTAGCAGTGAAGTTATCCTAGAGTTGATTATGACATAGTAAAAAATTTTCACTTCTCTCATAAGTAATTCTAGGGGTCAAATTTGAAATGCTATTAGTTACCAATTTTTGAAGTTTAAACCATTGATGACTTAATTTAACATTTTTGATTCAGGATTGAACCCAACTACCAAGAACTTCCAAGTGAGAACATACCATCAGCAGAACAAGATGGTGTTGAAGTAAGAGTCATAGCAGGAGAGGCAATGGGGGTCCATTCACCTGTCTACACAAGAACTCCAACCATGTTCCTTGATTTCACTCTGCATCCTGGATCTGAGTGGCATCAAAGCATTCCAGATTCTTGGAACTCCTTTGTTTATGTGATTGAAGGTGAAGGAGTTTTTGGATCCAAGAATTCACCACCAACCATGCAATACCATGTCCTTGTTCTAAGCCAAGGTGATGGATTCAGTGTTTGGAACAATTCTTCAGAGCCTTTGAGGTTTGTGTTGGTTGCAGGGCAACCACTGAATGAGCCAGTGGCTCAGTATGGCCCTTTTGTGATGAATACACAGTCTGAAATAGAGAAGACTATTGAGGACTACCAGTACTGCAAGAACGGGTTCGACATGAGGAAGTACTGGAGATCTCAGTAGCTCGTTGCAGCAAGTGATCGCAGCAAAAACTGTATCTGATAGTCATATGAACAAAATATCTGGAAGATAATAAAAAAAAAAGGCTTCTCTTTCTATGTCCTTTTCATTTTCAATGCCATGATAGGGATCAATCTAGTAGTAGTAGGAGGCTGAAAAGAAAGTTTGCTTCTATCATTTCATTTTCTTTGTAGCAAAAAAGCTTCTAGAAGATCCATCCAAATTGCTGCTGGGGCAACTGTAGGATGTCACTAAAGTCATGATGGATCTGCTTATTATTCAGTTTCTCAATTATCAATAAAAAACTTATTTTGTTATTGTTTGTGGTGGTTGAAGATAGCAACAGGGACATATTAAATTATTCGTTATTATCCAGAGTTTAAACTTTTAAGACAGACTTATGATGAAAATTTTGATGCTTGAAGCTCTATATAGTATATACTAAATTTCAGGGAAGATGGATTTTTTTTTTTAAATGGTAAAAAAAGCAAATGATGTAAAATTAATATGAATTTTTAACAGTTTTTATGACAGTTGTATGATTGAGTGAAATTGTATTCTTTTCTGCTTTCCTTTTCGATTGATATGTACAAAGTTTTTGGTATGGTTGTGGTGGTGGATGGGAAACTATGGTGGGGATGGGTGGGTTGGCATCACTTGTAATTTGTTGGGTTCACAATTATGTCTTCAACTTCAAGGTGACCCTCCACCACTTCAGATTTTTAGGATTTTCTTATCAAGCTAATATTTAGTTGAGCACAAACCGAAGAAAAAGAAATCTTTAGGTGTAGTTGGTTAAAAAGTAACAAATGACATGGATGAGCATCACATCAAGCTCGTCCATGTAATTTTTACTTCATTTTTATCCTTTGGAACTTTTCATGCATGGTATAAAAAAATTAAAATATTGGTAACTTTTAAGTAGTGAGTAAAGTTTAATTTTATGAGAAAAATACGAAATTGTCATTATATTTTTTATAAATTTTAAACTACATATCAATATGTAGCAAAAAGAAAACTAACATATCGATAGAGATTTATTTACTATTATTAAAGGGAAAAAAATACAAATGATTATGACAACATTGTTTTGAGGATATCCACCGAAAACACATTGTTTTGAGAACTAAATGGAATCAACGCAACTTTGCTCCTCTAATTGGCCCATATACTGTCACTCAGCAAAGCATATTAAGATATTGAAAAATGTTGTTTTATTTTTTTCTTAGATATTGAAAAATGTTTAAGTAAACGATCATTATTATATTAATCAGATTGAATAAATATTAAGACAATTAGCTATTATAAAACTATTAGTTTAATTTTGATGCATTGACAGTGTAAAGATATTTTACATTGTTATCCAATCAAAACACTCTGGTTGTATGACTTTTCAGATAGTGGGAAAGAGAAAACACAATCATGATTCATGGTTGACGTGACAGTACATGATTTGATGACTGAGATGAAAATTAAATCCTAAAACTATTACCATTATTAGTTTAAAGGGTTAGTGTCGTTTGTGACTTTAGTTTTAGAAATAAAGATTGACTGATTATATAGGTCGGGGTTGTAGAGCCATCCCATAAAATAAAACAAATCGTATAATATATGGCTTTCTAAATGTAGTCATAATCAAATCAAACTGAATTTCTAACGTGTTAATAATTAATAATATACTCTTTACTAACTACTGCCAGAACGATCGTTGAAGTAGTGTTCCTTCTCTAATGACTATAGATATTTGTTAAACTTGCCACCAACTTTGACTTGAACAGCTCATTTTCGTGTAACAGAAGTTGGGGCTCTGATACCATGTAACAGATATGAAGAAAAAAAGAGGAACCCCTAATTAAGGTTCATCAAAGAAGATAGAGAGAAGGAATTTGATCTGAATAACTCTTGTATTGTATTTTATTTTTCTGGTAAACAACTCTTGTATTGTATTAATGATTGTGTTAATGCAGAAGGGCCAAAGGCCATCAATATATAGCCCAAAAAATAAAAACAGAATTTGGCCAAAACAAAAACAAACAACCCAATAGGCTCTAATCTTATCATTATGAGAATACCACTTAATATTTCGAAACCTTAGCTGGTTTGTTTCAAAACTTGTATAATATAATAAATATAGATACAGAACAATATAATATAGTGAATTTTATTTTATTTTAATGTATACAAATGAAAGAGAGTGGGGGAGAAGAGGAGGTGGAGGTGATTGCGATTTGGTGGGAGGAGGAGGAAGATGAGAGGGATAGTTAGTGAAAATTTCAAAAAATTGATGAGGTAAATTTGAAACTTTTTTATTAAAGTTTATGTATTTGTATTCTGAGTGTGGACACAAAATACACAAAAAAAATATGTACAAATTCATATTGTTTTATATGTATATATCCTAAACAAACATCATGCAAATAAGTCTGTAGCGACTTTCGACCGATGTTATTCCAACTGAAGTGACTCCCTTAGATTGATTTCAATTTCAGATTTCGTTTTAATTTGTCATTTCATTGTATTTCATTTTGATTGTATTTTCATTTGAATTGTATTTTTATTTGGTTGTAATTTTAGTCTTGCTCAAGATGAAAGTTATTGATTTCCACCACATTTCAGTTTGAAGGGACTATTAGAGAATATTAGAATAAAATAATATTGATATGATTGAGTTTGTTAAGATTTAATTGTACAATCCAAACAAATACTGCCTTAATGTTTTGCACATTTATAACTAAAAAATTATTTCAAACTTTTAAGGTAAACCTCATATTTTTGGACTCACTCATGAACTCAATCACATTGATGAAATCGATCGCTGCAGAGCTAATTAAGCAACCTCAGTTGACAAAATTATTAATATGACTATTATTAGCTCATCACGTTAAGTTATGAACTGAAGTTATATGCACAATTGATTTATAAAAACTTTACCAATTGAAGAGCCTACCAGTGCCAGCCAAGAGCTTTAAACGTGTGGTTCACACATCCATTGCCTTATACGTATACCGCCAAATCAAAAGAAGCTCGTGAACTAAAGTCAATTTCTTGGCTTCTGGCTGTGGCTGGCAGATTCTGTTATACAAGGGTCAATGCATATCTTCTCCAGAAAGGTTAAATTTAAATATTAGTAGTAATTACTTTCATTGCTATTCAGTATTCACGACATAGGAAGGTAATCGTAAATCATACTGATTGAGTGTGTTTGGAACCATAAAAAAAGATAAATGAATTGATTTTAAAATCAACTCTATTGTTTGAAATGCAAAGAGAAAGAAAATGAATTGATTTGCAATTCTCATGGGGTTGGTAATTGTGTATTTTCAAATCCCATGAGTTTTGAGAGGATTTTGATGAAAATAATTTAAAATTTATTTCATTTCATTTTCATATTTAATCATTCCAAACACACCCATTAAGTATCTCAGAAAGAAACAATTCTCAGAAAACACACGAGAGTGAGCAAAAATATTGGAATTGGGGAACAAGTTGACGCAAAAGTAAAGGGTCTATGAATTATGAAAATAACAATCACAAACTCAAGAAATCATTGGACATGCATTTTTCACTAAACAAACACTTGAATGGATGTCCACTTCATTTGCTAAAAATACAAGCTCTATGTATCCCAATTATACAATTATATCCCTTTTCTTAAAATTGAAGATAACATTTTTCGTTACTATATATGTCTTATAGCTGTAATTAAAGAACTTATCAACTCATATCCATCAAGGAACGAACCAACCCATTTTAATTAATCAACCAACGAAAACCAAATTGAATTAACAAAGCGACTTGTGCACTTAACTTGAAATGAGGACAGAAGTCACCTTGAACAGCAAGAAAAGTAGCCTTGGTTTTGCTTTGAGTTATTAGCCCCATTGTTCACAAGGCTCACCCGGTTGACGGATAATTCTGCCTTGTAGGTGTCCGAGTTGAGGACCTTCCTGCTGACATTGTTGTATATCTCTCTAATAACCATCTCAAATGCTGTCTTAACATTCGTAGAGTCTAAGGCAGAGGTTTCCATGAAAAACAAACCTTCTGCTTCCGCAAGACTTTTTCCTTCCTCGACACTCACCGCTCGGATATTCTCCAGATCACATTTGTTCCCCACGAGCATCATCGCCACTGTTGTATCGCAATGAGCTGCATTGTAGTTCACATAAGTTCAAAGCATGAGATTTCATAACAAAATAGCGAATATCAAACTTTTGACAGAGGCTAAGAACTTGCACAATGAAAAACAGAGTTCAGTGAGATTTTCGACAATTCCATAAGTTCAATAATCAGTTCATAATTTATGTCTCTGTCCTCTTTGTACACATCACAGTAGGTGCCATAGCACAAGCACAACTTAAAAACAGGGAAATAATCGATGGTAGCCATCTCTTGTATACATCTATTATCAGTTATCAATTATACCTATTATATATTACTAAATGAAATACCATTACGCGCAACATGACAGTTTCTAGTATATGCTTTATTTAAAAATAAATAAAAATATTGAGAAAATAATAAAACCTTTCATTCAAAAAGACAAAAAAAAAAAAAAACAGAGGTCAAATTAACATCGGGATAAATACTAGTAAACATACACTAATAAGTTGAATCTGGTCAATGCAAGTTCAGTTTCAATCCATTCAATAGATGAACCTATTGACTAGATTGGACTCCTCTGTAGGTGAATTTCATTAGGTTAACTTTCAAAGGTGATACTATATAACAGAAGAGAATCATGCAAGATACATACAATACATGCCAGCTAGATGATGAATTGAAGCATAATAAGTTAGCTAGTTAGTTAGTTAGTTACTTACAACTTTCCGTAGTAGTTAGTTAGTTCAAAAGAGTGAATCACACACTTGCATATAAAGATTAAGATGATCTCATTCACTAGCGCAACTAATTTACTCGTTTAGTAAGTATAATTCACAGTTCAATAAAAATCAGTGACAGATCAGAGAGCGTGCTGAATCCAAAAGTGTAACTGAACTTTGAGATCCTCGTAATTGCAGCAAATACTCCATGTGATTGAAGTAAATTGAAGTGAATCGAATTTAAATTTGGAATCGAATAGGAATCGATAGATCTAGATAATAGATTGGAAAAGGAAAGTGAAGTTTCAGAGCGAGTTTTAGTTACTTACTTTTCAGCTCATCGAGCCAGCGACCGACGCTATCGAAGGTGGTTCGGCGTGAGATATCGTAGACGACGAGTGCGCCGACGGCGCCCCTGTAGTAGGCGGAGGTGACGGCGCGGAACCGCTCCTGGCCGGCGGTGTCCCAAATCTGAGCCTTAACCTCCTTGTTATCGATTTCGAGGCTCTGAGTTTGAAACTCGACGCCGATGGTTGCCTTGGAGTGGAGGTTGAACTCGTTGCGCGCGTAACGGGAGAGGAGATTCGATTTTCCGACGGCGGAGTCGCCGATTATCACGATCTTGAAGAGGTACTCTTCTCCTCCGTCGTCGTCGGAAGATGACATTGTTTTGCAAAAAACAGATCAGAATTCAGAACAGATTAGATTTGTTTCTTCTTTCGAAAAGAGAGAAAAGAGAATAGTGGTTCCTGGATTTTGGAGGAGAAAGAGAAGGCGAAGATTTTGGTGCGGTGTGAGAAATGGCGATGATGGGTTTGGAAAGAGATTAGAGAGAGATTTTGAAGATGCATTCATTCACAAGCTGGCATGGACATAACTGCGCTTCGAGTGCTGCTACACGCATTCATTACGCTTTTTTTCGGCAATTTTTTTGGTAGACCCACTATTATTCGGTGAAAATTTGAAATATATAACAATCAAAATAATTACTTTATTAATAAAATTGACAAATATTCGATATACAATAGAAAAATTAGGTCAAAATAACTAATATATTATGCATAATAATATAAAATGCATAATCACATGTAGTGCATAATATATATCATTTGTTATGCACAACATATATTACATGTTGAAGTATCATTTTTCTTTACAACAAGTGATATATGTTGTGCAAATCATATGATATATGATTACATGTAATTTTTGTTGTGCATTTTACATTATATATTTATATATAATATGCACAACTTATTGGTTGTTTTGACTAATTTTTTTTTTCACATATAGCAATGCTCATTAAAATTATATATACAATCAAAATATATCAATTAAATTATTTATTATTAGCTATCGATAGGCACGAGACTGCCATTTTTTTTTATTGTTTGGTGATTATTTTATAAAATATTATTATTTAGTTAAAATTTATTGATATTTTTTTATAAAATAATACTAGTTAAAATAATTAAAGTTCCTTTCAAATCTCATTTTAATTTATTAAAATATTAGTATACAATTTGAATAGAAATAAAGAAAACGAATTTAGATAGTAAAAATTACAAATGATAATTATTTTTCTAATTTTTAAATTTTTATTTATTTTATTTTAAAAGACAAAAGATTAACCTACTTTTTAAGAATTTTCTTTAGAAATAGTAATAGATATATTTGTGTATACTTTTTATAAATTTATATTTTTTATTATAAATAATTGTGTATTTTTTTAATAGAAAGCAAATGTGTATTATAATAAATGTGTTGTGTGTCTTTTGCAAATAATATTTTATGTTAATTGTGTATGTTTGTGTGAGTTTTTTATTAAATGAAAAGTTACTTTATAAATAATATGGTGTATTTTTTCATGAATATTATTGTATTAAATTACTATATTTAAAATATCATCGTGGTCCCTATAAATGAATTGATGAAAGTATTGTAGTTATATATATATATATATAATTCAATAGGATTTTAGATTGTTTGCTTGTTGTCGGTGACTTAAATATAAATAGCCATGTTTTTTAAAAACTACAATTTGAGATAATGAATTTATAATTTTAAAACTGAAAAATTGGAATGCAAAATAGTTTTTACAAATGACATTAAAAAAGTAGGCGGTGATAGAATTCCTTTTTGAGGGTATGTTTAATTAACTAGCATAAGTGTTTAAAAAAGGGTGATGCTAAATCAACTATCTAAAATCAGCTCAATCATCCAATAAATGAGATTTTGGGCTATAATTACTTAGCTCATTACAATCTCAATGATTATTTGGTCCAAAACCAAAGTCAAAATAGGCTCATTGGCTGTATGGGCTGATTTTTCATTGTCCACTTAGTGTTAAAAAAATTAACACTCCTATTCCTTAGGTTTATCTAAATATTAATTCATATATATATTAATCACTAGTTGTAGCTATTATGAATTTATTACAATAACTCCTCACATACATAATTATTTTGCCAAAGTTATCAATTTATTACAAAGTTATCAAATTATTTTGTCATTAATTTTAATTAATCAAAGTTATAAATTATTTTAATTGGAGTTGCTATTTTTTTCACTTGGGTAGGCATTATAAAGGATTAAAATTTAAACACATGAAATGATTTTATACATAATAAAAATTTTGGTGCACAATAAAAAAAATTAGCCAAAATAATTAATAGGTTTTGCACAATATATAATATGTAATATGCACAACGTATTTATATATTCTACACATCATATATAATATGTTGTGCATAATATGTGATATATGTTACGTACAATATATAATATATGATATATTATATATTTTTGATATTTTTCATTATATATATATAACTACCTGAATTTTATTTTATCTTCTAAGAGCAACTCCAACAGTAGAAGAAATGAGTCCCTATTGCAGCACTATCAGAACAAACAAGGACGCGGACCGTTGGAGCAGGAAACGAGAAGATGGATGCGGAACGCGGCTCGTTTTTCAAGTTAGCAAAATCTCTCTGAAGGAGGACTACAAAGAGTAAATAATGTTTTGACATTTGGCAATAAAAATTTTATATTCTAAAAATAAAAATGCTTAATGTGTTCATAAATAACCGTCAATGTTCAACGAAAAATATTTATACTTTTATCTATAATACACATCATTATCACTCTTATATTTTCACATTCATTCTACTCATTTCATAATTTCTCTTATATAAATTCTACTCATCTATTTTATTCTCCAATAAATAAATCTTAATTAATTCAATTTTTTTTCAATTACATGTAATCCTCAAATTTTTCTCCAATTTTCTTAACCATGCAATTCACTTTTTTCCATGAAATAAAAGTTGGTCATAGAAAGCTCAATCATATCTCCTATCATATAAGACAACTTTCTCTTTCACTCCTTGTTTTTTGACTTTATCTATTTTTCTTTCGTATAATAATAAATTGAATAATGTTATGTGCCATAAAATTAGTCGCTATTTATTATTATTAGTAATAATTTAACATTTTAAAATAATTAATTTAATTTTTTAAAATATTGAATTAATGTATAATATTAAATATTTGATTTTACTTTTAAATAAATTAAATTATTATATATGATAATTGATTGTGATTGATTTTATGGTATACATCAATCATTTCTTATTTTTATTTTACTTTACGTCTATTAATTGATAAAATGGAAAGAGGTTAAAACATATTATTTCAAACAATAATGATATTCGTACATACATTTTCTCTTACATATTTTTTTCCATCCACTTTATTACCATTGGATTTTGATGTGACATCACTCAAACACTTCAACTTTTATTCTCTACTCTTAGATTTATATAGATTTGTATATATGTTTATCTTACATAATAAAAAGCATGCACAAATATCATAACTCTATTCCAAAAGCTTAGTAATGAAATGGAAGAATATTATAATGGTTCTTTTATATTAAAATATAATGCAATATAAAAAAAAATTAATTGATTAAATATCCTATTATTTTATATTAATGACTTAACTTTGATTTATCATGTAAATAATATCATAAATTTAATATAGTATTTAGTTAAAATTATCTAAATTTGAATGGGTTGAGTTGAAATGAATTATGCATAAGTTATCAAAATTTGAATACAGAGATTAGTCAAATTGCTTTGCGATCCATATATAATTATATATATCTCATTCATTTCATACTAGAAGTTGTTTTGACTTTTTTTAGTATATTAGAGATTATATATATTAAGCTCTTAAACAAAAATAGTTGTTTACTATTTTTCTATACATATTTCCAATCATCTGTGCCTCAAAGTAAAGAAAACAATATAAATTATTTTTTTGGTTTAAAAGAAGAATTTAATTTATAAAAATAAAATAAAAAACCGAGAAAGGAAATAGAAGGAGAAGAAAAATTGGTTGTTGCTTTGTTCAGTTGTTGGTGTGAGAGTTGAAGAAAGGAGTGAAGGAGGTTAGCGCAGTAATCACACACAAGTGTGTAATTAAGACGTGATTAGCACTAATTAATCCAATCCAAAAAACTTCACCACCATCATCACCCCATTTCACTCTTCTGATAATTCTTCGCGGCACGAATTTCCCCTTTTCCATGTGAGAGAAACAAATCAAGAAACAGAAGAAAATCGACGAAACTCTTCTTCTTCTTCCTCTTCTTCAGTTATCTCAATCTTGATGAGAAAGACAACAATGGCGCGGTTTCTTGCATCGGCGGTGTTGCTGTTTCTGATTATCGCAGTTGCCGCCGCCGACGACGTTAAACGTGATGACGTCAGAGCTCCGAAGTCCGAATCTTGCGATAATCCCTTTCAATTGGTAATAACATTCCCTTTTTCTTCGTCAATTTTGGGATCTCCAAACACATCCTTACCTGATTCATGAATTCCCCCGTTGTAACGATAAGGGACATGGTCGTAATTTCACTACTTGGTGCAGGTGAAGGTGAAGAACTGGGTTGATGGGGAAGAAGCTAAAGAATACAATGGAATGACAGCGAGATTTGGGTCTTCGTTGCCTGAAAAAGCTGAAAACAGTGTCAGAAACCCTTCTGTTTTACCTAATCCCATAGATTGTTGTTCAGCTTCGACTGCAAAGGTTTTTTTCTTTCTTTAATTTTCCTTTTCTCCGTTTTGTATCTGCGCAGCTTGCATTGATAAAGGTTCTCATGTTTTGTGGTGATTAATTAATGATTGGTAATTACACAGCTTAGTGGAATGAGTAGACTTTGTTCATGTTTGGAAACAGCTTGATTTTTGGAAATAATAATAACTTCATTCAAAATCTGTCTCGGGAAGCTTCTGATTTTAGCTTATTTCTGTTAGATATAAAAACTATTCTTATGCCTGTACCCAACTGTTATAAGAAAATTGCTGTGTGTCTCAAATGTTGATCAGTACGAAATGTATGAACAGTTAAATCAATAAACCATTTTCCCCCTTTTCGTTTGAATTCTACTCATGATTTTTGCAATTTTGGTTGACTGGCATGAAATTCATACTGTATTCGTTTGGTTTTCGTTTGAATCATCAAACATCCCTTTGGGAGAGGTGGTTCATGACATGGTATCGAAATTTCCATAACCAAGTGATCAAGGGTTTGATCCCCTTACTCTAATAAATTGTTCATGTTTCGAACCCAAAAAGAGGCATTCACATGTAGGAGCTTGTTAAATAAGAAATATAAAACCACTCATGTGCCTCCTCCCAACAACTTAAGCTTTTTGGAAACAATTGGTTCTTGACAATTGACATGTTTTCAATCCATTATAAGCTTTATCAGCTGCACCTAAATTTATTGAGGATGTCAATGCACTATTGTAGCCGACCCCACATAGTGAGATAAGGCTTCTTGTTGTTGTCAATGCACTGTTGAATGATGCTTGTTAGTCATGATTTTTTTTTGGTAGAATGTTAGTCATGATTTATCCATCCTCTTGATATATTTCACATTTCATAAATTCAGATGATTATGAGTTAAGTGGTTGATTTTGTATGTTGATGTTTAGAAAGTTTTCTCTGTTTTGTTTTTATTTTGCTACATTTTCTCAAGAGGCATTCTGAGTGTGCTATGCATTCTCATTTCTGTAGTTAAATGGATCAGTTGCTCTCTGTGTGCGTGGTGGTTGTGACTTCACCACTAAAGCTGCATTTGCGCAGTCCGGAGGTGCTACTAGCGTGTTGGTGATAAATGATGAAGATGGTTTGTTTTCGTCCTCCACTTGCTACATTTCTGTTTTTGTTTAATTTGTAGAGCATTTGTTAGATTGTGTAAGTGTATTCTGTTAGGCTTGTGGCTTCTCCATTCATTTACAGTGATTATTGACTTATTTTCTCTGTTCTTTTGAATCTGTTTAGTCTAGAGTTTTGTATGATCATAATTTGTCTGATATCTATCTATTTATTTTTCTGTCAGATCTCTTTGAGATGGTCTGCGGCAATAGCACTGAGGTGAACATTTCAATTCCAGTTGTGATGATAACAAAGTCAGTCGGAGAAGCTCTTAACAAATCTTTGACAACCGGAAGGAGAGGTCAGGCCTTCTATTATTATGCTTTAGGACTTCTATTAAGATGGTTTTATGGGTTGAAAGTGAAAATTATGTGACTGACACAACACTAACGCAAGCCACAGGAGAATGTAGGGGAACTGGCTAAGTTACATGTAAATGAGGTTGATAGTACTCCCTCCATTCCAAAATATTAGTCGTTTTAGGGAGAAAAAAAAATTCCATAATGATTGTCGTTTTCAACTTCCAATGCTAATTAAATTTTTTCATACCTATTATATCCCTAGTATCATTTCTCTTTCTTTCTTGAATATTACTCCAAAAGACCACTAATCATCTTTCTTTCTCATTAATGCTTTAGGGTAGTTTAGTCATTTTAATATATCATTTTATAAAATTAAGAATATTTATTGAATTTCTTAGTCTACGTGTAAAAACCTTAAAAGACTAATATTTTGGAATGGAGGGAGTAGTTATTTAGTACACATGCTAGGAATTTTTTTTTGGGGTGCTTTTTATGGAATCAGAGAAGTGTCATTATGTCTGGAGCTGATGTCGCATTGACTTATTTTCACATATTGAGACAGGTGTAGCCTGAAAATATTCAGAATTGTTTGATTTATTTATGCAATTCACTGCACATTAAAATTACATAATTGGTAGTATGACCATGCATTATTTTAATTGTAATCTGCTTCTCTCACACCCTTAAATTCACTAATCATGTAATTATGTCTGGTTTTATGTGCCTATTTATACTAGATGTCTGGTTTATTTTTCATATTATTTACAGATGGTTGATTCGTAGTTGTTTATTGCAGTGGAAATTTTGTTATATGCTCCACCTCGCCCATTAGTTGACATCTCAGCTGTATTTTTGTGGTTGATGTCTGTTGGAACAATTGTATGCGCTTCACTATGGTCAGATCTCACTCATCCTAACCAATCTGATGAACGCTATAATCAATTGGGTTCCAAGGTTTTTCCTTGCCACCTTATATCTTCCCTAGAGTTTAACATGTACTTAAATATGCATTGATGTGAACCTGAGAACACGCTTTAATTAAGCAAACATATCTAATATTTGAACAATTCTGAGAGGGGAAATTAGTACTGCAGACAAACCTTGACGTACTAATCTACTTAAATTATATTTTTTACTTCCATAGCTATAGCCACTTGTCATTTCAGTAACTATTGCAATTGAATGCAGGATCATGTTCTTTCCTTTCATTTTGTACACCGATACAAATTTATTTGAGTTTATTTGTAACACATCTTCAAATTAATTAATATGTTCTTATAAGTTTCTTTTAATTTTGCTAGGAATCTTCAACTTCTGACACAGTGAAAGATGATTCTGATAAGGAAATTGTGGACATTGATGCAAAGGGTGCTATCGTCTTTGTCATAGCAGCATCTGTTTTTCTTCTGTTGTTGTTCTTCTTCATGTCATCTTGGTTTATTTGGGTGCTGATTGTACTTTTTTGCATCGGCGGGACTGAGGTAATGCAGCTCATTTCGATGAATGTGATTCTTGCTCTTACTAATTGTCAATTGACAAAAGATCATATTTCCTAGTGTGCATGAAGAGGGTATTGGTTCCCTATTCTTTTGTGTGATTCATTTTACTATCAATATATATACTGTTGTACCAATTTGACATATCCTACTGAACTTATATTAAGTTAGCCTTGTTAGATTCTATGCGCAAGTTATACAAAGGTAAGAAAGGAATTAGGAGAGTGAAATTGCTGACAGAAAGGCTTTAAGAGCACAAGTGTCAGCACCACTATTATCACCAACATTCGCAACTAGATGCTTTGAAGTTTCACTGTGCATTAATTAAAGTTTCCTTTAATTTTCAGGGGATGCACAATTGTATCGTGAGCCTCACTTTAAGGTACAATCAGTTTTTTTTGTGTGCTGTTTCTTCTTTTAATGTCTCGTTTCTTTTCTAATTTTCTTAAATTCAAGCAGAAAATGTCAAACTTGTGGTCAGAAGACAGTGAATTTACCTCTGTTTGGGGAGGCTTCTATTTTCTCACTGGTTGTGTTATTGTTTTGTGCGGCATTTGCGATTTTCTGGGCTGCTACTCGACAGGAGTCATACTCATGGGTTGGCCAAGATATTCTTGTAAGTTTTGGGTCTTTAAATTTTCTAGCTTAGGAACTGTGGATATATCGAGTGGTAAATAAGCTAGTAAAGTTTCACTGTGCATCTGTTCTGTCATGAACTATATCTCCCCAAAGCTTAAGCCGCTAGATAAAAACACATTAATGACTTTTGTATCTAATGCACTAGCTCATGCAAGAGCCCTTTGGATAAAAGTATGGACGTGCACAAGTCTATCCAACCTTAGGCTGAAATTCAACTTTTAATTATATATGATTAACAGGGATGAACTCTAAACCATTTTATCACAAAGGCTATGATGGCATGTCATAAACCAATGTTCCCAATAGTTTAAGATCTCATGAGAAGGCACATGAGTGGTTTTTACTTTTTAGAAGTAATACTTTCAACATTGTTAAGTTGTTTCTATTTACTATTTAGAAGTAATACTTTCAACAATGTTTAAGGTCATTGTTAATATTTTGTTTCTATTTACTGATGCTAAGTTGTTTGATTCACTTGAAATAATGTTTTATTCTCTACAGGGCATCTGTTTGATGATAACAGCATTGCAGTTGGCTCGATTACCTAATATTAAGGTACTTGAATGGATTCCTTGACTATGATCAATTAATAATTCTCCCCTTACTCAGTTTGTATCTATTATAACAGTTCTAATGACAATTTTCTTTTGCATATGATATACAATAGGTTGCAACTGTACTCCTATGTTGTGCATTTCTCTACGACATCTTTTGGGTGTTCATATCACCAGCGATATTCCATGAGAGTGTTATGATTGCAGTAAGTATTTACTTGTTCTTCTTTTTTTTTGGGATTGTCTTAGTGCAGTTTGCATCTTGAAAGGAAGGATAATATATACTTATTTTCTTTTACATGATAAACCGGAACAGTTTATAGTATATAGTATCAACTGAAACTATAAGGAACTGTTATTCTGAATGAATACATATAAGTATCTAGAATTTGATGCTAGAGTATTATTTGTATAAATAAGTGAGCTGAATGCAGCCTGCATTACAATTTTATACTATAAGGGTATGTTTGGTTGGAGAGTGAAATTGGGGATAAAATTTCCATAAATGAGTTTCATATGTTACTTTACACATAAAAATCTATTCAAACAAAATCTATCCCTACTTTTACCTCTCAACCAAAAACACTCTTAGAGTTGACTCAAAGCTATATTCTATAGAATAGCCACACTTTTAACACTTTATTCCTTGTCAAATGTACCTCGTGTTTTCTCACTCCAATATGATTGCTATTGTATAAGAAGTGAAAGATTAAGTTATCTTACAGCTCTTTGGTACTCATACGAGCTTTCTTTTCTAGGTTGCTGGAGGTGACAAGGCTAGTGGGGAATCAATTCCTATGCTTTTAAGATTTCCCTGTCTTTTTGACCCTTGGGGTGGTTATAACATGATTGGATTTGGAGATATTCTCTTCCCTGGTTTGCTTATTTCTTTTTCCCATAGGTATTGAATTACGTATTTGAGGCAACTCATATTGATGCAAAATTTACAATTATTGAATAAAATCACATACAGATTTTAATAGAGAAATGCATATTTTCCTACCTGGTAAAGAAAGAAAAGAATAGTGCATATTTGCATTTGTCAAAGTGATTTATGATTTAATTTTTCTTAGCCTTATTGCATCCCACTCATGTGAGCATATGCAATAGATCCACTAGGGTGGGCTTTGACAAAATATAGTTATGAAATTTGGCATCTAGTGTACTCTGCATTTTCTTTTTTACTACTTTTGTACTATGATAGATGTAGTAAAGATGATAATGTGATGGATTTTTTTTCCTTGTCTCTATTTTGCATGTGAATATGCATGCAATGTAAAAGGGGTAAGAGATGTGGTTGGGGGACAACTGGAAAAGATGATAACGTTTGAATTATCTAAATAAGTACTCCTTTCATGCAGCATAAAGGACTAAAGCACAATGATTTGTTTCCACTAACACTTTCTAATAGCAAGATCCTTGGTTTTAACTTTTAACTTATTTGTTCTGTCTGTTCTCTGTCTTAGATTTGACAAAGATAATAAGAAGGGAGTATCAAGTGGGTATTTTCTTTGGTTGGTAATCGGCTACGGTGTAGGTAAGTTACTTTCCACCCTGTTCGTATTGATAACTAGTTAATTTTCACCCTTTTCACACAGCTGAAATTGACAACAACTCATGGCCATCCTTTTCTATTTAGGTGATGGTCAAAATATTTAGTTATAGGTTCTTAAGCATGGTTGCTGATTTTTATTTTCATTTCAAAATAGTATTTCAATAAAATCTATGACGTCTTGAAGTTGAGCTAGTTTCTCTGAAGCTAATAGTTTATGACATCGTAGTCCTTCCATGTTGATATCCCTTCTGTCTGTCTCTGTATTTGTGTCCCCTAACACTACCTTATATATTAACAAAGGGGCTTTTCCTATTTCAGGGCTCATATTTACATATTTGGGGCTGTATCTGATGAATGGGCATGGACAACCTGCACTCCTCTACCTTGTTCCGTGTACACTAGGTAACTGACAGAATCAATTCTACATACACTAAACCAAACACACTATAAGTTATAATCTGACTCAACTCTTGTGCTTAATTATTGACAAATTAATCAATCAACAGGTGTTACTATTGTATTGGGATTTATAAGAGGTGAGCTGAAGACCCTATGGAATTACGGCACAGAATCGTCATCGCCATCTTCGTCTTCCATAGAGCCTTCTGTAGTATAAACAATACACTTCTGGCTTTTCAACTATTGAGAATTAAAGACATTGAATGCAACTTATTACCCAAAAATGGGATGGTTGAAGAGAATGCAGTCGGAAAGAAAGACACCAGTTGTAGGGGAATCTCTTGTTGGGCTTCCACAACTATCTTTGTATACAGAAAGAAACATATGTATTCTAAATTTACCATCACATCTTTTCTGCTGCTGTAGTTATCAGTTATCACTTACTGCAATTATATTTCTTTCTTTTTTCTTGTTCTTTTTCTTCCTTTGTCCTTGATCTCCTTCTTCTTCTTTTCTAGCTGACTTAGCTAATAGATTGTATACATGATCGACTATTGCTTGTAACCATTGTTTGTCCTTACTGAAAGGGTTTTTTTCTCTTCACTGTTACTAAATCCTAGAGGGTGACTCTTGTTGAAACGGTAAAATTGTATTGTGACTTGAAATTCATAGGTTCAAACTTCAAACCCTAAAAATCATCTCTTTACAAAACTGAGATAAGACTATGTTCATCTATCCTCTTTCGACCCCACTTGGTGGGAGTCTTGTATATTAGACTTCTATTTTTCACTGTCAATAAAGTCTTATTTAAAATTTAAAATTATGTTTGAACTTAAAATCCATTTATAATAAAAGGTGAAGGAAAAAAAATAGTACTACTTTTTTTCATGTGAAAGTCAATGATGTTATTCATTAGAGGTTTATTGTATTTTTCACAATATCCTATAACTTTCATTATCAAATGATTTTGCTGTAAAGTAGGGTTATTATTCTTTTTTACTGTGTGACTCTAGATTGTTTGATTTTATGATAACATCATTTTAGCTACAGAACTTTCTAAAGATGACATTATTTTAGCTGTAGAATTGAAAGGTAATGTGTTTCCTTATTTGGAAATTAAAAATATAACAGCTCTATTTATTTCATCATTCGTTAAATCTTAAGGTGAAATGGGGTGGATTCAATAATAACATAGTGTTCTGATCTTACAATATATGTTTGCAAGGTCATGAGTAAGGCTTTAAAAATTACAATTAGCGTAGGTTAGAGCAAAACATTGAGTTTATCTATTTATTAATATGGTTTATTATCCATTAAATGCATCATCACTACGTCATACATGGTTAATTATCCATTACCTTTGTCTTAATGCAATCACTTTAAAAATGGATTATGCGTCTAATGTATCTATTTATCATGCGCTCTAACAGCTTCTTATGGACCACCTAGGTCAAAAAGAAGGATAAATATAATTCAGAGAGAAACTATACACACTAGCAGCTCGATGTCAAGTCACTTTTTTATTGCTTTAACGAAGAATAAGTGTTTCCATAGAGAAAAAATGTTACGTAGAGAAATAGTGTTCTGCAAGAAAAAGTGTTCATAGGGAAGAGTGTAACGAATAAAACTGATATTTATTAATTTCTTCTATGTTACCAATAGAAGGAGTGTTACAAAAAGAAAAAGTGTTATGAAGATAAAAAGTGTTACGTAGAGAAAGAGTATTATGAAGAGAAACAATGTTACGTAGAGAAAGAATGTTATGAAGATAAAGAGTGTTATGTAAAGAAAGAGTGTTATATAGAGATAAAAAAGTAAGTAACTTTTTAGAAATTCTCTTCATAAGTAGTAATAAATAATACAACCAAAAAAATTGTAAAATCTCACAATTTAAAGTATATTGACTTCAATTTCTACTATATGTGAAAATCTCATGAGATTCAATATTTTAAAGTCTATAGTCTTTATTTTATAAGACAACCAAAAAAATTATGAAATTTCACATTTTAAAGTATATAGCTTTCAATTTCTAGTATATGTGCAAAATTCACGTGATTCAATATTTTAAAGTCTATAGTCTTTATTTTATAAGACAACAAAAAAAATTGTGAAATCTCACATTCTAAAGTATATAGCATTCGATTTCTACTATATGTAAAAGGTTCATGTGATTCGATATTTTAAAAACTATAATCTTTATTTTATAACACAATCAAGAAAATTGTGAAATCTCCTAATTTAAAGTATATAGACTTTAATTTCTACTATATGTGAAAAACTCATGTGATTCAACATTTTAAAGTCTATAATCTTTATTTTATAAGACAACCAAAAAAATTGTGAAATATCACATTTTGAAATATAAAATCTTCAATTTCTAATATTTTGAAATTTTTCATATGATTCAATATTTTAAAGTCTATAGTCTTGATTTTATAATGCAACAAAAAAATTGTGAAATCTCGCATTTTGAACTATATAGCCTTCAATTTCTACTATATGTGAAAAATTCATGTGATTCAATAATTTAAAGACTATAGTCTTTATTTTATAATACAATAAAGAAAATTGTGAATTCTCATAATTTAAAGTATATAGCCTTTCATTTTTACTATATGTGAAAAGTTCATGTGATTCAATATTTTAAAGGCTATAGTCTTTATTTTATAAGACACAACAAAAAAAATTGTGAAATCTCACTTTATAAAGTATATAGCCTTCAATTTCTACCATATTTAAAAAATTAATGTCATTCAATATTTTAAAGTCTATAGTCTTTATTTTATAAGAAAACCTATAAAATTGTGAAATCTCGCGTTTAAGGTATATAACATTCAATTTCTACTATATAGAAAAATTTCATCTGATTCAATACTTTAAAGGCTATAGTCTTTATTTTATAATAGAACCAAAAAATTGTGAAATCTCATATTTTGAAGTATATAGCCTTCAATTTCGACTATATGTTAAAAATTTACGTGATTCAATATTTTAAAGTCTTTAGTTTTTAGTTTATAAGACAACCAAAAAAATTGTGAAATATCATATTTTAAAATATATAGTCTTTAATTTCTATTATGTGTAAAAAATTCAGGTAATTCAATATTTCAAAGTTTATAATCTTTATTTTATATAAAGACAACAAAAAAATTGTGAAATCTCACATTTTAAAGCATATAGCCTTCAACTTCTACTATATGTGAAAAATTCATGTGATTCAATATGAAAAATTCATGTGTGATTCAATATTTAAAGGTTATTATAATCTTTATTTTATAATACAACCAAGAAAATTGTGAAACCTCACAATTTAAAGTATATAACATTCAATTTCTACTATATGTGAAAAATTCATGTGATTCAATATTTTAAATGCTATAGTCTTTATTTTATAATACAACCAAGAAAATTGTGAAATCTCACAATTTAAAGTATATAGCCTTCAATTTCTCCTATATGTGAAAAATTCATTTGATTCAATATTTTAAAATCTATAGTCTTTATTTTGTAAGACACAACCAAAAAAATTGTGAATTCCCACATTTTAAAGTATATAGCCTTCAATTTCTACCATATGTGAAAAATTCATGTGATTCAATATTTCAAAAGTTATAGTCTTTATTTTATAAGACACAACCAAAAAATTGTGAGATCTCAAATTTTGAAGTATAAAACATTCAATTTCTAATATATAGAAAAATTTCATGTGATGGAATATTTTTAAGCCTATAGTCTTTATTTTATAATGCTACCAAAAAATTGTGAAATGTGACATTTTGAAGTATATAGCCTTCAACTTCTACTATATGTGAAAAATTCATTTGATTCAATATTTTAAAGACTATAGCCTTTATTTTATAATACAACAAAGAAAATTGTGAAATCTCAAAATTTAAAACATATAATCTTCAATTTCTATTATTATATATGAAAAATTCATGTGATTCAATATTTTAAAGACTATAGTTTTTTTTATTTTTGTATTTTTTTTTTCTGTACATAATTATATATCAAAGATCATGTGAGAGAGTATTTAAAAAGTAAAATAATAATGATTTATTTCAAAAAAAACTTTGACCAATAATTATGAATGTTTAGCATTACTATCAATTAAAGCTCATAATTAAAAAGAAGACAAATTATCTATTTCTACTTTTCTTATTAATTTCAATCTAACTATTTGAAGATTCATTAAGTTGACTAGCTACTACAACTCACTAGGAGTGATCTCATAGCAAAGAATTTAAATAATATACACAATATTAAAAATTTCAAACTTCATTTTCTTATATACAAAAATGCTACATGATGTAAATGTTAGGAGTCTCACATCAGAAAAAAGACCTTGAACTCTCTCAGTCTAATATCTAGTTTTTGGGATGTTGGTATTGCCAAGGTTTTATCCTCGTAAGAGTACATTATTATAACTTATGAAGCAAATCAAAATCTCCAATGAACTTTACACCTTTTATACATCTGATTCTGACTTTATATACAATTTTCATTTTGACAAATGGCAGAACATAATTAACATTAAAAAATAAACTATGCTCATGTGTAAGACTGAACTATGTACATGTGGATCTATTTTGGTATATGATGATCAGTGTTACAATATATTTCTCTCCCATCTTTTGCCAATAGCCACCCATAATATGCCAACAAACACCTTCACATGTCTTTGTTTCTTAGTGAAAATTTCAATAAACAATTTGAATCTCTCTCTTATTGTAATTGGTCCTACCACTAAGACACTCACGGGTTCATTCTATGCAAAACACAGCTATAAAAATAATATTGCCTTCAATTATTCACTACCAAAATTACCTTATTTTTTCAGATATGGTTTTGTAGATAGAAGCTTCTTTTATCACACACTTCACTCAATTAACCCTTTTCAATGGATCCTTCAGCAGCAACTTTCCTTCTTGTTCTTGCATCTACTTTCAGTTACCCTTTTGTGATAAGTGCTCAATCTCCAACTCCAACAACAACTGTGTCCAAGATTAGTGTAGTAGGTGTTGTTTATTGTGATTCATGCTCAACCAGCACTTTCTCTAAGCAAAGCTACTTCTTGCCAGGTAAGGTAATTGATTGTTTTCAATTAATATATATATATACACCATATGATTATTAAGTGCTTTGTTTGGATTTGCAATTGGAAAAAAACCTCAATTATAGTTTGAAGAATGCAAATTGAGTTCCAATTAGTTTCAATTCGATAATAGTATATGTACAACAGAAATATATCCAACTAGTATAGTAAGGTCAGACTAAACATGCAAAATCACATTTTTGTTATGTTTTAACATGATTTGTAGTCTCAAACCAAACCATAGTTTGCAAATTATGAACAAGAAATTGTAATTTGCAAGTAACGTGAAATCTTCATCAATAATGTTTGTCGTACAACAGAAATACGTTTAACTAATACCCAACATGTGCTATACATAATACCAAATGTGTGTTATATGTACAACACACGTATATTGGATACTAGTTTGACGTATTCCTGCTGTACGACCAACATTATTGAATCTTCATCATCACAACATAGAGTTTTGATTCCCAAATGAATGAATTAATTAATGGACCACTGTTTCATTGGTTTTGTGTTGTTTTAGGTGCTGAGGTTCACATAGAGTGCAGATTCAGAGCAACATCACCAAGAACAACAGAGCAAATAAGCTTCTCAGTGAACAGAACAACAGACCAACATGGAGTGTACAAATTGGACATTCCATCAGTTGATGGAATCAATTGTGTGGATGGTTCAGTAATTGTTTCAATGTGCCAAGCAACCTTAATAGGAAGCACTTCACCAATTTGCAATATTCCATTTCTAAGGAGCACAAGCACTGAAATTTCAGTGAAATCAAGACAAGAGAATCTATGTGTTTACTCTTTGAGTGGCCTTAGTTACAAACCATCACATAAAAACTCTACCTTGTGTGGACAGAACCAAAAGGATTCTTCATTGGATTCATCAAAATTTTCTTATTTACCTAAATTACCATTCTCTCCTTTTCCTTCAATTCCAACTTTGCCCTTTCCACCACCATCATTGCCTTTTCCATTTCCACAAATTCCTTCATATCCTCCTACATTCAATTTAGGACACCCTCCTACAACTTGGGGGAATCATGTCCCTTCTCTTTCAAATGCTTCACCACCTGGTTTCAAATTAGGGAACCCCACAACTTGGATACCTCATGTTTCTTCTCCATCACCTCCTAATATTCCTCAAAACCAAAGTCCTTGATTAGGGTTTTGGCTAGAGTAGCTTTTATCCAATGACATTTACTTTTCTATCCTTAAATGTGATAGTATTCCCTATTTATCACACTTATCTATTATATTTAAGGGTCTAAAAGTGAATGATCAATTAGATGTTCAATTTGCATTGATTCTTCAATGTTTTTAATTAGTTTTGTTTATTTTTATGATAATTGTGTATGGAAGTGGATGTCATTGAGTGGTGAAGATATAGTATAAGAAAATGATAATGCAATTCAGTAAATTAAACTCTTTGGATATATTTTTCTCTTTTATGACAAAATTGTCTATAATGGTTTGCTTTACTCAAATTATTTAAAACATAGTAGTATTATGGTTAATTCATATAAATTCTCATTTCAATTACAATGAAAAGTGAGATTAGTATAATAATTTTATAAACTCAATAATCCCTTAAACAAAATTTATAAATAAAAGGGAAGTATAGTAAATTTTATTAAATCTCAAGGATAATTCTTATAATTTATATATATATATTTTTGGTAATGCTTCTTATAATTTATATATAAAAACAAAAAAGAATGAGAAATCAAGTATATATATATATAGGTTGAGGCCCTTAAATACAGTGTTGTCTTGTTAGAGTAGTGGCTTTCATTTTCAATTGAGTGGTCCAATTTTGAAATGGGCCATTAGTGCAGACTTCAATGGATATTGCCTAAGCATGAAGTCAACAATCTGAGCCTAATATCATATGGGTTCATTAACGTAAACTTGGAGTTGCCAAAAAAGAAAAAAAAAAGGGTAAACTTGGTGTTAAGCTTCACTTTGATTAATTAACACATGATCTATGAGAGTGATAGATATTCATTTTCCCATAAATGATCTTAGGTTGGAGTATTTATGTGATTATGTCATGTATAAGATCTCAAATAGTTGAGCAAAATTGGGCTTTAGCCCCGCAGTTCATCAAAAAAAATAAAATAGTTGAGCAAAATTACCTTCAAATAAAGAAGATATGTGAAAATTCTAAAATAAAGTTCACATTAGATCATGGGATATCTAGAGTCATATGAGTTAAATTTGTGAGATTAATCTTATTTTGTCATTTAACGAGATTTGAAATAAATTAAAGAATTTGATTATTGAAATAGAGACCATACTAAAGTTGGATAATAATAGAGTTGACTTGGATAATGGTAACATAAATATTTCATCACAAATAATATTTTTTTAAGAGCAATGCTACGTGTATATTAAAATTAATACTAAATCAATTATTGGTATAAAAGGTTGGATTAGGTAATTATAAATGTTAGATTGTGTCAGTATAAAAATTATCACTGTCTTAATATAAAAATTTGAATATAATAATATTAGATTGAATCAGAATATAAGTTAAATTTAGTAGCCTATAAATATTGAATTATTATAAAACCCATATATTAAATAATTAATTTCAAAAATCTGATCTCTGTAGTAATTCCACTGCCCATTAATTAGACTGTCTGTCTCACTTTTTAATTAACAAATGGTAATACAATTCCATATATCACCGATTCATGAAATCATACTTTATTAAGTTACTACGTTTAATTTTATTATAAAGTTTATTATTACTATGAGACATTATATTTCCAATTAAAATGTGATATATTATATTATGCACATGATCGAACTATTGATCATGTCCACTAGAATTGTCTGTGGGGATAATATAAACTAACCCATCAAAGTCTTACGTATAGTTATTAATTTAATTACTTTTTTCTCCATAACAATTTTAACTTTAAACTACTATTATTAAAAATCTCACAAGTCAGATTTGTAATCATCGTCCTAGTCATCGTGAAGATAAAAACTTAAGAAAATATATAATTAAGTTTATATTTTTCTGTTTTAATTTGATTCAATGATAATTCAAACTAAAGCCAAATCAAACCAAAAAAAAAAAAGTTACTCCATTTGATTATTATTTTTAATAAACTAACAAATTCGAACAAAATGACCATAAACGCCCATATTTTTATATGAATTTAATTTTTATCTGACACTATAAAACTTTTTTACACAGTCATTTAATTATGTATTGTCACGTCAGTCATGATTCTATTTTCTTTCTTTCACTACCTGAAAAGTCATACAAACAGAATATTTTGATTGGACGACAATAAAAAATATTTTTACACTGTTAGTACATCAAAATTAAACTCTTTTAATATTACTTCAGTCTTTATATATAAAAAAACTAGGGAAGATTTCATTTATCTACCGTGACTAATTATTTTCCTAGTTGCATTTTTTTTTAAATATATATAAACAAAGTGTTTGGTATAATTCCCATTGACATTTCACATTAGATATCACCTATATATATATAGAAGCTGCTAGGTATAGTTAGTTCAGACTTGTTGAGCATTCATGATGATGCCATCATCATAAAATGTAAAACTTAAACACATGTGGCTATGCTTCATATGACAGATTATTTTAATTGGTTGAAGGTATAAAATAGTTTACATTATATTAATATATTCCAATCAAATTCATATATTTATATATATAAAAAACAATGAGTAAAAAAGATATAAACTTATAACTTCATGCACACATGCAAACTATTCAAATTAAACCCCTAATTATTTGGTCACTTCTCATAATAGTTTATTGTCATTTTTATTTATTACTCTTATTTGCACTATTTCTAAAATGCTCCTAATAAGTTTATTTTAATTAATTAAAATCTATATATGTATTAGAATTTCAATTAATTATCTATTACTTTAATTTGCATATTTTGTTTTAACTTTACCCCTGACATTTATAAATAAATTTAATTGAAAACTTATTTTTATTTAATTTGTAATATATTGCAATAATAGCCACTTGGCCACTCCCATAAAATTTAAATGAATGACACAAATATCACACATGGCTGAGATAGATCTTTGAAAATTAGAGATAAAAGTTAAAACCCACTTGGCCTATATAATTGATGATAAAATATAACGGTGCTATAATTTGCATAATAAAAAAATTAATGAAAATCAATTAATATAGAGATTTTGGGTCATAATCACTCAATCCACTAAAAATTAATTCCTTAGAGAAAATTTTTTTTGAGTTAAAAGGTCGTCAAATATATCTCATCGATTGATTTGACTGTTTTTTTCATTATTCACCGAATATTTATCAAAATATAATCATATTGCTTTTCTTATTTTTATTTATTTTTCTCCCTATTTTTAAATAATTCCAACTTCCATATAGTGAAAGGTATATGTAACTCCAGCTCATCATCTTATTGCTGGGTTCAAATCAATCAGATGAAGTAAAGACATTAATTCATAAGAATATGATTAATTGGTTTGACTCCATCATCGTTGACTTATAATAACCCATGACATCACAACAGCCCCATCCAACTTCAACAGCTCCAAATACGACAATTATATATGGATCCAATTTCTTGTTATCTTTATTAGAAATTATGTGTTTATATTTTATTTCTCATTCTTTTATTAACAAATATTTTATTTATTATTTGATAAAAAAATTCTATTTAAATAAGATTTAAACTATATTTAAAAATAAATATATAATGAAATATTCATCGATATAAAGATCAAAATAATTCGTACTGAAAATAATGTTCAATAAATATTAAATTGCACGTGATAATATTATAATATTACAGTGAATTCCAAAAGCAGCCGCAACACCACCAATAGTAATACTATGCACAATTAAACATAGAAAATCTTGTACCAACAAAAGCACAACAAATTGGAAAAAGAAAACTCATCAAAATCCTCAAAGGAAAAATCATCTTACATTTTATTTCCACATCAACAAGAAGAAGATAATGAAAGGAAGAAAAGATGGTGAATTGATCACTCCATCACCATTCTTGTACCATACTCTATCAAATTACATTTCCCTATTTAAGGATCTCAAATCACAATAGTAATTAATTATATTGCACATCCTACTAGCTAGAACATGTACAATCTTATAGACTAGCTCTTGCATTGTAATTAAACATATCAATTTGATTTCTATGCATCATATATAGTTTTACACTGACATTCAACTATGAGATATCAAATAAGTAAAAGTAGTTTCGTCAAGTAGCACCTAATAGAATGTCAATGTAAAATCACTTCACACAAATACGTTACGGTCGATTTAATGAATCAAAATCAAACACATTTTCTTAGAAGTGGTTTATGGCAGCCATTCTTGAAGGACTAAGAAGTTGATAAGATTTTGTTCTCTTGACAAAACCACAGCCTAGACGAGGTTGTTGATGATCACAAGAATTTCCATCTTGATCCATCTCCATGAGAACCTTGTAGAATATGTCAACATGGCAAGGAAGAGCCAAAGGGCCTTGGCTACTATAACCATACTCAGATTCAGCTTCTTCAAGCAACATCTTGAACAAAGGGTGGTTTGCATACTCTGTTTTTATCACAAACCTCTGCATTTGTGGACCAACATAAACAGAGAAGCAACCTTCAGGTGCAACCCTCCCTTTCTTCCCTAATTTCTTTTCTTTATCTTCTTGATGCTCCTCGCCGCGGTAGCGCCTAGGCCATGATCTGCTCCTTGTGGTCACCGGTGACCCGAATGCCTTCGAAGACAACGACGGCGACGATGATGAACTCTTGCGGCCTCTTCCAAAGGACTTGCACCGCTCCCATGTTTTTGTTATTAGCCCTTTCTTCCCTTTTCCCTTCATGCTCCTATTCGGCATGTCATCCATTGATTATATCAAAAGATTCACACGTGACTCAGTGCACGAGACTCTGATCAGATTCGTTATATATATATATACACACGGAAGAAATTAAACCAATAACAAAATATATATGTGTATGGTACGTGGAGGATCAATTAATAGAGCTAGCTAGGGAAATAGCTAGTATCACCCCCCACTTTTGTGTAATTAAGACTAAGACTATATATATATATTGTGTGAATGAAAAATTGAAAATCAATATGTTGAATCTGAAGTGAAGAATTTTGGTGTGATGGAGATAAAGATAGATATATATGTGATAGTTTACATATATATCATCAACTAACCCCTATCATAAACCAAATGAAACATGACTTTACTCCTTGGCCTCATTGTGTTGCTCATTTTTTTCCCTTTATTATACAAACTTATGCAATAACAATATGTGAGGAATAATGGATTTATAGATGAAGCAGAACAAAATAAAAAGAGAGAGGAAGAGGGTGGTAGCTAGATAGATCCAAAAGGGGTAGTGAGAAAATAGAGAAGAAGAGATTTTATGATCATAATGGATGAGATGAGAGCATCACAGGTTTATTTCTGCGCCAAGCGTCTATTGCTCTGGTTAAGGACTTGGCACATAACAGAGCATTCTGCCACCTGTTATTCATACCCTTATATAAACTCTTCAAAATTTGGACCCTTATTTAATTTGTTTATTTAATTTGTAGTGGACTTTTTCTTACATTCAATTATTATATCTTTTAATTTGCTTACACTGACTTGAAGGGTCCAGTTTCTCTGTATGAGAAAATTTACACCTCCATGTGTATATCTAATGTACAAAAAGACAAGTAGGCTTTACTTTCTTCTCAATTAATCTATATTTTTCTATTTCTTGTCCTCTAGACTTACTATTTAATCGAATATAAAATTATTAATAATTTTTAATATGAAAATTTAAATAATATTTGGTAGAGATGATTTCATAAAATGAATTTCGTATTATAATACAAGAGATTATATATAACTTTATGTACTTTTTACACTTCAAGTCAAAATTACGTATTCACGTGAAACTATGTATAAATTCACTAATAATCTTAACCTAAATCTTAAAATTTTGACAGAGATGATTTGATGAACTCAAAATTTATATGGAAGTAATCTTATTTGAACATTTTAAAAGTGAATGCTTAATTCAGACACTTACTTGAATATTATTGGATGTAAAGAGTGGAATATGTAGCAACAATTTCTTCTTCATCTTAGGTTATATTATTGGCCATTTTTTAATATACGCATGACATATTTTTGTGTTGCTTAATTGTGATGTTGATATTAAATACGTATCTATCTAATTGTCATCTAAATTTCATTTGGTTTGAAGTATTTTAAATGTATAATTCTAAGTCAATGCCAACAGCCAAGTGTGGATTTCTTTTAGTACAATATGATACTATAAAAAGAATTATTAACTTATTAATTAGGTAGCCATCATTACGTCAAGCTCTTTCAAAAAACTTAAAGAAAAACTAATTATTTGGTACGTATATATGCAAACTCTTTTAATGATATAATAACATACTACTAAATAATAAAATATTAAATTTGTATTAAACTCTTGGTGCAGGTAGAGGGGAAAGTAAGTTCAAATACAAATAAATTAGCTTCAATAAAATTAATTTCGATATATGTTAATTAGAGATATTAGTGTTAAAGGATATTATTATATAATTTATTACTACTTATAAAAAGAATTCTCAAAAAATTAATTATCTTTTGTCTCTAAAAATAATATTAATAAAATAAAAATAAAATAAAAAATTATAATTTATTTTCTTTAGCTTCTTTAAAACAACTACCTTTATCATTTCATTTATTCCCTCTTTTTTTTAAATATATTAGAAATTAGGATTAATTTAAGTATTAAATATTACTAATTTTATAAATACAATTAAAATAAATAATATTATTAACTATAATAATTTTTTAAAATTTAAAAAATGTGACTTGATAGACACGTGAGCGAAAACAAATGGTATTTCACATGTGTAATTATTTTATAAATATTTACCGAAAAATAAAAAATGACTTGACAGTCACAAAGGTGCCTGTCGAGTCGCTAGTTATAAAATACAAACTACAAGTTTTAAAATAGTGAATTACATACATTTTTTTCATATAGTATAAATTAAAAGTTATATAATTTAAAATGTGAGATTTCACTATTATTTTAGACACTATAAAATTAAGACTACAACCTTAAAAATATTAAATCACATTAATTTTTACATATAGTTGAAATTGAAGGCTATATACTTTAAAATGTGATATCATGATTTTTTTGGTTGTATTATAAAATAAAGGCTATAGCGATCACATGAATTTTTCACGTATAGTAGAAATTGATGACTACATACTTTAAAATGAGAAATTTCACAATTTTTTGATTGTATTGTAAAATAAAGACTAGTCTTTAAAATATTAAAACACATGAATTTTTCACATATAGTAGAAATTGAAGGCAATATATTTTGAAATGTGACAATTCACAAATTTTTTGGTTTTATTATCAAATAAAGACTATAGGCTTTAAAATATTAAGTCATGTGAATTTTTTCACATATAGTAGAAATGAAAGCAATATATATACTTTAAAATGTGAGATTTCACATTTTTTTTTTGGTTTTATTATCAAATTAAGACTATAGTTTTTAAAATATTGAATCACTTGACCTTTTCACTTATAGTAGAAAATGAAGGCTTTATACTTTAAGATTTCACTATTTTTTTTATACATTACAAAATAAAGATTATAGCCTTAAAAATATTATATTGAATCTCATGAATTTTTCACATATAGTACAAATTGAAGACTATATACTTTAAATTGTGAGATTTCACATTTATTTTCATTTTATTATAAAATAAAAACTATTGGCTTGAAAATATTGAATCACATGAATTTTTCACATATAGTAGAAATTGAAGGCTATATACTTTAAAATGTGAGTTTTCACATTTTTTTATTTTATTATAAAATAAATACTACATGGCCTTTATTGAATCATATGAATTTTTCACATATAGTAGAAATTGAAAGCTATATACTTTGAAATGTGATAATTCACAATTTTTTTAGATACATTATTAAATAAAACTATAGCCTTTAAATATTGAATCACATGAATTTTTTACATATAGTAGAATTTGAAGGCTATATATACCAAAATGTGAGATATCACATTTTTTTTATTGTCTTATAAAATTAAGGCTACACCCTTAAAAATATTGAACCACGTCAATTTTTCATATATAATAGAAATTGATGAAGACTATATACTTTAAAATAAGAGAATTCACAATTTTTTGTATTGTATTATAAAATAAAGGGTATAGACTTTAAAATAGTGAATTACATGACATATTTGCATATAGAAGAAATTATACTTTAAAACGTGATATTTCAGAATTTTTTTCGTTTTATTATCAAATAAAGACTATGTAGACTTTAAAATATTGAATCACTTGAATTTTTCACATATAGATGAAATTGAAGACAATATACTTTAAAATATAAGATTTCACTATTTTTTTATACATTATAAAATAAAGATTATAGCCTTTAAAATATTATATTGAATCACATGATTTTTCACATATAGTACAAATTGAAGGATATATACTTTAAAATGTGGGATTTCACTTTTTTTCATTTTATTATAAATAAAAACTATAGACTTTAAAATATTGAGTCACATGAAGTTTTCAAATATAGTAGAAATTGAAGGCTATATACTTTAAAATGTGAGTTTTAACAATTTTTTTGGTTCTATTATAAAATAAAGACTATAGCCTTTAAAATATTGAATCACATGAGTTTTTCACATATAGCAGAAATTGAAGGCTATATACTTTAAAATGAGAGAATTCATAATTTTTTTGGCTATATTATAAAATAAAGACTATAGGTTTTGAAATAGTGAATTACATAAATCTTTTTCATATAGTATAAATTAAAACATATATACTTTAAAATGTGAGATTTCACTTCATTTTCATACACTATAAAATTAAGACTACAACCTTTAAAATATTGAATAACATGAATTTTTAAATATAATTGAAATATTGAAGGCTATAAACTTTAAAATGTGAGATATCAAAAAAAATTTGGTTGTAATATGAAATAAAGGCTATAGCCTTAGAAATATTGAATCACATAAATTTTTCACACATACTAGAATTTGAAGGATATATATTTTAAAATGAGGGAATTCACAATTTTTTTTGTTGTATTGTAAAAAAAGACTATAAGTTTTAAAATAGTGAATTACATAAAAATTTTACATATAGTAGAAATTGTACTTTAAAATGTGAGATTTCACAATTTTTTGGTTTATTATCAAATAAAGACTATAGATTTTAAAATATTGAATCACTTGAGTTTTTAACATATAGTAGAAATTGAAGGTTATATACTTTAAAATGTGAGATTTCACAATATTTTTTGTTTTATTATAAAATAAAGACTAGCTATATGCTTTAAAATATTGAATCACTTGAATTTTTCACATATAGTAGAACTTGAAGGTTATATACTTTAAGATATGAGACTATTTCACTATTTTTTTTAGATACACTACAAAATAAGACTATAGCCTTTAAAATGTTGAATCACATGAATTTTTAATATATAGTAGATATTGAAGGCTATATACTTTAAAATGTGAGATTTCAAATTTTTTCGTTTTATTATAAAATAAAAACTAGAGGCTTTAAAATATTGAGTTGGATGAATTTTTTACATATAGTAGCTATTGAAGACTATATACTTTAAAATGTGAGTTTTTGCAATTTTTTTAGTTGTATTATAAAATAAAGACTATATACTTTAAAATATTGAGTCGTGTGAATTTTTGACATATAGTAGAAATTGAAGACTATATACTTTAAAATCTGAGAATACACAATTTTTTTAGATACACTTTAAAATAAAGACTATAAAACCTTTAAAATATTGAATCGCATTATTTTTTTACTTTTTTTTTTATAGATAAACTCATGGGTAGAAAACACCTACCATCTTGACTAGTACGATCTCATTAAAAAACCTTCTACACTTAAATAAGAAAAAAGAGTACCGTACTAGTCAGATAACTATTACATAACCCACAAAAACCTCAAGCCAAACAATGACTATAAATATCACTGAAGTTAGAAAACACTATTCTAACATTCTGCAGCAACCAATCCTTGTAATTCCATACCTCTGATTTATCACCAAAATATTATCAAAACCTTAAGTCTAAGACTTGAAAAATTTTAAACCTTAAAGCCCCACCCATCAACTCCTTCACAGGTTCATTATAAGTAAAATCAAAACACCCCTAGCAGTCTTGTTTGCTCATCATCTTACCACATTTCACATTCATTGAGGACCATCTGCCACCTCACAATACATAATCCTTCTATTTCTTGAGTCCACCTCCTTCTTTAATTACTTTCTTTATTTCATTTCAATAACTTGCCATATCCCCAATTGCCCACTCCCACTCCCGAAACTGCATAGGCCCTCTATCTTTTCTGATTTCTGGCTTCGCGAGTAGGTTCTGATTTTTTAAACCTTTGAGCTTTCTCCAGTTGTTTAGCCCTAAATCTTTGCCTCCTCTTAATTCTTGTTAGTGCTTTTGTAAAGTTGTAATCTTCACTTATGGGGAAGCCCACAGCCTTTCCAGCTTCCAATGCAATAAGAGTCTCAATTTTGATTTCCTCTTCCTCCCTCAATCTCTCATTTTCATCTGATTCATATTCCTCACTTTCACCACCATCTTCGAAACCTCCATTGGGTAAGTGGCACTTAGGTGTGGCTCTTGTCTCCCCCCTTTCCCAGGACATGTTACAATTTGGGTTGGATGGGCCAAAACCTGGGGGGAACAAAGCAATATCCGCTTCGTCGTTACACTCTTCATTTTCGAATTGGGCCTTCATATTTTCAAAGCCCATACTCTTCACCCTGTCTCTAATCACCTCCTCCGAAACTTGGTCATCAAAGTGGGCTGGAGTTTCATTTGAGGGACATCTATTCCCAACCACACTACCAGCCCAAGCATTACCAGATTGGATCTCGCTCCTAAAGGTGTTGTTCGCATCATTTGTTCCCATTGGATCCACACCTTTTGGATCCCCCACTATTGGGCCCACAATATTGTCACCCTCACTATTCACTGTCTCAGGCACAAAGGACTTCTCAACTTCTGACTGTTCTTCTTCCTCTTGGTTATAGCACTGTTGTATTGACTGTTCATCTTCCAACATCTGCGGCGGTGAGAACGCTTGTCTATAGAAATCGTGTTCAGTTTCAAACTTTGTTACTCTCTGAAGTTTGTCCTCCAGAATCTCATCAATTCTTATGCTATAATTTTCGGACCCCAGTGCTGGGCAAACCCAACCATGGATTCTTTCCCTAGTTGTAGTATGAATTTTGATACTAACTGACCTGAACTCATCATCTTCTCTGAACTCTTGAAACCTTCCCCATAACTTCGCAATTTTACGAAAGTTTTCCGATGACCACCCATGAATTGGAAAGCCCCTACATCTCACCAATGCTTCTCTAAGATAGAATCTTTGCAAAAAATTCCATGGTTTAACGTCCTCCAGCCACTCATCCATACACAAGAGTTTTTTCTTGATCAACTTAGAGTCTTCTCTTTCAAATTCTAGAAGTACATTATCTTTATCCAATGCCATACACCTAACAAAACCCGGGATCTCTTCTTTCAATCTCTGATCTATAGTTTGCCTATACTCTGTATTCCTCATTTTGGCTACCCAGCATCTCATAGCCCATATCTCTTGCTCTTCATCAACTACCCCTTTGACATAGAATACTTTCCCCTTATCATCCTCTACAATTATGTGTACTTCCTCCTCTTGCTTGTTCACTAACCCCAACCCATCTCTTGCTTCATTTTCCCTATTGACATTTTTCATTTGATTTTCACCTAACTGAGTATTCATGATTTTTGGCCTCCACCATCTCTGAGCCACATTTATTTTTCTTTCCTTTCTTGCAAGTTTTGTTATAAGGGGTTCCCCCCTCTAATTCCCATCAGTTTGACCCTTCGATTGCTCTCATCGCCTCCTCCATGGTTCTGTATCTGACGAAAGCAAAGTTGTTTGTATTCTCATTCCTTCTCTTTTTGGACAGGTATATGTCCAGAATCCATCCATATGGTTTGAAAATCTTCCATAGCCACCCTTTCAATTTTTCAGGGTGAATATTATCAACAAAGATGGTAACCCTACCATCACCACCTTTTCTCTGGTTTGTTTCCTCATCTAATTTTGTGTACACTCTCTCACCAATTCCTCCGGATCTCCCTCGGATGAAAGTGTTTCTCCCACTATTGAAGTTGCAAATCCTTCTCTTCCAGCCGTTGAAGAAGCCATCGTTTCGGCTTCTTCCCACTCGTTCCCCCTCTCTCATGATAGTATCATGTATTACTTTACCATGCATTATTTTTTTACATATAATAGAAAGTGAAGGTTATATACCTTAATATGTGAGATATCACAACTTTTTTGGTTGTCTTATTAAATAAAGGATATAACCTAAAAAATATTGAATCACATGAATTTTTCACATATAGTAGAAATTGAAGACTATATACTTTAAAATGAGAGATTTCACAATTTTTTTGGTTGTATTATAAAATAAAGACTATAGACTTTAAAATAGTGAATTGCATGAAATTTTTACATATATTAGAAATTGTACTTTTAAATGTGTGATTTCACAATTTTTTTTTGTTTTATTATCAAATAAAGACTATTGGCTTTAAAATATTGAATCACTTGAATTTTTCACATATAAATAGAAATTGAAAGGTATATACTTTAAAATGTAAGATTTCACTATTTTTTTATACATTAAAAAATAAAGACTATAGCCTTTAAAATATTATGTTGAATCACATGAATTTTTCACATATAGTAGAAATTGAAGGCTATATACTTTAAGATGAGGGAATTTCCATTTTTTTTTTTTTGTATTGTAAATAAAGACTATAGACTTTAAAATAGTGAACTATATAAAACTTTTTACATATAGTATAAATTGTACTTTAAAATGTTAGATTTCATAATTTTTTATTTAATTATAAAATAAAGACTATAAGCTTTAAAATATTTAATCACTTGAATTTTTCACATGTAGTAGAAATTGAAGGTTATATACTTTTAAATGTGAGATTGCACTATTTTTTTATACACTTTAAAATAAAGACTATATCAATATTGAATCACATGAGTTTTTAACATATGGTACAAATTGAAGGCTATATACTTTAAAATGTGAGATTTCAAAAAAATTTCTATTTTAATATAAAATAAAAACTATAGGTTTTAAAATATTGAGTCAAATGAATTTTTCAAATACAATATAAATTTAAGGCTATAACTTTTAAATGAGTTTTCTCATTTTTTTTATTGTATTATAAAATAAATACTATAGCCTTTAAAAATATTGAATCAAATGAATTTTTCACATATAGTAGAAATTGAAGACTATATATTTTAAAATGAGAGAATTCATAATTGTTTTGGTTGTATTATAAAATAAAAACTATAAACTTTAAAATAGTGAATTACAACATTTTTTTTTCATATAGTATAAATTGAAACTTATATACTTTAAAATGTGAGATTTCTCATTACATAGAAAACATAATACATATTTTTAAGATGAATATTTTCTTTTCTGTTTCTTTATTAACATTAGCAAAACCCATAAACATATCATTTTCTCTGTTCTGTATTGTATTTTGTGTATGATACACAATAAACAAACCATTCCTAAAGACACTCAAAGTAGATAATTTAATGCACAAATTGAAAAAACCTATCAAGAGCCCAAGGCAAGCTTCACAATAATAGATCCAAAAAATATCTAATGCTCTTATTTCTATTGGTTATTTCAGATAATCTAAATCTCATTACTCAGTTTCGCATTGGCTAATGGAGATTCTTATGTAGCCCCCTACATTAATATTATTGAGGTTAGCAAAGGATATACTTTTAGTCTTTAGTTCACTTATTATATACGTATACTACTAATAATAAAGTATAATAAATGTGAAAAATGAAAATAGGAGATGGAAGCATGACTTTCCCTTAATTCCTTCCACTTGTCTGCACAAACAGGAAAACATTTAAATACTTTTGGATAAAAACTTATATATATTTTGACTACTATTTATTTTATTTCCGACATGATTGGAGGAGGCAACATCACGAATTTTGGCTTATATATAGTACAATTCCAATTAATATAATGCATATAAACAAAATAATAATGTTAAAAAGTAGGACACAATTATTTTTTTAAAAAATTTAACAGAAGAAGTCAGTTGATAAATCATTATCACCGAAATCATATAAACAATTCATTTTAAAATAAAAGTTAATTTTATATATATATACACACACCAAATTAACAAGTAAAAAATGTTAACCCTCCAAAAACCAAAACATTATTATTCATTAATAATAAAATATGATGATATATATAAGAAAAAGAAAATAAAGAAATTGATTATTGGATGGCGCAGAGCATCGTGGCAGGGACGGTGCGGCAATCATGAACTGACCTGACCTCACTCCCTTCACAAATATTATTATTTTACAATCCAAGTGTCAAAATTGTGTATAGATAGAAATATGATAATCAAAATACAGAGAAAAAAATATTTAATGATAAAAATAAGGCAAAATGTTCGTTTTCTAAGATAAAAAAAATTATATAATTTTCTACTTCTAAAATTTGAGATAAATGAAACACAGGTCACAAATTATATATTATCTTGTATACACTAATTCAAATATAACAAATGAATTTATGTTTTATATCTTTATTTTCATTCTAATTCTATCTTATTTTATCTTATAAGATGTAGTTTTAAAGTTTAAAGATGAGGAAGAAGATGAGAAAGTAGGGTATGATATTTGCATTGAATAGATCATTCTAATCCATGTCCATGCTATCATATTTATTAATGGTATGAATTTTTCTTTATGTAAGATTGGATGAGCCTAATGGGTATCTTGGATATATTGAGTAAAGCTCATTTAGATATTATAACTCAAGCTTTGTTAGGGATACAATAATATATCAAACAAAACAGTTAAAAATAGGATTTTGAGCTTAAATCATTAAATTTATTAAGAAAAACACAAATAATTAAGAAAGATATTTGGACAAAAAATATTAAAGTGGACTTTGTTGACTGTTTTGGCAACAAAATTCTTGTTAGTCAAGTATTTGTGTTATAACTCCAACTCATTTTTCGTTTAGCTAACCCCAATAGACTTGACATATACATGATTGTATATAATCATTTTAATCATTAATTTTTTTAACAAAATAATGATTTAATTTTTAAAATTTTAATTAATATTATATTATAAAGTTTAATTTCAATACATTATGGGTGTAAAGTAATTTCATCTAATCATGGATTGACATAATAACAAAAGTTTTTAACTCAATCACTCACTAACTAAAAAGTCACACAAATCAATAAATGTGATTGATTGACAGTACACTATCAGTGCATCATAATTAAACTTTTAAATATATTCTTATTGAAATATTTACAAAAACTGCTTTTAATTCTTAAAAGGATTCGTGTAGATTTTTTTATAATTTGAAGAATCAATTCATTAATTTTACAATTAAATAAGGATTTAATTTTCATCCACCAACAGTGTATAATTTTTTTACATTGTCATATAATTATGTGATGTCATATTAGTAATGGTTGTATTTTCTCCCTTCTACTACCTGAAAAGTCATATAAATAGAATATTTCAATTGGATGACAATGTAAAATACGATTAATGCATCAAAATTAAACTTGTAGATTAAAGTAAAATCCAACTACGGTGTGATTTCCATTGAAAGAATGAATTGAAGAGGTGCTGAAAATCAATCGACCTACTATGTGATGTAAGTAAATGGAGTTTTGAGTACATGTTTGAATTAATATCTCACACTCATTATTATTATTGTGGGTATTGGAAGGGAGTTATCCAGTTGAGGGATATAGGAGCAGGGCCTATTTTTCTGAGTCACGATTTAAATTCATCGGTGTGAGGAGTGGAGAAGTTGGTGTGAGAGGGATTATATAGTTGTGGGTTGTTTAGAAGATATATTTTGTGGTCAGATCAGATGTAGAGTTGATTTGGATATATGTTGTGGTTTTGATGTAACACATGGCATGTTGCTTGGGTGCATGGCAAGTTTGTGGTGGTATAGAATTGGAAAGTGGAGGGGAATGAGTCATTACAATGAGGGGTGGCATCTAAGGTCCTAAGTTAAATTGCTTCATGGACCTCTAAGTATAAGTAGATCCAAGTTATGTCCTGTGGATGCTGTGTGCTTGGCTTGGATAATGATATCATAAGTATACTTTTGTTAGTATTGGCCATGGTTACAACCAAAGTTTGGAAGATCAGTGAAGTTTGCTAAAAATGCTAATTCCGGGTTGCTTGGTCTACCGTGATGATGAGTGGTGATATTTGGGTTGTAGTGATGCCTCAATTGTATTTGGATTTTTATCTTGATTTTGTTTCTATGATGTGGAAGTTTATTTTGTCTTTCTAATGTGGTGCTCTTTTTCCTCATTTAAGTTTAAGAGGTTTTTTAATGAGACCACATTAGTCAGAATTAGTAGGTGTCTCCTACTCATGAGTATCCCTTTGTATTTCGGATTCACACACAAAGAACACAAATTTCCATTCGATCCTCCATTTATGTCTCAATTGCATTATTTCCCCGCTACACTTTTTTGCAGTTGTATCCCCAACACGGCAACACCGTCTTCTCCAACCTCAAACCTTACCCGAATGGCGGCGATGTAAAATTAAGGCACTTCTTCGTTCTTTCCGCCAATTCCGCCATTTTGCTTTTATTTGTCGCTTTCAGATTATAGGTTGCGTTTTCATATCACACCATTTATCATCCTTTCTTTTCTTAGTACTTCCCTCGAGAATAGATATTTCATCTTTATTTTAATTTTATATTTTTTTCCTTATGATTCCGTTATCTTTGACTATTATTTTCTTGTTTTTTGACAGGACCTTTGACTATGATATGACTAGATATTTTTTCAAGCAGTTATAGATCAAATGTTATGTACCTATTGGTCAAAACATGGCAGTCAATTATTATGCTCAAGTTTTTCGTTTTTATAACTGGATAATAAGGAATATAGTTTCAGAAAAAGAAAAAGAAAATTGTTTTATTTGTAATATAAAAGTGATTGAAGTTGTGGCTGTTATTTTACATAATTTATGATGTGTATGCAATTCAAACAATGAGAATATATAACTAAATTACATTATGAAGAAAATGAAATTTAAATCTTACCTCTTTTTATGTAGGGAATGGGATTGTATTCCATCTTATCTTTTTGATTGTGAGAATAGACCCTAGCATATATATATATATATATATATATAAAAAGGGATTGATTCGGTACCCAATATTTTTGTTGGGTATCGGTACCCAATTGTATGTTTAACCTACTAATCTATGCTAAAGTAAATATAATTTGGTACCAACGGAGCACGGTGGTCGCGGTCGCAACCTTCCTAGACGCGTCTCATTCCTAATTACATCTCTTCTTCATCTATCTATTGCATAATGCGCTCTCTCTCGCGATAGATTATGAATTGAGTTTTTTTTCATAAATTGATAAAGTCATAGAATATCAATATAAATTAAATTAATTTTTGAAGATTACTTACCTAACATGTTAACCGTTATCTAAATTTTAAAAAATTAAATTAATTTTATCTATAAATCATGATATACATATGTGTTGGGTATCGGTACCCTATATTTTCTTGGGTACCGAATCAAAATCCATATATTTATAAGATTTAATTTTCATCCACTGATAGTGTACTATTTTTTTACATAGTCATCCAATCATTTGTTGTCACGTTAGTCATGATTATGTTTTTTCTCTCTCACTATCTGAAAAGTCATACAAACGGAGCGTTTTAATTGGACGACAGTGTAAAATACCTTTACACAGTCAGCGCATTAAAATTAAATTCATATTCATAAGATATTTTAATTGTGATATTCTATATATCCTACCTGAAAAGTCATACAAACAGAGTATTTAAATTGCCATTCAATCTAAACACCTTGTTTGTATAACTTTTCAGGTAATGGTCGAGAGAAAACACAAGCATGACTAACGTGACAACACATGATTAAATGATTGTGTAATAAGGTTGTACACTGTTAGTGAATGATGAAATTAAATCCTATATATAAATATAAATTATGCTAGTATTCTTACCTATCTTTACTCTAAGAAAACAAACATATATAGGTAAAGGTATTATTGGATCAGTGGTCATATAAATTGAGAGAGACAATGCAAGGTTATAGCATATATATGAACGTGATAGCATTTAAGGCAAGGAACTCCCAAAGAGTTGAAGTGTAGTTAAATAATGTAATTTTTATATACTTTTTTCGGTCCATGATCGAATTATTGTAATAAAAATTAAACTATCAATGTTTAGTTAAGAGAGGATCAATCTCTATCACACAATCATACTCGTCGAGTTACTACTATGAATTTAATTTCAGTCCACAAATATAATGTAATAAATTATGGTTCTATATTGTTTTATTACTTCATTAGTGTGTATGAAAATATAAAGTACATCAAAATGGAATAGAAAAATAGAAGAAAAAACTAAATAATTGTGTAAAAGTAGATAAAAACTAAATCTATTTATAGCACGGTTAAATATTAAAATATTAAAATCAAATTTAATTTTGATTCATCAATAATAAAACATTTTCTACCATTTAAATAGTGAATGCAAAAGTTCATCATCACAACTTATATAACAATATATAATTGAATAATAGTAATTCAGCTATGAATATATCATAATTAAAAATAACTATATTCAAACTGAACAAATTGAAAAAATGTTAGAAAAAAATTCTTTATTATTGGTCTAATACTTACTAAGAAAACCTTTAATATATTAAAGTCAGTCTTCAACACCATTTTTAAATTAGTATTGATATTGGTAAATATATAATATGAAATATCGTGTTGATTCACGTTTTACTTATTATTGAATAAGTCATTAATATCATTTGATACATATTATTCTATGATAAATAAAATGTACCTTGATATATTATCTTATAGAATAACCTAAAAAGGAAAATTATATTTCCATTCAACAAATTACAGTATATTTTGTTTCAACTGCAGATTGGGTGGTGGGTTTAGATAATGGAAGTAGTGGAGGGTGAGTGATTATTAATTAGAGCATTGCTATAATTATAAAAAAAATTAGCTAAAATAACTTATAAATTATGCATAATATAATTTATATAATAAATATAACATATTGTGTATGTTATATATTATATTATATGTACAATATATATTATATGGTAAAAATAAAAATTATGCAACAATATGTAATATATGTTCTAATATTAATTATTTTGATTGAATTTTTATTTGTGAAAAAATATTTCCCTATTAATTATTATAGCTGTAACTTGGAAAAAAGAAAAAAGTGAGTGGTGGTATAAATGCAGCAACAGCAAGAACAAGAGTGAAGTGAAGGTGATTGGGATTCCAACTGAAAAATCGTCTTTTTATTTTTTTTCTTTTAACTGCGAATTCAACGTCTTCTCCTCCCTCAACGCCACAAAAACCCCCCATTTCTCACATTCAACCATTTTTCTTCTTCTTACACATTCACACTAGTGGCGTTTGGTACACACACACTTGGATTCGTTTTCTTTCTCTTTGTCCTATTTGCTCTTTCAAGTTTCATCTATCATCAGCTTATGCCCCTTTTGAGCAAGAATCTGTTTGGGAGTATTTGTTGATTGTGACTTTCACCCCTCTCTCTCTCTTCCTTTATCTATCTTTCCTTTCCCCTTTGTGATTGCTGTAATTATAAGCACTTCTTCCAAGTTCCCTCTTACCCTTCTTCTGCAGAATCAATCATTCAATCAGAATCAGTGTTACTATATACAAGAGCTGAATTTTCCAGCTGCAAAAAAAGAAAAAAGGTTTGATTTTGGGGGGAAGATAGAACATGGGTTGCTTCTCCTGTTTCGATTCAAGGGAAGATGAGAAGCTCAACCCTGATCCTGATCACGATCACGATCATCGCAAGCAGCATCAGCACCCACCAAATCAAACCCTCCCTTCTCATATCTCCAGATTGCCCTCTGGTTAGTTTTTTGGGTTTTTTTTTTTACTTCCCATTTTTCCATCTTTGATTTATCCGTCAAAAGATTCTAACTTTGATCTTATCGCTATTCATTAATTAAACCCCCCATCTTGTTGGATTTTCTCTCTGTTAATCAAAATGGGATCTTTATAGTATCAATCTGATTGTGTCACTTGATCTGAATGTTATGTTCACACTTGATCCGATTTCAATCTGTAACATGCCTGAATTTTAGCTGTTGAGTAGTGATTATTAAAGCTAATAAGTGAATTAATTGAAGATTGTTGATTTGGTCCAATTTCAGATTATCATTTCTGCACCTAATTGAATGGCACAGTAGCTCAGTGGTCTTCATGTTGTGTTGTTATAATGGGTTATATCGAATTCGAGGTTTTTGGTACCTTTTGTATAGGGAATTTTGTGGATCTGTAATTGTTTCTGTTGGTGTGTGTTATTGTGTGTTGCAGGAGCTGATAAGTTAAAGTCCCGAAGTAGTAACGGTGGTTCAAAGAGGGAGCTGCCCGTTCCCAAGGATATGCCTGGCGCCCAGATTGCTGCTCAAACTTTTACTTTCCGTGAACTTGCGACTGCGACTAAGAACTTTAGGCCCGAGTGCTTTATAGGGGAAGGCGGTTTTGGAAGGGTGTACAAAGGGAAGCTGGAAAGCACGGGTCAGGTACAATCTCTATATATTCTTTATTGAAGAGATTCAGTCATGGATGACATGGTGTTTGTTATGTTTTTGCTCTTAAGAGAAACAAGGACCAAAGAACACAATTTGGTTGGAATGGATCTTTCAGGACCTGATAGAGATAAGTGTTATCCTAGACATTATCTCTGGTTTGCTTAGACAAACAATTCCTAGGATCATTATCCTCTTCATAGACCAAGGATTTGCTTTTGCCCTTGGTTCGCAATTTTACAATATTGCTTTATTATTTCGTGTTGAATACTTGAATGTGTAACTCTAACACCACAAAAGTGTCATGAGAATATCAGTATTCTCTTCTTAATGAAAGAAGGTAATCCTTTATCGCAAGACCCAGGAGGTTTTGTGTGGTTTAAGGTTCCAGGCCTTTAGTGATTCCTAACATCTGTTCCTTTACCTTTACAGGTTGTTGCTGTCAAACAGTTAGACAGAAACGGTCTTCAGGGTAATCGGGAATTCCTTGTGGAGGTTCTCATGCTCAGTCTTCTACATCACCCTAACCTTGTTAATCTCATTGGATACTGTGCGGATGGTGACCAACGCCTCCTTGTTTATGAATTTATGCCATTGGGATCATTGGAGGACCACCTTCATGGTATGGTTACTCTTTTCCTATCTCTGTGATTTGAATCGTTTTGTTCTAGGTTAATTCTTCTCAGATATTTGGAAATAGAGAATTACCATTATGGAAGTCATCCTGATTCCAGAACACCGAAACAGTAGCGAACAATTTTTTTTTTTATTGAGTTAGAAAATACTGCCTCTGCCTCAAAGGTAGATGTGTAGCATTGGGCAGTACAAACGCAAGGAAGGACACTGATAGGACTTATATATACGTTTCATTTGCATCACTTTTGTTGATTTTATTTCTTCAGCAGCCTTAAATTTTGACCATAATATGATGACGAACCAATGTTTGTTAGTGCTTTGTGCCTTGTTTGACAACATTGATGCTCATTAGTCATTACATAACATTGCTTTCAAAATCTCTGTTTCTTTGCCTCCCTAATGCATATGGTTATACCTGTTAAGAGTTCCTGTTTGCAGCTTGAGATTGCAACAAACCGCCATTCCATAACATTGCAGCTTCCTCTATAAAATCATCATCAGTTATGACTGGAACAGTTTGTTTTGGTTTTTCCTTTTAATGAGTTATTGTTAATGGAGTAGCTAAAAACTGGAGTTTAAATTTTCTTTTAAGCTTTTCTATGGATAAGATCATAAGAACATATCAGGTCCAACCCGAATTAAAATAGGAATGCCCAATACTCAACTCATTTATCAACAATCCTTTCATTAATTCCAACTTATCCAAAGGACTTCCATATATGATAACCAATGAATAATAGCTTGGTGTGATGGTAGACTTGTTTTGCTTCTACCTGGTTGCACTTTTTGTTTTTTTCCCTTTTGTCTTATGAGTTCTGACTTCTGACGACTTTTGGGAAGAGTGAGAATAGATCGCGCGTCTCATACATCAAAACTACTGCCTTCTTAAACGTAATGTGATTGCCGAAATTACAACTAAATGTTTAATCTTTGTGTATTGACTTTTGTGCAGATCTTCCCCCTGATAAAGAACCATTAGATTGGAACACTAGGATGAAAATAGCTGCTGGTGCAGCAAAAGGATTAGAATACCTGCATGACAAGGCAAATCCTCCTGTCATATATAGGGACTTCAAGTCATCTAATATATTACTTGATGAAGGTTTCCATCCAAAGCTATCTGACTTTGGTCTTGCAAAGCTAGGTCCAGTGGGTGACAAGTCACATGTTTCAACCCGTGTGATGGGAACTTACGGTTACTGTGCTCCCGAGTATGCTATGACTGGTCAACTGACTGTGAAGTCTGATGTATATAGTTTTGGGGTGGTGTTCTTAGAGCTGATTACTGGCCGTAAAGCAATTGACAGCACCCAGCCTCATGGAGAACAAAACCTTGTTACATGGGTTGTCCTCTATCCTTCTCTTAACTCTTGTTATTTTAGCTTGCATAGCATAGATTTTTGTACATTAAAATATGGAGGTAACAGTGTTTGTGTTTGGGCAGGCACGTCCACTGTTCAACGACCGCAGGAAATTTGCAAAGCTAGCTGATCCGAAGCTGCAGGGGCGATTTCCTATGCGGGGTCTTTACCAGGCTCTAGCTGTGGCATCAATGTGCATCCAAGAATCCGCTGCCACACGTCCTCTGATCGGCGACGTGGTGACAGCCCTTTCATATCTGGCCAACCAGGCATATGACCCCAACAATGCTGGGCGATCCGGCGATGACAAAAGGAGCAGAGACGGTGCGAGAATATTGAAAAACGACGAAGCCGGAGGATCCGGGCGAAGATGGGACCTGGAAGGATCCGAGAAGGACGACTCCCCCAGAGAAACCGCAAGGATGTTGACCAGAGATCTCGATAGAGAACGCGCCGTGGCCGAAGCCAAGATGTGGGGAGAGAACTGGAGGGAAAAAAGAAGGCAGAGTTTGCAGCCCGGAAGTTTTGATGCTTCTAACAATGCTTAGTTTCTTGTGTGCAAATCCCAGCACCATCATGCATCTTCCATTATATCCTTGGGTTTGTGGATATGGAAGGTGGAAACTTGAGGAGCTCATCTCTTCCTTAAGCTGATAATATAAACAAAATCTGAATGGCCATTTTGGGTCACAAGATGGGTTCTGAGTTTACATACAATCAAATCAAATCTAGCTGCCATTTCTTGTCATGGTAGCAGCATAAGGAGTTACAAAATACTTTTCCTAACTTAACCTTTTTGGGCAATGCTTTGTTTTCCCATCTTTCTTTGATGGATACTGTACATTATTTGCTAGAACGAGTCATGCTCTCAAAACTCCCAACTTTTTCTCTCAAAATCATCCATGTAGCAAAAACATATACACAACAGACATATAATGCTTCTTTGAGATTCTTCTTTTTCCAAAGAAAGTTTCCTCAAAGCTTCCATAGATTCTTTGTAGTGTGTTTATGGTAATCTCAAGAGTTATCGCTCTATATACACCTTAGCTTTAGCATTTAAAATAAAGTCAAATGAGAGACTGTGATGAACACATCAAATAAAGGGTCCCATGCGTAAAAATTAGGATAAGTTATATTAATTTTCTCAAACGTAAAATTCAGTTCAACATTTCTTTTATTTGTCCAAACCACATTAACATTCCCTAAGACTCTCTTTGAATAGGGGACGAAAATAGATAGGAAGATAATTATTTTTGCATCTAGAGTTGAGACACAAATTTTTCTTCTCTTAGGATAGAAATTTATCTGATTTTTTATACCTCAATGTAGTTAGGACGGAGAGATAAGAACTTTTTGACAATAATATTTATATATAGATATTATATTTACATTTATATCCTCACATTTTACGGGTGATCCAACAACTTTTCCGCAGTGGTCCAATGACTTTTCTATGGTGACCCATTTTCTAGCAATGGTGGTTCGGCAATTTTCCGATAAAGGTTAAAATGTTGTTTAATTTATTTCTTAGTTGTCTCTATCCCTACTTCTAAATATAATACAAAGATGATATTTTTTTCGTATTTATCTTTGTCTCTCTGTCTTCCTATTTCTGTCAAACATATAACATCCATACAAAACAACCTAAATGTATTGTTTAGGGACGGAGTTAGTATAATAATTTTATAAATTTGAAGATCTTTTAATAAGTAAGTCTTACAAATATAGAAAATGTAGGATGAATTTTATTAAATCTCAAGAACTGTATAGTTTACTCTAAAAATTAACCATCTTATGAAAGAACCAAATTCACTAATACTAATTCTAAGAAAACATATATATTCTAACATAAGCCATCAAGTTATTTTCCTTTCCCTATGTGTTTCCCCAATCTTCCAATTCACAAGCATATCTAAAAACTAACGTGGGGGCTTCCCCATGCATGCAGGTTTTAGGGGAATGATCTCGTGTGATGTTGCTTAAGAGAGTCTATGCTCAATTAATAAAGACAAACAGATCATTCATTTAACCCTATATATCATCATCATGCTCCTCCTCTCTCTCTTTTCCAATCCTTTTCAGTCAGTTTCTTAACTGATAGCGGCAACTCCTACCTACAAGAACATGGAAGATGACATGACCTAATTAACTTACATAAAAAAAATTAATGTTACAACATGTTATATACGTTGTGCACAACAAGTAATATATGATGTGCATATATAATATATAATATATATTGTGCATATTATATTATATATATTATGCACAATATATTAACTATTTTGACTGATTTTTTATTGTATATCAAGTATTTATCATCAAATAATGAATAGATCAAAACAACATCAGTATTGCTAGAGTCACAATAAAAAATCAGCCAAAACAGCCAACAAATAGGAATTTGGGTCACAATCACTCAGCTCATTAAAAATATACTCATGATTAAAAGTGCTAACTGGATCATAAAGTATTAAATAGGTTTTGTTGACTGTTTTAGCTAATTTTTTATTGTGTCTCAAACAAACAATAATATCTTTTTTTCTCAATAACATCACCTTTTGTTCGAACTTCGAAAGTCTCGTGGGGTCTCTGATTGTGGTGATTGGCCCCAGTGTTAGAGACAAAAAAAAGACCCTAGTCTTATTGGACTCTAATTAATAAAAGTGTGGAGAAATTTATGGGTCTTGCCTTTTGGGTTCAATATGGTTCAAACCTTATGAATAACTTGACCCAAATTGACTAACGCGATTGTTACCTTATTTTCTTTTTATCTAAAAAAGAAACATAACAACCAACAAGGTTGGCACAAGTGGTAAGCGACTTGTTGTCCCTTAAGTAAGGTTTCGGGTTCGAGATTTGTGGATGGAAAAAATCCTTGTTGGGAGTCTCACCTGTCATTCCCAGGTACGCGACCCGGGACGACGGATTAGTCGGGACGAAGCTCCGGACACCGTGGGCAACAAAAAAATTAAAAAAGAAACAAAACACACTACAATGGCTTTTAATGCTAATGCCTAGTTATTTTTTTCTTGTCTAATTATAGATATATCTCTATACTCTTAATATTTATAAATTATTAGTAATTATTTATGTTCAATTAATAGACTATGATCACAATGGCTCTTATTTTTTCTAAATTATATTTCTCAAGAGCTTCCGTTGATATGTTGAGAATGATGTATGAACGATTAAATATTTAATAGAAAAATAAATAAAGCAAACCATTAATGTGAGATAAATAGCAAAGAGTTATATCTTCATTATTTAAAGTTCACAAGAATATGGGTAATTATTATTTGTTATATATATTATATATATTCTCTACTATACTCTCTCTCTCTTATATATATATTTTTTAAATTTTCTACTTCATGTGCTGTATGTATAACTTGAATTTCGCTATTGCAGCAAAATATATATACAGCTCATATTGTGCACAAAAACTAGCATCATGAAACATTTTTATTAATTATTTGGAGTTTATATTACTTGTTATATAACAGAAATACGCTCAACTAGTATCCAATGTGTATTATATATAATAAGTAATTAATGTGTGTTATATGTATATCACACGTACGTATAACACACATTCTATATTATATATATATAACACACGTTGAATATTAGTTTAATGTATTTCTGTTATACAACAAATATTATTTTTTATACACAAATGTTTGGGGCACAAAAAAAAAACCAGTCAAAACAGCCAACAAAGCCCATTTAACATTTTATGGCCCAAATATCACTTTTAATCATGAGTATACTTTTAATGGACTGAATGATTGTGGCTCAAATTCCTATTTGTTGGCTGTTTTGGCTGGTTTTTTGTTGTGCCCCTAGCAATGCTCTTTTTTATATTATTAGGTGAGTGACTCCCTTTAAAGAAAAATTTCAAAAGGTATACAATTAAAAAAAATAATAGAAGCTGTGTCTTTATAGAGAATGAAATTTAATTTGCTTTTCGGCACCAAATGCTATTGCCACCAATAGCTTCAAGCCATGAAAATCGATCATATTGCACCACAACATTTGGATCCTTATATTCGATTGACTACTATAGTTAGTATATATATTATTATTAAAGTACATAGAAAAGAAAAAGAACCACATTATTGCAGCCTCCAACACCTATATCTTTTTTTAATTTCTTCCCATTTGATGTGGCAACATGTACGAACGGTTGGGAAAGTATAGCAAGAAACTTTACATGATCTCAATGTTTGAATTTAATGAGTGATATTGTGATGGTCCTGTGATATACACGTTATTCATTATGGAATATGCTATTAAGACTCTTAGTATTGTAATTAGAGGACAAAATATTCTCCCTCCATTAAGAATCTTTGATTCAATAAATAATAACCATGTTTTGGGATTGCGCTAATTATTCATGTTTTGGTATAATTAATTGTCACAATATAATTACATATTATTACCTTCACTCTCTAACACATTTCCATGCACATATATTAAAATATATCATTATTAAACGAACTTATAAATATATAATTTTAGTGTATTTTATGATATTACTCTTATCATTACATTCTCTTATATTTAATTTATCAATTAATTCTCTCTTTATTATAAGAGTATCAAAAGAAAATAATTAATATTATCTAAATTTTTTACACAAATAAATAGTAATAATAAAATAAAATTTTATGGATTAACACTACTTATTAGAGAACAAAGATACTTACATTATAGTTATAATATATTAATATGTTTTTCTTTAACGATGGTAGGAAATAATTATTCAACCCAAAAAGATTAGACATATCAATGTGTGAAAGAGGGTTGGATTTACATTAATGGAGCAGCCATAACCCCATAATGTTTTTATTTATATATTTACAAGTGGTTTAAAGCATGTTTGGAAAAGATTGTTTTGGCAGATATAACAATAATAATATTTGTTTTACTTAGGTTGTATCAACAAGATTTTGATTATAATTTGGTCTTAAACCCAAAACATATTGAAGTAAATGCACACTTGAAAAGTATAGTAATTGTACAAGTTGATTAATTATTATTGACCCAATCAGCATTATATATGTAGTTGCATAAAGATTTATGCCACTTAATTATTATTTTATGTTTAACAGAATGATATATAGTGTACTGTTAATTTAGAAGCACTGCGTGTGTAAGAATATCCCTAGCTTTTGGGTTGAGTTAATCAATTTGATTTCCTCATTGATTACAGGTTGTGTCTAGTCAACAGAGACATATTAATTTTAAGTGCACCAATAGTAACCAAAAATTAAAAAGTCAGGTATAATTAATAATGGATGCCTAGGTTTGTAGACATATATAGTGCAAGATATTATGGTAAAAGGGATTAAAGAATTTAATTTTAATACATTATTGTAAAATATTGTACTACACTTCCAAGACAACTAGATGTATATATAGAAGAGAAAAGAAATGATATAATTGGATGCAATAAAACTTTACAATGTACTTTATATTATATATATATTGAGATCTTTCTTTAGGTTGACGAAATTTATTTGATATCACCTAAAAAATTATACTGACTTCTTATAATCAGTGTTACATTTAGGAGATATTAATGTTATAGATGAATAGCACAAATGTCCTGTGTACAATGAAAATTGTACAATATTTATACAATAATTATATTTATTATTGGATTAATATGAATTTATAAATTAATGCAATCAAAGAGTAAATATAATTGTTGTACAAATATAGTACATATAACATTTCTCGACTGGGTCGAAGCTAAATTTCATCAAACCAGTTGGAAGTTAAGTGTAATTTACCATTGATAAGACTAATATATATGACATTATTTATTTTGATAAAAACTTTGGCTCTATACACATTATTTGGATGCTTAATCATGCATGCTACATAATATTATTTGAACTTTGATTTCGTATATGTTTTTTTATTGTATGTATACATGTAATTTTGATGGCACAAATAATTAGAGAGAGATTTGGTAATAAAGAGATGAACATTAACTTCTGCGATTGATAATGAAATCAGACAGAACAATGATAGATAGAATAGAATTCATCACCACTAGTAGTACATCGATCATCACCTAGCTAACTACGGTTCCTACACATACAACTTAAATGGAACAATAATGATCAACGATAATACAGACATAATCAATCAATCAATCGTGGCATGCATGCATCATCATACATAGTATATATAGTAGTGCTCACGAAAGAAAGAAAGAAATTAACGCTAGCTTTTCTCTTAGATTAGACTGCGCAATCTCCAATAAGTTGAACGCTTTTCTTCTCATCAACAACAACTACTTCTTCTTCATTCATCTTCTTTCCTTCCTCATTGTTATTAACAATATTATTATTTTCCGCCGCTGCCGAAACCACCACGCTTTTGAGTGGCTGCTTCTTGTCCTTGCTGGTGCTACTTCCCTTCTTCCTGTAAACGCCATACAGCACCATCTGAACCAACCCCAATGCGAAACCCAGCACGTTTGGAAGCTGCAAGTATCACGTACATATCATATTAACTATTTTGACTAATTTTGTATCGAGCGAGCGAGGAGCGTCATAATAATAAGAATAAGAATACTTACAGCAATGCAAATGTCCTTGAGAAAGAGACCATAGCCAAACCACATAACGGCGCTCAAAGTGAGAGTGAATGAGAGATTGAAAGGCATAAACTCGACGCTCTTAGTCCTAATAACTTGAGCCACAATGCTGAGTGGTGCCGCGAACACACTAACAGAGATAGACACACAGATCCATCCAAGCACTTGCACGCGAAGAGCACCATGCACCGCGAAGTGCGTCACCAATAGGATCAATCCAAAGGACCCCACATTCATTGCGGAGAATAGCTTTAGAGTTAACTTCCTAGCGTCCTTGGTGGCATAGATGATGAACAAGGTGATGTAGATGATCTCAACCAGACAGCCGAAGGAGTTAATGGTGATGAGGAGAAGAGCGTCTTTTTTTACCATAGCGTAGTACAGCCACAGCATTGAACTGAACAGTGCCACCAGGTAAGGCAGTGACTGAAATCCCTCCGTTGACTTCTTCTTGTATATTCGGTAAAATGTTGGGCTGCATCCACCAACCAACCAAATTCATTATGTCAAACAAAAGAAAGAAACAAAATTGATTAATAACGATGCAATAATGTTATACGTCCAATTACTATTCAATGTGGGGTATATATACATAATATGGAATGTGTGTATAGCACACGTACATAGAGCACGCATTCCATATTATGTATATCACATCTTGGATGTCAGTTGGATGTATTTCTATTGTACAATCGGCATTCTTGAATAATGATGTATATATATACAATAATGCTTGTTTTACGACATAAATATGTTCAACTAGTATTCAATGCGTGTTATATATCATACGTAATGTGTGCTATATGAATAACACATTATGTATAACACTCATTACGTATGATATATAGCACACATTGGATACTATTCGGATATATTTTGTTATACAAAAAGTATTATTGATTTATGCATACTTACATTGGGGCCAGGAAGACCATGAATGAAATGACATTGCCTAGCATGCCAAAGGTGAAAGCCAAAGTGGTGTGACTAATAGCCATGCTCTCTTATTTTTTGGGTTTGGGAAATACCAAAAGAATTAAGAGCAATGGAACAAGAAAACTAAGCTTAATTAGCTTAACACCTAAGTCGTCTTGTGCACTTCACTGACCTGGTGACTATGCCTTCACAGTCTCGCTCTTTATATACCCGAGCACTCTACACTCAAACCAATTATTTAATATTTATTATTCCAAAAAGGTATAATAATAATATAGTAATAAGTGAGGCATATATATATATATAAATATATAGTGCTACTTGTCATATATACTATACTATATTATATTATAGCAACGTCACATATTCTTGTTGCTCCGAGGGAACATGCATGTTGCATACTCACTTTGTTATTTTTACATTAGATGACTTGCTCTTCAACACTTTTTAAGACATTATTAATAATTAGTGAAAATATTATCACTATTAATAATAATAAATATTTATGACAGATAGGTATTATAAAAGAGAATAAAAAGGATAGATGAGATAGATATATTCATATGCATGGATCAATCAGCATCAAATGTTGACTATTATTGTTTTTCTTTTGAAGTGGTAGTGTTAAGTAGTGCTGCGCCATTAGTAGTGAGAGCGTATATATGAATATGAATATGAAGCAACAAAATTCAAAAGAGAATTGAAGCAAATAGAAGTTGCAAGTACGTAGCGCACGCACCGCAAAGCCATTACTTGGTGTCATTCATTCTGTATCTCACCATCGTCAAATAATAATAATAACTTTCAAAGAAAGAAAGAACGTACGCGAAGGTGTGGGAATAATCAGAATTATTATTCCTGATGATTATTCTATATTCAAATTATTTACTTTATTAATGTTGTGGTACAAGTTCCGCATTCTATTTATATTCTAATATCTTCACAATGTACAATCTTGCGCCAAGATTCTTTTAACCTTACTCACAAAGTGCAAAGCTAGAGGTAGCTATGGCTTGGTGTAAAGTTGTCTTTTTAAGAGCATTCCTATATGAATAGTAAAATCATAGTTATATTCGTACGTACATTTTCTCTTACATATTTTTCTCCACCCACTTTATTATCATTGGATTTTTATGTGATATCACTTCAACACTTCAATTTTTAATCTTCACCATTGGATTTACATGTATGTTTATCTTACATACAAAAAAGTATGTACAAATATCATAACTCATAGTAAAAAAACTAATCAAAATAGTGAATATGTATTGCACAACATATATTTTAAATTTGAGTTTTCGGAATTTTTTAGATTGTATTATAAAATAAAGACAATACTCTTTAAAATATTGAATCACACGAATATTTTACATATATATAGTTGAAATTGATGGCTATAGACTTTAAAATGAGATTCACAAATTTTTTTGTTGTATATTATAAAATAAATACTATAGGCTTTTAAATAGTGAATTACATGAAACTTTTACGTATAGTAGAAATTGTATTTTAAAATGTGAGATTTCACAATTTTTGTCGTTTTATTATAAAATAAAATAAAAACTATATGCTTTAACATATTGAATCACTTGAATTTTTCACGCATATAGTAGAAATTGAAGGTTATATACTTTAAAATGTGAGAATTCATAATGTTTTTTGTTGTATTATAAAATAAAGACTATACTTTAAAATAGTGAATTACATTAAATTTTTACATATAGTAGAAATTATACTTTAAAATGTGAGATTTCATAATTTTTGTGATTTTATTATAAAATAAAGACTATAGCCTTTAAAATATTGAATCACATGAATATTTCACATATAGTAGAAATTGAATGCTATATACTTTAAAATGAGAGAATTCACAGTTAGTTTTTTTTTTGTTATATTATGAAATAAAGACTATATATATGTTTTAAAATAGTGGATTGCATGAAATTTTTATATATAGAAGAAATTGTACTTTTAAAATGTGACATTTCATAATTTTTGTAATTTTATTATAAAATAAAAACTATAGACCTTAAAAAAAAAAAAACTTAGACTTAAAAAAAAATAGTACAAGTATATAGTATATAGTTAACAATATTATTATTATTATTATTATTATTATTATTATTATTATTATTATGCCTTTTTCGTGTGACGGGGGCCATATGACTTTCTTTCCTTTCAAATCTCCACGATTCTTGCATTTAAAGTAACCAAGGATCAAAGCTAATTAAGCCCATCAAAGAACATATATATTTAATTCGTTGCTATATATATATATATTAAGCCATTTTCAATATTCATTATTTTTTACTTTAGATGTAATGATTGGACATAACTTTTTTATGTGTAAATTATGTATGTCCAATTCAAACTTAGCTTGTCTTCACATTCTCAATATTAATTGGTGAACTTAACGTACCTTTTTCTTTCCAAAGAAAGAACTATATTACACCAATAATATAGGGAAAACACTTTAGTTTAGAGTCCTAGGTTATATTCTAAGGCCTAGTGAATATATACTTATACACAATTTACTGTAAATCATAAATGATAAGCCAAATTTAATATATATGTGATATAATAAATATTTTGCGATCAAAATAAACTTTAAAAATTAAATAAAATCGAATTCAACAAAGTCATGTTTGTGTTAGGCAAAATTGTTTATTATATTTCATTTGAATGTAAAATTATTTGTGTACTTATGTCCATCAATTTAATTAACTAATTAATTAAGTTTTGGGGAGTAATTGTTTCATGACATCATGATCAAAAGCTCAAGAGTTTTGCTTCTCAATTGTGAAAAAAAAAATTGTTTGAACGAAAGATATTTATACTAAAGAAGCATATATTAGACATAAAAAATTATGAGAAATAATTTTTATATGCTATAAAAGCAGTTATCATCTATAATAATTTAATTTTTAAAAATTATTAATATAATTTTTAATATCATACATTAATTCAATATTTAAAAAGTTTGATTAATAGTTTTAAAAAATTGAATTATTACATATGGTGATTGATGGTGATTGATTTTACAGTATACGTAAGTGTTTAAACTTAACTATATGAAAAGATGATGTCGGCAATGACACATGTTAATAATTTTTAGTTAGCTATTGAGTCATGTAATTAATTAAGATTATTATTACACGATATATATCATACTAGCATAATTTATAAGATTATAATAAGAGAGAAAAAAAATATAGATGCAAGTTGAGAGGAGGAGCATGGAGGGAATGTTAAAGAAAGAAGTGATAGGTCGCTATTGTTGAGAGCCACAAAGAAACAGAGATCGATAGGACAGACATTTTTTTTGGTTGGAGAAATATCCGCGGTTCAAATATTATTTATTAATTTCTTCCCACCCTAAAATTTTCAGAGCCCCTCTTTTCCACCATCTAATGAGAAGCAAAAGAAAGAAAGAGAGAGAGAAAGATACACTAACTATAGCAAATTGTTTTAATTTTACTAATTAATTTTAATTCTGTGCTTTAATCAAAGGTTCTTAGCATCATGACCACCATTTTGACGCGCATTAAAGCTGATTAAGTCAGGTTCACAAGTCATGCTTTACACTCACTCACATTCACATAATTAAGCCTTTTGGTTAAGGAATAATCAATATTATAATATTAATGAGGCACGTCACATACATTTTTTTAAAAATTTTGTGATTTTTACTCCTTCAATTTTTTAATCATCCAATTTTAAATGCTCATATGGAGTAAGAAATAATATGAGAAAATTTTAATTTTAAAGTAATTTAAGTATATTTTATAATATTATTTTCTATTCATTTATTCAATCTCTTACTTTATTAAGTGGTAGAATAAATATTTTCTATAATTTCCAAACAAATAATTATATAGAGAAAATTAAAATTTGAAAAGTAAGCCATTAAAAATCAATAATATTTGTTGAACAATAGAAATATATTCAAATAGTATCTAACATGTGCTATATATATATAAAATATATAATGTATTATATGTACAGTACATGTGCGTATAACATTATTACATGTTATATATAGTACACATTAGATATATATTGGTTGAATGTATTTCAATTGTACAACAAATATCACGGATTAAAAAACGGAGAAAATAATTAACGGTAACACGAATTGAAGTGCTTTTTTATTTTTATTTATTTTCAATCAGTGGTGGACATGGTCAGTCAAAGAGGGGTATTGATTTAATTAATTAATAGTGAAATTAAAATGTTGATACCCTAGGAATAAAATCCTGGTATTTGCAGTCAAACAGTTTCTCTCAACCATGAATCATGACACTTTTTCGCTGTAAATGAATCCATAAATAAATAAATATTATCAAAGATTATTCCAAAAGAATAAATGTCTTGTACCAACCAAGTGCCTGTGTTTTTGGGACTATAGCTAGAAAAGAAGAAAATAAAGGTCTCCCTAAAAAGTGTTTTCTGAAGCTCAGCGAATCTTGCACCCCAGCAACATCATACACAACAAACACAATAACAATTAATTAATATAATTATCGAAATAAAACAATTAATTAATATATATTTCTGTCCACTAACAATAATCATTTTAATTTCATCAAACTTTATTCATTTCAAAATTAACGTATTTGGACTTAAATCGTGTCTAATTACGTTAGTTTTTGAATGAATCAAATTTCATCAAATTAAAATTATATTTATTAGTCAATTATGATGAAATATATAGTTATTATATAGAGTGGGTTTACAGTAGTTTATTTTTGGAACTCAATTGGTTACATTGAATATACACTTAGATTAATTAAAATGGTTACACAACAAAAATATTCAACTTATTTATAATATGGTTTAGGGTTTAAATTTCATTATTTTTTAAATAATACATATGAATTAAAATTTCTCTATTCAAATTAATTAAGGTTATACTGTAGATTGGTAGAAAGTTGAGGGCTTTATTCTTTAATGATCAGTCTTATAAAGTTGATGTGGTCTTTCATTGATTGTCACACAAAAATAAAGGTCATTCTAAAATATTTTTGGATAGAAATAATTTGTACCACTATATATTCTACCCTACTCCATATATATCCTTACTATATCATATTTAACAAGTGTCACTCATACAACACTACCTATGATTCATGTTCAAACCAACTTTTTGAAAATTGCCTATAATAATACATATGGTGTGGCATATATTTCATTAGAGGAATAAGAAAAAATGAGACATTAAAGCGAGACAGAAGAATTATATTGTTGGGAATATTATTTCTCTTTATTTACATCTAAGTTATATCCAAAAATATGCAACAAAAGTAAATTGTTGTTTAGGTAAATTTACCCTAATTATAATGTTTAGGGTTAAAATTATTCGTTCAGTTATCTAGTCAAAACTTTTAGTTTGAAATTCCGTGAGCAATTCTTAAGATGAAAAAGATGAAATTTGAAAAAAAAATTATATATATCAAATAATTTTAAATTAAAGTGATTAAGCAAAAAAAGTATTTATTACAATTCCTAGTTTAAAGTTCATTGTGATTATTATTTTTTATAGAGGATTATCCTTCTATCTATCGGTTGACAATCAATACTTAATTAATTCCTAATCCTGATTGAGATCACCTTTTAATGAATATGAGACCGGTCATGAGATTTTTTTTTTTTGTTTTCCACGGTATTTCCCAGCTCGAAAGGCTAAGGACTAATCCGTCGCGGGTCTGAGCTCCATTTAAGGGTTTGCCGCTGGCCAATGGGTTGCTGCATACACAAGGCAGGGATCGAACAAACTTCTTTCTAGGTTTTTTCTTATGTGTGTATTATTATTTTAAAAAAAAAGGTACGCTAGATTTAAATTTGAATTAATGCAAAAGCAGCAGCATACTAATATATATTTTTGAATAATATATATATAATGTCGACAATTGTACTTTTCCAAATTGCTGGCAGCGGAAAGGGAAAATGAGTAATGGAGTCCATGGTTGGTGGTGTATGTATGTATAGATTGTTGAAGATATTTTAATTTGTACGCTAATGTGATTTTGTTTCTAGTGCCTTAGCTTGGGATACATATATATACTCCAATAATGTATATAGCTTGCTTTTTTGAATCAAATTAAACAATGACAGATTAATTGTACTATTCATGCTCATTATAATTTAGTTGAAGAAACATAATAAACGACACGAAATGGGAATAGAAGATTTGAGCCATAAAATATTATTAATAATTACTTTGTCGTGCAATAAAAATACGTTTAATTATTAATCAACGTATATTGTATATAATATAGATTGTGTGCTATACATACGTATACTATATATATAGTACACATTATGTATTATGTATAGAACACGTTAAATACTAATTGAACGTATTTATGTTGTACGAGAAATTAACGGATAGCATGTATGTAATTTGCATTGACATGTAGGGCTTTGATTTGTTGTTTGGTCTCATGCACGTGCTTTCTTTAATTCCTCCTCCAACAATTACACTTTCGGTTTCTGCTCTGTGTCCACCACCAAGGTTCTGTATGTTCTCTTTGGAGCCTTTCTTCTATTTATACACACATTAGCAAATACAACCTTCCCTAGTAACATCCCTTATGTTACTTCTCTCATTATCAAATAATTTTATTTTCTAAAATTACTAATTCAATTTATAAAATGTTGGATTAATGTATAATATTAAAAGTTGAGTTAATATTTTTAAAAAGTTGGATTATTCTATTCGACAGTTGATGATAGTTGAGTTTGTGGTATACAAAAGACATTTCTCCTTAAATTTATATTGATTGAAAAAAAAAACATGGGTAGTAGTTGAAAATTTTAAATTAAGTTCTTCAATGATATTTTGACACATAAATAAAATTCTAACAGATGTATGTTCTAAATTTCAATTATTTTCCTACATATAATACAATATGGGTCATCTAAATATGTCAAATTTTGACATTTGTTATCTAACAAAAACTCTATTGTATGATATTACTTGAATGAACAAAATTAAAACATAAAGTCATATTACCTTTTTAAGTGATCATGTGATATTTTAAAATCTTTTAATTTTAATAATTTATAGATAATTTTATGATTAAGATTTATTTAAGTAACTTTAACATTCTCACTATATTGAAATTCGGGCCGTCGTTGCATGCATTTGGTGAATGTCGACATTCTTAACAATTAAATATAAATTCTATTAACAATTAATCAAGCAGAGATAGATGATATCAAACAGAAATATATAAATTTAATCCGGGAAATATGATCTGTATCAATAGTTGGATCCTCATCACCTTACTTATCATGAATTTATTATGTAAACGACTCTTGTGCTTTAACCTTTTCAATGACTGCAGATAACTTCACTGGAGAAACAAAATAAGGTTTATATAAAGTTTAACAGGATTAATTGGAAGATAAAAACCGGGAAGAGAATGAAGTTGCGGTTTAATTAATTTGTTGTAACTTGTAATACCGGAAATGAGTAATGTATGTAATCTCTATAGTATTATATTATACCATCTCAAGTGATGGATTGAAGCTAAGATAGAGTCATGATCATCATCATCTTGTCAATCAATATAATAGTAGTAATTAAAAGGTGATGTAAAATATCTATCCTAGTAGTTGGAGAAAGACATAGACCTGAGAGTATGTATGTATGTAGACCAAAAAAGAAGAAAGAGCACACATCTCTAGAATAGAATCAAACGGCTACAACAAATTAAAGCCAAACCTATAATTGTCAGGTTAAAACAAAGGTAAGTGTTGCCGTCCTCCTTGAAACTTGAACGATGATTAGTAGTAGTTAATTAATTATAATTAAGTAGTACTAATTCTGTACTGTAGTTCAGAAGTAGAAGTGGCCGGTACCATGGAACCACGACAGCCTTCACTCACTTGGAGGCCGAAACAGAACGGAACAGAACAGCAGAGTCTATACACACTAATTAATTTGACATTACAAAAGCTAGCAATTGTGGTGGCTACCATAACAAAATTAAAGTGATGTGTAGCTGCTGCTACTACCTACTATATAGGAATAGGACAAACAACTTGCACTAAAAAGCACTATGCTATGGTATGGTATAGCCACTACTCAGCACACTGGTTTTCTAATACTACACTGTTTCTTCTTTTATTTTTTAAATCTCTATTTATATATTATATATATTTATATTACTGTTGTATAAAACATAATCAGCACACTGGTTTTCTTTTACTCTTGTGTATACGCTCACTGTATACCACTGAGACAAAACTATATAACCTCATCCCAGTCACCATAACCATTACCATAAATTATATTATTATGTTTTGGATGTAGCTAGCTAGCTAGATATCATCAATTCAATGTAACATGGTACCAAGCGAACCAGTGATGAGGTGAGCCATGAGTAAGAGACAACTTAGTATTTTATTAATTATATACAAGATAAAAATGAACCATATCCTCCACTCCAAAACTACTAGTATTTATACATTATATATTGAAATCAAATTAAATTTCATCCCAATAAACCAACCCCAACGCTTCTATATATATGTTCCTTAATTATCAGACCACTCGCCAAATTCAAGCTTCTAACATAAATCTAGTATTTTTCCTACTCATCACTTCTAACAAATATATATATAGTTTAATTTTGATGCACTGACATACACTATCATCCGATCAAAACGTTTCATTTGTATGACTTTTAAGGTAGTGGAAAAGAAAAAACTATCATGGCTGACGTGACACCACATAATTGAATGTCTATCTAAAAAATTTATACACTGGATAAAAATTAAATATAAATATATATATATATATAATATGTTGTGTAATAGACGTGCGTGATATTATCATATTAAGTTTTGGCATAAGATTTTTGGTAACTAATACAGGTTTGGGCATAAATGTTTAGATAAGTCAAGTTCGTACGTATATGAGTAGTGGGCTAGTGGCCTTTATAAGACCTAAGGACCCAAGTTCGGTGACCTTCTAATTGATTAAACCTAACACCTTAAAGAGATGGGCCCCATTAGGGCCATTTGTTCAAAATCATATATTGCTCCAAAAGCCCATGGCTAATAGCCCAACAACATAGCAAAGGTATAATTGGAAATCAAAAGAAAAGACAAGCTTTTTTAACCAAAAAATAATAAAGAAAAGACAAGCTTTTGACCTAAAAACAAAAGATAAGCTCATACTCTTTGACCCATAAAAAAACTCTTGTTCCGAACAAAAAAAAAGGACAAGCTTGCTATTTACCAATTTTGGGTGATTGAGTGGTTGTATCTCATTCTCCGTTTTTTCATTTCTTATATTAAGTATAGAAAAATTTTAAAATTTTATGTCAGATGTCTCACCCGTTGAAATATTTACGACTGATAATAGATTAGTTATTATGTTTGATTGTGAATAACTATTTTTTTTAGATAAAAAAAAAGTTTAGATTAGGGGAGGCACACCCCCATGCAAGGCCAGGGCATACCACCAACCTCAACGAGGATTTATAGTGGAATTTACAGATCGCCTACCAAAGAGGGCTCCCCAAGATTCGAACCCAAGCCACGCCTAGCGTGGGCGAAAGGTTGAACCAGGTGTGCCAACCCTCATTGGCGATGGTGAATAACTATAGACTTAGGAAAAAAAACTTTTTATTTACCCACCTATACTTAGATAACTTGATTTAGATGAAGAAAATTAAATGTGAATGGGTATATATGTAATTTAGCAAACATTGCGGCGTATATAGTAAAATAGTGAGTTGTTGAAATTGAATGGGTTAAAGGTTAGAAGAGTAGGTGTTAGAGTATACACTATAATTATATATCCTAGCTGGAATAGGACAAACGAGGTTGTCGTCACTGGGTGACTTAACTTGGGTTTCGTTGTCTTCACGGTTACGATACCTATTTATTTCGTACGTGCTATGAGATAATAATTAATTACCAAAAAGGAAAGGAAGTGAAAGAAAAGAGCTTAGAATGAGGAGAGAATAAAGTTCAATTCAGGAATGTATTAGTCATTTTGCTTGGAGAATCACAAAGTGGAATCTGTACCTTGTAAGTTTCGTAGAATAGGGTTTTGGTTAAATTAGAGACATCTAAGAAGAGATGGGTGATTTTGATATACGTATCTTCACATTATATATATGATATTGATTAGATGACGAGTAATTCTTGATGTATAAAAGAAATACGTCTAACTAGTATCCAACATGTGCTATACATAATACGTAATTTGTGTCATATGTATAGCACATGCACGTATTATGTATTATATATAATACATGTTGGATATTATTTAAATGTATTTCTGTTGTACAATAAATGTTACTGAATTGGTGATATAAAAGAGAGAGAAGAAGAAAAACTAAAAGAGTGTGTGGAACCAGCTGTGAATGATGGGTCACATGGCCCAAAAAAGGACACACCCCAAAATCTCTTTGTTTGTTACAGTTTAACACACCCGTCATGGGATTTGATGGGCCTTTTGAGGAAGTTTCTTTGTAGCTAACTTCCACTGCATAGCTTGGTTGGGAAAAAAGAGAAACTTTTTTTTGTTTTTAAATATTTTTATTTGCATTTTAGGAATCTCTGAAAGCTACTTTCATTTCTCCCTCTTAACCTACCAACACTTTTCTTTCTTTCTTTCTTTCATTCATTCATTCATGCCACTTCCCTCGCCCACTTGTTTGCCTCTCTTAGCAAATAACAACCAACTCATCTATGTATAACACTACTCTCGTACGTTTTCTTGTACTATGTCCATAACCATAAAACCACATGATTGTTACGCCATTACATTGTTATACTCTTTTTATTATTGGCTTCGACAAAATTTTCATAAATTTTTCTTTATTCATTCAGATAATAGTGGGCTCTAATCGAGATATATTAAGTACATTATATATGATATGAAATAGAGGGAAGGGCATTATATACCGATCTTACAAATTTAGGCTACATTCGGTAAGATGTATATAATAAGATATGATAAAAATGAAAAATTAATAGTGTGACAGAAATTCAAACAAAGGAAGTGGGATTAGTGATCCGAGAACTCCAACAACCTAGTTTGATAGTCAAATGCAAGGTACCTTAAATTCTTAATTTCTCCAACTTGAATTGGAGATTTGTGAGGCATAATAGACGGCTAAAACACACCAATCAATTTTAATTGGCAATTGCTAAAGCATCTTATACTTAGGATCCATTTGGTGGGTATGTATGTTTGTGTGATGAAAAAGAGAAACCCCAATTGGGCTTTTAATTTTGATTTCAAGTTTAGATTGGTAAATATAAATGCAAATACATACATATACATTTGATAAAATTAAAATTAGCTTCCGTGACGAAACAAGTAAATAAATAAATAAATAAAACTTAGGACAATGATGCATTATTATTATTATTATTATTTCATCTTATAACAACAAGTCCAGTTACAACTACATGACACCCATAATGTACAATGTCTAGATAGTAAGTAAACAAATAGTGTCCTTTAATTAAATGTGCCAAATCATCCTAATAAAAATTTATTGTGGTACAACATAAATACGTCTAACTAATATCCAATATGTGCTATACATGATATGAAACTTGTGCTATATGTATGACACACGTACATATAATATACACATTCTATATTATGTACAATACACGTTCGATACTAGTCGGACGTATTTTATAGTACGACGACGAACATTATTGATAAAAATTTAAATTATTAATGTCGTTGGGAGGCAGTGGAGAATGGGAACTATCTTATTCGTTAGCCAGGATTTTGCAAAGTTTTGGGTTTCTGGGTTGACAAATATTTGGCTTCAAAATCAAGGAACTTCATTCTTTTTCAAGTGACCAATCACAAAAGCAATTAAAAGGACCACTCTTAAGGCATCTCTATGCGTCCAACATTAGAATTGGAAAAATTAAAATTAAATAATAATTAATTAAAAGAAGAATAATACCGGAGTCAACTTTGAAATCTATGGCGACTTTTGAATTTCTAAAATATACTACTAATAATAAACCATATATAATTTCTTTGTTTCTAGAAACACTGTTCATTGGACACCAGGTTACTTGTAACCTTATTTATTCCAAAGAAATTAAAATAATTAACATCATACGTATATATACATACATATCCATGAAATTGTTATAAAACTTACCGTCTAATATACGCATGAATATAATTTATATTCTCTGCCACACTACCTATTAGACTGCCTCCACTCTTCAAATTCAATATAATTCTTTTAAAATTATAGAATCAATGTTTCTCTCTTTTTTACTCATCAAAACAACAAATATCTTGTTGTCGGAAGAATTCATGTTCCATAAAAATTATATTAACTAGGAAAGTAAAATTCTCCCTTGCAAAACATAGTTTAATACTTTACGTACAATATTAAATTTAACACTAAACCAGTACAATTTAATATTTACAGGTTATTCAATCCAACTTTTATTCTGATATAACCAAATATTACATTCAAACTTTTATATTAAGACAATTTCAATTTTTATATTCAAACTTTTATACTGACACAATATATCATTTATGTTTGCTTAATCCAATTTTTTGTATTGATAACTGATTTAGTGTCAATTTTAGTGTGCAGATAGTGTTGCTCACGGGGTTAAATCTAAAAATCTCTATTAAACTATAACAATAATCTCTGTCAATTGATCATCAACCAACTTTGTACATAGAAATATAGAATATATGTTTTAATTGAAAAAAATAGCATGACACAAAAAGTTGGATGCTAGCTAGACATCAAAAACAAATTAAAAGGATATAATAAGAATCGCAAAAGTTCCATCTTTAAGCCTTTTTTTTTTTCCTTTTACACACATAACAAAATTAATTAAGGTGGAGATGCTGATTCCCTTACTCAATGGAAGCGAAAGAATTATAAAGGCTCTCAAGTAGTAGCTACGTACCAATAAGTCAATAATAATAAGCCACATGATTTGCGTAGAGAAGTGTAGATAGTATTATTATGGGGTACGAATGATGATAACAAGAGGAGGAGTTTCAAACAGATATAGTAGCCAATGCAATGATGCCTATAGCAAGATAGATTTTTGTACATCTCAAACATTTTTAACATAATATTAACAAATAAAGGCATCATGCGTCAATCATTGACGTAAAGGGTGATGTATCTTGCTCTTTCTAATTACTCAATTATTTCCGTTGTAAAATGCTAAATGTACAAATTCGTCTATCTATTTTTTAACTCATTCAAATATTGATAATTTTAATTAATATATTTATAATTTGTCAATATAATTATCAATATTTAAATAGATAAAAAAATTAAATAGAGAGATATTATATTATGTACTAGTGGGTTCACTTTTTACATGTAGTACTTTCTTGTGCACCTCCTTTCAGCTAATAAATTCTTTGAGATTAGTGATTATTTATTTGAATGCAAAACCTTATTAGTGACATTAATTAACATCACATGGCCTTCCTAATTATTCTCACATTATTAATAAATGGATTTAAATAATTTGTATATTTTGACAAATGTAAAAAAATGTGAGTATTATTATTCCATTACCACTTAAAATTTATGTAAAAATGAATCATTTTAATTTGATTAATATGTCGAATATATAATTTATATTATTAATCAAAATTAAACTCTTAATAAATAGTTATATATTATTATTCTCACAATTTTCTTTATTTGTTTTTATCTTTTGTATATCCTTCTACCAGATTCAATCTTATTTGAGTATTTAAGATCACAAAAGAGACCTGATTCTTACGAATGTTAGATATGAAATCTCTCACTAAAGAAATGTGCATCTATATTAATTACTCTAATAAACCTACTCTCACAATATTCAAATAGCTACAAGAATTTTTAATATTATTAAAACTAAATTCTATAAATTACTGGAAGAAGAAAGGATTGTTCTCTTGTACTTATGGAATCTTAATTAATGTCCTTACCATAATATAAAGAATTTTGATATATCTAACTACATGAATTGAACAATACACAATTCCTGATTCTACAAGCATGCATGAGGCATGGGGCCCCTTTGAAATTAAATTTCTCATACTTTATGTGAGTCTCCCTTCCCTTCCCTCTCTGTCTCTCACTAATGTGAACATGTCAGAAAGAAAGAGGGTAAGTAAATAAAATAATGGATATCGTACCACAGAAATACGTCCAACGAGTATTTAACGTGTGCTATATAAAACGTCATGTGCGCTTATTAATGTATGTGTATTATATATAGTACACATTATTACATCCTATATATAGTACATATTGAATGTTCGTTTGACGTATTTTTGTTGTAATATAAGCTAAATAAAAGGTAATATAAAATCACCAAACTCCTATGCATAATAGTTTTGAAGATGCTTGTAAAGAGGGCAACCTAGCTCCAATGCTAAAAAATTTAACATAAAATAACAAAGTGATGAAAGTAAAACATAGGAAGAAGGAAAAAAAAAAGGAGAAGAATACTCTATCTCTTAGCCAATCCCAAAATTCCAAAGGCAAATTAATTTTGTTCACGTAAATATTTTACTCAAAAGACAATAATTGTAGCCTTTGACGTTTCTCTTGTACTCTTTTGGAGCCCCCAATTCATTACAATGCCCACACGCAAACACCTTTGACCTATATAACAAGAGAGAGAGAAAGAGTGTATTGAACCTGAAATAGAAAATAATAAAATTAAAAAATCAGAGCCGCAATGTAGCATACGAAACCCTTTTTCCCTTACTTTATTATTATATATAAATAAATAATAATATATCAAAATATGCAAGTGGTCTCACAAATATTTTGCTTGTGGGAATCTCATCATCTATTAATATTCTCACCTCATCCTAATAAATATACATATATCATGAGTTCATTTTTTCTCTTGATTTATTCCTTTAATTTCTAATTTCCAATTCAAGGTACAAATAAATTTAATATTCTTATGTAATTAATAGTTATGGTTAATATTTTTTATGAATTTGCCAAGAAGAATATTTTTTATGACAAGTTTATAGTGTTTGAGTTAGTGACATAGATAACTCATTTACAAACATAAGTAACTAAATGATATACTAATAATCATAATGATATATAATAATAATAATATGTTTATCGTACAATAAAAATACGTCTAACTAGTATTCAACATGTGTTATACATAATATGTAATGTGTGTCATATGCATGGGTTAGCATAGTGTTTCGTCCATATTAAGTATGATTTAATTTGAGTTCAACTCTTAAAAAATCTTTTTTATGATAGATCTTCAATGAATTTGATAGTATGCCCTGGCTGCATAGAGTACGTCTCTCCTAATCTAAAAATTTGTTTATATATAAAATTTATTTGGAAGGTGTAGAAGTTTTCCTTCTCCCTACGGAATTAGGCTCCTTGAATTGTCAATGTTTGAGGCTCCTGTTTAACAAACAACAATCTCAACCGTCCCATGTTTCAATCACTCAAACCAAATACTATATTTATTTTCTTTCTTTCTTTCTTATTCTCTTTTTCCAAATTCCACAACCACCCCTTTTGTTTCCCCACTTTTATCATTCACCCATTCTCTTTTAATTGCTTCTCTCTTTTGTTTTCTTTTGCTTCTCTCTTTTAATTTTTTAATTAATAAATTAGATTTCGCCTACAAAATATCTCATTTCTTTATTTATTAATTCCAATTGCACCGGCACAACACATCATTGCCATTTTTTTCATTGATAATATGCTCCCTCCGTCCACTTTTATTTTTATTTGTCTTTCTAGGAAATTTATTTGTCCACTATTATTTGTCATTTTAGATTTTTAATGAAACATTTATTATCTTTTTCCAGTTTTATCCATACATACACTCTCTTTTTATTTCTTACAATTATTATTGCACAAAAAACTATAAGGATAATTTTGTCATTATACATTTACTTCTATAGAAATTTTTTTATTTTCATCACCTTCTTAATAAGTGTGCAATACTCTAAAACGTCAATTAAAAGTGGACGGAGGGAGTATAATTAATAATGATATAGGTTATACGTCTTGAAGATGTATATTATTACTCACTATTTTCCTACCTTATATAGATATTCACTTAATTAAATTAATTATTATTTATTGTCTTTTAAATATATATTCAAGTAGTTATAAAAAAATAAAAGATAAACTATTTTTTTATAAAAATAAGTATCAAGTTATTTATATTATTGATTATGAATATATAATCAAATGAGTGCATCAAATAATTTTGTTCTAATAATGTATGAGCAATTATTATTGTCTTTATTCTCACATGAAGTGGCATATAGAAGCCATTGAACCTTGGTTGACCAAAAGAAGAGATCAATTAGATTAGATATGTTGAAATCGCCTTGCAAAATAAATACTATACTATATTTATTCTCCTCCGTTTATAACCTTTGCATAAAGAGATATTATATATATTGGTTGTGAAGTATATGATGATAGGGTTATAATTGAGATTTATATATGTTATAGAAGACTAGAGGAATTTTCCTCTTTCTCTTATCATTATTGTTAGAGTTGTGTTATGCTTACATTCAATTAATATTAATAAATATTCAATGTTAGATAAACAAATTAAATGATTAATAAAAATTTAAATACATTTTCTTTTAAATTTTATAACTGACAAATTTAAAAATTTTAAAAGTCTTATATTTTTTTTTAATTTTCTTTCAAAATTAAACTCGTGAACAAATCATTAATATTGAAGTAAGGATCATGTTAATAGTATCATACTCTCGAATTAACTTGTAAGCTCTTACGAATTTATAAATTTAAAATTTAAATTAATTCAACAAATTTATAATTAAACTCTCACGAGCTTATAAGTTCAACTCAACGATTTAAGTTTATTTAAATTCATTAAAGCTTCACAAGTTCATGTATATTGTCGAGTTTAAGAAACTTAAATAATTATTAAGTAGAGAAAATATTAGATATATAAATACTATTATTATTATTATTATGATTTGCATGTATATATGTATATATATGTTATGGTATTAAATCACGAGATAGAAAGAGTGAGACAAGGAAGATTTGGAGAATCTTGAGATGGGGCATCGTTTGAAGGTACCATATTTGTCAGCTACCTTCAATCCGACGTGGGTGCCCGTCGTTTTGGAGGCAACTGGCCCCCACTCCCCTTTATTCCCTCACCCACCTTTCAATCTCTCTCTGTTTCTTATCATCATTCATTTATTAATCAATGTTTCTCTTATAAGATAAATACATTTAGTATTTAACGTGTGGTATATATAATACATAATGTATATTATATATATAACACACGTATATATAGGATATATTATGCATTATGTATAACACACATTAAATATTAATTAAACGTATTTATATTGTACAATAAATATTATCTATTCCATTTATTTGAGTTAGCTACTCCTTTTCATTCATTTATCCTCCATTTTAAAATATATATAAATTTTGGTTAATAAAATAAATCATTTTCATATTATTAATATAAAAACATTTCTACAGATATTCCATTATAACTTTTGTAGGAGATTAATTAAATTGTTTTGATTTTAGTAAAATTATTTGCAAAGTTGCATAAATAATATTATATATATATATATAATTTTTATTTTACCTATTTTCAATAACGTTTAGAGATTGTAAAAAAACAATAAGTATATTGAAAAATAAGACATCTATTAATAAATAGAAGTATACTAGCACTAAATAATTAATAATATTTGTACAACAGAAATACATCCAATTAATATTCAATGTGTGCTATACATAATATGAAATATGTGCTATATGTATAGCGCACGTACACATAATATACATTTTATATTATATATAACACACATTCGATATTGATTGATTGTATATATTTTTAGTTATAGGATCAACTGTATTGCAAATGATTGATTATGAATAATTAAATTAAAGATGAACATATATACACATAACATAACCTCGTTGCTAGGATAATTCTTTTCCTTTGGCATTTGGGAAGCTTGTTCATCATTTATGGAGAATGCATTGCATTGCAGCATAATTATTGAGTTAGTTAAGCCCACTTCCCCATGCGTGCACCATAATCAATCATTGTCTTTAATTTTAAGATAATAATAACAATAATAACAATATCATGGATGGTATCATTTTTTTTCAATAAAATATTGTACTACTATTAACTTACTAGTACAATTGATCATTGCAAATCAAACACTAGAGCGGTGAAATTGATTGGTTAAGTAACTAGTAATAATTATAAGAGCAAGCTTTATATAAAAAACATTTATATGTATATATTTTTATGTAATTTGTAAATATACTTTATTAATATTCAAAATTTTATTTTTCAATCTTAAAATTATCTAATTTTTTTACTGATGATTTTTTATGATACTTAAATTAATCTACCTTCATTAATACTCCATGCAAGACAAATATAATTAAGTTTAAATAATAATTAATTGTAAGAATTTTCGGACAACACTTAGACAAGCTTGATTTGGGTGTAAAATTTATCCTCAATTATAATTCTATACCTCAATAAAGACACTTTTTTTTTTGTATGAAACCAAGCACACTTAGCTTTTAGATTATAAGATTTTAATGGAGAACATTTCATAGTCAGAAAGTTTCGTAAAGAGGGGATTAACAAAATTGTGAGATATATATCAATTATTTTTGACAATGAATATATATCTTAATTAAAAAACAGTTGTAAGATTTGAGATTTGACTCCTACATACTTTAACTAGTTGGATCAAACAACTGATGATCAGTTCATTTATATCAATTGCGTTTATTTTTTTCTCTACCAAATTAGTCCTAGTTCTTGACCATGATGATTGGCCCCCTTGACACTATCCCAAAACAATACTAATAACAAATAAAAGCAATAATAGCTGTTTTAATTTTTGCATATATATATATATATATATTAGGCATTTCAACTACCTCAAAACTGTTACTTTTTTATTACTTAGGCTAAATGTGGAGGTTGTCATATTTTTAAGTGTACATTAATCTATTATTTAATATATATATATATATATATATATATATATATATATATATATATTAATATATCCTAGACGGTGTTGGTTTTCCTCATTAATAATGAGAAAAATATCTCATTTCAATTTATTTGTAAAAACAAAAGAACAAAATGCAACTTTTTCATGTCCTATATTAGCTAGAAGCACCCACGAAAGATTATTACAACATTCTCCAATGGGCCTAATTAATCCGATTTAAAGAAGTTGACCTAGCTGGAAAAACATGAAAATTAAAATTGTGAATATATACAAAAATAATAATATAATTGGCAAAGAATAACTTATCCTGATATATGTTGATTTTGAATTGTATAGGAATGTAATTTATTTTACTAGCTTTTGGGAAAAAAAAAATATCAAACACTTATTTAAACCTGGATAATGCTTGTAATATGTATATTTGGACAACTAGGACTAATATTTTATCGATTTAATCAAAGCTATTAATCAACGAATGATTTAATCAAGAGAGCAAGTGCAAACTTTTAATTTGTCCTATTTGGTTCTTAATTTCAACTCTAAAATTGTGTCTTAAATTTTAATTTAAATCCTCTATATATCCTTTTTCACACTTGTTGGGTTTATTCTTTTTAAGCTTGACAAGAGATCTTGTGAATTTCATTCACGATTTTGTTCTTACTTCCATGTTCTAAATCCGCAAGTTGTTGTTGTTTGTTCCTTGCTAAAAGTTTTTAATTCAATTATTTCTCTTAAAAAAATCGGAATATAACTTTTTCAATAGTATATATTATTATATAGGATATATATAATCTGCGATGATAAGAATACTAAATATGAGTTATGCGGAGTTTGACTAAAGCTAAATTTTAATTTTAAAAATTAATGTTCTACACTTCCAAGTAACTTAGACGTTTCCATTATCTGAGAATAAATAAATATTGGGGCAAAAGATATAAACAATTATTTAGGCCCACGTAGAAATAAATACAATAATGTTTGTGATATAATATAAATACGTTCAACTAGTATCAATGTGTGTTATACATATTATAGAATATGTGTTATATATATAGCATACATAAATATAACACACATCCTATATTATGTATAATACATGTCGAATACTAGTTGAACGGATTTTTGTTGTACAATGAATGTTATTGAAATAAATATATATAGTAATATAAATATGACAATTAAGATTGCAAATCATACGATCAAGTTTGAGATATAGAATAGATTTTCTGATTGGTTTTATATGGCTATTGTTTTTGTGCATGTATGTATCTTTGATTAATAATAAAGAAGAATATATGCGTATTCGTAAGGTTAGTCGATTTCAGCATGATTTAGACCCTCAAGTTATTGAAAAGCTAACAGAATATTTTATTTGATTTGAAAACGATTTTGCAGGTGAATGTTTTCGTTCACGGCTCCTTAAATTCATATCTTGTCAAAATAAATTAAAAAATTCAATAGATTATAATCATTTAAATCTTAGAAACATATATCATAAAAAATGAATTAGCTCATGTGGTTGAATTTTTATTTATACAGAGTTATACTGTTATGACCTAAGTTCAATTTTTAAATTTTTTTACTGTAGATATTATGTAACTACATTTATAAGCGTTCAATAAATATGAAGATATTTACCGGTCTTGATCTATGACAAACTTCCACTCAATTTAAACTTTACTTATAAATAAAAGGTTTTACTAATAAGTAAAACACTTGTTAAGGATACTTAAAATAATAAATTAAAAATAAAATACAGTAGGTCTATTATATAAAAAATATAAAAAAACATATTTTTAAGATAAATATTTTCTTTTTGTTAACAAGTGTTCTTAAGACATTTGTAAGCAAAACAAAAAAATACAGTTAATTAACATAATAATACTAGTCGTATAACAGAAATACGTCAAACGAATATCCAACGTGTGCTATACATGACATGAAATATGTGCTATACTTATCTGTTCTATAGATACAGTACACATTTCATGTTATGTATAGCACACGTTGGATACTCGTTGAACGTATTTCTGTTGTACGAGTAACATTATTTGTTAATTAACAAATGATGAAAAAATCTAGAGCAAGTGTTTACCTTAATTAAAAATTGAAAACGTTACTGAAGGATGAAAAGTAAAAAGTAAAAAGTAAAAATGGATTATGAAATAGGGTATGATCACATCATGTTGGTAAAAGAGTGTGTACTAAGTGTTTCTAAAATATACAAGCTAAAAGGCAGAAAAGAGAAAGAAAGATAGGGAATCAGAATAGAAGAGTGAAAGGCAAAGGCATTGAAAAAAGTTGGGAAAAACCAATGGCGACAAAAGAAGGATGAATGTCAAGTTAAGAAGTACCGAATTGCATGTAGGAGAGAGAGAGAGATGAGAATTCAATAAAGTGATTAATTAATTTCACTCAACCAAGAACACTCTCCAAATACCTCAATTTCTTAGAGTCCTTTGATTTAAATTTTGATATAATTACTTTTAAAATAGTTGATGTTGAAAGAATTATGTTTAAAATAATTAAGATAGAAAAAATTGATTTATGTTTGAAAAAAATGTTAAAAAAGTGGATTTGAGAGGGTTGCTTTCCGATAGTAAAAGTAAAAGCTAATACTTTTAGCTTCCATTAGAATCAATTATTTTCAAAGTGATACACTTTTTCTAGAAGTAAAATGACAAAACAAACACATTCAGTTTTTTCTAACTCACTTTTTTAAAACTTAACTAAGTTTTAGAGTGTAACCAAACACACTCTTAATACTACTCCCCATCTAGAATTAATTGACATTTTGGATAATTTTACTTGCATATAAATTTATATACAAATAAATATAGAGTTTAATTTTGATGCACTGATAGTGTAAAGGTATTTTACACTGTTATTCAATCAAAATGCTCCGTTTGTATGACTTTTCAGGAGAAAAAACATAATCATGACTGACGTGGCAACACATGATTGGATGATTGTGTAAAAAATAATACATGTTAGTGAATGAAACTTAAATCCATAAATATATAACTATTATAAAATTAGACGGAAGTAAACTTGAAAACAAAAAAAAAATTTGTTATTATAACTAGATGTCCACCTCTCTCAAAAAAACTGTTGATTAAGAAAATAAAAAACATATTTCTTTTTCCATACGTAAAAACCTTTAAACATGTAGGTCTCATAAAAACATTTTTCTTTATAGATGTCAAATTTAAAATCTGCAATTATAATTCTGAAAGAAAGCAATACTTTTGGGATGAGTTATTCCGTACAAATAAAGTGTTGGGCTTTGGAGGGGGCGTTGCAAAAAGAAAGGCAGAATGAGTAAGTAACAGCACTGTCACTACTGTACTCTCTGCTTCTATTATCTCATCAATGAATTTCAATCCAATCCCATCAATTTTGACCATTTATTTTTGTGTTCCCCGGACAAATAAAAAATTACTATAATATAGATGTAAATTTACAGTAAATTCTATACATAATTATATATTAATAAAAAATTTTATAATACGAGTTTTGTTAATAAGAATATTTGTTGAAGTGGTAAAAAAAATAATTATTTTGAGAAGAGATGTTTTAATGTTTTTTATATAAATGATCCATTGTAAAAATTTAACTTTTTTATATTTTTCTATTTAAAGTAAATTTAATAAATGTTATAAGTGCAATTGTTAATAAAATTGTTATAATATTAATATAATTATAATTTATAATTATATTTTAAATAATTAATATATTATCACTTATAAAAAGCAAGATAAATCTGAGTTTATATTAAAATTGATCAAAGTAGAAGGGAGAGATATCAACATAGAAGAGCATCACTAGAGGCACAACAAAAATCAGTTAAAATAGTCAATAAATGGGAATTTTGACTACAATCACCTAGCTCATTAAAAGTATATTCATAATTAAAAGTATTATTTGGATCATAAAGTGTTAAATTAACTTTATTAACTACTTTGACTAATTTTTTATTATGTCCCAAGTATTTGATAAGAGAAGGGTGAAAGGGTCAATAGTGTAATTTTGAAAAAACAAAAACAGAAAGTGAAAAAGCAGAAATATTGCCTTTGGTTGGGGTCTGGTCTGGTATGGTCATCTCCAGCTGTAGCCCATGACATAAGCTGACTTCACCACCCATCACTCCCCCAACCTACAATTTTACATCCAAATTACTATATATACTACTTTTTTTAATAACAAATTATAAACACTATTTATTTAAAAAAAATACTATTTATATATTTTTCTCTTGAATAATATGTTGGTCTTATTTCAACTATGTCTAAAGTATTTCATCTATTATTAAATAACATATTGATTCTATTTGAATAAAGTTTATCTCCTATATTCAATAGCTCACCAAATGTTTGTTAACAAGCAAAATAAGAAAAATGAATAAATAACATAATCTTTTGATAAGAAGATTATAATTTATTACAAGTAATTATAAATGTAAATTTAAATTTTAAAAAATGTATAAATTAATCATATAAGCTTTTACAAATATACATTTTAACCAAAATATAATATACTCCATATGTGCATAAATATTTATCTCTCTAAAATATTGAATTTGTACAATATTATATGTCATTTTACAATTTTAAGAATGCATTAAGTATTTTTTTTCTCTTTATTTAGTCTTTATACATATGTTCTCTCACTCATAATTAGTTGTCCAAATTACTTGGTTCTATAGAAAAATTAATAGACCCAATTAAGTAACATAATTAACAAAATTAATTAAATATTTTTGAATGCTTTGTAAAGTACAGTTAAGATGAAAAAGAAAACAGAAATATAATTTAATTATTTAGTTATATTTGTTTAGTTTTTTATAGTGTTAAGGGAAAGACAGTGATTTTGCTTAGTTTGGATAAAGCAGTTCCCAAGTGGCTAGTACTATATATATCTTCATCTTGGGCTTGCAACCAACTAATCTTTGTTTCTTTCAGTTTCTTTGTCTCCTTTTATCTCCACAGAATCCTAAATCACTGAATTAACAATTTTGAAAAAAGGAAAATTATTTTTTAACTAAATTATTTTAATATAATGATAAACTTCATCCGCTGTTCAATAAAGTATGAGTGCATAAATTACATTTAAATGAGTTATATACTTGTGATTGTCATCGAGGGATAGAACAATAAAAATTTTATAAAAAATAAAAAAAAAGTACATGTATAATCAAAATATAAAAATAAAAACCATCAATAGTATATTTATACATAAGGACTATAATGATATTCTAAATTATTAATTACAATTATGTTCATGAAAAATTACACATCACACCTTTTATAATGGACACTTTTATTTAATGAAGAATAGGCATAAACATATATAATTAACACATAATATTATTTATAAAAAATAGACATCAACTTATGGAAATAAAACATAAATATACACAAATAATATAAATATATACTACTTTCATTTTAAAATAATAGTCGTTTTGACTTTTTTATTCATTGAAAAATTAATGTACTTAAATACCATTTGTGTCTAGGTACATTAATTTTTAAATGGATTAAAAAAGTTAAAATGACTATTATTTTAAAATAGAGAGAATAATAAATAACATGATAAATATATTTTATTTATATATATGTAATTTTGGTGTATAAATAATATAACTGAAAAAACGTTGGTTAAATATATAAACGTCAAAGTAAAGGAGGAAAGAGAAGAAGAGGTTGAGTATAGTTTACGCCAAAATAATAAAATAAAAATAAAAATAAAAATTTGTGTCGTCTGATTCTTCTCTTGAAACCCATTACTATAAAACAATCCTCACTTCACCAATCTCCATGCCCTTTTGCTTTCTTTTATCAATCCAATCCCCAACACTAATAACAACAACAATAATATTATTATTAATTAACTACAACAACAATAATATTAATAATCATAACCTCCTTTTCCTCATCTTTTGCCTTTTTTTCCCTCTCTCCCTTCTTTATTCTTCTTCTTCCCTTTTCCTCTGTTTTTTATGCTCTCATAAGAAAAGAGAAGAAGGATCACACGAGTGCTTCCTTTTTTCTCTTCTTTCTCCACACACACATATAAATACACTCTAACTTTGTTGGGGTGTTTCAATTTCTTCCAAAGGAGCTTCCTTTTTTGTTATTTTTAGGTTTTGATTAGTATTATCATTACTACTACTATCTATTAGTATATTGTGGTTATGGAGAAAGTGAGTTTTGTGAAGAATGGTGAGTTAAGGTTGCCACCTGGGTTTCGGTTTCACCCAACAGATGAAGAACTTGTTGTTCAGTACTTGAAGCGCAAGGTCTTCTCTTTCCCTTTGCCTGCTTCATTCATCCCTGAAGTTGATGTTTGCAAGTCTGATCCTTGGGATTTACCAGGTTACTTTCTTACCATTTCCCTAAATTTTCTTTCTTTTTCATGCAATTTCTGACTCTGTACCATTTTTTTCTATTGAAAAATCAAGTATCATTACTTTTTATTTGTTCTGTTTTGCTTTGTTCTGTTCTGAGTAAGGTTTTAAGTTAGTTTCTGAGTTTTTTGTTTTTGTGGGGTTCAGATTTTCCTTTTTGTTTATCATCATTTTGAATTCATCTTAGCAAACAAATTTTGACTAACTTTCTGTCTTTTGTAATAGTATCATACCAAAGTACTGAACTGCAATGACATGTAAAAATTGCATTTTTTTTTGTTCACTCTGTTCTGTTTTAGTACAATAAGGGTCTAAATTGTGTGTTATATTTATTTTGTTGGGGGGTTTAGGTGATTTGGAGCAAGAGAGGTACTTTTTTAGCACAAAGGAAGCGAAATATCCAAATGGTAACAGATCCAACAGAGCAACAAGCTCAGGTTACTGGAAAGCCACTGGTTTGGACAAGCAAATCTCAACTTCAAAAGGGCACCAAGTTGTTGGGATGAAGAAGACCCTTGTTTTCTACAAAGGGAAGCCGCCACATGGCTCGAGAACCGATTGGATCATGCACGAATATCGCCTCATCAACACTAGCTCCCAATCTCAGGTGAGCCCTAATAGCTTCTTTTTGATCCCACCTTTAGTTAGGGTTCATAGATTGTAGATAGTAATTTGGTTGGTTGTGGAATGATCATTTGGCCATAGTAGCTCTGATACCATGTCATGAAACCATTCTTTCCGAAAGCTTAAGTTGATAAGTAGAGACATATGAATACTTTTATATAACTGAATAGATGGTTGTTATGCTGTGTACCATAGTAATCGCCTTGGTCGTGTCGCGACCAATTGGCCGGAAGCTTAAGTTCGGTTAGAGGCATGGAAGTAGATCAAATTTTATATCATGGATTGGTTGTTATGTTGTGTGCCTCAGTAATTTGACTGGTTGTGTCATGACCAATTGATTATATTGCCTTTGATTATAGTACCTCTATTAGAGGATATTCATTTAACATAGTTTCTCTCTATACTCTCCCAACATGAATTCTGACCGCCTCCGAAAACTTAAGACGACGATTAGAGGCACTTAAATGAATGATTTTATGTAACAGAATTGGTTGTTATGCTGTGTAACAGAGCCAAGTGGTTCCAATGGAGAATTGGGTTCTATGCCGCATCTTCTTGAAGAGAAGAGGTGGCAAGAATGTGGAAGAGACAGAGGCATTAAGCATTAGAAGCAGCAAGGTGAGGAACACAAGGGTGGTTTTCTATGACTTCTTGGCACAGAACAGGGCTGATTTGAACCGTGTGCCTCCTCCCGATTCATCGTCCTCGGCAACGAGCGGAATCACCGAGGTCTCAACAAACAACAACAACAAAAACAGCAGCAACAACGACGACGACATCGACATCAATGAATCCGACGAACACGAAGAGAGCAGTAGCTGCAACAGCTTCCCTTATTTCAGGAGAAAACAGCAGCAACAAGCAGAACAACAACCTTAACCAAAACAAACAACAAACTCATGATCAAGTTTGTGGTTTCACTTCACTTCACCCCTTTTGTTAGTTGTTGTGGTTGCTAAGGCACTTCTCAGATAAGAAGAAGAACATGATGAAGCTTTGGGGTCTTTTTCTTTCTTTCTTCCTTCCTTCCTTTCTTTTCATTTTCTTTGTCTTTTTTAGGTGTAATTATCGTTCAAGAAAGCAAAAGTAACCCGAAGAAGAAAGACCAAACCGGCATTAAGGGTAGTTTGAAGAGTAATGCCTACTACTGCTACTAATATGTAATGCAAATTCTAAATTTTTCTCTTCAATTTCCCTTTTTTTTTCCTCTCTTCTTATTATTGGTAGTTTGTACTAGTAATGTTATATCACTAGTTCATCATGACCATGCAAATGGTTCTTTTTTTTCTTTTTAATCAGAAAAAGAGCATATAATTTTTAGTTGCTTTCACAGAGGAAAAGTAGGGGAAAAAAAGAGAATGGATGAAAAGAAGCAAAAGAGGGTGAAAAATATGCTTTGATTTGCATAATATAAGAACAAAGAATAAGAACATAATCTTTGCTAAATCAGCATCGCACTATAGTGTTATTATTATACACCAAAAAAGATTGGAACCTTATTCCTCAACATTGATTCTTGATGGATTCATTTTCATTTTTTTTTATAATTTATGTTTGTAATCATAAGTCTATAATTAGCTACAACTTAGGAAAAAGTAAATAACAGAATTGCTTTATTATTTTTCTGTAAAGTATGCAGACATTTAGGCCATAATTTTCAACACTTTATTTTGGGAATTTTCTTCTGTTATTTGATTAAACAGCAGGCGACAATATTAGGAATGGTAGATGGGGTATGTTGGTCGATGGAAAAAAATAAGGTAGGTTAAAATTTCAAACTAGATTGTGCTAAATAGCAAATTTATAATACTTTATCATATATCTTAATTGTGCTAATAAACAATAAATAGTGTATCATGATTCATGAGTTTAAGTAAATGGCCACAATATATATTATATAGAGCAAATTACATTGACTCTTATAAAATTTGCAAAAATTCATCACGATTATCTTCTATTCATTTCAGTTACATTTATCTCATCCGAATATATATACTATGCAATGAATAAAAAGTCGACGATATACAAGTGTTTAAGTGACATTTATCTCACCTGAATATCGATTACATAAATTTCATAAAGTCTGAAGATTAGTATAATGATTTTATTTATTTTGAAATCTCTAGACAAATTTTTTAAATTTAAGTGAAAATGGAGTAAATTTTACAAACCCTTGAAGGGTAGGAAAGTGTAATTTGTTATATTATATTATATATATATATATATATATATATATATATATATAAGACTTTTTGTATGAAATTATTTTGAATTGTGATTTTGTATTTTTGAAATAGGGAAGCATATAAGTATATTTTGGGGTGAGGGACCATTGTTGTTGAATGTGATATATGACCCCATTGCCTAGACTTCCATGGAAGTAGTACTAGGATCTTTTTTCCTCCTTCACAAGTATTCGTATCTTATCCACATCGTTTTTTTCTTGTGCTTGTTAACAACAAAGTCCACTTGTTGATTTTTACAAAATTTTCCAGATCACCAATCTTGACTTTCATCAACCCATAATAATAATAATTGCTTGTGTAACATTTTAAACTTCCCACTACCCAATCATTCACAATAGCTTTTCCTCTTTTCAGGTCACATAACATTAACATACATAAACTATATCAAACTTCAAATTTTAGTTAAACCAAGCTTTAGGCAATACTATAAAACTTCAAATCATATGATGAAGTGCTTAAAGACATGATAACTCATAAATTTTAAGGATAAATTATATTTATCTCCACTAAAACTAACTTAAATTTAATTTATTTAAAAAAATTTGAGTTTGTAAAATTATTATCTTGTTGACATGTACTTAAAATTACACAGACCTCTCATCCATTGCACGTAAACAATGCATTTATGATCAATTTACGAGTTGAATTTTGAAAGTAAAGGAAGAAAAAGAGAAGATTTTAAAAATTTTCTATGTTTACAAGTTACAAAATTTAAGAAAAATAATATTGAAAGTTTTATTAAACACTCAAAACCCTATCTTCAATATTGTCCCTCTATTTTCATTTGAAATCCCAAAGTTCATGAAAAGGGCCTTAGAGAAGAGATTTATATCACTTAAACAAACATAAAGAAGTTGAGTTGAGCTTCACCTAATTTCAGTAAATATTAGTATATGGATCCGAATTTGAATGAATGTATCAATTATGTTTCTCACCCTTATTTGGTGTAGTTTAAGTTGTTCTTTCCGTGAGTGTTAGATCCAATTCTATAATAATGATGGAGAAATTGAAAAGTCCCCTCAAATGATAAAAATACGTCCAACTAGTATCCAACGTGTGCTATACATAACACGTAATGTGTGTCATACGTATGTTACTACACATGCAGCACACATTACGTGTTATGTATAACACACGTTGGATACTAGTTGGACGCACGTATTTCTATTGTACATCAAATATTACGGAGTCGGTAATGTTTGTTATACAACAGAAATACATTCAACTAGTATTCAACATGTGTTATACATATATCATATAGCACACATTAAGTAATTATTAAATGATAGTTTAATTGTACAACAAACAATATTGGATATTTTATTTGATGTCATTAGTAAAATATGTCTGCTTTGAGCATACAAGACATGTCGTACACGAGTGCCAGTGCCACTAGCCAGCGTGGAGTTGACCAAGTATTGCACACCACAACACAAATCAATTGATCCCAATTTGCCCTCTCTAAAAACAAAGTTTAATTAAAAATACTTATTAAATGAAATCAATGATGCAATTTGAAGATTAAATAGTGAAAAGTGTATCATCATCGCCCAATTAACAAATGTGGCGACTCATAAAATAATGAATGGTTGTCTCTCAATAATTATCTGAATTTTGTAGATATTAGTAAGTTTAATAATTTAAAAATAAAAAACGTCTGTTTAGAGGTCACCGAGTCAGAGTCTCTAAACCAAAAATAAAATATGAGAAGTGACCATTCAACTTCTTCCACGTGGCTAGTGGAAAGAGCACGGACGGCTTAATTAAGTCTTAATTTTGTCATTAAATTTGCATGATTTGTCTGCTTGTTGCCTTGTACCGTAGGACATATAATTGTATAGAAGAAGCAAAATCTTGTTTTGATTACATTTTTCCCCTTATTCTTTTATTTTTTTAATCTTGTTTAGCTTTCTCAATTAAAATTGAACTGATCTTATTAGTGGAAGTGGTAGCTGTAGATTTTGCTGCTGATCAAGTAATTAAATCAAGATTTAAATTCATTAGAACTGGACAATTTGGATACAAGATGAGCAAATATGGTTGAAATTGAAGCAAATGAATGACAACATAAGAGCATTTTATAATTAAGAGACCAAGAGAATAAATCATAAAACAAATTAAGGAGACAGAGGTGTTTATAGAATCAATTTCTTTGTTATAGTATATATTTGTTTAATGAAGAAATTTGCCGACCAGAGTTTCTTGTGAAAGTGGCTTAGAATAATGATGATCATGTAATAAGGCTGTTAGAGTTCTTCACGTCACTTTTTCTATCTATTAAGTTTCATTTTCATTAAGGAAAATAAATAATAATGGAAGAGAGAGAGAGAGAGAGGGGTATGTGAAATGCTGACTTAGTGCAACACTTTTGTCAATCACGTGGGCAGCCTATCATGGTAGGACCACACATACATACATGCCCCACTCACTCCAAACCTACAAAACTTGCTAGCCTCACCTGATTAGGTCAATCACATATAATAACCTAATAAACATAACCAAAAATAATAATACTATTTTTTCTATACTTTTATTTATGTAAATAAATGAACAAATACCACAACTACTATTCTATAAAATATGATGATGATATTCATTATTACTGAGATAAAAAATGAATTGTTCTTTTACCATTTCTAGACCAACAATTCTTTTACGAGCACAAGATTGAGGACAAATTTAGATAATAGTACTTATGATTTTTTAAAAACTTTTTTGAAATGAAAAATCATAATTTTTCTGTTTAACAATATAATTTATTAGTTTTCAAAGAGTTAATTTAGTATTTTTTGAGAAATTCTAACTTCTCAATAAGCATATTTCAAAATATTTTTAAATTTTTGTATTATTTTATTATAAATATAGAATGATTTATTTATGAATTACTTTTATATAATTACATATTATCCAAACTGACCCTAAGATAGTTAAATAAAAGTGGATGGGATCTATAGACGATGTATATTACATAAATTTGATGAAATTTAGTTTTATTATAAATGTGTTTTAAATATATTGTATTCACGTAAGAATTTCTCTAAATTCTTCAATCTTTTCCACTATAATTTATAATTTTGTAAAATATATCTGCCTTGCAGAAAAGGGAATATCTAATCATCCATCAATTTTGACCAGTTCCAAAACCAAACCCCCACTTTTGGATGCTGTTTGGTTGGATGGAGTTGAGAGTGGGTTGCTTGGTATCCCTGCAACAAGGACCTATCCATTTCCTGTTCCTTTCACATATGGCGGTTCATATGGTAATACCCTAATAATGTAATAATAAATCTAATTTGCATGGGACCCACAAGAAATTGAAAGGATCACTAGTCCCCTTCCAACATGAACATCAAACAAAGTTTGAACTTATCCACACAAGTCCACCACAATTATAGTTGACAGGCTGTGCCTTCTGAGCCCGGCAACTACACTATAAGGCCCATAATAAACACATACCTCATTTTGATGTTTACATTTTCTACCAATCTCCCCTAAAATCAAGCAACTATTACACACTGTATCCCTTAAGATTGTGTATGGTGAGATGGTCATGAACATAAATATGAAAGACATGTTTTTCTTGATGCAGACACAATGATAAATTTGTGTTCATGATAAAAAAAAATTGTACATAAAGACTTTATATATTTATACTACCAGTAATGCTTGTTGTATATCGAAAATACATCTATCGAGTATCCAACGTATGCTATATGTCATACGTAATGTGTTATACTTATAGCACACATTACGTATGATATATAGCACACGTTGGATATTCGATGGATGCATTTTCGAAGTACAACAAGCATTACTATTATATTACTGCCTTTACTGTCTGTATATTTTTGTCATAAGCCTAAGGGTGCTTGACACATACATCACTAACCCGTAATCCAGAGAGGGTCAATATATTGTTTACAAATGGAGAGGTATTGTGTATAATATCACCTAATCTCAAGAGAGTGCAATATAATTTATTACCTTTCAAATTATTAATCTTCATTGTGAATGTTCAACACATGCAGTTTAGACTTTAGAGTCTGATCTACAAGACAATGAACCAGCATATTCAATTACAGCAATCATGATTATTACAGCAAGTACGATAGATAAACCATGCTCAGAACCAGAAGGAAAACACAAACCTAGGTCACTGCTGCATGTAATTAGTATGGATGCTACAGGTACCAAAATTGCAGTCACAAACTTGAAAAACTCATTCAGAATATGATTTGAGCATATAATAGAAAACAGATCTTACACATGCTTTTCATATAGCTCAAGCATTAAGCTGTCATGAAGAAAAAAAATACTTGTTTCTTTCTTAACAAAGTGTAAACCAGCGGCTATGTGAAGCATTCTGCTAAAGTTGACAACTACTGTCTGAGCAAATAAATATTTTGGAATTAGGAGCCTAAAATACTAGTGATGCGCTTCAACTCAACTACTCTTTGCGACATTGTCTTGAACATTATTGGAACTGGCAGAAGAACTTTTAGAAGGAGGTGGTTCAGAACATGCCTTCAAGACAGCTTCGTTCTTCCAAAAAATAAATTAAAAAAGACACATGCCATAACATTAGCCATTGACAGTGGAAGGTAATCACAAATTGAAATTACAAAGAGGACATAAACAAGAAGTAGTAAGTACACAATATAGATGTAATTAACCAAAAGGTGTGGTTGTTGTTTCAAGCTTTTTTGATAAGAATTTCATAGAAGCTACTCGTATAAGTTTCTCCTCAGAAGCTAAAAAGAGAACTTTTTTACAAGTTTTTTTTAAAAATAAAATTCAAAACAAACACCCAAAATAGACACACGGTTGGGAGCCATTTGGACGCATAGCATCTGTTACCGCCAAAATAGAAGTTTTAATAAATGACATGGTTCATGCATGATGAAGCAAAAAAGGAACATCCCAAAACATTTCTCTACATATAATTTCTTAACTACAAATTAATCTGAGATCGCAAATATGCACAATACAAATTTAGAGATAGAACTAAATTATGTACTGGTTCAATACATCCACAAAGATGACAAAGTGATAAAATAAAACAATTCACTACAACAACCAACAACCATGTAAGTATGTAACATTGTGGACTCTGTTTTCTGCAGCTAGACATGCTTCTATTGTTAGACAAGTATTTCATTATGTTCTTTTTCTTTAATGCCTAATTGGAATAAGAGAAACTATAATTTTAAAAGAAGAAAACATGCATTTGGATACATGGAAGATTTGTGTGATATCAATTTTGTTGTGAAAGAATTTTTATAGCAAATATGTTCTTGAACTGAACAATAAGACATCACTTTGGTTCTCAAAAGATGCATGTGACAAAAAGATCCCTAAACACTTCTTTCCGAAGGACTAAAGTGATGTCACATTTAAATTTTTCAAGGATCCATTTGATGTCATAAATTTCCAGGGACTAACTTGTTGTGACATTTGAATTTTCAGGGAAAGTATTTCAAGGACTAAATTGATATCACACATAGAATGTGATGATCAGAGAGTTAGTATTATGCTTTGTAGATGATTGGAGGTAGTGACAAGTAATGAAATGGGATAGAAATAGAAACACATTGGGTGGAGTGGAACACATCATGCCATTGTTACGCCTCACACAATTTGGAGGGACAAGATTGAGGAGTTTTGACTTTTACACCTCTCCCAAACAAGGGTTTAAGGTTTAGGGATTATGACGAACCTACGGATATTACGAAGTCCAAAAATATTGCGATGCCAGAACAAAACGAATGACAATTGGAGAACAACCAAATGTTGCATAAATGCTCAATAATCAACAAATAACCAAAGCACTCATACACATTTCACTTTCCAGAATCATAATGAGAAAAACTTGTCAGAATATTTGGTCAGAAATGAAATCACTATGCTTCAATTCTAATATGAACGAGTTAAGCGAGGAAATAGCAAATAGTAGCATCATATAGAATAGAATCATCACACAGATGGATAGAATAGATAGATACCTGCCAAACGCGAAGTAGACGCTTCTTAGCATTGGCTTTACGAGTGGTAGTGAGCTTGATCCTCTTCCAAACAAGTCCTCCAGAATCGTGCTTCTTCACGATCTCCAAAACCCTAGTCCCCCAAAATGCTCCCACCATATTTATCCAATTCCAATTCCTCACAATTCACACTGCAATAATGTAATAATTCACTTTCCGCTAACAAACACTAATATCAATTCATAAAAAATATGATAATATTAATTCTAAAACTATGCAAGAGAAGGATCAAACCATAGCTATATCTTCATACTAATTGCAATAACTGTTAGAAAAAATTAAAAAAAATAAAAATAAAAAAGAGCTCATGGCCACTCAACAGTTCGCTAATTCATCCATCATCATCACCACCGTTAGCGTTACCGCCGGTGATTCCTATTCACCGATTACGTTCAATTAGACACTACACACGGTGAAGAAGCAGAAGCAGCAGAAGTAGTAGTAGAAGAAGCTGCTCCATCAGGTGCGTACATTGTGTAGATCTCTATCACTAATACACTGATTTCATAGAACAAAAAAGCAGCACAGCGTTTAGATAACGAAGCTGATTCTTACCTTTCTACGTTGCCGTTCGGGTGCCGCCGCAAGGAAGTGATTCCAACAAAATCGATTTTCCTTTCTTCTTTCTGCTCTCCTCCACCCAAATGAAAACGCCGCACATACGGGTTTGGGCTGGGCACATTTTAATTTGGACTATGGGCCTCAACTTTTTCATGACTATTCGGCCTTTATATTTCCATTTTAGGAAAAATTACTTTTCTCCAGCAAAACAAAGCTTATTTTTCAAAAAAAAAAAAAAAAAAACTAAATGCCATTTTAGTTCTCCAACAAAATTATCGCGAGAGAAATTGATCTCTCGTAATCGGAAAGTCTAATATTAGGCAATCACATTTACAAATAAAATATAAATTATTCATTTTGTATAGCTAAAAAATCATTTTATAGACATATATAAAGTGATGAATTTGTCTTTTTTTTTTAAATATGAATGAAAAATATTGAATTTTTAAATTCTCAGAAACAAATTTGTCATGTTATATATTTTTAGAGGACCATTTTGAGTATTTAGTGAAGAAAAAAATTGTCTAAAGTAAAATTTATCCTTTACCACTTTTCATAGGAAAAGAAATGATTGGATAAATGATTAATTACATTAACCTTCCATGAAATTGGATGAGATGCACTTCACCTCTCCACTATTTGAAAATTTTGTTCTTTTCTTCTCTGAAATATTCACTAATCTCTAATGAACAATATATTTAGGACATGTTAAAATGTCACATCGATAAATAAAGAAAAGTGAAACTGAAGTTTACTAAACCTCAAGGAATTAGGTGTAATTTAGCATTGAATAAAACTTCTCTTTCAAGTGTCAATTTGAAAGTAGGAACAATCAAAATGATGCATAAAATTTGTCTATATTCCTTTTCTCAATCCTTTTGTTGTTGCATGAATGTCGATATCTTCGATTAAAGAGTGATTTAGATTTAACTATTAATTTATTATGTTTAAGTTAGTTTTTATATATAGTTATTTTAAAAAAACAAATAAGTAACTTTTTTTTTTCCGACAAAACCATCCCGTCGTATGGTCATATATGTCATCAAAGTAATTTATTCTTATGACGTATAGTCATGTATGTCATTCAAATAATTTATTCTTATGACAATTACTCGGAAAATCATAATGGCTAAACACATGGCTTCGCAAAAGCTTCAATATTTAAAAATTAAAATAGTTCGAATTGAGTTGCACCATATAGCTTGATTAAAACTTCAATTATTATGATACTTTTAGCCACTTAAAAAAACATTTTATGTGATATTGAAGTATATATTAAGTGATATTTATGCACATAAAAAATACAATCAATATATAATTAAAATTTAACAATATTTTTTTTATCTTTAGACATATTTGTAATTTTTATTAATAAAAATTACAGGTACAGATCCAATTAAAGTTTTTTAATAACTTTAGGGACTCAATTGTAACTTTTTAAATTATAAAGATTAAATTGAAATTTGAAAGAATTATAAGACATAACAATTACAATGAAAACCAATCAAAATAGTCAATAAATAATACACAATATGTAATATGTACAATATATATTACATATTATGCATAAGACATGTTGTGAATAACTATTATCACACGTGATAAAATCATTTTTCTTTAGAATATATGATATATGTTATGCACATTATATAATATATGTTGTAGATATCATATTGATTGTTTTGACTGTTTTGTTATTGTGCATATAACAATACTCTATAATCAAATTTAAGATTTTGCCAAGGATATTTAATATAGAAAGATATTTTAAAACTTAAAATCTAAAAAATTAAATTCATAAAGTGAATATTTATTTTTTCATATCTTATAAATACCCTTAAAATATTCCTTAGCAAAATCTTTGAACAAGAAACTAAAATGAGTAATAAATAGTACTCCCTCCATTCCAAAATATTAGTTTTTTAAGGTTTTTACACGTAGATTAAGAAATTTAATAAATATTCTTAATTTTATAAAATGATATATTAAGATGACTAAACTACCTAAAGCATTAATGAGAAAAAAAAATGATTAGAGGTCCCTTGGAGTAATATTCAAGAAAGAAAGAAAAATGATACTAGGGATATAATAGGTATGAAAAAATTAAATTGGCATTGGAAGTTGAAAATGACAATTATTGTGAAATTTTTATTTTTCCTAAAATAATTAATATTTTGAAATGGAGGGAGTACTAAATGACACATTAAATATTTTGTATGAACATTAAAAAATTTATTTTAAAAGCCTCGTGGTTGGTGTGTTATAGTGCGTGCAGGGTGAAGGGTAGCTTGTACCTACTTCTTTGGTGTTATGAGCTTTCAAGTTTGAGTGAGTCCTCCTATCTGGTACTGGGAGCTATACGTATATACTCCTGGAGGAAAGACATTTCTTACTCCATGCACTATCTTAACTCTTTGATTTTAATTGAGATGTGAGAGAAAAGGTTGAAAGAAACAAAATAAAGGGTTGAGATTGATTTACGGTGTAAAACATCTCTTTCTCCAGGAGAACCAAAAGAATATTTCCTGGCACGTGCGGCGCAGACATAAGTTAATTTTGTGAAATGTCCTCCTAGCTCTTACATTGAAAATTTATCACCGTATTAAAATTAGGGTTTTACTAATAAGTGTTCTAAGAGCACTTGTTAAAGATACTTAAAATAGTAATTTTAAAAATAATTTAAAACATAATGGTGGATCCCTGACATAGAAAACATAAGAATACATATTTTCAAGATGAATCTTTTTATTTTTAATTCCTTAACAAGTGCCCTTTGGGCACTTGTTAGCAAAACCCTTAAAATTAAATCCCAATAATTTTTATTAATGTTATCATAGATAATTAGATTAATACTACTTTTTTAACTTCCGAAATATATCAAAATCAAATTCTAAGTATTTTCTTCCGAGTTAAAAGTGATAATTTGAGAAAAAAAATTTGATTTAATTTTTATCTGGTGATAATATATAAATTTTTTATATAATCATCTAATTAATATTATCACGTTAGTTATAATTTTTTTTTCTCTTATTACTTATAAAAAAGTATTTTGATTAGTTAATAATATAAAAAATATTTACACATTCAATATATTAAAATTAAAATAAAAAAATAAAGAAAAAAAAATACGCTAGAATGCTTATAGACAGACATAATTTTTATTTTCCTGAATAGAATATTGGAGTGCAGTCACGAACTAGTGGGTCGTGGCTGCTTTGGGTTGAATATTATATATTAACTTTAATTATTATTCCCGGAAAATACACAAAAAAAGTTAAAATATAAAAATAAAAAAAATTCGGAGGGTAGGGGTTGTTTGGGTTGGTTTGGTCATTGGGTGTGTTTCGTTCCATTTTGGTGAGTGAGTTGTGATCAGAATCGGATCCTTTCACAGAGATCCATCACTGGTACACCACCTTCCACCTTCTTCCCCTCCCAGATCTTAGGGTTTCCTTCTTCTTTTTCGTCTTCTTTTTCTTCTTATCTAGACTAGATTAGGTGGCATCACCATTGATTTTGTCTCTCTATTATTTTCATTTCTTTTTAATTAATTCATATAATTTTATATACACGATGATTGATGTATAGATTCGACTCCGTTACTTTAGTTTAATTCATTCATTATTATTAATTTTTGTAAACACTGAAATCTGTTGTCTGATTATGGTTTTCGTGATTTAGCTTTAGCTTCCTGCGAGTTCGAGAACGAGTTTTTCTTGTAGTAAAGCAAAGATGTTGGGTGTTTTAAGGCACAAGGTACGATTTGTTGTTTCCTGTCTCTGATTCTGTCTTTGCAGCTTTAGCTCGATCTATCTAACACATAACTTTTTTTTTTTTTTTGGTTTTCGCCATTTTTCCAGAGTATTCGCCCTGCTCTCTCTGCATTAAGAGCTTTCTCTTCTTCCGCTAAAGAGGTATTAATATTTTGCTTTCTGTTTTTATTTTTATTTATTTTTTTTCTGATTCTCTTAACTATTCATTCCGCATCTAATTCATCGTGTTTATTATATATATATGCAGATGACAGTGAGAGAGGCTCTTAATTCCGCACTTGATGAGGAAATGTCAGCGGATCCCAAAGTCTTCTTGATGGGTGAAGAGGTCATTCAGCTGCTCCATTATTATAATTTTTTTCTTTGTTTCCTTTTGTTTTGAGCAATGAATTTATGTTTGTTTTGTTTTTTTAAGTGCAGGTTGGGGAATACCAGGGTGCATACAAGGTTAGTTAGTTAGTTGTTTTGGGTTTACATAGACGGTTGTGAATTTGTGAACTTGTTTAATTGTGTCACATTTTTTTAACTTTTTCTTTCTGTCTTACATTTGTAGATTTCCAAGGGGTTGCTGGAGAAGTATGGCCCTGACAGGGTTCTCGATACTCCAATTACTGAGGTGACCTTTTCTTACACAATCTTCTTCACTCCTTTGATAATTTTGCAGCCACTAATTTGCAAGTTCTTGATTGTGTCCTTTTGCCCATCCTTACAAAAGTTTACATTCTATGAATTATCTTGCCACTATATTGAGTTGAGTTTTTTTTAAGAGTGATTGCAACATGGTGCAAATTTAGTAGTTCTCTTGGCCCTCGCTCATTCCCAGTTTTAGTTCTTTACGTCCATGTTGTTATCCTATATGGAACCTGAGATGAAACACAACATTTTCATATTAAAAATTTAGTTGGTATATGAATTCCTTGAGTTAGGCATATGAATTCCTTGAAAGTGGGACTGGAATGCTTTGTTTGTATATTCTTCATGTTGAGCTGTCTCTGAGGTTTATAAATTAACATTTCCTGCCTCTTATGAGTAATTTGCATCTTAAAATTGGTTATATAATATCCATGTTTGATTGAAATTCTAATACCACAACTGGGTGTATTTCCCATGTTAAAAATTACAATAACACGTGTACTTTTAAGAATCATATTTAAATAACTTAATTGACAATTCCAAGAGAAAACAATAGGATTTATATGTCCTTGATAGTTGGTAGCAACTGTTGGTTTGACATTTTCTGTTTGTTGAATATAATGCAGGCTGGGTTTGCTGGGATTGGAGTTGGCGCTGCGTACTATGGTCTAAAGCCTGTTGTAGAGTTTATGACATTTAACTTCTCCATGCAGGTTAGAGTTTATCTTGATTGCATCCTTAAACTGATTGTGCAGTTTAAGTCGAATAATTTCATTCGTAAGGCAACTCTTAATTTAAGCGGGAATTTTACCAAATTCTTCTTGCCTTTACCGTGGTTAGATGGAATAGTATGATTTCTGTGTGATAAACATATCAGGGATATGAAGTTTCAATCAATGATGATTAACTCCATAGGAAAAATTGTGTTCCTCTGCGAGTCCGATTTACACATAAACTACCGATTGGTGATTGAAGGCAAACTGTTGACCTCTGTCATTTTGATGCCATATGCATCAATCAAGAGTGTTAGATGGCAAGCCTTTTTGCTTGAATTTTGTTGCTTCCTAACTCTTATTGATTGGGTATTACGTATAATTCTTAGATATGAATTTATTTTGGAAGTTAAAATTTGTTTCCTCTGCATGACATTGTGGCCTTCTGTTTGCAATCTTAATATTGCACATTGGCTCATTGAATATCACAAACTAATATATTGTAATAAAATGTAGTGTCAAGATGTGTAATAACAAATCACATTGTTAGGTTTCTTATTAGTTTTATCCTGCTTATTGTCTCATTCTATATGAACTTGTGTGTAGGCAATAGATCACATCATTAATTCTGCTGCAAAATCAAACTACATGTCTGCCGGGCAAATATCTGTACCTATTGTCTTCAGAGGACCCAATGGTGCTGCCGCTGGTGTTGGTGCTCAGCACTCTCAAGTATGGTTCTCCTGGCTTTCTTCTATATACATTTTTTCTTCAACTATTTGTTTGTGGTCCCTATTGAATTTTGTTCTGGTTATAACCTTTTAGGCAGTAAGCACAGATAGTTTAGTTTTTTTTTTCTCGCTTTGTATGTTCTTTAGCTTTGCTTGTATTGTAGTGTTATGCAGCTTGGTATGGCTCATGCCCTGGGTTGAAGGTCTTGACCCCATATTCATCTGAAGATGCTCGTGGTTTGCTTAAAGCAGCTATAAGGGACCCTGATCCTGTTGTTTTCCTTGAAAACGAGTTGTTGTAAGTTGTTCTTCTTCATTAGTATGAGAAACTGAGGATGAGTAGTAAAGAAGTTTCAATATCATTCTCTGTTTAAAAAATATTTTAATGACAAATTATGTCGTTTAGGTATGGTGAGTCATTCCCCGTGTCTGCTGAAGTTCTTGATTCCAGTTTTTGCCTTCCCATAGGAAAAGCAAAGGTAAATAATTATCCATAGTGTATGAAATATACCATACTTATGGTTGTCTTAGTCTCACTTGTTATGCAATAATGGTTGCCCATTAAATGTGTTTTATGTTCAACAGATTGAGAGAGAAGGAAAAGATGTGACTATTACAGCCTACTCAAAAATGGTTGGCTATTCTCTCAAGGTTTGTTTACCCGAATACCAAGACACTTTTGTTTTCAATATTTGCATTGTTTACTTGTGTATTGAAGTTATTATTTGCTAAGAAATATGATAAATAGATATAGGCTTTCTTGCACTAATAGGGATAGTAAATTCATGGAATGAGTCTGTGTAATGCAGTGTTTTATATTATTTTAAGAAATAACAGTCTATAACCCTACTCTGTCCACCCAGACAAAATATAATTTATAAATAACCCTCTTGCTTGGTGTTTAGGCTGCCGAGATACTGGCAAAGGAAGGAATCAGTGCTGAGGTATGCCTTGAAATGCTCTGTGATTAAATTCTCCCCCTTTTGCCAAACTTTATATTGTCATAATAATACTGAGTGGGTGGTTGTCTCGTCTATATAGGTCATAAATTTGCGTTCAATCCGCCCACTTGATAGAGCCACAATTAATGCGTCAGTCAGGAAAACCAACAGACTAGTGACAGTAGAAGAAGGGTTTCCACAGCATGGTGTCGGCGCCGAAATTTGGTTTATTTCTATACACTGACTGTTTTGTATTTAGCTGCTTAGTTCTTGAAGATAAATTATACTTATACTTCTCTTGAACAGCACATCTGTAATTGAGGAGAGTTTTGGTTATCTTGATGCACCCGTTGAGAGAATTGCTGGGGCTGATGTACCCATGCCTTATGCAGCGAATCTCGAGAGATTGGCTGTCCCACAGGTAATGTTTCTTAAGTATTATTTTTCGGGTTGAATTTCTCAACCTGATTTGAAATTACTTGTTTTCTTAGTCTGCACAAGTATCCAATAAAGTATTTCTACTTAAAAGTGTCGGAAACTTGGAATAATAGCTTTGAGATGGCTTGGAAACATAAGTGTGTGTCCGATTTTGATACGCTTTTATCATTTAAATTTGGTTGCTTATTGCTGTATGTGCATGTGCAGATTGAGGATATTGTTCGTGCTGCCAAGAGAGCGTGCTATAGATCCGTCCCCATGGCTGCAACTGCTTGATTTTTATAAAATCTTGTCCTGAGATTTTTCATGTCCCTGGTTAGTCCTTTGGTAATTAATGATATTACCGAAAACAATTTTTTCCTCCGAATTTCTACCATAAAATAGCAGAGAGAAATTGCAGGCAGAGAATGCTGGTTTCACTCATGGATTTGTTAGGCGTTGGTTTAAAAAGATTCTGATGTGATGTATGCGTAATACTGCATTACTGCCTAAATTTTCAGGAGCTACAGATTCTATACATTTTTTTCACCATTCTTAGCAAATTTGCATAACAATGACATAAGGCGGGAAATTCTCTGTTTTTAATTTTGTAATTGGCAATAACAAATAATTCAACTTGTTGAATAATATATAGACTATTTTGGATGTGTTTGGTTCTAGAGATAGGAAACAAATACAATGACAAATAGATTGTTTGGTGCTAACGTTTGACAGAGGATGGGATACAACATTAATTTTATGTCTTATGTGTCCTGTTTCTGGAACCAAACACGACCTACCTTAATGATGGTCGCAGGTTGTAGTGTCCATTGTATTCAGGAAAGCTTAGAAAATTGGGGTGGGAACTGAGAGTTGTTATTCCACTTATTAGCACATGCGTCTTGTTTCAGTGTTCATCTGAAGCCCGTGAGTGAGTTTATTATTTGTATCTATCCATTGATCATGTGTTCAAAATGGTCGAAAGAGTTTGAAACTTTTGACGTTGTTGTTGTTGTGATCATCCAGCTCATTGAAAATCTTACATGGGTTTACTTTGAGAACATGTTTTCTGTTTCTGTTTTTATTTTTATTTATATATAGGTACAAAAGTTGTTTATTTATTCTAGTGGATAATAGTTATTGTATTTTCATCTAACTCATTTTCTGTTTTCACATTTTTTATTAAAAATATATAAAATAAGAATTTGACATTTTTTATTTTTATTATAAATAGAAAATATAAGTGAAAATATTTAATTTTATTTCATTAAAAAATAAAAACAGAAAATAAATCAAACATCAATATTTTCATTGAAAATAACCAGTTTGACACGGTACGAGTGAGAGCAAATATATGATACGTGTTGGTCTAAAACAATTCTTAACTTGACATGTTATTTTAAACAGCGCATTTAATGTGTTATTTGAATAAATAATGAAGAAACAAGAAGGATCTTACAAAATCTTGGAGAAGATTAATGTAATCTATATAATATTGTAAAAGACATGTAATGGTTGATTACCAATTTGCCCATTAATTGAGATTTTATAAATGTGACACGTATGCAATTTTAGGTATCCTTTATTTTTATTCTTTCAAGATATTTACAAATCTTTAATGTATCTTTTAAATATTAATATCTAATATGTATCTTTTATTTTATTTAGAATAATTGATTTTATGCATAAAATATTTGGAAATAATAATATTTGATTTGGAAATGTCTAATCAAATTTCATAATATAAATTTGAAAAATCTTATTTCGAAATATATATGATAAAATCTTCTTTATATAAATTTTTTATTTACGTTCACATTATAAAAAATCTTCTTTCGGATTCTTTTCTTTGTTTATAGCATTTGATTTTAAATTAAGGTCAAATCATCTATATATATATATATATATATATCTTTCCACCTTCTCAACCCTTTCAACTTCATTTTTTTTTCTCTTCCTCTCTTATTTTGCCATCTCTATTTCTTGCTCATTTTTTTCATCTACCTTTTTAATCATCCTTCATTTTTTTCTATTTTTTAATTTATTTTTAATTCTTCTTCTTTCATTTTCTATTCTTCATCTTTCTTTTATATTTTTTTATTGTTTCATTCTTCTCCTCATTTTCTATTCTTCATAATTTGATATTTGACATGATTGATTAACTGTCTCACGGGAAATGTAAAACATAAATAATGAACATCTAGATAATATTGTAAAAGACAGGTAATGGTTGATTACCAATTTACCCATTAATTGAGTCTCTATAAATGTGACACGTATGCAATTTTAGGTATCCTTTATTTTTATTCTTTCAAGATATTTACAAATCTTTAATGTATCTTTTAAATATTAATATCCAATATGTATCTTTTATTTTATTTAGAATAATTGATTTTATGCATAAAATATTTGAAAATGATAATATTTAATTTGGAAATGTCTATTCACATTTCATAATATAAATTTGAAAAATCTTATTTCGAAATATATATAATAAAATCTTCTTTATATCAATTTTCTATTTACATTCACATTATAAAAAATCTTCTTTCTGATTCTTTTCTTTGTTTATAGCATTTGATGTTAAATTATGGTCAAATCATCTATATCTATATATATATCTATATATCTTTCCACCTTCTCAACCCTTTCACCTTCATTTTTTTTTTTCAATTCCTCTCTTATTTTGCCATCTCTATTTCTTGCTCTTTTTTTTTCTCTTTCTTATTTCATTTTTTTCATCTACCTTCTTAGTCATCTTTCATTTTTTTTTTCTATTTTTTAATTTATTTTTAATTCTTCTTCTTTCATTTTCTATTCTTCATCTTTCTTCTATATTTTTTTATTGTTTCATCCTTCTCCTCATTTTTTATTCTTCATAATTTAATATTTGACATGATTGATTAACTGTCTCACGGGAAATGTAAAACATAAATAATGAACATGTTTTTTTAAAAGAGAATAATTACAAATTATTAGTAATTATTAATGTTTGATAATTAGTGATATTTGAATATTTTACCTGTAATTTAATAATTTTTAGTGATTGATAATTAGTGAATATTTTAGAGAATTTTAGTGATTGATATTACATTTTTTTTAATATTTTTTGTTAATTAGGAATAATTATGAACATGAATTAGTAATTTTTAATATTTTTATTGATTGTTGAACGGGAATAGATATGAATAATTAGTAGTTGTTAATGATTGATAATTATTAGTTTTGAAATATTTTCTATGATTTTGGTAGTTTTTAGTGATTGATAATCTGTAAATTATGATTATTTTTTATTAATTGTTGAAAGAGAATAATTATAAATATTTTATGAATACAAATTTGATATTGAAAAAGATGAAAACTAATTATGTGATTGAATAATTTTATTTGCATCCACTAATATAATAATAAGTTTATTATGTATTTATATTTACAAAATAAATTTATGAATAACATATTTTCATTTTACTTCATTTTATACAAATATTTTTTTCATTAATTATTTAATATCTTAAACGTAAAATTTGATATAATCCCCGTGCATCGCACGGGTACAAAGATTAGTATTTTTTTAAAAGAGAATAATTATGAATTATTAGTAATTATTAATGTGATTGAATAATTTTATTTGCATCCATTAATATAATATGAAACATCCTTCATATTATATGACAAGTTGAATAAATAATCCTTGATATGTGATTGAATAATTTTATTTGCATCCATTAATATAATAATAATTTTATTGTGTATTTTTATTGTTATATTTACAAAATAAATTTATGAATAACATATTTTCATTTAACTTCATTTTATACAAATATTTTTTCATTAATTATTTAATACCTTAAACGTAAAATTTGATATAATCCCCGTGCATCGCACAAGACTAGTTTATCTTTTTATATTTAAGCAAAAGTGAATGAGGTGAGAAAATTCAACATGCCTTGGTAAAGATCTAGGTTAAAAAAAATTGTAAATAGAACAGTTTCAGGTTGTAGAATTGATTTTTGAGAGAATTCCTTTTTCTATTTCTTCTCATAGCTAGGGTTAATTTTAGACTTGAGATCAATAAAATTTTCGAAGAGATTGATAATGTTTCTAACTATTTTTCTTTTTTCTTTTTTTGATTTCGCAACAACAGACAATCTAATTTAAAAATATATTTTTTGGTTTCCAAAATATACTATCATCTGAAGCAATTTTGTTAGAAAATCTGACACTACTCGAATTGGAAACCACTAAATAAAAACAAAGAGCATTTTTTACCCGAATCAATAATGTGTTAATAATAAAATTTTCTCTCAAATAAAAAGAAAATATCTCTACTTTAAGCTCCATGAGCACATCATATAAATATCTACATTTAATCACACTCAACAATTGTGGCTAAATAAATATCTCTTTGAAATTGTGACCAAATATATTCTTGAATGCTTTTATACGAAAGTACTATAAACTATCATACGTATGAATGCATTAATATATGGAGCCTCCAACAGAGGCTATTACCAAAACCAAGAAAATATCAATGAAATTTCTTCCTCACCAAAATATTAATTTATTTTTGGTCAATTCTCTTATAAAATGAAAATATGATCATGTTTTCGCTCATAAATAAGTAAAAAAGTTTTAGGTTCTACTCCCTCTCTTCAATATTATTTGACATTTTAGAGAATTATACACTTATTAAGAAGATAACTAAAACATACAAATTTATATAAAAATAAGTATATAATAACAAAATTATCTTTATAATTTTTCATAAAATAATTATTATAAGAGATAATAGAGAATATATATACAGATAAAATTGCAAAAACATAATAAATATTTACTTAAAACTTTAAAATATACATATATACATAAAATTGGATGGAGGGAATATTAGGCTGATATCCCAATTATTGGAGGAATGGCAAAAATCTTTTTTCACTGCTAAAATGAGTATTTGTCAATAGCTTTGAGATACATCTACATGATATGTAAAGACTAGCTAGAACACCAATGTTGAATTATATAGCCGGTGGTTGTTTTATTTGAACAAGCAAATTAGTATATTTATTTATTTATTTACTTATTCATACATAAGATGTGAAGAAGTATTAATCATGGTCAACATTGTCATCTACTTGTCTAGCTAGCCACAAAAAATCAAAATCTGATGCTTTGATTGTTTTAGAAAGAATTTCTTTGTATTGCAAGTATTTTATAGCCTACGCAACAAAATATAGGCCTATATATATATATATATATATATATATATATATGCTTAATCAAAGGCCTAATTAATACAATAGATATGCTTAACAAATGGTTGTTGTTACTATATCCTTTTAGATGGACTTTTTACAATAAATAATCAATCTCATGTTTGTACAATTCATCATTTACTATATTTTTTAATAATAAAAAAATTAGGTTAATGTGAAGATTTATTTAAATTTAGGTACAACAATTGAGGACATATTGTGAACTCATCATCATCGAACTAACAAGAAAACCATAAAAAATGGTTGTGTTAATCTATGAGTGAAAGATATTAAGTTAGTCAATCTGATTAAAATTTGAGTTTATATTTGCGGTTATCCAAACAAAATGTTCTAATTATACAAATAACTTTAATAATATATAAATTTTTAAAATTTTATAAAGTATTTGTAAATATAAATAACTTAAAATAAGAAGAATAGAATGTCAAAATAAAAAGAAATCTATACAAGTAAACGATTACTTGCCCCTCACTATACATCCTTTAGATTTTAGAAAGAAGATCTTTGCACAAAAACAAAACAAGTTTTAAGTGTTTGATCCCAAAATGGCCAAGAAAGACTAAAAAAGGAAGAGGATGATTTAACTTGGGAGTTTGAAGAGCATATGTAGATAGGAATAAGAAAATATATATTGTACATTATTAAAAAAACATATCACATTGCATAGAATATGATTATAATATTATATGAACATTATGTACCGTTTTTGAAGCGCGTATTATATAATAATGTAAGAATTTCTAAAGATGTTTGGATCTCTCGAAACACGCTTCGTTGACCAAATGAAAAGAAAGAACAAAAGAAGTCTTCATTTTATTTATTAGTATTTCTCATCCAGTCTTCAATAATTCTTCAATCCCACTTTGAAATTTATTGTTTACTTTCTATTTTCGTTAAACGGTCAAACATTTCGGGACATTATTAGGTTACGATAATGTTTATTGTATAACATAAATATATTTAACTAGTATTTAACGTGTGCTATGTATTAATATATGTCATACATAACAAATATTATGTGTATAATACATTATGTATGATATATAGCACATATTAATTAAATACTAATTAAATATATAATTATTATACATATAACATTATTGTATGTATTAGGTTTTACTCTATGCGTGTCTCCAATCTTATGAGTTGATGATGACGCTAACCTCATATATATAGTAAAAGAAAAAGTATATAACATTAAAGGCACATTGGGTTATTTTAAAATAAAATGGGAAAATAATATACTTTTCAGTATTCATTTATATTTAAGAATATAATTTTGATGTGTATATAGATTTTTTATATCATCTTACAATTAGAAACTTTTATTTATATGATTTTTTTAAATAGTAATTAAGTTAAGTCACTTGTCATAATTGATGTGATAGTATTGAATGATGATATAAAAAAAAATCCCTCCACATGTTTTGTTTATAAAAATCAAATCATATGTTAAATATAAATGTTTGCGGAACAATATTTTTCTAGCCAAAATAGCCAATAAAGTCCATTTTAATATTTTTGGCCCAAATAACATTATCAACCATGTGTATATATTTTTTTCAATAGGCTGAGTAATTTAGACCAAATTTTTTATTGTTGATTGTTTTGACTGATTTTTTATTGTGTCTCTACCCATACCCCATGTTAAATTTTCATGTGTATTTCAAGTAATTTTATAAATACATTTTTCTTAAAGGTTATGATATAAGAATGATGTATGATATAAGTGAGATCTCATAGAAAAAGACACTTAAGAATGAATGCTTTTAGACTTTAGATATATAACACGTAATGAAAAAAAATGAAGATATGAGAGAATGAAGAGGACTTTTTATTTTATTTTATTTTTTGTTTGAGAGATTAATATTGACAAATAAGAGAAAAATAGAATTTATAAATTCGAAAATGTAATTGAGCCGTAGAAATTCTTCCTTTCTTGATCAAAATGCATATAAGTCATAGATACTTATAAGACATACATAGAACTCATAAGAATAATAATTCTTTTTTCCTCTCTAAAAATAATATATCCACAACAAGTTAATAAATATAAAAATTTGATCCTTTATAACATAATTTCTAAATTCAATTAATGAATTTTGGTTCCTAAATAATCTTTCAAAGAAGAACACTATAATTTAATCATTAAGACAATATTTGTTTCAGAGTTGATACAATACAATATAGAAATACAAATCCAATATATTACAATACAATGAAATTTGTGTATTTTGTTTTGTTTTTGTTTTGGTGTGTATATAATAAATTTGTACTTATTTTTATACAAAATTTTGTTTTGGGTTTTGGTAAAAAATGAGAATGGTAAATGGTGTAATTATGGATTAATAATAGAGGTGAACTTAGAACAAAATTTTCATTAAAATTTCTGTATCTGTACATGTATTTTGTATATCTACTCTGTAAACACAAAATACTGAAAAAATTTGTACAGATATAATATGTCTTGTATGTGTCTTAAAAAAAACATATTATTTTCTGTTTTGTATTATATTTTATATCTTATATACCGCTATACACAAAGAAGTTATTTTGCTCATAAAAGTATTGTTAACGCATAATACGTAATTAATCGAAACTAAAAAAAAATCAGATGATAAAAGTGAAACCGAATCCTTATTTCTTAACACAAAAGTAACTTCATTTACATCATAATAGTCAAGTTTCTTGTTTTGACCAAAGTTAAAATGGAAAGTTATAGCTTTGACCAACCAATGAGAGAGTAAGAAAATATCGGTGTGTGAGATTATGATTAATACTATAGTAAGTAACGGTTTAGTTGAGTAACCAAAACGAAATTGTAATTAATTAATTAATTAAATAAAAGAAAGAAAATAAAAAAGGTGTGGGGGAACAAGGCGAGGAACAAGTCAAGAAAGAAGAAGAAGAAAGGAAATTCGTACTCGTATATTAATTATTATTATTTTCAATAATAATAATAATAATTAAATAAATATCAAATAGTAGTAAATATGAATGTGATAGGTTTGGAAGAAGAGTCATTGGCGTAAAGAAGCGGTTGAAGAAACCAAACAAAAAAAAAAAACAAAGAAAAGGAAATTGGAATTGGAATTGGAATTCGTAGTAGTTGTTGTTGTTGTTGTTCATAATTAGGGGTTTGGATTTGGGAAAATCGGTGTTTACGATCTGAGTGGAAGAAGAAGAAGAAGAAGAATGAAGAGTTCTCTGAAGAAGTTACGAGGTCTTGCGCTTCACAATCACAAGAACAATGGTGAGGATCGTAGCAGCAGAAACAGTATTCTCCCTCTTGCACAGCTCGATGAGATTGCTCAAGCTACCCAGGTCTTATTCTAATTCTCTTTCGGATTCTAATTTCTTTCAATCTCAAACCAAACAACACAATTCAATTAGGGTTTGTTTGATCATTGTTTGTTTGTTTTTTGATCTTGCAGGATTTGGAGGACATGAGAGACTGCTACGATACCTTGCTTTCCGCAGCTGCTGCAACTGCAAACAGTGCTTATGGTATTCATCACTCTCAACTCTTTTTTTTTTTGTTTACTTGTGCTGCTCTTACGTGCATTCATGGATGGTTTGATTATTCTGCGTTTGGCGAAATTGTGTTTGCTAGAATTCGCGGAGTCGTTGCGCGACATGGGGACTTGCCTTCTCGAGAAAACCGCTTTGCAAGAACACGAAGATGAAACTGGTATGATTTTCTCGACCTACAATTTTCAGTTCCTGTCAGATATTGCTGTTACAATAAGGCTGGGTTTTGAAATTAGGGGAGAAAATTTCATAAAAGAACTGTAATTAACTGTGATTCTGTTTCCGTGTTCATGCAGGAAAAGTTCTCCTCATGCTTGGCAAAATGCAGTTTAAGCTCCAGAAGCTGATTGATAACTATGTTAGTCTCTCTCTCCCTCTCTTTGATAGAGTTTTTCGTTTAATCATGTGTTTCTATCTGTAAGACTTTTAAAGTAGTTGGTGGTTAAGACAAACAATTCGGTTAATGTGGCAATATATGATGGGAAATCTGTGTAAAACTCTACAGACAGTGTATATAAATCAAGCCATATGTATATGGATCTTTGAATTTTTCTTCATTTCTGTTTTATTAAAATATACTTTGCTTTTCGGTTTTCAGCGATCTCATGTATTCCAGACGATTACCATCCCGTCAGAGTCTCTATTGAATGAGCTTCGAATTGTGGAGGTTTGTCCCCTTTTAATCCCTTCTGCCAAATTCTGACTCTATTTAGTACATGGAAGTTGCACTGCGGTCATTTATTTTGTAATCAAATGTAGATGTGTGATCTAACTGCAGTTTATGTTTTGCTTCACTGCCTTCTTCATTGTCCTACCTTGCTTATTTTCTATATACTGTGCAAGAATTTTGAGTGTGTGCATATGCATTCTTCTGGAATTTTCACTATAGGCTTGGTTTTACACAACAGTTAGGAATTTGACATATAGAAAGTGCTTGTGACTATGGTTGAATAGATGATTGATGATGCATTTTAATGAGATCGGAACCATCCTGAGGGTTTCTTACATATCAATATGTGAAATGAACCATACGCATGAGCCTTCTAACATCTTCCTTATTTTAAGTGGTTATGTAAATTTCAATGCTGGTTAAAACTACAACTATGTTATTGGTAGATTTAGTTTTAGTACACAACATTAGGTGGTATTGTGACTGTGGTCACTGAATTTACTGTGTGTTGCTGTCTCATTCTATTTTATGTGGAGGATTCTTTTTTATTTGAAAATTGAAATACTTTTCTTTTTGGTTTTGATGCTTGAGCAGGAGATGAAGCGACAATGTGATGAAAAAAGGTATGAAATGCCACGTTGAATCTAATTTTGTCTTTGATTGTGATACATGTCTTATCATTTTGTTATATGATTTCAGAGATGTTTATGAGTATATGGTAGCAAGATATAGGGAAAGAGGTAGGTCCAAAGGTGGGAAAGGGGAGACTTTTTCATTGCAGCAGTTGAATACTGCTCGTGAAGAATATGACCAAGAGGCTACACTATTTGTTTTCCGATTGAAATCACTGAAGCAAGGACAATCCCGTAGTCTTCTAACTCAGGCAGCACGTCACCATGCTGCTCAGGTTTTTCCTTTTCCCTCTATTTGTTTTTAGGACAAGCATTTCCTTGTTTTTAATTTTATGTTGACTATTACTTACCAGTGATTTCTGCTATGCTGTTAAACAGTTGAGTTTCTTTGAGAAAGGTGTCAAGTCTCTTGAGGCAGTAGAGCCACATGTTAAGTCAGTAACTGAACGGCAACACATTGATTACCAATTTAGTGGTCTTGAAGAGGATATTGGAGATGAAGGTGATGATGGAGATGATGATGACGACAATGATGGAGAGCTGAGTTTTGACTATGGACAAAGTGATCAAGAACAAGATGTTTCTACATCACGGAACTCAATGGAGGTGACAACCTTATGTTACATGGAATTTTTAATCTTATGCACAGAAACTTCATATCCTTATTTGTTCGGATGTGGCATTTCTGTCTTTGTGCATAACTAGTATAGTTTGGTATGAATGCTAGATTGAGCGATTGAGCAAGAACCTCTAGATGAAAACTATGGTCTTTAACTTCACCAAAAGCAGAAAATTGGAAAAAAGCTCTGGGAATTCAATTCATATAATGAACTTATGATTGTGGAGATTTTTCATCATAACCTGATATTTGATTTTTAATTTTCAAGTCTATAATTTGCTAAAGTTACTTTCATGTCAGTAACATTGTGCTTACATGTATATTCATCCTTGCAGCTGGACGAGGTGGAAGATGGAACTAAGGTAAAAGATAATTAAAAAAACGATGTTTTAATTTTCATGACTGGAAATGTTTCATAAGTTGATCAAAGAAATTTACTTTGACAAAAGCTCTTTGATCAAGTTGGAAACATAATTCCTTAAGACCTTAATTTACATTCTAATGCAAATTTTAAAATTCACTGAAGTACATAATGAATTTCTGTTGTTTTATTTGCAGGAAAACTTGGGTAGACTTCAAAGGAATATGTTTTCCTTTAGGGTTCGGCCTGGGAGCCAATCTGCCCCTCTTTTTGCTGATGATAAACCTGATGCTAGTGAAAAATTAAGACAGCTGCGCCCATCTTTATCGCGGAAGTTCGGTTCATATGTGCTCCCCACACCGGTTGAGACAAAGAGTACAATCTCTTCAGGGTCAAATAATCCAGTGCCTTCCAAAATGCAGACAAATTTAAATGAGCCTACAAAGAATATGTGGCATTCATCCCCTCTGGAACAGAAGAAACATGAAAAAGTTCATGGAGACGAGCTTTCTGGTCTTACTGCCAGAAATGCACAGTCTGTACTCAAGGAGAGTAACAGCAATACTGCTTCTACCAGATTGCCACCTCCTTTGGCAGATGGCCTTTTATCCTCTAATCATGACTATATTTCTGCTTACTCCAAAAAGATTAAAAGACATGCCTTTTCTGGCCCATTGACAAGTAATCCTTGGCCTGCGAAGCCTGTCTTAGTAGAGAACGCTCAACTGTTTTCTGGACCTCTTTTGCCGACTCCAATCCCACAGCCTCCATCACCCTCTCCACCAAAAGTATCTCCTAGCACTTCCCCTCCTCCCTTGTCTTCGCCTAAAATCAGCGAGCTTCATGAACTTCCTAGGCCTCCGGCAACTAGTTCCCCATCCAATTCAAGACTGTTAGGTTTGGTGGGTTATTCAGGGCCATTGATTCCCAGAGGACAAAAGAGTTATGCTACAAATAATTTGGTTGCATCCAATGCAGCATCTCCACTGCCAATCCCACCGCAGGCCATGGCTCGTAGCTTCTCCATACCTTCAAGTGGTGCTAGAGTTGCAGCATTACATGGGTCAAGGGCACTGGAATCATCGCATAGACCATCTTTATCGCAGAATATTGCTGCTTCTCCTCCTCTGACGCCAATAACATTATCTAGCAGTCGGCCATCATCAGATGACTAAGACTGCTGCTCTGGATGTTTGGACTGGAGGTAATTTTTAAACCATTTTTTTAAAAAAAAAAAACTTTTTCTTATTTCTTCTTTTGGGGTTTCTAGGTTTGTTTTAATCTGTTAGTTATGAAATTCAGACAAAGTGGAAAGAGTTCTAGTTTCATGTATAAATGGAAAATTCTTGTCTCAGTTCTAACCTAATGTAAAACCGAGATGTGTACATAATTCTATTATACCAACTACCTGAAGTGGGAACAAAATGTTAAGCAAGTTCTATAACGTAAACTAGGTTGCCTCCATACAAATACATTATAGAAACGCACATATGGGATTTAATTATTTTGCAAGCATCTGATCTTTAATTGAACCTGACATTTAAATTTGACCAATACTATGCTCGTTGCATTTTTTTGGTAATACTTGTAGAAACCTCATTTCATATCCATCTTACCATGTTTCCAAATGGTTAAATAGTTTCATGTTACCATTGTAAGATATTATTCTGAAAGTTCTGGTATTATTTTTCCTATCTCTTACTTGAATCTTTTAAGAAATTGGTTTAGTTCAAAAGATCTTCTGTGGGTATTTGCATTTTGATACTGATATTTGCAATGAACCCAGGTGTGGTGGACCCTTGTGCAGATTAACTCCAGTCACATCTGCAGATAACTCTGTTTCCGACATTGCAAATTGAACGTAGGGCCAAGTTTTGTTTCTAGTTTTACCTTAGTTTCAAATCTGTAAATATTCCCTCCAATTATTCTTTTATCTGTCATCATTGTTAATTCAACCTTATATTAGGCCTTTTTTTGTCTTAACTTTTACTAGAATAAGTGCTCATAAGTTCAATCTTTTTTTCCTTTCTCTAACCATTAGTTCTATTTGTTGAAATTCGCATTTAAGCAAAATTTATATAGCTGCAAAATTCCCTTCATATAGATGCAAAATTTATACACTCATTCACTAGAATGTAACCAACGATATATAAAGTAAAAGTGAGCTGTATTGTCATGTAATTATGACTGTTAGGATGTTTGATCAGTTTTCTGATGCCATAATTATAGATAAAAAGCTTGTATTTGGTATCCTAAAATATTTTTTGCAAGGATATCCTAAAATATTTGATTGAGACTTTAACCGTTAATTTTCCTCATAGAATCAAGAAAACATTATTTACCTTTGTTTTTACTGTTAAACCAAAGATATAGTGTTTGTTTTCAGTGACTCTAGAGTCAGAGTTAAGGGAGTCAGAATACACTTTCACATATTTGTGTCTCCCTTCTAGCACAAAGTGGTTCTCTTCCAATACACAGTGACTCTAAAATTAGAATGAAAAAAAATTGACAATTTTGTTTACTGAGTCACACTGTGATTCTCGCATCAAACAATTAACAAAGTCAATTTTTCACTGATTCCCTGACTCTGACTCTGTCAGAGTCAGAAAAAACAAGATTTCTAAACTTTGATGTTGAAAGGAGAAACAAAGTACCCAAATCTGATTATCATTGTTAACCTATATCTATTTATCTATGTTACAAAATAGAAATCTCTAATGAAACTGTACTAGTTGTACAGTTCTAAAGATCAAAAGGAGAATTGTTGAATGTTGATGACCTAATTCAACTCCATAATACTCATTCATCCTAGTAACTTAGGAAGAGACGTAATGAAATGAGACTTTTCAATTTTTCATATTACATGCCATTTACATAAAATCTGTTCACTTAGCAGCTTCCTCCAACATCGTATCTGACAAATCCCATTAGCTCTGGTCCTTCAAGTCTTGGATTGTTCTTGAAACTGTATTGATTAATAAATATGAACAATCAGTTAAAGAGAGCACAACATCATAATTATAACATAGGAATGCCATTATTATTATTATAGACAACAAAGGGGTGAAAAATAATAACCATAAGAAAAAGCATTGAAAAGTAATAATAGGTAAATTACAAGAAATTAAAGCTATTTTCTCCCGGTATATAATGATATCACTGCATTTGAATTCAATTGCCTCGCTTTTATTTTATCTGATAAAAAAAGTTATGAAACTACTTTTGACAAAAAGCAGCAAAGTGTACTATCACAGTATTACTGTTTTGTGAATAAAAACTAGTTAAAATATTATTTATTTTCATTTTCATTTGAAAAACAGTAAAAGATTAAAAAGCATGAATAAAATTATAGACAACCAAACTTGTCCTAAATTATTTTCTTATAGTATTAGTTGCCTATTTTTTGTGCTATATGTTTTGTTTTGGGAATTAAGTATTAGTATTTCATTCTCACTGTTACGGATATATTTGTAATAAGTGTTAGTTAGAGTAAGTGAGGTGCTAGTTACTCATACATGTTTATATAAGATTAACTCACTTTATAGATTTTAATCATTCATCCAATACATTTCACATTTTTCATCACTTTTTTAATTATCTTTTGATCATTTGAGTCTGATACCATGAATTCCAATACTCACCTTTGTTCAGAGAACTTGGAGAAGGAACCTGACGTGGGAAAGGTACCACACAGATCATTGTTTGAAAGGTCTCTACACAGCACAAGATAGAGTTGAGAAGTCAGGAGAAAGAAAGAGTTATGTTATTTGAACATTCTTTGTATAAGATACCGTATCGTATCGACTCATAAATAAAAGTGTAAAAATATATATATATATAGAGGATAGATGAGACTCACAATATCTTTAGGCTTCTCAATTTTGTGAGCTCCCTTGGTATTTTCCCACTAAGCTTGTTATCATTTAGTCTCCTGCATATGTCATTTTGTGAGTTGCCGAAAATTTAAACATTTCACCATTCCATTTTACAGAACACAATGATATGATATAATATAATATAAGACTTTTATTTAACTTACAAGAATTTGATATTGGATAGTTTGGAGAGTGTAGAAGGAATTGATCCTGTGAGATTATTGTGGTACAAACCCAAGCTAACAAGGTTCTTCAGTTCGCCAAGTTCCTTTGGTATTGGACCCACCAAATCATTATTATACAATTCTCTGCACAACAAATTAAATACCAATAAAATAAATTGGCTTCATATATGTAACACAAATATTTTTTAAACTCTAATTTTCTCGTCCTCCGTATCAACGAACAAATACTTACAGAAATTGAAGGCGTTGTAGCTTCCCTAGCTCTGGAACCAAACGACCAGACAATTTTGCGCGTCCAAGGTCTCTGCATGATCATGATTCAGAACCAATTAATACAATTGAAATATTAAGCTAAAACATTATAATTGTACACAAAAAAATGGTCAAGGGCAATTTCAATTTTCAAGGGAAATTACACTAATCAGTAATTAGTAATCAATTATCCTCATCCTGTTCCATTATATATATAGCAACATGATATGAAAAATTGTACTATACAATTGGCTTAGTAATTAGTAAATATTGGAAATAAAAGAAGAACAAATAACAGAGAACATAAAAAAAAAAATGGTAGGATAGGTGAATTACAATCGAATAACTTGCTTATCATTGTCACAGGTAACATGAAACCAAGTACATGGATCCACCAAATTGGGATCCCAACTTTGTAGAACGTTATTTGGGTCCTTCACAGCTCTTCTGAATGCGAATAGAGCATCACCTGTCATCCGTTTCAACGATATTTAATATATAATTTTGATACACTGACAATATAAGATTAAAAAAAAAAACTGGGTTTATTTACCTTCAAAGTTTGCATTTGAAGGAGCAAAAAGTTGTGGAAAGAGAAGGAAAATGGCAAGAGCATGAAAGAGGTTGATTGTGATGATCTCCATGAAGTAGCTAATTGAAACTTGGTAGAGAAGAGATGAGAGAGTTTAGAGAGACAGAACACAAGAAATATATTATATGAACAGAACAGAGTAATATATAGTAATATAGAGAGAGAAATTAAAGTTTCCACTATGTTCAAATGATGCTTTTATTTGGAATGGAATCACAATTTTGTAATGTGGAATTTATAGAGAGCCACTTGATAATGGAGTTGGACGTGTCCAATGATATCTCCAATGTTTTTTTGTAAACATTTTTAGGAATCTTACCATGAAAATGTATGATCATTTTATTTATTTATTTATTTTTGTTCTTAATAAGGACTTTACAAAAGAAATGGTGAAAAATTATTAGTCCTATTAACTAACAAAGTAAATTTTTTCTAGATTATTTGGAGGTGATATATATCCAAAAAGTGTCATGCGAAAATATTTTAGTATATTATTATTGTTATTTACAATATAAAATAATATGTTAGTCTCAGTCTCACATTATCAAAGACTATAATCTTCATTTTATAATAAATAAAAAAATGTGAAATCTCACATTTTAAAGTATATATCCTTCAATTTCTAGCATATGTGAAAAGTTCATTTAGTTCAATATTTTAAAGGTTATAATCTCCATTTTATAATAAAATCAAAAAAAATATGAAATCTCACATTTTAAAGTATATAGTCTTCAATTTCTAGTATATGTGAAAAATTCATGTGGTTCAATATTTTAAAGGCTATAGTCTTCATTTTATAATAAAACCAAAAAAATGTGAAATCTCACATTTTAAAGTATATAGCCTTCAATTTCTAGTATATGTGAAAAATTCATATAGTTCAATATTTTAAAGGCTATAGTCTCCATTTTATAATAAAACCAAAAAAATGTGAAATCTCACATCATTTTAAAGTATATAGCCTTCAATTTGTAGTATATGTGAAAAATTCATGTGGTTCAATATTTTAAAGGTTCTAGTCTTTATTTTATAATAAAACAAAAAAATATGAAATCTCACATTTTAAAGTATATAGCCTTCAATTTCTAGTATATGTGAAAAACTCATGTGGTTTAATATTTTAAAGGTTATAGTCTTCAATTTATAATAAAAAAAAATAAAAAATCTCACATTTTAAAGTACATAGCTTTCAATTTCTAATATATGTGAAAAATTTAAGTGGTTCAATATTTTAAAGGCATTATTCTTTATTTTATAATAAAACCAAAAAAATATGAAATCTCACATTTTAAAGTATACATCCTTCAATTTCTAGTATATATGAAAAATTCATGTGGTTCAATATTTTAAAGGTTGTAGTCTTCATTTTATAATAAAACCAAAAAAGCGTGAAATCTCACATTTTAAAGTATATAACCTTCAATTTCTAGTATATGTAAAAAAATTATGTGGTTCAATATTTTAAAGGCTATAGTCTTTATTTTAAAATAAAATAAAAAAAATGTGAAATCTCACATTTTAAAGTATATAGCCTTCAATTTTTCGTATATGTGAAAAATTCATGTGGTTCAATATTTTAAAGGCTATAGTGTTTATTTTATAATAAAATAAAAAAAATGTGAAATCTTATATTTTAAAGTATATAGCCTTCAATTTCTAGTATATGTGAAAAATTCATGTGGTTCTATATTTTAAAGACTATAGTCTTCATTTTATAGTAAAACCCAAAAAATGTGAAATCTCACATTTTAAAGTATATAGCCTTCAATTTCTAGTGTATGTGAAAAAATTATGTGGTTCAATATTCTAAAGACTATAGTCTTTATTTTATAATAAAACCAAAAAAATGTGAAATATCACATTTTAAAGTATATAGCCTTCAATTTCTAGTATATGTGAAAAAATTATGTGGTTCAATATTTTAAAGACTATAGTCTTTATTTTATAATAAAACTAAAAAAATGTGAAATCTCACATTTTAAAGTATATAGCCTTCAATTTTTCGTATATGTGAAAAATTAATGTGATTCAATATTTTAAAGGCTATAGTCTTTATTTTATAATAAAACCAAAAAAATGTGAAATCTTATATTTTAAAGTATATAATCTTTAATTTCTAATATATGTGAAAAATTCATGTGGTTCAATATTTTAAAAGCTATAGTCTTTATTTTATAATAAAATAAAAAATTATAAAATTTCATATTTTAAACTATATAATCTTCAATTTTTAATATAAGTGAAAAATTCATGTCATTCTTACCATTCAACCATAACTGAATTTACTAATTTTTTATATCAACACGTTCTATATAATCATCATTCAACTTTTGACATTTCAATACCTTTGTATATCCAATTTCTTTTATTTGGTATTGATATCTATTTTATTATTTTTAAGTTTTAATGTGATGATTTCACTTTTAATAATATTTAATTACCATTTAAATCTAATATCAATATAGCATCAATTACTTTTTCAATATATATATACTATATATACAAACATGTATAAATGTTTTATGTATATACACAATCTATATATCTGGCACTCTTGTATAATTTTATTCAATTCCATATATTTAAACTAAATTTCTCTTCTTATCTTTTTACCTGCTTCAATTTTCAATTAAAAATAAAAGAAAAGTTAATAAGTATGCTTAGATTCGGTGATGGGTGGTGCAAATGCAATTTCAAAGCAAAAAGCATAATTGTTTGGTTATTGCTTTGTCATTCTTTTTGTGTTTTCTATGACTAGAAAAAGATTAATTATCCGTGCCACAAATCAATGAAGAGCACCGATGAATTAAAAATTTATAATCATAATCAAAGCTCCAAATTGAGACAAAGAATCAAAGATCACGTTGAATATATAATTAGCTAGTTTTTGTTTGGCATCGATAGATATCGATATATATATAATATAATATAAATAATGTTGAATTAGTTTGGCGCAAACATGACACAACTTTATGCGATTGAACAAAGTTGAAAAGATTAGAAGTGAAAAGATCGATCGGTTGTTTCTACTTTATACTTTATGTATTTTCTTCTTTAATTAATTTCTTCCTTTTGTGTGAAATGGCAAATTCAATTTGTACAACATAAATATGTGAAATTAGTATTCAATATGTATTGTACATAATATATAAAATGTGTCATATGTATAATATATATACGTATAATACATATTATATATTATATATAACACATTGAATATTAGTCGAACATATTTCGGTTCGACTGTAAAAATACTATTACTCGTCTTTTAATGCATGTCAATGGGTCCAATCCAAGTCCAACACCATCTCTGCCCTTTGACTTGGACTTCTCCATGACCTTCAATTGCTTGACAGCACGAGGCATCTTGCTTTGTTCCCTTCCATCCTTACTATCACTTTTCTGTTCTTTTAAATACTACAAAATTATGTATTTATGCAATATAATGCTCCTTTATTCTATAGTTTAAATTTTTGGAAAAAATATAATATATATATAATATTAAAATTTAAATAAATTAGAGGTACATTTTAGATTTAAAGAGACATTCATGTGAAGGTATATATTTTCATGTTAGAATATAAAATTATTGGCAAGGCTTAGTATTAAATTGTTTTTATCTATTTCAATCAATTTTCAAATCAAATAAGTATATATGTGCATGTTTTTTATAGAGTTTAATTTTTATATATAGACAACTAAAATTTGTTTATACAATTGTCCCATTTATGTGTTGTTACCCATGAGATAGTTGAATCTCATACATATTATTTAATTATCTATATAAGATATTTTCTTTTAATCTCACATTGACATGTAGGTATTTCAATGGATTGAATTCACTCAAAATTTAAAATTTAACGATGTATAAGGTCTTCAATTAAACCCCAACACTGAATTTATCCAAATAAGATGTTTTAATTATTGGATAAATTAAATGTATTTTAAAAGTTATATGTCAATGAGTATAAATTAAACTATTTTTAAATGAATAAATTAAAAATTAAAGTATACACTCTTCTAAAAAATAATGCTTTTTATTGTTCAATTTGAAAAATGAATATAAAGAATTTAACATATATGAAAGGTAGGTTCTCATATATTTAATTACTTCTAGTCTTATTTTATAAAAATGTTATTTATATATAAAAATAAAATATTTAAATAAGATATCCACTTTATCACCATTAGATCCTCACTCTTATATTTGAATAACACATTTTTTTTAATAGTAGTGGAAGGGACATGAAGAGCATGAATGAGAGTCCCCTTTGTAATCTTAGAAAGATATAATGCAATCATCTCCTCATTAAAAGAAGTGAGTTGGACATTCTCAGAATTGGACCACTCTCTTTGTCCCTTTATCATCCAATGTTACCTCCTTTTCATTCCCACCATAATATAAAGACATAATAATAAAAAGTTCATTACACATTACATACTTACTATATAGCTAGCTAGTGTACAAACCCAAAAGCTTTCTCCTCTATCCTTCTTTTCTTCAGTTTCTTCCACTTTGTTCAAAAGAGTAAAAAGCTTTCCATAAGGGAAAGAAAAATAAATAATAATTAATAAATTTGGGTGCATATAATCAACACCTCACGTGTTACTTTGGAAGAAATTCATCATATTGGTTGGTTTGTAATTGACCATTGACCACACCATTATATATATTCAAAATATATTATAATATTATATAATATAGTTGTTGCCCACCACTCAGTACAGTTGTCTAATGGAGAGGGGAAATGAAAAAGTTTGAAGACAATTTTGAATATATATTATTAGGCAATTCAAAAATATAGATTATGATGGTTTTAGACTTAATTAGTTTATCGTATAATAAAAATACGTTTAACTAGTATTCAATGTGTACTATATATAATACGTAATGTGTGTCATATGTATAGTACACGTTGAATATACTAATTGAACGTATTTCTATTTTATAACAAACATTACTTATAATAAAATTAATATTTTTCTTTTACTTTAACAGTTTAACCTAAAGTGAAGAATTGGTTGTTGTTGATGATTGATAGATTGAGTAGTCAAGTTCAATGGTTTTTAATTATTAAGAAAATAAATTTATAAACTGAAAATATAATGGTTAATTCTTATTGAATTTTTCCTTTATGTAATGAGATCAGTTAGCTAAATACAAGTGGATTAAGTCCTTAATCTTAAGTTCCAAATTAAAATTGGTTAGGGGTTCCAATTTTGGAAACCTCTCTTGCGAGGGATCATATTATACGTTTGCACTCGAACATTGATGTAAACATCGTTTGTTTTCGGAGAGCTCCGAAAATGTTAACCGTCCCTGCGGTCAAAGTCTTGGAAGCATAGACTTTATATAATCAATAATTACTCTTGTAAATTAGAAATACTTACTTTCTTTCATGTACTTCATATATATACATGTATAATTAATTAACTAACTAATTAAGTATTTTACTTTTTTTTTCTTTTCCTTATTCTCAATCTTTTAATGAAAGTAAGTCCAATATATGTATTGTTGGGATACTGTGATGACAGTGAGATTCTCTATCGTATTTTGGGAGCTCACTTTACCAATAAAATATATATATATATATATATATATATATATATATATATATATTGTTGGAGTACAAGAAATAATCTTCTTATATAATATAATATCATATATTGAGGCCAGTGACCCATTATTATTTCTAATAATATGAGTTTAACTGATATATATCTATAGATTTAATTTTTATTCATTGATAGTGTACCATTTTTTACACAGTTATCTAATCATGTGTTGTCACGTTAGTCATGATTGTGTTTTTTCTCTCCCACCACCTGAAATGTCATACAAACGGAACATTTTAATTTGATGATACTTTTACATTGTCTGTACATAAAAATTATATATATATATATATATATATATATATATATATATTGTTTAAAAATATATAAAAAAAGCAATTAGTCATAAACAAAGCGTAATTGTGCTTGAGGTTAGAGTTGACATTCTTATTACTGTTTGTATATAACTATTTATATATATATATATTAGATAATGTATATGTGTGTACAAATCTAATAAGAGAGAGCAAAAAATTAAAGATACATGTGATTGAACCTGTGATTAGAAGAGCACCATCATATAATCATAATATATATATATATATATATAGGTTGGTAAAATAGGGGAATATATATCATGAAAAAGAAAAGATAATGTTTTTATTCAAAAAATGCTTATGGAATTGACATTTGAGGAACCAAATTCCCGCCATGCTTTCCTTCAAATTCAATGTAAAACTTTATGGAAAGTGACTTTTTCTTGATTAGTTATATTGGATGCAACGCAATTTAGTCATTTTAATAATAATCATCAATGTTTTGATGATATTATAATCGTGGTCTCGTTGACAATGTGTTGCCATGGAATGCAAAAGAAGGAAATAAGGGTGTGGGAAATGCGAATCAAGAATAAAAGATAAACAAATATTTATAGAGATAGATAATAAGTTTTTCAATAACACTTTATGGTGAATCAATCAATATAGTAATAGACTCATTTTACATTTTTTTATCTAAATAATCATTAAGATTTTAATGGACTAATTATGATACAAAATCTCATTTATTGGCTGATTTACATATAATATCATTCTAATTTTTCTTTTTCTCAAGATGCAAATATTCTGTACTTGAAACAAGTAGTATAGATATTGGAGACACATACTAATAGAAATTTCTTCCAATATATCTCTTTTCTTTGTATTTGTGCTCTATCTTTATTATCTATATTTTTATATTTGTATCTTGCTTCCTAATATCTCTATATTTATGCTTTCTTATACTATCGAAATACTTCCAAGATCTATAAGAAATATCATGATGCCATCCTTTGAGCTATTTCTTTTTTCCACTTCTCATTTTATACTCATGGATCACTATAATAAAAAAATATTTCAATAATTTTAAGTATTAAAAGTGTCGATAAAAGAAGAACAATAATTTTAAGAAAGGCTTGTAAGCATTTATGCTAATTTCAATTATTGTAAAAATATATATAATTATTTCGACAACCACTAAATTGTCAAAATTGACTTTTTCATGATACTTTTATGAGGTTCGGATTGCTGAAGATACTTATTATTTTAGTAGTGGATATGATGACCAAGTGAAAATGATCAACACATCCTATGCTGATAAGGTGAGAAGTAGTGGATGACTCATAAGAATGACACTATATTTTTTGCTTTTTAACAAATAAATAATTTTTACATTTAATGACCAATAAGGCAATAACCTTGTATATTTTTGTGGGAATGGGTGGTCTTTTTTGTTTGGAATTGGACTGACCTAGTAGTAGGCTGTTATCTCAAACCCATTTCCAAATACACAAACCACTTTAAAATATTGGCCTAGTAGTCCAATAAATTTGGGTATTAAGACTTTATTTTCCTTCTCTCACAAAAAAAAAAGGTTTCTTCCTTAGTTACCTAGTAGCAATATGATTTTGCAAGCACTATCTCACCTTAGCTAGGGAGCATTAATCAGTTAATTATTATAGACTCTAGTGGTTACCTTTTTCTTAATTTGTTTTTCGAATGTGTTAGGGGTATAGTAATCTTTTATTAATAAGTGTATAGTTATATATATATATATATGATATACATTTTTACTTCTTATTATTCTCTTAATCATATTCTACTTGAACAACACCATAAATTCAAACATGGTATCAGAATCATGTTTTGACCTTGATAGTTTGGCAAACTCCTCTATTTTGTGTACGTAAACTACATGATGTCATTCATCTGAAACTCTTTGAATTTGTAATATTTGATGAATGTGATTATGGAATTGACAAGATATTGACTAAAATAGTTGATTGGTTAACACTTGTTAAAGGTGTTAGGGTTTTCTTCTCATTATAAATGGGGTGTGGGCTTGAAGAATCCAAACTCTGCTTGAGGGTACGAGATGAGCTATAAATGCAAGCATAAAATATAATGAGCTTGATGACAAATTGAAGTACATTATTAAATTATTACAAAAACATGTTAGTTAATAATGTTAGTATAAAGCAAGAAAATAAATCAGAACCATTGCAGCTTTAACTATGGACGTACACTACCAAAGTCAAAACGGTAAAGTAAAAGTAAAAGTAAAAGTAAAAATATTTATATATATATGCGTCAAAAACTGAGAACCCAAATTTGAAAGGAATCACCCTATAGCTACCAAAGTAAAAAATAAATAAATAAATAAAAGGGAAAAACTAAACTTGTGTTTGCAGTTTGCAATCTGTATCCTAAAGGCGATACATTCGGAATCTCAAATTCGCAACTAGCAACTATCAACATCAACGTTATTATGTTTGTGATCAATTAATTCAGAATAATAATAATAAATAATAATAGTAATTAATAATAATAATAATAATGCAGGCCTGGACCTGACTTGTTTAAAAAGACTTTAGGGTTTTTAATTTATAAATCAATTTGTTAGTAATAATTCATGTAACACAAATAAGTTGATGATAGGACCATTTTGACCATTAATTTGGTGTAAAATATTACTATTGCCGTATTAAAATAACAATGGTTTTAATTTTTTTTGTTATATATGAGAACTAATGTACTTAAATAATTAATTTCTATTTGGGTACATTAGTTTTTTAATATATTAAAATAATTATTATTTTAAGTGTTTCTTACTATGTACTCAATCACATCCATTGATTTGTATAACATTTTAATTAGTTTATGGCTGATTTAAAATTTTGTATGTAAAATTACTTTACACTTGCAGTGAATTGAAATTAAATTTTTATTTGAAAATAAGAAATGCTTTATGTATACTAAAAAATCAGCCACTATCAACCACTATACGTAATGATTCAACTTTTTAAAATTATTAATCTAATTATTAATATTATATATTAATTAAACATTTTAAAATATTAAATTAATATTTTAAAAATATTAAGTTATTAGATATAGTGTGATATGGATATAACTTTACTCTTTTAAAATAGATAGGGGGAGTATTGTATATGTTGTGGCAATTGTATGAAGATGATCCGTGAGGTAGAGGTGAGTGCGTGAGTGAGAGAGAGGCAATGGTGTCAGATTACACGCAACACAGTGTTCAGAACAGATTCCACAAACAGAATAAGTGCAGACGGATTTGCATTGGCCGGCCTTCTTCATTCCTCTCCTTCTCTCTCTATATATACATATTTTATTTTTCATTCTTTTCTCATCCCAACGGTTAAAGAAAAAAATACAACCAAAATAAAATAAAAAACTAAACTCCCACTTATATATTTAATAACCTTTTGTTTAATTATTAAATTAAAGCTATCATTTTAACTGTTATTAGGTTAGTTGTACCTTTATTACTTTACACAAATAAAATACTATTATTGGTTCTCATAATAATAATAATATAATGCATCCTTATTGTCCCATGAAATATCTCTCTCAGGAGTGTGAGTGAGTGAGTTGTGGAATGAATTTTTGTTGGATGTGAGCTAGGGTAGGGTGTGTATGTGTGTGAGGTTTTTCCTTTAAATTTTGTTTGTATTTTATGAATAAAAATAATAGTTTAGTCATTGTATTGCTTGGTGGTGAGCAGCAAGTAACTGCAGAAGGTGCAGGCAGCAACCCCGATACCCACATTCGGCCATGCTGGCTGGGTGTCCGTTTCTGTGCGTCCCACTCTTCCTTCTTTCTTATTCTCTCACTCACTCACACCCCCAAATTTTCTTTACTCTCTCTCTTTTTTAACATTATTATTACACTAAATATTCAAAATGATAAACTAATGGCTACAAACGAATACATATATGTTAGTATAGTATAGTATGGATGTAAAGCTCTATAGAAGATTTTACCTCAACATCGTCCTAAGACAAGTATGATTTTTTAACCTACTAACCTATCAAATTAAATATGAGATTTTATCGTGCCGCGCTCACTTATTCAAGCCTATATAGGAAGGTTGGGAGTGATTTTGGATGAGTTTTTGAGCACTAATATTTATTTTACAAGAAAAATATATCTAACTATATCTAACATGTGCTATACATAACACGTAATGTGTGTCATACGTGCATGTACTATACATATGACACATTATTATATATTATATATAACACATGTTAGATATTAGTTGAACATATTTCTGTTGTACAATAAACATTACTGGTTTTTTAGATAATAAGTTCAACTTCTATTTTTTATACAAATAAAAATATAAGTGAATTTGATATTAATGTACCTGTAGTTGGATTGTGTATAAATAGCATATTAAATTAGGATTCCTCAAAATTATAGATTGCGCTATTTTGACTTGTTTCAATGGTTTTTAACTTTATGAAATTCTGGAATGTTAATTTTTGTGATTTAATTTCAACACATATTTTGCACTTTATAACTTATTCATTTAATTAATATATAATTTTTTATGATTTGTACATTTTAAATTAGTAGTGGTGGGGGAACATATGAAGCATGCGAGCTAGGTGGTGTAACACCAAGAAGGAAGTGGCATAGTATATATTTTAATTAATAATTGAAATAGTATTCTATTCTATTCCTTCTTGTTTGAATAAATAAATAAATAAAAATATTTGTTGAAGGAGCAAGTAAACAACCCTAAAAGAGGAGAAACGGTTTCAAGAAATCCCCGGCATTCTTTTTGGTAATCGTGTTTCTTCATCCTCTTTTTTTCTATTTTATTTTGAATGATCTCAAGGTTTTACCAATCCCCTAACCTCTCTCTAACAACTAGATTTTTTTATTTCAGATCTGGTTAGCTAGTTGCATTCAAATGTATTATATGGATTAAGAATACTTAAAAATGTATTATACGAACATGCTACAATTAATTTACATATTCATTCAATTATATGTTATTACGTTAGTCATAATTGTGTTTTCTCTCTTCCATTACCTAGAAAGTCATACAAACAGAATTATTTGGATGACAGTTTAAAATATCTTTGTAGTGCATCAAAATTAAACTCAAATGATAAATTTTAAAAAAATATATGATTTTTTAAAAAGAATTCTATTGTGGATAATAAGGTCGTGAAAAAAAAAATTGCATAACTACCCACATCATGGATAAATTATTCCAAAAATACACAGTGGAAGTTCATTGTATATGATACCCTGTTTGTCTATGTGATTGAACGAATATAATGTCACTTCCTCTTCTTAAATTATTAATGATAATTTACTTCGAATGGGTTAGTAATATAAAATAATTTTATATAAATACTAAATTAAGTATACTAAAATACCATTTAAAAGTGTATTTTAACATCATTTATTAATTCTAAACATACACTTAAATACCCTACTTATATTGTACATATATCTCTGACTTTTTCCCTCAACTTTCCTATCCCATAACTTCTCTTATAATATTCTATCCTTCTCACTAGTGTCTCTATCCTAATACTCCCTCGGTCCACTTTTATTTGTCTTTCTAAAAAATTTATTTGTCCACTATTATTTGTCATTTTAGATTTTCAATGAAACATTTACAATCTTTTTCCAGTTTTATCCATACATACACTCTCTTTTTATCTCTTGTAATTATTATTGCACAAAAAACTATAAGGATAATTTTATCATTGTACATTTACTTCTATTGAAATTTATATGTTTTAATCACCTTCTTAATAAATGTGCAATACTCTAAAACGTCAATTAAAAGTGGACGGAAGGAGTAGGTGTTAGAAAAATAAATAATGTTTTTTTATATTTTAAACAGTTTGACTAACAAGTACATGCTATAAATAAAAAATATTAAATAATTTGATAAGTCCAATACATAAAAAATACAAAATTTTCTCTTTTACTATTTTAACAAAATTTTAATTTAAAATTCATACAAAATTAATTAAGGGGTGTGGATAATAAGGTTGGTGATGAGCGCGTGAGGATTTAAAGGAAAGCGAGACAAAATGCATCGCACTGGGGTTCCCTGGAGCTGACAACTGCCACCCCACCCCGATAACAAAAGACCACTCCACACGCGCACCTTAAGCGCGTGAAATATCCATCAATTTCAACCCTTAAAAATCATCCTTCAACAACAACATACATCCCCTCTCTCTCCTTTTTCCTCTCTTAGCTGTGTGGGTATGTGTCTCTGCGTGTTCCTTTGATTTTTCCTCACAAAATTTCAGGTAACAGTGAATGAAGAACCATCTAATCTAAATCATCACTCAAATTTTAACAGAGAATCAATATTTATGAATTCAGGATTCTTCTTTTTCTTCTTTTTGTTTTAGTTTTATGAATTTATTTATGATGAATGTTTGTGGGTTTTAATCTAATCTAAAGAAGATGGAGGCGATCACTGCATCATTAGAGAGGTCTCTACAAAACTGTTCCTTAAACAACCACAACCACCAGAGCAGCAGCAGCAGGAGAGAACAAGATGCCGGAATTGGAATCTCGTCAAGCTCCGATGATGTTCTTCCGGAGGACAACAACAACAACGACAACCTCAACCATGACGGTCTCACTGTCTCCAACTCCGACACAACTCTAGAGCTCAACTCCCACATCTCACTCCCTTACCATTGGGAACAATGTCTTGATTTAAAGGTAATTTAATTAACCCCCTTTTTTAATTAACCCTCTTTTTAGCTTCGTAATTATAAATAAATGGAAGCAAGGTTTTGATTTTGACATTCCTTTACGGATTTTACTGTATGTTTTGGAAGAACCATTAATGAGTGTGGAAAATCGAACTCCCATGAATCAATATTTTGTTCCCCTCTAAATCTTCTTCTTCAAAATATGTATGTATTATTGCATGAAACCCCTAGCTAGGAAAAAAGGATCTTTGTTTCTATTTTTTGCAATTTTTGTTTCTTCTCCTTTCCCTTTTGCCTCTATTGGGGAAAATTAAAGGACCAACTTTTTCCCCTTAGTTTGGCTATATATCCCTGTAATTAATGTCACATATAGCTCTCTCCATGTAGTTATTTGGGGAGAAATATAGTCTTTGGGAAATGGAGTGAAACCTTGATTTCTTTGTTTCTTTGATCCTTCATACCTAGGCCTTGCTTGAATGCTATGTAGCTTTTGGGGTATGCACTATGCTTCTTTATATTATATATAAAGATGAGATTATACATAATACAAACCTAGATTCAATTCATCACTCTTTAATTTTGATATGATATCCATTTCAATATCTTAACTCTTATTATTAAATTACCTTGTATAATATAATGAATAGTGGAATGGTTCATATTAGTTTACATATATATAAATAAATGCTTGACTTAATTTAACTTGCAGACAGGGGAAATTTACTACATAAACTGGAGGAATGGGATGAAAGCAAAGGAAGATCCCAGAAGGGTTGAAGCATCAAGAGAGTATAGTAACAATAATAGTACTACTATTAGGGATTATTATGAGTCGGATCAGGACGAAGAAGAAGAGGAAGAAGAAGATGGGTGGTACGACTCTGAAGAGTCTTCTTCAGAGTCATGCCCCTCTTCCTCGAAAGAGGGGCAGAATAGTAATAATAATAATAATAGTTATAATCACAATAATAATAAGAGTAATAATAATAATAATAGTAATGTGTTGGTAGTGGCTGGGTGCAAGAGCTGCCTCATGTATTTCATGGTGCCAAAACAGGTTGAAGACTGCCCCAAATGTAATGGTCAACTCCTCCACTTTGATCGATCCGAAAATGGCTCTCCATGATCAAATATTACATTATTATTATTATTATTCATTTGATCATCACTGTTTTATTTTTATTTTTATTTTTGTTTTTGTTTAATCAATTGGCCTGCAGTGAGTGTGAATGAGAACTACTAATAGTTTTGTTCATTATTAGGATGGAATTTTTCATCTCTTTTTTTTCCAGCTAAGAGACAAGAGTACTACCCTTCCTCCATTGTGCTTGCATTTTCCAGAATAGGTTTTTTTTTCATTTATTCTTATTTATAATTAGTCTATTAAATTATTCTTTATTGTTATTGTTTGTTGTTTGTTTCTCGGTCCTGAATAAATATATAAAATGACATATATTCGGTCAAGTTCTACAGTGCTGGCTGGCAGTGAGGTCAGTTTTAGAAGAACGAAAGAATAATATTTGTAATGATTGCGACGTGTAGGGTTCATGCCTTTTCATGTGTAGTTTTTTTTATTTTTATTATGAGTAAAAATATCACTACTGTCTTGTCTCTTCTACTTGTTTTTATCTATGTATGTTTTTACCGTTTGAGGTCCGGTTTAGCTACTTTTTTTAATAATTTAATTTAATTAGCCTCAATAGTTTATTTAATTAATTAATTCATTTATTTATATGTGTGCATTGTTTTTTTGTCTTTTCTTTTCATGTGTGTCTCCTTGGTGTTTGTTGAAAGGTGTGTGATTTTGGCTCTTTCACATTTTCATATTAGAATGTTGGAATTGCTTTAATTTAATTTCATGAAGAACCGAATTGAACCCACCAACACCAAGCATGCTGGAATAAGCATGTGAATAGCACTAACCAGTAACCACTTGTTTTACACCGGCGGTTGATGATACATGATGACGACTTTTAATATATACTACGTTTAATCATTTGATATCACGTCAGTCATATTGTGTTTTCATATTGTATTTTTTCTATTCTATTACTTAAATCCTATAAACGAAATATTTTAATTGGACCACAGTATCAATATCAGTGTATCAAAATTAAACTTTTATTTGAATCATGCATTTGTCATATTAGTCTTGATAGTTTACTTGTTCATTTTATACGTTAAATTAATAAAAAAAAGTGATTACGAATTAATTTAAGAGTTTAATTTCAATCCACTATTAATATAAAATAATTTTACACGTACATACAATCATGAATTGACACACATCAGCAAAAATCTTTAATTCAACCACTCACTAATTAAAAAGTCATGCACACAAATCAGTAGATTTGATTGACTGATAATGTAAAATCTTTTACACGGCTAGTGCATAATAATTAAACTCTTAATTTAATTTGATAAGTGAGGTTAATAGTTTTGTTAAAAATGTTCGTGTCGAAATGATCTTGTGAAACTTTTTTTATCCTGTTATAACTGCAAATAATAAGATTTCCAAAGAAATTGTTATATTTTAAGAAAAAAAAGGTGAGGTGGACAGAATCATGCAGAAAGTTAATTAATTAGCTAGTGTCATTTGGCCTAAGAAAATAATTTAAATTAAGAATATAAAGAGACACATTACAAATAAGTGCTTAGCAACTACCTCGGATATATAGCCTGATGATCTGTATCATTCATGATAAACCCTTGTCTGAATTCGATAATCTCGCCGTTTAATTAGGTTTTGATTTAGTCATATCTATATTAATTTATTAAGCATAATTCCAGATGTTAATAGATATTATAGTACTATGATTTAACTATGTGATACACTTTCAAGTGTATAATAATTAATAACATAACATGAAAGTCGCGATTAAATAAAGTAGTGGCGAGTAAAGTTATAGTTTAACTTAAATTCAATTGTAAAGAAGTGATTTTCCCAAATCACAGCAATTAATCATGGTTTGTGTTTGCTCTAGTCAACTCCTTCGCGCGTCGTGTTTGACAAAACTAAAAGGAAATAATTAAAAGGAAGTTGCCATTAGACTTTTTCTAAGGGCACCTTGAAATATATAAACTAGTAAAAAATATTCTGAGTTTTTTAAAATTAGGTTACCTATTTAATTTCAACTTAACGTACTCATCAATAAGGTAGCATTTGTTTGGGCTATACAAAACACAAAATACAATATAAATTCTTATGTCTCTTGTTTGTTTAAGTTGGATAGATACAAGAATTCTGTACTTGTACAAGTTTTTACTGTATTTTGTGTATACTCACAAAGTATGTACATAAAATATTGATACAGATACAAAATTTTAATTAAAAATCCTTCCCAGCGTACCCCTGTTAATTTCTTGTAATTCCACTTCATGCCCTTACCATTTGAACCAAATCTCGAACGTTCTCGTACCCTCATCTTCATCCCAAGTGAAACCCTCTTCTGCACGAGGAACGAGAGCTAGCGTCGTGCCGCCACGAACCCCGACCGCCACGTCTCCGACCGGTTCACGGCGCCTCTCCTCCAAACCTCCATAGTCTTTGATCTTCATTGTCTCGCACTCCACCGAATTGCTCTCGTCTCCTGTCATCGTTGCCTCGTCGCGCCGCCATGGAGGTTAGTCTAAAGCCCATACTTGTATCCTCTGATGTTGATCTTTGCTATGATTTATCAAATTTATTCATGTGTTTTGCTGTTGTTTTTAGTGTTCTTTTGTTGCTGTTTTTGTGTGATTTTTTGCAGCTGTTTTTTTAGTGTTTTCTACTGCTGTTTTTTGTGATTTTTGCTGCTGTTTTGTGTTTTTATTGTTGTTAATTTGTGTATTTTTTATTTTTGCATGCTTATCGTCTTCGACGGAGGAGCATTGACAGTGACAGAGAAAGAAGGTCAGCCGCGGTGGTGATTTTGCCATCTTGAATTTGGGGCTTAGTGGGTACTGTGGATATCAGAGAGAATAGTAAGAAGGGTAATAGGGAAATTTTGGACAAATTATCAATACTGTTCTATTAAACAAACATAATACAATACAGAAAATACATATACTGTACACACTCAAACAAACACAAACAAAATACATAAAATTTACTGTATTGTATTGTTTTGTACCTGTATTTTTATATTATATTGTACCAATTTTGAAATAAACACTATACGTGTACAAGAGGGTTTGAAAACAATATTGTAGTATATATGATATTTCTGGAAAAGAATATGGGAGACAATAATATTGGATGAACAATAAAAAAATAATCAAATTAGTCAATAGATTTATTTGTTAATTTTTTTAAAAAAAAATTCTCTTTAAAAAGTTAATTTTTAATAAATGAATAATTATGATTAAAATTAGTGTATTAACTAATTTTTTATTGTGTAAATAGAAATATGATAACCGTGTTTGGCTTGAGTGGTGAGTGGTGGATGATTCAATGATTAGAGTGGCTGCGTCAATTAAAATATTTATAAGAGTTGCGTTGACTTTTTTGGAGATTAAATGTAATGTTATCATTCAATTTATCAAACCCACATTAATACCTACTATATACTCTATCTTTTATAGAAATATCCAGTGTTGTATTTAATTTATGGGATGGATTAAGGGTCAACCTACCTTAGGTCAGGACAAAAATGGGGGCGAAATAGGTAATTCCATTTTACTAATATAGTAATATGAATTGCATATATTAATGATAAACAATAACCCCATTGCTTCATTGTTATTAATGAAACTATTGACATTATATGAACAAAGAAAGAGAAAGCCCATTACAAGAGGACTCATTTTTGGTACATAAAGAAAGCAGCAAGAACTTTGAGGAGTGAGGGCCTCCCTCACTAGCATTCTTTATTTATTAAGATTATAATAAAGAGAATGAAGGGGAAGCCCAAAAGTGAAAATGAAAGTGATTTTGATAAAAATTAAAAATAATAATAATAAAAAGGTAAATAATTGTTGTACAACAGAAATATATTCAACTAGTATTCAGCGTGTGCTTTATGTTATATGTGTCATACATACCAAACATTACGTATAACACATATTACGTATAATACATAACACGCGTTGGATATTAGTTGAATGTATAACTGTTGTAAATATACTATCACCGATAAAAAAATGTTCCTATGATGGAATGAATATTTTCCACGAGAAATTATTAGGTGCACTAAGAGCAAGAGATTTTTTTGCTCTGCATCATTCATTGCATGACACATCAGCTAGAAAGCTATTCTATTCTCTCATTGAAAACTTAACCCCTTACCTTCCGACTATAGTTGACCTTTAGGATGATGTGTCATGTAATAAATGGTGTAGAGTAAAAAAATTTCTTACTCTTAGTGCACCTAATAGTTTTTCTATTTTCCACACAATAAACATTGGTGTATTGAAAAATATGTGATTAGGGTGGTCGCATTCAAGAAATCTAAGGAAAAGATCTTCACATAAATTCGAATGCGAATCTTTGAGAGAACAGGATGATATGGCTAAAGCTATCTATAACATGGGACCAGACCCCCATTAAGAATCATATATATTCGTGCAATTCCTACATATTACACACAAGACCAACCACTGTTATATGACACATTGGTTATTATACATAGATATATACTTATACAGAAATACTTATTTTACAACAGAAATATATTCAATTAGTATCCAACGTGTGCTATATAATGTGTTATACATACATATAACATACGATATAGCACATGTTAAATACTAATTGGATGTATTTCTGTCGTACAACAAACACTATTGACTATCATATGTGCTCATGATATTATTGAAGCCTCCCTTTTTTCCAATTCCTTTTGGAATGTATAGTGTTGTCATTTTACACTTTACCATCAAGCTGCATAATGAATAATTCTATGTGTGTGTGTGTGGTTCCTTTTTATAAAAGAAAAGGTGAATTGCAGCAATTATAGAGAGGTTAATGGATGTGTGTGTAAGTCCTTGTCTTCATCAGAATATTGAAGTGAACCCCTTTCTGGAGTTTTCAGTATTAAGCCATTTGTCATGTCCTTTGGCTAACTGAACAAATTGGCTAAAGCAGAGATTCTTATATATGCCAGCAACCAAAATAAAAGGAAAATAAAGCTTTTGTACTGTAAATTACTTGTCACATAAGTGGATCATTATTATGGTTTCATACTTTTCTCTGCTCTAATTGTTGCTGTGGTCATCAGTTACCTTCATTTTAATTTTTATAATTCTGTTTCTTGCATTTTGTCTTTAATTTCTGAATTTAGTTTCTTCTTTATCAATTTGGTCTCTTATACTTTAAAGTATTTCGACTTGGTTTCAAAAATTAGGGATCAACTTGAAAATGATTTGAACCAAAGGGACTAAATTGAGAAAAGCAAAACTTTATGAATCAAATTGAAAATAACTTAAAATATAAGATATCAAATTGGAATAAGATAAAAAAATGAGTAAAGGTAAGGGAGAGAAAATGGATGAGGTGAGGCCGATGGAGAACAAGACAAAAAAGGCAATTCATATAAAATGCATTTAATAATATAATATATAGTATAATGGAAATACAAAAAAGAGCATGTTAAATGTTAAAACATGATACAAAATTTGCATCTCAAATTGAAAATTTTGTATTTTTCTTATACTCCTAAAAATCAAGAATAAAAAAGGAATATAAAATTAATCAGGAAAAGTATAAGATATAAACTATTATCTTTATATGAATCTTACAAAAATTTTATATTTATATATTTCTATATATCTCTATATTTTCATCATGTACTATCTTATACTTCTCATTGTATACAAGCTATATCTTTGTTTTATCTTATCTTCTTCAATTCAACCAGCATATATATCCACAACACGACAATTTAATGCCCTTTTATGTTACTCCAAAAATTACCTTGACAAGCTAAGATAGCAATATATCATACACCAACAATTAAAAATATGTCAAAATAGATAATATATTATGTATAACATATATAATATGCACAACGTATATAATATATTGGTGTGCACAACATATATCGTATGTTGTAAAGAAAGATATTGTTACCAACAAGGGTTGGCACATGTAGTAAGCGGTTTGATGTCCCTTAAGCAAGGTCTCGGGTTCGAGCGAATTCGAACCTTGTGGATGGAAAACTTTCTTGTTGGGAGTCTCACCTATCATTCTCAGGTACGCGACCCGGGGCGACGGATTAGTCAGGACGAAACTCCGGACACCGTAGGTAACAAAAAAAAATGTTGTAACATATGATATAAGTTGTGTAAATAAGTAATATATATTGTACACAATATGTTATATATATCTCAAGATATTGATTATTTTGACTGATTTTTTATTTTAGGTGAAAAATAAAGCATAGAATAGTGACTAGTGCGTTCCCATCTATCTCTTTCGATCTGCTAGAAACAATGCAATGGTTGCCCCTCGTCCTGCTGCTGCAAAACTGTGACTGATCCCTTTATCCATAGATTCCCCTGCTCTTGATTGTAAGTGTCAAACAGAACACAAAACAAAACAAGCAAAATAAAAGAAGAAAGATTCCTTTGTTTTCTTACAGTCCAGTCCAGTCCAGCTATGCCTATGACTATGACTATGAGACACACCTGCATCACTCTCCTTTTGGTTTTTGGACCATCTCCTTATATCTATATTCTCTCTTCCTGCTCCTACCAAACCCAACCCCCCACACTTACATACACTCTTTCAATTTCGAATCTTTCTGAACCAAACTAAGCATAGCATACAGAAAATAATTATAATTCAAACTAAACACTGTATCATATGTATATGTCACAGTTTTTTACCTTTCCCCTATACTCTATTCTATTATATTACCTATGGACCTTCATGTATCAGATTTGTCCATTCTACTTTGAAACTTATTCAAACTCATCAATTAGGATGATATGATATGATATAGTAATGACCACAAATTACCTCAAAAGTAAGCTATGATATGATATAGCCCCAAAATTACCATTAGTTAGTTCATTGAAAATGCATTATGTATGTCATTTTGTTGTGTTTGGATAAAGATATCAAACTAAGCTTAACCCGCTTGTGCAACCCAACAAACTCAACATTTTTGGCGGGTTGGACTACAATTTCTAGCCCAATTATTTTATGAGTTAGCCCACCCTGTCCTAATTTTTTGTGGGTCGAGTAAATTTTAACTATTTCTATTAGAAATAATGGTAAAACGGATTAGATTTGTGAGTTCAACTAGCCCTTTTGGCAAGCATGTTAGACGTTTTGACATCCCTATGTTTGGTAGGTTATATATACAATAAAAATATAAAGACGAAAATATTAAAATAAGATTTTATTTATTGGGAATATGACAAAAAAATTATGTATTTCCAATCCTTCTAAAAAAAACTAAACATAAAAAATATAAAATTGACTAGAATAAGACGAAAAATAATGCCTTATACTATTTTGAATATGATATAAAAATTTTATCTCTATTGTGTTTATATTGAAACTTCAAACTAATTTATATTTTTGTCTCTATCTCCTCTATGTCTATATTTCTATTGTGTCTTGTAATGTACATCTTACCAAATGAAACTTTTAAGTATGTACTTATATCCATTAACACAAAGAAATCTGGTTACACATTTCTCTAATCTCACATTTTAACCTCATTGAAAGTGATCTATAAGCAATAGTATATATATGTTCTGTCATCTTAACTAGATATCTCGAGTCAAACCTTGAATTTCTGTAATTAACATCTCACATGTGATAAATTGAAAATGTTCATTTTGCTATATATATTCCCTAAACTAAACAATTTGGTTGATACCTAAAATTAACTTTAGCCCTCTCCAAATTAAATTGTTACCTATTTTCTTTGAGACCATTTAACTTGCACGATAATAATTTTACACATACAAGCATCTCATTTTCATTTATTTTTTGTTCATGAGTACAATTCGTAGCAGCGCATACATTACCAATAATACTTGTCCTACAATAGAAATACGTTTAACGTGTGTTATACATAATATAGAATGTGTGTTATATATATAACACACGTACATATAACACACATTCTCTATTATGTATATGTTGGATACTAGTTAGACGTATTTCTGTTATATGACCAGAATTATTGCATAGTGTCTGGTGCACTGATGACAGCACAATGATTTTGTTGTTGTTAAGTGAGATTCTCTCTTTCGGTTGGGCTCATCATGTCAGTTATAGTACACAATGCCACACTTCCTAAACATGAAAATTTGTTCATATATTTATTTATGTAAAATATGCATAATATAATTAGGACCAACTTAGTACTACTTTATGGATTTGTCTCATCACATGAAATAATAATTACACATCAATACCATATCTACAAATACATGGAACTATCCGAACTAGAGAGTGATATTTAGTACCAAGCAAACCGTTTCTGTAGTTATATGCTATAAAACTAGCTAGATAGAGATATTATGTATCATTTCAATTTTCAAGAGCTTATAGTTCTTCACTCGTATCATAAAAGCTAAGCTATCATTTATGGTGTTTCTTTTATAGTATTTGGCAGATGGAAAATTATTTTTTAAGTAGGCCACTTCCAAATAAACAAAATAAAAAAACTTAAATTTGAGGGTGATTATTTTTAAAATGGAATAGAATTTGGGACATATTAAGTAGAGCCAAATTGGTTCGAGTTGAGTAAATCAAATTTTTCATTTTTGTTTTTGTGTGTTTTTATGTTTTTTTGTGTGTATGCCAATTTTTGTTTTTATTATAAATTTGTAGACCTAATCCATTCATTAGTTTGGGCTTACAGTTGGGCTCGGCCCATAGCTTTGTGTATCCATGTATAGGTATTAATTACTTCCTAAGTTGTAATAAATGAAACAACAAAAACTGAGCATGTTCATGTACGTGTCAAGTGAGTTAAAGAAGAAAAGGGGAGGTCATATCTACTGATACCACATAAATACGTCCAACTAATATCCAACGTGTGTTATATATAATATGAAATATGTGCTTTATATATAACACATGTCGTATAACATATATTCTATATTATATATAACACACATTGGATACTGATTAAACATATTTCTGTTGTACAATAAATATTAGATATTTATCTGTCGAGGAATATAAAATGATGAAGAAACAAAATAAAATGTCATCAAGAGACCCATTACATACGTGAGACACCTGGTTGGGTAGAATGCGTAGACGTGTGACATATCAAGTGCAATGAATCCAAATAAGGTATATGCTAACAAAAGGAAACTGCATTTATACTATTATATAAATATAAAGAGAATTATAAAATGTTTATACTTACTTTGATAGATATATTTTGAATTTTAAAAATAAATTCAAAAAATAAGAAATAAAATAACTACCTTTAAACATAAAATAATTATCTCTAAATATATATAATTTAACTATAAAATATTATTAATTTTATAAATGCAATTTAAATGAATAATATTAATAACTATGTTAATTACTAAAAAAAATGTGATTTAAGAAATATGTAAGTGTCTATCAAGTCGATAATATATATAAAGTAGAATAATTATATTTGCAATAATATTTGGTAAATTATGGGGCAATTTATTTGACAAAATAAAAAAAATCTCTATTTAAGAGGTTAAATTTTAATAGGTTAAATGATTTTCGTATAAAATCTATATATTGACTAATTTTAATTAATTGTTTATTATACAAATAACACTAATCTTGTATTTGTATATCTTTCCTTTTTTCATATTTTATTATCATTAAATTTTAACCTGATCATTTTAATATTTAATTAAAAATATGTATAATATTTATATATAATTTCATATGTATAATAAATAGCATTGGATATTCTAGAAGAAGGAATAGAAATTGAAGGCGGTGGCCTCGATATGCTACCTAGATAGTAATACTTATCTACGAACATATAGCATATACAGGTCTCTTGCTGATATTAATAATTTGTATAATTGAGGAAATTTCCTGCAAGTTAGTTATAATCCTAGTATTGTACATATATATGATCTATCTTGGTTGATCTAATTGAACGAATAATTGACTATATATATACATAATATATATAGAAAAGTAGTACTAGTTTTAAGTGTGTGTCTCAATTTGTATCTGAAGCTAACTCACACGCAATGAGTCAGGTTTACCATGTTGGCCACGAGTCTCACTCCTCCAACCCAGGCAAGTACTTACTTATTCCCTACCTTCTTTCAATTCTTTTGCTTGCCCTTCTCAATTATTACTTCTCACTCTCAAATAAATATATATAATTCCATAAGGTCATAATTTCTGTTCCGATTAATTTACCCAATAGAAATGTTATATAATGAATAATTTGAAATTATGTGTATTAAGTAGTTAACCCGATTTAAAATTATCACAATTTTAATTTCTATGATAGTATAATGAATGTTAACAACAAGTACTTAATGATTTAGGGTACCCTAATCTATATCCTCCACCACCACAAGAGCCAGGGCCACCTCCACCACTGGTAGGAGGATACCCACGTCCACCACCACCACGTGGTTACCAAGGTTACATGAGTGGAGGAGTGTACCCTCCACCGCCGCCATCGGCATCTCCACCACCTCTCCGGCCTTATCACCAATACCATGATCGCTATGGTGTTGGTTGCTCATCTCTCCTCAGAGCCTGGTAAGTATATATACTCTCTCACGCCCGGCACCCGATTTATATTTATACATGAACATCACTAAATGAAAAATGAAAAAAATAGTGAAATCAGTCCATATCTTATGCATAATAAGTATGTTGGGTGATGTTAACTGCACAATAAAAAATCAGTCAAATCAGCCGATAAATGAGATTTTGGGTCATAATTACTTTGTCAATTACACTCTTAATGATTAATTGGGCCAAAATCAAAGTCAAAATAAGTCCATTGACTTTATTTACTGATTTTTCATTGTGCACTTAGCATTATTATATATAATGTACACAACATATATCTCATGTTATAAATAAATATTATATTACAACATGTAATATATGTTGTCATATATGATGTACATAATGTAATATACGTTGTGTATATTACATATTATATATTGTGCACAATTTATTGATTATTTTAACTATTTTTTTTTTCGCATCAAGATTTTCCATACATATATATATATATATATATATATATATATATATATATAATATGACGTTTTTTTCCATAGAATTAAAAATTGAAAAGTACCTAATATAATTAAGTGATATATATTAATTACATTACACTTATTGCAGTTTGGCTGCTCTTTGTTGCTGCTGCATTATGGACGAATGTTGCATCTAGCTAGCAAGCTTGCATTGAGAGATAATATTCAGATCAAGCCATCATCAATGTAGCTAGGGATGTTTTTTTATTAATAATGTAATTAAGTGAGAAATTTTCTTGTGGTAATCTTTGTATGTCAAATGGCTTGATATTTATATATATCTAGCTAGCAATATAATTAGTTAAAGGATTTAATTTTCATTCACTATGATGCTCATTTAATCATGTACTATTATGTTAGCTATGATTGTGTTTTCTCTTTTCTATTTCTTGAAAAGTCATACAAACAAAATATATTGATTGAATGATAATGTAAAATATTTTTACATTGACAGTACATTAAAATAAAATTCTTAATTAAATCTTTTATGAATTTTCTCCAATAAGACTATTGGTATATTTTGTTTTCAGCGATAGTACATGTATATCGATTAATCAGTTAACTAACAATTAATCATTAATTAATTGACTCACTTACATACTAGGTAAAATTTATGATATTTGATATTTGTAATCTATAACTTTTAAATGTGTAATTTATATTCATTAGTATGTGTAACGTGTAATTAAGAAAAATAACTAAAGAAATGGAGCGATTACTAAAATTATAATAATGTGTTATATTTTAATTGATTCATATTGTATAATAGATTTACACTATCAATACTTACCAGTTAAACTCATTATATTTTACTTAGTGAATTAATTATAGGTTATTATTATTTTAGTTCTTAAACTCAAAAAGTGTGCAAATCAACTTCTTACACTTTAATAAATTTGCAATTTAATTGAAACAAGTGTATTGTCTCCTGTGAATTTTAAAATACATGCAAATTAACCCTATGAAATTTCCCCAAATATGCAAAAATTAAAATATCATCCTAAACTTTCTTAAAAGAGAGGTCAACTTTTAAATTAAAGTAAGTTCAGGGTCCAACGGCGCAATTTTAAAGGTTATTGTAGGGGTAAAATGTAATTTTCAAAACAAAAAAAAATGCAAAAATTAGGGTTCACTTCTGGGGCCCACTCTTGTCCTCTTCCTCTTCTCTCCGACTCTGCGTTTTCACATTTTTTTTTGTGATTGAAATCGGAAAAATAAAACTCCCATGGGTTCCGAGACCAAGGTCCATGATTTCTCCTCCATCTCCAACAATGCCCAACAACAACAACAGAAACATCATCAATCGCGTTGTTCCAGTTCCAAAATCCTAACTTTGCCCACAATTTTAACTCTAGCTCGCGTCGCCTCTATTCCTCTACTTGTTGCCAGTGAGTGTTCTGTTTCGCCTTCAATGCAATTCGATTCATCTACGTTATTTTTCAAATTCATTTGATTTAATCAATTTTTTTAATTTTTTTTTCCAATTTGTTTGGAATTTGGATTAGCCTTTTATATGGGTGATTGGCAAGGAACAGTTGCTACCACAAGTATTTTCATCATTGCAGCAGCTACAGATTGGTTTGATGGCTATATTGCTCGCAAGGTTCAATTCTTTCTATTCCGGGAAACAAAATTCCAACCTTTTAGTTATTTACGATTTTTAATTTACCAGTTTTTTTCCCCCCTCTCTTATAAACTTGCATTGCAGATGAAACTGAACTCTACATTTGGTGCTTTTTTAGATCCAGTAGCTGACAAGGTAAAAAAGAAAAATTATTTGAGCTACAAGTTTTTCTGATTCTGTCAATATCTCTATAATAAAATTCAGATGTAAATGTAACCCTTACTTGCTTGAATTGATTGCAGCTTATGGTTACTACCACATTGATCTTACTATGTACTAAACCTTTGGAAGTTGAGGTGTTAGGACAAGTACCATGGCTATTGATTATACCTTCTATCATCATAATTGGTAGAGAGGTAATTCATTACATAAATACTTAAATGTCTTGTATCTGCAATTTCAAGGCTCTTATATGTGATAACCAAAACTTTTATCATGTTTCTTCATCATGCTTAGGTTGTAAAATAACTTAATTGGAAGGTTCTAGTAACTGTCATAACATCCAGTTGTTAATAACAATTTTGTCAATGAATGCACCCGAGTAATGGTGCAAAATTGGTTAAATCGTCTGTTTGGAAACCATGCAAATCCAATGTTTTACACATGGATAGCATCATCGTGATCACGACTATGTGAAAGGGGAAATTAGATGTGGGATCTCTTGTGGTAATGTGGTTGTTTCCCTCTCACTCTCATAGTATCAGCATTTAGAGTACCTATTGTCCTGGACGATGGAATCAATGCTCTTGTAATGTGCACTTCATCATTTTGTTACTGTGGTTTGCAGAGGCAAAGGGGTGGTTTATGAGTATGCTTTTCAACATATAAACCTGACTTTATTCAGGACATTCTTCCTAATGTGCACTGAAGTTTACATTGCCTATGCTACACAGGGCCTTTAAATTCAATATTGTGTCTTATTTGATTGAGTCTGTATCTTTATATTGGTTGTGCATATGCATATTTTCTTGGAGATATGTAAGCATATTTGTCTATTGGACATTCTTATTGATACGGTATTCTCTTTCAGTTTTTTCAAGGCATCATATCTTTTCTGCTATGCTTACTTAGTATCGTGAGCCTATGTCTTACAATTTGTTTCTTGCAACTTTGCAAAATAGATAGCCATGTCTGCACTCAGGGAATGGGCTGCTTCCCAGGGTAGTAAGCTTCTAGAGGTTTGTGTCACCACCCGTTCACTTCAATCAATTGGTTCATCTGTATTCGAACTTCAAAGTTTCTAGCTTATGTAATGAAAACTCAAATTATAGGCTGTTGCTGTAAATAAATTGGGGAAATGGAAAACAGCGGCTCAGATGACGGCGTTAACCATCCTCTTGGCTACCCGGGACTGCAGGTATCTGTTGTCTTCGCCTTTTAACAAATCTCTATTATTTTTCACGAAAAGGAAACATGTTTGATGACATATCTGATTGGATTCTCTTTTTTCTCTCTGATTTTTGTTTCCAGCCGCGGAAGACCTGTCATTTTGGTAGGCTCTGGTGTTGTCTTGCTTTACATCTCAGCAGGGCTTGCCATATGGTCCTTTGCAGTATATATGAGGAGAATATTGAAGGTGTTGACGAGGTAGCGCGGTTGAAGGCTCTTGGCATTCACGAGTATCCACTTCTTCGGTGGGTTTGATTTCTCATGAACAATTCTTACATATACAGTTTGGTTACTGATGCCATGGAAGGGAGATGCATTCTTTGTGACATATATATTTAATGTTTACTGTCCACTGTTCCCAGCTCTGCACAGATTATTCCTCCGATTCTTGAAAATTGTCCATGCAATTTTCTGCCATACCGAAAGGAAAAGTTAAAGGAAAAGAACAGAAAATTGATGGCAGGCGTATTGAATTGGATGAAATCAGGTTATTAGTCACAGTTAAAGGATGTAGCAGTGATAGTTTGGAGAAGTTTGTATTTTGTAGTTTTTTGGCTCTTAATTTATTCTGACTACATACAGTATTTAACAATACTTGAACACAGCAGTTATGTTTTTTTATGATTTCTTTGCAAATGTTTCATGTTCTTTGCCTAATTTCAATGTATGCTTTGAATTTTTTTTTTTCGGTATACATATGCTTTGGCATTTAGTCGACCCTACGTAGTGGGATAAGACTTGTTATTGTTATTGTTGTACATATGCTTTGGCATTTTACTGTATGTTATATGGTCCTTATTAGTACCCCATATGTTGCATACAAAGTACCAAATTAATCTCTAAAGAGATAACACTAACTAATAGTTGAGTTTATAAGCCAACAAGGACATGCCAAAACCAGAGAATAACGTATACACAAAATATAAAAAGTAGTACTGTATGAAAGGGGTATAAGCATTGAGAATCATACTAAACTTGCCACAAATTAGTAGCAGTTTTGGGTGATTTGTACATATGAAAGAAGCTAAACAAAGAATCAAATAGAACCAAACCTAGCTACTATCATTTGTAATATGCTAGAGGAAAAACAGATGCTGTTTTTTCTTTCTTTCTTTTCACTAGGTATCTATTGTCGGTAACAATAACTAATCCTTTCGAGATGAGAGTTCTCCAAAGGAGGTAAATCTCTGGTCATCTGATCTACTGCATATCTTCCATCATCACCATTTGAGCAAACACCTTGCTCATTGAAACACCAGATAGGTCAGCTACACTTCCCATACTGTGTTCAACATTGGAAGATAATGCAGTGTCAGAGTGAAAAATTTGAGCCTGAGAGTGAGAGGACTCAACATTATTGTTTCTCTCATCAATACATTCTAGTCTCAGAGCATACTCCAAGTGCCACAACACATCTCCCATGCTAGGCCTATTGATTCCATGTTGTGCTAAGCATTTCTTAGCAATCTCTATGAATTTCTGCACTGACTCGAACTTCACCGGACCCAAAACAAGGCGTGGATCCACTATTTCCGGCATTGTTGTGCTAGTAGTTCTCTCATGATCCTCATGCCATTTCATTATCCATTCCACTAGATTCACCTTTTCCCTTGGTAGTGATGGATCAATCACTGGTCTCCCACAAAGGACTTCAAACATCACTACCCCAAAGGAGTAAACATCTGATTTTTCTGTCAGTTGCTGTGTTACCAAGTATTCCGGATCAAGATAGCCGAAACTTCCTTTCACTGCAGTGCTAACATGTGTCTTGTCAATCTCTGGAGCAACCTTTGAGATACCAAAATCAGCAACTTTGGCCATGAGATTCTCATCTAGAAGGATGTTTGCTGATTTCACATCACGGTGAATGATCGCGCTGGCATAGCCGGTGTGAAGATAATGCAACCCTTTGGCTGCACCTATGCATGTCTCAATCCTCTGCTTCCAACTTAAGCACGGCGCATTCGCATCATCTGATCCGAAAAGACGGCTCTTTAGACTCCCGTTTTCCATGTACTCATAAATAATGATCCTCTCATTTTGTTCATTGCAGTATCCGATCAATGACACCAAATGGCGGTGGCGAAATTGTGATAGCATTTCGATTTCAGTTCGGAACTGAACAAGACCTTGTTGAGATTGTGATGAGCCCCTCTTCACTGCTACCTTTGTTCCATCTTTCAGAACTCCCTTATAAACTTTCCCAAAGCCACCAATACCAATGACCAAATCCTCACTGAAGTTATTAGTAGCCTCTAAAATAACTGCAAGAGGGAACCGGTACCCGATTTTCGAGCTTGAAAAAATCGCACTTCCATCATAATGGTCTCCATTTTCTTGATCAATGTGAAGACTCCTCCTCCTCCTTCTGCAAACCAGAAGTGAAGCTATAACCACAACCAGAAAACATACCACAGAACCAGCCACCAAAGCCACTATAATACCAGCCTTTTTCTTGCTACCTGCCTTAGATTCTAACACCAAACTATCTTTAGTGTTACTGATTTTCATTATCTCTAAACCATTGAGAATGGCCTCTGGAGATGATGTTTCACTTACACTAAAAGGACCAACACTAACCTTTAGACTATTGGTGCCACTAGTTCCTGTGATGGCATCCATATAATACGGCGCGCCGAATTCGCCTGATGTTTCCTTGCCAATATCAACTGTAGAAACCAGCCAAGAGTTAACATAGACATTGAAGAGAGTGGTTGGAGGCAGTTTCACGACGTCGCAGAAGTGGAACCGGACGAGATAATCAAAGCCAGGATCAACATCAAAAAGCCATGTCACATTTGCACTTGTTCTAGGATCAGAACCTGATTTCAACCTTGTAGCAGTACCATAAACCTTAGCTGGTGCAATATCCTTAGTAATGTTTGTTCCTGCAAAACTCACTGCTGCAATATTGGACACAAAATCTGCAAGGCTGTTATGGATAATGTACCTCTCATCGGATTCCCAAAATCGCCACAAAGTATCATTAAGAGGAGACACTGTTTGATTTCCCATGTTCACCCTAGCAACAGTTTCCAATGCCTTAGTCCACAGATTCTTATCAACACTCTCTTGTGGGCTCACAATGCTAACATTCTCAGGAATAACCTTATCAGGAATGGACAAAACTTCTATGGCATTTATGAATGCGAATGAACTATAAGAAGGCGAAAAAGTGATCACAAGCTGACCAGAAGTTATGTTCAGAGAGAACTCTTTCAGCAAAGAACCTTCCTTAATTTGAAAATCTTGCAGCAGTTTGATTCCTTGTGCAGAAACAGAGAACTCTGCATTGCTCATGTTGAAGCTTCCGAACTCGAAAGGGAAGAAGTACAGCCGAATCCAGTGCCTTCCATTCCTTTTGATTTGGAATGTGTATTGAGAAACACTCTTGAGGATTCTTGCAGTTTGGTATAACACTGACTCAAAAGATAAAGATGATGATGATGGAATAGTGTTTGCCTTTGCCAGAATTGGTTCTGATGAGGTTGAAAGCATGTGAGAAGAAGAAGTTTCACCTTGGAACAATCGATTCCCAACTTGAGTATTGTTGAGGGATCCACAATCTATTAGAATGTTAGAATCATCAAGAACAGCTTCTCCTGATGAAACACATAGCAAGAACAGAATAGAAGAAACAAGATTCAAGAATTTGCAACCCATTTAAGAAGTGATGATGATGATAAGAACTTGCATGAAGTGATGAAACAGTCCTTATATCAGTATCAGAACTCTTAAACACACCAAAAGTAAGAACAGAACAGATATCAGATAGTGAATGAAGATATCAGATATTGATAGAACAGAACACTAAAAAATGTAAATACAGAATTGATGGTTCAAAGTTGGAAGATATGAATGATGATCATAATTCATAGGAGAGAGGGAAAACTGGTGTAGCTAATCCGGCAACAACCTTTTCTTTTCTTTTTGTATTTTTAAAGATAGGATGGGACCATGAACAACCTTTACAAAGGTTTATTTTCAAACACTCATCTACATGTTGTTTGGCATATTCATGCAATTCTATGTACCACTATTGATGTCTCTTTTTCAATAATTAATTTTGTTTGTTAATTTAAAATTCTACTTATGATAATATATGAGTTATAATTCACTAAAAATTAAAAATAAAATATCGATACAACAGTTTCGTTATATTTGGTGAGCTGTACATAACAAAATTATTATAATAACAGAAATAAGATGTTGAGCAATGGTGTATGTACATTATAAATAACACTAGATCAGTCACTAGCATAAAAAGTTAGATTGAATAAGTATAAATATTGAATTATGTTAGTATAAAATTGTCATATAAAAGTTTGAATATAATGTTGAATTTAGTCAAAATATAAGTTACATTGAGTAGTTATAAATGTTAGATTGTATCAAAGTATTGATTGATTAATTTAGTGTTAAATTTAGTATACATAGAGTATTTTACTGAGATGTTTGATGTTAAATATTAAACAAAAATTTCATATATTATCTATACTTTTGAAAAAGTTGGAATATGAGATACATAAAATTGACTGAAATAAAATGGAAATTATTGTATTTTTCACTAATTCAAATGATATTATTTGTGAATTTGTCTTTAGGCCTATCTTATGCATCTCATCAAACCTAAGCAAAGTCTTATCCTATTAACTAAGATTGAAATGCATAGATCAAATATTGTTAGAATGTTCTATGTCATATATCTATCAATCAATCACAAATGCAGATAAAAGAAAAGAGTTGCATTAATCTTGTCTATTTTTTATGACCTAAAAGAAAGACGAAAAAAATAACCTTAAATATAATAAATAACTGAAATTAGTTATTGAAAGGATATACATGGAGGCTATTTTGTATTATAATATAAACATGATTATGACAGAAAATAAAAAAACAAAAAATGTATAGCCAGCAAGCAGTGATGAACTAATGAAAAAGGTAGGTCAAAGTTGGTGGGAACAATACAATCGAAGACAGCTAATAAATAGCTAGTAATAGTGTTCGTAGTAGTTATAAGGTTTGATTCCTAAGAGGCGAACCTTCCTTCAAATCTTCATAACACTTTTAAACTAGTAATACTCAATCTACTTCTAAAATACTTATTTCTTATATTTGGAATAATTTTTATTTTCTAATAATATTATTATTTAAAGAGATACTTATCTTTATAGAAGTATATAGGAATTAAGTTTTCTTAATGTTAAATACTTGATACATAATAAAAAATAGTCAAAACTATCAATATATTATATATAATATAAAATGTACAATATATATAACAAATTGTGCACCACATATGTCATATGTTGCACAACATAATTATGTCATATATATTATGCACAACATATAATATTCGTTGTGCATTTTATATTATATATATTATGTATTATTTATTGATTATTTTGACTGATTTTTTGTTGTACAAATAACTCATTCTTGATATGCAAATAAAATACAATAATATTGGTCGTACAACAGAAATACATCCAATTAATATCAAATGTGTACTATACATAACATAGAATGTTTAATATATATGTGTTCTATACATATAATACATGTTCCATATTATGATACTACTTAACCTATTCCTCTTATAAGACAAACATTATTGAAGAAAATTAGTACTTTTAAACACTGTCACACACAGGATGATGATAATGCATGCGTGAGTGTTATTATGTGTCTCTGTCTCTCTCAATCTATCTAATGAATCTCTTCAAATCCTAAAAAAAAGAATGAATAATAATTTTGTCGTGGCTAGGTGCTATATACGCGTTTTCTTGACAGCAGGCAACAAAACACATCAATGCTAATTTATTTCGGAATAATATTATTTATAAAACTATAAAAATATAAATATTTATGATAATAGTTAAGTGAATATTATTCTTATATAAAAATATTTAAAATACAATAGTAAGTTAAATATATTTTATAAATATTTATATTTTATGCTAAATATTTCTAATTTGTAAATATGAACTAATGCATGTACATGTGTTTTATATTTAAAAGTGAAAAATAAAAAACTTAAATATCAATAAGCTCTTGGCACTTGCCTTGAGCTATCTTCTGCAACATTCCTTGTGATTAGTACAGTTATATAAAGGAAAATGTCACATTATGATTCATTAGACGAATCTCTTTAACAACAATTTTTTTTTTAAAAAACCATCCATGTGTTACAAATCATGATCCAAACTCAGAATACTATATAGAAGGAGTATTACTTTATTTACAAGGAAACAGTCAATAAATTATATACAATATGTATTATGTAATATGCATAATATATATCACATATTGCACATTACATATCATATGTTATAAGAAAAATGATATTGAAATATGTAATATATGTTATGCACAACATATTGTATATTATGATATGCATAATATATAATATACGTTGTGGATATTACATATTATATATTGTGCACATTATATTGATGAAGTGATGTATTATACGGATAGTCGGATGAGTAATAGTACATGTATATTATAAAATTAATCGTGTATTAATCTAATTTTTATTATTGATCAAAATTTTAAAATACTAAATCAGCATATAATATTTAAAGTTATATAATTATATTTGGTGATTGATTTTTGGTGAGACACATATGAGAGCTCAATTGTATTGAAGGAAGAACAAGAAATGTAAAGAGCTACGAAGGATGCAGGCTTGATGGTGCAAGCATGTGAAGTCCCATACACTTTAACAATCCATAACTACTATTAATTCTATTTCAGACTATATGTATAAACAATATTCTATAATTAATGGCAAAGTTCATGTTTATTACCTCTACATTTACAAAGAGTTAGTCATTGAATATTGTGATAGATATCTTATCTTATGTTCATCTAAAAGACTAAAACAAAACATCTGGTCATAAAAAATATGAATTTAATCTGTATGTATTGATAATAAATTTTCTCTTTTTGTATTTGAAATAAAAGTCATTTAAATTGAATATTTTGATTGGATGACCTTTTATATTTTGAAAACATCAAAATTAAACTAAAAATATATACATAAATATGATATGTGATTAAAATGTTTAGGCTATAGTATTAAATTACTGTCTTTTTTCCCATATAAACTAAAGAAAATGATTTAAAACAACATTATACACATTGATCTAAATTTGTGAATATATGTTAGTAATTATAATACAGAATATTTACAAAATGTGACCAATCCGTAAAATTATGTTTTAAACCAATCACTTTATTTTATATTAGTAAAAAAGCCAATAAAATGAATGATTAATTTATATGTTAAAAAACGTTTAACTTCATACAAGTAATAAGTAGTTCGTTATCTCTTAAGTAACATATTTTGTTTGAGTCTTATGAATGGAAAAAATTCTGGTTGAAAATCTCATCTGTCATTCTTAAGTAAGCAACAAAATGACGGAAAACTTCGGATAAGATGAAAAAAAAAAAAACATTTAACTAACATATCGAATTACTCAAAATTTTAGAAACTAATACGCACGTAACACAAAATTTAGGGGGATACAATGTAATTACCTGAAATGTAGTAGTACTATTGTGTCTGTGAGTCTCAGATAAGTCACTACCTTATCTCTTAGCTTTCGTGGAAATCACATAGGCCATGGCTATGGCTATGGCTATGGAGGTTGTTATGCTCCAACCTCTTTGTACCACCGTTACAACCGCCAAAACTAAACAACAACCACTTCTTCATCTTCATTCTCCTTCTCCTTCTATTCATTTTCCCTCTCTAACTTTCCGTTCCAATCTCTACTACCTTTCTCGTTTCCCCAAACCAGGTAAATTTCTACCTCCATTGTTGTTTCCGAAACTTGCTCAATTTATTTATTTTTGAAATTCATCTTTATATGGTTCGTTTCTGAGATTTTTTTTTGGGATTTTTTGGGTAGTTTTGCATGCGGCGCCGGAGAACCAATTGAGCGTTGGGAATGAGGAGGACACTGGTAATACAACGGAATGGGCACTTCAAGGTGAATTATTATATGTTTTTCATTAGTCAATAATAATAAGAATAATATGCTGAGAAAATTTGAATAATAATTGATAGTTTAGTTGAGGTGTTTTTCATAGTCTAGTTTCTGGATTTGTTCTTGTTATAATGTGGCAATAGCTCAAATTCAGAAGTGTTGTTTGCAGATTTTTATTCATTGAGGAAGGATGTTGAAATTACGTCGCAGCGTGTTGAAGAGATTAGGGCATCTTCTGGTTTGCAGCTATTGGAGCAGGAGGTTGCAGACTTGGAGGAGAAAGCAGCTGATACCGCCTTTTGGGACGATCGAGCCAAAGCTCAACAGACTCTTTCAACCTTGGCTGATGTCAAAGATAAGATAAATTTGCTTAATGAGTTCAAAACCCAGGTTAGGCATATAGTTCTGTCAATTTTCAACTGTTGTTTTAGGAAAATTTGCACCATAGTGGGAAGAATTGCCCTTGGATGTTGATGATGATGATGATGAATTGATGATAAAAGTAGTAGTAATAATATAATTTGTGATATGTGATTAGAATAAATCTGTAACTTGAATATTGATATTGCAGAAATTGATAATTACTTGCATGAATTGATGCCTAGTATTTTAGAATTCATGGGTATGGGATGAAGCAGTTGAGACTTGAATCATTATAGAAGGAAACTTCGAGTTTGTGACTGGACAATTCTATGTCAATGATATATTGATATAATTCTATTTTATTATCCTAATTGTCTATATAGTGAATATCACGAAAAAAAAAAATGATGATAAAGAAACTAAAATCCAAAAATGAACCAACCTGTCTGCAGACTTGGTTTTTCTGCTGTACTAATGAAGCTATGTGCCAATATTAATCTTCATTGCGATGAATGTAGGTTGAGGATGCTGAAACAATAGTTAAGCTGACTGAGGAAATGGATTCCATCGATAGAGGGCTTCTCGAGGAGGCTGCTAGCGTTATTAAAGAACTGAATAAATCACTAGATCGATTCGAGCTGACTCAACTTCTTTCTGGTCCTTATGATAAAGAAGGTGCTGTTATAACTATTTCTGCAGGTGCTGGAGGCACTGATGCACAGGTGAATCTCCATCTATGTACAGATTCTACAATAATGGACATGTTTCGAGTTTCTTTTTCCACTTTTTGTTTTGCTTGGAATTTGAGTACTTGGTGCTGATTCTGAGTATTCAGTTTCAACTTCTGTACGAAAATTATCATTTCCAGTGCAGGATTGGGCAGACATGCTTCTTAGGATGTACATGAGATGGGGAGAGAAACAGAGATACAAGACCAGAGTGGTTGAGAAATCCCCCGGAGAAGAAGCTGGAATTAAATCTGCCACCATCGAAGTTGAAGGTCGTTATGCTTATGGATATTTGTCTGGGGAGAAAGGAACGCACCGCATTGTTCGTCAGTCTCCTTTTAATGCTAAAGGTCTTCGTCAGGTAATTACTAAACTTTTCAGGTAGCTGAATGTCACGTTGCAAGATCAGCTGATTGGTGTTAACGTTTTTTTCTTTTCTGGTTTTGATGTTTGAACAGACAAGTTTTTCTGGTGTCGAAGTCATGCCCCTTCTTCCTGAAGAATCTATGGATGTGGAAATTCCAGAGGAGGACCTGGAAATTAGTTTTTCAAGAGCAGGTGGGAAAGGAGGCCAAAATGTGAACAAGGTTGAAACTGCGGTTCGGATTACACACATCCCAACCGGTGTAACTGTTCGCTGCACAGGTTCATTTCGCTTCTTTGGCACTTATTTTCATTTCCCTTCACCTATCTATGTTCTTAATTGCAAGTTTTTAAGATAAAAAAATGACCATTTCTGCAGAGGAAAGATCCCAACTAGCAAACAAGATCAAGGCTTTAAGCCGTTTGAAAGCCAAGCTGTTAGTGATAGCTGAAGAGCAACGTGCTTCGGAGATTAAGCAGATTCGGGGAGACGCGGTTAAGGCCGAATGGGGACAACAAATACGAAACTACGTGTTCCATCCGTATAAACTGGTGAAAGATGTAAGAACTGGACATGAAACTCCTGATATCACCTCTGTTATGGATGGCGAGTTGGACCCTTTCATCAAATCATACCTGAAACACAAGTACAACATGACACTATCTACCAGTGGAGTCAACTAAATACCATATATTGTAGTCACAGTTCTTTTTTTCCCACATGAGGACCTTCGTATCCCATTACAGAAATTAAATGTTAATTGCTGATTTGTACTGCATAACCCCTCAGTTGTTACTGTCAACTTGAAGCTGAAATTTGGAGCTAAATAGCACAATTCCCAAAATTTTAGTTGCATAAGATGGTGGTAATTGAATTTTTCTAAACATTCATTGTTCAATTAGGTTTCAATTGTCAGAAATGATGTTATTCACTCAGATTATAGTATTATGTTTAGCTATCAGTTTGTTACATACCCTAATTTATAGTTTGAAAGTTGCAAATCGAATTTTAACTTTTATGTACTGACAATATTAAATTTTTTACATAGTCATCCAACTAAAACATTATATTTGAATGGTTTTTCAAGTTGTGAATGTAAGACATCACTACCGTTACAGATGTGGTAACGTAAGATTGGATCACTACATGTTGTGGATGGTTTTTCCTGTTGGAATCAACCATGATTTATATAAACTATAAACTAAAAGCACACATAATCAGTAGAAAAATTCTATTTGATACAAAGTTCTTGAAGCATGTGAATTAACTTATCCATGGGTATTACGATGTCTTCTTTTTTCCAAACAGTAGGCTCAGAGAATAAGTGCTTCCTTTCTCTGCAGCAGCTTCAACTCGATTTTTGCCAACCTATCAGTCATTTTTATAAGCTATTAATATGTAACAACTGAAATACATAACCAATAATGTTGTAGAAAGTAGAAACTAACAATGCATATTGTAGAGATGGAAAATACCTTGTCCATGAGCCAATAACCAATAGTTGGCATGTACTGAACAAGATACATGACAGCAAGCACAGGCTGAAAAAAATTGCAAAATGTAAATGAATGCTCTCTTCCTAACAAAACACCATCATGATCTTAACTGTACTAACTTCATCTAGATGTTTGTGAAGAAAATCATAATATTGGTCGTAAAGTTGAAAAAAGGTTGAGGATTCAAACAGAAATAAAATTCTATTACAAAAGGTTTTACCTGATATGATATCCAAGCTTCCTTCAAGCCATGGGTTGCAGCAATAATAGTCAGCTCTGCACACTTTTCTGACGGCACACGCCTCTGTCGATAGAATTTCACATAGTAGAAAATGAATATGGTGGAACGAAAAAAACATATAAAACAGATTCATCATTCAACTTCTGCTTTTTGTTTCAACACTGATATAGGAAGATGAATTAGCAAAAAAATGTACTATGTACCTCAGATGGAACCCTTGATCCAGCATTATTTGATGTTGCTATTGGACCAGGACAGACAACAGTTACCCTGATTCCTTTCTGAGAGAGCTGTCACCAGAAAACTATGCATGACATGTACTGTATGATATATCCACTTTTTATTCTCTTAGGAGAAAAATTATGCGCTTCATCTACCAGTATTTTAATGTGGTAAGCTGTTTCAGTCAAGTTACTTTACTTCCCTTTTCTCGAAAGATAATAAACACTATCAACATACCTCAGAACGCAAGGAATGGAAGTATCCATTCAGAGCAAATTTAGAAGCAGAGTATACAGCCTGACCCGGGGCAGGTGTCTTTCCTGCAGCACTGCTCATCTGATTTTAAACAAAGAGAAAAACGGTATGAACTTATGAATAGCAAATGGGATTAAAAGCAATATCAAATAAGTGCTCTAGAATTAGGTGTCTTCGCTATTAAACACATTCAGTCACAAACATCTTGCAAGCTCCACATCATGTAGTTTCTAACCACTAACTTTTCTGGACAGAATCCATAACCAGAATAAGATATCATGAGAAAAATCCCACATACCACCACAAAATGACCTTGCCCCCTCTTCACCATGAAAGGTGTCAAGAGCTTTGTAAGAGTTATCGTCCCCAGAACATTGACATCAAATGTTGCCTAATCAAGAGATAAAGGGTGATACAAAACCTCAGAATACTGCTTTCAATGTTTTAAATAAAAACTAAGAAAAAGAAAGTTAAAAAGAAAATGCTTTTTCCATAATAAAGTAAATCTTTGGTAAATAAGTAGAAATGGGAGTATGAGACTCTTCTTTATGAGATACCTTGAGACCTTCCTCTGATACATCTAAAGCTGATGATTTCTGCCAAACAAAAAAACTTAATTTCAGAATGTGTTCAATTGAAGAAGCATATAATGAAAAGAATTATTAAAATAGACTAGTTTAGAAAATTTCATCAACTCTCTAAAGAGACATCACTACATCATATTGGCATGCAAGAATTTCATGCCATTTTCTCAGTTCTGGTGGTCAGTCAATGAAGATTGTTGCATACAACATACAAGTAAACTGATTTGCAAGCAAACCTATCAAATATATAGCAATGAAAAATCAAATGATTAGCTTATTAGGGCATCATTTACTTACCGGGCGCTCGAAAGCTGCATTATGAATCATATAATCAACACCAGAACCGGGAAACATGGATTCAGCTTTCTCAACAGCCTTCCTAAGAGATTCCTCTCCAGATGCTAAATCCAACGGCAAAATCTTGACATCACCAGGTGCATGTTTACCTGGTGGTATCAAAATTTTAAAAAAATATAAATACAATAGATCATAGCAATGAGCCTATATCATCATATATGCATAGACATAAAATAAGTGACATACCTTTTAGCTGTGTCCTTACTCGCTCTAGCTCCGCTTCATTCCTCGCTGAGAGTATTAGCTTTGCCCCTAAACTGGCAAATTGATTCGCTAGAATCTCACCTACACACACAATTAAAGGGAAGAAAAGTCCGAATCAGTTATTTCCAGAAAAAAATTAATCACAAAGAAGAATTATGAAAATTATATAACCGCAACGAAGCGATCTTGCTGTTGTAGTATAATGTGATTTTTTTTAAAAAAAATTGAAAGCACAAAGAAAACTCTGTAGTGAAATAAAATAAACAGTAGATCTGAAAAGTTAGTGGTTAGAAACTACATGATGTGGATCAAAGGGACGTGTAATGAAGATTATAATCCATCAACCCTCCTCCATTAAATCGCCTCAAGTTATTTACTTCCATTTGATTCACTTATCAATTCGATTATGTACAGTATTTGAACTCGAGTGGCAAATAAACCACAGAATTTAGATTCCTTCCTGTGCCTAAAGTCATAATTCATAAAGCTAGCTTATTGCATACAATGCAGATTAAATCTAAGTCCAATAAATGCCATGAATGAATCAAATCAATCTAATATATGATGAAAAACAGAACAGTGAAATTAAACGAAGAAATAAACAAAAAGTCTAAGTATAAGTACCGATTCCACGGCTAGCACCAGTAATCCAAACAACCTGAAAAAAAAAATAAAAAAAATGAAAAGGTAAATTCATTTGTTAAAAGAGATAACGAGGAATGAACGAGTGAAGAGTATCTAGTTTTACTCACGCACCTTATCTTCAATTTCTTCGCGTTTTGGGTGCTTCTTTGACATCAAAGTGAAATCACCTTATAAATCAAAAAATAAAAAACCAAATTAGAATCAATAATGTCAATATCAAGTAAAATTAGAGACAGAAATTAGAACCAGCATAAGAAGAAGAATAGAAATACCATAAGCGGTGGCGAATTTGAATAAAAAAACCAGAAAAAGGGTAACGAAGAAGAACAGCGCCACTAACAGCATCTTCTCTCGCTAGCTGGTAACTGCTGCTACAATAGAAAATTAGAAATAGATGCTTTTTAACGTGATTCTGTTCTATTCTGATGATAGTTTCGAGGCATGAAACTGAATTTTCGGTTCAATTTCTTGTTATACTGTTTGACTCTTTTTAGTTTTTAACTTTTTATCCTATGGCTAAGTAAATTTTGATTTAGTTTTGTATGGAAAAAATCAATTAAAACATGGGTTTAATTGTCATGCAATAATGTAGACATTTTCAATATTTGTTAGTTAACTCTAACTACGTTTAATAGAAATGATTTTTCAAAAGTGTCCAGACCTAAATCAAATTTTTAAGACAAAAACTAAAGCACATGTCATTATTTTTGGAGTCAAACCCGAAGCAGGATATAGCAAAAGGCCCAAAAAACGAAGTAGATTGGGATAACTGGGCTGGGCCTAACAATATATGAAGCCCAAATAAAGAGAAGGGCTTATGAACAAATTACTATTACCAGTACTCATTTTGAGCTGAGAAGAATAAAAATCAAAGAACTGAGCGAAGAGAGAAAAAAGAGTGAGAGTGGTAAGAACTAAGAAGAGGGTTTAGGTTTGTTCGTTCGTTCGTTCGTTGGATAGAAGAATCTGATCGATATCAATGGCGGCGAGGAGGGTTGGTGGTTTGGCTCTGCTGAAGTACCTGAGAGTGAAGGTTGATGCTCTTCCACACAGCACCACTCCCTTCAGACTCGCCCCCACTCTCTTGCTCCGCCGCTTCTCCGAGGAGGTTAGGGGCTGCTTCCTCGACAAATCTGAGGTCACAGATCGCGTCATTTCCTGCGTCAAAAACTTCCAGAAAGTCGATCCTTCTAAGGTAATATATACTTCTTCTCCGTTTTCTTGCTCTTGACATCTGAATTGGTTCCGTTGTTCATTTTCAATAGTTATCCTTGTAATTGTAAAAAAAAAAAAGTTATTCAAGTTAGTTTATAGGTTGATTTGATTTAATTTATAATTTCAAGGACTAGATTTACAATTCCTTAATTTCAAGAACTATAATGAAGAAGAAGCCTTAGTTTCAGGTATTGAAATGAAGATTTATTACTCGTTAGCGTCTATCATTGTATTTCGGGACTTTAGGGACCGAGCCTGATGTAATTGACGATAATGAAAATTTTACGTGCTAACTTAATTTACAAAATTACAATGTCAGAGACTTAAAATGATTTTTATTATTGCTATTATTATAAATAAATTAAGGACTGTAATTATTGATTCTCAGAATTTCAAGGGCTAAAGCTAGGGCTTATTCATCAAAATGTTTCATGTTTTAATGGTTATTTTCAGGGAGCTTTCCCTGCTTTCAAAATCAGTTTATGTTATGTTGAGTTGAGCCCAGTATTTTAATTTCTTTCAATTTGAGCCTAGGCATAGAATTCATCCGTGTTTTTAGCTGATAATTATGATTGAAATATACTTTTCATTACAAAACCTAATGAAATGCTAGTATGCTACATGGCATGATCAAGTAGGTTCAATCTGTCAGCAAACTTTTTTCTCTGATCGATGCATTCGTCTACGTGAAACTTTAACCACCTCTTTTTTGGATAACTGAAATTTTAACCTTATTATTGGCCTTAGTTTCTTTATTTCTTTTAACGGGCTTTCACAAAGAAACAAAGATTTTGTAGCAGCCCTCTGATTATGCTTTGCATTGGTGTACCTGGTTTGAATGGAATGCTAGAAATTTTAGCCATTCATTTTCGATTGTTCACTTTATTTGGTAATGGATTACACCTTTTGGAAGTTCTTCCTTCTTTGGTGATCTGCTCGTAATTTATTAAATGAATGGTGTTTCTTTGTGCAGCATACAAAGGGATTGCCATGTTTTGTTTTATGGTTTATTCACATAGCATTAAGTTGTCAATTTTGGTTTCTTTATTTGGATTTTTCATCCGCTTTGTTACTCTCTTCTAATAGATGTCCTTGTTGTGTTCTCTCAACCTCTTACTCACAGAGTCGTGCATGCGCGCGCGCACACACACACACACCCTCTCACACAGTAGATAAAGATTTAGTGCCATTTATTCCGGTATCTGTCATTCAATAAAAGTGAACTAGGAGGCGAATCTAAAAACATGAATGATTTCTTCAGAACAAATACTAATATTTGCAAGGTTCTCAAAATATTAGTGCTAACAACTCTTTTCTCTACTTTTATAACTTGTACACTTTTTTTAAATGTTAATATGGAACCCATACTTTTTTGTATTTTTCAGGTTACCCCAACTGCTCATTTCCAAAATGATCTTGGGTTGGACAGTTTAGATTCAGTAGAGATCGTTATGGCTCTTGAGGAAGAATTCGGGTTTGAAATTCCCGACAATGAAGCAGACAAGATCAACTCGATTAAACTTGCAGTTGACTTCATCGCATCTCATCCTCAGGCAAAGTAGGGCAATAATCCACAATGCCGGCCGGGTGTATCTTTTTACTTTTGTTTTTCATGAAATAGTGTAGAACTATCAAAACTTGCAGACATTTTTTGTCCCTCTTTGTTTGCTTCTAAATCCTATAAGAGTATTCACTGGGATGTTCCAGCTTGAGTGCTACTTCATCATTTTGGTTAGGATTGGCATCTCAAAACTTGACTACATTTTCTTCCCCCAGTATTCTTGTCAATAAAAAAATATGTTTGTTAACTATCTGATTATAAAGTATCTGAGGTATGGAGTTATCATATGCATTTTGCTATTCTCTTTTGCCTTAATTTACATCACAATGTTATTTGCTGATGATGCCTGTTACTTCATCTGTAATAGTTTCCCTTATGTTTCATCTGTTTCTTTTTGTAATAATCGATGATACAATATATAATTGGGCATGGAATTGTTGGAAAATTTTGCCCATTTGAAATAGTTAATTAACCAAATATCCCCTTCACTTTTTTTTTTGGTTGAAATCCCTTTCATTTTTTAATAATATTTATTTTGACTTTTTTAAGTACATTAATAAATCAATGTATCTAGATATAAAATGTATCTATTACTTTGATTTGTGTGTGTGATTATTGCTGAGAGCACTGTCATCTTCTTCATTTAGTGGCAAGCTCCATTATTCTTTCCTTTTTGTTTTGGTTGCTCAGAATTGTTGACACCAACCTCTAATATATTTAGAAACATGCAATCCAACTGTGAATATGATTGTTGTACAAGTATTATTCAATTTTTATTGTACACATAACATTTCTCATTTAGAAAAGATTAATGTGACCTCGATACTTAGAAGAAGGAAGCCGAATTGAATTTTATTGGACCTTAAATGAGATTAGTATAATTTACCATATTATTATCATCCTCTTTGTGGTATTTTTGCTATTGTAAGGTGTTCTCATATTTTTCTATTGTGTATATTTCTATTCTAATCCTCCGCTTCACTCACTTGCACACATTTGAGAATTGATAATTGTAATGGCAATAATTTTCCAATAACCTCTCATGATGTTGGTGGACTAAGCCAAGTCAAATTATTAATTAAATTTAAGGGTAAGTCACTGAATTTGAGTGGACTCTGGGGTTGACCGTCCTTTTCATGACCCTTCATAGTCTTCTCAGAAGCTTTATGGAAACCACCTTCTCATAACATTGTTTCCCTTTGCCTTAATTTTTGGTTTCATGACTTTCATGAATCACAAGTTCTGTAGACTTCGACTTGGAAATTCTTACATTTCATACAACTTCTTTTCCCCCAAAAATACGAAAAATGACACACAAAAATGATAAAGAAATGATATCATTGGACGTTGCTACGTCAAAATTGGTCTCTATTGGGCAATTTTTTAACACCAATGACCAATTATACTTTTCAAGGAATCAACTTCAACTATCCACATCCATGATCTTGTTTACGGACATTCATATAAGAATAGCGAAATACTTCATATGCACTAAATTTGACAATAAATAAATCACTCAATTCAACTATGATTCAATCTTACATTTACAGTTATTCAATCTAACTTGTATCTTGACTCAAGTCAACATTATATTTAAACTTTTATATTGAGATAATAACAATTTTTATACTGACATCATCCTACTTTTATATTAACTCAATCCAATTTTATGTATTGCTGACTGATTTAATGTCAATTTTAATGTACACGTAACATTGCTTATATGAATATTCAATACAAAACGAGTATCATATAAAGATACAAAATAAATCAAATTAAAAATATGTAAAATATAATCATTAATATAGAATAGTATTAACAAAGTATCTAATATGATATATATCTCAGATAAATACATTAACTATTTTAAAGTATCTAATATTAATATTGTAGTCTTTTTTTGGTAGGAATAATATCAATATTGTAGTCTTTGCTAAGCAGGGAACACGCCAAAAGCAAAAAAGAAAAAAAGAAATGCTCAAAAGCTTATTTAGTATTAGCTTTTAAAGTATGGTAGTGCATGGCATATAAGTAATTAAGAAGCCATGAGAGGGGCAAAGAAATAGGAAGACCCTCTATAAGTAGTTCAACTCTTCAGTCACTTGAACTTAACAGTTAACTTTGCCAAATGGCTAACAATTATTCATTCACTGAGTTGAACAAGATTCTTCTGTTTTGCTTTGTGCTGATACATGTCTCTTTTTCTGAACTCATCTTTGAAGAACGCTTTGATGGTTAGTGTTTTCTTTATTTGCTCTTGATTGCTTACTCTTCTTGTACATATTTATATATATATGATTAATTGGTTAGTTAGTTAAGGTTAGTTATTTTGTAATTGACCAGATGATTTTGATTAGTTAGATTATTAGTTATTTCTTTAATATTTTATAAGCAACTTTATGATTATTTAGTAATGTTAGTTTCATAACTCATCACTATTCCCTCAACTCTGCTTTTATCTTCCACCAATCACAAGTTCACTACTGAAACTAAGAAGTCATCCAAGAGTCAAAACAAATGTGTGGTGTTCTTTTTTTTTATTCTATCAGCCTCTTCGACGGGGTAAGGCTGCGTACATCTACCCTCCTCAAATCCCACTTGGTGGGAGTCTTGGGCCGCCCTTTTTGATGATGAATATGATATAATTAAGGTGATTCATGTGTTGGAATTTTGTTAGATGGATGGCAAAGTCGGTGGGTGAAATCTGATTGGAAAAAGGGTGAAGGGAAAGCTGGTTCATTCAAGCACACAGCTGGAAAATGGGCTGGAGATCCTGATGATAAAGGTGAATCGGCACGGTGTTTCATATACCTTATGTACAAATAACATTACTCGCAACTATAATATGCTCTTTCTAATTGCTACTTAGCAAAAACAACAATCTGAGTCTTATTTCATTAAATGAGGACGACTATATGGATTAAATGACATTGTAGTGTCTTACTATAAAGCGCATCTATAATTCAAACTATTGAAATTGCAAGATATCATAAATTATTGACATTTTGTTTACAGCACACAATTGTATAAAACTACTGAGTATTTTTACAGGACATGGTAGAGGATTGACATTTGCAAATTGCATAAAGTATATTTGCATAAAGGCAGGAATGGAATTTGAACACAAAATATTCTTAAGACCATAACATATAGTGGCTCAATTGGTGAATCTGTAAAGTGTGACATCTTTTTTAAGTTAGTTTACTTCTTTAATAAATATAAGGAACTTCATATCAGATTCCAGTGTTTATGATGAAAAACTAAATGAATGAATTCACATTGCATAGTTGTTTCTCATCATCTTCTCCTTACCTTAATATGTGGGATTTTCAGGCATTCAGACATCAACTGATGCCAAACACTTCGCCATCTCGGCGAAAATACCCGAATTCACCAACAAGAACAGAACATTAGTCCTCCAGTATTCTATAAAATTTGAGCAAGATATTGAGTGTGGTGGAGGTTACATAAAACTCCTCTCTGGATTTGTCAATCAGAAGAAATTTGGTGGTGATACACCTTATAGGTATATGCTGCTTATCCACATTTTTCACCTTGTTTATGTTTATTGAATTACAACAAAAAAGAATGTATGTTCATTTATTCAATTCTTTTATGTGAATCTTCAATACAAAATAGGATGTTACACTAACAAATTGTGTCTATAGCTTAATGTTTGGACCAGATCTATGTGGGACAGATACAAAGAAGCTCCATGTCATACTCTCCTATCAGGGTCAGAACTATCCTGTCAAGAAGGATCTGCAATGTGAAACTGACAAGTTAACTCATTTCTACACATTTATTCTTAGGCCAGATGCCTCCTACAGTGTCCTAGTTGATAATAGAGAGAGGGATTCAGGAAGCATGTATACAGATTGGGACATTCTTCCTCCAAGAAAAATCAGAGACTTCAAGGCTAAAAAGGTCTAGTTCTGATCTGTGTTAATTACTCAATAGTCAGAACATGATGATGCTTGTTTTGTAGCTAGGAAGTGCACACACACCTATACTAAAGTGTGTCCGACACGTGAGCGTCGACACCCCTGGACACACAGTGGACACATGTCTTTATGTGTCTGAAAGAAAAAACTTTTTTTAGAGCGGACACATGCTGGATACACACCAGACATTGCGTGACATGTATAAGACATTGTGTGACATGCACCAGATATTGCGTGTCACGCGCTGGACATAGTGCGATACACCAGGGACACACCGAAGACAAGGCATCTTTTTTCTTTTTATTGTTAACTCAAAATAAGAGGAATTTTATTAAAGTTAGTAATTATATATACATATGTATGTCATGTAAGTGTAGTGTCCTATACATTTTTCGTTTGGTGTGTCTGTGTCATGTCTCGTATCGGTGTCAATGTCTGTAATTCTTAGGTTTGTAGTGCTATGAGTATGATATGATATAACAATATACATTGACTTAGATTTTTGAAACTGAAACATTTCCAATTTGCAGCCTAAAGATTGGGATGATAGGGAATACATTGAAGACCCTGATGATGACAAACCCGAGGTATTGAAAAGTTCTAACAAAAGGGATAGTTGTTGTAGTGCAATGAGTATCATGAAATCATGTATTTGTTTATTGCTATTGCAGGGATATGATTCAATCCCAGCAGAGATTCCTGATCCTAATGCTAAAGAGGTTAGTTCATTTATTTCTTCATTGGTTTGATGCATTATTTTGGTTATCTGATGCAGTTAGATAAGATCAATGAGGAAAAGAAGTAAAGAACTAAGTTATACTTTTTTGTTATGTTGGATTAGCCTGATAATTGGGATGAAGAGGAAGATGGTCTTTGGAAACCACCAAAGATACCAAATCCAGCATTCAAAGGACCATGGAAAAGAAAGGTTAGCTTATTGCTGCAAGCATTAGGTTTTTTCTTTGTTCTCTTTCCATTTTCTTTCATCAGCTATTATATCTTAGATGGAACCTTCATGTTGACAGAAAATCAAGAACCCTAACTACAAAGGGAAGTGGAAAACTCCATGGGTGGATAATCCAGGTATGTTCTTATAGCACGAGTTTAATTTTATGCACCGACAACAAAAGAAGTTTTACACTGTAATCAAATTATGCATTGCCACATCAGCAAAGGTGGTTGAGTCTTTCGATCACGGCTTAAAAAGTCATGAAAATAGTATAATTTAATTGGATGACAATGTAATTTACATTGTTGATGTATCAAATTTTAACCCATATAGTATATATTACGAAGTTTCTTGTTAGGAAATGCTTAAGTTTCATTTTTTTCTCTTGTATCAGAGTTTGAAGATGACCCTGATCTTTATGTGCTTAAGCCTATCAAGTATGTGGGAATTGAAGTTTGGCAGGTATAATAATGAATGTAAAACTTCCAAATTTAGTTATGGCTTGTTAGATTATGTTGTAGACACTTTTATCTATTATATCTTCTCTCTATCAAATCCAAAATCCAGTTAACACTTAGCAGTAAATTGAAAGTAATAAGTTAAATATTGTTGTTGGTTCAGGTTAAAGGTGGTTCAGTTTTTGATAACATTTTGATCTGTGAGGATCCTGATTATGCAAGACAAGTTGTTGATGAAGTCCTTGCCATTAAGGAGGTGAGTTTATATATATATATTTTTATTTCCCACCTCTTTGAATTGATTTTGATTTAGAGTTTAATTTCCATATATACAGTCATTGACATCCAATCATATATTGTCATATAAATTTTATTATTGACTTTCAAACTGCACTATCTCATAAATAAACTACATTTGGTTACGTGACCGTACCTGATTTGATGTCAATGTAAAACTATTTTACACTAATGGCTTATAGTCATTGAAGTCTTTGATTTAACTCAATATTATATCATATCACTGATAGATTGAGAAGGAGGCTTTTGAAGAAGCAGAGAAAGTGAGAAAAGCCAGAGAGGAGGAGGTACTTGGACAATACATATATTTTTTAAGTCTTTCTTGAGCTATATATATTCATGCTTATTTTGCAGCATCTCAACACATTTTTTATTTTTCTTTGTTGTTGTATAGGAGGCTCAAAGAGCAAGGGAAGAAGGCGAACGGCGGAGGCGAGAGCGAGGTCATGATCGGCGATACCGTGACAGATACAAGGACAAATACAGAAGGGTATGTATCTCATGCCTGAATCCCTTCAATTCTTATGATGATTCTTGATTCCATATTGAGGATAACACAAATGTTGTTTATATTCTGCATGATGTTGTTGTTGTTCTTCCCAAACAATTATGAGTTTTTCTTCTTACCATGAATTGTTGTTTTCCAATATGCAGCATCGTCGTGATTACATGGATGATTATCATGTAAGTCACAAATTTTTTCCACATTTTGTTCATCTGAAACATGATTATATGTCAACTTTTTCATGTCATAACATTAACTGAACAAAATGGCTTTCTTTGATGATGTGCAGGATGAGCTCTGATTGGATAACATTGAATTTTATTGTGCTCCCCACTTGACACAATCATCTATAAAATCTGAGTAATGTTAAATGCACAATAGTGTTTAAGTGGATGTCTCCATTTTGGATGTCAATATAGCATTATTTTTTTTTTTCTATCTCGTTGAGAAGAATTTTCTATATATATTGTTATTTTGAATTATTATTACACTGATATTGATGTTGTATTCCATCTCCTTTTAATTGTTGAAATAATCTTTTGTACCCTTCCTTTTAATAACAATCCAAATTGCCAATGATACATAAAAACCTACTCCACTAGTGAGGTTGGAAATTCAATTGTATGCATAAGAATCAATTCTAGGAGGCTAAAATTGATTTTGATCATTTTCCATTGGGATGCAATTCTAGAATTGATTTTTGGATTTCAAAATCAATTCAAGTATAAGTGGAAATATATTATTACTTCTAAATAACTCTTCAGATATGTGTAAAAATCACTTTAACCCAAAATCAATTCGACAAAGAACCAAACACATTATTATTATTATCATCATCATCCTGTCTAGCAACCATATAAACTGATAGGCGTGTCAAAATTCCAATATAACATTACTAAAAATCTAATTGGAAAATTCTACATCCATTGTTTCAAAGCTTACAAGCAAATCACATGAAACTCTTCTTTTCTTCTTCCAAAGCTATTAATATGCAATTAAAATTGTTCTAAAATGTTACATAAATAAAAGAGGTCAACCTAAAGATTCCATTCATCACCAATGTCCTCATGTATTTTCCTTGTAGAGTAAAGAAAGGCAAAGTCATCAGCTATCATCTTCTACGCACGGCAGGGTTTGCTCCGCGCTGTACTGCAGATCCCGGCTGCGGCGGAGCACCAGGTTGCCCACCTTCCTCAGGCATATTCATTGCTTGGGTAATGGCGTTCATTACGATGAGTCCAAGAGGGATCAGGTACATCCACTGGCAATAAATCAGGTTCCAGATGAAAATTTTAACTCAGAAAAATCAGAAAGATATATGTAGTTAAAGAGGGAAACTAGGGCTAATAGATCGAACTAGCATGAATTTTTATACTCACGTATTTAGCCCAAAAGGACCTTTCTACAGGCTTCACCATTTCACCATCTCCCTCCTCACCACCAAGCACATCTTCAGCAAATATTGGAGCTCTATGGAAGCAAAAAGAATTTGTCAAGCGAAAATGAAAAAAGGAATACAAAAGAAGATACACTAGTACGAATTTAAATGTCATTTCCACAAAGAGCGGAAAGCCGGAAATAAATGAAATTGAACTTAATTTTGTGTTTACAATCTATTCTGCTTTTGGGCTACTAGTTGTATTAAATAAAACATAACTAGCCAGAGTGAAATTGTCAACCATAAAACACATACCTTGGTGCCTGTTCACTGTTCTTCAAAATAGTGTGAGACTTGAAAGACCACTTTGAAGGCTAAATCCAAAAGATAAAAGGAATATATAAGATTTATAACATAAAATCAAGCATTTGACAACAGATTTTAAATTTGCACAAGTTATGAAATAGACTTAAAGTCATGCTCATTAGGGTTTTTCGTGCACCTGCTTACTCTTACAGACTAGAAGTCTAGAACAAGTGGTGGCATGGCAGCTTATAAAATCAACTAGAATATAGTCTCTTGAAAACTTTCAATTTTCAAAATCTCCATACATGCTAATTTTAATCTTTCAAACAAGCAGTGAGCCGGACAATAGTATATTAACAAGGTAACAGTCTATATTGCTACTTAATAGGTTCTGAATCTAATCAAACTTTTATCTTGATGTCCAAGAATGTGAAATTACCCCTTAACTGAGTAATATATGGTGCTGACTGCTGACATACTATAAACATTCTCATGCTTAGAAAAATAACTGTATGTACAGAAAGAAAGAAAAAATTGAATATTTTTGTATTTATATCATTATATAAAGTCAAGGAAAGTGATAGCATCATTTAATCCTAGTACAACACAAACAATTTGAACAAAAGATAGTTGTTCTATCTTTTGCAGGAAGTTAACTGTGTGAGTGTTCAAAAAGAAGAGAAGCAAGTGGATACAACAATTGATGACAATAAAACAATATGTTAAAAAGTTTTAAGGTTGAGCTATGCTCAATGAAAAACAAGAAATAAGAGCAGCTGTCACAAGCAAGACTTACAAGTTTCAGTTGCCGGGGATAAGGACAAGCCCCAGGGGCACCATAATTGACAGCCAAAATATTAACACCTTCCTGTCAAAGAAAAAGAGAAAAGATTGAGACCCAATAAGACGAAGAAGAAATAAAAAACAAACTCATTTGTAACACACATTCCCAAAACCATTTGTAGAAGAGCTGATGCAAAACACATCAATTTCCCACAATACAAATAGTGCTAATGAATCGACAATCCTATCATATTCTACACATATTCCTTTTTTAATTGAATTGGTTACTTGAGTCTACAAAACAAGACTTTCACTATGTTTTCCAATTAATTTCCAGAAGACTGTTGAGTCTGAATTTCAATTGAAAAAAGAGTATAAATATCAAGTTTCTTCATGAACAAAAACTTGGATTTTGTGGAGGAATAGTTATGTTTGTAAGAATAAGAGCATCAATGCAGTATAAACAGCACACTTCATCATGACAATTAGTAAATAATGCAAATTACCGTGTGAATTACAAAATGCTCTTCCAATCCCACCCCTGGAAGACATCTCTGGATTCAGAAAAGTAGAATTGTTAATTCAATTAAGAGTCAACCAACACCAAATGAAACAGCCACAACTACCAAAATAATGACTAATGTAGTGGGAGTTTAACAAGGTATCTGTATCGGCACCAGTAGTTATCAACATTTTAATTATAATTAAGAAATTAATGTGTTTATGGCTCAATAATGATGAGTAATAACGAATAAATTACCCCAAATTGGGACTAGGATTCCTAGCAATAATAGTAGAACTTTGAAAGGCCACAAACTCTCCTAATTAGTAGCTTTCCGAGAGGCAATCTACTCTCCTAATGGCTCCACCAATTATTTGCCTACATAATGAGCCTACTACTAATCCTTATATAATAACTACTTAACCAAATAATTATGGGTCTCCTTAATAGAATTATTACTAATATTATTATAGAATTAGGGCCAAGTTGATACATTATCCAAGTTGTTGAAGCACATTCTGCAAATGAAAAATAGTAAAATACAACACACAATATAAATAAAAGAAAGGGATTCATGTTTCATTTAACATCACATGATAAGTCTAAAACTTAACATAGCCAACATGATCATAACAATATTGTTAACTACCATACCACATTACTACCATTATCCACAGCACCAAACACAATGCTAGAAAGGGTACTCCTAACCATAAACCAAAAAGCTTCTTACTTCCAAAGCATAAACCCAACTTACAAAACTATATTGAGTAGTAAACAGTCAGAACCTTCATGCTCACACGAAAGCTACCTCAATTTTTAATCAAAGGGAAAAGATATTATCTTCTTATACAAGAACTTGATTCATACTTACAGCTTTCACTGAAGAAATAATGTAATCCCTCCCTGGAGGGTTCAAAACGTTGGATGGCAATCTTATCTTATAGAAATCATCTCCTTGCAACAGTTTCTGTAACATGAAGAGTGTCAAACCATTTATACAATGCCAACATCCCAATACCACACACTAAAAGAGCTTGATTGAAAACAAACCATACTTGAAATTTCTTCTGCTCGGTATCAGTCAAAGCATTCCGTGTAAACCGCAGCTTCGTCAGCGTCTGTCACAGATTGAAACAGCTCTTCAGTCCAAAATTAGAACTCAGAATCATAACATCGAGCTATTATCTAAACAATATTGACAGGTTCTGCATACATGTACTTCTGATACAAAACTAATTCATAAACTATGATCCTTAGCTTCAAATATACCTAGTTATCTACACCAGCAAACTAATTAAAACTTTTAATTCAATAGAGGAACATAATGCAAATAAAATCAATTAGACAAATATGCATAAGCAAGATTTAGAAGTAAAGGCTTTCATCCATTGAAACCGTAAGTAATACTAAGAGCGCGTTTGGATTAACCTTATTTTAGGATAAGATGTCTTATAACTAAAAGCTTTGTTGGAAAAGAAAAATCGAATATATCTCTATAATAATCTTATAAGACTGACTTCGGATACAAAACAATTAGTTTTCAAAATCAAACAGTAGCCAAACATGGACTTAATACTAACGAAAAATTGGAGAGAAAAAAAAGAGGAAGAGAGTGAAGTGACCTGGCCACCGTGATTCCAGGTCTTGAGGCGAGCGGAGAAGTTGCCGGCATCGGAGAAATCGAAGTCGCCGAAAGCGTGTTCGAGGGAGAACTGGATCTTGGAATCGGTGGAAGAATCAGAGAATCTCTTCCTGGTGGATGTGAGGGTGGAAGGAGAGTGGGATTGAGGATCGGATGAGGAGGAGCGTGAGGGTTGTTGGCGACCGCCTTCGAGGCCGAATTCGTCGTCGTCGAGGAGAAGCTCATCGGATTGGAAAGCGAAGGAGACGGAGAAGAGAACGACTAAGAGGAGAACCAATCGAAATAGTGAAGAAGCCGCCATTATCGTCTTCTTCGTTTCTCTCAGCTGAAACAGATCGTGCAATTTCACAATCTGTCAAAAGCACTTTTTCGCTTTCAATTTTGCGGCTAACCAAAGCTCCGTTTCTCCGATACTCTCAATTTTGCACAATTGGTAGTAGCTATTGCATAAATCTCACAATAGTCAATCTAGTCAATTTTAAAAAAATAATTATAAATACTCTATAAAATTAATCATCACCAATCATCATATACAATAATTAAATTACAATAATATTATTTAATGAACAATAACTTTTATAATAAATATCCCAAAAATATTGCATTTATATACATCTTAACATGTATCTTATGAATGCACATTACACTATGATAATATAAATCATTCTCATCATTACGAATTGCCAAACAATACTCTTTATAGCACATATTAAGTCATTCACTTAGGATCATAATCACATAGTCAACACCAACAAGGATTGACACAAGTGGTAAGTGACTTGTTGTCCCTTAAGCAAGGTCTCGTGTTCGAGCCTTGTGGATGGAAAAACTGGGAGCCTCATCTGTCATTCTCAAATACGCGACAACAAAAAAATAATCACATAAGTCAACATGAGTGTTTTTCGTATGTAAAATATTTGTGGCAATCTTGCAACCTCTTTTACATTTTTCTTCGGAGACTAATCCTCTAAACTATGAGTTCATACCTAATATATATAAGGGATAGAATAGTATTTTTCATTCTCTTATCAATTGAACTAATGATAAAAATTTTGTTCCTCGTCCCTTGTCAATTATAGTTAGGCTGAGTTTGGTAAAGTTTTTCGTTGGGGTGCTCCTGCTCTTAAAAAGCTGGAGTTCCTATTTTGCGTTTGGTAAATCAAAAAGTTGGACTGCTTTTGCTCCTGGCTTTTAGAGCAGGGGGTGCTTTTAGGAGCCATCAAGAGTAGCTTTTCAGAGCCAGCTTTGACTCTCTGAAAATGAAAATACATAAATGACCCTCATTTACACAATATCTTTTAATATTATGTCTATTATAGTCATTTAATATCTTGGGAGCCACTTTACACTGTTTTACCAAACATTATAATAATAGCTTCTGCTTATTGAGAGCAACTTTTGTATAATTTTACCAAACTGTACTATTATGGCTCTCTAAGAATAACTTTTTGAGAGTCCAAGGAGATCAGCAGCTTTTTAAGTGCCACAGCTTTACCAAACTCAGCCTTAGTGACTGAAGGCTAATTTTCCAAAATTATTCATATGTGATTCTTTTCATATCGTCATAGTTGATCGTTGTCAATCAATTCAATCAACATATTAATACCATGCAATTTATTTTACTTAAACAACCTTTCATAATTAGAAATCATCATAGATTATGACATTTAATAAATTATATCCTACCTTTCAATTGCTAATTTGTGATTAATTAATAGATTATGACATAGCTTTGGAATGCATAGATTCAATGTTAAACCCAATTATGTTTAAGTTATTCTCATAATTTTATGTTAACGTATTAAGTTGTTAATCGATTAGATTATTCTCAAAGCCAACACAACAATAAACATAACACAAATTCTAAATTATAGAAGTAAATTATGGTCCGTATTTGTGGCCTATTTTACGCTATTGATTAAGCTTGATGGTAATGATATTTGAAAGTGAAAACCATTGAACGTGGTAAGTAAATATGAAAGTGGAGAGCACCGATTATATTCGATGATAAAAAGATGGATATCTCATTATTTTTTTAAGCTCCATTTCCAATGGGTGTTAACTCCAATTTCTAAGTTAAGAACAATCTCCATTCAATAAGTTTGTATTTGATTGGAATACAAGGTAATATATGACAGAAATACAAATACACAAAATTTATGTATTTTTATATTATGTTTGTTATTTTGTATAATACAAATTTTAAATTGTATCTTGCATTTCTGTATTATGTTTATTTCACTTGTACAATACATACAATTATGTGTAATTGACTATAATACCCTTAATTAAAAATAAAAAATCTCTAAATTAACAAGCAAAAATCCTAAGAAAATCATAAATCGATCAAATGAGGAATAACAAAAAGAGAGAAAAGAACAAGAAATAGATGAAAGAAGAGAGAGAAGAATAGAGGGAAGAAGAAACCCTACACCAGTGACTCGTAATGGATAAGATACAGTAAAATATAGAACACCATATCTGCAATGGTGATGACGGTGATAATAGAAGCTTCAATAGCGACGACAGGAGCTTCAGCGGTGCTGAGCCAGGCTTCAACAACGACGAGATGAGCTCCGACGAGGATGAGGATGAGATGCTTCAGTGCAAGAGAATCGAGAGAGAGTGGACACAAAGAGAAACTAGGTTAGAAATTGATCGAATAAGAGAATGAGTGTGAGGGAGTTTGAAGTGAGGGTATTTCGGGAATACTACAAAAATGCTAGGGATACATTGGTCCAATGAGTCTTATTAAAAACCTGTATAAGCTTTTGTGTATTTGTGTCTTTATTTTAAATTTGTACACAAAATACACAAATTTTTGTGTATGTGTATGTGTATTTTTGTCCATGTATTTTAATTAAACATTCTAATTTTAATTTCTGTACGTGTATTTCTATTCAATATGAATAATCAAATACAACCTAAATTTAAATTAATTGGTTTTAATCCCTCACATATACAAAGTATAAACATATTTAAAGGTTTATATTGTTTACAATGTCAAACAATTATATCGTGATACATCATCTTTAAAAGATGATTTTTTAGAGTTTATAAGGTAATTATTATTAAAAAAGAATATATGATAATTTTTATTAACTTTTACACTGTTAATGGATGATAATTATTTTCTTTGAATTATATGAACTTTCAACTATGTAAATATTGTCATTTTTTTTGGGATAAGTAAAAATGTAAGATAAAATGGTGCAATATTGATATGCAAAAATAATTCAATGGTAGACAATAAAATTATAAAGTATTCAAATAAGAATTTCACAAATTTAAATGTGATAAATTAAATATAGGTCTCAATTACAAAATAATGAATATGAAAATAATATTATTGAATAAAATATTTAAAGAAATGGAACTTCTTTTGTTTGTCCATCCCACTTGGCCTAAGTAACCCTAATCATAAAAAACGAAGAAGAAAAAAAAAAAAAAAAGAGAGAAGAAGAGTGAGAGATAAAGTGAGCGAAGAGAGTAAAACAGTCAGAAAAACCAAAATCAAAACGAAAAATCCATCAATAGAAGAACGAACCCTAACTGCAATAACATCTTCGATCTCTCTATCTCTCTCTCTTTGGAGAGTGAGTAGCCATGGATGCGATTAGGAAGCAGCTTGATGTGTTGATGGGAGCCAACCGAAACGGTGACGTTAGAGAGGTCAACCGAAAGTACTACGATCGCGATGTCTGTAGACTCTACCTCGTTGGTCTCTGCCCACACGAACTCTTCCAGCTCACCGTAACTCTCTCTCTCTCTCTCACAATTTACCCTTAATATTATGATTATGATTATGGTTATGGTTAGGGTTAGGGCTAATTTTAGTTTTAATTTGCATTTTTTTTTAATTTTGTAATTTTTTTTTCTTTCAGAAAATGGATATGGGTCCCTGCCCCAAGGTTCACTCCTTGCAGCTCAGGAAAGAGTATCCTTCACGATCTTTTGTTTCCATCTATTTTGTAGTTTTTTTTTAAAGGGTTTAGCTGTTAGATGTATTGCCTTTGAAAATGGAACGACGCCCATTTTTAAAATTTTGTTGGCATTGAAGTTTCATGCCTAATGGGAGAGTGTTTCAGAGGAAAAGTTGCCCCTCTAGTGTTTGATGGAGTTTGTAGGTAATGTTGATACTGTTTTTTCGCTAATATGGAAGGGTCCTGCTCCTGCCTAAGTGTTGTTAATTATGGGTTTTGATTCTTTGCTACGAGTGCATCGTGAGAAAATTAGGGCCTGTTAGGGTCCCAAAAGCAGTTCTATGTTTTCAGTTTGTTTACTATTTTTCACAATTTAATTCTGAAAACAGAAAATGTAAATGAGAAGTGAAAATAAAAATTAGACGGGCCATTGGGGTTTCACTGATTGTGGAAATAGACTGTAGAATCTTTCATTCCTTTGGTAGTTTGGTCACATGATAGGAAGACCCATAGACCCAATAGGTAGAGATAGAAAAATAAATGAAATCATTAGAATGGGATTTAGTTATGTTAATGGCTTTTCTTTTGACATGGTTTATGATAGGTTGCGATGTTTGTTGGGAAATTGGTTTAGTAGTTTTTGTTGTTATTGTAGTGCTTAACCATTTCTAGATATGAGGAAGCAAAAGCAAAAGGGAGCGACAATTATGACAGGGAATTGGAGGATGTTATAGACAAGCTCATTGGCGAGTGTGATAGGAAGATTGGTAGAGCTCTGAAGCGCCTTGAGGATGAGGATGCAAAAGCTGCTATAGCAATTTCAGTCTCCGAAGTTACTCAGGTGATTCTTGGGTTGGGGTTGGGCTTTTCTTTGGTTGGTCGTGATGGCCTTTGAGTTGTAATATTGTTTTTCTTGAATGTGCAGACACCTGAGGTGCTTGAGTTGTCGAAAGAAATTAAAGAGAAGTTGAAAGAAGCTGACCAACATGGTATAATTATTATTATGGAAAATTGTGTGCTTCTAGATGATCTTGTGTTTTATGCATTCAGTTGTAGAGAATAAAAAAAATTAAATTCTAGAGGTTCTAAATAATGACTAGTTTCGGTCTATGTGGTTGCAACCCATAATTATTCATCTCAAATGTATAGCCTTTACTGATAAGTTGGATGTTCATGTTGTTGCTACATTGATGACTTCTTTTGCTTACCCCCCTTGTTTTTGATCGGTGCTTTATATGTGATAATTTTGAATTTGTTCATAGGCTGTGATCTGTTAGATATTGCATTTTTCCCCATGGCTATGTAGAAGTTTATATTTAGATCCCTTGATAAGTTCTATTTTCAAGCCCAGTTTCTAGACTTGAAACTGTTTGAACTCTGTTTAGAGGGTTTTCTTTGTAATACCAAAATTGATTTTAAACTTAATTTAAAAAATTCATAGGTGAGATGTTTCATTGTTTTTTAAGGATCCCAACATCTAGCTGAAGTGAATAACGTGTCAAATGGCAATTAGCAATGGGTCTGCTAAGTTACTTGAAAAGTAGTCAAATTATCAAAGTGCTAGAACTTGCTAATTTTATAATTAGTTAATAATGTTATCTCTGATGTACATGAAGTCATATGTGATGGTACCCTTCTAAGTTTGATGCATGTCTTAATTGGTAAAAATCCTTGTATTTATTTATTTTTCCACCGTGTAAAATAATTTTGGGTTTGCAGATCTCGAAGGCAAGACAGATCTCAAGATTCGAGCTTTGGAGGTTGTGGAGGAACTTAGAACTAAAAGAGCAGACAAGCAGGTCAGTGATTGCCCTTGAGCATGAAGATCCTTGGGTGCTGTCAATCTTTTGATCATTGTTATGGTTTTCTTTTGCAATTCGTGTTGTTAGATTATCAAGATCGTTATCTGATCACTAATTTAGAAGAGCACACTAACAGTTCTTATGTCTTTCTATCAATTTCCAAACAGTCCATGCTTCTGTTAGATGCCTTTAACAAAGACAGGGCATCTTTACCTCAACCTCTGCCAAATCCACCCCCCTTGGCACCCATTCCTGCAGCTGCTCCTGATCCTCGCACACAGGAGATGATAAATGAAAAGTTGAAGAAGGCTGAGGATCTTGGTAAGACAGTGATCTTCTTACCACACATGAGGAGATGCATTGTTTTAGAGAAGGCTATATCACATGTTATTTAATGATATGTAATTTTGAATGCTGAATGAACAGGTGAGCAAGGAAAGGTTGATGAGGCGCAAAAAGCATTGGAAGAGGCTGAAGCACTTAAGAAGGTCCTTCATCTGTTTTATATAATATGGTTTTGTTTGTCAAGCTAATGGATTCTTTTTATTGTGTTTTTTGTTTACCTTATCAAATAGAGGAATTCGTATTGACCTATTTTGAATTTTTCATGATAATCCAGCTTTGTAATTTGTATTGGCCCTAACAGTCTTGTTTTTCTATGTCAGCTTCCAGCTAGGCAGGAACCAGTATTGGATTCAGCTAAGTATACAGCTGCTGATGTGCGGATTGTGAGTAGATTTCCTGTGTCCTATAACTCTTTTTTATGTGATTATATATACATTTATATTTCCACTTACACGTCAAATGAGATATTAGAAAAGAAAAACTTCAGTAAAGTGTAATGCTGAGTTCATTTCTGTATCATAGTTCTTAACTTGTGTCTTTGTCCAATAATTTTGTATTCTCCATTTCTTTATTCTATACAACTTGAGAGGTATATCATAACATATCTTGTCTCAAACTAACTAATTGCCAGTAAGTACTTGAGGGAGAGCCAAAATACAAATATATGTTTTTTTTAAAAAAAATTGAAGTCCAACTTTATAGAAAAGGTAATGCAAGTCTTAGCCATGCATCAACAATTTTAATGCATTTTTCTGGGTGATAAATTTTGGCTTATTTTGTTACATGTTAAATAATATCGATGATTCTTACATGTTTTTTTACTTATATAATAACTATTCAGACTGATCAGAAGCTACGTGTGTGTGACATATGTGGAGCATTTTTGAGTGTTTATGACAGGTAACCACTGACCCTACATCTTTTCCCTTGTCTTTAAGCATTGATAGGGTTTATGGAGTTAGAATTTGGGGTTTCAAGTGCTTCAGCTTTTGACCCGTTAGTAATACCTCCTTGTCACCAGCAGGCTCTTGTGCCAGTTTTACGAGGATAACTTTTGCAGCTAAAGAATGTGCGTCTTTTCTGTTTTTTGCTTGTAGATCATGCTGTTATGCTGTTATTAGCTAGAAATTTTTGGGGAAATCATGTCATACATCAGTATAATATCCTGATAAGTTTGTATGTTTTGCTGTAACATTTTGCTTTTTCTTATTATTTACAGTGATCGCCGTTTAGCTGATCATTTTGGAGGGAAACTTCATTTAGGGTATATGCAAATTCGTGAGAAGTTAGCAGAACTTCAAGTAAGGATCGTCATCTTACATGTGTTCTTAATCTGGTTGTTAAATATATGTTTAATATTTAGATAGGAGAAAGTCAGGATTTGCCTGTTGGCGTTTCCAACATCACTTTTAGGCTTCTCTTTTGATCACATTTTGCAGGCTTTTGCTTCATTCCACTTCTTGAAAAATACAAAGTAGTTTTGTCATTTTATGAAGCTGTATAAAAATGAAATGATAAAAGGGAATAATCTAGCAATATCATTGCTATAAATAGTATGAAGAAAATCGAGATATGTTTTGGATTGATGTCTGGGTTCCGGTCAAGTTATTATTTGTTTGCATTTATACCTATCAATGATGATCCTACCTATCATAATTCATAACAAGTTTGTCACTTTCTGTGTCCTTTTTTTACCACATTGGAACTAGTTGGACGACTATTTCGGTTTGTTGTTCAATACCCAAAAGATTTCCTTTTTAGCTCAGTCTCTGTTAATTTCTTCTTCAGGAGGAGAGGAACAAGAGCCGTAAGACTGACCGACATGATGACAGAAGGTAAACTTCATTGCTACAAAATGTGGAAACATTTTTTGGCTGTTAGATATGATTTCACAAGTAGTTAATTGTTTTGTGTATTCGATTGCCCCAGATCAAAAGAAAGGAGTAGGGATCATGACAGGGAGTCGAGTAGGGACCGTGAGCGTGCTGACAGTCGCGAACGCGAACGGGGGAGAGACTATGATCGAAGAAGCAGAGATCGTGATAGGTATCACGACAGAGATCGCGGATATGATCGAGATCGTGAGAGAGAGTCAGACCGCTCCCGCTCTTATGAATCAAGACGTCGGAGGTCTCGCTCAAGATCTCATGAGCGCTCTAGAGACTATGATCGTCAAAGGTACATGCTCCTCCTGCTATCCTTTAATTATTTCTTCCATTTTACAAATTATCAGTAGACCTCAGATAGATTGGTAACCTGGAGTAGACTAACTATATTGTCATTCCAAGGCACCCTTTTGAGGCATTTCAATATAGTGGCACATGTTAGTGTGTCTGTTGAAAACGGGCTTAATAGAAATATATTCAATGATAGAGTTCTATGGTGTTCCATGATCCATGTCGTGTGTTAGCTTGTTTCTGTTTATAGTCTCTTGGCTTAATCTTTGGCTCATTCATTTAGTTTTTCTACTTTTCTTTTTAAATATGTTATAGGTGTCTGATGCCTAACATGTTTCCTGATTCTTGCAGGCGTTATGATCGGTACTAGAAAATGCCATGGATGGTTTTGAATTATGATAATATAATATTGAGTAGCCTAGGTGGATGTTGAACCTGGTATCGGACAAATAATTTTGCAATTTCCTGTGTTGAGATGTTTTCTCTCCAATGATGGATGATGTAACTTGAGCTTAGGTGTAGAGCTTTTATGGTTTGGTGTTGTTGCTTTGCAGCCATTTGATACACAACTTGTAATTTGCCTACTTGGAGCACTTGTTATTTAAAATGGCACCATTTATTTTGGTTGAGTTATCCCATGAGTGTGTTTTGTTTTAGGGGCAAGAAACGAGTCCAAATATGTATTGGAAATTAATCATAATTTGAAAGATAAATGGGATGGCAAATCATAGGTTCTTTGATCTTAGAAAATTGACTTTATAACATACAAAGACTACATTAACATCTAAAATCTTTATATTATAAGATTTAGCATTCTATTGAAGGTTTTTTTTCTCGTTAAAGTTCTAGGAGATATTGATTTCGCAATTTTGAAGACGAGTAAATAAGATTACGTGCCATATTCATCGAGAGCATATTCCACCAGGCAGGCTCAATTACTCTACCTTACCGACATAGAGACTCAGATCAAACCAAGTTCATGGCAGTGTGGATTGAAAGAAAAAATATGGTAATTGCTTTTGCAGAAGCTCACTCATTCATTCATTCATTCATTCATATTCAAGTCGAAGTAACAAAAAAAGCTGTCACTGAAAATTCCACTATAGAATCGATAATAAAAACCTAATTTGCATTAAACATAGAGCAAAAATCCCCAATTCAGACTTGCCTGGAAGCAGCATCAGCAACGAAAGGCAAGGTCGGTGTGCGTCCAACAACACAAGACACAACACTATAAACAAAACACGCAACACTGAACAGGAAAATGGCGTTATGGGCCCAAACCATAACCCTAAAGCCGAGCCCGGTCCGGCCGGGAGCCAGAATCCTCTGAATGAGCAAGGGAACAACGAGGAGGACGTCGAGGGTAACGGCCTGCATCGCATTGAACCTGACGAATCGGGAGAGGGAAGGGTTCCTGGCGAGGCCGAGGTAGAGAGCGAAGAATGCGATGAAGGAGGCGTAAGGGAGGGAGTGGTAGAGGGAGAGGAAGGGGACGAAGGGGTCGAAGAGGATTGAGAGGGAAGGGTACTGTGAGAGGAGGAATCTTCCGTATTGGAGGGAGTTGAAGAATGGCAGCGTGTAGGATGCGATTGAGATTAGGCGCTCGGTGGGTTGTGGGGTGGTGGAGGAGAGCATGCGGGTTGAAACGGTGCCGTTTTGGCGGTGGTTGGGTTTTGGGAGAGAGGGAGAGAGGAATTGGGTGTGGGGTTTGAGGGTTAGGGATGACGGTGGTTTGAGGAAGGTGGGGCGGAGCAGGAGAGGAGTGGCAATGGAGGCCATGTTCCCTTCAATCGCTACTGTTCTCTGTGGGAGGTAAGGTACGGTACTGCAGTGCTGAGCTGATACTGGTGCTACTGAGTTTTGTTTTTAGGGCTTTGTTCGACTCTTTTTGGCTATAGGCTGGCTGTGTTTAATTTGTTAGGGAGAAAGTTGTTATTTTTCTTTTGTTTAAGGACTAAAATGTAATACAAAACATCTTGGGGTTTAATTAAAAATAAAATAAAATAGAAAGAGAGAGAGAGAGAATAGGGCACGTGATAGATAATCTGGCAGTGTGTTTTTCCTGAGTCACTCATCAGTTTCCATTGGTTTCATCGAACCAACAACATCATCCAGTTTATTTTAGGTCGAGTGTTGTGTTGTTTCAGTTTCAAAAATGGCATCTTCTCCATTCGCATCTTCGACAGCTTCGGCATCATCGTATTCTCCATCGCTTCCCACGAAACCCAAAACGAATCTGACACTCTCTCACTCTAACCTCTCCTTCCGCCTCTCTCCTAGACTCAATCTCCGCTTCTTCACCAAGGTACCTTCCATCCACCTCTCTTATTTCCATTATCATTCAATTAATTCATTCATTCATCATTCAATTTTTTAGGTAATCTTGGGAATAATTAGCCTAGGCACTCTTACATCTTGTGTTCATAGCTTTTCATAATTCATGTAATGTAACCCCACATGTTCCAATATACACTTGCAATTTTGTTTCATTGTGATTTGATTAGACAAATCAATTAGTCTTCTAATCTGTGTTTAGATTCCAATTTGGTCCCTAAATTGATTGATATAAGTATGAAGGATCAAATTGAGGAACCTATTTAAACCAATTTGTGCATTTACTCGTATCTGTTTGTGTGTAGGGATCCTCGCCCTGTCAAATTGTGTGCCCTAGGGTCAAGGCCCAGTTGAATGAGGTAACATAACACCCCTTTACTTACACATTAATTCTATTGAGTAATTCTTGGTTAGGCTCAGGCGCGGCACTCCATATAATGTTCAATGATAAACATGTTTAAGGTCGTGTGATTCACAACAAAAAATGTGTCGAGTATTGATGATTAAGAATATGCGTTTATGCATATCAACTGTTGTTGAATGGAGTGCCTTGTAGATGATGATTTGATAGGCGCTTCCTACCTAAGAATTTCTCCTTCATATGTATGTTTTTTGTTTTCAAATGTACTTAAATACTCCTTTTGGCTTCTGCAATAGAAGGTTGCTCTTGATGGTTCCTCAAATGCTGTGCCTCCTAGCACAACCAAGTCAGAGTCGGAAGCACCAACCAAACCTTCATCTGGGACATCCTCCGGAGTCTTGGCGACTCAAGAATCAATCTCTCAGTTTATTACTCAAGTTGCGAGTCTTGTCAAGTAACCGACCTCAACCTTGCTTCTTTGAATAAGTGCCCGATTAACTTGAAAACGTGCCTACCTCCGGGATGAGGCATCCACCCCGGACTATAAGTTTTAAGAAATAAAAAGTAGTAGTAATGATCCATCTCTCGATTTTCCTCTGCAGGCTTGTTGATGCAAGAGACATTGTAGAGTTGGAGTTGAAGCAGCATGACTGTGAAGTAACAATCAGGAAAAAGGAGGCTATGCCTCAGCCACCGTCTCCTGCTCAACCTGCTATGATATATGCGCCTCCTCCATTTGCAGCACCACATGCTGCGGCTGCGCCGGCATCTACTCCAGCATCTGCCCCAGCTCCTGCTACCCCTGCACGATCAACTTCTCCTCCTGCGGCCCTACCAGCTAAATCATCACGTCCAACTATAAAATCCCCAATGGCAGGGACATTCTACCGCAGTCCTGGTCCTGGTGAACCTCCATTTGTGAAGGTGAACCTTCTACATAAATTTATTTTCTATACCATCCTTTCTGCTTCTTTTTGTTCCTGCCTTACATTTATGGACTCTTTCTTTTAGGTTGGAGACAAAATAAAGAAGGGGCAAGTCTTGTGCATCATTGAGGCGATGAAATTGATGAATGAAATAGAAGTAAGTTCAAAGTTTTTATTATTTTTTGGGAAAGAAGTGCTTTTGGGAAAAATATAATGTCAATGTTCCTTGAGGAAAGAGGGAGTATATGGGTTGATCTGTTGCACTTTGGTATCTTTCTTCTTTTTTCAATATTGGTAACATTTGTTCCTCCTATCTTCAGTAGTTCCTTCCTGTAGTAGTCCTTCCATATAATGCCAATAGGTTTATTAGTATAAAACTAGCTATGTAGGATTGTCGATCACAGCTTGATTCAGAGTATTTTAAAAAGTATTTTGCATTTTCTCAGTTTTGTTTGCGTGCGTTTAGTTTTTGTGAAGTTATAGTTTCTTCACGTATGTATATAAAATTTGTCACAATGGAGTTTACTTGAACAGAATAGAAAAAGCAAAGAATCCTTCTAATAACAGTTATATTCTTATTGTGTCCTGAAGGAGACAATAACTTGTGTTCAAGGAGTTCTTATCAAATTGGTACTTAGAGTAGTACTGGAGTTAATTGGACACATTGCTTTTCTAATTTTAGTGATTAAGTTGATACACCTTATTGTTTTTTGGTTTGATTAATCTGCAAGTCCCTATAATTTCATCAAATTTTCAATTAAGTCCCTATAGTTTAAAAGCTTTCAATTAATCAGCAGATTAATTAAACCTTGTTTTTTATTTGTGGAGGTGGCAACATGAGGTGCAAAACTAAGGAGGCATTATGGATTGCACTTCCATACAATGAATCATTCATTAGAAAAAAAAAATATATATATATATATATCATGCATACATTATTAAACTTTGATTTTCTAACTTCATTCATAACTATGGAATGCAAATGAAAAAAATCAGTAAGATGTGTATGAGTTGTGCCTTGTGTATTATTTTGTCTTGGATGATGCTGTGGAATTCCCCTAAATTTTAGAGTATATAAATTTGTGTATTTTCTGTATATAGGCTGATCATTCAGGAACTATAGTTGAGGTCGTCGCGGAAGATGGCAAGCCCATAAGCATTGACACTGTGAGTAAATTCGCTGCCTTCTCAACTAAAATAATTCGCGAGTAAAAATTTAATTTGTTCATCATTATAGTTTTGTTGATTTATATTTTTTGTTACCTTGCAGCCCCTATTTGTGATTGATCCATAGAAGCTTGTGAAATGGTTTCAAGTAGATGAATGAAAAAGATGATAATGGAAGGATCTGAAGGTGTTGGTAGTATTTCAAAACTTTGAGGCTTTTATTATTTATCTCTCCCTTATAGCAGCAACTTTAGGAAGATTTTGTTCTGAATTGGAATGGTACAGTTGAGGAGAATTACTCGTTTATAAAATGGATTTAATCCTTATTTTAACTTCTTGTACTTTACACTGTTTTTTTCACTTTCTTTTATTAGACTATGTTCTAATGAAACCAGTTATTTCGTTTTCTATTTTGTTTTATTTTGCAGTGGCTTCATCTTGAAGGAAGCATTGATGTCTCTCATATTGATTTGAAGTCGCATATATTCTTTTTTATCTTCTGATTTTATATAATACTAAATAATGGCAAGAACTAATCAGAATTTTTAATAGAATGAGTTTGAACTTTTTGGATAAATTTCTTTTTGTTGTTTTCATTTTCTGTATTTCCTAATTTCAATATTTTTCTGAATAAATAGTGAAAAGCATTTCACTTAAACAGATCTTTCCAGTTTGGACAATACTTGAGGTACAACAAAAATCTAGTCAAAATAGTCAATATTTGTGCACAATATATATAATATAAAATACACAACGTATATATTATGCGGTGCACAACATATATCACATATTGTGTACAACATATATCACATGTTGTAGTATCATCTTTTTTTGCTACATGTGATATATATTGTGCACATCATGTGATATATGGCGTGCACAACATATAATATTTGTTGTGCAATTTATATTATATGTTGTGCATAACTTGTTAACTGTTTTTGATTAGTTTTTTTGTTGTAATGTTCTTTCAGTTTCTCTAACGAATTTTCCTATATATAATATGAATTTGTCAAAATTTTTTACTAATATATAGCTGTATAGCATTACATTTATTTAATAATAATAATATCTTGAAGAAATGACGAACATTTGGTCCTAACTATGTTAACAATTATTATCATTGTTTTGGATTTTAGTTGGTAGTTTCTTTTCTTCTAAGTTTTGATGCAGCTTATACGCGTGGTAATCTAGTTCATTATTATTCTCTATGGTCCAAAACATGACGATATGACATGTACTAAAGTTAGTTATTTACTCCTTTTAAGACCAAAAAAAGAAAAGAAAAATGTTATTTATACATCAAAACAATATACCATATGTTTTTAACTTAAGTTATATATTTATATTCTTTATTTATTCTCTTGTGTTTTACACTTTGTATATGTATTTTGTGAAGATACCATTCCTCTTTCAACACCGAACCTAACCTACCATCTCAATTTTGGTAGAGTGACCAAGAGTTTAAATACTTTGCATAAGATTGTAGATTCTAACCTAATTGTAATAACGAGTCATTAACAAATTTAGATGTCATAAATATTTTTTACAATATAGGATACTCTTTAGTGGATTATATGCAATTTATTCAATCATATAAGAATAAGAGAAAGTTTTATGATTAAATTTAGTTATTTACTGTATAACATACATACATACATAAAACTTATTTATAAAATTTTGTTTTTATTTGTAACTCATCCAAATAAATACTTAATCTATTTTACTTTTGAAAAAAAAGTGATTTTTTGACAATCTTTAGCTCTTTCAATGAAGATATATTTTTCTTAAATAAAAATTTTAACTTGAAAGAAAACTTATCACAATTTAAGATATTAAGATAAGATATATTTTGGAATCCACTAATGCTATGTGTACAATATTTGTACAATTTTTATTGTATTGTATAATTTTTATTGTACACGTAACATTTTTCTTTAGAATCCGTAAAATTCAAGATACAACTATGCAAGAGTAAAAGAAAGAACAATTAAGAAAAAAATGTCAATTAATTGATAACATTAATTAATCTTTTCACTGACTTGTATGTAGAAACAATTGTTTCGAAGTTTTAAAAATTTTCTATACTAAAGATGAAAATTGAAACCTCGACATTTGATAAAAAAATCCGGTTAAAAGATAAGTGAATAGTAAAACTAAGCATCTAGATTAATATATTTTTTTTGTACTAACCCTAGATTAATATGGTGGTATTAATGTAAATTTGATTTATTCCTATTGTTATTATTCTTTGGGTACATGTCATTATTTGATTCATTTATTCATTACTTTTAGAAGTAGGTAACTGAAAGAAGTTGAAGAAGAACGAACCTAGAATCCCAAATACCCACAAAAAAGAAAAATATCTTGCTCTTTCTTTCTTTCTTTCATTCATTCTCTTCAAAACTAAATCGCACATGGCTACACGGATTCAGATTCTACCATCGATTTTTTCTCTTCTTCTTCTTCTCCTTAGTTTTTCTTCTTTGTTATGCACAGCTTCTTCGACGAATTCCACGACCATATACGAGGAGCTTCGATCACAGGGTCTCCCCATTGGGCTTCTCCCAAAAGGGATCACGCGCTATTCAATCAACTCCACGAGCGGCGAATTCGAGGTGTTCATGGAACAACCTTGTTACGCCAAGTTCGAGAACGAGGTTCACTACGACACAAACATAACGGGGAAACTAGGTTACGGTCAGATCGGGCAATTATTGGGTATTTCAGCGCAAGAATTGTTCTTGTGGTTTCCAGTTAAAGGGATACGAGTCGATGAACCCAATTCGGGGGTCATACACTTCGATGTGGGTGTTGCGGATAAACAGTTCTCGAAGTCGATGTTTGAGGTTCCTCCTGATTGCACACCTCAGGTTAGAGAATTGAATGAATCGATGCGTTTCATTGCATTGCATTGCCCTTTGTTTTGAATTTTCATCGAAATTTGTGTGTGTGTGTTTTTTTTTTTAATCATTTTGTGTTGGGGATGTGAAGTTTTTGATCTTTCTGTTTCTGGGTATGAGATTTATAACTTTTTATTTTTGGGTATGTGAAATTTATGCTTCTCAGTTTGTGAAATTTGTGATTTTTTATATATTGGGTGTGTGGATTTTTTTTGCTGTTTTCCTTTCTGGGTGTGCGAAATATACGAGTTTCTGGTCTTGTCTATCTAAGCTGAATTTAGCTAAATGAAAACAAGGCTTGATTGTGAGTTATGTGAAATTTATGATCTGTATCTTTTGGGCATGTGAGATTTATGGTTTTTCCTTAAAGGGAATGTGAAACTTGTGGTTTTTACTTCCTGGGTATGTGAAATTTGTGAGTTTTAAATTTTGGGCATGTGAAATTTTATGATTTTTGGCCCTTTTTGGGTGGGATTTCTGAGATTTATGGGTTTATTGGGCTGATTTGATTTGCTGTTTCAAATTTGATGTTACAGTCTGATGCTGGTGCTGGTGATGTTGATGATATGTTGAGGGCTGTTTCGTAGAAGATAAGAATGTTGCTGCCATTTTCAAGAATGTTGCTGCCATTTTCAAGCTTAGCTTAATCAGTCTATGCTTCTCTCTCTCTCTCTCTTCTTGGATCTTGTTCTTTCCTTATTGTACAGTGAAGTCCAAGTCTCTTTTTTCTCTCTCTCTCTCTCTTTCTTCTTTTCTCTTCAATGGTTGAATCAATCACCTGTCTCCAGCAAGGGACGAATGATGACAATTTTGGTGGTGAAACATTGGATCCTTGCAGTGTTGCATAGCATATTTGTGGCAAAATCTGTTGACAGACTGAGATGTCGGGGTCAGGGTTGATTTTGCTGATAATAAGATTAGTTAATGCCAAGATTTTTATTGTTTATATCTTTTGGTATCTTGTCATTTTTGCATCTAAGTGTGTCTTGTGTTAGACTAATAGACTCGTATTTTATTATTGATAATAATAAAAAATATATATAATATGTTGGTACTTTGTGATGTTTCTTACAATTATGGTGATTAGTTTTTCTTTTTTGTGTTTATTTGGCAATATTTCAGTTAAATTTGTCCTCAACTAACAAAAATGTTTTAGATGTAAGGATTAATGGTAGTAGTTATTTGACTTTTGATGCAAGATGTCAATGAACAATTTAAGCTATTTTAGTTATCAAATAAATTAGGAATGGTTTGAAAATGTGTTAAGTTTTGGGATTGTTTTGTTTTGTTTAAACTTGGATCGAAGTAAGCTCAAATTAGGGCTAACTCATTCATAATAATACATCTTAATTTTTCCACCCTGCTTGATATATATAAATGTCATTTTTCCAATGCATCTTTTGATTCATGGAGCATGAATCTTAATTCAGAGGCAGAGATAAAAATATTTGCATCTTTGCATCTTTTCTAATTGCTAATAGTTTTTAACTAACATCTTTTCAATACATTTGGTTGAGAGATAAAAATAAGGTAGAGAATTCCATGGATAAACTTCATGTGCCCCAACCAAATGTAAAAGGAGAATAAAATACCAAACCAATTAATCTAACCAAACATTTTCTGCATAATGTATGGCTATGAAAGAAATAAATGAATCCCCAAGAAAACGATCAACAATTTCGATATAAAAGAGCACATCAAAGATGTTATGAGCATATTGATCAAATTCATCAAATACCCTTGAAGAAAATGTTTGATGTCTATTCTGCCAAATAAGGTGGCTTCTTGATTGGAACACTCAACCTAACTCTATCAAATTTACAATGCCCTATGATTCCACCCTTCATAAAAATGCCCAAAAACAAATAATTAAATTATTCATCATGAGAAGTCATCACTCATTAGTCAAAACAGGGGGTGTTCACTAAGAACATAATACAACTATTTCATCTTTTCAGTCAGAATCCAATAAAGAGTAGCAGAATCCGCGACTCTACTGTGTGGTGACACTCTTGGCCAAATTACGAGGTTGGTCAACATTGAATCCCCTCAGCACAGTGAGATGATATGCCAGTAACTGCATATAAAAAAAAAGAAAGCTTAAATATATGCTATACATCTTTGACATGATGCTATTGAAAAATTTGCTTTGTTAGATACTATAGTAAAAGTGGAGGTAAATTTTCTAGAAATGAGTTTTATGTGTAAAATAACACCAAATTCTCATTTGGGGAATTTTCAACCTATACTTTTACTCTCTAACCAAACACACCCTAAGGATAAAATAAAGCAGTAAAGAAGAATAAAAGATGTCAATAATCATACCTGTAAGGGAACTACATTAATAACAGGTTGAAGACAGTCCTCAACTTGTGGAACTTCAACCACCCTACAAGAAACCCCAGGGCATACAGAAGCACCATCCCCCTTTGAACACATAACTATCAGGCGGCCTTTGCGGGCAATAAGTTGCTGAATAACAGACTGCTGCTTGCTGTCAAAGATAAATAAAACATGTTAAATGTTAATATTGAATTTTCCGATTCCTGATCATATAGCTGCAGTATTCAGCACAACCAACCTGTAGCAAGCATCGCGTGTGGCTACAACAAAGATTGGAAGATTTTCGTCCACTAGCGCCAATGGACCATGCTTCATTTCACCTGCAAGTATCCCCTCACTATGCATGAGTGCCACTTCCTTCACTTTCAAAGCTCCCTCCAGAGCAGTTGCATAGTTGTATCCTCTCCCGAAGACAAGAAGTGACTGTTCAGCAATCAATAGCTTTGCGAGCTCCTTCATATCCTCATCAAGTTTCAGCACCTCTCTGACTTTATCTGCAATCCAACATGTTAATTAGATTTACATGTACGATTTGTTTATGAGTTGCTTTAGGTGGCAGTTGTTATATTACATTGAAGAATTTCCAATGAAAAAATAGTTTAACGGTACTCACACTAGCAGGAGGATCTACTTTTAATTTTTAAAACAGGATGATCATTTGAAAGTTATAATAATACCCAAATTACTGCAAGATGCTTAGCCACAGAAACTCACTTGGCAGCTGATACAGGCCATCTATAATGGCTTCTCTCCTGGGTTGATTGGACAATGAATCGCCTCCAATTGCAAGAGCCAACATGGCCATCACCACTATTTGACTTGTGTATGCCTATATCAGTTTTAAATGTGTGAGCAAATTCACTGATTAAACCAATAATAAAAATATAAAAAAAATGATATAACAATATTAAAAGGAAATATTTACCTTGGTACTTGCCACACCTATCTCAGCACCAGCATTAATATGAACACCACAATGTGTATGCCTTGCTATTGCACTACCAACGGTGTTTGTTATTCCAACACACAATGCACCATTGTCTAAAGCATATTGCAGTGCAAGCAAAGTGTCATGAGTTTCACCAGATTGACTAACAAAAACAGCTGTATCTTCTCTGTATATTGGTCCCTGCCGATCCAGTAGATCACTGGCAACTTCCATAGTGACAGGAATACCTATAATTTTTAATGATGAAACATAAACATAAAAAAGTGAGGATAACATTAATCTGCAAAACTTGACAAAAGATAAAAGTCATACAGCACTGACCAGCAAGTTCTTCCAAGATAGGTCTAGCTGCCAAAGCAGCATTGTAACTTGTACCACAACCAATGAAAAGTATCCTTCTACTTCGCCTAATTGTTTTGAGGTGATCCTTCAGTCCACCCAGCAGAACAGACTTGGATTTGCTTGATCCTCCGAGTATGAGCCTACCCCTCATTGTGGTTGTTAAAGATTCTGGTTGCTCGTGAATTTCCTTCTGCATATAATGCTCATAATGTCCTTTGTTAATTTGCTCAACCTCCATCTCAAGAATAGATAATGCACGTCGCACTGAAGCAGTTCTGGAAGGAGAAACCCCATTGTCTCTCTTGTCATTTTCAAACTTCAAAATAGAAACCCCACCATCCTGGAACAACCATTTCCAAGATATGATTTTCAAACTGGACGATTATAGCCAACAAACCAATTGAAACATGCATCCATTCACCATATGCAACATACATAACAGTAAATGATGTAAACTATCATCAGGACAAGTGAGAAAAGGGAGAAGTGCAACGGATTGATGATGTCAACTGCTGAGAAATCATGACAACAATCTTTGCAACAAATACATTTCGTGGAAATATTTGCCAGTCATAATGTCAGTGACAAGATGTATGCCAGTTTGGCATACATAGTTTGCATGTACTAGTACTACCATTAAAAAGAGAGGATGCTGTGTGTACCTTGAGATGAACAACTTCATCATCCTCAATAACTAGGACTTTCTTGGTGTGCTCAACCACAGCATTGGCATCACTGGACAAAAACAATTCTTTGGGGGAATCATCTTTTGATAGGCATTTATCTTCAAATACTGTACCATTCTCCTTATTTTCTGTCAATTCCTGAAATTATAACAGTATTTTCTTTAATCATCATTTATTGTCAAGAATAAAGGTAAAAGAATCACATCCAAAAAAGATACTCAAATAATCAATTTTCAACTTACTTTAACACCTAGAAGCAGTGGGCTACCACGCTTGCATGCAATCAATTCATTGGGATAATGTCGACTTTTGAAAATAAGAGCATAGGCTCCTTCAAGATGCCTCATAACTTCCAAAACAACCTGACTGAATGTAACAATCTGACCACCTGCAATATAAATGGAAAAATACTTGGAGTCATGCTAACATTACCCATAATGAGTAATGACACTCACACCAGGCGCCTCTTCATGAGAAATTGAAAAGGCATCTCAGACATAAACCTACAAACTAACAGCTGTATAAAGTTGCAAAGTTAAATAGCTTCGGCAGCCATTTGCATGAGTATGCACCAACAACAATAAATAAGAAAAAGAAAACCTAATGTTTATGTATTGCAACACTTAAAAGTATATAAAGCATAAAATGCATCATTCACCAATAAAAATCACCTGATGCCTCAGTTGCTTTGTCATAAACAAACTTTGCTAGCTTTGGAATGACTTCCGTGTCAGTTTCAGACTCAAATTTGAACCCATGTCGGATGAGTGTTTCCTTCAAAACCTACAGATATAATAAACAGAAATGAACCTTAGCAACAATGCTAACAAAACCTGTAAAGAAAATAATGCATAACATTCTATAGACTCCTAATAAGGCATAAGATGACAAAAGGTACAGTGAAATAAATGTTAGTGATACCTCATAATTAGTGATAACCCCATTGTGAACAACCAGAAAGTCATTTCCGGCACCGGAGGACTGTGGATGACTGTTCCTGGGAGCAGGCTCTCCATGAGTTGCCCACCGGGTGTGCGCTATTCCGGCATGGCTCGAAAATGATTCCTCCAAGTTCAATTCCACTTTAGCCACATCTGTTTTTGTTTCATCATTGAAAAATCAAGGCATTAGCCGGTGAGTAACATCAGTACTAAGTCTTCACCAAAGGAAAAATACAAAATACAAAAGCACTAGCCAACATATCAAAACAGGACAATGATGTTTGATTGAACTGGTTGGACGGATTACATCTGTTTCGAACATTATACAATTCAACTGGTCCAACTACAAATGCAACTCATCAAACCAATTGAAATTTGAAAACAACCCAGTGGTCTCACTAGTTCAATTTTCGGTCGGCCTTTAAAGCATCAATACTATTACTAGGCTTGGCTAATTACTAACTAACTGAAGACTTTTGACATCAACCATATTCATCCAACTGAAATAGCCACACCATCCATACTCTACACTATAGAGTAACAACTAACAAGTAGCACAAAAACCATCAAAAGAGAAAACAACACTAGCCTACATTTTAAACACAAAACAAAACCAAACCAGCCAATTCAACTAACTACACCACCATATCTCCACTCTCCAGTTCAAAAAATATTCAGTTTAGCCATGATCCAAGCACAAATTCAACCGGTTGACCGAATCAAAAACAACCCACAGCTCTCACCATTTCAGCCTCCGATTCCTTTTTCAAATTCTAGGTCCAAGGTAGTTATTAATCAACTGAAACAAGTTACGACATCAACCAACAACAAACAGCATATATAGAGTAGCAAGTAGCACCAAAATCATCATCATCATCATAGCGATCATCATAATTTCTCCTTAATTATGCTAAATCCACGAGCCAATTCACACAGCCAAACACATTACACAGAGAATTCACAATGTAAAAAAAAAAAAAATCAAAAGCAAGAAATCAACACAGAATGAGAAAGAGAGAGAGAGAGAGACCTTGGTAGACGGACTTGACAAGGGACTCGATGTTGCCTTCCTGACGGAAAACGATAGGAACATCAAGGACGGAATCGGAATTGAGAGTGTTTGGATCAGAATCGATGGCGATTCCAGCTGAATCATATCCACGATACTCCAAACGCCTCAATCCATTGAACAGAACCTGCAGTATGTACCTCCTCTCCCTGTTCACCTTGTAATTCAGATACGCGAATATCCCACACATTTTCCTTCTCTCCTTTTTCTCTCTCTCTCTCTCTATTATTCTCTGTTTGTTTTGCAGAAAATTAACCAGCTAAACTCCTTCCACCAAGAACACTTATATAATGATGATTACTGGGTTTCACAATTTGACAGGTACTGTCATTATTATTCAATTATTATTATTATTATTATTATTATAAAATAAAATTATAATAATAATAATAATTAAGAGTAGCGCCCAATCAATTTGACTTGTTTCTCATCCAAACAAGTCTGTAACTTCCACCTACGTTCCTTCCTTTTTTTCCTTTATAAGGAAATGGATTCCTTCTTTTCGTTTTCTTTCTTGTTTGGATTCTGATTTTCCTTACGGATTTTGCAAGCCCCCCCAATCTGACTAGTTTTACGCGCAAATTCAATTTGGTAAGCGGGTTATTCTGGTCATTTCACCCGAATTCGAGGGGTGGTTTAGTCATTTCGGTTTGCATCAGGGGTTGTGACGTGGCGTGTTCGGATTAGAAGATTCATTCATGTACAGGTAACTATGGTTGTACGATTTATGGAATATTGGATAAGAGAGTCAATTATTATTATTATTATAACTAAAATAATGATGTATGTTTAGAAATAACTATGTTAAAAACTTTATATTATTATTAATAGTATTCTGTTTCGTACCTTTGACCGAGGTATGAACTGTCCAATGTTCCGTACCTTTGACCGAGGTATGAACTGTCGCCGGAATCTGACTCCTCGCACAGCAACTCTCCAAGGCGCTTGGGGTGTTTTCCTGAAAGGACTCCGAAGCTTAAGTCAGTATCAGTATAAGCGTGAGAACTCAACTGAAAGCGTACCTGATACTATGATGGGACACCCTATTTATAGAGGGGGATTGGAGCCATTTCCGTGCCGCTCACGCCGCACGACTTGGGATAACGGTCTTCCCGCTTTCTGTGGCGCGTTGGGGCGTCCCGCGTTGTGTCGATCGTGGCTCCGGATTTCTCGGCGTCGCTATCTGCTCGCTTCCTATCGCCGCCCTAACCGGGGGCTCAATCTTATCCGACCTTGGGTCGGGTCTCGGGCCGGTTCCCGGGTCCTGCTCCGGATCCAAGTCCTTTGGGCCTCCGATGGTTATTGGGCCTTGAGGGTTTAATGGGCCTTGATCTGGACTCGCCCATCGCGGGGTCCGAGGTCCGACCTTGGGCCTTCTTTGGGCTCGTTACTGAAGTCTTGAATTGAGCCGCCGGATTGGGCCACAATCCGAGGTGTGAACATTGCCCCCAGCTCGGAGCTCGGGCATAGCCCGAGGTTCGAGTTGAAACACCAAGAGGCGCCTCGAAATTCCCGCCACCCTATCTCTGACGCCTGTCTTTTCACATCCCATCGTGCCGCTTGATGCGTGACATGTGTCGACTGGAGACGAAGCGTTTCCGAGATGAGCTTTGCGACTTCCAAAACTGCCCCTGCTTTTGCCCGCGAAATGTCGGGAATGCCCCTGTCCGGGACGTGAAATGACACTTTTGCCCTGTATTTTTGGCGCTATAAATACCGCCTTGGGGTTACTGTGCTTCTTCTTCCACCTTCAAACTTTCCAGCGATTCTTCTCTTCTTCTCTTTGCTTCCGCGATCCCTCCTCCTGCTCTCCGCGTGCACCGCCCTTGCTCAGAAGCGTGCCGCTGTCCGAGGCTTCAGAGTTCGCTGCCTTCATCACCATTGGTCGTTTTTCTTCTTCCATTTGAGTAAGTTCCTCTCTGTTTTTGGTTCTTGCATTTTTTGGCATTTTCTTTAAAGCCTTGGTTGCAGTTATGGCGTTTTCTCGCCTTTCCTACCGCGCACATGCCCCATACATTTTTGGGTCTACTCTTTCCTGGGTCTGGAAACTTACTTCTGGCCTGTATAAATTGTGCCTGAACTTCTTCCTTTCCTTGCTGTTTGTTTTCTGGCGTAGGTTACGATAGGGGCTCTTCGCCCTTTTTTTCGCCCTTAATTTTTCCATTTTCATCCTCCATAATGTCTGGATATGCCACCTCGGCCCTCGGATGCCCTGCTCGGGGCTCCGTTCCAGGCCCGAGCAAGATGGCAGTTCTTCCTTTATCGAGGGTCTTCATATTTTGCTTTCTTCGTTCGGAGCGGTGACGTCGGAGCTCGGCCTCCATAATTGGGATCCGATTTGCCCCCCTTTTTCCTTTCATTGGAAACCATTTTAAAACGTCAAATCCCGATTTCCGAGAACAGTTTCTAAACTGTTTAAAATGGTTTCCTTTGTAGGTAATGGGTAAACGTCCGAAGCCACAACTCCAACGTCCACTGCTACTCAACGATCAGTATGACTGGGCCGGGGAGGAGGCCCTTGGCATAGTCTCGGTTGTAGACGAGGATTATGCCTCCGCCGCCAATTCCTGCGAGCAATTATTCGCTGAGGGGGCTCACGGCCAGTACATAATCGAGGCCCCTACTGCTGACGAGAGGGCTCCCTTCAACAATGGCCAGGAGCCGGTTGACTTCTTTTACATGTACGACCTGCCCCTAACCGGATGGGGATCCGCATCCCTTCACTGACTTCCAGATTCGGGTGCTGAGGACGGTTTGGGTTGCGCCTTCTCAACTACACCCCAACTCCTGGGCCATGGTCCGTGGGTTTGAGCGAGTTTGCGAGCACCTTGGCTTCCCTTTCTCTAAGGGTGTTCTTCTACCTTTTTGCCGTCACCCTCCCCCACGGAACCGAGGGTGGATATCCTTCCGAGCTCACTCCGGTCGGAAGGTCTTCACCCTTTTTGAGGATTCCGTCCATAATTTCAAGGAAGTATACTTCCGGGTCCGCGCTGCGGAAGGTACTTACCCTTTCTGGCTGTCCGAGAAGGGCGAACCCGGTTCCCCTTTACTGGGTGAAGAATGTCTACGTCGTAGTCATTAACGACACCGAGTTGACTGAGGCCGAGGCCGGGATTGTTCGCCTGTTTCTTGAATCCCATAAGGAGAAAAACCTCGTGCTTAAGAAGTTAATCCGGGGAAATGACTCCGACTTCAAAACGAGCTTGGTAACGACATTTACTTTCTCTCCTTGCATTCTTTTTTTCAAGTGTTCCTTTTTCTAACCAGGATCTTTTCCTTGTTGCAGATACGATGACGGGTGCTGCCGACCTGGACGCTATCCGGGCTTTATGCCTTTCTCAGAAGAAGAAAAAGAAGGCATCTACCGGAGGCTCCGGTTCTCGGACTCCGACCTCTACCACCTCGGCTGCCCCTGCCCCGGGGACCGTTGTGGTGGCAACTGCTGCTCCTCCTCCTGGTGCCAAGCGCAAGAACCTGGTGCTTGACGAGGGCGCCGGCCTTGGCGTCTCTGGTCCTTCCGAGCCTCGGAAGAAGAAGAAGCATGACCATGACAGCTCTTCCGCCTCTCCCCCTTTGACAAGGACTTCAACTTTTCGCTTTGATAGACCGGGAATTGTACACCCCGGCTGCTGTTGCCGAATTGGAGGGGGCGGAAGACATTCGTACCTTCCTCCGGTGGGGCCAGAGGACTTTGCTGAAGACCGCCACGTCCTTCGCCATATGGAGCCTTAGCTGTTCTCGGGCATGGCGTTCAGGAGGAGCTCGACGCTCTCCGCGAGGCCCAAGAGACGAGCAACAAGAGGATTGAGGACCTCGAAGCTCGTCTCAAGGAGGCGGAGGAGAAGCTGAAGACCTCCGAGGAGGATCTCTCCTTCACTCAAGGCGAGTTGAAGGCCTCGGAGGACGGTCGCAGGAGCTTGACCCTGGAGCTGAACGAAGGGAAGCGGAGGATCGATGAGCTGACCGGCTCGTTGGATGACCTTCGCCTTTCTTCAACTCAGGACATTTCCCGGCTCGAGAACGAGGTGGAGGGGCTGCAGGCTTCTTTGGTGGACTCCACCCTGGTTGTGGCAGAGTTTATCAAAGACCAAGTTCGGGTCATCGCTCCCGATCTCGATCTCGGACAAGTTGGAATGTATACAAAGATCGAGGACGGGAAGCTGGTTGTCGTTGACCCGAACTCTCCCGAGGAAGCTCAGCCAATTCCTCCGGTCGATGCCGAGGTGCCTCCTGTCGTGGTCTCCCCCAACATAGCAACTTCCAATGCTGAAGCTGCCGATGTTCCCGATGTCTGATCTATTTGCTTTTGTATATGACAATTTTATTTTGCCTTTTTTGATTATCTTGTCCGGGTTCCCCTTTGTGGGTTCATGCCGGTTTTTATACTCTGTACACTTTTCGGGTTCCCCTACTTGGGGTTCGTGCCGGCTTATAATACTTTAAATATACGCAAAATTTTTAATGGCTTTATTTACCTTGTGCTTGCAGTTTTATTTAACTTAACTTTGCACTAGTAGCCATCTTTAATCGTGGTAACCAACTCGGGCTTTTTGACCAACTCGGGGTCTTACGCAAAAAATTTTTAATGGCTTTATTTACCTTGTGCTTGCAGTTTTATTTAACTTAGCTTTGCACTAGTAGCCATCTTTAATCGTTGTAACCAGCTCGGGCTTTTTGACCAACTCGGGGTCTTTAGCCAACTTGAGTTTTAATTAATATAGCCCACTTGGGTTTTTGACCAACTTGGGGTCTTTAACCAACCCGGGTTTTATTAATAAACAATCACTTTAACCATCTCGGGTTTCTTGACCAACTCGGGGTCTTTAACCATCTCGGGTTTTAGCGCTAAGTAAACACTTCAATCTTTCAGATAAAACAAGCAAATATCGAAAGAAAAACTTTATTAATGTCTTCTCGAGCTCGCCTCGTTAAAACCTCCCGGGCAAAACCCTCCTTAGGGAAAAATCCCGTGTAGGAAGAGTATGAACTGAGGTACCACAAATTACATAAGAATAATTTAAACATAAACTTCCTGAGGTTCGTGGCATTCCACGACCTCGGAATCTCTTTTTCATCTAGGGTTTCTAGCTTGTACGCCCCTTTTCCTAGGGTCTCTTTTACTCGATATGGCCCTTCCCAGTTGGCGGCCAGCTTCCCCTCTCCTGGGTTGGGAGCTCCGATGTTTGCTCTTCGTAGGACAAAATCGCCCTTCTGGAACCTTCTCGGAATCACTCCCTGGTTGTATCTTCTTGCCACCCTTTGTTTGAGGGCCTCTTCCCGGATCCTGGCTGCGTCCCGATCCTCTTCGACCATGTCGAGCTCTGCCTCCCTTGCCTCCGAGTTTTGAGCTTCTTTGTAGCTGATAACTCGGAAGCTCGGTTCTCCAAGCTCGACTGGGATCACAGCCTCACTACCATAGGAGAGTTTAAAAGGACTCTCTCCCGTAGTAGAGTGCTCCACGCTAGTGAACCTTTGCTCAATGTTCCAACCTTGTAGGAAATCTCGGAACTTTTTGTCAGTGAACTGCGTTCCGTTATCCGAGATTATAACCTTCGGGACCCCGAAACGAGTTATGACGCTCCTCCAGACGAACTTCCGACATTGAGCTGCCGTTATTGTGCCGAGAGGCTCTGCCTCGATCCACTTGGTGAAGTAATCAATTGCTACCACCAAGTATTTCACCAAGCCCGGAGCCGTTGGAAAGGGCCCAAGAAGGTCTATACCCCATTTGTCAAAGGGCCATGATGCCGAGATTGGGGTCATCTCCTCGGGAGGCGCACTGTAGTGGTGACTGTGTTCTTGGCACTTCACGCACTTTTTCACGTATTCAGCCGCATCCTTCTTTAACGTTGGCCAAAAGTATCCTGCTCGGGTAACTTTCAGCGCTAAGGTCTGGCCCCCGAGGTGATTACCTCCTGCCCCTTCGTGGACTTCCTCGAGGACATATCTGGCTTGGTCTTCGTTTAGGCACTTCAGTAGGGGTTGACTGAACCCCCTTTTGTATAACTGCCCTTCCACCACTGCGTAGTATGGGGACCTTCTTCTTACCACGGCCGCGGCCTTCTCATCATCCGGAAGGATTCCGAGCCTGAGATACTGGAGGAGCTCGGAAATCCAACTCGGCGACGTTATTATGGCCGTGACTTCCTGCCCTTCTGCAATCGACGGCCTTTCCAGGGTTTCTTGAATCAAGGTTTTGCTTGTCCCTGTAGGCCTGGTACTTGCGAGCTTCGACAATACGTCGGCTCGGGCGTTCTCTTCCCGAGGTATGTACTTTACCTCGGATTTTTGCAGTGGTTTTAATAGCTCGGTCACTACCTGCAGATACTTTTTTAGCAGCTCATCTCGGGCCTGGTATTCTCCCCCGATCTGAGAAACCACGATCTGCGAATCACTGCAAATAGTGAGCCTTTGTGCTCCGAGGTCACTTGCCAACTTCAATCCAGCAATCAAGGCTTCATATTCCGCCTGGTTGTTGGAAGATCGGAACTCAAATTTTACCGACATCTCGACCTGGATTCCTAGATTGTTTTCCAGGATGATGCCGGCTCCACTGCCCCTTAGGTTAGATGATCCGTCCACGAATAATGTCCACTGGACCTCTTTTTCTTCTTCTTCATCGACCATTTCTCTGACAAAGTCGACTAAGGCTTGCGACTTAACTGCATTCCGAGGTTCGAAAATCAAATCGAACTCAGAAAGTTCTACTGCCCATGACACCATTCGTCCTGCCAGGTCGGGCTTCTGTAGAATCTGCCTCATAGGGTGATTTGTTCCAACTACCACCGTATGGGCCTGGAAATATTGCCTCAGCCTTCTTGCAGTCGTGATCAACGCGAAAGCAACCTTTTCTAACTTCGGATAGCGGACCTCGGGGCCCTGCAACGCCTTGCTCACGAAGTAGATAGGCTTCTGCACCCTGTCTTCTTCTCTTACCAGCACCGCTCCAACTGCCAGCTCTCCTACCGAGAGGTAGAGGTACAACACCTCTCCGACCTCCGGTTTAGACAAGATCGGGGGAGCCATCAAGAATTGCTTCAAGCATTGGAAAGCTTCTTCACAATCATGGGTCCAACTGAAATCCGTCTTTTTCTTTAACAGCTCAAATAGCGGCAGGGATTTCCGAGCTGACAGCGGGAGGAACCTTGATAGCGAGGCTAACCGACCCGTCAGCCTCTGAACTTCTTTCATAGAGGTCGGGCTCTTCATATCCAGAATGGCTTTGCACTTTTCTGGGTTGGCTTCGATACCCCTCTGGGTCAACATGAAGCCCAGAAACTTTCCGGCCTCGACAGCGAAGGCGCACTTCAGGGGGTTCAATCTCATCCCCTGGTCTCTTAGTTTTCCGAACACGATTTCCAGATCGGAGATCGTGTCTTCCTCTTTTCTCGTTTTTACCAGCATGTCATCTACGTACACTTCCATCCTGGTTCCGATTTCTGACTTAAAGACCCTGTTCATGAGTCGCTGATAAGTGGACCCGGCATTCTTCAAACCAAAAGGCATCACCTTATAACAATAGTTCGCCCTTGGTGTGATAAACGCCGTCTTCTCCTCGTCGTTGGGATTCATCGGGATCTGATTATATCCCGAGTATGCGTCCATGAAAGACAAAAAACGGAATCCTGACGCAGCATCCACTAGGCTATCAATGCTCGGTAGCGGGAAGGGGTCTTTGGGGCAAGCCTTGTTCAGGTTAGTGTAGTCTACACACATCCTGAGCTTCCCGTTTGTTTTTGGTACCAACACGACATTGGAAAGCCATGTCGGGTACTGAACCTCCCTGATGAAACCGGCCTTGAGCAGTGCTTCCACTTGCTCGATCACTGCTTGGGCCTTCTCTTCCGACATTCTTCTCTTCTTCTGTTGCACCGGCTTGGTGCCCGGGTACACAGACAGCTGATGACACATCACCTCGGGGCTGATTCCGGGCATGTCCTTTGCTTCCCACGCGAAGAGGTCGGCATTTTTCTTGAGAAACTGGATCAGTGCCCCTTTACCTATAGGACTTAGGTTAGCGCTGATCCGAGTAATTTTCTCGGGGCTTTCCCCGATCTGCACCTCCTCCAGCTGGCCTTCTGGCTCCGGCCTCACTGGGTTTCGAGATCTAACATCGAGTTCAACGTTGTTGACCTCGACTCTTGGCCTCTTTATCTCCTTTTCTTCTTTTTCTGTTTTTTCTGTTTCTTTTTCTTTTTTCTCTCCCCCCTCACCCTTGGTCCTTTCCGTGACCTTCAGGCTATTGATGTAGCACTTCCGAGCTGTCACCTGGCACCCCTTCACCGTGACGACCTTGCCATCCTCGGTAGGGAATTTCATGACCAAGTGGGGTACCGACACTACCGCCCCGAGTTTGCACAGCGTGGGCCTCCCCATGATCATGTTGTAGGCGGAATTAATCCTCGCCACTATGAAATCTACCTCCACCGTTCTCACTAATGGCTTGGTGCCCATTGTGAGGTATAGGGTGATGTAACCGTCTGGCTTGATTACATCGTACCCCGAGAATCCCACGAGATCTTCGTCATAGGCCTTTAGGTCGGAGTCCTTTAGGCCCATCTCGTCGAACGCTCTCCTTGTTAAAAGCTCGGCGGAGCTCCCCGTGTCGATCAAGACCCTTCGGATCTCCATGTTTCTGGCCATAACCGACACCACCAAGGGGTCCGCGTAGTCAGCAACTACCCCGGGGTTATCTTCCTCAGAGAAGGTGATCGGCACCGGGGCTTTTTTCTGCGCCTTCGATGCCGATTCCTTTTTATCTACGCTCAATATTTCCTTGAGCGCCCTTTTTCTTGCTGCGGCACTAGCTCCACCTCCCGCGAAACCCCCTGCGATGGTGTGAATCGTCTTTACCACCTCGGAGCTGTTTTCGGGCTCTCCCTCATCTTCCGGCTTGTTTCTCTTGTTTCTCGGGTTCCGCCCTTCATCCTCAGGGCTTTTTTCCCTTTTTCTCTTCGGGCCCCTCTGTTCAGCTACATACTTCGCGAGCTTACCAGCTCGGATCAGTTCCTCAATAGCATCTCGGAGGTCGTAACAGTCCTCCGTCCGATGCCCGTGTTGCTCATGATAGCTGCAGTACAGACCTCGGTTCGTGTTCGCCCTCGTTCTTACCGGTCTGGGTCTGGGCAACCGCTCAGTCTGCTGAATCTCCTTGTACACCTCCCCAATTGATCGTGACAGGGGGGTGTAGTCGGAGAATTTTCCCCTTGTAGGGGCCCGATCATGCTTCTCTGATCTCTGCCTTTCCTCCCTAGGCTTTTGAGGTCGGGATCTTTCTGACTTTCTTTCCTCATTCCTGTCTTCCGCCGATTCTCTTTCCATTTTGGCCATCATGGCCTCTTCGGCCCTGATGAACTCGGCCGCTCTGTCCTGGATCTCCTCCATGGTCGTTGGCTCCGACCTGGAGAGGGACTCGGCAAACGGAGACCAGCGGAGTCCATTGATTAGGAGGGTAATTGCATTGGAGACATGCAAATCCCTTACTAGGAGCGCCTCAGCATTGAACCTTTCAAAATAGGCTCTCAGCATCTCCCCCTGCTTCTGCTTGATATTCATGAGGCTCACAGCTGACCTCGGCTTTGTTTTCCTGGTCGTGAAATGAGCCAGGAATTGAGCGGCGAGGTCGGCGAAGCAGTTGATAGACCTTGACGGAAGACGGTTATACCACTTCAATGCCGTCTTCAACAAAGTAATTGGGAACGCTCGGCATCGTTCCTCGTCTTCAGCTCCGTCGTAGTCCATCCTGGACTTAAATGCCTCGAGATGCTCCTCGGGATCGGTGGTCCCATCGTATTTGAGTCCTGGTGGGGTCCGACCCTGGGGCATCTTGTATCTAAGGATGTGTGGAGCCAGCGGCCCTTCAGCCTTGAACGTGAACCCTCCCCCCTTTCCGCCGCCCGTACTTCGGTACTCGGTGTAGGTAAAGGAGCGTTCGCGATCTTCATTGTAATTCTGAGACTGCATGTCCCTTTCTCTTTCTCGGGATCTCCTCGATCGTTCTTGGCGATCATCGCGTTCCCGATGCCGACGTTGCTCGTCAGACCTCGGTCGCTCCTGCTTTTTCTCCCGAGAGTGCTCGTTTCGACCTTTTCTGGTCGGGCCTTTCTGCTCTAGCTCGAGCTTTCGGAGGCGGTGGGCTAGGTCCTTGACCTTTTCCCGTTCGTGGAGAAGCTTTTCCTCCACCTTCTGGTTTCGGCGTTCCTCCCTCCGGAGTTGGTCCTCCAGAGGAAGTCGCTTCACCATTTCTTGCTCCAGCAGTCGGAGCCTCTCCTGTTGATCCCGGATGAGCTGCATCGTCTGGCGCACATCGGGTTCAACAGAGGGTCCGACTCCATTATTTTCAGCAGCCGTGTTGGGCTGTTGTTCAGCTTCAGCTCTCCCTACTCCTCCGAGGTTCAGTTCATTCTGGCTCGGGGGGGGGGGCTGAGGTTGAGACTGGTCGGCCCCATGGATCGTTTCGCAATGCCCGTCCTGCGCTCCTTCCATCGGTTCTCCTGTTGCTTTTGGGTGGACGAGGCGGGCGGTGGTCTTTGTTCTAGCCAGTTTCAGGTGTTTGCTTCGGTCCCTTAGAAGGTAAACCGACCTCGAAAAAGTGCTGTGGTGGGTCCCCGGCAACGGCGCCAATGTTCCGTACCTTTGACCGAGGTATGAACTGTCCAATGTTCCGTACCTTTGACCGAGGTATGAACTGTCGTCGGAATCTGACTCCTCGCACAGCAACTCTCCAAGGCGCTTGGGGTGTTTTCCCTGAAAGGACTCCGAAGCTTAAGTCAGTATCAGTATAAGCGTGAGAACTCAACTGAAAGCGTACCTGATACTATGATGGGACACCCTATTTATAGAGGGGGATTGGAGCCATTTCCGTGCCGCTCACGCCGCACGACTTGGGATAACGGTCTTCCCGCTTTCTGTGGCGCGTTGGGGCGTCCCGCGTTGTGTCGATCGTGGCTCCGGATTTCTCGGCGTCGCTATCCGCTCGCTTCCTATCGCCGCCCTAACCGGGGGCTCAATCTTATCCGAACTTGGGTCGGGTCTCGGGCCGGTTCCCGGGTCCTGCTCCGGATCCAAGTCCTTTGGGCCTCCGATGGTTATTGGGCCTTGAGGGTTTAATGGGCCTTGATCTGGACTCGCCCATCGCGGGGTCCGAGGTCCGACCTTGGGCCTTCTTTGGGCTCGTTACTGAAGTCTTGAATTGAGCCGCCGGATTGGGCCACAATCCGAGGTGTGAACATATTCATTAGTTAATAACTTAACAAGAAAAGCATAATAAGAGATGAAATTCATTGTATAGTCAAGATTCATTGTATAGTATACTAATAGTTTGTTACCAATTATTACTAATAGAGATATTTTTCCATGTTATAAGTACACATATATAGCAATTAATTTTTTTGTTGAATTCAAATTCTCAATTTGACACTTTTATATTATTATTATTAATAGTATTGTATTAGTTAATAAATTAACAAAGAAATGAATAATAGAGATAAAATTCATTGTACAGTCTATATCAAAGGAAATCCATTGTATAGACCAGAAGATTCAGTGTATAGTATAATAATTTTTTACCAAGTATTATTAATAGAGATATTTTTCTATATGTTAGCAGTATTACCAATTAAATCTCTGTTGAATTCAAATTCACAGTTTGAAACTTTACTATTTTTCTACTTTTAAGTAACTGTCATTTTAAAAAATTATTTTTCAAAGTATATTTTATAGTTTTTTATTAAGGAAATTTAATTATTTTAGATTATTTCCTTGAATTGACTGTAATTATCAATTTTCTTTTATAATTATCAGAATATTTTGTTGACTTTTTAAATTGTATAAATTTTAAAATGACATATTTTTTAAAAAGAAAGAAAGTAAACAATATAATTATCACTATTACCAATAATAGATGTATAAAATTCATATGATTCAATACTTTAAATATTATAGTCTTTATTTTATAATACAACCAAAAAAATTATGAAATTTCACATTTTAAAATATATAGTCTTCAATTTCTACTATATATATAAAATTAATGTGATTCAATACTTTAAAGACTATAGTCTTTATTTTATAATACAACCACAAAAATTGTGAAATCTCACATTTTAAAGTATATAATTTTCAACTTTTGCTATATGTGAAAAATTCATGTGATTCAATATTTCAAAGCCTATAGTCTTTATTTTATAATAAAACCAAAAAAAAATTTAAATTTCATATTTTAAAGTATATAACTTTCAACTTCTACTCTCTATGAAAAATTCATGTTATTCAATATTTTAAAGGTTATAGTCTTTATTTTATAGTACAACCAAAAAGTGTGAAATCACACATTTTAAAGTATGTAGCCTTCAATTTCTACTATAAGTGAAAAATTCGTGTAATTCAATATTTTAATGGTTATAGTCTTTATTTTATAATACAACAAAAAAAATTGTGAAATCTCACATTTTAAAGTATATAGCCTTTAATTTCTACTATATGTGAAAAAATCAATATTTTAAAAGCTATAGTCTTTATTTTATAGTGTATCCAAAAAAATAGTGAAATCTCACAATTTAAATTATATAGCTTTCAATTTCTACTATATTTAAAAAATTCATGTGATTCAATATTTTTAAGACTATAGCCTTTATTTTATAATACTAACAAAAAAAATTGTAATATCTCATATTTTAAAGTATATAGCCTTCAATTTCTACTATATGTAAGACAATCATGTGATTCAATACTTTAAAGGCTATAATTTTTATTTTATAGTGTATCAAAAAAAAATAGTGAAAACTCATATTTTAAAGTATATAGCTTTTAATTTCTACTATATCTAAAAAATTCATGCAATTCACTATTTTATAGCCTACAGTGTTTATTTTATAATACAACCAAAAAAATTGGAAATTCTCTCATTTTAAGTATATAGCTATCAATTTCTACTATATGTAAAAAATTAATATGATTCAATATTTTTAAGGTTATACCCTTTATTTTATAATACATCCAAAAAAAATTGGGATATCTCACATTTTAAATTATATAGCCTTCATTTTCTACTAAAGGTAAAAAACTCATGTGATCCAATATTTTAAAGACTAGTGTTTATTTTATAGTGTATCCAAAAAATTGTAAAATCTCACATTTTAAAGTATATAGCCTTCAATTTCAACTATTTGTATAAAATTCATATGATTCAATATTTTAAAGGCTATAGTCTTTATTTTATAATACAACAACAAACAAATAGTGAATTCTCACATTTTAAAGTATATATAGCCTTCAATTTCTACTATATGTGAAAAATTCATGTAATTTAATATATTAAAGACTATAGTCTTTATTTTATAATAAAACCAAAAAAATTGTAAAATCTCAAATTTTAAAGTATATAGCTTTCAATTTGTATTATATGTGAAAAAATCATGTGATTCAATATTTTAAAGGCTATAGTCATTATTTTATAATACAACCAAAAAAATTGTGAAATCTCACATTTTAAAATATATAGACTTCTATTTTTACTATATGTAAGAAATTCATGTGATTCAATATTTTAAAGGCTATAGTCTTTTTTTTATAATAAAACCAAAAAAACATTGTTAAATCTCATATTTTAAAGTATATAGCCTTCAATTTCTGCTATACGTGAAAAATTCATGTTATTCAATATTTTAAATATTATAGTCTTTATTTTATAATACAACTAAAAAAGTTTGAAATCTCACATTTTAAAGTATATAGTCTTCGATTTTTATTATAAGTTAAAAATTCATGTAATTCAATATTTTAAAGGCTATAGTCTTTATTTTATAATACAACCAAAAAAATTATGAAATGTCACATTTTAAAGTATATAGCCTTCAATTTCTATTATATGTGAAAAATTCATGTGATTCAATATTTTAAAGGTTGTAGTCTTTATTTTATAGTGTACGAAAAAACGAAATCTCACATTTTAAAGTATATAGTCTTCAATTTCTACTATATGTAAAAAATTTATGTAATTCACTATTTTAAAATCTATAGTTTTTATTTTATAATAGAATAGAAAAAATATTGAATTCTCACATTTTAAAGTATATATATAACCTTCAATTTCTACTATATGTGAAATATTTATGTAATTCAAAATTTTTAAGGTTGTAGCCTTTATTTTATAATAAAACCAAAAAATAGTGATATCTCACAATTTAATGTATATATCCTTCAATTTCTACTATAAATAAAAAATTCATGTGATTCAATATTTTAAAGATTATAGTCTTTGTTTTGTATTGTATTTAAAAAATAGTGAAATCTCATAATTTAAATTATTTAGTCTTCAATTTCTACTATAAATTAAAAATTGATGTGATTCAATATTTTGAAGGCTATAACCTTTATTTTATAATACTACCAAAAAAAATTGTAATATCTCACATTTTAAAGTATGTAACTTTTAATTTCTAATATATGTAAAAAATTTATGTGATTCAATTTAGATATAGTAAAAGTTACAAATAGTAGTTACTTTTCAATTTTTTAATTCTTTGTAATTTTTTATTTAATTTATTTTTAGAAAAAAAAAACCATTTTTTTGGGAATTCTCTTTATAAGTTGTAATATATATATATATATATATATATATATATATATATATATATATATATATATATATATATATATATATTCATCCAAATTCATTCATCAAGTATTCTTAATAACATTTGCCTATTTTCCCAATTCATAGTCAAAGTTTTTCAGTCTAGTAGTAATATCTTGTGATCCATCCAAATTCATTGTATAACTACTCATTCAATTATAGTTTTACTCTTCAATTCTATTCTTACATTATTTAGTATACATTATCATCTTCATCATAATTGATTATAGAACCTCTAGATATAAACAATATAGATTACACAATTGAAAATAGCTCTTGTTTAATTAGATCCAATTTTTTTTAATATGATTTGGTTCTTGAAAAATGAGAAGTATTCACTCTCAATCCATTACTTCAAAACTTATGTTATATTTAAATTAAATCCACTTAAATTTAGGTGACAATTACACAAATATTCTGCTTAAAGTTTTAGTTCATAAGAGTCCACCCTAGTTTTATTCTAAAATTACAGTCTCAGAATATTTCAAGATTGAACCTATAGAAAAGAATAATTAATAGAAGAATATCTTAATTACAATATTACCTAAGAGCAAATATACCTTAAAGATTAAGAAAAGTACTGCCTTTAAAAGTTATTATTCTTAGCCTTTTTTACAAGTTGAATTAAATAATAGCACATATAAGTCATTCTCACAATTGTCTTATTAAAAGTTTAAAATTAATCCTATGTTAATGTATATACCTCATGCAATTATTTTTAATCAATATATTATGTAGTCAACAGAAATTATTTTGACCACTCTTCCCTAGTCATAGGAGTAATTAATAACAAATTAATAATAATGACATACATCACATGGTGATGACATTCCTTCATCTTCCACTCAGATTACAATTGCATTAGAAAAATACTTACAAAGCATATTTCAAGCATAATAATAATAATAATACATATAATATATAATATAATTTTTACATAGGAAGAGAACTAGTTAAATAGTTAAATCCCTTTAGCTGGATCTAACAGCTTCTATGGCAGCAACCAAATCATCAAATTTAGCACCAGTGACTTCTTTTTCAACCTTGTTGTCCTTCAGAATCTTGAAAGTGGGAACCACTCTAATTCCAAGCTCTTTTGCCAAGGGCTATAATCACCCAATAAATATTTTTAATCATAGAATGTTTAGCACAACCATAGGCATAACCAAAAGATTTTCAAAATAATAACAATAATATAAGATAAATTACACCGATCTCCCTTGTTTAAATTGTTAGAGGGGAGGTCAATGTAATTTTCAAAAAAGATCGATATAAGTATTTCAGAAGTTCAAAGACCTCATAAGCAAATTTTACAAATAGAGTGATGTCGTGGCAAATTTCATCAAAGCTGGGAGGTCGGTGTAATTAACCAGAAAGAAAAACAATAATACGCTTTGTACAACAGAAATAGATCCAACTAATATTCAACGTGCTATATACTAGACATAATGTGTGCTATATGTATAACACGTTACGTATAACACACATTGGATACTAGTTGGATGTATTTCTGTTGTACAACAAACATTACCGAAAGAATACTGTATAATGTCTAGCATTTTAGCACATAGAATAACATATCTAACCCTGTTCTCTTGGTTGCAATCGAGCTTTAGAAATACAACATCCAGATACTTCTCAGATAACTCTTGAAACCTTGGAGCCATCACTTTGCAAGGACCACACCTGCACAATTCATAAGCAAACTCATATCTATGGTAAACCAAATATCCATTTGGTATATAGGAAAATAACCATGTTATAAAAGACAATAATCAATTAACCTTCAGGGTATGTTGGAGTATGTTTGATTGAGGGACAACACGAGATAAAATTTATTTGAATGAATTCTATGTGTAAAATAACACACTAAGCTCATTCAAATAAATCTTACTCCTATTTTTCCAACCAAACACACCCTAACATTTAGGGGTAAAAAATACATGATTGAACTTGTGTGTTATTAGTTATTACACACGAAGCACAATCATGTAAACTTTACCCCCAATTTTTACCCTTTCACCAAACATGACCTTAAGATTTTGACATTAACCTTCATCAATCCCTTGTTTTAATGCTTTTTTTTATTCTTTTTACTAATTGTGAGATGGCTAGCTGATCATTACTTAGGTTACTAAACATCTCCATGGAACTTTATGAAAATCTATAGTTATGCAAATGTAAGAAAAGAAAAGAGGTTGTAAATATAATAATAAGACCAAGCTAGTCCTAAATAACTAGAAGCACCCTCATTTGGCACCAATTCCTTCATACCCCCAGATAATAGTATAACTTCATGCATGCCTTCATCACAGAAGTTATATACTATGTGCTTGGTCTTTATTGCTAAGAAGTATGATATGCTTAATTGTATGGCAAAGACCAACTTTGAAGGTTTCATTTTCTCCAATGTCAAATTGGAAAGCACTAATGCTAAATATTCCTATGAATATTCTGCCAACAAACAGATGTTTATGTACTTTTGTTATCACACTTTATTCCAAAAGTATTTTTCCAACATGTGACCTTGGCATCTTTTGTTTAGGTACAGACAGCAATTTGATCAACAAAAGATTATCTACAATCATTGTCAAAGCACAGAAGAGAGGCAAAGGGGGGAAAATGGAAAGTTGAAAACCGAGAAGAGAGAAAGGAACAAAAGAAAAATTATGAATTTCAGAAACCAATTACTCAGTCACATAAAACTAGTGCAACAAGTGAAAATTTCTAAGATGTATAGAACAGAGTGAAACTAAGGCTAATTTTGTTTGAGTAACAGGAAAATGGTAAGTATAAAAATAAGAAGAGGAACAAAAAGATGGGGCAGGGATTATTTTTATTGATTTTCAATTCATAAAGAGTAGAAAATAACTTTCAATCAACTTTGTGCAAGATGAATGAACAGACTATGTGGGATGGAGTGTGCATTTCATTTCAGAATTCATATCTCATTTATTTATTTAAGCACCAAGCAAAGTATAAAGTGATTCCATAAAAAACACACTTCAACACATTAGGCTTTGAGAAATAACCAAAAAAAATCTTAGCATAGTCTCATACATATTAATCATTTTCAGTGACTTATGTGCCCAACTGTTAAAAGACCAATATTCTGTGATTCACAGCATTGACTTGACAGTAACCAATATGACCAATATGCATGACCCTCTTAAGAAAACCCAATTAGTTAATCAGACACACAAATCATTATATAGACTTAAATTTACGATAAACTCTACACGTGACAACGTATCAACCAAAGATTTCATAATATTATTATAATTATAATTTTTAATTATGTCTTGAATGGTTGACATGTTGGTAGAATTCATCGTGAACCCGAGTCTATATTAACACTCCTCGATCACAAAATCACCACCAAAAGGAATCTCAAACCTAAAAGAAGCATTCAGGTTAACACAAAGCATAATTCCTTTCCCCAATTCTAATCCATCATATAATACTAAAAACCATTACATCAGAAAATATAAATCAACAATAAGATTATGATCTATAAGGAATATACCATTGAGTGTACATGTCAAGAACCACAGTCTTATCTCCAGCAGCCTTAACAATAGGCCAGAAAGTGTCCTTGTTGACCTCTGTCACTTGCCCTACAGTCACAGTGGGCCCAGCAGTTTCCAAGCTGCATCTCACACTCAACCTTGCACTACTCCTCCTCAAATTCACACTAGTTAAGGTTGTTACACTAGCCATGATGTTTTTAATGCTGTTGGAACTCTTGGATGAAGAAGATCCAAGTGGTGGTAGTAATAGCCTTGAAGATGGTGAAGGGGTTTCTAGGATCATTGATGGGGTTGCAACAAGTTTGCATTTTGGTGAGGCACAGAGATTCAGAGCCATTATTTTTGTGGTTTTTTGATACAAAAATGGGTTTTTGTTCCAATTTCCCCAATGCAGAACGAAGTAGATAGAAGAAAGTGAAGTGAAGAATTTCTTTGGTGGTGGTGAAGGGTGAAGGGCAGAATGAGAGTTGAAAAGACAGTTTTACCCTTGTGATTTGTGAAGGGTGTTGTTGCTATCATAGAATGAGGGTGGTTTTTGGTAAATTGAACAAAGCAGCCATGTGTGTGAGAGTGAGGGATATTCTTTTTCGGAGAAGATCTTTTGGTGGTGTATAAAGTTGGGTATTTTGGTCAATTTACTATGAATATGTTATTGCTTAGAATTGAAATTAGTCCTCCGCTACCGGCTGACGTATATCCAAAGAGAAAACCATAAAAAAAATGTTATTGCTTAAAATAGATAATATTTAAACAATACAATATTATACTAAATAATAATAGTTTTTTAAAATAATTTGTGTATATCATAAAATCAGTCATCATCAGCCTCCATGTGTAATAATTTAACATTTTGAAACTAGTAATTCAACTTTTAAAAATGGATTAATATAATAATAAAAGTTGGATTACTAGTTTTAAAATGTTGGATTATTACATATAAGTGGCTGATTATGGCTGATTTTATGGTGTACATGTATCATTACTCTAATTTTTTAGTAGATTAAATAATCAATAATAAGTTTAAATTTCTTTATTAAAATATAGTGTGAGTATGTAATTCTTTCATTAAACACTAATATATGATTCATATTTTGTGTGAAGTTGTAAAATTAAGATGTTGGTATATATAAAAACTAAGAGAGCTTTGTTATAATCAAATTAATGAAAAATAATATAAATATAATTTTTGTGTACATTAGTGTAGAAGGAAATGAATGAAAGGGATATAATAAGAAATAATAAGATCGCCTAGTTTTGGGATTTGCTAGTACAAAACTACCCCTTAGAGATTTTATCATGTAAGGAAAAGAAAATCTTCAATGGTGTGACTTGTAATGACTTCTCCATCACACAAGTGCTCATAAAATTCCCCTAAAATACTTCGTGTTAGGTTCGGGCATATGAATAAAAATAAAATCGAATCTAATTAATATCAATACATAAATTAGTGACTCTATAGATACTTCTGTTTGAAATGTTACATTTTAAAGTATAAAATCTCACATTTTAAAGTATATAGCCTTCAATTTCTACTATATGTAAAAAATTTATATAATTCACTATTTTAAAGTGTATAGTCTTTATTTTATAATAATAAAAAATAATTGAATTCTCACATTTTTAAAGTATATGTTTAGTCTTCAATTTCTACTATATGTGAAATATTCATGTAATTCAAAAATTTTAAGGCTATAGCTTTTATTTTATAATTAAACAAAAAAATAGTGATATCTCACATTTTAATGCATATAGCTTTCAATTTTTACTATAAGTAAATAATTCATGCGATTCAATATTTTAAAGGCTATAGTCTTTGTTTCGTATTGTATTAAAAAAAATAGTGAAATCTCACAATTTAAATTATATAGCCTTCAATTTCTACTATATGTTAAAAATTCACGTGATTCAATATTTTTAAGGCTATAGCCTTTATTTTATAATACTACCAAAAAATTTGTGATATCTCATATTTTAAAGTATATAGCCTTCAATTTCTACTATATGTAAAAAATTCATGTGATTCAATGTTTTTAAGGCTATACCCTTTATTTTATAATCCAACCAAAAAATTAAGATATCTCAAATTTTAAATTATATAGCCTTTATTTTCTAATATATGCAAAAAATTAATGTGATTCAATATTTTAAAGACTATAATCTTTATTTTATAGTGTATCCAAAAAATTGTGAAATCTCACATTTTAAAGTATATAACCTTCAATTTCAATTATATGTGAAATATTCATGTGATTCAATATTTTTAAGGCTATACCTTTTTTTTTATAAGACAACAAAATAAAATAGTGAATTCTCACATTTTAAAGTATATATATAGCTTTCAATTTCTACTATATGTGAAAAATTCATGTAATTCAATATTTTAAAGGCTATAGTCTTTATTTTATAATGAAACAAAAAAAATTGTGAAATCTCAAATTTTAATGTATATAACATTCAATTTTTACTATATGTGAAAAATTCATGTGATTCAATATTTTAAAGGCTATAGTTATTATTTTATAATACAACCAAAAAAATTGTGAAATCTCACATTTTAAAGTATATAGAGTTCAATTTTTATTATATTTATAAAATTCATGTGATTCAATATTTTAAAGGTTATAGTCTTTCTTTTATAATAAAACCAAAAAAATTGTTAAATCTCATATTTTAAAGTCTATAGCCTTCAATTTCTGCTATATGTGAAAATTTCATGTTATTTAATATTTTAAAGGTATTAGTCTTTATTTTATATATAATACAACTAAAAAAGTTTGAAATCTCACATTTCAAAGTATATAACCTTCAATTTCTACTATAAGTTAAAAATTCATGTAATTCAATATTTTAAAGGCTATAGTCTTTATTTTATAATACAACCAAAAAAATTGTGAAATGTCATATTTTAAAGTATATAACCTTCAATTTCAATTATATGTCAAAAATTCATGTGATTCAATAATTTAAAGATTGTAGTCTTTATTTTATAGTATAAAAAAATAGTAAAATCTCACATTTTAAAGTATATAGCCTTCAATTTCTACTATATGTAAAAAATTTACGTAATTCACTATTTCAAAGTCTATAGTTTTTATTTTATAATACAGTAGAAAAAATATTGAATTCTTACGTTTTAAAGTATATATACAACCTTCAATTTCTACTATATGTGAAATATTCATCTAATTCAAAAATTTTAAGGCTGTAGCCTTTATTTTATAATAAAACCAAAAAAATAGTGACATCTCAAGTTTTAATATATATAGCCTTCAATTTCTACTGTAAGTAAAAAAATCATGTGATTCAATATTTTAAAGACTATAGTCTTTATTTTATAGTGTATCGAAAAATTTGTGAAATCTCACATTTTAAAGTATATAGCCTTCAATTTCTACTATATGTGAAAAATTCATGTATTTCAATATTTTAAAGCCTATAGTATTTATTTTATAATAAAACCAAAAAATTGTGAAATATCAAATTTTAAAATATATAGCCTTCAATTTGAAATATATGTGAAAAAATCATGTGATTCAATATTTTAAAGGCTATAGTCTTTATATTATAATACAACCAAAAAATTGTGAAATGCCACATTTTAAAGTATATAGCCTTCAATTTTTATTATATGTGAAAAATTTATGTGATTCAATATTTTTAAGACTATAGCCTTTATTTTATAATACTATCAAAAAATGGTGACATCTCATATTTTAAAATATATAACTTTCAATTTTTACTATATGTAAAAAATTTATGTAATTCAATTTGGATAGTAAAAATTATAAATAGTAGTTACTTTTTAATTTTTTAATTCTTTTTAATTTCTTATTTAATTTATTTTTAAAGAGCAAAAAATAACCAATTTCTTTGGGAATTTTGTTTATAAGTTATAATAGATAAAAATAATTGAATCTGATATTCATTGCTTAAATATTTACAATTTAAATTAAATAATTTAATTCAATAGTAATATATATAAAATTATACTATCAGTACGTATATCAAACATAAAATATCATAAGTAGTATAATTTACTAAATTAAAGATTAGTTTGTATGTATAAAGCGAAAAGAGACCATACAAAGAAGAAAAAAGAAAATTATGACATATGGAAGGATAACGTGACAAAGAATCATGTCAAAAGTAAAAAAATAAAAAGGTTTCTTATTTCAACACCTAGATTGAGTATCTATTTAAAATACTCACATTATATATATTTATTGGATGTGAAATACTATCACATTTCATAATTGTAATGTATCTTATCTAATCAAAATGTTAAAATAATATTTCTATAATGAAAATACATAAATATTCTAAAAATTTAAATTTTATTCACTTGACAATCTATAATTATTTTACATAGTCATTCAATTATCTACTGTCACGTAAATTATAATTATATTTTCTCTCTTCTATTATAAAAAAGTTATATAAATAAATATCTTAATTAGATTACGGTGTAAAATACCTTTATACCGTGCATCAAAATTAAGTTTATATTTTATTCCATAAATATTTAATTTTTTCTTCCCATTTAAGACCGAAATATAATTTATTATAAACACAGAATTGAATGCGTGTCTTTTGGCGTTGAAATCGCGGGCTCCGACTCATTTCCTTCTCACCCCTCGTGTGCTTTCAACAACGTTAGCTTTTGTTCTGTTTTTTTGTCTCTTCCTCTGTTCCCTCCCTCCCTCCCTCTTTTCTTCTTTTCACCATTGCCCTTCCAACCAAGCTGGGTCGGCAATGGGATTATGATCATCACAAAAACACAATCTCCAACAATTCATTCATCCTCACATTATTATATCATCATCTCAACTAAACATATATTTAACAAATTCATATTAAAAAAAAAAAAAAAAAGATGGATCTCCGACTCAGAGGAATGGTTATTGTTGGGGTGATTCTGTTGTTGGAATTGTGTTGCGGGATAAGTGCCAATATGGTGCTCCCGGTTGAGCGAAAATTCAAAGGTCCCATTGCGAGCTTGACTGCAATCAAGGATCATGATGATCATCGCCGTGGTAGACTTCTATCCGCCGTTGATATCAACCTTGGCGGCAATGGCATCCCTTCTAGTACTGGGTTCGTTAATTCCTCTTCAATTCTCTCTTTCTCTTTTCTTAAATCTTAATTAACAATATATGCTTTTCTTTAGATGAATAAATTGGTATGATTAATTAATGTTGGTTTTTGTTTAGGCTTTATTACACTAAAATTGGGCTCGGCACTCCTCCAAAGGAATACTATGTGCAAGTTGATACAGGGAGTGACACTCTGTGGGTGAATTGTGTCGGCTGCGAAAATTGTCCCAAGACAAGTACTATTGGTGTATGTATTCTATTCTATCTCTCACTTTACTGCTGCCCCTTTTTCTGTTCAAAATCAATTCATACATATGTTGGGTGGGGACTTGGTAAATTTTCCCTACATTATTACAGTAATGCTTGTTGTACATCGAAAATACATCTAACAAGTATCCACCGTGTGTGCTATATGTCATACGTAATGTGTATGTGTGCTATATATCAATAATATTTGTCGTACAACAGAAATACGTCCAACTAGTATCCAACACGTGTTATACATAATATGGATATAGCACACACATATATATATAACACATGTTCCATGTTATGTATAGCACACGTTGGATACTAGTTGAACGTATTTATGTTGTATGACCATCATTATTGTTATTTGATTGTGTTCATTCTAGCGATGCATAAATTGCCTGCGGCTAACGATTACTTGACACGCAAGAAAAGCAATCTAAGCATTGAAGTGATTAATTAGTAGTATCTGAGTAGTATGTATATATGTATGTATGTCACATTTGAGATGCAGATGCACTTGACCCTTTTCGACCCGAAGGGTTCCAACACTTCAAAAACTGTTACCTGTGATGATCAATACTGCATTTCCGTGTTTGGCGATCGAATGGCTGATTGCAAGAACAGTGCCTGTCCATACACCTTAGTCTATGGAGATGGAAGTTCGAGCACTGGTTACTATGTGAGGGATGTTCTTACATATAACCAAGTCAATGGTAATCTCCAGACTAAACCAGCGAGCAATGCTGTGGTTTTCGGGTGAGTATGATTTCTAGTACTTCACATTATTGATTATACACACACAATTGGCTAGGGGACATATGTACATAGATGCCTAGATGAATGGTTTAGCTTCGAGTTTCTTGTCAAACATTTCTGGCCTCATTAGAACAGCTGTCAGTATTGCTGAATTGGTTTTCATGGGAAATTGAGAATTCTCCATGGTTGTGAAAATGATATTGCCATTCCCCCTTCTGCATTGGCACAATGGTTGAAGTTGTCACCGTGTGACCTGCAGGTTACACGTTTGGTCCAACCTTGCCCTGTATCCGTGCAGGGCAGGTGGACCAATTGTGTTTTTTCTCGATTTCTTATCATGGTAGACATAGTTCTTTTCGTGATTCATTATTGTGTTTAGCTTCCTCTGTTGGTTAAAGAGACAAATAAGTCACCATTGTTTCTTGTACTCTGTCTACAACTTCCTAATCATCGTCTTGCCGACAGGTGTGGTGCTAAAATATCTGGACCAATTGCGGGTAAAAGTAATGAAGCCCTTGATGGAATAATGGGTTTTGGCCAAGCAAATTCTTCTGCACTCTCGCAGCTTGCAGCAGCTGGAAAGGTGAAAAAAGTATTTTCACACTGCCTTGACACTAATAGTGGAGGTGGGATATTCGCCATAGGGGAAGTGGTGTCTCCAAAATATAATAAAACTTCACTGATACAAGGAATGTAAGTGCAGAACTTTGGCCTTTTGTTCCCATCCCATGTTCCTTGTTCTAAAAGTATTCAATTTGTCTTGTTTTTTGGTTTGGTTATAGTAATTTCAATGGAACATATCGGTATATATTTGATGATAGTCTCAGTTTCTCATTACCATGTTTCTGAAAACTGAACCTTATTCTGTCATTGCCAAATGATATTGATGAAGGAATTGTTTATCTATCTAGTCAACTTTTGAAAATGCCTTGTATTCATAATGAAAATATCCTCATTTCATGTTAACAAGATTTTAGTTGGCAGAATCGTCGAAAGAACTGCAAGAATTTGTGTAGTAATTTCTATATCCCTTCCTTCATCTGGTATTTACCATTTATACAAATGATTAGTCCTTTTGTTTTTTGTGGTTCCCTTGAAGGGACAATGAGTTCCATTGGTAATACAAGTTGGCATTTTAATTCCTTTCCTACCCCTTTCCTCTTTTTTATACCATGTTTTAGGATTGGAATCATGTCATAACTTTGGTCTATTGATAATCATAGGGCACACTACAATGTGATTTTGAATGAGTTGGAGGTGGGTGGCGAATTTATAGATCTTCCGACAGATATATTTGATTCCGGAAATGGGATGGGAACAGTAATAGATAGTGGTACAACATTGGCTTATCTTCCACGCATGATTTACGACCAAGTTGTGCCAAAGGTAAGTGTAATTCAGGGTGCGCTTGTTTCAGATTCTCGTCGTTTTTTAACCGGCGAAAGAATTGAAACAAACACACCCTTCAAAGATTAAGTGAATCAATTTTTCTCCACTTGAAATGCTGATGTTATGTTCTTTGTGATAGATTTTGGCTTGCGAACCAGGATTGAAAATATTACTTATTGAACATCAATTCTCTTGTTTTGAATATGCCAGCAAGTATGTTATTTATCTTTGCAGCTCTTGTTTTACATCACATTTTACATAGATTGGCAAATTTTGCATTCCCTAGTTGAAAATATTCAAAAGGACCCTCCATCATTTCTTTAGACCGCATTTTTTTCATTGTCAGTTATATGCAGCTCAGCTCTTAACCCGGTTGCCCATTTTCAATTTTGCAGTGTAGATGACAAATTTCCCGTTGTCAAGTTTCACTTCGACGGCATTAGCCTAACAGTTTATCCTCGCGATTACCTGTTCAAGACTAAAGTGAGTGTGGCGAGTTGATTATATGGTGTATATGTGTATAGCGCTTTGCGGCTGCTAGATCCTCGGATGGCTAAAAACAATCATGCATGTTTAGCTATAATCTTAAGTTTGCCTGAATTACAATCACTCTATCTGTCATATAAATTTACCAGGGTTTTCAATAGTGTTGTTGATTGTTGATTGATACATATATATTGTTGTGTGATCGTTGAACTGCAGGGTAATTTGTGGTGTCTCGGCTGGATGAAAAGCAATCAACAAAACAAGAATGGAAAGGACATGCTTCTTCTAGGAGGTCAAGTTTAGAATTAAGATTCACTTTATGATTTAATCCAGTGACTTCTTACTTGGCCTAATTTAACTGTTTCTGATATATATATATATATATATATATATATATATATATATATATATTAGCTACTTATGCTTCAGAGTTTTAATATACTAATACTTTTGATGATCTAAGAATTTTCATGTATGCATGATCTGGCTAATGCTAGTTTTGAACTTTGAATCATTTTGTAGTCTAAGTTTTACTCATGTCAGATGATGACTATATCATTTAACTGACTTTGAACATTTTCTGCATTGCAGATCTTGCTCTGGCAAACAAGCTAGTCATATATGATGCCGAAAATATGGAAATTGGATGGGTTAATCATAATTGTGAGTACCAAGTAGCCTTTTCATATTTATGGTTTCATCCAACACTACTTGAAAACAATGCTAATTGTGTAATCCAAGGTTGTTCCAAGTTCATATTCACCTTGGATTGTCACTTATAGTACTATTTTTTAATGTGAATTCTTCCCCTGCTTCTTCTGATGTCCCTGTCTCTAGTAAATGGTTTTGCTATTTTTGAATTCGAAAATGAAGGGTTTTAATTAATCTAATACATATTGGCAAAAACAAGCTTCATTAGACTTTTAGGTGCTGATTGGTTTCCATTTTCATTTTCTGTTTCAAAATTTTGTAAAAAAAATACTGAAAATAGAGAAAACGTGATCGATCACTAATCTAACCTAAATCCAACAATTCTTAGAGACAACATTGGTTTCACCTTTATCCATATGACTATTATTATTTGGCTTTCATGGTTTACCAATTTTTTGCCAACATATTCAATTAATATTTATTGGAATGTGACCTTGATAATTAGCATTGTCCTTGTTTTTGTTTTTGTTTTTCTTTAGGTTCTTCAAGCATTCAAGTGAAGGATGAAACTACTGGAAATGTTTACACAGTAGGTTCACACAAGCTATCTTCAGCTTCATCATCCATGATAATTGGAAGAACAATGACTTTCTTCATGTTCCTTGTAGCCATGCTCAACATTTTTTAAAATTGCCTAGTTCTATATATACATAAATACACATGAGGGTACATGTACAAAAGAGGGATGGGATTGGGTTCATTTTGATTGTAATATGTATAACATGAATTGTGTCTTGTTTATAATCTTGAGAAAGGGGCAAATTTTTTATTCCCTTTTTCTTATAACTCTTGCTTATTTGAATTCAAGAGCCCTTCTCAAAAGCACACATGACTTGTCCGCTTAAGCAAGGGTCGGGGGTTCGATCCCCGTCTTGTGTATGCAGCAATCCATTGGTCAGCGGCAAACCCTTAAATGGAGCTCATATCCACAACGGATTAGTCTTTGGCCTTCCGGGCTGGGGGATACCGTTGGAAACCAAAAAAAAAATAAGCACACATGACTTGTCCAAATGTGCTTACTATAGGACTCATTTCAAGACCAATAGAGAGATTATGCATAGCCCTTGAAAACAAACCAGTATTATAATGAAAAGTTCTAATATTTACCAAGGGGAAAAAAAATGAGCAATTCTCATTATGGCTTGAAGCTATGCTATAGGTAAAGACTAAAGATAATTCCTTTGGTAAAGCAAGCCATATTTTATTTGGAAAATTAACATAGGAGGCAATAAGGCAAGAATACAAGGAGATTTTTCAGTAAACCAGAATCTTAATTTCTCAGTAAGAAATAAGATTATCTATCTTTCATTGAAGAAACAATAATCAGAGGCAGCTAGTTCTGTTGGTAAACAAAAAAATGAGAAATCAAACCAAAATTGTGAGGGAATCTGAGTTCATTGTGCACATATTATAGCTGTGACAAAACAATATTTATGACTATAAGCTGATAATTTATCAAACTTTACAATGATATATCTTCATGAACAAAGAGATATGTATAGGTATTATAAAACAACATTATGACTATAAGGTGATAGTAAATCACACTTTTCAGTGAAGATCTTCAAGAACAAAGAGATCATATAAATGCAGATGGTAACAAGGCAGTGCAGGCTTCACAAAGTTGTCTTCAGAAACTGTACCACAAAATAAAGAACTGCGATGAGTAGCGCGATCTGGTATGCATCTTGCAGAAATCCGTCGTCCCTTTGGAAGAACTGAACAGAAAACCACAGAATACAAATCACAACTCATGGAAGAATGCTATGAAATAAAATGAAGGACCAAATTGATGTAAAAAATCTTTGTAGTTGAAGGACCAAATTTGATTCTTCAACGAAAAAAAAGGATCTCACCTTGGTTGGATCACCAGAAGGATCTGGATAGATCTCCAAGTTCTCTTTCTTGGTTGGGAAGTTACTACTCAAATTCTTAGCACCATCAGCCAAGTCTTTCACAGATTCGACGGTTGCAAACAGAGCGCGCGACGTCCAGAAGAATGCTTGAGCGCCGGCAGACGAAGCCGATAAGTCCCACAATTCCTCATGCTGGACGACTTGACCACTAATCTGGTTAAGAGTGAATTTGGAAGTGATTCGGAGAACAAGATCTCCTCCAATCAAAGATTTCGGCTTCCCTCTTATTGTCCACTTGATACTTAAAACACTTGTTGACAGCATAACCATTTCCTGCACAGTCTGTAACAAGACATAGATTTTGGAATACTCATCATTTCAATCTGAATTCTGAAGCTATAGAAAAGTTCTTCTGTTCATACATTATCTGTTGTTGCTTTAGAAACTCAATGGAACATTGATTTCCCTTAGCTTTATCTATAATAACAGTATTAGGCTTAATTCTGATGAACATAGCTTAATGGACAATATAAAAACAAGAAACAAATTGAAGATATCAAACTGAAAAACAAAAGCTGAGCAGTAGCTGAACATAGGCACTAGTAAATAGCTTATGAATTTCGAACTGAATTTCACCAAACCTCAAGAATATCCGTATAATTTACCTACGAAAAACCTGTACCTCAAGTTCTATCAGATACTATTTACACAATTAACCATTGATCTTTAGAAATCAATTATACTCACCACAGATGGATTGTCTAGTGCACCGGTTGCCCATAGTGGTCTGTTGTACTTCTCGCGACCTGTAAAACTCCTCACAGGATCCTGCAGTACACATTATCAGCATCATACAACAACAAATGCAGGCTTTTTCTATTAAGTGTGGTCGGCTACATAATAAGACACAATGTCATATTGCATCCTATCATAAGTTACTGTTAAAGAACCATCTCACCTAAAAACTTCAGCTGTTATGTTGAGTCTCATTAATAGTTTTATATTCTATCACGTCCCTTCACCCGTATATCTCTTTTGGGCTTGAAGCATGGACAATGCACAACTCATTTAGTCCTGTGCTTAAATTTTAATTGTTTTTTTAATTTTTATCAGAAATGGGATTTGAACCCCTTGAACACTTGGTCAGAAGGCTCTGATACCATATTAAGGAACTATCTCACTTAAAAGCTTCAGTTTTTAGGGTGAAACTCGTTAATAGCTTTATATTCTATCAACCATGCCTATAGACAAGTCATTAAAATCAAAACAGAGGCTTCTAGCATTCTTCTTCATCATCAATATATACATAGATTGAACAAATTGAAGAGTCATATATGTATGTATGCAGAATTTGGGACAACGAAATAGAAAGTAGTGTTACCAACAAACCTTGTATGTGACAGAGACAGCAAAGGTTCCTAGAGCTCGATTTCCCTGGCGAAGCTCAAGTATGTCGCGAGCAAGCTGTCGTGCTGTGGATTCAACCAAGGGACTACTGATGCACTCAAATTCATTGCATAGCTCACCAAACTCCATTCCATCAACCATCTTATCAGCTTCTGATGTTTCTCTTGCACCTTCACCATCATTCGCAACTGCATCCTCAGTTTAATTTACACCGTCATTCAATCATATACTATCACGAATTAAAATTAAAAGATTATAAGCAATGAATGAATGAATAAACAAACAAATTAAAGAGTGTGAAATTAACCTCGCGGTATAAAATGGTGGCAGTGATCATGATGCAATAATAACAATTTGTTAGAAGAAGAAAATGAAGAAGAGAAGCATTTAGTATTATTATTATTATTATGATGATGAATATTATTCCGGCGGAGTAGTGATGCTCCGGTGGCGGCGAGAGAGCAAGAAAGAGGAGCAGCGAGAGTCATGATGATATCTCATCCTCATTAATTAATTAATTAATTCCTTTCGATTTTACAATCACCAAACTTTGGACAATAACAACCTCTTCTTTTTTATTTTTCTTCAAATCTAACACATATGTTCTTGATAAGGTGGGTCCACTCACTTATCTATTATACCACACATTTTTTTTTGGTGCCTTAAGAATATGGAAAAATATAATAATTAAATATGTAAAATAATTATGTATTACTATTGTATACATATAGTCTAGTATTACACTTATGAAAATATTATGTTAATAAAATCATTTGATTAAATAGTAATATATAAATATTTTATGGTATATGGAAATTAAATTTTTTATATTGTTTACCTATATTATTCACTAGTCATTTGTGAATAATCCTGCTCAGTTTAGTATAATCTCACATTTTAAAATATTTAGTATTTAATTTATTACTATTAATAAAGAGAATTTCCAATAAATTTTTTTGTCTCTAAAAATAGAATAAATAAAAATAATCAAAATTTTAAAATAACTATCATTTGTAACTTTTATTATTCAAATTCTTTCTCTTTTTTTCTATTCATATTTTGTACTATTATTTTAATAAATTAAAATGTGATTTAGGAGATACTTTAATTACATTAAATAGTATTATTTTATAAAAAACTTTTCAATAAAATAGAATTAAATTAAATTATTTTGTAAAATATTCATCAAAAAATAAAAAAGCAACTTGATTGGCACGAAAGTAGAAATTGAATGCTATATATTTTAAATTGTGAGATTTCACAATTTTTTTGATTAATAATGTCTTATAAAATAAAGACTATAGACTTCGAAATATTGAATCACATGGATTTTTCACATATAATAGAAATTAAAGAGTATATAATTTAAATTATGAGAGATTTCACAATTTTATTGGTTGTCTTATAAAATAAAAACTATAGACTTTAAAATATTGAATCACAGGAACTTTTCACATATAGTAGGAATTGAAGGCTATATATACTTTAAAATGTGATATTTCACAATTTTATTGGCTGACTTATAAAATAAAGACTACATGCTTTAAAATATTGAATGACAATTGTAACACCCTAGCTATGCTAGATAATTGTTACATTACAATATCAGTTCAGAACTAATAAACTTACAAACATAATAGTCTAATACAAATACGTATGACCATTGGTCATATACAATAGTGGAAATTCACAAGTTTATTCTGCATACAAGTCTTGTAAATTTCTGACACCTGGAGGAGCTATTCTTCCTCTGAATTTTCCTTGGATGGATCTGAAATCACCACGTAATAGATATAGTGAGAATTAAAATTCTCAGTAGATATGAACATGGTTAAAAAAATAATTTTTGAACTAATGGTGATTCCGCCGTGTCGACCACGGAAAATATCATGACCACAAATTTTCCATACGAAAATAAAATTTCATATATCATACATAAGCTGTCTCTAAATAACTAAATCAAACACTCATAACTTGACTGGCTTTACTCGCCTATACTTAGCTAGCTTCACTCACTAGCATCACTTGCTTCTAGCTTATCTCGCTAGTAAACTTCTGATCTAGCTTATCTCGCTAGTAAACTTCTGATCTAGCTTATCTCACTAGTAAACTTCTGATCTAGCTTATCTCGCTAGTAAACTTCTGATATAACTTATCTCTCTAGTAAACTTCTAATCAGTTAATCATGTACTCAGTCACATGCACATACATATACACTTATATAGGCATACACACACATACTTACGCATCACATAAGGGTTCATTTCGAGTTTTAATTAATGCTAATTATCATACTTCCTCTTGATTATACTTTAATTAAACTAAGGGTGTTACATAGGAAGGTCAAGGGAAATCTCGTTTTTTTCATATAATAATAATAATAATATTAACATCATAACATAGAATAAGCATAAAAGAATCGTAAAAATTATACATACAATATATAGAGCAGTCATGAGTTAATTTTTGAAAAAAATAGTCCATATATACCTTTGTAATATGAAAATACCATCTGTATGAATAGTATCTGTGAATAGTACCGTATGAACAGTACACGTGAATAGTACCGTATGAACAGTACCCCGTGAATAGTGTTGTATGAATAGTGTCCGTGAATAGTGACTGTATATGTTTTGAATTGAAGTAGAGGTAGAGGAGATATACGTTCAACACATGTTACTTATTTCCATGGCTTAGGAGTTAAGACCGGGAAGTAAGCACATCAGTAGTAGGCCGGGCTAATCGGTAAGCAACAGCCTAAGACAATGCCGCATACCAACCACAGCTTATCAGGCTCGGTCAAGAACCTAGCAGTCTCGTTCAAGTATTCAAGTACATAGTGGCAGTTCATCTTTTGACCCCTTGATCTTTGAGCTTGGTGGCCTCAAAAAAGCGCTCTAGCTGCCACAAGCGGTTATACAGCTCCCTACCATCCCTTTAATAGTACTCTTGTATTTATGGGCAGTATCTTCGTACAAACATTTTTATTGAGACTCTCTTGACATTATTTTATCTAAGAATAATTATTTTCTGTTGTGGAAGATCAGATAAAACTGCAACCACAGAACATACTAAGAAATTATCCTACTATATTTTTTTTTTCTTCTCTCTCTCTCTCTCTTTTTTTTTTCCTTTCCGCTCTATGCTTTTCTCGCTTATGCTTTCTGCTTTCCATCCCCTCTCTATTTATATATAAAAAATAATAATAAAATAATGAATAGTGCATAGTAAAATATAATAATATAATGCATAGTAAATTACTATTAAGAATAAAATAATATAATAAAACAAATAATGCATAGTAACTTCAATAATTTTGAAGAATCACGGGTGTTACTATGCTTGTATAGTAACTTTTCTTTGAAATATTACATCAAAACATATTGCGTGTATAACTTACTTATAATATACTATTCTGAAAATTTTGAAATTAATAATTTTATTAGTAAAAATTTAAATTTATATTATGATGTAATTTATTTCTAAAAATAAGTTAATATTATGAAATAAGTTGTATCAAATATATATATTTTTGGCTTAAAATAAATGTTACTTGACTCAGAAAATTGGGGTGTTACAACAATAACTTTTCACATATAGTAGAAATTGAAGGCTATATATACTTTAGAGTAAATACCCAAATCCGTCCCTGAACTTTTCCTCAGTGCCCACTTCCGTCCCTGATCAAATTTTATTAGGCCCGCAGTCCCTGAACTTGAATTCCGTGAGACATATCCGTCCCTTCGTCAACTGCCCCGTTAATGAGTGACGGAGTAGTCCTACATGGACCGTTAACTTTGTCCTACGTGGACGTTAAGTGACACGTGTGCAATGGAGTTTCTAACAGGGGACAAATTAATCCCCGAAGTTTCTAATAGGGGACAAATCAGTCTCTACCATTGAACCAAAACGATGTCGTTTTGCAAATCTTCTATTATCTTCTTCTTTCTTTCCCATTTGAAACCCTAAACTCCCATTGCAGACCCCACAGCCGCCCCTCCATCCTCTTCTTTGTCCTTGGTTCTTCTCCCTCAACCTCTATTGAAACATCTCTTTAAACCTTCATCATCACACTAGCACCGCCACTTCCTCTCTTCTGTCTTCTATTTTCTTGTCTCCCCCTTGTAACCTCCATTGAAACACCTCTTTCAACCTCAAGATTCCATTGTTACACCATCATAGCAGCTACCCAACCTCAAGATTCCATTTTATGGAGGTGTTTCAATAGAGGTTGAAAGAGAAGATCCAAGGAGGAAGAAGTGGATGGAGGCACGGCTGTAGGGGTCTGTAATGGGGGTTTAGGGTTTCAAATGGGAAAGAAAGAAGAAGGTAATTGAAGATTTGCAAAACGATACCGTTTTGGTTCAAGGGTTAGGACTGATTTGTCCCGATTAGAAACTTCGGGGACTGATTTGTCCCCTATTAAAAACTCCGGGGACTGATTTATCCCCTATTAGAAACTTCATTGCACACGTGTCACTTAACGTCCACGTAGGACAAAGTACTAACTGTCCACGTAGGACTACTCCGTCACTCATTAACGGGGGAGTTAACGGAGGGACGGATATGTCTCACAGAATTTAAGTTCAGGGACTGCGAGACTAATAAAATTTTATCAAGGACGGAAGTGGACACCAAAAAAAAATTCAGGGACGGATTTGGGTATTTACTCTATACTTTACAATGTGAGATTTCACAATTTTTTTTGTTGTCTTGTAAAATAAAGACTATAGACTTTAATTAAAATATTGAATCACATGAATTTTTCACATATAGTAGAAATTGAAGGCTATATACTTCAAAATATGTGAAATTTCACAATTTTTTGGTTGCATTATAAAATAAAGACTATAGCCTTTAAAATATTGAATCACATGAATTTTTTCTATATAATAGAAATTGAAGGCTATATACTTTAAATGTGATATTTAATAATTTTCTTTGTTGTATTATAAAATAAAGACTATAGCCTTTAAAATATTGAATTACATGAATTATTCACATAAAAAGTAGAAATTGATGGATATATATATACTTCAAAATACGAGATTTCACAATTTTTGGTTGCATTATAAAATAAAGACTATATGCTTTAAAATATTGAATTACATGAAATTTTTCTATATAATAGAAATTGAAGGCTATATATATTAAATATGAGATTTCACAATTTTTTTGGTTAATGTCTTATAAAATAAAGACTATAGACTTTAAATTATTGAATCACACGAATTTTTCATATATAGTAGAAAATGAAGGCTATATACTTTAAATTTTGAGATTTCATAATTTATTTGTTAATATCTTATAAAATAAAGACTATAGACTTCAAAATATTGAATCACATGAATTTTTCACATATAGTAGAAATTGAAGAGTATATACTTTAAATTGTGAGATTTCACAATTTATTGGTTGTCTTATAAAATAAAGACTATAGACTTTAAAATATTGAATCACAAGAATTTTTCACATATAGTATGTAAAAATTGAAGGCTTTATATACTTTAAAATGTGATATTTCATAATTTGTAGAAATTCTTATTATACGGTAGTAATAGATATATAAATATCAACTAATTAGTTAATTAATTAATCGTTGGTGTTAATTATTAATAATTATCCATGATTTGTAGTGGAGATGATGATATGTGCGTGTCATATAGGGGAAGTGAAGCGTGGACTCGATCTCTCTCTTGGATATAAGATTTTGGTTTGGATGAATGGAACTCTAATTACCAACTTGCTGGGTATCTATCTAATATCTATATCTTTTTCTTATATATTATCCACTCGAACTCTAAATGAAATTAACAAAAGTTATACAATATACTGATTTGGTGGTGCAGTTACTTACAAGGCTATCACAACAATCTTACCTTTCTCACGGTTAAGGTGAGTCATCATAATTAATTCAGCTTAATTATCATAATCAAACAATCAAGTTAACTAACTCTCACATTGATGTGATTATTAGGATTATTATCACCTTAATTAATTTCTTTGAACTAATTCGGTCTTGATTAATGGTGCAGGGAGCAGGGCACACAGTGCCAGAGTATAAGCCGCGTGAGGCACTGGATTTTTACACCCGTTGGTTGGAAGCAACACCAATATAATACTAATAATAATAATAATACTATATAATTACTACTTACTAATTAAATGTATCAATCAATTAATTAATTATTTATATATATACACAATAATGCGTATATATAGGCCATTAGCTACAGCAAATTAATGCAACTCGTTTGCCTCTAATATTTGTTTGCAATTGTTATATATATATCCTAATACTAAACCATATGGAAAGCTTATTATTTTATAAATTAAATTCTTAGGTATATATATTGTTTTGGTATCTCATATTAAGGATGTATTCGTTTCGGATTTTGAAATTTTAATTTTTTATATAATAAAAAAGTTATTTTTTTCTAGAAGCAAATTTCTTTTAGCTTTTCTTAAAAAAAAATGAAAACATATTTTTAAAAATTTATTAAAATATGTAAGGAATATTGAAAAAAAGTGATTATTGACCTAAATAATCTAAAACAAACACATCCTAAATTTAATTTTAGTATATGTTATCTATATATAGAGTAATGTTAATTCAAACATAAAAGTGAAACATTCACTTTAAACAATATTGATATAAAATGAGTGTCTTAATCTTCATAGTATATAAATAAATAACATGTTTGAATTGATGCATAGATAGACGTTTTCTTTTTTCTTTTTTCTTTTTCTTTTTCTCTATTAGGGTGACATTATTGGAAGATATCCTTAAAAGTGATAAATGCAAGGTGTGTTCTTAATTTCTGGCCAGATATGCAATATCATATAGTTCTAGCACAGGCCACACCACATATATACCACACAATATACCATACCACATTTAATTCATATATATAGCTTATGCATTATGATGCACCATGGAGTTATTGCTGCCACTCTACCACATCACAATAATTTTTCCCTATGAAAAAGAAAGATGCAAGTATGATCTCCACAACATTTGATCTTCTTTATAGCTATGAGAAATTGATTTTTTTACATGTGTATCCATAAATATTTCATTCTCTTTTGATGAAATATAAATTTTATTTAATAGTTTTTTTTATAGAGACCAAGAAAAATTTTATTCAAATAATATTTTATTATCAATGGGAAGTAATTTATTGTCTTTTAAACAAGATTATGGGTCTAATCTGTCATCCTAAATAGAAGGACGAATAGATATAATGGGCAAACCAACTAAAATAATATTTTCTTATGTACCTAATCAGTGTAGTGCCAGTGAGGCAGACATGTCATTGTCACCAAATTTCCTTATCAAACCGCATGCAAATTGAACTAACAGTTCACACTGTCACAGACTCATGTATCCACACCAGAAAATTGCCAGCATAAAAGTAGGCCCCCAGCTTTTTCTTTATAAATAACAAAATCCTAGGATTTTCTATATATTTCAAGAATATTAATATTGAATTTAATTTCTATAATATATTGAGTGTAATTAAAATTTTAAACAAGATCAACTATTTAGATTGGGGTTAGAACTTAGAATCTATTCAAGAGCTTGAAATTGATTGGTTATGGTTCAACTAAGATTCTAAAATCAATTCCGGAAATGATTATGAAACAGAGCATTGTTATATGCACAATAAAAAAACAATCAAATTAGTCAATATGGTATATATACCATATCTTTTTTTACAGTATGAGATATATGTTGTGCACAATATACGTTATACATATTACATATTATATAATATACGTTGTACATATTACATATTATATGTTATACACTATTTATTGACTGTTTTAACTTATTTTTTATTTTGCACCAAAATCATTTTTATGAAATAAGCAAAATTTGTTTACCTTGTATCATTATCACTTCTACCCATAATTAGATTTACAATGACATATAATCAAACAAGCTAAAAGATAAATTGACTTTCCTGCCATTATTTGAAGTTATGCATTGAATGATAATATAAGTATTTTATAAGGATATTGGATCAAAATTAAACTCTTACTTATTTATAATTAAGAATTAAGCATGTATTTACTAACTAAAATTAAACGAAGTATAGGAGTGCTAAAGAGATTTCCTAAAAAAAATGATTATTGATGTATGAAGGTTTTAATTTTACAAAATTTTTAAGCACACAAGAGAGGAAATTATACAAAAAAGTTACTAATTTATGACTTTATGGACAGATTTCCAGACACACTAAAATAGCCCGGCCTTCTTTCCCCTCTGTAATCCAAATTATATAAAAGACCAAAATAAAAAGAAAAATAAAAACATCAATGGTTGTGAACAAGGATACAATTATAAACTAGAAAGAAATGTGAAAGGGAAAAAAGAAAAAAGTTGAAGTATGTAACTATAACAATGATGGAGAACAAAAAAAAAATAAAGGACCAACTCAACTCAACATTTTATCATTTGCTTGAAAATTTGGATTTTGAATCATTTTCTTTTTCTGATTCCTGCTGCATCAGCTTTGTCTTCTTTTCCAGGGACAAATCTTGGGAGATTCAACAATGTGTTTACTCGAGTCACTCCTTCAAGTGCAGACCAATCTCCAGCAGCATCGATCTCATCGTCCTTCTCCACTTCCTCGTTTGAGGTGTCGTCATCGTCGTTGCTTGCCCTGCAAGTTCCCGACCTTTCCAGACCAGTAGGTCCGGGGACATCTTCCACCTGGCTGCTACCTCCGCCGTTGGCTTCGATACCTGAACTCAGCTGCTCTTTGGCCTTGGCATAGGAAGCAGTGGACACTTTCTGTGAGTCTTGGTTGAGAAAGAGACAAACTACCGCGCAATCGTCTACCTTGGAAGTTGGATATTTGTACCTCCAAGCTCTAACTGCTGACTCGACCAGCGCTCGAGCTGCTGAGGAACGAGCCGGCGCTGCTGCTACGATGTCTACCACTTCTTTGTTCGAGAGCACATCCCAAATCTGACATGAACAAATATCAGTGAAATGAAAATTGAAAAGCTGTAAAGAAAAGCAAAAGAACTATTACTAGTTAGGTCTCCTACCCCATCTGTTGCAAGGACAATAAACTCGTCCTTCTCGGTGAGACGCCGGTATGATACCTCTGGAACAGATATCAGACCGAAATCCTTAAGACAAAAGTCTCCAAATGCTCGCGCCATGGCAAGGCCAGGGGAATCATTGTTTGGCAACCAGACTCGAGCAACTTCGGGTTCGTCCTGAAGGGCAAATACACGCCCTTTACATTTGCGAATTCTCTCTGCTTCAGCTGATAAAAGAGAAAAAGAAATGAGTGATGGCTTACAAGCTACAACCTGGCATGATAGAGATAACTTCATAAAAAAATGGGACATGATTTCAACCCCAAACTATGCTCTTCATCCTTTCCCCCATTTGTCATCTATTTTTGGTAGCTTAGATACCGAATGTGCGGGTTTATTTGAACTTAGAGCAATAAAATAAATATAAATACTCACTGTGGCTTGATAACTAGATTCAAGATGCTCAACAATCTTATGCCATAGTTGAAAAAAAATTGGCAAAAACTTCTCAAATGAGAGATATACCTGGAAGATTGGGTTTTAGATCCACAGTTAACTGGACTGCAGCAAGAGAATTATCTTTGTCTCTTGTACCAAGCACAGCTCTAGAGTCGCCGACATTTCCAATAACAAGATCACGGCCCTACGTATGAAACGAAATATTTTAAGGTCAGGATCAATTCACAATGAGACAACTAAAACTAAATAAAATTGGTTAATATATAAAAGAGAATTGCTATATTCCGTAGGTTACAAGCCAAAACCTGTTTCACTAGTGTTACTGCTGTTGTCCCGCTACAGAAGCAATCGATATTAGGGTGCGTCTTCAGTTCTCTATCCATAACTTTGAATGCCTTCAGAAAGGTCTCTTTAAGTGATTGAAAGATTTCAGGGTGTTTCTCCATTTCTTCGGCATCGACGGATGCCCTGGATTCCTCATCAGCAGATACAAAAGTGGTCTCTTCTGAGTTCATGCTCGCGGCAGAATTCATGCTAATCTTCTTGAGGATTTCCTCGCCAGATAAATTAAGTTCCCAATGGGCATTCAGTCTTAGAGGAAGAGCGTCCCTCACTTTTTTCGCGACCATGTGACCAAACGGACCATGGCCATCAAAAACCCCACAGAAAATTGTGTCTTGTCTAGAACAAAAGTTCTGCAATACACAATAAACAGAGCCAATGAAACTTAATGTACACAGAAAAACCAAAATGACAAACCAACAACAATTGCTATTGCTATTATCTACAAATATCTCCTCTCCAAGAGAATCACCAAAAAAAAAAAAAAACAAACAAACGACCACCCAAAAAAAAGGCCAAAACAAAAAGGCAGATAATTACAAGATAGTAGCAATTAGTAAAGGACAAGATATAACTTTTTTTTTCTGGTAATCATACATAACTAGTAACAGCTTTCAGGACTGTAATCATCCACCATCAAACATCAGGTGATCCTGATCCTAGCTGAAAACAATTTCTGATCCTTAATGAACATGACTCATAGCCAAAGTAGTAGTAAACTAAAAGATCAATGGCTAACCATCCACCAAACCAAATTGACAAAGAAAGCATGATTTGGAAAATACTGCTTGATTTCAGCCAAATCAGCACAAAGTAAAAAGCACAACACAACACAAAAATCAACAAAAAGTCACATAATTATGTATTATACACAAAACACAAACAACTCAACCCATTAGAAAACCTCAAGTGAGTAAAATTCAACCTCATTAATATTAGAATATATGATAACCAAAAAAAGGGGTATTGCATAAATTTGGAAATTAAACAAAACAGAACAAAAAAGTGGATTAAGACAGAGAGGATCTAAATTCTAACCTCCCAAACAACCATCGCATCTTGATTGGTGCCTTTCTTCCCTTGCTGAGTGAACAAGGAAGCAACTTGGCTAGACCCATTGATGAAGATCCTACCAGGGACCCTATGGAGTGGCTCATTCCCCCAATACTCAAAGGAAGAGCTTCTTGATCCAAGCCTCCTTTTGGAGTTCTTGTGCTTCCTTAATCCAGATGGTGAGTTTGGGTTTGGGCTCCTGCTTTCCGCAGAGAAGCAGGACCCCATCCTTAGTGCCCTTAGAATGCTCAGAATACACTCTAAACCTCCTGAACAACCACCACACCCACACCCACTTTCTTCTCTTGAAGGATCCGTCACAGCACCCTTTTCAAACAACACCAAGGAACGATGTCGTGTATGGACTAGGTTTCGTGATCAGATACAAAAATACATCTTTCAGAATTTTAATCCTTGAGGTGAATATTATATGGGCTAAAGAAAGAAAGAAAGAAGAACAAATCCTACTTCACAAGGTTTGTTTTTTTTTTTTTTTTATTAAATAGCAAATTCTAATACATGAACCCACCAATCATGAAAAGTTCAGCTCTTTTTTTGTTCTTCTTCTCAGATTGAGGTGTTGGTGAATGGTTATGATTCAGCTTGAACCATCAATCAAAGGATAAGATTATACAAATTAGGAAAGAAGGATAATGTTTTTTTAATCTCCAAAAAAAAATACCTTCTTTTTTCTCCCTCTCTGTCTCTCTCTTCTTCCTTTTCAGTTCCCTTGTAATGGAGTAATAGCTAATAGACACATGGACATAAAAGTGCAGATCTATACAACAATCAATCCACCGAACTTGAAAACCACGACCCCTTTTTTTATTATTAAAAAAAAAACAAAAACAACAAAAGGTAGGTAGTTAGCTAAGGTAGCAGAAAACCCAGAATGTGTTCAAAAGTTGTGGTTTTGATGACACCCCATGATACCATATGGGTGAATCTAGCATACCCAGAAAGCAAAGTTCTCGGATTTTCTTTTTTTTTTTTGGTTTTGGATCAGAGGTTGGGAATGGGGTGAATGCGTGAAGGAAGAAGAGAAGAAAACAGGGGATGCATGGGATTTTGAAGAGAAAGAGAGAGAGTGAGGAGTGAGAAGCGGACAAGTTGAAAGAAGAGAGAAACAATGGGAGCCACGGAGAGCAATGAGATCGCGAAGACTCAGAACAAAACTCGCTCGCTCTTTGAGAACGTCACTGTTGGAGAGACAGAGGAAAGAGAAAAGAAAACAGAGAAAAAAGGATGACAAAGCAAATTTTTGGTCTAAGTTCCCCCTTTAGACTTTTTTCTTTCTTTTTTTAATTAGCAACTGTAATGATCTTTCAACGAAAACAAAAGTTATTGAGTAAACTCTAAATCAATCTTCCATAAAAATAAAACATATAGCATATAATTTATGCAAATATAAATTGTATGGTATATACTCAGATAATTTGTACAATTCTTCAATTATTATGTAATGCTACATTACTAGAACAATAAATTCAAAACTATCAACTTAATTATATATTGTGTTAACTCTGATTCAACTATTCTCATTAGTTAATATCGTCAACTTTTATTAGACTGGAAGTGATACTAAATCAATTATCAGTATAAAAATTTTAATTGAATAAGTATAAATGTTAGATTGTATCGATATAAAAATTGTCATTGTCTTATTACAAAAGTTAGAATATAATATTGAATTGAATTAAAAATTAAGTTGATTAAATAATTATAAATATTGAATTGTATCAAATTGAGCAGTTGATTTAGTGTTAAATTTAAGTTACAAATAGTATTTCACCTTTTATATTCAATGTTTAAAAAACTTACAAAGATTTGATTTAAAGTTAAATATAATACATGTATGGCGATAAAAATAGGCTAAATTTGTTAGATTAATTTCATATGCAAAATAATAAATGCATCTTATTTAATCTAAATTCATTCTCAATTTTATTATCCCACCAAATATATCTTTAGAGTAGGCTTTATGTGTAAAGCCAAACACAATTTCGTCCTTCAAATATTTACCTTATTTTAATGTAAAGCCAAACATATTATTAATTAATCTTGTAAATTACTTAAAAATTATTTAAAAATATCTGAATAATTATTATTTATAAAATGTTATACTATCAATATATTAAAATAAAAGTCTTTAATGTAAATAAAATTTTAATTTTATTTGTCTTATGAAGGCTAGCTAAGGATTTAAATAGAAAAAGACAATATATAAAATAGCTCATTCTTATCTAATTAAAGGCATAAATGATATACCTCCATCTATCCTATTTATTAAAGAAGGTTGGTGGAGCAGATTTTGATATAATAGCAACCATCAGCCTACCACCCATTTCTTCAGGAATATTATTATTATTATTTTAGTTTTTATTCATTTTTTTCCTCTGACTAAAATGTGTTTACAATATTTGGCTCTAATTTTTATATTATTGTATGACATTTTAAATCTTATCCAATGCTAAAAAGTCTGAACATAAATATCTGTCTTTGTTTATATTTGATCTGTCTGACAAAAAGTTTGTGCTGACAATTTAGTAATGAAATATAAAATAAAATTGAAGTTTTTTTTGGAAGAAAAATATTTGATTAAACTCATTTACATTACGAGTACTATTTTATTTTTGTAAAAAATAAAAGAAAAAGTTCAAAACCTTATTCTCGTGATTGTACACAATTAGTCAAGCAAATATCATCTATAATTACCTAAATAAAGCCTCTAATTTCATCACATTAACTAAAATGAATAAAAAAACATTTACTATTACTTTCTTCTTAGGGTTTGAATGGTGCTGCCTAAGGGGAGCCAACCCAAAACTTCTCTCATAGTAGTGTATGTTTCAATATCTCTCATAATATTTTCCTATTTATATTATTAATCACTTGAATGGAGAAATATTTTAGCCTAACAAAAATTCAATCAAAATAATCAATATATTATTCACAATATATATAATATAAAAGAGTTTAATTTCAATCCACTATAGAATAAAGTAATTTTACACTGACATTCAATCATGGAGTGACATATCAACAAAAGTCTTTAACTCAACCACCTACTAACTAAAAAGTCACACAAATTAACGGATGTGATCGTCTGATAGTGTAAAATTTTTTACACTGTCAGTGCATCATAATTAAACTCTAATATAAAATTCATAACTTATATCATATATGGTGCACAATATATATCACATATTGTGCATAACATATATCACAAATTATAGTATCATCTTTTTTTGCAACATGTGATATATGTTGTGCACATTATATAATATATAAAGTAAATGTATAATATATAATATTCATTATGCAATTTATATTATATATGTTGTGGTTAACTTGTTAATTGTTTTCAATGAATTTTTTTTATCTATAGCAATGGTCATTTAAATCAGTTTCAATTAAAATATATGTGCTACGTGGAGCTTCAACGCCCAATGGGTGTTTGCGGCCAGCATTGTACATTTTTTATTTTTTCCCTCTCCCATCCTTCAAATTGTGTTCAACTGCTTCCTAACTAGTAACTATTATTACTACATGTGTTGTCTACTAATAATTAAAAATATTTTATATAAAATATGATAGAATTTTTAAACTTCTGGCTTTGAAATTAAAGTCCTCATCATTATGATATGCTGATTTTTTTAAATAACTTTTTAAACTACTATTAAAATATTATTTAGTAAAATAATGTAAAAATTGCTTGCTGAATACAAAAATATATATAATTAAAATTTAAAAAATAATGAAACAATATAATTTATACTCTTAATTATCGTCGCTAGCGAGGATTATGAAAAAGGCCTAGCTCTCGACATTGAATATTCCGATTATGAAGGGAAAGAGAGCTAACTTTAAAAAATACTTCTTAAAATACTACATTAAACAAACATTTTAAAAGTTAAGAAATAAAAGAACACCAATTTTTTTATTTCTTAAAAAAATAAATTATATTTTCATAAGAAAAAACACCCCTTAATAAAAGATACATTCAAACCAAACCTAAAGAGCATTGAATAGCAACATATAACATACATATATATGCAGCTGGCACTACTATTATTTGATGATATTGAAGCATATATATATATTTATTTATTTATTTATATCAAGGGTCTCAATATGAATATATGTATCAACCATATATTTTCATTATGATTCCACCATTGAAAACGTGAAGCATACCTCCATGCTTTTGTTAGCCTCCTTATCCTTTTTTTTTTCGTTGATGATTAATGATTAATAATGATTATTACTCTCCTCGCTCGTGGCATTATTTTATTATATAAATTTACTAATATTTAAAATTAATCACTGTGAATCACTTATTATATTATTAATTAATAATCTTTTTACATAGTCAATCAAATCAAGTTGGTCTCCTTTGTAAAATAAAATTCTTATAGTATTAATTAATAATAACCTTTTTACATAGTGAATCAGATAGATCACTTATATTTAAAATTACGTTCGAGTATTTTGTAAGTAATACACTCAAATATACGCAATCTTAGATATTGACTTTTAAAAAGGTTAAAAAAAAACGTGTTGGATGTAGACACACAACTGATTACAAGAAAAAGTACTATATTTATTATATATGCTTTATTCCAATATATATGTATGTTTTTTAAGAGTTTCAAATTAAGTGTCATTTTATTTTATAATTTTGTAAAAAGAATACTGAAAATATTGAAAATAAATAAAATTACATATTCTCTATTTTCAATATTTTTTTCACACAATTCTAAAAATAGAAAATAAAAACAAAGTCTCACAAGACTTTGACACAAGATTAATAATTAGAGAAAATAAAGTCAAAGGAGTTATAAGAAATATACATATAGTTTCCTAGCTAGCTAGGGTGTTATAATATAATGTTTTTTATCATTAAAATAACTCAACATTTTGTAGCTTTCTTATTAATTACATTCCAATAACCAGCGTGTATCAATGGTCAATGATCCCAAAACTGATTCGATCTCAATTCTCATATGGAGGATGGAGCATATCACATGAAACATGGTGACAACATTACTATCTATATAACTAAAACGGTTTCATAATTTACTTCTTATTCTAATTCAATAATATTATTATTTGTTGTATAACAAAAATACGTCTAACTAGTATCCAATGTGTATTATACATTTTCCTAATATGAAATATGTGTTATATGTATACCACACATTCGATACTAGTTGAATGTATCTTTATTGTACCACCAACATTATTGATTCTAATTTGGGTTAATTGTGTGTTGACAATTAATAAAGAGTTGTTGTGTGATTTGGATTCCAACCTCTTCATTAGCTGTATGCTATATAACATTAAGCATTATTATTAATTAGTTAATTAATTAAATTTGTGATACACTCAAGAATTCAATTTGTTTGGTTGTTTAGTTTTCTTATGGAACGTGTCTATTGCTTTTCCACAAAGCTAGCAAATGAAATCTAAGGCATATTGTTGAATTATTTGATTTGATTTGATTTGGTTGTCGCGACATATGAAACTACTTGGAGTTGACAAATTAAGACTTGTGTAACAACAATCACCATGCATGTGGATATATACAACTTTAATTTGTTAGGTTAATTATTCTTGATTGTCTCATAATTATAATATGTATGTGTATGTTGCGTGTGTCCATTCTCAATATAAAGTATAAAGATTAAAGACAATGTTTGGTTGCTATATGTGCATTAAGCTTTTTTTGGTTGGATATAAAATTTTAGTACGTATTTTCTATACCTTCAAAAAATGAGAACAACGAAAATATAATTTGGAGATAGAAAAATGATATAATCAATATTATAAAGACTATAGCCTTTATTAATTTTATACTTTTTGAAAAAATTATATAATATCACAATTCATACTTTAAATATATAACTTTTAATTTCTACTACGTGTAAGGAAATCATATAATTCAATTATTTAAAGTCTATATTTTTTTTTATTTTATAGTGTATCTAAATAATAGTAAATTAAACTCTCACATTTTAAATTATATAGGCTTCAATTTCTAATATATATATTAAAAAGTCATCTAATTTCATTTTTTAAATCTTATATAGTCTTTTATTTTAAACTTTAATTTAGGAGAAAGTTATATAATATCATAATTAAATGTATAGAGTCTTCAGTTTCTTCTAAGTGTAAAAAATCTTGTAATTTCATATTGTGCATTATGTAGTATTTTTCTTTTGTAGTGTATTGAAAATAAATATTGAAATACGAACATTTTAAAGTATATAGTCTTCAATTTCTACTATGTGTAAAAAATCATATAATTGAATATTTTAAATACTATAGTCATTAGTTTTATACTCCATAAAAAATTATGAAATATCATAATTCAAAGTATATAACCTTCAATTTCTACTAATATAAGAAAATCAAGTAATTCCAATATTTAAAGTATATAGTCTTTTTCTTTTATAGTGTATCTAATAAAATAGTAAAATATCAAATTTTAAAGTATATAACCTTTAATTTCTACTATATGTAAAAAAAATCATCTAATTCCATTTTTCAAAGTCTATAGTCTTTTATTTTAAATTAAAGGAGAAAATTATATAATATCATAATTAGAAATATATAGTCTTTAATTTCTTCTATGTGTAAAAAGTTCATAATTCAATATTTTAAACATAAGAATATAAAGATTTGTTTTATGAAATTCCATAACATATCGTATAGAATTGGAACTATAATCCCACATATAATTTAATTTTATAAAACTAAAAAACAACTAAAATAATTTGTTTTCTAATTTCTTAGTTCTTAATTACCTATATTATATATTATATATATATATATTATATATATATTATATATTATATATATATATATCTAGGAACTATCAATAATTCTGATAACCATAAATGTATTAGATAAAGACCTTTTGCTTAATGGAAATTCTACCATGTTCTGTCAGGAACAACATCTTTAATAAATTTTAAATGAATTAGTTTCAAAGATTGAAATTATCATGTAATATTACACTGCATAATTTAAAAAAGAAGTGCATATTTAATAAAAAAAGGTATCTTTGAAGAAAAAATAAATTATGTTAGTGAAGAGTTTTCAAACATGGCATATACAAACAAAGCTATATTTCATTACCTAAAAAAAACAAAGCTATATTTGTGAGCTACGAAATTTATGTTTTTAATTAGTCAATCATTGCAAAAATATTACAAAATTTAAAAGCAGATTATTCGTGTACGTTAGTATTTTTCTGAAACAAAAAGGTAATTAAATAGTCCGAGACATAATAATAATGCTTAGCATAAAAGTGGTCTAAGAAAAAACATTCATGATTTGTGGAACTCATTTGACAATTTGTCACATCTTATTGTTATTTTTGGCCAAACTACCACAAGTTGAAAATAAAATAAATCTACTATTTCTCAACCCACACACTTTGACATGAACAATTTTTCTGTTTATTTTTTATTTGCTTTATGGTGATAAATAATCCTGATATTAGGTAGCGTTAGATAACGGTGTACAAAACACAAAATATAATACAGAACAAAAAATGACATTTTTGTTTAGTATAAAGTACAGACATATACGAGACAGACTGTATTTGTATAATTTTTTTCTGTATGTTGTATCCATACTTACCGTAGGTACACAAAATACAGGTGTTCCAAGTTTATATATATTATTAATTCATAATTCAAATACGAATTTATTATGTACACACTGAAAACAAACACAAAATAAAATACACAAATTTTTCTATATTGTATTGTATATTATAAAGTGAGATTGAAGCACTACCTTAACTCTTTGAAGGCTATAGTCTATATTCTTTACTTTTTTTAGTGTTTCTGAAAAAATAGTGAAATCTGACTTTTTAAAGCCTATAGTCTTCAATTTTTACTAAATTTTGAAAATTATGAAATTTAATATTTTGAAGACAATAATCTTTACTTTTATAGTGTTTCTACAAAAATAGTGAAATCTCACTTTTTAAAGCCTATGCCTTCAATTTCTACCAAGTTAAAAAAAATTATGAAATTCAATATTTTGAAGATTATAGTCTTTACTTTTTTTGTGTTTCTGGAAAAATAGTGAAATCTCACTTTTTAAAGCCTATAGCCTTCAAATTTTATTAAATTTTGAAAATTATGAAATTCAATATTTTGAAGACTATAGTCTTTACTTTTATAGTATTTCTAGAAAAATAGTGAAATCTCACTTTTAAAGCTATAGCCTTCATTTCTACCAAGTTTCCAAAATTATAAAATTCAATATTTTGAAGACTATAGTCTTTACTTTTTTAGTGTTTCGGAAAAAAATAGTGAAATCTCACTTTTTAAAACATATAGCCTTCAATTTTTACTAAATCTTGAAAATTATAAAATTCAATATTTTGAAAACTATAGTCTTTACTTTTGTAGTGTTTCTAGAAAAATAGTGAAATCTCACTTTTTAAAGCTTATAGCCTTCAATTTCTACTAAGTTTCAAAAATTATGAAATTCAATATTTTGAAGACTATAGTCTTTACTTTTTTAGTGTTTCTGAAAAAAATGGTGAAATCTCACTTTTTAAAGCCTATAGCCTTCAATTTTTACTAAATTTTGAAAATTATGAAATTCAATATTTTGAAAACCATAGTCTTTACTTTTATAGTGTTTCTATAAAATTAGTGAAATCTCACTTTTTAAAGCCTATAGCCTTCAATTTCTACCAAGTTTCAAATATTATGAAATTCAATATTTTGAAGACTATAATCTTTACTTTTATAGTGTTTCCGGAAAAAAATAGTGAAATATCACTTTTTAAAGCCTAAAGCCTTCAATTTATACACAGTTTCAAAAATTAAGAAATTTAATATTTTGAAGACTATAGTCTTTACTTTTTTAGTGTTTCTGGAAAAAATAGTGAAATCTCACATTTTAAAGACTATAGCCTTCAATTTCTACCATGTTTCAAAAATTATGAAATTCAATATTTTGAAAACTATAGTCTTTACTTTTTTAGTATTTCTGGAAAAAATAGTGAAATCTCACCTTTTAAAGCCTATAGCCTTCAAATTTTACTAAATTTTGAAAATTATGAAATTCAATATTTTGAAGACTATAGTCTTTACTTTTATAGTGTTTCTACAAAAATAGTGAAATCTACTTTTTAAAGTCTATATAGCCTTCAATTTCTACCAAGTTTCAAAAATTATGAAATTCAATATTTTGAAGACTATAGTCTTTACTTTTTTAGTGTTTCTGAAAAAAATAGTGAAATCTCACTTTTTAAAGCCTATAGCCTTCAATTTTTCCCCGAAAATTATAAGTGTATAACACCAAATACTCACATCGTATTTAACTTCGTATATCAGGCACTACCCACCTTTATGACGTTTCATCACTGACTTCATTATTTTGGTTCTTTTCTTCATCCCTTCTCTCTGATTCTTTTTTGGTCTTCTCCTCATTCTTTTTCTATGTTTTTTTTCTTCCTTTTCACTTTCAATCAAAACAATACACTCTTCTTTCATCATCAAATCCTCTTTCTTCTTCTTTATTATTATAAAATTAATAATATTATCTCTTTTTAGTATCAACCCAACTTTTTTTTTAGACTATAATGAAAGAAAATTCATATTTTAAGTACTTCTTGTTGTTTTCTATTTTTTCTTCATATTTAGTTTATAAACAATTAGTAATATTTATACGTGAAAATAATTGTTTCTAAAGACTGCGTTTGTTTTTACTGATCCCGGAGTCAGAGTCAGGGAGTCACACTATTTGTGACTCTGTTGAATGTTTGTTTATACTGACCCCAACTAACAAGGTCAGAGTCAGAATGACTCTGGAGTCAAAATAGCTCATTTTTTATTTTTCTTAATCTCCATTTTCAGGGTCACGGAGAAGGGAAGAGAGTCACGGAGTTGAGGATTGTGTTAATGAAATTTTCTTCTCCTAATTACCCTTACTACTTTTCTATAATTTCAATTTCACCCTCTTACTCAAACCTCAGACCCTTCGCCTTGCCATTCTGGTTTCCGTCATCAACTTCTGGTCTGGTCTCCACCTTCTTGCCTTCGTCGCCGTCAGATCTGGGGAGAGTGAGTGTTAAAGAGTCGCAGTCGTTGCAACGAGAAAATGGAGAGAGAGAGAGAGAGACAGAGAGCTCGAGTGATGGCTTCCAGCCTTCGTCGCCTTCACAGTCGTCAGATCTGGGGAGAATGGGTGTTAGAGAGTCGTGGGCTCGCGGCTATTGCGACGAGAAAGGGGAGAGAGAGAGCGAGACAAAGAGCTCGTTTCTGGATCTGCTTCCAGCCTTCGCCGCCGTCATCTCTTCATCATTTTTTATTTTGTAGCCATTAACAGAGGAGATGTCGACGTGAAGGCGCAGCTGTCGCAGCGTTGTGAAGAAGGGGAAGTGAAGGAAGAGTTGTTGTCGCGACGCCACGAAGAGAGATAGAGGACAGACGGAGGTTGCAACCGTGGAAAGGTAGAACTGTTGTGGTGGCTTCTGTGGTGGAGTGATGGTGGCTCTATTTCCTGCATTTTTTCTTTTTAGGATTTAGGTTAAAGAGTAGTTTGAGGTAATTTTGATTGGGACTACAACTTTGTTGACTCTGTCTCTTTAATTTTACCAAATATAAAAGTGACTACAATGACTCTATTGACTCTGCCTCCAGGGTCAGTGATACCAATGACTCCCTGACTCTGACTCCGGGATCAGTAAAAACAAATGCAGCCAAAATGAAAAAATATTTGTTCATCAAACAAACACATTGTATAGTGTTAAATGAACACATATACACATAATCACATAACACATTTTTTACACACAAGTTTTTTTGCTTTTGTTCAGATTGACAATATGAAGTGAACATCTATTTATACTGTAAGTAACACATACATATACATTAACTGAACACATATAATATAAACTAAAATAAACACATGCTCATATTGTAGTTGAACACATAATACAATATAAAATGAACACATGCATATACTCTAACAAAATACATAATACAATGCAAAATAATAAAATTAATGAGTTTGAGATATTTTTATAAATAAATGTGTTCACTTTTCATACTTAAATGTGTTCATTATAATGAATAAATGTGTTCATTTTTTATAACCAAATGTGTTAATTTGCTATTGAAATATGTGTTCATTTTATGTGTTGAAATGTGTTCATTTACGCACGTACTGTACACGCGCGCGTCCGTGAGAGTGAGTATACGAAACACGCACTTTTCAATTTTGTTGCTTGATTTCCGCATTATACGTTGTAAGTATTCTATGTTGTACACATAGAAGGACTCATTTTTACCAAGTTAAAAAAATTATTGAATTCAATATTTTGAAGAATATACTCTTTACTTTTTTAGTGTTTCTAGAAAAAATAGTGAAATCTCACCTTTTGAAGCCTATAGCCTTCAATTTCTACCAAGTTTCAAAAATTATGAAATTCAGTATTTTGAAAACTATACTCTTTACTTTTTTAGTATTTCTGGAAAAAATAGTGAAATATCACCTTTTAAAGCCTATAGCCTTCAATTTTTACTAAATTTTGAAAATTATGATATTCAATATTTTTAAGACTATAGTCTTTAATTTTATAGTGTTTCTAGAAAAATAGTGAAATCATACTTTTTAAAGCCTATAGTCTTCAATTTCTACTAAGTTTAATAAATTATGAAATTCAATATTTTGAGGACTATATTCTTTACTTTTTTAGTGTTTCTGGAAAAAATAGTGAAATCTCACTTTTAAAAGCCTATAGCCTTCAAATTTTACTAAATTTTGAAAATTATGAAATTCAATATTTTGAAGACTATAGTCTTTACTTTTATAGTGTTTCTAGAAAAATAGTGAAATCTCACTTTTTAAAGTCTATAGCCTTCAATTTCTACCAAATTTCAAAAATTATGAAATTCAATATTTTGAAGACTATAGTCCTTACTTTTTTAGTGTTTCTGAAAAAATAGTGAAATCTCGCTTTTTAAAGCCTATTGCCTTCAATTTTTACTAAATTTTGAAAATTATGAAATTCAATATTTTGAAGACTATAGTCTTTACTTTTACAGTGTTTCTACAAAATAGTGAAATCTCACTTTTTAAAGCCTACAACCTTCAATTTCTACCAAGTTTCAAAAATTATGAAATTCAATATTTTGAAGACTATAGTCCTTACTTTTTTAGTGTTTCTGAAAAAATAGTGAAATCTCGCTTTTTAAAGCCTACTGCCTTCAATTTTTACTAAATTTTGAAAATTATGAAATTCAATATTTTGAAGACTATAGTCTTTACTTTTACAGTGTTTCTACAAAATAGTGAAATCTCACTTTTTAAAGCCTACAACCTTCAATTTCTACCAAGTTTCAAAAATTATGAAATTCAATATTTTGAAGACTGTAGTCTTTACTTTTTTAGTGTTTCTGAAAAAATAGCGAAATCTCACTTTTTAAAACCTGTAGCCTTCAATTTTTACTAAATTTTGAAAATCATGAAATTCAATATTTTGAAGACAATAGTCTTTACTTTTATAGTGTTTCTACAAAAATAGTGAAATCTCACTTTTTAAAGTCTATAGCCTTCAATTTCTACCAAGTTTCAAAAATTATGAAATTCAATATTTTGAAGACTATAGTCTTTACTTTTTTAGTGTTTTTGAAAAAATAGTGAAATCTCACTTTTTAAAACCTATAGCCTTCAATTTTTACTAAATTTTGAAAATCATGAAATTCAATATTTTGAAGACAATAGTCGGTTTTTTCACCCATAAAAAACAAAAAAAAATCAATATCATCACATATATACATCTAGTATCAATATCTACACAGATGTCCTGCTTTTGGTGTTTCTCTCTGATTTTCGTCCAGGGGGGACAGTGGGGGCGAAAATGAGTTAAAATGGGCGAAATGACTATTTTCGCCCCCCCGGTGTCTATAAAATACACATCCGAGCATTTTAGAACTCATACACACACTCTTACACAATCCCTACATCACATTATGGCAGAAAATAATTACTATCATTATTGAAAATTAATAATTTAAGAAATCTAATTTCTATAAAACTAATATTCTATTAAAAACTAAATTCTAATTACCAAAACTAAATTCAATAAATATTTTATTGAAAAAAAGTAATTATCTACAACTGTAAAATCTACCTACTTTTCAACTTCATTTTTGTAATTAGATTTTACCAAGGTTCTGAAAACCGGACCGAACATTAAACCGGACGAGGGAATGGTTCAGAGGTTTAGAGGTTTAACCGGTTCGACCGGAGGTTCAACCGGATATAATAAAATATGTATAAAATATATATTTATCTATAAATATATACATATATAATGAATTATATGCTATAGAAAAATTAAAGTGCACCAAAAATATCAATAAAAATGGAAATTTATAGCATTTGATAAATTTAGAGGTTTAATAGTCCTTAATTTTAATAATTAAAGTGTATTATATATTAAATTTTATTATAAAATAGTTATTAAATTTTAAAAAATTAAAATCTATTTTTATATAAGTTGTAGGTAATTATTTTATTTTTAGATTTTACAGTTGTAGGTAATTATTTTTTTTTCAATAGAATATTTATTGAATTTAGTTTTGGTAATTAGAATTTAGTTTTTAATAGAATATTAGTTTTATTGAAATTAGATTTCTTAAATTATTAATTTTCAATAATGATAGTAATTATTTTCTGCCATAATGTGATGTAGGATTGTGTAAGAGTGTGTGTATGAGTTCTGATGTCACGACCCAACACGGATATGTGACCGGCACATGAGACACCAAGTCCCATGTCAGCCTTAACCTGATAACATCCGCAATAAATGCTAGCATACATCACAACCAATCCATGCATCCAGACATAAATGTCATATTTATCATCATGCATAACCATAAGAAAGCCTATCAACGACAATACAATAACAACAAGTCTTATATAGACTTAAACAACATCAACCATCTACTCTAGTCCAAGGAATCCTGTCTATAACATAAGGAGCATACACTAGATATAAACTACATAATGCCTCCAACACCTGAGGCTCACCAATCCTAAGGACCCGGAGGAACGGATGAACTCGTCCCTTGATTTGCACCTTGATCTGAAAACATATTGTATGAATGGGTGAGTCATACGCTCAGTGAATAAACATGTTATAAGCAGTGTATAAAGCATATAACAATACAGTGCAGTTACAACATAAACCAATATGGCAGATATATCGATTCCATCGCTTTTATACAGTCTCTTTATCTTGGTACCTTTTAATCTATGAACACCTGGAGCGTGGCCCCGACTCATGTTCATAGGCTGTATGGATGTCCCGCGAGCTATGCCCCTCCTCAGACACCATACTGCGAAACCCCGCGAGCTATGCCCCTCCTCAGGTCGTTTTACCATCTCTTAATTCATTAAATTTTTATCTTATTTAGCGCTGTTAGTGGCACATAGCATCCATAATCACAGCATAAATAATTCATCATCATCATCACACATTTCAGTCAAATACTCACAATAAACCACGTACAGGCACATAATTCACATATACAGTTATATACCAAATAAACTACATATAACCCATTACTCACAGAGATGCTCAAATGAGCAAAACAGCACCGCCAGATCTAGGAGGAGTTGTCCGGAGCTTTCCTAGAAGATTGGAAATCTAGAGAACATAACAGAATCCTCAGAGACATAACAAAACTCAAACTCAACCCATAACCCCAGTTACTAACACTCTTAACACACTATATATATATAGGTATATAATAACCGTTTGAAATTACTTTACTTCAAAATAATAATTCATAGTTTACATAATACATTTCTCAATATAGAAAATATAATGAAATAATCATGTAACGGTAATACATAATAATATTTTCGAAAAGCATTTTCAAAGGGGTGAGAAAAACGGTTCTGCCTGCGAGACCACCGCCCGGGCGGTTTGCACCGCTCATGCGGTCACATCACCGCTCAGGCGGTCACACCACCGCTTGGGCGGTCGAACCCCAGCAGAGCTGCTGGTTCGCGACAGCAACAGTAAATCAACCCCAAAAATCCGATTTTAACACCTAATAGACCAGAAAATCAGCATCAAACAACAATAACAACTATATTACAACATCATAACTCCATAACATCAAAGAAATCACAAATCCTCTCAAAAATCAAACAAAATCCCAAATATAAACCCCAAAACCGAGATTGGAGAGAAATAGACATTAATGGAGAAAAAGAAATGCTCTACACTTACCCACAAGCCAAGAGATGGGATTTGGCACAAAGATCTTCAAGATTGGTGAAGGTTTCCTAGAGAGAAAGGGAGAGAATTAGAGAGAGGAAGAAGAAAAGAAAATGGAGGGGTGAGGAAGAAGGGAGCACGGGAGGGAGAAGAGAAAGAAGGAAGAAAAAAGGAAAAGAAAAGGGAGGTGGGGCTCGCTAGGTGTCCTGTCTCCCCGAGATGTATCGTTGTCTCTTACTCATACAAACTCAGAATACCCGAGGTATTACATCTGAAATGCTCGGATGTGTATTTTATAGACACCGGGGGGCGAAAATAGTCATTTCGCCCATTTTAACTCATTTTCGCCACCCTTGGGCGAAAATCAGAGAGAAACACCAAAAACAGGACATCTGTGTAGATATTGATACTAGATGTATATATGTGATGATATTGAATTTTTTTGTTTTTTATGGGTGAAAAAACCACAATAGTCTTTACTTTTATAGTGTTTCTACAAAAATAGTGAAATCTCACTTTTTAAAGTTTATAGCCTTCAATTTCTACCAAGTTTCAAAAATTATGAAATTCAATATTTTGAAGACTATAGTCTTTACTTTTATAGTGTTTCTGGAAAAAATAATGAAATCTCACTTTTTAAAGCCTATAGCCTTCAATTTCTACCAAGTTTCAAAAATTAAGAAATTTAATATTTTGAAGACTATAGTCTTTACTTTTTTAGTGTTTCTGGAAAAAATAGTGAAACCTCATCTTTTAAAGCCTATAGCCTTCAATTTCTATCAAGTTTCAAAAATTATGAAATTCAATATTTTGAAAACTATAGTCTTTACTTTTTTAGTTTCTGGAAAAAATAGTGAAATCTCACTTTTTAAAGCCTATAGCCTTCAAATTTTACTAAATTTTGAAAATTATGAAATTCAATATTTTGAAGACTATAGTCTTTACTTTTATAGTGTTTCTACAAAATATTAAAATCTACTTATTAAAATCTATATAGCCTTCAATTTCTACCAAGTTTCAAAAATTATGAAATTCAATATTTGAAGACTATAGTCTTTACTTTTTTAGTGTTTCTGGAAAAAATGGTGAAATCTCACCTTTTAAAGCCTATAGCCTTCAATTTTTACTAAATTTTGAAAATTATGAAATTCAATATTTTGAAGACTATAGTCTTTAATTTTATAGTGTTTCTTAAAAATAGTGAAATCTCATTTTTAAACCCTATAGCCTTTAATTACTACCAAGGACGGATCCAGAAATTCAGCAAAGGGGGGGCAAAAAATTAATTATATAGTTCATCTAATATGAATTTTAAAATATATAAAAAAGTGTGTATATATATATATATATTACATTTTCACTAAAAATTAATATGGCATTCTTTAATTTGTATCAAATTTAAAATTTTTCAATCATTAAATAACTATTTTTTCTCATTATTAATATGAAATATAATAAAAAATATTTCATACTTTTAAAAAAAGTCAATAGATTAAATAAAAAATACATCTAATTTAATAATTTATAAGAATAAATACACTAATTAATTATTTTATTTAGATTTCAAATAGTTATAATCTAAATCTACTTTCAACTATTTTTAATTATTTTTTTAATAAATTTATAAATATACAATTTTTATTCTTAAAAATATAAATAAATGATTAATAAAATATATTTATACTAAGACGAGAGGAATACTAATGTAATAAAAGAGTGAAGGCATTGTTTTTCTATAAAAGTGGGAAACTTAAGATTTGATCCCTTTACATGCTAGTACTAATATTTTTCATTTGAACCAACTTTAATTTTCCAAACAATGCTTCACATAATAATATATGCACTTTAACATTTTCAAGAGGGGCCACTGCCCCCTGTGAATCTGTCTCTGATTACTACCAAATTTTAAAAATTATGAAATTATGTATTTTGAAGACTATAGTCTTTACTTTTTTAGTGTTTCTAAAAAAAATAGTGAAATCTCACCTTTTAAAGTCTATAGCCTTCAATTTCTACTAAATTTTGAAAATTATGAAATTCAATATTTTGAAGACTATAGTCTTTAATTTTATAGTGTTTCTAGAATAATAGTGAAATCTCATTTTTTTAAAGTCAATAGTCTTAAATTTCTACTAAGTTTCAAAAATTATGAAATTCAATATTTTGAGGACTATAATCTTTATTTTTTTAGTGTTTCTGGAAAAAATATTGAAATCTTACTTTTAAAAGCCTATAGCCTTCAAATTTTACTAAATTTTGAAAATTATGAAATTCAATATTTTAAAGACTATAGTCTTTACTTTTATAGTGTTTCTAGAAAAATAATGAAATCTCACTTTTTAAAGCCTATAGCCTTCAATTTCTACCAAGTTTCAAAAATTATGAAATTCAATATTTTGAACATTATAGTCTTTACTTTTTAGTGTTTCTGAAAAAATAGTGAAATCTCACTTTTTAAAGTCTACCTTCAATTTCTACCAAGTTTCAAAAATTAAGAAATTTAATATTTTGAAGACTATAGTCTTTACTTTTTTTAGTGTTTCTGGAAAAAATAGTGAAACCTCACCTTTTGAAACCTATAGCCTTCAATTTTTACCAAGTTTCAAAAATTATGAAATTCAATATTTTGAAGACTGTAGTCTTTAGTTTTTTAGTGTTTCTAGAAAAAATAGTGAAATCTCACCTTTTAAAACCTATAGCCTTCAAATTTTACTAAATTTTGAAAATTATGAAATTCAATATTTGAATACTATAGTCTTTACTTTTATAGTGTTTCTACAAAAATAATAAAATCTACTTTTTAAAGTCTATATATCCTTTAATTACTACCAAGTTTAAAAAATTATGAAATTCAATATTTTGAAGACTTAGTCTTTACTTTTTTAGTGTTTCTGGAAAAAATAGTGAAATCTCACCTTTTAAAGCCTATACCCTTCAATTTTTACCAAGTTTCAAATATTAAGAAATTTAATATTTTGAAGACTATAGTGTTTACTTTTTTAGTGTTTCTGAAAAAAATAGTGAAATCTCACCTTTTAAAGCCTATAGCCTTCAATTTCTATCAAGTTTCAAAAATTATGAAATTCAATATTTTGAAAACTATAGTCTTTACTTTTTAGTGTTTCTGGAAAAATAGTTAAATCTCAACTTTTAAAGCCTATAGCCTTCAAATTTTACTAAATTTTCAAAATTATGAAATTCAATATTTTGAAGACTATAGTCGTTACTTTTATAGTGTTTCTACAAAAATAGTGAAATCTACTTTTTAAAGCCTATATATATATAGCCTTCAATTTCTACCAAGTTTCAAAAATTATGAAATTCAATATTTTGAAAACAATAGTCTTTACTTTTTTAGTGTTTCTTGAAAAAATAGTGAAATCTCACCTTTTAAAGCCTATAGCCTTTAATTTTTACTAAATTTTGAAAATTAAGAAATTCAATATTTTGAAGACTATAGTCTTTAATTTTATAGTGTTTTTAGAAAAATACTGAAATCTAATTTTTTAAAGCCTATAGCCTTCAATTTCTTCCAAGTTTCAAAAATTACGAAATTCAGTATTTTGAAGAGTATAGTCTGTACTTTTTTAGTGTTTCTCGAAAAAAATAGTGAAATCTCACTTTTTAAAGCCTATTGCCTTCAATTTTACTAAATTTTGAAAATTATGAAATTCAAAATTTTGAAGACTAAAGTATTTACTTTTACAGTGTTTCTACAAAAATAGTGAAATCTCACTTTTTAAAGCCTACAACCTTCTATTTCTACCAAGTTTCAAAAATTATGAAATTCAATATTTTTAAGACTATAGTCTTTACTTTTTTAGTGTTTCTGGAAAAAATAGTGAAATCTCACTTTTTAAAGCCTATAGCTTTCAAATTTTACTAAATTTTGAAAATTATGAAATTCAATATTTTGAAGATTATAGTCTTTACTTTTTTAGTGTTTCTACAAAAATAGTGAAATCTACTTTTTAAAGCCTATATAGCCTTCAATTTCTACAAGTTTCAAAATTTATGAAATTCAATATTTTGAAGACTATAGTCTTTACTTTTTTAGTATTTTTGGAAAAAATAGTGAAATCTCACCTTTTAAAGCCTAGTCTTAAATTTTTACTAAACTTTGAAAATTATGAAATTCAATATTTTGAAGACTGTAGTCTTAAATTTTATAGTGTCTCTAGAAAAGTCGTGAAATCTCACTTTTTAAAGCCTATAGCCTTCAATTTCTACCAAGTTTCAAAACTTATGAAATTCAGTATTTTGAAGACTATAGTCTTTACTTTTTTAGTGTTTATGAAAAAATAGTAAAATCTCACTTTTTAAAAACCTATAGACTTCAATTTTTACTAAATTTTGAAAATTATGAAATTCTATATTTTGAAGACTATAATCTTTACTTTTATAGTGTTTCTAGAAATCATTAAACATGGTAACTAATACCTTGATTTGTGAGTATCCTGCGATGGTGAAAATTGATTCAAAGTTTTAAAATTTTTCTATAATTAAAGTAAGGATTGAATTCTCAATACTTGATTAAAAGAAGATGAATCTCTATTACTACAATTTTTTACTCAATCGGACTATATCTAATAATAAATAAAATATTTATTGATGTTTGGATAAAAAAAAAATAGTTAACTATCATTTCATTTGTTAGGCATAAAGCAGATCACACTCCAAAGATCACTAATGCCAACCTAAAAATATTAGTATGTCGGCTAATTTTTAGATTGGTTCATACTATTATTCATATATAGTGATGATGATAGATACCTCCTTTTAGAAATATGTTATATCATGTATAAATAAACAATAATATTGGTGTTATAATATAAATACGTCCAATTATAGTGTGTGTTATACATATAACATACACATTCTATATTATGTATAACACACGTTGGATACTAGTTGGACGTATTTCCGTTGTACGACAAACATTATTGATAAACAAATGAAGATTTCAATTATGTAATTTGAAAATCTATCTCTAGCAAGAAAATGTAAAAAATTATAGGTTAATATATCTATGAATTTCAATTATGTAAATAATAATTTTTCTTAATACACTATCAATTATCTTGCTGGATTCACTAAAGAGTAATGATATTGGTACATATGAAATGATATGTATAGGATACATGTGCTTTGATCCAATGGTGGAGAAAAGAAGTGTAAGTGGTGAAGTGATGTCACATCAAAATCCAAAGGTGATAAAGTAGGTGTAGAAAATATGTAAGAGAAAAGTGTATGTACAAATATTATTATTGTTCACTAAAATACCTGATGATCATTCAAGTATCAATCCCAAATATAATATTTAAGAAAAAGACAAAACCTACATATAACATAACATATATTCTATAAACTAACAAGTTGCACTTGCTTGATATTTCTTAATTTGATTCCATGGAATTAATTAGGAATTGGTTGTTATTGCGTGCTTAGGCCTCAAATACTTAATGCAAATTAAATTAAACAACACTAGTTGAATTCTTATCTTAAAGTCCACATCAATCATATACACATTCCGGTGCCCTAGGTTGTGGGACTCTATTTTATTTTGAATAATATTGTCTCATACAATTTAATACTATGATAGTAACATATTCTAAGAGGAGAAAAAATAATATCAAATATATAAATAATTTGCTCTTTGTAGCAAGCTAGAGCATGAACTCCAGCTTCAACGTTTTCGTTTCGATTTTCATTTCAATTGTTATTATTGGACAAGCAGCCCAAGAGAATATGGACCAAAATAACACAAAACTATCTTTTTGGTTATTATTTTGTATATATTTTTTGTTCAAGAAAAAAAAGTTTTTCTTGTAGAAGTTGAAAAAAATAGCTTATGGAAAAAAAATCAAATTTTCAACTTTAGTCATTGTTATCAAACCCAGACCGATCCGGCCATTTCGACCGGAAACCCAGCCACTGGTCCGAGTCGGTTCTCTGATTAGATCAGTACCTTCTGGTTTTATGCACATTGCCTATCCTCCACACCAACTGAGTTCTTGTGATTAGTATACCTAATTACTTGTATATGTTAAATATATTATGAATTAAATTCTCTAGTGATATATTTATTTAATTAAATTTCATTCAACTAGTTAAAGTAATGATCAACCGGTTGAACTACTGGTCCGATATCTCATCGGGTCGATTCTCGGGCCAAATATGATATCTTTGCTTTTAGTTATACAAAACAAACACACTCTTAGCACCAAAATGTGATTCCCAAATCCTTAGGAGACTTTTGAACCCCCTAAAAAAAATCCATGGGAGAATACTCATTTACAAATAGGATTTTTCAAAACCAACCAAGTTGAGAACAAAATGAAACATCAGAATATGGAATTTATAACTAATGAGAAGACTTTATTAGTAAATTAATATAATAGAGATACAATATTTGTATGTAGTTTCTAAAATAAATTAGTCATTCTTTCTCTCTTGTTTAAGAATACTATACAGCTACACTAGATGTCTCACTTGATGATGATGACTCCCCAAGAAACTCTGATCTCAGCTTCATCAAGAGTCTGCCGAGATAATTTAAGCCTTCCCCGTCTCGACCGCCGCCCCAAAACAGATCATGCGGCGAAGCCTCGACAAGTACAGAACCGGCGGTGGAAAGAAGCATAGAATTCAAGTGTGGGTACATTGAGAATTTGCATTTCAATGCTCTGTACATGACATCAATCTTTATGTTGTCCCAGTCAGACCTTACCTGTGTACCCAATAAAATTTCAGTAAAAGGGAATAAAAAAACAAAAAGGATAGGGAGCAATCCAACATATATTCATCATTACTCAAGTTTATGATTTGAATGTATGTTGCAAAGTAAGTAAGCATATCTTTAGGGCTATGATTGGTGAGGTTAAAACAAAAACACAAGGACAGAAATCCAGATGAAAGTGTTTGGTGATGAACAGGACAGAAAATTTACATCCCAAAACAAAAAAACTTATGTAATTTCTGACTTTCTGTACTTCTTTAAATCTGAGACAAGCAGGAAGACAAAATTGACCAGGATGAGATAGAAACCATCGTCTTGTACACTAATCCAAATGTGATACAAAAACTATATTTCTAGTCTATGTCTCCCTATGTCTATTATTTTTTTCTTGTTTTGTGCATCTCACCAAACAAAACTTAGGAGTCCTAAACCAGTATATATGCAATAACAAGAACAACTAAGTACAGAAAAGAATATCCTGAACAACTTGTATACCAATAAAGAGAGTTCTAAGGATCTTCCAAGGATTCCTCAAAGCTACAAGTTGGTTAACCACTAAACTCGAGTGAAATAATATTATAACCATACATGGCTATACACTATTTGAAAACAGATTTCTCATAAAAAAATTCAATCTCCAGCATGTTACTACATCTAATGTATGGCTAAAAATTAAAAAAGAATGTGAGCCAAGAGTGAAACATCATATTAGTAGTTTGAGAAAAGAATTTTGAGAATTAGGAATTAGGAAAATACCAGATTAGGTCGCCGCCTTTGCATTGACCTTCCTATTTTTGCGGCTTCTTCTGGACTTTTTGCAGATTTAATCTTTTCAATGCAATGTTGTGCAAGAGTATCATCCACACCAATAAACTTGTGCGCCTACCCATTGAATTATAGATGTAAGCAGTGCAAGAAAATTGCAAAGGAAAAATAGAATTTCTATGCTAAAAAGCAAGTACCTGGTAGTAATGCTCCACACTTAACCAAGTCACAGGATCACCATTTTTATCAGGCATTTGAATGGGATGAGGAGAGAAATTCGACAATGCACCATAAGGATCCCATGTTTTATAGAAAAATATGATGCTTGATTCGTATGGTGAGACAGTAGGATCAACAGCAAAAGTTTCATCAAGTGATGGAATAGTCGGTAATATGTCCGGTAAGGGCTGAAGAAATCCACTGATAAGCATGTCGGGCCCGACCTGCATTTCAGTTGCCAATAACACGATCTCATTGAAAAACAGCAAAGGAATTTATATATCAAAAACAAGGAAAACTTGATTGGGAAATTATTTCGATTAAAACATCAAACAATAAGAGACATCATAAATATTCCTTAGATGTATGTGATAGATGCAACATTAAATATACAGAACAGATATATTGAGCGGGGAAAAGCAGTTCTAAGGAAAAAGCAAATCCTACAAACCTGCTCATAGCAAACATCAGTTAAATTTAAAGCCTGAGACATCTCAACCATCCCAAGCTCACCCACAGGAGATGGTGCATTTTTTCCACCAATAATTTTAGGTGCAACAAATGCAAAAACCTGCAGGGAGAAAAAGAAAATCAACATTATCTCAACATATAAAATTAATTCAAATTAAAAAGAAAAAATCACTTAAGCCAAAATAATTCAAATTGGAATTCATCACCACAATCCAACCATGCAAACAAATGGAGCATTTCATAATTTCAGTCTCTTCACCATTGGAAATGATACCCCCTCCCCCAAACAAGTTAGGCATATGCCAAACTTCCATTTAACTTTTCTACCGCCCTGTTTCAGAAGGCCTTGAAATATAGCATCACTAATGCACATTTTGGGCGACAATCAATAGAAAACCACTCACTTAACAAGGCTTGATTATCCCACATATTTATGTATAACCTGGTTTTTATGTATAAATTAGTCTAAGGTAACCTACAAGAACCAAAAAGCATCCTAGTTATTCCAATAATGAGTGGACCTTGATTAAATTTTCTCCAACGGAAAAGGAAAAGTTAGAAGGATTAATAAACCTTGTGTATTACACCAGACGAAATAGCAGATGCAGCCAATGTCCCTCCGCACTCCCATAATATTGAAAGATACCCACGATCATGAAAATACTCCATAACATCGCGGGGATTTAACATGTCAAATTCCACAACTTCAACTCCTTTAGATGCAAGCAACTTCTGGAAACTCCTCCTTGCACCCCTCTGTGTTACAACTATGGTAGAAACTTCAGACATGTCCCATAGGTTTGCTTCCTCAGGAAGATCAAGAGTCTGGGTCATTACAATGCGCATTGGCATATGCCCACCTCCATGTCTGGCAGTCAGTCTAGGATCTGATCAAATTTCAGAATATACATATAAGGTACAAAAGTTCAAATCCTGAGAATTGTAGAGAAAAACAATGATACTCACTGTCCCTTCGTACAGTATTTCCACCCACAATAACAGCATCACTTCTACCCCGTAGCTCAAAGACTAGATTTCTTGATTGCTTGCTGCTTATCCATGAGGCATGGCCACTGCTAGCAGCAATTTTTCCTGTTGCAGCAAAAGAAATGTAAGCGAGCAAAAAGTAAAACGCATTCACAAAATTCAAGGAAGTTAATGGAATGCTCACCATCAAGGGTCATAGCATATTTGAGAACAGAAAAGGGAACACGAGAGGCGGCTCTACAAATCAAAGGAGCATTGACAAGTATACACGCTTTCTGGGCATCCTGCACATAAAACAACAAAAACATCAACGCATATAAGTGAAAGAAGAGTGAATTTATCAACCCCATAAATCTCCACCAAACACCAACCTTTCATTTCAATGAAAACCATAAACCATGCAAAGTTTCATTCTTTCTCCAGTTGAAACAGAAACTAAAAAGCTTTAACACACAGCAAGGTAATGATGACGATGACTGATGCATTGCACACACCTCCATAACTTTGCTTGTGAGATCCTCTCCAAGAAGATCAACATGCAGACCTTGGCTCCTCAATGCACGTACGGCATTGCCCCTGAGATGCTGCAATGGATGTCTCATTCCAATGACAACCCTTTTGACCCCTCCCTAGTTAGGTTTTGCAGACACAGTAATTCATCAAATATTAGCTACAAACACAAACTAGAGTCAAAAACCTACCCCAACATAACAACATACGATGTTGTACTCAACGTTACTGCTAAGAAATAAACTTGAAATTGTTCAGTGTGATAAATAGCATCAAACAGTTTCATCCTTTGAAAATGAAAACAAAAAAGAAATCTCTCAGTCTTCCAAAGTAATGATAGCTGTGATGTCTCAAATGGTTAAGGACTAAACATAAGACATTTTTAATTTTCAGAAACTAAGCTGAGGGATTTAATTTTCTGAGGATTAATCTATTCAAAGCTGTGTTTTTCTTCATGGACTGACTAATTCATCGTCTACTCATTAGTAAAGAAACAAAAGGAAACAACAGGAAACTAAAGCCAAACCTGAACAATAGCAGAAACAGCAGCGTGGTCACCATGGCAATCTCCAGGTTCCATGTTCAGGTATGCTGTGGCTCCACGGCAGAGTTCCCCGGCAGCTGCCACAGCTTGCACCTCAGCGGGGGTGGTGCCCTGAGCATAAAGGTAGGCCTCTCCAGCAACAGCACCAGCGGGGGTGGCAATGACACAGCCAAAGTTGGGGTGGGGGGAGGTGAGGCCGGCGGATTTGTCGGCGAGATCGGCAGCACGTCGGATGTAAGCGGCATCAAGCATGTGGGGTCCATTGTTTGGGGTGTTGAGAGATGCTGAGACTGCTGTGCATTTGCAGATAATGGAAGGAGGGTTGAGATTCAGAGAAAACACCATCATTAACAGTCACACGCTTCCTCGTCTTGCTTGCTTCACTCTCAGTATCAGTTCAGTTTTTATCTATCATAAGTACTGTTAATAATAAGTAATGGGGGATCTCGTCTGCCTAGTTCAGCTAAAGTTCCAAACATACTTGGCTCCAGAGAAAAGCAAAAAAAAAAAAAAAAGACTAGGTGCTTTGGGAGCAAGATCCATATGAATAAAATACTTGCCCAATCAATTTTGCAGGTCAGATAAATGGGTGGTTAAGAAGATAGGCATAATTCACAAGGCAAATGTGATAAACATTGAATGGATAAGAATAAGAGAAATGTAGTCTAACAACAATGCAAACACCCATTACCATTAGCAGCAAAGACAGCACCGGTAACCAATTTTTACTACTCTCCTGTGCCTATGGAGTGCACAATTACCCATTAGAACGTAAGAATTTAATCAAAAACAGTTTTTTTTTTTTTTTTTTTGTGGAAAGTGAGTCATCCAAGTCCATAACAGCTATCAGGCATTTCATCAAACAGCTTGCGTGCAACCAAGAAAGAGAGTTACCGTACCGGGAGGTGATAGAAGTAGCTGAGGTGCAAGTGCAGGTCACGTGAGGTAGGTGGAGATCAAAGGCAGCTGAGATAAAGTGGAAATGGACAATGAATGACCAGAACAGAGCTCGTGTGTTTTCGTGTTGAACTTTATTGTCGAGTCGAGGGAACAAGCGTGGTTGCGTATTGCGTGTAAGGTTATCAGCGTGTTTGGATATAACATGTCATGATAAACACGTGGCCGATCCGTAATTTTACCATAAATTCTCGTTGAGGTTGGTGGTATGTCCTGACTCTGCATGGGGTGTGCCCCTAATCTAAACTTTTAATATAAAAAAAAAAAAAAATCTCTGAATGTTCCACTAAAATTTTGCATTTCTTTTACTAGCTTAATATGTAAATGTACTTGTTTAAAAAAAATACTTTACTAAATTATTATTACTATTTTATTAGTATTACACTTAGTAGTTAGTACACTCACTAAAAAAACTTATTATTAAAGTAATAATTTAACAATGGTGATGATATAAACTACTTGGTAATGTGTGTGTATATATATTGTACTAATAGAAATTCAACCCCTCCTCCTTTCTGCTCCACCACCACCACCACCACCAGGTTTTCCGTCAGAGCTTTCATAAAAATAGCCCTGAACATATCCATTCTCATACCCAAAAATTGTCTTAAGATCAACGAATTTATATTTAAGCTATTCTTACTTAACAATAATCATTTTAAGCATTGAAGTCGTAAAATCATCTCATCTCCACGTTCACAAGCACAATGCTGCGCAAAGATTATAATAAACACCACCATAAAATAAAATTAAGCAAGGGACGAGTAAATAAACCCATTATTCAAAATAAACACCAGAATACAGTAGTAAAAACCTCCACAACACAATCACACAGTGACATGCAAGCACCGTGATTATATGTTGGGGATTGAGACACATTGTCAAAATACAAACTGGAATCAGATATTATCAGTGCCAGGCAAATCAAACTAAACACAATGCGAGTAAAATATATATATCTCTCATAAACTGGATATAGCTAAGGGTAGGGTACAAGAGCTGAAGACAGGGCTGCCGGCAGCGGCAATGACAACTTCAGCCCAGAAACCCCGCCAAGCGCTTATTCCTCTTCTTCTGCCTCCTCCAGCCAATTAACAAAGGGTTCCAGTGCCTTCACAAAGGTTTGCCTGTACCAATAAAATTTACAATCCGTCAATCACATTGAATCACACTCCCATAGAGAGGAGAAAACTTATAATGAGAATTTTTTGTTAAGGGTCACAGAAGACTGCCCGCAAAATTTGCATACCTGCCCTTGGGGTTTGTTCCTTTGCGGAACCAATGAAGGATGGTATCTTCAGCCAGCACATCCTGCTCATAGAGAGATCGAACAATCTCGGGGAACAGTTTCATCAGTTTTGCATCCTCATAGCATTGCATCTGTACTTTGTACATCAGTTCCAGCTCCAGTTTCCCACTTGTGCAGAACGTATTCAACAGTTCTGCCCAGGTTTTTACCTTCACCATAAACATGGAACAGCAGTCAACAATTTGCAATGAGCAGCCACATGCCAGATCCAACCAATAGGAACTGGCATGTTTTATTTAATGCCATCTGAGAAGGGTGAAAGTTTCTAATGAATATACAAATAGCCATACATGCAACATGTGTAAAAAGATACCTGACGCAAGGCTGAATTTGCATTCTGTTGCTGATTTTTCCCTGACCACTGAACAGCATCCATTAGAACATCCCACAGGACACGGACAACCTCAATATCTGGCAATTTAGCATCCCTAACTCGCACCTTCACGGTTTCAATTACTTCAGATATGTCAGCCTCCTCTGTTATCTGAGTTGTCAAAGCAGACTTCATTTCCCTAAGTTTCACCTCAAATATTTTCTTTTCATTATACTCCACCAAGGCCACCAGCCCTTCCTTGCTAAAAAGTTGAAAACAAGCATACATATAAGAAACAACACACAGCGCCTATAAGTCGAGAAGTAATCCAAAATATTGGATACAACATGTACTATGCTAAGCTTAAATGTTGTTTAAAAAATCCTCAAAATACTAATTGAGACTTATGATTTATACTTCTATATCAGGATACTATAATTAGTCGAGTACCTAATCATATATATTGGACAGATATTATCCATCCAAACATTTTATTATTAATCTTAAAAGGTATTATTTGATAGGGATGGAAGGTTTGGCAAGGTATATTGCAAGCGGCAGACTTAGCTGATATGGGAGGCTTTAGAGCATTAAGTAGGCTGTGAGGAGTATAAATAGGGGGGTTTACGGAGTTTACATTCATTCATTCAGTTGTAATCAATTTTGTTAGTTTGTTGAGAGATCCATTCTCTCTAGGAGGTAGTCCTCCCCTATAACTGTCTTGAGAGAGTGGGGCATTTCCCTCTCTGTCTCTGATGCAATAATACCAGCAATTCTATCATTATCCTTAAGCAAAATTATATCATACTTAAAAATATAAACAATGCCATTAAAACATACAAAAACGAGAAACTCAAGCAAAGATAAAATCAACCATAGATAACCCTGCAACAAAAAACAAAATTCTCTATATTGATATGTCCTACTCAATAATGACAAAAATTACCTGAAATGCTCGGAGAATGATTCATTGGACCTTTTAGTAGGGGGGAAAAAGTCCAAGAGTTTATCCTCTACTTTTCCTCGTTTCAGGATAGAAATAAGATCATCAAGGCTGTTGTCAATCAGATACTCCTTAAAGAAGTCAGTTATAAATGACAGAACTAGCCCTTTGGCCACAAGGTTATCTTTAAGAAGTGGCTGGAACACCGTCTCCGGTGGGAGACCAGATAGCTTCTGGGAGAATGCAAGGGCTGTGAAGATGGCCAACTTTTTCCTCTCATTATCCTCGAAAAGCTCCAAGGACTGAAGGAACTTTTGCATAACATTTTCGAGGTTCTTGATGAGAAATGGCCTTCGCCGCAAAATCTTTTGTATGTAGATAACAGATGGTAAGATGACTTCACGCTTTGGCTCAGACTCTATTATAGAGTAAGGATGACGCTCCCCCTCATCCGGCTTGGTAGTTCCAGGTTGTGTACGACCCCCAGTGAAAACAACCTAATTTGAATTAAAATTGGGTTTAAGTATAACTGATCAGTACTATTAGACTATTCAAGTCATACGCAAATCAATCAACATAAAAAAAATAATAAGATGTTGACAACATCAAAATCCACAAAAGAGAAGTCATCAAAGAGACAAGAAAGGTAGAAAGCTTGCCTCGAAGAAGGTGTCACCGTATCTTGAGAAGTTAAGGTCTGCAGATTCAATGCTCTTAGCAATAAGTTCCTATAGACATAAATTATCAGATCAAAGTCATGAATCTAATCACAGTGAGCCTGAAAATAGTCTACAAATGAATATGGTGTTAATAGCAACTACAATATTACCAGATCACCAGCATTATCCAAATAAATCTGGACCACTGCATCCGCAAATGCTGCAGGGTCCAGTGGAGCTGCTATATTCCGTTTGCGGGTCTTAATCCGCGTGCCACTGAAGATTGAAATAAACAGACAAAAAGATAAGAACCTCAACACAGGCTACATAGATATAGGAAGTGACATAATAATATCAGTTGCAGGGGATAGTTCATAACTACGTATCATATACCCACATAGCCCAGAAAGATTAATAACACTTGAGCTATAGTTCAATATGAAGAAATCTAATCCTCTATTCCTCAACAACTAGATGCAAGTGTACTTGTTGTACAAAGTGCACGGGAATAGTGAAAATTAAGAGTGCACGAGAATCGTAGCTCAGAATTTGTTAATAAATAAATCTCTATCCAACCCCAAACTGTGATAAGCTAAAAGTCGTTAGGAAAAGTTTACAAGTTAGGATGGCAAGGAAATAAACCGAAGCTAAAATAATGTTTTCTTGAAACTTAAAGTAATGATTTTCATGAAAGTGCATAAGGAAGGAACATGTAAAACCCTCCTTTGATGACGTGACAGGGGATATTTAATCTACTATGCGAACATATAGATCACGATCCATGACATATACAACATAAAAAAAGGAAAACATAGCTTAGCCATCCCCAAAAAAAAAAAACTAATTGGAAAAAGAAAAAGACTTACCCAAGAGTGGGTCTCTCCTTCGAGCTGCAGGAAACAAGAAATCAAGATTAGTAACAGGGTTAAAAGAAAAATTCAAACGCTAACTATCATAGGCACTCTCCATGAATCCGAAAAAAGAAAAAGCACTTTGTGAAGCAAACTAATATAGTTTATAATCAACCAGGTTAAGTTAAAATAGACATCTTTTACGAACTGAATAGCGTAAAACCATCAAAAACCAAATCACAAGATTTCGCTCCTAGCAAAAAAAGATAAATCTAAAATTTAGGGTTTTGTAGAGTATGAAACAAAAAAAAGGGGGTCGCGATTACGCTCGTTTCTGAAATAACAAAGAAACACTGGATCTAGAAATATAAAAAACATGAACAACAAAGATAAAAGATAGTCGATCTGATAAAGGTTACAAAAAAGAACGTTGATTGCACGCTACAGTAACAATTAGAAAAAGGGAAATTGATGAAATCTTGAACGAGATCGCATCGTGAAAGTTTAAAATCAGTGAAACGACATAGAAAGAATCAAAACGCAGAGATTAAGCGGGGAAAAACAAGAAGAAGGAGGATACCTCATAAACCAAGACGAAGAAGAATCGGAAGATCGGTGAGTCTGCGACTCGGTGCTTGTTTGAGAGGGAGAGAGAGGAAGAAAGATAAAGAGAGGCAGAGAGGAAGAAGAAAAAGAGAGATTCAAGAACCTAACAGAGTTCGCCACTACCCACGGGTATTTATATTGTAATGATGTTAACAATTCATATAATAATAATTACTATTTATTCTAATCTTTGTCATTATTATTTTTATTTCACAACATTCTAATAGTTAAGAAAGAAAATACTATTATTTGTATTTTATGCATTTTGTTGTGAGACCTTTTAATTGATAAATATTTTTAAGTAATTTTTTTATTTATATATAATTATTTGACAGTATAAAATTTTGATAAAACTTTATAATACTTTAGCAGTTTTGATTTTAATTAATGAGTTTAATTATAAATTTTTGATGTACTAACAGTATAAAAAATTTTATAATATCAGTCAATCACATTCATTGATTGTGAGACTTTTTAGTTAATGAGTAGTTGAGTTCAAAAATTTTACTGATGTGTTAATCCATAATTTTACACTAATAATAGATTAAAATTAAACTCTGAGTTAATTTAGACAAATCGACACTTATTTAGATACTTATTTTTATATATAATATTTATATATACTATATATAAAACAAAAGAGATCATTGCAAGAGTATAATTTGAACACTTTTTATCACATTTTAAGTATATATTTAAAATTAAAAGTATGTTTTACTTGCTTAATTTCATATACATTAGTTTATTTAAAAGTTGCACTAACTTTATAATGTACATATGCACACGTGTCTATCCAAAATTTCTTTATACAATAATAATAATCAGTGATATGAAAACTTTATTCTAATATATATTGGGTCAACTCGAGTCAAAAAAAGTTTAATAACTCTGAATAATACTTTAGTTTTAATTTTTTATGAGTAAAGTTAATTGCCTAATGTTACTACTTGACTAGTACAACACGCAAGTTGCACCGGCATTATTATATGTTTCGAGATGATAGAGCAATCATATACGTGACTTAGCTTGTATATTACTCAAACTAGTGTATTTGTGTACTTTATAAATAAATGTACCTACAAATTTGCCATCTATATTCATAATTGTAGCCCTAGCCTATACTTGGGAAGATGCTTAATATTATTTTTAGAACTTTTACTAATAAATGCCCTAAAAGAATTAGCGATACTTCAAAATTTAAAATATTATAATTATTTTTTGTATAGAAAATATAATAGTTAGTTTCTTATCTAGAAAATATAGAAATACATATTACAAAATATTACTTAAAGTTATGTTTTAATAATTTTTATACTTTCATTCAATCATGTGTTGTTATATCAGTAAAATAATTTATTTTATCTATATCTACTAACTAAAAACTCTAATGAGAAATGTTTTTTGAACACCACAAAATCAGTCATCATCAGTCACTATATGTAATAATTTAACTTTTTTAAACTATTAATCCAACTTTTAATATTATACATCAATCCAATATTTTAAAAGTTTAATTAATAATTTTAAAAAATTAAATTATTACATATGATGAATGATAGTAACTGATTTTGTAGGTGTACATGCAAGTCTCATATACAAATGTACCCGATTAGATCATGTTGAATCAATTCAACCAATTACTAGTTCTCCAGCATGGGTCCATTCCAAACTTGATCTATTTGTAAGTGTCGAGTAATAAGTGCCCTATGATTGACCCATATTGGCCCCTTTAATATCAAGTCAAAAACTCTCCCTAATATTGGCCCAAATAGCTCTTTCTTTAAGTCCAATAATTATGCCTTAATATTATTAGCCCAAGTTTAGAGCATTATAAAATCTTATTCAAACAATGTTACAACTGGTGACAAAAAAGGCCATAACTGATGGCAGCCCAAAAATATTATGACATAATCCAATACATAAGGTTTATCTACTCTGGACCCATCCTCTGGGTTATCAAGGGTGAGGTTGACCTTATAACCAGAAAAAAAAAAGGGTGAGGTTGACCTAATAAAAATATAAGGATAAAAATATTAAAATATAGAAAAATATATATTTAGTAATGGATATAACATGAAATTTTGGATTCTCCTCACCAAAAAAAAAAAAAAACGATATACACATGAACAGAATGTACAAAACAAAAATATAAATAAATAAATAGATAAATACAATGTCAACTCATAAAGAATCTAGTCAATACATGACAACAATTGGCTTGGGAAGTATATTGCACATTTTCAATACACTATAAATTTAAACATAATTATTATATACACAAATAGTTTATAAGATTTTGCTGATGTAAAGATCACACTTTAAGAAATTAAAAGTATAAATATTTACAAAATTTTAATGTATTAATTCATTAAAAAATTTTGAAATTTTATGTTTCCATTAAAAAAATAATTTTTAGCTTCTTAAATAGTGTCATTAGAATACTCATTACCAAAACTCTAGTTTAAATATTCAACATAACTTTACAATAAAAATATACAAGATGTAAATTCATGTGAATTCATAAAATTTACTTATATTTAAAGAGTCAAAATAAGACAATATCACACAAATGATAAAAACAAGTCGACATATATGACAAACTTTAGAGTACTCTTATCTTTTCGTTTTATATTAACTAAATGTTACTAATGTTCTTTAAAAAAATGATGATGTACTACCTAAAACAAATTCAATTCAAAATAATCCATCAATTTTATTGAATAAAGTTTGAATATTGTGTAAATTACCACTTATATGATGTCAATAAAATTTTTAATTAAAATGATTGCTAAATAATATCAATGGATGAACTAATGTCATAAATAAATCAACAATGTTTGACGTACAACAGAAATACGTCTAACTATTATTCAATATGTGCTATTATATACTCCCTCCGTTTCAATTTATTTGTCGAGTTTCACTTTTCACACTATTTTAGACAATGATTAGTTTATCCTTAAAATTAATAAATATAAGTTTAATTTACTAGATTACCCTTACTCTATTTTTAATACATTCTCTCACTACAATTACTATTTTTTTGGTAAAAGACAATAATTTAATTAGGGGTATAACAGGAAAAAAGCTAGTAAAAACTATATAGAATTCCTAACTGGACAAATAAATTAAAATAAAGTGAAAACAGAAATTGGACAAATAAATTGAAACAGAGGGAGTAATACATAATATGTGTTACATATATAACATACTTACGTATAATACACATTCTATATTATATATAGCACATGTTGAATGTTAATTTGATATATTTTTGTTGTATGACAAACATTATTGTAAATAATAAATAATATCATGCTATGGTTTGGTAAATTATTTCATACCATAATGTGAGGTCATCTAGAGTTTAAAATGGGTGCTATGGGACCACACAATTAATATTGGTCATTGGACCCTCTCTATTCCCTTGGCTACTTGTACTTGGTTTCTCCAAGGCAACTTGAAAAAAACAAAAAAAGTCAATAACTGTGTCATCTTTTTACAACAGAATTAATGGCTGAAAATGTTGAATATATATAGAGTTCAACATTAAGGAAGAAACTATGCATTTACAATCCATTGTTTGTATGTAAAGTGGTAGTTTTTCAATTAAAAGAACATTAAAGGGCTTACAATGCAAAAAACAGAATATAAAAAATTAAAAATTGATTAAGATGCTGATAGTAAGATTTTCAATAAAGTTAAATACAAATATTTCATCCTAAAAAAAACACATTATATTACAACAATAATGATCATTTTCAACATATAATTATTGAAAAGTATTAATAAAAGTATTGTAAAAAAATGATACATTGATATTTGATAGTTGTTAAAATATTTATAAATTAATTTTAAATATTTTCGACGATCACTAATTATCAATATTACTTTTTATTGACAATATCTTTATTAACGTAACATATTTAATGTTAAAAATGTTTATGAGTAATGACAACAACATAATATAAAGTCGATATCCTCATTTTCCACGAGTTACATTACAACTTGAATTATATATACTTCAAATATGTAGGGCTATGTACAACCACCTAGAAATTATAAACAACAATAAGTAGGAAATTATCATCCTCGTGTAACACGCAGCTGTGGGCATATTGACAAGCTCGTGAGGTTGGTTCTTTTGGAAAGGACTAAAAAAAATAATGGAATAAAATAAAATGAATATAAAAAAAATAAATTTGTTAAGTATAACTAAAAAAATTTCTTATAAGGACAATTTATTAGCAATATGATAATCATATCTCTCGCATATGTTTTCATCTCAGCACACATAATTGTTGTTTTAAATGTGAGGTTCACAACTAGCTAATGAAATCATTCTATAATTAGTTGTGTTATTATGTTTGATGAGGCGTACAGTATAAAACATGATATACAAATATAAACATATATAGTAGAGATGGAGGCTAAAAAAATGTCAAGTTATCATATTACATTTAAATTAGTGTAGAGTTATTGCTATATACCTTATTTTGCTTTATTTGTTGTCCTTTATGTCCTAACTTTAAAATAGTAAAAAAACTACAAAATTTTTGTTCCAAGACTCAAATCTTTTACCATGTCATGACATCTCATTTATATATTTTTATTCTGTATATAATATCAATAAAACAGTTAAATCAGTCAATAAATTTATTTGACAATTTTTTATTTAAAAAATATCTTTTTAAAACATTAATTTTTAGTATGCTGAATAATTGTGATTTAAAACTTACATATTAACCAGACTTGTCCTAGGTTGTCAATTGGGTGAATTGAGAAAAATGATACATGTGATATTAAAATTAAAGTTATATACCAATTATTTTGTGAAAAAATTGATAAAAAGAAAAAGAAAATGCATGGGAGAAAAAATTTATGACTGGTTAAAAAAATAGGTGTATACATGATGACAACTTAAAGTATTAATTACAAAACTTACTCCCTCCGTTTTTTTTAGTTATCCAATTTAGAGATGCGTATGTTTTTTTTAATTCTTCATTTCAAATTTTGAGACAACATTTATTATTTTCTCCTCTTTTTACCCCTATTTAATATTACTCACTAATCTCTTTTACTCTTTTACCAAGTAAAGTAATAAAAGGTAATTTAGTAAAGAAGGTGTACATTTTGTTAATTTTTATACAACACCAATCATTTCCTAAATATCTGTGCGCATTTAAAACTGAACAATTAAAAAAAACGGAGGGAATATAAAATAGCATTAATGTTGTTAGACAAGTTAAAGAGTTAACTATTTTTGGTCGTCCACGTTGTCCGGAGCTTCGTCCCGACTAATCGGTCGCCCGGGTCGCGTACCTGAGAATGACAGGTGAGGCTCCCAGCAAGGATTTTTTTTCATCCACAAGGCTCGAACCCGAGACCTTGCTTAAGGGGCAACAAGCCGCTTACCACTTGTGTCAATCCTGGTCGGTATTAAAGAGTTAACTATGACATTTATTGTAGGTGGCTACTTTGGATAGATAAGTAAGTAGTGTATTTATGACTAATAATAACATCAAAGAATTGGTTAATCCAATTAAAAAAGAAAATTAACAATGGTTAAAGTAAAAGTTGTATAGTGAAACCATCAAGATTAATCTTGTGGTGAAAAATTTAGACAATATACATAAGAGGCCTAAGTTTAAATCTTGTTTTTTAGTATATAAATGTCAAATGATTCATCACCCTTAACTTTTAGGCTTTTATTACCCATTTAATTGAAAAAAAATACATATTATTACACAATAATTTTCTTGCATGAATAATATAATAAGGTTTTTTTAGAAATAATTAATTTTAAAAGCAAGTAAGTAATCGAGTGAATGCCATTTGGCTATTAGGATCTGAGGATTTCGAGTGAAAGGTGCAAATTGGATGTTACCAAAACTGATTGAAAATCAACCAAATGTATGTTTAGTTGTGGCCATTATAAGAAAGAACCAAAAAACACAATAAATTACCATCACAAAATATTTTCTGATTTCCACAAAAAATTATAAAATTGTTCAACTCAGTTTTTTTAATTTTTGTTTATATATATGTACAGGTTACTAGTGTTTGAAGTTAATTATATTTTGGAAATTTTGGCTTGAGCCTGATTAATTCATTAATTATAAGATAAAGTTATGTAAAAAACTCAAATAAAATTTCTCGTATATATTTTATTTACTTATGAAATAAAGTATTTATATTTGTATTTGATAGATTATTACAATTTTTAACCTTTTAAATTATGCTTTTTGAGAAAAAAAATTCAAACAGTTTATAAATTTAAAAATAAAAATTAGTAGCACACACATCACACTTTTACAACCATAACTTATTCTTGAATTTTATGGATATCATAAAAATTCCAATTTGAATAACATAAATCGAGAATAATAATTAATATTTTCACTTATATGTGACAAGGATGAAACATCAAAGAGGTGTTTTGTAAAATAAATCTAATTCAGTACCATAAACAAAATAAAAGTTCAACCACTTAAAATAAACTAAACATTTTGACAATTAGATACAAATGTAAGTACTTTGGATGAATTAGATCATAAAAATAACAAAATATTGGCTACAAACCATTTATATAAAATGAAAGCCATCTATTTCACCTAAAATGAATACTAAATAAATAAATAAAGAATTTTATTTTTATTCACTAGCAGTTACAATTTTTTTACACAGTTATCTAATCATAGACTGCTAATATGTCAATCATAATTATGTTTTTTTTCTCTCACGAAAAGTCATACAAACAAAGTGTTTTGATTGAAAGATAATGTAAATATCTTTTCGTGCATCAAAATTAAACTAAGAATTTAATTTTCACTGACAATGTATATTTTTTATATGATCATCTAATCACGTGCTTCCATGTCAATCATGATTATGTTTTATTTTATCTCCTTCACTATCTAAAAAGTCATAAAAATAAAATATTTAGATTGAATAACAATATAAAATACTTTAAGACCATGTGTCCACTAAAATTAAATTATTAAATAAAAGTAATATTATAATATTAGGTTGATAATGCAAATGGAGGATAAGGGGTAAATAGATAAATAAATAAGGAAGAAAGTAGCAATAATAAATACACAAGAGAAGAGACAAGAGACTATGGCGCACTCGTTGATCGGCGTTACGCTTAATCTGAGCCACCAAGTGTTTAAAAGGACTGGAGTACTACTACTCCCTCACCCTCACACTACTATCACTATTACTTCTTCTTCACTCAGATCTCCTTCTTCTTCTTCTTCAGTTTCTTTTTTCTCCTCCTCTCGGGTTTCGAATCCGCTCCCTCATTCTGTTATAACTCTCAGATCCTCCTCCTCCTCTGCCATGGGTGAAACCGCCGCCGCCTCCGCCGCCGTTGATGCTGGTATGGATGCTGTCCAGCGTCGCCTCATGTTCGAAGACGAGTCGGTTCCTCTTTCTCTCTCTCTATCTCTATTTTCACCTTTCTCAGTTTTAATTAATTTTTTAATGTTTTAATTAATTATATTTAATTACATGTTGTTTGACTCGCAGGCTTTTTTTAAATGTGATTTTGTTGTTAATCTTTTGTTGATCTTGTCGTTCTGCGATTCGCGTGATTTTTTTTTCGTGTTGTTGAGCTGAAATGTGTGTCGGATTGAAACTCTTCGGTCTGTTTTTAGTTTAAAAAAACGGTGTTCTGCTATTTTTTTTATCGTGTTGATGTGCGATTTGCATATTTTTTTGTGTTGTTGAGCTGAAATGTGTGGTGAATTGTAAATCTTTGGTGGTTTGTTTTAGCTACAAAGCCTACAGCGGTGGTCTGTGTTTTTACGTAGCTCTATGGATCGTTTTGATGTGTGATTTGCATGAAATTTTCGTGGTTTTGACCTTTGAGTTGAGATTGAGATGGAATGGATACGTGTGGCGAACTGGAATGGACTCGTCGGTTTGTTTTAGCAAAAACGGTGTTCTGTGCTTTTACGTGATTCTGTTTATATATATATTAAAAAAATCCTCGTGTTAATGTGCGATTTGCATGATTTTTTTTCATGTTGTTGTGGTGAGATTGCGATGCAATGGAAGTTTTGTTAAGAATTGAAACTCTTCGGTTTGTTTTGTGTGTCTTTTTTTTTTAAAAAAAAAAACAAAGATAAAATTCTGGCTTGGATTGGAAGTGAATGCACGGTGATTGTTTCAGTTGGATTTGCAATTTGCTGTGGTTAGGGTTTGTTGTTGAATGCTGAAATTGAATTTTGGAACTTTATGAGCAAAATGATTTTTTTTTTTTTAACTTCGATCCTCGTTTTTTACAAGAAAATGGTAAATTGATTCATTTGCATTGGATTGAAATTGTTGTGGTAGGGTGTGTTCTTGAATGTTGAAATTGGAACAGTGAATTTGTTGTTACCGCCTTTATTTCTTTCTTGGTTCTCTTTGGATTCACTGTGACTTTTCTTAACGAGAGGCAATTACAAATGTTTTCCTGAGATTTTTCGTGTGTTGCCGTTGTGCTGGTGGTGTCTCTTGTCCCTGTTAACCAAGGTAGTTAAAGGCAAATTGCAGCATCAAGGTGCCAAAATGTGCATGTTGGTGTCTGTTTTCCATGTTATCAGAGGTAGTTATAGGCTAGTTATATTGTTAAGGCGCCAAAATGTGCACGTTGGTCTCTGGTTTCCATGTTAAGCGAGGTAGTTAAAGGCAGTTTGTGCCGTTAAAGGCGCCAAAAAGAGAACGTGTACTTTAGGAAGAATTTAACCCAAGGAAGAAAAGAGAGAAGAAACTTAATTATTTGATTGTTTGCATTAACTTTCTATATAAATTAAGTGCTTGAGCATAACGTAAAAGTTGCGAAGCAGTCACATAAACAAACTACTTGTGTCATTTAACGAATCTGACTAGCTCACTCCCTTAGCATTGAAGTTTGCAAGTTAGATTGTGTTCTTTTGGGTAGTTTCACAGTTGTCAATAAAACCATAAATATGTGCCTGAGTTGTCGTAATTGTGAGGAACTCTTCCCTTCTGGCACGTGGCTGCAGAGCACTCTTGTTGCACCTTTGACAACATTGGCGCACTCTTGGCATTCTATCCATAGTCGAGCATAATGTAAAAGCTGCCAAGCGTTACAAAAACAAAAAACTAATTTTGTTTTTGATGATTCTGACTAGCTCACCCCCTTACAATTGAAGCTAGCAAGTTAGATTGTTTTCTTTTGGGTAGCTTTTCAGTTGTCAATAAGACCATAAATTTGTGTGCCTGAGCTGGCGTTATCGTAAGGCACCCTACACTAGTGGTGTGTATGACCATAGATCACTCTTGGTACACCTTTATTTCTTCCTCTGTCATTGAATTTATTAAGCTCAGGTTTTGCCTATGTCAATAATCATAAATTGTTTCAAGATGAGCTTCTATTGCTTGTTTCCCAACTTTATGTCATGTTTGGATCTAAAGCGTAGTTTTCGAAGTTGGGTTTTTGAATGTTTGGGCTTTTTTTTGTGGGACGTGGTCTTGCATCCTCAACATGCATAATTTTTCAGATCTCCTTGCTGATATTTTTATTATACTCTCTATCCACATTTCAAATATCTTATCTTTCGCTTTTACTAATGCACTATTATTTTTCTAATTGCTGGAAGTGGTAATCATTTTACTTCGGGACTTTTGCAGATGCATTTTAGTGGATGAGAATGACCGTGTGGTTGGTCATGATTCCAAATACAATTGTAAGTGTAGTTTCCAATTTGAAATCTTATTCAATTTGCAGTGACTCAGTGTTTGGCTTTTTTTTTTTTTTTGAGTAGATGTTTGGCATTGAAATATTACAAAAGTATTTTACGTTGATATCTTATATTAAATGTTTTCTGAAGAATACATACTTTTCGTGTTTATTGTGTTTGAAAAATTCGATGTTATCATATTGCCGCAATGTACAACCGATCCATTTTCTATGTAAACTCTTTGATATGTTGCTTTTCTTTTTTTGGTAAATAGCAAGAAAAGAAAACATCGTCATGAGTTGTTCCCACGGCTAGGTAGCTCCCTTTGATTTGCTGGTTTGAACAAAAATAGTTAAATATATTTATACAATTGTTGTTTCAACATGTAATTTTGTGATATCCATGTGATGTGAGGAAGCTTTTTGTAATTTTGTAAATTTTTCTTTTTCTGTTGTTTTGTGTTGTGTTAGTCTTCGGCCTACAGTCTGCAGACCTGGGCAATTCATTATTTTGAGCTTCTACAATTTTATAGGTCACTTGATGGAGAAGATTGAAGCTGAAAATTTGCTGCACAGAGCTTTCAGTGTGTTCCTGTTCAACTCAAAGTATGAGTTGCTTCTTCAGGTGTGTATATATGTTGGTGGCATGAGTATCTAAATATCTTTAATCTTTATTTCATGTTATTGTTTCAGTATTTTATGTAAACCACAAACGAGGTTTATTTTAATGTCTGTACTATAATTAGTTATAGTATTCCACAAGACTTAAGGGTTGAATTTGTATGTGTTGCATTGCTGTTTTCAAGTTTTAAGACTCCATAATTCAATGTCTTGACTAAGATTCTGTATTCTTCTTCTTCATGATGAAGCAACGATCTGCCACCAAGGTAACTTTCCCTCTTGTGTGGACAAACACCTGCTGCAGCCATCCTCTGTACCGCGAATCTGAGCTTATCGAGGAGAATGCCCTTGGTGTGTACTGTTTACCTCTCATATCAGTTGAAAATACTATATACACTCTTCTTCTCTGTCGTTGCTGCTTTTTATTAACGTTTCTTCCTCCTCGAATTACCAGGTGTAAGAAATGCTGCCCAGAGGAAGCTTTTGGACGAGCTCGGTATTGCTGCTGAAGATGTGCCAGTTGACCAATTCACCCCATTGGGTCGCATACTTTACAAGGCTCCTTCTGATGGCAAATGGGGAGAGCACGAATGTAAGCTAACTCTGCTCTTCTCGAGTTTTAGTCGACCTAATTCGGATGAGTTCAGATAATGCGAACCTAAACCAGGACATATGCCCTACTCATAGCACTTGTACTCTATTTTCCAGCAGCTATTCTGTTCATATTGCTGCTAACTGGTTCTTTTCTTTTTCCTCTCCTTTGGTTGCAGTGGATTATCTTCTCTTCATTGTCCGCGATGTCAATGTGAATCCAAATCCAGATGAAGTGGCTGATGTCAAATATGTGACGCCCGAGCAGTTGAAGGAGCTAGTGAGGAAGGCCGATGCCGGGGAGGAAGGTTTGAAGCTGTCTCCATGGTTCAGACTCGTGGTGGACAATTTCCTGTACAAGTGGTGGGATCATGTCAAGAAAGGGACTATTGCAGAGGTCGCTGACATGAAGACCATTCACAAGCTGAAGTGATAAAATATCAGAGATCTTGCTGCATTCTTATGAGTGGTGATAGCTATAGTTAGTCAAATAATAAGATTGGCCCTATTTGTACCAAATTGGAACGGATTTCCAGAGTTTGTGGTTGTGGCCGATAATAGCCAGAACATTATTTATTACCTGCGAGTTTCTTATAATTATCAGCAAATTTTGTGCAAGAAATTTCAAAACAAGTGAATTTTTAGAGAAACAAGTCAAACAACCTTCGGCTATAGGTAACAAACAACCCAAGTTAGTTAGACTATGAACACATCTATTTGCTTCTCCAAATAATGCGTTTGGCATCAATATTTACATTCAACATATTCCTAATAACATTCACCAATGAGGAGGACTAGCATAAAAAATTGGATCCATTCCCAATCTTAACCAAATTAACAACACAATTAGAAGAGATGATGGAACAAAGCATAAAGATTACACAAGTTGGTTTCAAAATTATAGGATTATAAAGAAATTATTGATTTCAAAAGATACACGATCATTTAATCTTCTTTTGTATTACTTTTTCAAGTAATGAGTGATTAATTAACTATGATGATACATGTTCACTTGCATCATATAGACAAGTGGTAATAGTGAAAATCTTTTACACTATTTGTTATAAATTCTTATAAACAGGATTTTCGTGACTAGAATAGAATCTCAATGTTATCATGATGCCCAACCATTCTGTTAAAGGGGGATTTTTTCTTCTTTAAAAAATAATAAAACCATTTTAATATTCATTATCTCGTACATATGATCTAGTACCTTTAATTTTTTATGCGACTCCCACTTACACATTATCTATTTTACTCTTCACCATTAAATTAAATGGATGTCTATAAACATTTATTTTATCGATATCAATATAACAATAATATTTAGTCTTTAAAGAAACCATGATTAGGCATCTTTTTTCTCTATGGGAAAACAAGTTAATCAATGAACCCCGTGAATTCACGTGTGAACATGCACAGAAAAAAAAAGAGATCAAAATCACATTCTTCTTTTGCACAACAAAGTATGAGTTGTGTTGTAGTAGTAGTGACTAGACTTGTGACACCCACCCCAGTATATTGCCGAAATTATGAAAAGCACTTATCTAGTGACCTTTCCAATATACTAATCCAAATTATTAATTCTTATTTAGCCGCACACAAAAACAATTTGTTAATTTAATTAATCACTTAAATTAGTCAGCGAACCTTTCATTTGTGCTTTATTACTTTATTTTGTTCAGGTTCATGTCAAGCAGTCACAATTAATCCATGAAATGTCTTTATTCATGCTATTACTTTAATAATAATTAATTTAGAATTAAATAAATTATTTTGTTTTAGTCACTGAAGTTTATTCGACTTGTTCACACACACCTGTATAGATTTGTGTTAGATATATCCTAAATCAATCACCAACTCACATTAAAGTCCACTCTTCCTATGTTTTTATAATATCTTTTGATGACTTGTGACGGTGACATTATTATTTGTAATATTTATAAGTATTTTACTATTTGTTTTTGGAATGAACTGTTTGGTTTAAACTATAACGAATTATTTTATTATTTAATTGATTAATTTTGGTGAGTTTTATTAGTTTGTAATATTTATAAGTTTGAAACTTTAATACCATCATCGTATTTTTTTTTAAGCAAATGTCAAAATTTATATTAAGTTTATAAGTTGAGTCAATCTAATCAGATCAATGGTATTAGTTTTTTATTTTTCAGTGATTATGCTTTGGCAATTTAAATATTAGTTAATCACCGGCGAGATCCTTCATATTATATTATTAATCTTTTGTGAGTTAATTGTTTGTAGTATTTTATACTAAGATGGGGATCCATATTACTGTTTTTAATAATGTTATATCTACATCATAAAATCAGCTACTATCAGTTATCACATAATTAAATTTTTTAAATGTTAGATTAGTGTATAATATTTAAAAAATTTAATTAATAATTTTAAATAGTTAAATTATTATATATGATAAATTATAATAATTAATTTTATGATGTATAAAAAATATTTCTCTTATTTTTTTCCTAATCTATGTTATAAACATAGAAACATATAGAAATAAAGTTTATACATCAATATGAATAACATAAAATATATTGTAGGATGAGTAATGTTACAAAACAAAATAAAAGAAATCAAAATTTTGCACAAAATATATAATAATAGTTGAATTAAATACAATAATAAGATCAAACTATTCACCCAACAAATTTTAATTATGTTATATAGCATTTTCCTTTTAGAATTAAATTGATGTTAAGTTCTATTAAAAGTTTAATTAATATGTATCATCAGTATAAACTATTTTACACCGTCAACTAATTAAAATCTAAATCACAATAATTTCAATAACTACTATTTTTTTGTTCTTTTTATTAATAATTTTACACCGCAAGTGATATCAATTATAAATATTTTAGGATGTATAGTTTAGGGTTTTGGCTACTAATATTAAATTGAAATTTTATAAGAGTTAATTATGATGCACTGACAGTATTATGCTGTCATTCAATCATATTCATTGATTTGTTTGACTTTTTAGTCAATGGGTGGTTGAGTTAAAGACTTTTGCTGATGTGTCAATCCATAATTAAATGTCTGTGTAAAATTACTTTACACTGGTAATAGATTGAAATTAATCTTTTTATATAAATTAAAAATTTTAAAGAATGAAAAATTATGATTTAGTCTTAAATAGGTCCCTTTACCAAAATAATAATAATAATAATAATAATAAACATAGTATTGTTAAGATTTAAGAATAAGATTTGCTTTGGCAACAATCCATCCCTTTCTTTCTTTTATTCCACTATCACCTTCTCTCACCTCAAACAGAAGAAGCAGAAGAAGAAGAAGAAAAAAAAAAAACTCTCTTTTTGACATAAATCTGAGTCTATTCTCTCATCGGTGAGTCTCTCTCTCTATTCTTCCTCTGAGTTTTCTAGTTCCCATCATTTCCCACTCACTCATCACTCCCAACAATCAATTCACTATTTTCTTTTTTTCCATTTCACGCGCTTTCCACTAAGTCTCAACAATCGCAGCACCATTGAAATTAAACTCACGCGTCTCTGATTTTTTTTTTTTAACTTGATCCATGTGTTTTTATTCCTATTAGGATGCTTAGATTTGTCTTATGGTTGTTATTTGGTTTGCTCAGTGTTCTCTTTTTTTTTAGTTCAAATTAATGCTGTTGTTGTTGATTGAACGCTTAACACATTATTATTATTATTACTACTACTAATTAGGCTAGTTTTTTTTTATAGTTTAATTATTGATTACAAGTAACAGTTTATACTAGCCCAGAACTTTAATTGGAAATATGTACTTTCTCAAGTTGTTTGGCATGTTTTAGGGAGCTAGATGGAGAAATTCTTAGGATAGGTACTCAAAACTTGGTGGGTCATGTTATAAATGTATTCCTCTATTTTATTTATGGGTTTAGCTAACAAGTGTTAGAAAAACGTGTATTTTTATGTTTTCTATGCAAGAGAAAACCATTATATTTTAAATTTTTTCTAAAGTTACTATTTTGAGTATCCTTAACAAGTCTCTTAGGGCACTTGTTTGCAAAATATATTTTTTTTAATTATTTGGGGTTCTAAACCAATGTCTAGTTTTTTTAGTTAAATTTGAGACCTTGCTTAGGAAGAACAAATGTTGGTTATGAATGGAGTTGATTGCTTGTATAGGCACGTGCCTAACCAAGAATTTCTTGAGCTATTGAACATTGCTAGGGAAGGGGAAAATTGCAAAGTAAAGAAAAATGATTGATTGCATTAGTGAGGAATGGGAGTGCAATATTGATTCCAAAAATTGGAAATAAAGCATCACAACCGTGTCTTTCTTTCTGTTATGATTTACTTTTGCAAGAGCATTAGGTCAAATAAAGTTGCTGATTTTACAGAACACATGGATATGGTTTATTTATTATAGAGCTTTTGCCATCAATTAAGATCTTAATCATGGTATGAACTCCACAATAAGCTCTGCCATCAATTATAATTATGACCCTGTATGCAAGCTAGCTAATAGATATTGTAGCATTCAGTATGTCTGATTTTTGCTGTACCCAGGTGGTTCAAATAAATGGCCTTGGTCACCACAGCCGAAGTGTGTGATGCAAACCCGCAGTTGATTTTGAGTGGCGAGCTTCGAGCTCTTCAGCCAGTCTTTCAAATCTATGGTCGTCGACAGGTCTTTTCCGGGCCCATAGTTACCCTGAAGGTATTCGAAGACAATGTTTTGGTTCGCGAGTTCCTTGAAGAGAAAGGTAATGGAAGAGTGCTCGTTGTAGATGGGGGAGGGAGCTTACGCTGCGCGATATTGGGTGGCAACCCTGTTGTACAAGCGCAAAACAACGGATGGGCCGGTATCATTGTGAACGGATGCATTAGAGACGTGGACGAGATCAACGGTTGCGATATTGGTGTTAGAGCTCTAGCTTCACATCCAATGAAAGCCAATAAGAAAGGTATGGGAGAAAAGCATGTTCCTATAACTATTGCTGGGACAAGGATCTGTGATGGGGAATGGCTTTATGCAGACACAGATGGAATCTTGATCTCTCGAACAGAGCTCTCTGTTTGATTTCCAAAATTCATGAGTCATGACTACTTTTATATAAGGACTATATTTTTGGGCATCTTGTTGGAGTTATGTTAATTGTGCGATTTTTTCTCGGTCTCGATGTCGATGAACACTCCATCCTCCATTGGATAGAGATTGGACACACACTATCCAACGGTGGATGAGTGATCGTCGTCACACGGAGAGACTGAGAAAAAAAAATCGTAAATTTAACATATTTCATCTTGTTGTGTAGTGCTTTCTTCTGTACTTGTGTTCTTGATCAGGTTTCCTAGTTTCCACTAAAATTGTAACGTTATTATATTAATCCACATGATAATGAAGGTGTGTTGTCCATTTTATACCAAATTTATCTCTGTTTTGAATTGTTGTCTGAAGAACTTCTCCCTCTATCACTTATCAATGTCATGTGGCAGAACAGTTGGGGGGGTTTTGTATTGAAATGGTTTTGACAGTAAACGTTGATTTGAATTTGCAGCATTACCCTTTTCTTAACATTTCTGTTTTCAGTATTTCCTTCATAAAATTTTGAAAACAGAAAATGAAACGAAAATCATTCAGCACCTAAAGGATTTAATAATCTCATTCCTTGATCTGAATCACTATCATAATACTAAGATGATATATGCATGATGCATATAAATAATCTTGCCACTCACTTTGCGGCTAGAAAAAGATCATGTGCTTCCAAATGATTTTTCCATTGAGGCCCAAAGTTTCAATCTTGAGCCCAATGAAGATTCCAACTTAGCTGGACCAAGATTATTTTCTTAATCCCTAATCGTTAAGGATTTCCGTTATTGAATTGAATACAAATTTTATTTACATAAATGCTTGGGAACAACATTTTTTCAGCCGGCCCAAATAGAATTATTAACCATGTGTATTTTTTTAATGGACTGAGTGATTTAAACCCAATTTCCTATTGTTAGTTGTTTTAGCCGGTTTTTTGTTGTGCTTCAAACAATGCTCTTTTATTTAATCAGAATTACACATTATCTAGTAATAAATAAAACAAATTTTTGAGTACCAACAAATTTTCAGCCAAAACAGCCAACAAAGGTCATTTCAACATTTTTGATCCAAATAGTATTCTTAATTATGTGTGTTTTTCTTAATAGGACTTAGTGATTTAAGCTCAAAATCCTATTTTTAGTTGTTTTGACGGGTATAACGTTATACCCTAACAAATTTCTAAATAAAATATTCATCCACAAGGATATTGAGAAAAAAATATCATACAACAATATTTCTATAAAAAAAAAAGATAGTTGAAATAGAAGATGAGATGAGAAGAGAGTTGGTTCTGTGTATCATGCAGAATTGGAGATGGCCACCACATCACCTTGTTCTCAAGCACAAGACACGTGTGCTTCCACACCACACACACATGTTATATTTTCCCTCTCCTCAACTTCTTCACAAACCCAAAACCTCATTCCTCAAACTCCATTGTCTCCATCCACCATGGATCAAAAAAGCTTCTTTCTTTTACCCAAACCATCAAACTTCGTTTCAAAACTAATATCCTTCCAATCAGATTTGATCTACAATACCATGGTCTCTGTCTTTTCCCCTGTTCAATCACTCTTCTCCTTTGCCTCACAATCCTACCACACTAGTGCTCAAGAGACCAAACACAATAATGCTCTTGAACCCTCCTCACCAATCACACTCTTGCTTAAGAAACTCGGACTTGGATTCCTCAGTGCTGCATATGTTTGCATGGTTCTGCTCTCTCTTCTGATTCTTGCTTCTGTTGTTGGGGTTGGTTTGGTTAAGTTTTGGGTGGAGGAGCCTGTCTTTGTTAAGCAGAATCTGCATTTTGATTACACTCATGCTTACCCTTCAGCTGTTTTTCCATTTGATGGTGGACTAAGTGGTTTTCAAGGCTACAACATCAAGAAGAATCACATATCTGTTCCTGTTGGACACAAATTTGAGGTTTCTTTGGTTCTTTTGATGCCTGAATCTCACTTCAATAGGGACCTTGGTGTGTTTCAGGTGTGTCCCTTAGCTTTCTCTATGAAATTTCATTTCATTTGAATTTTGCATATAACAATGTTACTTTCTAGATGTTGAATGCTGATAACTAGTCCTAGGCCTCATGATTCATCATTCTTCAGGAGCAAAAACTCTAGTTTAATTTCTGGACAATTGTTAAGAAATTAAAATTACTGTTGCATTTTCTCTTTAGTAGCTTCAAATTAAACTTGCAGCTATATTGACCATGAAGAGGATTTATGAGTTGTTGATTGAGTTCTAAACTTGTAATAAACAATAATGCTTGTTGCACAACATAAATATATATCCACAACTAGTGTTCAAGTGTTCGAGTGCTATATATCATACGAAATGTGTGCTATTATGTATCACATGTTATCTATAACATACATTACGTATAGTATATATCACACGTTGAATACTTAATTTGATGTATTTCTGTTGTACAATCAACATTATTGTGTAATAAATCATTGTGTGGAATTAACATTGCTCAATTAGGATGTGACATGTGAGTATTTTGCATTTTGTTGTAAGTTAGTGTCAACATGGAGAACATTAGAAGAAGGAAATAGAAACATTTGTTTCTTATAGCTTAAGGAATTATCAGTGCATAGTTTATGGGATTATCATATCATAAACTTGTTCACTTCACTTGATTAAGGATCTATTTCAACAAAAGTTAATTGAAGAAGTTGTCTTTTTTGGCAGCTGGTAGGTGAACTCTTATCAATGAATGAGAATGTGATAGCAAAATCCAGCCAGCCATGCATGCTCCGGTATCGAAGCTCGCCGGTTCAACTAGCCCGAACCGTCATGATGGGGTTGCCTCTAGTACTAGGAATCTCAGATGAGACCCAAAAAATCAATGTAGAAATATTAAGGCATAAGGAAGGGTACAATAGAACCAAGTCTGTCAGAGTAACCCTGCATCCAAGAGCAGGAACATCATCAATCCCACAAATATATGAAGCCGAAATAGTGGTGAAATCTCACCTTCCTTGGGCTAAAGAGTTTGTTAGAAATTGGAAGTGGACATTTTATATCTGGGTTTCCTTATATGTCTATATTGTGTTACTTTTGTTTCTGCTATGTTGTTATAGGCCACTATTGTTCTCTGTGACAGCAGGTAATAATAGTATTGTAAGTGATCAAAGGGAAACAAGTGATGAAGAGGTTGATAGAGTTAGGGAATTAGGAGATGAGAGTGAGGTTTCTGAGTTGTTGAGGAAATGGAGGAGCAAGAGAAAAGCAGCTATAATTGGTAATGTGACAGAAACAATTGGTTCATCAGCTTCTAGCATTAGCATGAGTAGAACTACTAGAGAAGATGTCACAAGTCTTGCTCTTGAAGATGATGATCATGATCATGATGTTGTTGAGGACTCTGAATCTGTTTGCTTAGGTTGAAAAAATATGTGATATGGTTTCATGTCCACATTCATTATCTATCTAAAATGATAATATAATGATAATATAGACTCGAGTTTCTGAATTATATATTTGATAATATATTAATCAAAGATTTCATAATGTTATAGTTATAATTATTAATTATGCCTTGAATGATTTATATGTTTTTATTTTAGCATGCATTGCTATAGGTACAATAAAAAAATCAGGAAGTTGTACACAATATATATAATATAAATTGTACAACGAATATTACATGTTGTGTAAGTCATATATAATGATGTTGTAATATATAATATATGTTGTGCATAATAGATGATATATATTGTGCACCGTATGTGATATACTTTGCGTACAATATATTGGGTGTTTTGGTTGAATTTTTGTTGTGCTCCAAGTATTTTTTCAAGTATTTTTCGTTGTTATTTATAGGGTTCACTATAAATTCGAGTTTATATTAACACTACTTTTATACGGTAAAATTTGTATTTCATCTTTAAGATTGGTAAAATTTGTATTTCATCTTTAAGATTGAAAAATAAAATTTGTATTTCATCTTTAAGATTGAAAAAATTGATAGGCACTACTCTTATATGATAAGATTTATATTTCATCTTAAGGTACAAAAAATAACATTGTATATATTTATGAATTTATTCTGAAGTCTACACATATAGTTGTAATAATCATATATTTTAGATTTTTTATATAATTTTTAAATGTGATAAATTAAAATATATAATGTGTATGAATTATATTTTTACATAAAGTCGTTTACAATCGTTTTCTTAGTAGACAATATTTTGCTATCAACTTTGCAACCCACTACTATACAATTGTCATCTAGGAAATGTACTTTTGTGTAGTGCGAATATCTCACATCGGTCCCTTAAATTTTATTATGTCACTATGCTTGTTTTATTTCTTGAGTTTAATTTTCAAATCAATAATAATCATTTGAACAGAAATACGTCCGACGATTAGCGTATCCAATGTGTGTTGTACATAATAAGAAATAAGAAATGTGTAGCACACATACGTATAATACGTATTTTATGTTATGTATAGCATGTATTAGATACTAGTATTAGATACTAGTTGGACGTATTTTTGTTGTACGACTAATATTATTAATTTTCAAATCATGTTACTTCTTGTTTTATTTCATCTTACATCTTAAAAAAATAATTCATCGTTTATTTTAACTGTGGTTTATTTTTCAATGTCTAATTATTAATTTTAAATTTAACACTAGTGATATAATTAATAACTAATACTTAATAAAAAAATTACAAGCATTAGTGTACATGTACTATACAATATATAAAGTATGTTTATTACACGTAGAATATATATTAATAATTCAGAAAATTATATCACATGTAGAATAATACATATATATATATATATATGTATATATTATTGTGTATAATACATATTTTATTATTATATATAATATACATTATATTGTTAGAGTTTAATTTTAATCTACTGTATGCATTAAGTAATTTAATTTTACAAGATATTCAGTTGTGGATTGTCACATAAGTAAAAGTTATTAACTTAAACATTCATCAATTAAAAAATCACACAAACTAATAGATGTGATTGGTTGACCGTGTAAATTTTTTTATACTGTTAGTAAATCATAATTAATTTTTTATTATTATATAATCCTTTCATTCTGAATAATAGTCGTTTTGACTTTTTTGGTTCATTAAAAAAATCATGTACATAGACACAATTTATGTTTAGGTACATTATTTTTTAATAAACTAAAAAAGTAACAACTATTATTTTAAAATGGATAAAGTATAATATACATGTATTACTCTCACACAATCTAAATTGTTGCTTAGCCGTGTTGATGCTTAATAGTATCATCAATAATTTTTTGCTTATAAATAATAAAAAATATTGACCGTACAACAGAAATACGTCTAACTAGTATTCAATGTGTGCTATACATAATATGAAATGTGTACTATACATACGTGTACTATACATATAGCACATATTTCATATTATGTATAATACACGTTGAATACTAGTTGGACGTATTTATGTTGTACAACGAGCACTATTGATAAAATAATTGATGTAATCAATTAGTAGTCAATGGTAATTAATTAACATAGATAGGAATATATTTACACATTAGTAAAGGATTAATTGGAGATATGCAATCATTCAAATTACTTGTCTTAGTTCATCCCCTCATTTTAAAACTAGAAATGAATTCAAGCTAATTCAAGGTACATTAATTCACTTAGGGTGGTCAAGTCAATAAATTTCTGTATGGTAATTTTATTAAGGCAAAAGATTATATCAATTACAAGCAATTTAGACACATAATAAGATTCATTACCTATGAAAGTGTATAGAGACAATGTATCAGTGATAAATACAATAGTCATAGCACAATAACTCATAATAATAACACATTAACAAATTAATATCTCATACATAGTAAAAGTGAAAATTTAAAAAACAATAATATGTGAATTTAGCTAAGAATAATCAAGAGTAGTTGATTTAGATCAAATCTAAAAAATAAGATCCGGAATTAGCTGCTGCAAGATTTCATGAAGCTACTAACTAAAACTAAACTAAAATCCTAAAAAGAAGAAATAAGTTATTTAACGTGTTACAATGTGGGTGGGTAAGGTTTTTTCACATGTCATTTCTTCCGGAACTAGTGTCACATAATTCATATTAAAATTAAATAAAAATTACAACAACCATTTACGTGTTTTAACTACTAACACATTTCTCTCTTATTCTAACACATTTCTTTTTCTCTCTCTCTCACTAAATGGTTTTAAAATCATATTTTTTTTTCCTTCACTTTCCTTCTTATCATATATTCCCTCCCAAATCCAAGTAAGAAACAAATTATTGAAAAATGATGGACTTTTCATATTTGCTCCTACCAATATAGCAATAATATAAGATACCGTGGACTATTGACTATGTACTATGTATAATATTCTAGCATAGTAATATCATAAATCAAATATATAGTATTAATATTTTATAGCATTAAAATTCATAAGCACAAGTTCCTATGTGTGTGTATAAATAGATGCGTGAGTGGTTTGGTCCCATTGTTCCAATAAAGTTTTGTTTATGTGAAAGTAAAACAGAGATTGCATTACAGAACACGTTTCAAATTCTCCACCTTCATTGGTTTCAGCTCCACTCTTCTGGAGCTGAACCGAAACCCCACCATTACCACCTTTTTCATCACCATAGATTCACATTTTATTCAATTTTAGGTTCATTTCTTCTAAATTTTTAAAATCTTCTTATCTCATCTTGGTATCAAAAAAAATTAGCTCAATTTTCAACAACAACATCATTTCATTTCATTTCATTTCTGGTAATAAGACACAAAAAATGGATCAGAACAGCAACAACCTTAACAATAGTGACAATAACTTTAACAACAACGTTGGTGGCAACAATGGAAGTGAGCGAATCATGGTTTGTGATTCGAAAGGCGGCGCCTTTCCGGGTTTTCCACCAAAGAGGAGCATAGCTGAGAGGAGGGGTTTCAATTCCAATGCAGCAAGGATCAACACTGCTAGGTTCAGGACCAATTTCACAACAACAATAGCAACAACAAGTCCTTTTGGTTCTTCGTTTTCTCCTCCTTCTTCTGTAGGAAGATCACCTTGTCTCACTATACCACCTGGTATTAGCCCCACTGCATTACTGGACTCACCCGTCATGCTCCCAAATTCTCAGGTATGCTTCTTTTTTCTGTTTTGTCACCTTTTTCCAGTAACTCTTTTCATTTGTCAGCCTGAATTTCATCAAAAGATCATTTTTTTGCTTGATTTTGATTTATGGGGTGTTTGTTGTGTTTCTTAGGCTATGCCTTCGCCCACCACTGGATTTCATTGGTTGAACTCTATCACACTCGAACAAGATAACAATCTGGGTGTTACTAATGGTACTGATTCATTCAAATTCAAGTTCCATGAGGATCAAAATCCTATGCAACCTTACTCTGTCACCTTAAATCAGGTACTGAAACAAAAAAAGTTCACTCATTTCTTAGTCATGGCCATGGTCCTATGCTTGGTTCCTTGAGTTCTGTTCAATAGTTTCATATGAATAATGAAATCACAGTTTGATGTGGTTGATGTGAAGAATAGAGGCACATGTTTTCCCCTTGAAAAAATTTTCAGTTAGCATAGGTGCATAACATGATATGTGTTAATATGAAAACAAAAATCCAATTGGGAGTCTGTTTAAATTATATTTGTTAATCTGTTATGTGGAAGCTTTGTAACTGATATTTTTTTTTTCTAAATTCTAACAAATCCTTTATTATTTCACAATCAATTAGGTTTCTAGTAATTCTCATATGGTAGAGGGAGGAAATACAGATGATCAACCACTCGTACAAGTTCCACCACCTATCGATTTCTCGTTCCCAGCCGACTTTTTGAATGGACAACCTACGAAAAATATTGATTCTTCATTCTTAGCAGACTTTTCTAAAGGACAGACCACAAAAGATGTTGAATCCTATTTGTACAACGATGTGAAAATGGTAGATTGTCCAATTGTTAATGCTAATAATATTGAGATGCGATCCGATGAAGCCAGTGATGATAGCTTTCTAACGAAAAATGTTGTCAATGGCGAGGATATTGGACAACAACCCCTTTTGGAGGGAGACCAGAGAGAAACATCGCTTGCAACGGGAGTCGCAAGGACCTCAGAGGATGGTTATAATTGGAGAAAGTATGGCCAAAAACAAGTTAAAGGTAGCGAGTATCCGAGGAGCTACTATAAATGTACTCAACCTAATTGTCTGGTCAAGAAGAAGGTGGAACGATCCCATGATGGCCAAATAACCGAAATTATATACAAGGGTAATCATAACCATGCGAAACCACATCTTAGTCGCCGAGCATCAGCAGCTGCTGATGAGATATCTGACATAGGTGAAGCCAATGAAACCTATGCTAAAATTGAGAGCGGGCCGGTCTGGAGAAATGTTCAGGCAGGAGTGAAAGATGTGAAACATAGTTTGGATTGGAAGGTCGGTGGTCAAGAAAGGACACCCTCAACTTCTATTGTGACTGACCTTTCAGATAGTAATAAAGCTAAATCAATATGTATGTTCGAATCGGAGGGCACTCCAGAGCATTCTTCCACACTTGTTGGTCGTGATGGTGATGAAGATGTATCAACTCATGCACTTGAAGATGATGCTGGAGATGAAGAATCAGAGTCAAAAAGAAGGTTTTATGCTCTATCCAATAGTTTTTACATGTTGGCATTAACAATTAGACCAATCGTATTGGCTTCTGCACATGCAGAAGCCACTGGGATTGGTTTAGTGGTGAGGGGTTTGTGTAGTATGCCTGAGGTCCTAAGTTCAAACCACATGACAAACAATGTGATTTCTAAAGTACCCAAAAAAAAATATTTCTGTTGTGCAGGAAAAAAGAGAGCTACTTGGTTGAAACAACTTTGCCTTCTAGAGCTGTTCGGGAGCCTAGAGTGGTGGTCCAAATTGAGAGCGAGGTTGACATACTTGATGACGGTTACCGGTGGCGCAAGTATGGACAGAAGGTCGTCAAAGGAAATCCAAACCCGAGGTAACACTCATGCCTTTATGTTTGCAGGTCGACCAAAAAGGCTGTTGACACTAATGTCACTGTTTTTATTTGTGCACATGGTCTAAATGCATTTCTGATTTATTGTTTTTATTGTCCTTTCATATATTTCCGTAAAATCTTGACAGATCTAAGGAAATTTGTTCTAGTCTGATACTATTTTATAGATAAATTGCTAATGTTTAACTGATTATCTACACTTGTTCATGTTATCAGTAGATCAGTGGTTTATTACTCTGCAGACTGTCGATTCGCAGCATCTCGACACATTAGGTTTATGCTTGTAATTGTTATGCTTGATGTAGTTATGAGCTATGCATGTAACATTCTTCTCATGGATCTCTTTCAGGAGTTACTACAAGTGCACAAGTGCTGGATGTACTGTGAGAAAACATGTGGAAAGGGCTTCACACAATTTGAAATATGTAGTTACTACTTATGAGGGAAAGCATAATCATGAAGTTCCTACTGCTAGAACTAACAATCAGATAAGCTCAAGTGATGGTGGTTTACCTCCCAATGGTCCAAATGGGTCAGTCTCTTTTACATTACCCGGCAGTACCATTATCCCGAAGCGTGAACCTGATCAGGCTCTCGCGCCCCATTTCGATCGAAAACCTGCATTTGGCAGTGACCTTTTCAGGCCTAGTTTGGTTGGAAGCTTTGGTAACAACATGAAGTTTGGCTCCAATCCAATGTGCCAAATGAAGTATCCTTCCTTGAATAGCAGCATACCTTTCGGCTCATATGGACTGAATCCTGACCGTTGTGCCGCACCTCAAGCCGGCTCTATTTCCTCAGTGTTCCCCGACTTTCCAATGCCTCTCCCGTTGAATCTCCCCTCATCCGGAAACTTCTCTCTGGCTGGACTAAACTTCAATGGTGTGAAGCCGATGGGTCCGGTTCCGCCTTTCTTTTCAGGGCAGCAAGTGAAAGATATCGATACCGGATTTCTGAGGCCTAAACAGGAACAGAAGGATGAAACTATATATGGTACATGCTTACCCCAAGTTGATAATGCAAATTCTTCACTCAGTTCATCATCAGCAACACAATCCATTTACCAACATGTCATGCAAAATTTCCCTTCATAATCTGATCTCTTCCTGTAAGAACAAGCAAATTCAGTTTTGACTTTTTTTTTTTTTCATTTAGTATTTAAAGGAGGACCAATGTCCTATAATTGTTATTTCAGTTTTGTTTTCTTAATTTTTAGTGAAACAAGCAAATGGTGCCCCATATACAAAGTTCATACCAATATTTTGTAACTAGGTTTTGGTAGGTAAAGTTTTCTTTGGTCCTATCATTATAGTTTCAGATAATTTATCGGAACTAAGTTTTGGTACTCTTAATACAAACTGCATACCAACATTTGTTAGCAGCTTCTGGTGAATAATTTTACTTCAATCTTGTGCTTTTGTGCTAACTCTGCCTATGTTTTAACATAGCCGGTCCCAAGCCCGGAAAAAAGAGGAGGGTTGTGTAAGGCTTTCAACAGCTAACGTAAAACTTTGTCGAGTGTTAAGGGTTCATGGACTAAGTTCACACATAATTCATGATAGAGTGCAATGACGTTGTTTGATCCATGTAGTTAATTTCACATAATGCAATAAGACTTCTTCTTAATGTTATTGTTGTAGTAGTAGTAATAGTAGCTTAGTAGTGTAGTAGTAGGTTTCTGTGCTCTATGAATGTTCTTATTTATTTTTCACCACTCTAGAGTTTTGATGATTTTGCTTTTATTTCTGAAATTGTTGGTTTGAAAACTTTAGTTCTAACAGATGTTTTGTCAGAGGCTTTGGCATCTTTATTGACAGAAAACCAGATTCAACAATGATATTAAACAATCTACTATCCACCACTCTGCTTTAAAGCCCAAAACCCAAATAAATTTAAATTTTAAACAAAGAAAAAGAAAAAATAAAAATCCTCACGATTAAAAACTTTATAAAAATGGAGAGATAGAAGCAATCTAAGATTCTAAGGTGTTGCCTGTCAAGTCTCAAAAGAACTATTTTATACCTCTGCATAAAATATAAACTTCCAGAAATATGTACTATTCTCAAGAATTATCAAACTGCCTCATAAATATCAAAATATAATCTTAAGAAAAATACTTACTAATCATTCTTTAATGTGAAAAAATCTTATCTAAGTATTTTTCGTCTCGTCCCCTGAACGAATTCGGAAGCAAGTACCTAACCCAACATCAGAACATATTATCAAATAGGGTTGTGCTTACACAAATTGGGATCCAAAACCTAACATATCCAACTTACAGGTAATAGATACATACATGAGACATTTGGCCTGGAAATCCCAGCACCTAAGCAAACTATAAATTGCAGGAACCAAGAGGAATATTCAACTCTATAAAATGATGAAACCAAACAAATGGAATATTCAAATCCATGTACGTGTGGAAACATATATTTATAAGGAGAAATGCCAGACATTAGTGCTTTAGCTGCAGACAGATTGATCAAAACAAGATAGTAATCAGCTTATCATGTAATGTCCTACACTAACATAGACGCCTGCTTCAACCTCCCTAAGTCCTAACTACATCGTCCAAAAGAACTAACCCAGTATTACTCAATGAACACAGAAATTTACATTTTTAGTGCAGCAACTCAAATGTACCATATCACAGAAGGGAAAAGAAATGGGGATTGCACCACACTGATTGCCAAATAATTTGTGATTTGCATGATATAAGAACTCATTAGCAGATCCCATCAGGGTCAAGAAAGAGTCTTTAATAACACATTCCTTGAGTTTTCAGACTTAAACACAATGTATTTTCATGTGTATATTCAAGTGAAATGCATTAATTCACTAATAAAAACTACATATTCATCCTTCACCACTATATAAATCCTACCAAGCCTCAGATTCATCAAGAACAATGAAAAGAAACAAAATAGCGAGTGATGGCTAAAGAACCAAAAAGAACCAAAACAACACCATCGTTAATGCCATTATGAGTTCAACAATATATGTTGCATCCTTAAAGAAGAAGGGCCCCAAATCAGATAACAACCAAGTTCCAAATCCCACCATAGAAAAAACCCTTCTCTGCCACTTGCCACTTCATACATACCATCACCATAATCATCCAATATCATCATCATTAAGAGTACAATCCAGAATACAAAAAGGAAAAGGACAAAACTAAGCATACCCATTTCCCCATATCACTCAATAACCCCAAAAGACATCAACTTTAAAAAGAAAAAAAGAACGAAACGAAACCAAAAGAGAGTACACAGATTCTTATTACTAGAAATCCATGAACAATATCTAGGATTCTTTTTTCTTTCCTTTCACTTCTTGTAGCTTCCGCGAACCCCAGGGCGTCCCTTGGAGGTTGCTTCAACAGAGAGAGATGCGTGGAGGTTCACGATCTTCGCTTCATCAAACGGAATCTTCGGGTGCTTCGCGTCGTGGTGGATCTGCATCGATTTCACGTCCGGCGCCGTCGTTTTGCAGAGCGGGCACTCGAACTTGGCGTGTCCACCCTTTTCCACGCCGGTCCGATCAGCCTGCCCCGCCTTCCCGCCCCCGCGGTTGGTGGTGGCGGCGTCTACCTTCGCCGCGATCTCCTTCGCTGTATGCTTCTTTGGCTTCGCCTTCCCTGTCATGGTGTAAAAATCTTAGGGTTCCTTTTCTCTTTTTTTCCCTTCTTACTTTTCCGGCTAATTGATGATATGGGGTATGCGATTGGTGATCGGAATAGAGAGGAATTGGGGCAAAGTTTCGATTTTGAGTTGGTTTTCTTTTTTGTGGGGAGGTAAACCCTGGTATGAGAAAACCCTAATTTGTGTCTTGCGTTTTGGGTTATATTAATAGGGAATTCGGATAGGGACGATGGAGTCTTATCTGGAACTCATTTCTTTTTTGCCCTTTCAAGTTATTTTTTTTAAGGGTATTGTTAGATATACAATTAAGTCGCATAACAAATATTATACCATGCGTACAACATATATTTGCATAACTTATATTATATATTATGCATAATACCTATTATATGTTTACTTGGGACACGTGTAAAACTTTTGTTGGTCGTATTGGACAACGTTTTCTTTCGGCCAATGCCGTTTGAACATATCATTCGTGTCAACTTGCACTTAACGCGGTACATTAGATTCCACTGCTTTTAATTTTATACACATTTTGCATTGAATTATATACCGCACACATTAGATACTAGTTTAACATATTTCTGTTGTACGATAAATATTATTGATGAACATATAAAGTGACTTTATATTTGCATTTTTTTAGAGTATTAGACAAATTTAATATGACATATGTCTGTATGCATAAATAATAGTGTACCATAAAAAAATTAATATCGAAATTAAGAAAAATCATTTCAATGGAAGATTCCTGGATTGGAATCATGAAAGTCTCCAATAAATTATAACTTGAAGGGACTCGTAAAGATTCGCTAGGAGGGTGCACTATTTAGAAAGGTTAGTAAATAAGTGTATTGATAAATAATCATTATTTATGTTTTAAAATTAGAAAATTATATTTGTAAACATTCAATAGAAGGGTTCAAAAATGATCATATGGTGCACGATTTATGAGTGTCAAACAACTAGTTTATTGATATAAGTAGTGTTATATGTATACCGTAAGATTAGTTATTATCAATAATTGTATGCAACAATTCAACTTTTTAAAATTATTAATTCAATTTTTAAAATCTTAAATGTATATTTATATATATATTTTTAATTCAGAGCTATCCAATGTAAATTTTTCTGTATAAAAAAAGAAAATTTTTTAGCTTTCATTAGAATCAATTATTTTTAAAGTGATACACTTTTTCTAAAAATAAAAACACAAAATAAACATAATCAATTCTTTTCGACCCATTTTTTTTAAACTCAACGCTAGTTTGAAGATAAACCAGACCGGCTGTTAGGAATTGAGATTCTGCTTCTAAGGTATCACATGCTTCTGTCAGTTGATATGGCTTTAAGATTTATCATCCATTGTTTTTTTCGTATTTGGCTATTTGCTCTTTCTTTAGTTTCATATTTTAAATTTCTATAATTCCCCAATTTGTAATTTTCTTGAATGGTAATCAGACTTGTATTATATTTTCGTTCTTTACTGAGCAACACCCCTTTATTTCGTCATTATAAGTGCTTATTATGTATGGCCTACAGGCCTAGTATATTTGTTGAAACAGATTTCTTATATCCATTACATCCACTTTCTTACCCAAAAAAAAAAAGATTCTTACAAAATAAAAACATTCATTTTTTCTAAAAAAAAATTAAAGAAATGATAAGTAGATATTTGTTTTAAATATGCATAAGGAACTTAATGGTCTTTTCCTTTTAGAAATTGGCTATCGACCACCAAATTTTCAATGCTAGTCCTAAATATGAAAAGTTTAGGGTGCAATTGATTTAACAAATTTTTATTTTTATTTTCATTATAAATAGAAAACAAAAGTAAAAATATTTAGTTTTATTTCGTTGAAAATATTTTCTAAAATCAGTAAAAAATAAATAAAAAAAAACATCAATTTCTTCTTTTTTATGTTTTCAATCAAAAATATAAAAGTAGAAAGTGAATTGAATGAAAACATCATGATATCATCCATTAGAATAAGTACACAATCTTCATACCTATAAAAATAGAAAATGATATTTTCACAAACCAAACACCAGCTTATTGTTTACTTTATTATTATTATTATTATATTCATCATGTCTTAGTTCATTTTGCATACTGAAACTTCAATTTTCCTGAAGTTATTACAAGTTCAATAGCTTAGGTATAGAATCAAAGTTAGAATTTTGCATGAACATAATACTTAAATTCTACGAGAATATGAGGTTTTTCACTCGATACTCCAACTAAATCTTTCTATTTACATGACCACTCAACAAGTACGTGTAAAATAGCAAATATTACCTAGATTATACTAACACTACTTTGGTATTATTCAATAATTATGTGTAAAATTGTAAATATTAACTAGATTATACTAACACTACTTGGATGTTCCCAACCTAGGCTTAAACTTGTGACCATAGGTTTTTGTATTGTTTCTTTTTTTGTATTCCTAAGACTAAAAATCATGGTACATGAATATTTGTAATAGTAATATAAAGCAACTAAATTACCGAATGATCTAAACTATTGTTATGAACCCTAATTGCTCTTGAACAAAACAAAGAAGCACAACTATTATATATGTGTATATATAAATCCTTTGGAATCAGATACCATCATCCAAATGTGAACACTTCAGTTCAAATCCTCCTTATTACTTAAGAAGGATTATTATGAAGAATTTCACTCACTATGATCCAAACACTTGTTGGAAATAACAGACCAAAACTCTCAGTATACTAACCAAAGCTTAGGTTTTGCTTCAAGAAAATATGTGGCATGAGGGAAGCCTCTCTAATTTATGACACTTACACTCATAGCCACTGAAAAGAATTGGTTGCAAAATCCTGTAATTTTTCTGCAGAGTGTGTAAAAGACAGAGAAAAATGTACTGGAAGATAAGAAGATGGACAAAGGCAAAAGAAGAGACCGTATGTGTTGAAAAACCTAACTCCTGAGTATGTAAAGAAGAATGACTTTGAGCAAACCACTATGACTTCTACCGAATCAGCGCCGAAAAATGGTTTAGGATCCCTGCGGGCACAGCTAAAATGATGCCAGTCGGGGCTTCTGCAGATTCTCGTCTTTGTACATCAACCTCCTCTTCTTCGAGCCATAACCTTGGTACTGGTAGAGGATGGTGGAAAGGCACTGTCTTAGGGTTATGATGTCAAACATTTCTATAAATGTTAAGTCTGCGGTCCTGGATTTAGCGCCTGCGAAGCGTTGGTACTCCTCAAACACAGATGACAGGCACCAATTCTGCAATTTTCGCAAGCAACCGACAAGGCAGCCTGTCCTATGCTGCATAAAAGAAGAGAAGATCCGTTAGAACAAGAACAACAACAAAAATGAACAAACATTACAATAACCGAGGGAAGATAAATTTGCAAGTGAATCTACACCTTTCCTCGCTTGCAATGGATTAGAACTGGGTGATTTCTCACATCTGAAACCAGAAAAAGAGTTCAAAAATCTAATAAAACAGAGAGAACCATCAGCAATTAAGGTATACTACATAAAAAACTGCAAATCAAGTTGAACAAAATTTTTAGCATTCATTACCAATCAAAATTTTCAGAGCCTCCATGATGGAATCACTGAGGATAGGCAAAGAAACCTCCTGCAAATAGAAAAAGCTTGTTAGCTAAGAAGGAGAAAAAAGATTTCTTCTATTATCCATGTGCCTCAATTTTAACAAAAATCCATCAAGATTTTCCACTCTTCATATTTCAACACAATCATAACAGAAAAGGAATCATTCCATATAGCACAGTCGAATCTACAAAAATCTTTTTGCACATATTGTATTATAAGGTATATATATATTCATCTGACACCAAATTCCAGATTTCCTTTATTTTTTTCATGAATAGATAACTAAATATAATACAATGAAATTATGAGTGGTGAAATCTAGTGGTATTTCAATAAAATCGGTCCGAAAAAACCAAGATTAAGAGACCCAGATTACATAACCATCTGATCCAATAACCATTGTGTATAACATAAATCCAGAATTCAAAGTAACAACTACTAACCCTTCACAACCTATTCAATACGAAACTCAAAAGAATTGAGTACAAAACATAATTATTAACATGTTGATTAAAACATCTTAAATGAATTACCGTCTTCCCCTCAATCCCAAATTGAAAGAGCTGAATATTCTGCGACTTTAGGAACTCCAGATTTTCCTCCGGATATGGCTCAGGACACAAGTATCTGCACCAATATGCAACCCCACACATAAGTTCCATGAACAATAAAAACAACAACAACAACAAATCCTGAATATACTACAGAGCATAATCTGAATAACAGCTTGTAACATTATTACAAAGCTCTTTTGATGTGCGTGGGAGAAAAATAACAATATATAGAAGAAGAAAGAAAACCCAACAACTTAGATTTTATGAATCTTTAAATTAAATCCGAAATTGAAATTTTTGCAGCTGAAAAAAAATAGAGCCCTAAGATAGAGAGAGCTCATTCTTGTTTTTCTTTTAGCTAACAAAAAAAAAAATCCCACCCGCCACATTGCGAAACACAGAGAATTCAGATAAAACCCTTCACCCAAAACGCATAAAGTTTCAGTTTTTATTGTAAAAAACAATAAATAAAGAATTGATAAAGAAAAAAAGGGAAGGAAAAAGAAAACTAACATGACGGATCGAAGGTTTAGGGTTTGCAGGAATGGGAAATTAGAAGGGTTTGGGAAGCTGGATCGGAAAATGCAGTCCTCCACCATCGAGAAATTCGACGGCGGCACCAAAACAGCGTCGTTTTCGTCCCCGCTCTCAACCTCCACTATCATTCCCATTTTTTTTAAAAAAAAAAAATCACTTTTTTCCTCTGTCTCTCTCTCTCTCTGTATCTTCTTTTCTCTCTCTAATTCCGAGATACCAATGAAGAATCAAAATCAAGGACCCAATGAATCTGAAAGGAATGGGAATTGAAGAGAAAAAAAAAATAGAGGGAGATTGGGGGATTCTTCTTCTTGTTCTTCTTCTATTCCTTAATGTTTTTTTTTTTCTTTTTACGTTTCGCTGTTCCTTAAGAATTGGGATTCTGGGAGAATATATATTAGAGAGAAGGGTAAGAGGGAATGAAACGGCGCCGTTTGGAACGAATAACCTGTGAATGGGATTCTAAAACGGCGGTTACAACTAGATTGTGCGGCGAAAGTGCAGAGAATGTCGCTTTTTTGTTACTCTTTGGTTTTTTATTTTATTTTTTACGGTGGCTTCTAGAAACTACTCTTCTATTAATTGCAAATTACAGCACAATAACTTCTTTTGTTGGAATTTTAATATTTGTCATATTAACCAAAACAGTATAATTTTAATCCATAGTATAAAATAATTTATACAAATATTTAATTATGAATTGACATATTAGTAATAATTTTTAACTCAATCATTCACTAACTGAAAAATTATACAAATTAATGAATATGATTGGCTGACAGTGTAAAATTTTTTACACTAACAGTGCATCATAATTAAACTCTAACGAAAAATTGTTGATGCTCATTTACACTATTTATAATTTATATATATATATATATATATATATATATATATGCAAATTCAATTGGTTGTTAGATTTAATTTTTCATACATGATCATATAAATTTTTTTATAATATATATTATCATGTAAATTATAATAATTAATTCAATTATTTAGTATTATTTAAAAGTCATATGAATAGGAAAATTTATGAATAATTTTTAACTTTTTAATAGACAAAAATTTTAAGGAAAAAACAAGTAACTAAGATTTATTTTCAAGTTGCATTGGAACATGTCATGTTGTATTATTTTAACTGGATATAGTGTCCGTGCGGTGCATAGAACCGTTAATATAATTTTTGTAATAATTAAATAAAATAAAAAATGAGATAGCAATTACAAATTAATTAAATGAAGGATATATATATATATATATATATATATATATATATATATATATATATATATTATTTCGAAAGTTAATGGCATATGTCATTGATGATTTCAGCAAGAATAAGTGTAGCTTTATTTTTTATTTTTTAATTTATAATTTGTCAACTGCAATTCACCTTTGCTATTGTGAAAAATTAAATTAAATATACTTAGTGGTTCTTGCGGTATAGAACGATTTATGATTAAAAAAACACAAATGTTTGGGGCACAATAAAAAAAAATCAGCCAATAAAGCTCATTTGACATTTTATGGTCCAAATAACACTTTTAGTCATGAGTTTATTTTTAATGAGCTAGGTAATTCTGGCCCAAATTCCTATTTGTTGACTGTTATAACTGATTTTTTGTTGTCCCTCTAGCTTAAAAAAATCTTAACATTCAAGTTTGACACAAACTTGACCAATTTATTTATTTTAAAGTGGATTAACAATTTAACACTAGTGATTGATTGGTTGCTATTTAGTGGTGACTAAGAATGCATAATAATTATAGTATAGTATTAGTAATATATGCAAGTTTAATTATAGACCCTTGAATTGAAGGTAGTTGTTTCTTTTTCATAACTACCAGAATAATAAAAATATTCAAGTGGTTTATTTTTTGGCTATCATTCTGGTAAGATACAATCTTTTTTGTGGTGAATTTTTCTTTTATATTTAGATAAAAACTGCTGATAAACAAGTATCTGTTATTTTGACTAAAATAAGAAAGAAAAACAAACAAACGATCGAGTATATGTATAGATGTTATCTGTTATCGATTGAAAGAATGAAGTTATATTATAATTTAACCTTGAAAATAAATGTCGTATAAATATTGTATAACTTTTTATTGTATACATAATATTTGTATATGGGTTTAACTTTTACACCGTGAGTCAAACACATTTGTTGATTTGTGTGACCTTTTAGTTATTAGTGGATGATTGAGTTAAAGATTTTTACTAACGTGTCAATTCATGATTGGATGTCAGTGTAAAATTACTTTACACTGACAGTGGATTGAAATTAAACTCTTTGTATATAAAAATACCAATAATATTGGTCGTACAACAGAAAGAAGTTCAATTAATATTCAACGTGTACTATATATGATATGAAATGTGTGTTATACGTATCTGTGTTATACATTGTTTAAATAATCGGCTTTTATAAGTTTCATCTAACATAAAATATGTTAGAAAACTTTTTGGCTGTGAAAAAAATATATAAAATAGGCTAATGGATTAATATGTTAAAAGTCCTATAATTACTTTTAAAGAACATGTCTATATATATATAAATAGAGACCAAATCAAACAATAAGTATACTCTAAATTCATGTGGATAAATATTACATTACAATAAGATAAAATGTAAATTTTATTTAAGTACGACTAATACTCTATCTAATAATAATGAACAAAGGAGGTATACTATATCTAATAATGAACTTATTTGTTAACTAAACTCAAAAAGAAAAAGGTGAGTTCAATATATTGTCTTTTCAAAAGTGGATTTCTTTGGTTGCACATAATTTTTATTTTTTCTCAAAATAAAAGAAGAAGATTGGTAATAATGTTACACTGATATTTTGTTTTTATTTATTTGTTTTGTTTTGAAGTGAGTCCACTCACTCTAATTATCAAAGACTAATGGTAATAAAGCTAAATAGTCAAAAGAAGCGTATTATTGAACGGTCAAGATAATGTGGCAATCAATCAAAGTTTGCTGTTTTCATTCACTTGACCCCTTTCCCCAAGAAAGCAGCCCACATTGTATATAAATAAATAATAAAATGAGAGATTGAGAGAATATGGACTAAATTGTTACGTATGATAAGCGTTTTGTTATTTCTTAAATAAAATTTTAAATTCGAGACTTGTGGATGAGAAAATTTTTTATTGGGAATGTCACATATCATTCTAAAATATGTGACCCGAAACAACTTATTAGTCGAGATAAAATTCTGGATAAAAAAAACAATTGATTCATACGGGACAAAATATCACATACATACTCAAAAGATTCTAATTTCTAAACCTAGAGAAGAAGAAAAGTTGTGTCTTTAGAATATAAATATAAGATAGATAGAATGGAGTATGGGCCAAGGATTGTAGAATCAAAGCACATGCATGCATACATCATCATCAAACTTTTGACTAAGCTTCCTTCTTAGAATAGTTAATGTCAATCCATCCAAAGGAATATTAATGGATAAAACTTTGACTCGCGGTGATTCTTAACCTAGAACTACCATAGTCCATAAACATTTTTGAACTCATTTTTTTAATTAATTAAGGTCGTTTGAAATTAGGCCCAAGGACTTAATTTTCATTTACAATGTAAATAAGTTTTACATTGTTTATTTATTATTATGCTAGTTATAACATAGTTTAGCAAAGCATAGTTTAGACCAGGGATTGGACTGATGATACTTCCTCTAGTATTTTGGACATCTTTTTCATAATAGTAATAATGTATAGACATCTCATTAGTATAGTTTGACTTTCACTATAACTAATTTGAAGTTCATATGAACCTTAAAATATAATCTAACTACTCTAAGTTAACTCCAATGTATCTAATAGGGTCATAAGTTTAGATATTCACTCATCTCTTTAAAGTGAGTTAATTACAAGTTTTTTCTTTTAAATATTTATCAAATATGAATATTTTTTGGCATCTTATAAAACTAAATTAGACATCTCTCTCATCTTAAATTTCATTAAAAAAAAACAAAAAAGAAGAGTCACTCATCTTATTAAAGATATTTGATTCGCAGATTGAAATTTTATTACAGGAAATAAGATTTCTAGGAATAAAATATAGATGTTTTCCCTATCTTAACTTTAAAATAGACATAATTCTCTCACCCTAAAATTTCATTAAAAAAAAAACAAAAGAACACTCACAAACTTTTGTTTTTGCTCGAAGATACTCACAAATTGTTGAGTTGACTTGCCATGAATTGATGATGTGTAGAACTAGAAAGTGGGCCGGTCTACATAGGTTCAACCCAAGCCAAAAAGCCCATTAAGACACAAAATAAAATATCCATAAATCAAATTTTAAAAAAAGAAAAGAAAAGAAAAAGAAGGTTGTGATTTTGGATAAGGGATAAGGTTTAGATATGGAAATCAGCCAATGAGGTGAGAGAAGGTTGAACAAGAGCCACAATCTTGATCATACATTGAAAAACAATTGGAAGTACTTTAGCCACTTATGTCCCTCATATCATATGAGCAAGTGTGTGCTATTTTCATTTCATCACTTTGTTGGAATTAATTAACTAAGAAAACTAAAGGCAATAAAAAAATGGCAGCTTCATCTCCAATGGTGAGCCACCTCAAATCAAGCTTCACTAGGCCTTTGGTTACTCCAAAGGGTTTTGCTGGTTCTTCTCCACTTCAGCTTTTGCCATCTAGAAGGCCATTTAGTTTCACTGTTAAGGCCATTCAATCTGAAAAGGTAGGTAAATACATACATATATGGATACTTCCTTTCTTTATATTCATCTTATACTTTAATGATAATGCCATATGAGATAGATATTTAATTTGAATTTTGCATACAGAGTAATGTTATATGATTGTTAGTCTTTAGATAAACTACTAAATTTCTATGATTTATAGATGAAAAATTATTTTTGCATGCTATAAAATTAGTTATCATATTTAATAATTAAATTTTTTAAAATTATTAATCTAACATTTAATATTATACTTTAGATATGATAACGATAGTGACTGATTTTATGGTATATATATATAACATACTCATTAAAAATATTGTGCATAGAATTTTTTAATGTATAACATTTTTTTAATTAATTTAATGTACTATTTATGTATGTTGGATGACAAATTATGAAAATTGCCCCCTGTTTTTTGTGTCCTCTTATCTAACATACCATCATGTGGAATACTAGGACTCTAGAAGCCCATTGTTTGGCTTGGCCATCCTCATTTGAACAAGTTGCAATGTAATGAAATGATTTTGTTTGTAAAAGTGAATATGCAATGTTGAGTGTTTTGAACTTTGAACTTTGATCAGTCATTCAAAAAAGAACTATTTGATTATATGACTCTGAAAAAAAATCACTTTTAGTGCATAGGAATTAAATTTTATATATTTTTTAAAATTTGATTGAGAAAGTAGTCAAAAAATAAAAAACCTTAAAAAATGATTAAACCATAAGAAGAGAGAAATGGCATATAATTAACTCTTCCATTCAACCCTTTTTAAATTTCCTTTTACCTTATTAAACTCTTGCATTTCATCCATCAAATACAAGAATTGAAAAAAGTTTAACTGAAAAAATTGACTCCAAATTATTTTTACGCAGTAATTCAAATTTTTATAATATCCTTTTGCGCTCGATTTCATTTATTTTTCTAGAAATTGTTTTTGTCCAATATTATTTTTCACTCTAGAGTTTCAAAAAAACATTTAATATCTTCTTTCAATTTTACCCACGTATATACTCTCTATTATCTTCTATAATAATTATTACATAAAAAATTATAAGAATAATTTTGCCATTATATATTTTATATGTTTTAATGATATAGCTTAATAATTGTACAATTATCTAAAATGTCAATTAATTCTGGACGGAGATACTAATTATGAAAATGTTTTCGATACCCTGTAAAATGTACATATCCCTTAAACTCTTGTTAAGATCACATTCTTGAGTTCAATAGAGTACTCATGCAGGGAAAGGATTCCCACTAATTATTTGGATTATTTGGTAATTATGTTGTTAATTGCATTAATTATTGTTTTGTAGCCAACATACCAAGTGATTCAACCAATCAATGGTGACCCATTCATTGGAAGCCTTGAGACTCCAATCACTTCAAGCCCATTGATTGCATGGTACCTCTCCAACCTCCCAGCATACAGAACCGCGGTGAGCCCGCTCCTTCGCGGCGTCGAAGTGGGCCTAGCCCACGGGTTCCTCCTTGTAGGCCCGTTCGTCAAAGCCGGACCTCTACGGAACACCGACATCCACGGTGCCGCCGGGTCCCTTGCAGCTGGTGGGCTTGTTGTGATTCTAAGCATTTGCCTCACAATTTATGGCATTGCATCCTTCAATGAAGGTGACCCGTCAACGGCCCCATCGTTGACTTTGACGGGCCGGAAGAAGGAGCCCGATCAGCTCCAAACTGCCGATGGATGGGCCAAGTTTACTGGCGGTTTTTTCTTTGGTGGCATTTCTGGTGTTATTTGGGCCTACTTTCTTCTCTATGTCTTGGACCTTCCTTACGTCTTCAAGTGAATAAGTTTGGTTTCTTTTGTATAAGGAATTATTAATTAAACCTATAATCAATGGATGGTTTCAATGTGGACTTGAGATGTGTTTGTATGTGTACATGGATTATGTATTTTGTGACTCTCACTTTGTTACAATGTTAATTTCTCCCTTTTTGTTTTTGGTCTTCTTATAGTATAACTATGGGATAAGAAATTGATGAGTAGTAGTATATTAGGGTATAAAACTAACCAATAATATTTCTAGTATAATATAAATACGTTTAACTAGTATTCAACACGTGTTATACATAAAACATAATGTATGCTAAATGTATAGCACATGTACATATAGCACATATTACGTCTTATGTATAACAACGTTGGATACCAGTTGAACGCAGTTGAATGTATTTCTGTTGTACGACAAATTGTAAAACTAACTATGTATGTGCAATTGTTTATCAATTTAATATTTTTAGTTGGAAAGTTTAATCATAGAAATCAATTGTTTTGTGCTACATGGGGGAAAAAAGAACAATTGAGAGTTAAAAGAAAATATTTATGCTAGGATTAATAATTACAAAATGAGAAATAATAATCACCTTGGTTTATGCATTTACATATACAAATCAAGTTTAATCATCATGATCAACATTAAAAGTAAATGCAACTCACCATATAATATATATATATATATATATATATATATCCATAACAACCAACATTTGCTTGCATATATAATTGCAAGATTCTAGATTAATTTCCACCATATATCATATCATATACATAATACATGAATGATATACAAAGAGACAAAGATTAATTAATTAATCATAGAATTAGGATGATCCTTCATCATAGGAGGAGAAGAAGAAGTGGTTGCTACTACTTCAACAAGTTGTTCTTCATGAAGTTGGTGCAAAGATTGATGGGCAGAAAGTGCTAGAAGCTCAGGGGGAATGAGATTGTTCCATCCCCTGATCATGGAATCAGCAGAGGAAGAAGAAGAAGAAATTGTTGTTGATGTTGTGATTCCATCCCAACCAATGTGTGTGACATGCTTAACATTTGTAGGGCACCCTATTTCCATGTCCATTTCTAGATCTTCTACCTCTTCATCATCATCATCTTTCTCCACTACCAAATATATAATATATGTATATGAATCATCATAGATTAGTTAATTAATCAAGTAGGTAATAATAACCATATATAAACATTAGCCATGGACCATACATGTATATATGTGGTTGTTAATTAATTAACATAGAGATAGTGTGAGTGGAAGTTTGGTGACAACTTAATTTTGAAGTTTTGAGAATGAAAATAAAGATTCACCCATAATAATTACGAGTTTTAATAGATAAGTTTAATTTGATGCACTGACGGTGTAAATATATTTGACATTGTCATTCAATCAAAACAGTCTGTTTGTATAACTTTTCAGGTAATGAGAAAGAGAATACACAATCATGATTGATGCTCAACACATGATTGAATGATCGTAGATTATCAATTGTTAAAAATTAAATTCTTAATAAATTGGGAAAATTGCACTTTAATTTACTTCTTGAACTATAGGTCTTAAGCAATTTAACCTCTAAACTTTCACAAATGTATAATTTAGTCAAAGTAAGTATATTACCATATAAACTTTAGAATATGTACAAATTGACCCCACAAAATTTTCTTAATGTGCAATATGATACTCTCAAATTTCTTAAATATGTTCTTTTTTTGTTAATTGTTAATGGAAAAATTCATAGAAAGGTTAATTTGAACATTGAAGAAAGCTTACGATGATTTAAAAGTTTAAAGACTAAAATGTATATGATCTAAAGGAAGTGAAAATTGATAATATAGACTGATTCATAAATCTTTTAATTGAAAATTGTTTTGAAGTGAATTAAGATAAATAATAATACTCACCAAACAATTGGGAGATGTTCTTGAAACCCTTGAAGAACCTATTGAAGCCATTGGATATGTTAGGCTTTGGAACATTGTCAAGGAACCTCATTGAGTTCTTCATGTTTTCACCAGACATAATGTCTGAATCCTCAATGCCTTTAGATCCTTCTAAACTTACCATACAATCAAATAACAAATTAAATCAGATGAAATAATTAAAATTAACCCCTTCATACAATACCATGCATTATTATAAACTTATAAATTATAACTAAGCATTGACAAAAGAAAAATGAAACCAAAAATATCAATTTTTTCCGATATAAAAAAAATTAAAATAATCTGAAACAAATAGAAATGAATCATATTAATTAAAACTTGTACGTAACTTCAATTCGTTATATGTAATCTCTTATTACCATTTTATTTAAGAGGTGAGACTCAAATTAATATAGAAATAACAGAAACAAATGAACCGTCAAATATTACACATGAGAATGTCACGTATAATTTTAATATAAAAAGAAACTATATTCTAGAAATTGAGGCAGAATCTGAGAGAAATATATAAATAGATAGAGAGAGACTTAATCCATCAGGTTGTGTGTTGGAGAGTGATCTTGATCTTCTTGGGTGAGGAATTCCAACAGCAACACTTGCCTCAGAGATGCAACCAGCAGAGAAAGGAAGAATAACAAGCCTTTCCATTCTTTGTCTCATTATTCCTTTGATCTCTCACCAAGCTAAGGGATGATATATATTAATTATATAAAATGGGAATTCTATTGTATTGTATTGTTCTAAAGAGAACAAAAGAGGATTCAACCACCTTGAGTTTAGATTTGACAAGTGTAATATATAGCATCATAGCTATAGGCTATACCATAGGGTAGTTTTTATTTTAATTTAATGGTATTGCCTTAAATTGAATTTGTTATGAATTAGCATGTTATTATTATTACGTATAGAAAGTTAAGTAATAATGTTTGTTGTACAATAAAAATACATTCAATTAGTATTTAATGTGTATTATACATGATATGGAATGTGTGCTATATGTATAAACACGTACATATAGTACACATTTCATATTATGTATAGCACACGTTGAATATTAGTTTGACGTATTTATGATGTATTACCAACATTATTATTAGAAAGCTGAGTCATATGGTACATATATTATTAATTAATTAAACCGTTTGGTAGCTGAAAGTGACATACACAAGACATAACATGATCTATATATAGGGGTATGTATGTTTTTTATTTTTTGAATGTTTGATTAATTAACCACATATATTATATTGTAATGTAAATAATGTATATAGCACTATCAAAATCTATCAAATTCTACTTTATGTGTCTCTAACGAACATCATGCCACACCTTGAAAAAAAGTTGTTGGGTTGAGTATTGAGTGGCTAAACTAAAACCAATCACTATAAACTAGACAAAATCAAGATCACATAATTTTTTAATTTTCTTCCCTTCTAAAGTGCTCTCTATATGATCTCTCTACTTTTTCTTTCACTTACCTCTCTTCTACAATAAGTCATCAACAATTCCTTTTTTTTCTTTTAATTTCTTTTATTTAAATTTCTATTTTGATTCAACTAAGGAAAAAAAAACCCGGTAAAATCTGATTTAATTTATCATATCTATTAATTAATCTGTTGGTTAACCGTATTCTGAAATATCGAAAAAAATCATTGCCTTATGAAATTATTCATCAAATCCCTTTATATACATGTTTAATTTGTTCTACACATATTTAAAATATAAAAAGAACATTAATTAATTTATCTAATATATGTATGTTTCCTTTTGTTTACTTGCTTTGGACTCGAACTAGCTAGCAAGAAGTAGTGTATCCTAAGCGAACTTTATGGAATGAATGAATCTCCAACTCGTGGTGATGGAGACCAAATCTGATATATATTTCTTGAATCCAAAGAAGCAAAATGAATCATTGATTTTAGGAATATAGAAATATTGGGTTTGTTGCAAGGTTTGAATTAAGCAGGTTGAGTTATCTGCATTCACTTACTAAATTTGATGTGTGCTCATTAACTGATCAATCTTATCAACTTAATTAAGCTTAGATAAGTTCTTGTTTTTTTATCCCCTTAATTTTAATTTTATAATAACAAGTCCTACAAAGTCATGTATTTATAAGGTTTAAATACCCTTTTATTTCTGATGAAAATATAAGCAAATTTTGGTTAGTCTCTATTGAAAAATAGTTGGTTTTTAATTAGTTCCTGTAATTAAATTGTCTCCATCAAATGTTGAGCTAATAACTAATAAAAAACGACATTATTGAATCTTATATGATACTCAATAGTTATATGTGGCATAAATTATAAGTATTTGGGCCAACATTTTGTCATAAAATGAGTTAGTAAGTCCAAAAAGATGATTTAATAGATTGTGTTTGATGAGTTATTGGGTGAGAGTTATATACTATATAGAACTAAATAACACCATAATAGTTAACTTAATTAATACTTAACCAAGACACTAAAATCAAACACTTTTTAAGTGCTTGGACCAAAAAATAATTTACAGAGAATAAAACAAAATCTTATTACTTGTTTTTTGGGGGGAAATTAAAATTAAATATTTAAGCCTATTTATAAAGACCAACTATTACTTAATAATGTTAATCTTCTTATCTTTATCTTAACCAACAAAATTGCACACACAAGCCTATATTTGTGTAAGCTAAAAAAAAGGTAATGATGGTCCATAAAACTATAAGAATCAACTCAACCTATAGGAGGCTAGGACTAGAAGCATCAAATAATTTTATAGCTATGTCTTACTTGTAACAACCACAACAACTTAAATAATAATACAAGATTATCAAGTTGTCCTTTTCTATGTAGCTTTTCTGACCAACCAAGAATGTATATTGTGATTTTGATACAGATTAGCAGAAAGATAATTTGATAAGATGGATAACATAACATTCTTCCAAAACATACATTAAAAGTTGGGGGTAAAATTTTCCTAAACCCATTTTAATTCTGCAATCAAAGACACCCTGAAAGTGAAAATGGTGGGAATTATTATTATTCTTGAGTATGAGAATTTTCTTGAGAATATTTCTTTAGTCTAAGAATCTTCCATTTCTAATCTCATATTTCTGATAATGTTAAAACATTGTGTGAAACACATGTCTTTTTAGAGACAAATTCAAATCTTTATAATTACTATCAAGTGTTCTAAAGACTGTATCTCACGGTGAATTTATCAATTGTTCTCATCTTTTTATGCCTAACATAACATCTCAGAGTGTTGTAGATTCTCTGTTGTTAACAACTTTGAAAGTACAAGAAGAGATACCTTGAGGCAGAAGGAAGATGGTGGCAGAGCTTCCTTGGCGTATATGACCGGTCTTCATCATAGCATCCAATATGGTTAGGTTAGGTGAGTCACTCATATGTGTTATAACATACAAACATATATAAGACATAAATAATAGTACAGTTCATGCATTTTGACTTAGAATCAAAATCCTAAAGAATGAGAATGAGGGTTGAAAATAATTGTAAATAATACATACTATGCTTTATCTACTTGTAAGTTTGTGATATTTATACAAAGCAAAATAATTGACTAAGCTTAACAAGTTTTTATCTGAAGAAGATTAACACAACTGTTAGAAGCTGTTTCAATTTTTCTTTTTATCTTTTTTTTCCCTCTTCAATTTTTCCAATTTTATTCTGTTTAAAATTATAATGCTACAATGTACTCTAAATAGAAAACATACAGTTTTTATTCTTTCCTATAACTTTAACCTTCCTCTCTTTTCTTCTTCTTATTCTTCCCCCCTCTTCTATTATCTTTTCTTCTTCCAATGATTTTTTTTATATTGTTAATCTGTACGAGGGTGGGCCTTGACGCAACCGTAAGGTTGCTGCCTTGTGACCTAAAGGTCATAGGTTTAAATCCTGGAAACAGCCTCTTTGCAAAGCGAGGGTAAGACTGTGCACATCTACCCTCTCCAGACCCAACCTGATGAGAGCCTCGTGCTCTGGGCCGCCTTTATTGTTAATCTGTATATGCATCTAATCTACTACTCTTAAATCTTGAGGGCCATTCATCAAAATACTCTTCACATTGTTGTCCACTCTTAGATTTGAGTTGATGTCAAATAACAGGCCAATCAAGCCCAGTCCCAACTTTCTAGGCCCGGGATAAGCCTGCCCATTTTGAGTGCTAAATACAAAAAACTCTTTTAAATCACAATAGCAATGCAGCAGTTATAAGTTATAACACATTAACACATACCTATTCCACCAATAGATTCCCCTGCTATAACTTTTGCTTCACTGCTACAAGACTCAGATGGATTGATGAGTTAACATGTACATGCCAAAGAATGAAGTTCTGAAGAGTGGCTCCAGAAAACATCAAGACTGTATTATGGACTTTGGTGATTATGTATGAGAAGGTTTAGCCTTTTGTCACCAATAATCTCCACAAGAGCAACTGCCATGTTTGAAATGATGGAACCTATGAATGTCTCTGATGATTATTTCTCGTTCTAGAAGCTGAGAAGCATACTTGATGAAGTTATGGCAATCGGTACAAATCCGGAGGTTCTTCATGATTCGGATCGGTGTCCTAGGGGCAGAGTTAAGGATGCCAAAGACAACTGCTAGCTTTTCACTGTGATGGCCAATCAGTACTTCCCCTTGTTCTTCTTCTACATCCTGCATGACCAGATTGACATCAAGCGAATAACCGATTTCCTTCAACCTTCCAATTAAATTGTCCAGATATGAATATATCTCATTGTCCTGTGGGTGAGACCTATCTCCCATGACAAATGTGTGGATTTGATCCCTTAGCTGAATCCATGATTGGCCTGGCTGCTTCTTGACACCTCTTTGATGCATTAAATTCCTCAGCTTGGCGGCTTCGTCCCATCTGTGATTAGAAGAACACATGTTTGACAGCAGAATATAGGCTCCTGGATCAGATGGTGCTTGTTGAAGTAGGATATCAGAAACCCACTTTCCCATCTCAATATTTTTATGAAGTCGGCACGACGATAAAAATGATTTCCATACAGAAGTCAAGTGAGAGATACCATTTTCAAAGATGAAATTTTTCGTCTCAATTAAGCGACCGGCTCGACCGTAAAGATCAACCATAGAAGTACAATGTTCAACTCCAGGATTGATGTGATAGACATCTTTCATCATCCTAAAATATCTATAGCCTTCTTCAAGCAACCCTACATGGCTGCATGCATTTAAAACTCCTACAAATGTAACCTCATTTGGTATGATACCCTGATTCAACATTTCTTCAAATAGTCTAATTGCTTCGCTCCCTTGACCATGTAGTGCACAGCCAGATATCATTGAAGTCCACAACACAACATTTGGTTCCGCGATTTGTCGAAAAATCTCCCTGGCATCATCTAAACTACCGGATTTAGAATACATATCAATTAAGGATGAACCAACATAAGCATCAATTCTGTGCCCAATTTTCTGAATATAGGTGTGCATCTGTCGACCAAATTCCAAAATTCCAGCATTAGCGCAAGCAGAAATAACGGTTGTGACGGTCCGAATTTCCACTACAATCAGTTCACGAACCATTAACCTGAAAGATTTTAAAGCATCTTCATACTTTCCATTCCAAACATAACCAGAAACCATTGAACTCCATGAAATTAATTCTGCCTTTGATTCCTTGCAAGTAACACCATTTCCAGCATTCCCTGCTCTCAAAAGATCTAGAGGTACGTCTTTGAGAATTATAGATGCCTTATCCATTCTTCCACACTTGCAATACATTTCAACAAGTGAATTCCTTACAAATCCATCGCCATTAAAACCAGATTTTAAGGCCTTCCCATGAAGTTGTTTCCCAAGCTCCACGAGTGATAAAGAAGAAGCCAAAATAAGAGCTACGGAGAAAGTGACCGCTGTGAACTCGGTCCCATGTTCCACCATGCAGTATAGCTGATCCAATGCACAGCTTTCATAACCACATTGCATTAGCCCATCTATGATTGTATTCCAACTCACAGCATCCTTGTAAGGGAAGTTTCTAAACATCTCAAGAGACTTCTCCGCATTCCCAACACGCAGATACACACCAATCATTATATTCCACGACACAACATCTCTCTCATTCATCAACTCAAAAAACCTCTCAGCATATCCAAAAGCCTTGCACTTCAAGTAAAGATCAAGGATAGAGTTCTCCAGCACAACATCGCCATCAACCCCATTCCGGATTATCCACCCGTGAATTCCCTTACCAAATAAAAGATTCTCTTCAGCAGAACAACACTTAGATACACTAGACAAAGTATAGTGGTTTGGGCAAGCACCCTTTTGCTGCATTTCCCTGAAAAGATCAAAGGCAAGCTGTGAGGAGCCAGTTCTAGCAAAGCCAGATATGAGGATGGTCCATGTGAGTGTGTTTCTATGGAGAATTTCATCAAACAGCTTGCGGGCATAGTCCAATTTGTTGTGTTTAACATAGAGGGATAAAAGATGATTAGCCAAATTCAGAGTTTGAATAGAACCGTCCTTTATGGAGTGTGCATGAAGAGAACCCAAGGGTGGTGGTGAATTGGTAAGAGAGTGAAGTAGTAGTGAGCATGAGTGGCGCCAAGGGGAGTGAAATAATGGGGTGGTGGCAATGTGATGAGAATTGGTCAATGAAATTGGAGAGACATAGTTGGCGTATTTCAAAGAACAAGACATAATAAGACAACGATAACCCATGCAGATCCAATCTCATTCTAAATCTAACGTTGTATGAAAATCGAGTATTTTCGTGAACCCTGGTTGTTTAAGGAGTTTATTTCACACTCTTAGCCAATATATCATTGGTTTTTCTATAAAGATATTCAAAATGACAAATTTTGACAAAATTTAATTATAAAAAGAAAATTGTTATATACATAAAAAAAAATAGTCAAAATAACTAATATGGTATGCACAATATATATCACATGTTGTAACCATATGTTTTATATGTTATGTGTTGTGCATAATATACAATATATATTGTTCATATTACATATTATATGACTGATTTTTTCTGAGAATTTCTATTATGAAAAACATAAAAAGACGGCTTCCAGAATCTTTAAGAACATAAATCCCTTTTAAGATTTCTCACTAGTCAAATATTTGTGCGAATAGATTCCCTTAACTTTTTCCATTGACTACCTCAAAAATAAAAGAAATTTTTATATTTTACCAGCTCTCCCCCTAACAAATTTTAGGTGAAGTTGGACCATACTCCATATTCAATTAAACTTGGTCAACTTAATACTAGAGTTATGAGAGTAATTAGGAGGATGTCCATCTGACTCAAGATCAATGCACACTAGTAACTAACCAACCAACCATTTTTAAAAAAATAATAACGATGAATAAATTGTCGGTGCGCAAATATAAAGACATTAATTAATTAATTAAAAGGGAACATATTTTACAAAAAATGAATTGACATTCAAAACCTACTGTTTCATTTTAGGTATGGAGCTTTCTCTCGGAGCTAAGCACACAATACAATTCTTCTATAATGAGGACAATCACGTGAGCAACAAAAAACCAAAAAATTACATGACAGAAATTAAAAGAAAAATACTATTTAAGAATCAGATTAATCTACAATTGAGAATGATCATAGAGGAGGGTAGAAGTATGAAGACAATGAAAAACCGAGGAAGAGTAAGCCACCAACAGTGGCTACTGTGCGTTGGGAAATCTTTGATGCCAACATGCTTCCTCCCACCACTGCCACTGATGTGCAGATTGTGTGCCCTAATGTCGCCCCAACTGCTACTCCTATTGCGTTTTTGTGTGTCGCCAGCTGCCGAAAAATTAAGAAGGGGAGAAAATTTAAGGGCCATAGCTATATCACAAGAAAGGGAGGTACTGCCGACAAAAATCAGAGAACTGGAAAATGGAAAAAGATTCGAGTTTCTTACTGCAATTGTTGCGATCTGGCTGCGATCGCCCCACTCGGCGAGGAATGTTAAAATGAATGACTGCGTAAAATAAGAGGGTGGTATTAGAGATGTGATTATTTATTATCTTTTGTTTAATCAAGAAATTGATGCAGAAGTTGAAGTTACCTCCAGAAATATTGGTGTACAAAATCTTGAAAGGAAGCGTCTAAATGGATTTTTCCCTTGTCCTCCTTCAAGCTTTTCTTCAACCTAGCAAACAAAAAGAGCAAATTCTTAATAAATCATCTATGTCAAGATTCTATCTCTTATAATAGTCTTATCATATCTAAAAATTAACCAAAACTCCATCATCAGTATATTAAAGTTTCAACTAACATTACTACAGTCACCGATCAAAGGCAATGATAATTTCATCATGTCATCCAAAACACAAGTACTTCTTCAAACACGTATAAGTATGCAGTTATAACTACACAGAATTGAATAGTGATAAGCATTTTACTTTGAAGGGTCAATAAAAACTTACTTCTTCCATTTCCTTCTTCTGTGAACCTTTTGGATCTGATCTCCAAGCAATGTATAGCAACCGCAACCCAAAGAACGCATAAAGCACTGCATATGATAAAAAAGGTAGGCTTAGCTTCATATTATCTCACACAAGATACATAAAGCATAGGAAATGAATGGAAAATTCGAAACAAGTAATGCATCAAGGCATAAATGGCAATCCAAAGACAAAGGGCACAGAATAGGTTGTGTAATACATAATTTTGGCTCATAAAACCTCATTCAAATTCTAAAGTTCATGTAAATAATGTTAGAAACTTCTGACTTTCTAGTACTAACAAGAAAATCACAAAAGAACCCTAAGTGAACATAACCCAAACTGGGAGTAAATGAAGCTAGGTTCATCGATAGTTACATTTAACACAACAAAGAATCAGAGATGAACTTTACAGGAATGAAACAGACACAATCAACTAATACTGAGAACAGTGCATGGTAAATTAAACAGCATCTGCCTGCACAACGTCACATATATGCTAATAATAAAAGCTCCTATAACAGACTCAACAATTGTAATATTACAGAACTTTTCCACCCTCTTTCTATTGCAATATTTACATATTACAATATGTAAAATTGCTCAGTGCCAGATGTAAGTACCAAATCCAGAAAAATTACCTGTAGCAGCACTATTTGTATGCTTCCTTGAAATCAAGTTTGGCACAATCCTGCCAAGTCCGGTAGACAGTATCTAATTGACACATACCACAATTTTAATCCTAATAACAATAATAATGAGAGCAACAGAGCAGGAGCTTTAGAATCTAAAACATAATTACAGTTGGCACTTACTGTCATAACAACCAGGGCAGTGAGTGCACCAGACAAGACGATTGATTTCGGGTGACGCATAGCCATAAGTGCTGCTATAATAAATGTCTCATCCCCAATCTAAAAAGCAAGAAAACTTTCAGTTAAAAAACATAACCCAAACATAGAGAAGACATGTAGCATACTTAAAAGCAACAAATCATTCTTAACAACTCGATAGCTCCTGCTACTATCAATTCACAGTTCTCAACTTAAAACCTTTTCTTCAAAAGTAGATACAGTACTAACAAAGTTGAACCAATTGAAAATCCTTGACAAACTCACTAGATTTAGAAAGTCACAATTCAGTGAACAGAAATGAACAACAAATCACATGAAAATTGCAACTGAACAAACTAATTCTCCAACTACCTAAAACTAACTGCGAAACAAAATGTTGCTAAGTAACTTATGCTCCATCTCTATGAATTAAATCTAGCAAAAGAGAATTAACATGAGTATGTTAAAGTTTTGTTGAACCGACCTCACTGACGATGATCATTGATAAACTGGCGAAAAATGCATCAAACAGTCCAAGACCTTCATCCAAGGAAAGCGTAAGCGCAACCCTTCCCTCACCGGCCGAATCGTTCTCGGCATCATTCAGTGAAATCTGTCCACAAAAACACCAATTCGTAACTCAAAAAAGAAAACAAAGTTCATTCTATATTCAGTTCCTCATTTCCACACAAGGATCCCAAACACCAACACTATATACACAATTTCTAGCTCCCGTTGTTTTTTTCGATTCAGCTCTCTCATGAAATTCAATCAAATCGATAAAACAATGAATCAATGGCGCGATCGATACTTACTTTGCTGCGGCGACCGAGATCCGTAGATCCACCGGAATCTTCCTTCCCGTTCTGAGCAAGAGAATCCTGTCACACAAAATCAAACACGTTATCAGCGCGATTCATGCACGCGAAATCGAGAACGCGGAAGAGGCAAAATAGAGGTGAACCTGAGCAAAGCACGGTGACAGGTGGAAGAAGCAGAAGCAGATGAGAACAGCGAGAACAATAACTCGATTGCTGAATCGCAGAGCCATTGGTGAATCCATGACCTGGATTGCTCTCAGCTGCGAGGGAAGAACAAGAAGAAGAAGAAGCGGTGGAGAGAAATTTTGAATAGAAGGAAAAAAATTTCTACTATTTTCTCAGGAAAGTGAGAGATCTGAGAAAAAGGGGATCTAGGGCGTGTTTGGATTGAAGGTTACGACACACAGCGATTCAGAAAAGAGATTTTACTTTTTTATTTATTAATAGCTTTTTTGGCTATTGCAGGAAAAAATGAGTGTGAAGGAGAGATCCGGCGAAGATCCAAGATCTCCGAAGGCAAACGCGGCTTTGACTCCGTTAGGCATTTATATAGTAATGTTTTGACGAACGATGAAAACGGTGGTTTGCAATAAGCGAGACACAAGCCACATAGCTCTGTGAAGGAAGCACAAGAGAAAGGAAATAATATGTAAGAAGTGAAAAATTAGAGTGAAGGGTGTTATTGTCATTTCATTGTGTGAATTGAAATTTGATTTGGCCATTGCTTTCCTATTCGTATCAGTACTTGGTGGTGCCTGGCAGCTGTAATTTCCACTTTTGCACTTTTATTTATTATTATTATTATTAGCATTTTGTCGCCGGCCTGTTCGTGTTTATCAAGTCGCATTTTTTATTTTTTTGTCGAGTCATATTATTTATTTTTTAAATTTTTGTATAAGATGAAGAAAAAATAAAATAAATGATAAAAGAAATAACGTAGAAATAAATATCTTTTTCAATCTCCTTTATATATATATATATATATATATAGTATAGATTAGGATTAGTACTAACCTTAATTTTTGCTTTTTCATTTCTCATTTTGGTCAAAAGAAAGCAGAAAATAAATTCAGTCCATAAAGCAATCTAACTTTCAAATAATAATAATAATAATATAAGTATTGTTAATATAAGCTCGGCTTCATAATAAATTTTATAAGGACAATGTATCAAATTATTCAAGACAAAATTAAAAGTTAATTATAATTATACTAATATTATATATATTGTCGTGGTATGATTAATCATAGATAAATTAGACTGATGTCCTTGATATTTAGATGATGTTCAGGTTGATTATTTTATTTGTCAATATAATATTAATCTTTAATTTTAAAATGTATTATTCAAATGATATCATGTGAAATAATTTTATAATTTTTAGGATCTCTTGAATAAATTATATAAATATAGGAGAGGTATGGTGAAGATTACCTAATAACTTAATCATAATTTACTCTAATAATGATAAAAGAGGACTTTTAAAAGTTTAAATTATCTTCGATTTTCACCATTTTCCCCTCATTTGGACAAAGTATAATTTCTTGAATTAAACAAAAATAAAGTTACAAATGAATCTATTATGAATCATCAACACTAATGACTAATTTTAACGTTGTAAGAACTCTTTAAGTAGATAAAGAGCTAAACATGAATAATAGGTGATTAGTATGTGAAGGAGCTAAATAAAGCAAAGTGCTTGTTCATAAAAACAAGTAACTTTTAAAAGCATTTTGTGTCCCTTTGGAGACAACTTTAAGCAATACCATTTTTTAGTTTAATTATGATGTACAATATAAAAAATTTTTACACTGTTAGCTAATCATATTCATTGATTTGTGAAAAATTTTAGTTAGTGGATAATTGAGTTAAAGACTTTTGTTGATGTGTCAATCAATGATTAAATGTTTGTGTAAAATTATTATTTTACAGCGACAGTGAATTAAAATTAAACTTTTTTTTAATAGTTAATTCAAGTCTAGTTTGAATAATGAGTATTTATATAAAATTAATAATTTTTATTTTTTAAATATCTAGCTTCAATCGAAAGGTTTTAACAATTTGGGTTTTAGGGTTGAAGATAAGTATTATCCTAATTAAACTAGAAAGCTTGAAATTATTATATTTTGTCTGAAACCATCCATTTGTATCAACTATAGAATAAACATGCACCACAATCTTTGAAAGATTTGCATGGCAACAATTTAACGTGAAATTTTTTTTTTAAAATTATCTTAAATTTTTGTTTGAACATGCCTTCAGCATCTCTCATTTTTTAGGAATATAAATTGAATACATACTGATTTTTTAATACATAAAATAAAAGAAGTAATAATTGATAAAGCCAAAACTACATAATGATAAAGAAACTTCGAGTTAGACGAAACCAACAAACTAAATTTAACCATTTAATTGTATATCGTCAAAATCAATTAATGGATTATGTTAGTTTTTTATTTGATTGAATAAATGCGTCATATTAATAATAATTTTCGAACAATATAAAATACGTCACACTAATATACAACGCATGTTATATATAATACGGAATGTGTACTATATGTATAGCATACGTACGTATAACACATAGTCCGTATCATATATAACACATATTGAATATTAGTTGAACGTATTTCTATTGTACAGAAATATTATTGTACTTCACATATAAAATAATATAATCAATTAATGGTATTTATAGCATATAAATAAGCTAAGTAGGTAGTATCCATTTGGCGGAAGCCCCTAGCTAGCTAAGTGTGAAACTATTTAAATTAGAATATTAAATAAGTGAATTGATTATTGTTAAATTTTCTTATTAATTTTGTATATGGATGTTATTTGATGGAGGTCAGCATCAAGGTGAGCCAGGAACTTTTTTTGGTATTTTCTTTTGCTTTCTAAACCAATGGTTCCAAATTTGATTATCCACTCCTTTTGCCTTTTTTCCTCATCTTTTCTTCTTTCTGCACCAATCACCATTCACCACATGATCATCATTTATCAATACCAACCCAAACTCAACCATTGCTTTATTTCTTCCATCACTACTCAAAATTAATAATGCCAAAAATAAAAAAGAAAAAAAAAATAATCAACTTTACCAAATATCAAGGGTGGCGATAAATACAAAAGATAATTAAGTTGCGTCTGATTTTCCTGATTCTTAAATTACAGTCAGAGTCAGGAAGTCAATAAAAAATTGATTTTGTCAATTATTTGGTGTGAGGATCACTGTACAAGTGAAAAAAGTCACAATGATTTAGTGAATAAAATTATCAATTTTTTATTTACTCCAATTTTAAAATGACTGTGTATTAAAGAGAAAAATAAATATGAGAGAGTGTGTTCGAAATCAATTTTAAAATTACTGTGACTTTGAGTCCTGTGACACCAAATTCATGACTCTCATTATTCTCTTGCGTCCTCAAGCACTGTATTAAAATGCGAAATATATGAAAATGTATAGGAAAGTGTTCGATGTTGCCGTAACTATAATGAAAGTACAATAGAACAAGAACAAACATGAACATAAATAAACTATACAGTGTCCTTTAATTAACACAATTTTATGTTATTCTCCTTCTTCATACACTTAACATTTATATATAATTTCGAAAATAATAACAATAATAAGTTGATCGGTTTAAATCAAATTAAGCTAGACTTTAGTTTTTCTTTTTACGTAAATTTATTAATGTTTAAATACATAAGTTTTATTTATACTACTATATAAAGGAGAATTTTCAAAATAAATATCTCTTGATATCCATACTTATTAAGATAATTATCTTTTAAAAATAAATATAAAAATTAAAAAATAATAAATAATCATAAAAAATAATTATAGTTTTACGATTTAAATCTCACTATTTATTTATTTAATTTTAATTTATATACTAATTAAATTAAATTAAAAAATAACACAAATACGACATAATAAACAAAAAAAATACTTAATAAGATGCTAATATATATAATAAAAATAAAAAACACATTATCATTACGTCCTTAATTAAAAGGGACGAAGCAGCAAGTCCTCACGTGCGAGTGGAAAAAGTTCACTTCATGTCTATTTATTTATTTATTTTTTAATTAAATTTTTTTTTCCTAACTGGCATCATTGTGATTGGTTCACGTAAAGTAGAGAACTATAGAAGTCAAAATATGTTGATTATTGTGAAAAAGCCTATAATTATATATTAAAAAAAAACTTTTAATTTTTGAAAATAAATAATATTTTTACACAAATATTCAATCATATACTACCATATTAATCATTATAATTATGTTATCTTTTTTTATTATCTAAAATATAGTATTTTAATTGAATAACATAATAAAATATTCATATAAAATAAATAAATCAAAATTAAATTCATTAAAAAATTCTCAAAGAAAAAAAAAATGTAAACGTACGTGTAAAAAAAAGTAGGGTGAGCAGATGTAGAGAAATTCTTATTCCTGTAATTAGAAATATTTATCACTTTTTTCTTTATTTATAATATTTAAGATTTATATAAAAAATTAAGAATGATTTTAATTTAAAAGTATACAAAAATTGCTTACGAAGGAGATGAAAGTATGAATGTCCAAAACGCAGGTGAAATAACTAATCTCAAAAAAAATAATAATTTAATTTTAATGCACTCACAATTATATTATATAAGTATTTTATATTATTATTCAATTAATATTCTTTATTTGTATGTAATAAAAGAGAAAAGTATCATCATAACTGATAATATATAATTGAATAAGTGTGTAAAATAGTTGAACAATTGATGAAAATTAAATTTTTTTAAAATTGAAAAAAAAAAGAGCGAATAATAATAGTAGTATTTGGTAACAGTAATAGATGACTGGCCTGGTTTGGTTGGTTGGTTTTTATTCCTTGTTCTCGTTTGTGGAGTGGAGAACTCAACGCCACTCTCTCTTTCCCTTCTCTCTCTCTCTCTCACACTCTTTCTCTCTTTCTTTTCCTTTTCCTTTTCTTTCTAAATTATTATTAATTATTACTACTATTACTTCTATTTTCTTTTATTAATTTATTACTACTTTTGTTATTGTTGTTCTTGATCGTGTAGAAATTGATACACAGAAGAAGGGAGGCTTTTTGAGTGAGTGAGTGATGAGTGTTGTTGAAATTGTAATGGGGTTTCTGTAAATTCATACCTTGTTGTTGTTCTTGATGACGATGATGATGAAGATTATGTATGACGATGATGTATAGATACACACTCACACATCATATTCATCATATATGGAATTCGATGCTTCAATTCCCATCCCTCAAGGTCCAATCCTCTTTATATTATGCTTCATCTTACGTAATTCTGAATTTATTAGTTATCTTTGTTTTTGTTTTTTGTTTTTAATTTCTGATCGTGTGTGATTTTGATGATCAAATTTGTATGGTGATCGTGAATCCATCTTCATCATCGTCATCACCATCACACACCCCTGTTTCCTGCATCCTATTTCATTAATTAATTAATTAATGTTTTTTTATTTTATTTTTTTGGGTCAAATATGGGATTTGTCAAATGCTACTATCTGAGATCTGTGATTAACCTTCGCCCCTTGTTTTTTTCTGTCTCTGGTTTTGAACATAATAAATTATAATAACCAATTAGCCATCCATCGTAGAACCAATCTTATTATTATTATTTTTAATTTATTTTTTGGTTCCCTTGATGCTTCCTCATTAAGCCACTTTGGGAATGTTCATGCTCATGCTCATGCCATTTGGTTTCTGATAGTGAAATTTTTACTGATAAAACCAACAATCAATGATGTTGCATGTTTTCCAAGCTGGTACAGGTATCTAAATTATGAATTACTTTACAAAAACCTTGTGATTTTACATTGTGATTTTCCTTTATTTTTTTTAATTATTTTTTTGGTAATTTTAGGTTCGAATACTTTATACTATAGTAGGTTCATGGTAATTTGTTATTATTAGACACTTCATTAATGAAGCTGCAATTTATGGAAACCTTTTCAACTGTTTTATCTGTGAATATTTATTAAACCTTTTTCTTTACCAGTTTTTGTTTTTTCTCTCCCAAGAACCTACTGTATAGTGTATAGAGCATGGCAGCTTTTGAAAAGTCATGAACTCATAGCTTTCCCAAATGGGCTCTTAGTGTGATTTGGACAGAAATATCAATTTGAAGAAGAAAATGTACTTGAAAGTTTTGATTTTATCCAAGTAACTTTTTTGGTCACAGATGGGCCTTAAGGACCCCCCCACCATTGCTTTTTTCAGTGTATCACTGTTGTCTGGGTTTGCATGACTTTGGAGTTTTCAATTCATCCACTTGTCAGATACATTTCATGAGTCAACTTGAGGGAATTACAATGATAAATAATCTCAGACTATGTTTAAATTTTCAATGTGGTGAAGTTGATTATTTAGTATAGTTATACTAGCTACTTGTTTTACTCTTGCATAGGTGTTTATGTTAGATTAAGTTAATGTCTTTTTTTGTGAAACTGATTTGTTCATATGATGTTATCTTAGATGCGATGTGGCAAATGAACTTGAGGTCAAGTGAAACAATGGAACCTGGACCTTATCCTGAGCATCCAGGAGAACCAGATTGTTCATATTACATCAGAACAGGACTTTGTAGATTTGGAGCAACATGTCGATTTAACCATCCTCCTAACAGGAAACTGGTATAAACTGCAACACATTTGTGCATGTTGTAATTATCAAATGTATCATATATATATATGTATGTATGTGTTCATTCATTCCAAAATGCTCCTATTATCACCAAAATAAATTCTTGTGGCTTCTTTCACCCCTAAACAAAAGTCCTGTTGCTCTGCTATATAATGTTGAAACTTGATTGAAGCTTTTGTGCCGTGCCATTGGTACTTTTCCTCTTAATCGCACATTGCTGATAGGATTTTATAGATACTGATTAGTTTATTTTGAATACCATCAGGCTATTGCCGCTGCACGGATGAAGGGAGAGTTCCCAGAAAGGATAGGGCAGCCAGAATGTCAGGCATGTACTTGTTTCTCAATGAATGCATAAGGTGCATATAGCTTGTTTATGTGCATGCTTTTTAAGGTGGAATTTTATAATTTTTAGAAACTGTAGCAATCTACATAGGGTAATTGAATTTTGAGTCGACACTTTCTCGGGTACGCGTGATGAAGTTGTGTAATGAACGTAACTACAATGTCTTTACATTTAACCACTCTGTTGATTGGAGGAAGGGGAAAGAGAGAGCAAGCTGTCAACAAGTGTTGCATGCCATCTACTTAGTTTTCATTGTAATAAGATCCAGCTAAACAATTTATTAGTTGAATTGCATTTTCCCCCTTCAACGTATCCTTGTGTGTCTTAAGAACTAATTATTCCTTATATTTATATGAAACAAAACTTTCACCTGGTGTTAGCAAATCTTGATTTAGTCATTGATATCTTCATGAGCTTTATGCAGCAAAAGAGCAGGAATGACTTTATATCAAACTATACATGGTTCTTTTTGTCTGATTTTCTTGCTTGACCTTATGATTTGTATGCATAATATTGATGTTGTCATCAACCTTGTACTATGAGCACTAGCTTTGGTCTTGACATCGCAAACATTCACCTCTTACGAGTACTGATCCCCTTTTTGTGCTTTCCAGTATTATCTGAAGACAGGAACTTGCAAATTTGGGGCCACATGCAAGTTTCATCATCCTAGAGACAAGGCTGGGATTGCTGGAAGAGTTGCTTTAAATATTTTAGGCTATCCACTCCGCCCAGTTAGTTTTCGATATTTCCCTCCCATTTGCATCTAAGGCTAAGATAGTAAAGGTTCATCAGTTTGTGGTCCATTCTTGTTTCATCGTTTATTTGGTTTAACACCATTAACTTGCCTTATACACATTTAGACTGAAAAGATTATTCCAGATAATGCGTCTTTTTGTCCTGTTTTTGTTTTTTAAGGCTTTATGGCCTTGCATACTTCTAATCAACATGTGAGTTATGACACCTGAACTTTTATGGGACTGTTGAAATCACTATTTAATAGTTTAATCATATATTTCATTTTTTGTTGATGCAGAATGAGCCTGAATGCGCTTATTATTTAAGAACTGGACAATGCAAATTTGGGAACACTTGCAAATTCCACCATCCTCAACCAAGTAATATGGTACTTTCAATGCGTGGTTCTCCTGTCTATCCCACTGTCCATTCTCCTACTACACCAGGTCAGCAGTCATATGCAGCAGGAATTACAAATTGGTCTAGTTCGTCCTATATTCCTAGTCCACGCTGGCAAGGCCCTTCGAGTTATGCACCTTTGATTCTACCTCAGGGAGTGGTTTCAGTGCCTGGGTGGAGTGCATACAATGTAAGCTCATCCTTTCTTTCTTAGGGAAGGTTATAGCTTATGAGGAAGACATAAGAAGTATTGAATACAATGTAACATGGCATATATGCATTCATCTGTTTCACTAGAACTTCCATTGCCGATTTGTGTCAATCCTAATGGATCTTTCACTTTTTCAGGGTCAAATGGGATCAGATAGTGCACAGCAAACAATGGGAAATGGTCAAACATACGGAACTTCTCGTCAAGGTGAAGCATCAAATGCAGGATCCCAAGGAGCATATTCTCAATACCGTTCTGGATCCGTTCCTGTAGGTTTCTATGCGTTGCAGAGAGAGAACATATTTCCTGAGAGACCTGGTCAGCCTGAATGCCAATTTTACATGAAGACTGGAGATTGTAAGTTCGGTGCTGTCTGCCGTTTCCATCATCCACGTGAGAGGCTGATACCTGCTCCTGACTGTCTTTTGAGTCCCATTGGCCTTCCGTTGCGTCCTGTAAGTTGTATTCTAGCTACTGGATACCATATACCAAGTTCGTTTTTCCACTAAATTAGATTTTATTTCTCAACTCCATTATAGTTTTCATAGACATTACCCTTCTGACATAGTAGTGAAATAGACTTGACACAGTAGTGGAACTCTATGTAGGAATATTAGGTGTGCTGTATATAGGGATCAACAATCATAATTCATAAGAAATTCCAAAATATATGTCTAGCATAATTGTATTATCAACTTATTATTATTTCCTTCTTATACATTATTGAACGTGTCAAACGGAGTAAAGTATCTTAACGTATGCACCATTCTTTCTTGGTGAAGTGTCTAAATGAATAATAGTAATGTAGAAAGTTGAGAAGATACGCAACTGTTTGGATCATCATTGTCTTCATGACTTCATATTAATTTAATCTTTACATTGATTGTCATACAATAGCCGACCTTACCTAATGGGCAAGCCTTAGCTATATTTGTTGAATAGATTTTGGTACAAGCTGACAAAGATGGTGTCCCATTTCCTACAGGGAGAGCCTTTGTGCGTCTTCTACTCGCGTTATGGCATTTGCAAATTTGGCCCAAGTTGCAAGTTTGACCACCCAATGGGAATCTTCACCTACAATATATCTACATCACCCTCTCCCGATACTCCAGGACGGCGACTGTTGGGTTCTTCGTCAGGAACTGCTGCATTAACTTTATCATCGGAAGTACTTGTTGACTCATCAGGCTCATCAAAGCCAAGGAGGCTTTCATTATCAGAGACAAGACAGATTCCTTCCGGTGATGATAACATTGATGATGAGGGATAGTGAATGTCTCTTGGAAATGGGTCATCTGCTTTTTACAAATTTTTTCAGGGGAGAAAAGGGTAATCTGTAAATCGATTTTCCCGTCGCTGAAGATGTACAGGGTTCATTTCAAGGTGAATCTGCCAACTTGCTATTGAATGCAGTTGACGGATTCGGTTGTTCTGGATTTCATGCTGCCACATTGTATAAATTTCACAAATACTTGTCACATTTGGTCAAAACCCAATGTGAACATTTCTCTTGTCCTTAAACTGGTCTATCTATTTAACTCTTTCCCAATATGTAAAAAAATTATCTTTCTTGAAATCTATAATAATCACAATTTGGCTCCTGTTTGAATCATTGTTTCATGCAGGTTTTCTAAGCCTTTACTATCTCGAATAAATTGGGTTTATGCTGTCTGCTTTGCATGTATAGAAATCTTTTTTCATCAGCAAGCCAACTGTAGGAAGATCAATATCCTTTTATTTTTCATATTTTGTTACATTGATAGCCGAGTTTAACAGCCGTCCAAGGTTGTCGCGAGTATTGTGCATGTCTATATTTTCTGCTCGAGTCAAAGCAAAGATTGCTGTTCTAGAATTTTACCTGTGAGTACTTTCCCATGGTGTGTGTGTATGTACTATGTATATTCTATTTGCATTGGTTGATTTCCCTGTATATAGTTCATTTTGATGCAGAAATTGAAGAGGCTAAACTGTGAATTTTGGAGGCACCAGAAGGCAGAAGCATAACCATGTTATGTGACTTTTTGGTTTCAGGCCACAATTTACTTCATTTTTCATGCTCGAAATAAAGGTGGGTTATATGGCCTTTTCTGGCTTGGATTTTGGTTAATAGTTCACATGCAACAAAAATCATAGATTCATAGCCAGGAATTTGAATCCTTTTTTTTTGGAGGCTGTGTAAAGAAGCAGCATTTCTTTGGCTGAAGATGCTTATGCTTGATATGTTCCTCATTGATTCTAACAGATATTATGAATAAGCTTATGCAGGTACTTGTTCAATTCTTTCTTCTTTTTCTTCCTTCACTCTTCTTTTCTGATTCTTAGAGAATATTGTGATGAGAGTTGTCACAATTTGGTCTAATCATGTTTTTTGCTTTCTTGTGTGTAATTGCTAGCCATATCTTGACAAGTGTGTTTTAACTGTGCTAGTTTTGTAAGGGTCTGTTTGATTACTACCCCCATTTCTTGTTTTCATTTTCTCTTATTTTTATTCCATGATTTTAGGAGGAGATACCGAAAATAGCAAAAATAATGGAAATCATGATTTCATTTTTTCTATTTTCATTATTTTTTTCACAAAATTCTAAAGTGAAACCAAGCAGCCCCTAAATATTTGAAAAACACAATTGAATTTGTTCCCCAATTTATCTTGTATTGTTTGAACTTTTAATCTAATCTTCATAATTTCACAATCAGTGAGAAAAGGTTAACCACTTAGAAGGCTATTTTCCCCCTTTTGGCCTATTAAAACAATAATGTTTGTCGTACAACAGAAATACGTCCAAGTAATATCCAACATGTACTATACATAATACGTAGTGTGTGTCTTATGTATAACATACGTACGTATAAGATACATTTCATATTATTAATGACACACGTTGGATACTAGTTGGAGTTATTTTTACTTGTACGACAAACATTATTGTTATTAAAATGAGATTTTAGTTGAGATTGCATTTTTTTGTTTTATGTGGGAAAATTATTCTCTGAGTAGAATATATTATTAATTATTGAAACATTGGATAAACACCAAAAAATAGATGCTACATGATAGATGCTGCATATTGGACGTAAAGCAGAGGACACTCAAATTTGATGAGTTGTTTTCTTTCTTTCCATTCATTGGTTTTTCAGTTCTCCTCTCTCTCTCTCTCTCTCTCTCTCTCTCTCCCTCTCCCTCTCTCTCTCTCGCTCTCTCTCTCGCTCTCTCTCTCCCTCTCTCTCTCTCTCTCCCTCTCTCCCTCTCTCTCTCTCTCTCGCTCTCTCTCTCTCTCTCTCTCTCTCTCTCTCTCTCTCTCCCTCTCCCTCTCTCTCTCTCGCTCTCGCTCTCCTCTCCCTCTCTCTCCCTCTCTCTCTCTCTCTCTCCCTCTCCCTCTCTCTCTCTCGCTCTCTCTCTCTCTCTCGCTCTCTCTCGCTCTCTCCCTCTCTCTCTCGCTCTCTCTCTCCTCTCTCTCTCTCTCTCTCTCTCTCGCTCTCTCCCTCTCTCTCTCCCTCTCTCTCTCGCTCTCTATAATAAGTGCTATGTTTGTTTTATGGCTTCTTCACCTCACAAGTAACTCACTCTCTTTTGAACTGTTCTGTTTTTTGGCTTCTAGTTTAGTGCATTAACGAATTTAAAGCTGAGTTTGTGTGAAGGAATAATGGAATATCCCCTTTGATTTATATGTTTTTTTAATAAATAAATAAATAATATGATGAAAGAATATAATAATGTGATAGTAGTGTGTGTTTGGTATTAGAATAAAAGTGTGGCATAAGAAAGATGCTAAATGAACAATACAAAATCAGTCCAACCAGTCAATAAATAAGATTTTGAGCCATAATTATTCAGCCCATTACAATCTCAATGATTATTTGGACCAAAATCAAAGTCAAAATAGGCCCATTGGCTATATGGGCTGATTTTTCATTGTTCACTTAGCATTATTGCATAAGAAAATGATAAATGATGATCGACCTTTGGTTGCTTTCTTCACCTGTTCTTTTTGTTATTTCGTTTTTGGATCAAAATTTCTTATGATCGTGTCTCTGCCAACTTCAAAGTTGAAAAACCCTCTCAATGTTCGATCAAAGGTTATGTAACAATGGTATTAAAGGCCAATTGATAATCTCCAAATTTTTTAACTATATATATATATATTTATTTATTTATTTGATCCATTGTCGAGCAATAACTAATACTTGACTTGTAGATATTTGGATGGTGAGATTAGACACACGGTCAATGGACTAGACTTGTGTTTTTTTTTTTTCATATTTAATATGAGAATTGAATTTTTAATATTTGATAAAGGAACGATGATTTAATAAAATATTTTCATTATTTATCAATTGTGTTAACATAGATCATACTACTTTCTTTATTTTCTAATAAGTGTTTATCTATTGAGTTTTTATTACACTATTATTTATCTTTTTAAAAATTTTAGATGATATTAATTATTATTATTTATTTGATACCCTTATAGTAGAGAGATAGTGAATAAATTGAATATGAGAAATTATTGTTAAAAATGATTAAGATTACATGTTCAATTATACAAATATTTATAACAGTCGTACAATATTTATCTTCATTATTAAATTTTTAATGGATCTCATCTTTACATCTAAATAATTAAAATTCAATGATGTGAAAACTATTATAACTATTTGTATTGTATATCAAACATTTCTCGATGCGAAATAATATTATAAATTATACTACTTATTTTGAACTTAATCAAACTATTTTCTTTAATATATGAGCAAATGAACAAAGAATAATAGTAATACTTCTCATTTATACTTATCATTATCACTTAACTAACGACCTAATATACACTTAACTTGGGGACAATATGTATTCTTTGAGCAAAATTTCTTGTTATTATTTATATATTACTCTCTATTTTAAGAATAATTTTCATTTAAATTAGTGATAGAGGATTTATAAAATAATTTATAGAAAATAAACCGCAAAAGATTGAATTATCCCGTGACTAATTGAAAAAAGAAAAAAGAAAATGATAAGGCAACCGAAAAGGTGGTGAAAGGAGAAGGTTATTATGATTAATGAAGATAGAGATGGAATAACGCAAAATATTGTCCTTTATCTAATTAAAGAAAGAAATAAGAATAAATAATAGGTCAATGAAGAAAAATCGGTGAGGAAAAAAAGTGATTGTAATTAATGAAGAAAGGTCTAGTATCAAAAAAACTAATTTTTCATTAAAATTGAAAAAAAAATAGAATAAGGACCAATTTTCCTCCTAAAATTATAAGTATTTTAAATGAAAGGAGTATTTGTTATATTAGTTTTTTTTTTTTTCAAAAGTTTAGATTATCATATAATCATAATCATAAGTCATAATTAATATGTGATACTTCTAAGAGAGTAGATGTGATGAAAATTAAATATTTCCGGTAATACTATTTGATATATAAATAAAAAAATATTTTTTAAATTATCAACCTTATCTTTCATATAATTTAATGAAAACAAAAAAATATGATTTAATGTAATAATTTATAAATTGATTAAAGTTAAAAATCTCTTATTTTAAAATAATTTTACTAACAATTATCCTAAAAACACTTGTTATATTTAGTAAAATATAAAATATTATCATAAATCTCTTATATAAAAAAACAAAAATCACATTTCAAGATGAATATTTTTTTTTATATTGACAAGTATGGAATTGATATCATAAAAAAACCCTTTTTAAAAATACCGAAAAGAAAAAGGAAACTACCTAAGGCAAAGAAGAGTAGTTAAGAATTCTTCACTGTGAAATAATGAGGTAGTGATGACTCATTGGTCTCACATAAACACAATAATAATGAGTACCACTTTTCCTTTTTCATTTAATTTTTCACCCTTGATTAGGTTCACACAAACAAAATGGACTTAAGAAAAAGTAACTAAAATAAATTAATCGAAATTACAATATTGCCCTTTACTCCCTATTACACTTGTGTGTTGAATTGACTGTGTGAATTAGAGTTTGTTTGATATTGTTTCTCAAATTCAATTCTCTTCTAAGTCACTATTCTCTTCTCATAGGGGACACTACCTCAGATTTCAAGGGAGGAAAAATTAAACCCTTGTTCTTTGTCCTTGTCCTTCTTCTTCTTTTCAAACTCTATAATTCATTTTGCCTAGTCTTTCTAGTTTTCTAGGACTTACCCTTTTACTTTGTTGTTCAATCTGCAAAAACCAGCTTCTTTTAGTTCAGTTCTGTTTTTTTTTTTTCCTCCATTATTCCTATTATTATATAAATAGGCACCAAAAAAATACACATTTATGACACACCAATTTTGAAGCTTTGTGCACACCAAAGAGAAGATTGAAGAAACCCCTTTTGAGGCACAAAACCTAAGATTGAGAAAGGAAGAAAAGAAGAAGCACTTGTTTCCCAGTGAGTGTGTGTGACCAACAAAACCAACCATGATTTCTTCTCATGGCCTCATCATCACTCTCATCTTTGTGTCCATCATAGCCAATGAAGCAAGCATGTTCCATGTGAGTTCAAAAATTCCTCTTTTTTTTTGCCACTTTTATTGGGTTCATGGATCTTAAATTTTTAATTTTTTGGGTGTTTTTTGGGGTTCATAGTGAAATTTCTCATGTGGGTAGTGCTAAAAACTGAAAAAGTTTGGTTTTTTATGATTAGGAGGCAAATGGGTCAGCTCCTATGGTACCTGTGATGGAAGCTGGGAAGAGTGTTTTTGGGATGATGATGAATGAGAGCAGAAGGAAGCTTGGAAGCTTCCAGATATGTGCACTTTGCACCTGCTGTGGTGGCCCTAGAGGGGTTTGTTTACCTTCTCCTTGTTGCTATGCCATCAATTGCAACATTCCAAACAAGCCTTATGGTTTCTGTTCATTCACTCCCAAGACCTGTAATTGCTTTGGATGCCATCTTTGAAAAAAATTCCTCAGTCTCTCTTTTCTTCCTCCTTTGATCTTATAATTTCATATTATTATAATAATTGAAAATTCAGGGGTTGTCTTTACTTTACTATCAATTCTGTTGCAAGTGTGAATGAGAAGGGAAGTGAAGAATATCTGTTCTTGATTTGTTCTCTGTTAATTGTTATTATTATTAATTTGTAGTGTTATTATTATTATTTTTAACACTTCTCTTCAGTTTCTTACTGGGATTTGTTAGGGGTTCCTGGAGAGATAGCACATTGTCTGGTTTGTCAGAATTAGCAATATATGATATATATATTATATGAAGTACATGAGGAATCAAGAAAAAAAAATTGTCCCTTTGAGTGGAGATATTGTGGTTCATGATAATTTTCAACTTTTTGAATGAATATAGTAATGCAATTGCTCAGAGGTGCTGTCTTTTGGCTAGGACTTTGATATTCAACTTTACAAGTTATTCCCATTTTGTTAACAGGACCTGTTTGGTTTCTTTCTTGATTTGTTCCATTTGTTTATATTTATTGTAAGCTGTTCTGCACTATGGTAGTGATTAGTTTAATCAATATTATATATATGGTGATTTGTATCAACTAATGCTTTGCTCTCATTCATCCTGCACTTTAATCTTTACCATTTGTTTCTCTCTTTTGTGGCATAAAATAACTTGCTTTTCCAGTTTTTCAATGCATTCATGGTACCTTTGGCTTAGACTAGATTTGCTTGTTACATAATTAATAACAAAAAAGCTCTTATCTTGATAACCTTATTGCATTATTGCTGCTCTGTGTGCATTTGTTTATATCTTCTGACCAAACTTGTAATAAAAGTTAGATGGTGGCATTTAGTCCATACAATATATTATGAGGGTTTTGTAGCAAAAAAAGAAAAATGTTATATATTGATTTTGAGTGGTCCCTATAATTGATAAATAGGGGTACCCCTTTAGATGGAGAAAACAGAGAAGCAAATTGTTAGCCTTTTTTTTTCACTTACCTTAGATAGGATCATTGAAGAAGAGGGGGTGACTGAAGAGTGTGCAAATTTTGGCTGAAAAAAAAGATGGCCCTTATTGTTGATGGGGTTTTAATTGATGATGGAGAAGATAGATGTGATGAATTAATGCATATTGTTGTACCCAACAACTGTATATATATTAAGTATGGTGGTGGTTGGGTGAGAGTGTGGGGGCAATTAAGCCTTTTAGCTACAAAAAGACCTGCTGCATTTGTAAGTTGTTGGTTTCATTGCCCTTTTTCTTTCATAATTGACCATTCTTTCAATGCAAATGGTTTGGTCTTTGTAATTTTTGCATTATTAATTCTCTCCTTTTCCATAGTGTTGTATAATGCTAATGCCTAATTAATAGTCCAATAATGTTTATCGTAGAACAGAAATACGTCTAACTAGTATTCAACGTGTGTTATATATAATATAGAATGTGTGCTATACGTATATGTGTTATACATATAACACACATTATGTATTATGTATAACACATGTTGGGTACTAGTTGGACGTATTTCTGTTGCACGAAAAATATTATTGTTAATAGTCCAAGGGACCGTTTGGATACCAGTGTTTTGGTCTTTTTCAATTTTCTGGATGTCATATGTATCTATTTAGCTATATAGTTTCTTACTTCTAGAAAAGTCATGTATATAATTTCTCAAGAAACACTTCTTAAAACACTTTAAATCATGTTTTTTTTTGTTATTTTGTATCTGAATACAAATTACTTATTATTTTTATGAACATACTTTCACATAAGGATTTAAATAAATTTTTTACTCAAATGGACCTAATACTTTTGCAATGTTAAGACTTTATAGAGCATTAATACAAATGTATTAGTACTGGTAAACATTTTGAGGATGAGGAAATTATATTATGGTGTTTTGTAAGATTAGGAGTTGCATCTGAAATTGGTGTCTAGAGAACAGTGTTTTGGAATCTTTCTGAACTCATTTGGGTAACAACCCATGTGGTTTTCAAAGCATATAATATATGTATATATATATATATATATATATATATATATATATATATATATATATATATATTCTAAGTATCAAATCAAATTGGTGATGGGTTTGTGGCTGTTTTCATTTTTCTTTCTTTCTTTTTTTATTAATTTGTTTTGTTTCATCTATGTTGATTCTTGGCAGGTCCATGTGTATTTTGTATTACTTAGTTTCACCATATTGGTGTTCTCTACTTTTCCTGCAGACTTTTTTTCTTCAGCTTTTTTGAGACTTAAAAACCTCAACTGTTTTAGGGTATAGATAGGGCTTTATACAACTGTGTAGTTGATATGAATTAAATGAACTGATCCTAATTAGTACCATTCAACTGTTTTAGGGTAGAGATAGGGTTTTATCTTCTCTAGAATATATTTTTGGTAAATACTTAGTGTACAGTAAAAGTTTAGACAAAACAACTAAAATATTATGTACAACATATATAATATAATATATAAAATGTATATCACATGTTATACAAGCTATATATCGCATGATATGCACAACATATATTATATGTTACAAAGAAAAATTATTTTGTAATATGTGATATATGTTATGCACAATATATTGACTATTTTGACTGATTTTTTATTGTACATATAGTAATATTCTATATTTTTTTCACCTACAATTGTACAAAAGAAACATATGATGGAAGAAAAAAATACTAACAATATATGGATGGTAGATAAGACTCCACTAAGATTAATTAATTAAGTAAAATTTGGATTTTATTGGTTGAGACAAACAAATAGCAATAATTATATGGATTTGTGGAACATAGCTAGGTTGACTAGCTTTCAAACGGCACCGTTTTCACATTCATATACCTTGACTAAGTGTGAACGAACCAATTGAATTGGTGTAAATATATTTGTATTTTTCCTTATTTTGGTTAATTTTGTATTCTTTTAACTTTACCTTTTAAGAATATAAAAAATATAGATTAATTATGATGCACTAATAGTGTAAATATGTTTACATTGTTAAATATTTACAAAGGCAATCAATAAAAGATTGACATTATTTGATACTAATGGATGATGCGTAAAATTTCTACAGGTTTACCGTGTGAATATTTATACGGTCAATGTATTATAATTAATCTAATATATATACATATATATATATATAATTTTTTTCATATGTCTTTATTAAACACTTTTTATATATCCTATGCATTCTTATAATGTACATTATCTTATTAAATACAGTCTACAATAAAAAAGGAATTTTGCTATCAATTCAGAAAATTTTTTGTATATGGTATTCATAATATTGGATTACTGAATAATTAAGAAAGATAGAGAGTTTATTTGTTTAATAGACATTTTATTTTCATACTACTTAAATATAAATTAGTACTTGGTAGCCTTACAATTATTATTGATTTGAGTTACATCCAGCTGCACTTATTAATTGCTAGTGCTTTCATCTTATATTGATATGACTCATAATAAAATATAATAAATATAAATGATGTTCCCTTATTGATTACTATATATCATTCATTGAATAAATAAATAAATAAAATAATAAAACATGTCTGATCCGTATGATGAATATAATAAAACATTTCATGCAGTATATCTGTCTTGATTTTGAATCTAACTATGTGGGGCTATACTTATTAATTATTTTCTGTTCACAAAATGGGTAGTAAATATCTTTTTGCAAAATTAACCCACAAATTCATAGCTTACATTATGTTTGGTGAAATATACAAGAGATATAGAAATAGTAAAGATAGAGAGATAAAATATAAAACATTTATATGAACAACAAATATATAAATAACTAGGTGATATTTGGTTTCTATTTTTATTTTATTATTTTTTCTGTTTTCAGAATTATATGAAATAAATACTGAAAATAGTTAAAATGTAATTTTATTATTTTCTCTATTTTTAATATTTACTTCATAATATTTTAAAAATAAAAAATAAAAATAGAAACCAAATTAAACAATATCTTACATTTCCATTATTGAATGACTATACATGTGAATATTTGGTTTAGGATCTGTTAATACAATTCAGGTTGCATAATAAATAATAATGAATATTGAAAAAATAAATAAATTTTGAGTTTGCTTCTTTAATTTGTATATACTTAATTTAATTTCTAGAAAATATGCACAAAAAAGTAAAGGCTACTATTGAAATGGATCAACCCAACATACATCCTCATCCACTGCATTTTGCCAACGTTTTTAAAGACTTCTAATTCGTGGTAAGAAAGTTTTCTCACCTGCATTATTACATCCAAAAACAATATAAATAAATAATTGATATATTAATGAATTATACATCAACTTTAAAAAGCCTCTTAAATTGGCTCACATTGAAATTAATTATATAATTTCAGAAAAATGTACTTTATCCTCTACATAATAGATCATGTGTATTTTAGTCCCTTAAATTTTAAACATATATATATATATCAATTGATCTCTTGGACTTTCACAAATGTCTTAATAATAATTGTTGGAAAAATAAGTAAAATGGTCAATTCTCATGTTTAAGAAAATCCCAAATGAATTACATATTTTTAAAATTTAGGGTCTATAATGTGCATATATATGACCTATAGTGGGTAAAATGCAATTTTTCCTATAAATCTAAGATACTCAATACATGTGAGTGAAACTTTAAATTGGAATAGTTTTTACGATAATATTTGATAAACAATAGAAAAACAATCAAATGACCTATTTGATAATTTTTTGGCAAAAAAACTTTCTTTAAAAAGTTAGTTTTTAATAGGCTGAATGATTATGACTCAAAATCAGAACTGATTTTAACTGGTTTTTCATAGTGCAAATAACATCACTCGAGTTTTTAATCACATCAATCTAGCACTTCTCAAACAATTTAACATTAATAACAATAATAACAACAACATTATCAATATTAAGATATAAATTGAAGATAAAGACTAGATACTAGTTGTGTAGCTTGTAATTTTTTCTTTTTCAATGCTAAATTGGCTAAGCAATTTGCAAAAACAGATAATGACATGAGGGAGAGTGATTGTCACTGAAAGATGACAACTACCTAAGATGAAATTAAAGGTTTCAATTCAATTTATACCAAATAAGTCGTTTTCCATTCTCCTTAGAGATTACCATTGGGCTAATGAACATAAGACAATTAAATAAAAAGAATAATATTCTGTTTTTTTCTTCCTATCAAACAGTACCTGGATAAGCTCGATCATCTAGAAGCACTTTTTTCAAAGAAAATGGATTTTGAATTCCCACTTGTGTGAATAATTTTGCAACATGAAAATGCACCAAAATATATGTCTCTTTTTATTTTTTTTAGTTTAGTTCATATTATTTTTCTTTTTATAATTTTAAGAAGCATTTAACTATTTTTTTTCTATTATACTTCTTATTAATATAAGAGAAATAAAAAAAATATTTTTTTCTTTTTACTTTTATTAATTATTTAGATTTTTCATAGAATTCAATCATTACTTAACTAGTATGTGTAAGTGAATAGACACACTTATTTTGAATCAGAGAAAGTATAAATCAATTTAAACATACGTAAAACAAGTAAGAAAAAATAAGTGAGGTAAAAAATTTGACCAATAACTTACATCAAGTCTATGATCTTCTGCTTGAGATGAAGCCTGGAAGTCAAAGATGATTCTAAATTTCAGTGTTGATATTATTATTAGAGGCACATGTTCTAGATAAGATCATAAGAAGCATAGAACAAATTTATAATCTTTGGAAAGTTTAAGATCAAGAGAAGAAGCATTTGTGCATAAATAAAACTTTGTTATAAAGATGTCACATTATTACTTACCTCTGTTTTACTTATGCCTCCAAGAGTAGGAAGATTATAGTGTACTATGTATTCAGCATCCACAACACCAACATTTTTTGTTCTATCACCCTATCCACCATAACAAATAATTAATAAGGCTTTAAATTGAAATTAGTAAACAAAGGAATGCATCAAATGTATTTGTGTGTATGTGGCCAACATTTTGTCTTGACAAGGTAAGATAAAATCAAGAATCTGATTCAACTCGTAAAATTTCATAATATATAAAATAATAATACTAGTGAATAATGAAAAAATAATTAAATTAGTCAATGAACTCATTTTGTAACTTTTTAACAAAAAAAAAACCTCATTTAAGAAGTTAGATTTTAGTGGGCTGAGTGATTGTGATTCAAAATCTCTATATTTGATTGGTTTTGCCTAATTTTTTATTGTACAAATAGTTAAGTCTTGACTAGTTATTATAGCTTTCGAAACAACTCGCAATTTAATAAATGGTATCAAGGTGTGAGGATCATAAGTTTAAGGGTAAATTACAATTACTTTCCCTAAGTTTGGTGAAATTACATATTATTTCCCTCTATTTTTAAAACCTTACACACAGACCTCTGAACTTATAAAAATTACACTGACCTCCTTGACAATGATTAATTATTAGTAAAACGAATGATTCTTATGATATATATATATATATATATATATATATATATATATATATATATATATATATATATATATATATATATGAGAGATACATGATTTTTAACGATATATTTAGAAATAATATACACTCTTTTGAAATTAAAATGAGTAAATGACCGTGTAACGAGTAATAAAACTAACTATGAAAAGAAATCACAGAAATAAGTTTTAATATACATAATGGAACATTCGATCATTTTGACTTCATAGAGGTGTCTATTATTACAAATATGTCATTAAAAGTCATGTATCATTCATATATCATAAGAATTATTAGTTTGACTAATAATTAATCATTGTCAAGGGAGGTCGATGTAATTTTTATAAGTTCAGGAGGTCTATGTGTAAGGTTTTGAAAATAGAGGGAAATCGAGTGTAATTTCGTCAAACCGGTAAGTGTAATTTATCCTAGTTTAATTATAGGATTATTAAGGTGATATAAATCATATCGAACTATGATGTTCAGTACCTATGGCCTTCAATTTAATGTTAATTTCATAATATGAAATCATCAAATTGAACTAAAAAAAGAAATAATCAAAGAGCATAACTTGCCTGAGCACAGTATCCAAGTTGAGCATCTAGACCCCATGCATGGATCAAGTCATTCTGTAATTTTTTTTATAAAAAAAACTAATGAATAATTAAATAATATGTAACCAATATTATGCAAAGTAGGAGTATTTGCTTATAGTAAATACTTAATTAGCATTAACATTAACAAAATGGTTGCACCTGAATCATATACCAAACACAACGCCAAGCATCTCTTGAGAAAACAGGGGCCATAATTTCTACCCACCTAAAGCAGAAGTACAGTTTGAACATTATTCCAAAATTATAGTGAAAATTAAACTGTTTCCAAATTAAATCATACAAAAAATTATAGTTTTGAATTGCAGTCTACAATCGCAATCACAACCACAATATTGCTATTGTTTTGCTTTCCATAATCATATTGCTGAGATAATTGCGATTGTATCGGTATTTATCTGCAACTGCAACCGCAATTTAAAATCGTACGATAAACATTTACCCGGTGCAAGGAGGTGCAGTGCTGCTTCCATCACAATAACCTTTACCAGTACCACCAGGTTTGTATGTCCTTCTGCTTGCACAAGCACCAAAAGCATACACAACAATAACACAAGATTAAGTAACAAATATAGAAACTAGAATAACTAAGTATTTTATCTCCATAGTTAGGGCTATATGAATCAAACTATATTATAGGATATTTAAGTCCCCCTTTTTAATTTCGGTGGTATTTATTTTCTGTGTTATATGGAGATATTATTAATTGCACATGGAACATAATAAATATATACTTATAATTTTGTATTCACAACCAAATATTTTAAATTTTGTATTTAATTTTTTTTGTTACAAGATGTTGTGCATACAAGGTGAATATTCATTATAATAAGATCTCTCTAAATTTTGATTATTCACTATAATCACTAACAAAATAATCATTAAATAAAGAAATTAAAATAATTAGCAAAATGGTATACTGTAGAGGAGAACCTGTGTACTATTGAGGAACTCCTACGTACTGTAATCTGATGATGCACTATTGATTTTCCAGGATCAAGTGCTGGTTGTGATATCTCAAGCCCTTCACTCTTTATGATTGACACATACCTTAAAATCATTTAAATGTAATCAAAATATCAACCACTAATTAATCCTTAACATAATGCACTAATTCACAATAAAACGGTAATACTTGTTGTACAATAGAAATACATCCGACTAGTATCCAACAAGTACTATATGATTGTTGAATATGAATTTATTCACTAGTACAATCCAACGTTGAATATGATTAATGTTGGTGGTACAACTTGAATACATTCATCTCTCATCCAACTCAGGTGGTGGCCCACATATAGCATTTAATTGCTATTACAATGAAAGTTAAGATGTGTGTGAATTTAATGAAATAAAATTAATGCGTATTATGGTTGGATGAGTTGGATGTATATTGATTGTACGTGTAGTATTACTGGTTGTATTAATATTGTACAATTTTTATTGTACACATAACATTAACGATGTTGCAAAGTTAAGAGAATAAAGAGAGCATACTTATGAGGGTGGAAATTCTCAACTCCAAGATCTTCATCCCAAAGGAAAATATAATCATATTCTGCAACTATGTCAGGGTGCAAGAAACGTTTGGCAAACCACCTAATCATTCATTTCATCACTTTAATTAGTTAGGATATACTAATAACTAAAATTCTTTATTATAAACATTAGTAAATGTAACGAAAATAATTGAAAAATTGAGTTCATCACCTACCATTTACTTTGATTTGCTGCTGAAACATGAATTACATCATCACTCCATTCAAAATCCTTCCATTCATCAACAACACCATCATAGTGGAAGAGCATCACAACAAAGCCACTACCTAGGAACTGCAATTTTATGTGTAGACTAGTAATGAATCGATTTTCGGTCGGTTCAAGTGGTTCGATACTTATTTTTGCGTTATGCAATGTCTTAAATTTCTGGAAAAAAAGGCATCGGGAGAGTTTTATCCTGATAGTGGAGTTGGTTCGATTCAAGTCAGATTAATTGTAGTTCAATATAATGCACTGTATACATTTAAATCAAAATGAAAAAGGAAAAAACTAGTAATGAGAAATTTTGTACATAAATAATTGAAGTACCTTTTTGACCATTTTATTCACAAGATCTTTCTGCTTTATCCCAACTGGCATTGCAAACAAATTGGTTGATGCATTTTCCTTAGTCTGTACCATTTAATATTTGAGTTAAAATGAAATGAAGCTGCAATCAGTTAAAAGTGACTACTAAGTTTACATCATTGACTTCAAACTAAATTTAAAAAAATGGACATCTATAGGCAGAGTATAATCTTTCTCCACATCAAAACAAAGTAGAATATATGGAATTTTTGATAAATTTAAATATGTAAATTACTAAGAGTATCTAGTCATATCTTGAAATACTGCTAGACTCTGAAGTGAAGACTTATTTCAATAATTTTTTTTTTATATATACACATAAATTTTAGAATTGAGGGATTTTATATTCAAGGAACTTAAATCATTTTCATTCATATAAACACACATTGTTGGTATAGGTGAACTACTTAAATAATAATTAATAATGCCTCACTATTATTTGAGTACTTTAGTATTATCAATTAGAGTTGTTCTTCCACTTCTTTCTAAGCACTATCAAAATTTCTTTCATTAAATTGGTAAAAAAAAGGCACGACACTAACAATTTGTTCTCATAATAGATAGAAACTTACATCTATTGTGAGGTTGTTTTGAGTCATAAAAGATCCCCACAAAGGTCTCATTTCCAAATTGGAGGTATTGGAGACTATACCTTGAGGCAAAGCTTGAGTTCCACTAGGCCTACAATGATTCTGGTAAAAAAATGTAAGCACCAAAGTGGATCATCTGAAATGGTATATATGATGAATGATTAAAGTTTAACTAGACTGCAAGTTTATCTAGTTTACCAAATTTTTAATTAGTTTCCTGTAATTTAGAAGTTTTCAATTTGATGCTTATATTAAAAAAAAATCATTCAAATTATATGGCATCCATTCTGGTTTAGTAAAGCATTTACAGAAAGAGAAAGAACCTTGCATTTATCATTTCCCAAATTCTGGAAATTCATTCTCCATCTTAATAGTTTCTGCAGAGTATGAAACCAAAAGGATTAATTATATGTTGTATGACTTTTCTGGTAGTGAGAGAGAGAAAACACAATCATGATTAACGTGATAACACATGATTGGATGATGTGTAAAAAGTATATACTATCAGTGGATGAAAATTAAATCCAACAAATAATTCTATCCCAAAATTATATACATCTATACCTCTTTGTAGCCTTGTGCAAGGAATGAACTCATGAAAATCAATACTAAACAAAGCATAGAAACCAATGGAAATATTCCACAAAAAGAGGATTTTTTACTTCTTGTATCATTAGCACCTAAAGTTCTGTTACACATAAGAGTTAATTAAGGTAAATTAAATATCAAAAAATAAAAAATAAAAATGTAAGGCATCATGACATTACAATTTTTCATTATCTCCATAATTCTCCCATTTTCATGGCCTTATAGTTACTTATAACATTTTATAGTTCTTCAAAATGGTAAAAGGAAAAAAGAAGAAGAAATGAAGAATATAGATATAAATGATGAATGAAGGGAATAGTAGCAGCATCATACACGAGTAGATGACACCATTTTCTGCAATCAGAAGAAAAGATTATGCTTTATTATGACCGAAATCAAAAGGCATTAGAATGAAAAAAAACAGAATCAAATTGTATTAAAACAGAGATATATATATGTTCTTGATCATAAGGTGAAGTACCTTGATTAGAGACACTGAATGATGATGATGCAGATGAACAAGAACCAGAAGCAGAGCTAAAATAATCAAAACATAAACTTTTCAGAAATGGGTTTGCATTAAATATTGTACTTGTTTTTGAATTCTGATGAGAAGAAAAAAGTTTCTCTAATATTGTTTGTTGAAAATGCAGTGGAATCTGTTAATTCATTCTCTTCTGTTGCATTTATTTATTTTATTAGTCGATACATATATCACATTCTATACATTGGAACCGATAGTGGCATCACTAGCATGTGGTTTTGACTTGAAAACAAAACATCAACATGTGCTCAATTTTCGCTAAAAGAAAATTAATCTCTCACCTTTTTTAGTACAAAAAATAATCTAGAAAACCAAAGTAATGATGGTGATTCAATGAAGTTATGAATAAGCTGCTTTCAGAATTAAATAATAATGAAAAAATGACAATCAAATGGGTCTGTCAACCAAAACTTAGATTAGACACATTACAACAATAGTTTTTTTTTTGGTGAATATTACATCAAAAGCTTAAGTTATGTTGTTTATTTATTACTATTATTATAAAAATAAAATGGTTCATTCATCACTTTCTCATCAAACTATATAGCTGGCTGACTTTGCCTTACTTACTACATGTGAATCATAATTGACAATATATATACTTTAGTGACTCACTTTTATTATATTATTCCACCACAAATACACTAAGCAGATATAGACGTGCCAAGTTATGGATATATATGATGAATATATAAAATTATGTCTTTGTCAAGTAAAACTTTTTTTAGGTATAATATGGTATATATGAAAGTACACGTAAGTGGTACAAATATATTCACGTTTAAAAGTATAAAAATAAAAGTCTGAATGATATATATATATAATATGTAAAAGTTATGTAAAGGTCGTTGAATATTTAAAAGTAGACTAAATTATGTTTAATGTGAGATTTCAGAATTTTATAGGTTGTACTATAAAATAAAGACCTATAGCCTTCAATTTTTACTATATGTAAAAAAATTCATGAAATTACATAATTTGAAATCTATAGCTTTTGTTTTATAGTATTTCTAGAAAAATTAGTGAAACCTCACATATTAAGGTCTGTAGCCTTTAATTACTACTATATTAAAAAAATTCATGAAATTACATAATTTGAAGTCTATAGACTTTGTTTTTTTGTAGTTCTAGAAAAATTACTGAAATCTCATATTTTAAAGCCTATAGCCTTCAATTTCTACTATATGGCAAAAATTCATGAAATTACAAAGTTTGAAGTCTATAGCCTTTATCTTATGGTATTTCTAGAAAAACTAGTGAAATCTCACATTTTAAAGCCTATACCCTTCAATTTCTATAAATGTAAAAAATTCATGAAATTACACAATTTGAAGTCTATAGCCTTTATTTTTTTTTTGTTCTAGAAAAATTATTGAAATCTCATATTTTAAAGCCTATAACATTCAATTTCTACTTTATGACAAAAATTCATGAAATTACATAATTTGAAGTCTATAGCCTTTATCTTATGGTGTTTCTAGAAAAACTAGTGAAATCTCACATTTTAAAGCCTATAGCTTTCAATTTCTACCATATGTAAAAAATTCATGAAATTATATAATTTGAAGTTTATAGCATTTGTTTTATAGTGTTTCTAGAAAAATTAGTGAAATCTCACATTTTAAAGCCTATAGCCTTCAATTTCTGCTGTATATAAAAATTTATAATGAAATTACATAATTTGAAGTCTATAGCCTTTGTTTTATAGTGTTTATAGAAAATTTTGTGAAATCTCACATTTTAAGGCCTGTAGCATTCAATTTTTACTATATGTAAAAAATTCATGAAATTACATAATTTGAAGTCCATAGACTTTTGTTTTTTGGTGGTTCTAGAAAAATTACTGAAATCTCACGTTTTAAAACCTATAGCCTTCAATTTCTATTATATGGCAAAAATTCATGAAATTACATAATTTGAAGTCTATAGCCTTTATCTTATGGTGTTTCTAGAAAAACTTGTGAAATCTCACATTTTAAAATCTATAGTCTTCAATTTCTACAATATGTAAAAAATTCATAAAATTACATAATTTGAAGTCTATAGCCTTTGTTTTTTTTTTGTTCTAGAAAAATTATTGAAATCTCATATTTAAAAGCGTATAACCTTCAATTTGTACTATATGGCAAAAATTAATGAAATTACATAATTTGAAGTCTATATCCTTTATCTTATGGTGTTTTTAGAAAAACTAGTGAAATCTCACATTTTAAAGCCTATAGCTTTCAATTTCTACAATATGTAAAAAATTCATGAAATGACATAATTTGAAGTCTATAGCCTTTATTTTTTTGGTGAAGGATAACATGGTCCCAACAAAGTTGAGACCATCACATGGAATTATAATTTTATTGTTAAATTATCCTTCCTTCCCAAAATATATTTTATAAAGTTGCCATTTAATTTTCTAATCAATTTAACTTTTATTTGCTGATAAGTCCCTACTAATCCTCATTGTCAAACACTAATCTCATAAACCACTGTCATTCTTCTTCACAAGGTTGATACCACACTAAACGAAATGTCCGACCCCAAACGACTAGTGTGACACCAGACTGCGACGGCACGATCCACGACCAGTGCGATACCAAACTGCGACGACACGATCCACGACCAGTGCGATACCAAACTGCGACGACACGATCCATCACCATCTCTATCCCTCTCTGATGGCGAGCTTCGACTCATCTCGGTCGCGACTTCGCAACACCAAACGACGCCATTCGAGACAGTGAATTTTCTCTGCAAACACTAACAAAGAGTGACATCCATATCAAGGCTGTTTCAACAAAAATTCCAAGGATATATAAAATATAGAACCTATAAATGGCCATGAAGTACAAGGATATATCCACATTTTAGCAGTAAATTTTGCTAGAAATCTCAAATTCATAGTGATTAAGTCCAAACTTTAAAGTGATTCTTGGAAATATACTTACAGTCTAACATATATCACAGGCAACATGTATTCTTCTAACTCACATATCCCAAGCCCAAGCTGATTTAACCACACACAAATAAATAGATTAAACATTATTTTTCTTAATACATTTTGTACACCAAAGCAAAAGGAAACACTCAATCTTGAAACCGGGTGGCGACATCCAAGAATAAGAATCAACATTATTAAGACTTTATAGCAGCAAGAGATTATGATGTCCTCTTCATTAGCTTGCAGCAATGAGGTCATGATGTCCTCTTCATTAGCTTGCAGCAATAACAGATTAACAGCAACCATGCTCTATAGGGATAGATTAACAGCAATATACTTAAACAGTGTTATACTTAAACAGGAAGGATATGCAAGACTCACTCCATGCTAACCTTGTTGGAGTCAGTAAATGGTCAATTTGCAGTAAGTTCTCGCAACACTAATCTCAAATTTGGATAGATAAATTACTACTCCAAATAAAGAAAGAAAACATCTTTTTGGTCCATTTTATTCATTTTTTAATATTTTGATGAATTTATTTTTAGCTTTGCCTCCTCACACTAGAGACCTTGTGCTGTGTTTCAGGGTTCTACATTATGACTATACGAATCTAGAGATACCAACAAATGGCAACAATTTCCATTTTAGGTTCACTTGTTAAGTCTGGTCTCAAGGTTCTAGTATACAGGTAAAGTCACATTATTCTTATTTATCTTATACCATGAATAACCAAGACATGACATTTCTGAATTAATTAAGCAAAATTATTTATATTACTTTTACAATGGAGATCAAGATTCAGTGATACCATTTATTGGGTCAAGATCATTGGTGAATGCATTAGCCAAGCTCGAAATTGGACTAAATACAACAATGCCCTATAGAGTATAGTTTGAGGGAAAACAGGTTAATTAATATTTGATTATAGCGGCAAAAACAGAACCAGCCCTTTATAACAGATTAACAGCAACAATCAAAATATGTAAAAGCAATCTAGTGGCAGCAGCAAATTGGAGCATCGTGACAACAATTACAGGAAAGGAGAGGATGTTGGTGATGAGGAACATGACAGTGTCTGTTCTCTTTGGTCGCAGAAGGTGCTAACGTCGTTGATGGCGACGGAGATTCCGAAGGTGTCACTGGCGATGGATGAAAAGACCGAAACACCCTTGTTGACGTACCTTCTGTGCCGCGCGAACGGAGCAAGAAGAAGAAGAGGGAAGTGGCAGATGGTGGTGGTGGTGGTAGTGGTGGTGCGTGACGGCGGTAGAGGGTGAGAAAGAAGGTGGTGTGCGGCTCTGATTATGTCAGTGTTTGATAATAGCAAGGGCTTGTTAATAAAATAAGAAAATAATTGAGGGACTTAATAATAATTTTAATAAAATATACATAGAGGGAAGGAGGGACAATTATGCAATAAAATTAATAATTCATGTGATGGTCCCAACTTGAGTGAGACCATATTATCCTTCACCTTGTTTTTTTTGTTCTAGAAAAATTATTCAAATCTCATATTTTAAAGCCTATGACCTTCAATTTCTACTATATGGCAAAAATTCATGAAATTACAAAGTTTGAAATCTATAACCTTTATCTTATAGTATTTCTAGAAAAACTAGTGAAATCTCACGTTTTAAAGCCTATAACCAGCTTCAATTTCAACAAAATGTAAAAAATTCATGAAATTACATAATTTGAAGTCTATAGCCTTTGTTTTTTTTGTTTTAGAAAAATTATTGAAATCTCATATTTAAAAACGTATAAACTTCAATTTGTATTATATGACAAAAATTCATGAAATTACATAATTTGAAGTCTATAGCCTTTATCTTATGGTGTTTCTCGAAAAACTAGTGAAATATCACATTTTAAAGCCTATAACTTTCAATTTCTACCATATGCAAAAAATTCATGAAATTACATAATTTGAAGTCTATAGCCTTTGTTTTTTTTTTTGTTCTTGAAAAATTATTGAAATCTCATATTTTAAAGCTTATGACCTTCAATTTCTACTATATGGCAAAAATTAATGAAATTACATAATTTGAAGTCTATAGCCTTTATCTTATGGTGTTTCTAGAAAAACAAGTGAAATCTCACATTTTAAAGCCTATAGCCTTGAATTTCTACTATATGTAAAAAATTCATGAAATTACATAATTTGAAATCTATAGCCTTTGTTTTATAGTGTTTCTAGGAAAATTTGTGAAATCTCACATTTTAAAACCTATAGATTTCAATTTCTACGATATGTAAAAAATTAATAAAAGTACATAATTTGAAGTCTATAGCCTTTGTTTTATAGTGTTTCTAGAAAATTTAGTGAAATCTCACATTTTAAGGCCTATAACATTCAATTTTTACTATATGTAAATAATTCATGAAATTACATAATTTGAAGTCTATAGCTTTTATTTTATATTATTTTTAGAAAAATTAGTGAAATCTCACATTTTAATGCCTATAGCCTTTAATTTCTACTGTATGTAAAAAATTCATGAAATTACATAATTTGAAATCTATATACTTTATTTTTGGTGGTTCTAGAAAAATTACTTAAATCTCACATTTTAAAGCCTATAGCCTTCAATTTCTACTATATGACAAAAATTCATGAAATTACATAATTTGAAATCTATAGCCTTTATCTTATTCGGCATGTGTGGAAGCTTAAATTATGAGAAATGAATTCTATTGTTTTAAATGAATGAAAATGAGAAATGATTTCATTTGGAATTCTTTAGTATTCTATTGCTTTATACCATTAAATCTTGCAAATTTTGATTGAATTTGGAAAGAATTCATTTTATTTCCATCAAATTCATTACATTTCCCATATTTTAAACATCCAAACATACCCATAGTGATTCTAGAAAAACTAGTGAAATCTCACATTTTAAAGCCTATATATAAGCCTTCAATTTCTACTATATGTAAAAAATTCATGAAATTACATAATTTGAAATCACATTTTATATTGCTTACTTTTTGGTCTCTATGTAACTCTCTTTCTCTTTATAATATTTTTTCTCTATGTAACACTCTTTTTTATCTTCATAACATTCTTTCTCTGTTTAACATTATTTCTTTTCATAACACTCTTTTTCCATGTAATACTTTTTTTACTACAAAACACTCTTTCTCTACGTAACTTTTTTTATCTTGATAACACTCTGTCTTTATGTAACACTCTTTCTATTTGTAATATAGAAGAAATTAATAAATATCAGTTCCATTCGTTACTCTCTTCTCCAGGAACACATTTTTCTTGCAAAATATTATTTATCTACGTAACACTCTTTCTCTACGAAAACACTCTTTCTTTATTAAAGCAATAAAAAAACGACTTGACAGCGAGTCGCTAGTATTCAATAATAATTAATAATCACAAATTGAAAAAGTTATGTCTAATTTTTTAGATTTAATTTTGATATATTATCATATAAAAATATTTACAGAATTATTTAATATAAATATTTCATTTATATTACTTTACAATAATAAGCAATTAAGTTAACTTTCATTATTAGTGTACATTAAATTAAATCCATGGACATACAGTTATATTATTATGTTGAAAAATAAAATGACATTATCTTGTGATGACGTGGCGGTATCTTCACCGTCGATGCGTATTAGCAGATGCTGAAAACGTTATTTATTTGAAAGATATATATTACTAAGCTTCAAGTCTTCTTCTTCAACCTCCAAACACAGGGCATAGCGCTGAGCTAAGTGGCAAGAACACAAAACAGAATAGGGTACTACTAATTTCACTGCCTATTCTTCCTTTCTTTCTTTTCTCTTTTCTCAAATTCTGGTACTTCTTTTTTTTTTTTTTTTTTGGGCTTTGCAAAATGATTCAATTTTTATTGTTTTTCAATTAGTACTATCATTTGTTGTGTATTTCGTCTAATTTGATTACATTGACGCTGACCCATTTGCATAAAAAACCCTAAGGGGTCCTCAAATTGTTAATGTTAGTTGAAAGTTATGATTTTTTGTTAACTTGTCGCAAAAAAAAAAAAGTGATTTTTTTTGTTCATATCTCTGTTTTAAGGTATTGGATTGGATGTTTAACTCTTCTAATTTTAATCACTGTGAGTGTTGTCTAATTACCTCTTTTCTTCATTCCATTGCAGGTTCTAGAATTCTCAACCATGTCTTGGTGCACCGTTGAATCGGATCCTGGTATATATGCTCACACCTGCTTCCTTTATGTGTTGTTTGGAATTTTCCTGTTATTGTTTTCTGTTAAAATACAAAAAACCTGATTTTGGATGAATTTGTGACATTGAAAGGAATTTGATTATAAAATATGGGATGAAACCCTGTTCATCCCTTGCTCTATTGTTTCTTGTTCAGTTGGTTGATAATACAAAGGATTACAGAAATTATTTGTTTTTACTGTAATTGAAGATTGCTTGACTCTCAAAGAGAGAAGCAAGAGATGCATCAAGTACTCAACAATGACACTGATACATAGGAAAATGAAATATGAAGAAAAAAAAGTATACCTTAATACGACATCCAAAAACCGAAAACAGATACGAGTTGAGGCCGCCACCTTCCTCGTGAAGGGGCGCTCAAACCGAGTGGCACCTTCCTCATGCATTTATTGTTCTTGAATTGATGAATTTCTTATTGATAGCTGGGGGAGGGAGTGTCAAATTCACTTCAATCACTAAAGAGAATGGGAAATGAACATTGTTACACATTAACATTTGATAGCTAGTCAATAGTGATTCAACATGAAAACCTTAAACCCTTAAGCCTTAAGCTATTAGATTGAAGAATGTGAGTAATTTTTTTGTCTTCATCATTTCGTATTTACTTTTATAGTGGTTTCTAAGGCAGGAATCAGCAGAAGCTCATTTAGCTTATAACTTAGCTTTTTATATATGTCTTAGAGTTAGAGATGATTGAGTTACATCTAGGATTGAAGGCTTACAAATTATATTGTTTGTATAGCTTTCTAAATATACTGTAGAGATGATTCGAGATGCGTCAAGGATTGAAGGGTTAAACATATCTTGTTCCTGTTTGTATAACTATATGTTTTTATTGATTTTGTTTGGGACATTGCTTTAGAGTTTTCTGCCTTTTTTTGTCTTTTTTTTCGCACAGGTGTATTTACGGAACTTATACAACACATGCAAGTGAAAAATATACAGGTATTTTGTACTTGTAACTTGTTCTAGTCGTAACTTATACAACAATGTTCAATTTTGTTTCCCTTTAGCACCTTTGCTTCATTAAAAGGTATCCTGCTTTGATATTGATGGTATACTGAATGTGAACATTTTAGCATGAACTGTCTCACAAAAAAGCTTCATTTAAGTTATAAGTTGATAATCCCTACAGGCCCAACATCCTCTGCATAGAATCATAGATATGTACAAGCAAAATGTGAAAGATTAATAGGCCTGAAACTATTTGTGTACCAGTATTATGTGAAAGTTTCTCCTATATATAAGAATGTATGAACCCGAGATAGATCAAGAAAAATTGGAATGGGGAAGGGAAAAGAACTGCTTTTTCCCTCTAAATCCTCACGGGAATGCTCATATTCCCTGTGCCTAAGGCTTCCTCAGCACAAGTATATAGTTCATTCCCTGTGCCAACTCACAACCAAACTGGAAAACTATATGGAATTACTTTTCTATTTGAGCTAATCAGCTTAATCACCAGAAAGATTGTTCAGTTTACTGATCCAGAATAATTAGAGCAAACCTCAGTACTAGGGGTAATGAGTTTGTTTGGTCTGATTCCTGTACAGAATGTTCTATTTTTCGTATCGTGCACTCAGGAAATTTAGCTAATATGCAAATGCCAGGGTTGGTTACTGTAGACTATAGGCTGGATCACGCACATAGTTGGAGTTTTATGCCACTATGTTGCCTTTTTTTCTTAACCGAGTACTCTACCCTGATGCCTATATATTCTTGATAGGTTGAGGAGCTTTATTCATTGGACCTTGACTCTCTCGATAGCTTACGGTTGGTGTACTCTCTATTGTGGTCTCAACTACTCTTGAAGCCTTGAACTTATAATGACATTCACAGCTTATCATATCATAATTATTTGTGAATATTCACCTACCTTCTCTCTTCTCTCTGTCTCTGCTTTTTTGGGGGGATTTCGCCCTTAATTTACAGGCCTATATATGGTTTGATTTTTCTTTTCAAATGGCGTCCAGAAGAAAAGGACAATCGTGTTGTAATCAAAGATCCAAACCCTAACTTGTTTTTCGCTAGTCAGGTGAGTTTCATTTTTCATATATTATTATAAATTATATTTTTTGTGTGTGGTTATTTTATTGACTTTTAGTGGGTCATTTGTAGGTAATTAACAATGCCTGTGCAACCCAAGCAATCTTGTCTATTCTCATGAACTCACCAGATATTGACATTGGTCCAGAGTTGACGAAATTGAAGGAGTTTACCAAGAACTTTCCTCCTGAACTCAAAGGTCTGGCTATCAACAATAGCGAAGCCATTCGTACAGCGCATAATAGCTTTGCGAGCCCTGAACCTTTTGTCCCTGATGAGAAGAGGGCTGCTGGCAAAGATGATGAAGTTTACCATTTTATAAGCTATTTACCGGTTGATGGAGTTCTGTATGAACTTGACGGATTGAAAGAGGGTCCGATTAGCCTTGGTCAGTGCTCTGGCACACAAGGTGATATGGAATGGCTGAAGATGGTGCAACCGGTGATCCAGGCACGCATCGAGAGGTATTCCGAGCGTGAAATAAGATTTAATCTCATGGCAGTCGTCAAGAACAGGAGAGAAGTTCATCATGCCGAGCTCAAGGAACTTCAGAAGAAGAGGGAGCGCATTTTGCTGCAGCTCTCCGCGTCAAAGTCAGAGAGACTGGTTGACAATAGCAATTACGAGGCGCTGAACAACACTCTCTCTGAAGTGAATGCTGCGATTGAAGTTGTCACTGATAAGATCCTAGTTGAGGAAGAAAAGAACAGAAAATGGAAAACGGAAAATGTTCGGAGGAAACACAATTACATCCCATTTTTGTTCAACTTCCTCAAGATTCTTGCTGAGAAGAAGCAGTTGAAGCCCCTCATTGAGAAGGCAAGGCATAAAACAGGCAGCTCTCAGTGAAAGGAATGTAGTCTTAGTTGATACAATCATACAACAACTTTTTGTGTTGATTCACAACTTGCACTTGTTAGTTACTGTTTTAAGCAGTATTTGAGAATGCAGAATCAGCAAGCAAAAATTCTGGTAAGAAATTATGATTTATATCTGCCTTTGGTTCATTCTCTTGGATTGGATTAGAATGCTTCTGCCTTCAAAAATGCTATAGTTGGAAATGGTGCAGATTATTTGCAAAGTTTTTACTTTATGATTCAGATAAATCTTGAACAGAAACATGTGACATTGACCTCTGCAGTAACCAAACACTACTAAAAAATTAGAATTTTTAACATTAAATGTGTCAATAAAAGTAATATTGACAATTAATGACCGTCGAAAATACTTAAAATTAGTTTATAAGTATTTTCAACGGCCAACAAATGTCAATATGTCTTTTTTTAACCATACTTTTATCAACATTTTTCGATAATTACATGTTGAAAATAATCATTATTGTTGTAGTGCAAAATAACTGCACATGATGCATTTCCTTTCCTGTTCCTGTGAAAGCAACACTACCTCATTCGGGTAGTGTTGTTGTAGGGATAAAGACACAAATACAAAGATGAAAATGCAGTAGGAAGATAGTATTGGAAGAAATTAGTTTCAGTGTCCTATCTTTGCTGTTCTATTTTTGGAAATAAAGGAAATACTGAAAATTTGTGTAGCTTTCTATTCGTTCTATTCCTACATTTGTGTCCATATCTCTGCCATCAAACATTATCTTATTTCTATTCATGTGTTCATTGTTATAGATCCCTTTGCACACCAAATGAGTAGCTACCTACCTATGTTCATGTGATTTGTACTGCAAAATGCAGTGTATTCATTCATATGAATAACCATGTAGGTATCAAAATTGTTGTGAAAAGTACAAGTTGCAAGTACTCATAAAAACATGGAATTAAGGTTTCTTGGTTTGTGTTACATTTCATGGGACAAATGAGTAGCTACCTAGTAATAATACGAATCATCAAAATCAAAGTAAATTACAAATTGCAACACTGGCATCCATGGTAATGGTGTATACTCTCTTGATTTCATAATAATAATAATAATGTTAGTTGTTTTAACTTTTTTGATACATTGAAAAATCAGTTTATCCGGTTGCATAATGTAACAAACAAAGATCAAAATGGTTATTATTATAAAATGAAGAGAGTAATATGCAATAATCTCTCAGAGTTAGGGAATAAACTCCAATATTGCATAGTAGGCAATTAAGACCGGAAGTGAAACAATCATGCCAAAGATCACCCTGGTAACCATGAAATAAAATACACTAATTAGAGGTGTAATAATAACAATAATAATACTAATAATAATAATAATCAAGATTATTAAACTCAAGAGTATACATAGATTCGTGGAGCTTTCACGAGTTTAGGTAAACTTAAATCGTAAAGTCAAACTCGTAAGAGTATATTAATAAACTCGTTGACTCGATTAGGATTCCAAATTTATAAACTCATAAGAGTTTACGAGTTAACTCGAAAGTTTGATAGTTTTGATGATAATAATAATACTTACGCAGTGCTAAGAACCTCAGGATGCAATCCATATTCTTTAGCAAAAATGAAGGAAGTGATGGATTGTGGCACTGCTGCCTGCACCACATTGAAACAAAAAATTCAATAATGGAACTTTCATTTATCCATAATCACTAATCAGTGGTCATAGTCACATATCAATATCATCATGTGCCCATAATTAATTGAATTACTCATAAAAGTTGTGACGAAATTAAAGTGATGAATCCAACTATGCTAATTAAAAATGCAATAATGTCCAACATGTGTTATCTATGTTACAGGAACTATACGTATAACACACGTCCTGTAACATAGATAGCACACATTGGATACAAGTTGGACATATTTCTGTTGTACGCCAAGCATTATTGATTAAAAATGTGACGACTTGTGAAACTTAGTATATGTTCATGGACAAATTAAGTTCCCCACCATCCATGATTGAACCAATTAATGAAAAAAAAAATAAAAAATGTAGAAAAAAGGGAAGCAAAAGAAGTGTTTGACTTAATAGACCTACCTGAATGATAGCGACTCTTAAGACATCACCACGCAATCCAACGGCGATGCAACTAATAGCCATGGCTGCTGGTCCCGCTATGAACTTTAGGACCAAACCATATGCACTCAAACTTGGTCCACATGCTATTACCTTCTCTTGAAGTGCCATAAATATACCTGCACATTTCCTTATCTATTATGTATCTCTACATAATTAATTATTAATTCAATTCAAATATTATTGAAGTATGAGTTGACACATATGTTACAGAGGAATCATCTCTAGTGATTAGCGATCTGTAAATTTCATTCTAAACTCTCATTGAGATTGATGGTTTGCAGTTATCATATACGAGATGTGTCTCCTTAATCTAAACTTTTATGTAATGTTCCACTCTCTAATTCTGAACTTAGCCAATTAATATATTATTACAACCTATCAAAGTTTTATTAACATACACAGAATTGAAATACTTTTAGTCCGTTTGGTTACCTTATTTTTTGGCTTTCCAAGGTAAAATTTTGGCTTCCGAATACAATTTTGTGAGAAGCTAAAATTACTTAAGTTGAAAAGAATTGATTTTAGAGGATAACCAAACAAGCTATTAATGATGTTCAATAGAAAAAAAATGTTATATTTATACTTATAGTATATGTTGTGCTAGCTGACTCATAATACATTATTACATGAAGTGTACATTATATTCTATTTAAATAGAATTGACACACTTCATTTAGTAATGAACTATTACGAGTCGAAACACGATATCTTATATATAATAATATAGAATATAATTAACATATTCTATATGAATAGGAGTAAAACACTAACCCATACTAAACATGGCAGTGCCCGTTCCAGCCCTTGACATGATCAATATAGAGCCCTCTACTATGCTTGGCATCTCCAAATTCCACCTATATATATAAATGCATTATGAGTATCAATTACATATATATATAAATAACACTCACAAATAATGTTTATGTTGTAAACCATGTTACCAAAATTTTATACATCTTTTAAAAGGAAAATATAGAGTAATGTAGTCAACATTCTTTAAAAAAAGAGAATAATAATATATATACGGTGTCTCTTATATTGAACTATGTTATTTCAAGAGCATTTATATGTACAATGAAAAAATAGGTAAAATAATCTATATGTTATGTATAATAAGTATTATATAATGTACATAACATATTATACACAACATATATCATATAGTATGCACATCATGTATCACATGTTGTAAGGAAAGAAGTTAAGATGTTGTAACATGTGATACATGTTATGCACATGTCATATATGATACGCATAATATGTAATATACGTTGTGCATATTACATATTATATATTATGCACAATCTATTAACTATTTTGACTGATTTTTTATTGTACACCAATATTTTCCCATATTTCAACGTCTCTTTATAACAAAATTTTATAGTATATATATATACTAATTATATATGTATAGTTTCTTCAAATGACCATCTATGCATAGAAAATTTTTTACATTCTACTTTTTTTAATCTCCATGTTAACGAATTCATCCATCGTTAGATGGAGTGTAAAATCATATTTGAATAATGTATGTTAACATTTTATGTAACAGTTAATAAAGTGTCAATCAACACAAAAATTAAGAAAAAATCATACAAATAACATAAATCATCAAAATACTACATAGGCATATCATCATATGGTAATAATGATCAATGAATGAAAGAAAGTTAGTACCTATTAGAGATGAAGGCCCAAGAAATTCCAATGACACAACCATAAGAATTTGGATTCATAGCAAGCTTGAGCCACACAAGCTTCATCAACTTGCAAAAAGGAGGCCTAGTACTTCCATCACCTTCTAACACCAATTCCTCATTCACATCCAAACTCAAATTTGTTGGTGCTGCCTCCAAATCTTTCCCTCCAACACCTTCAAAATTCCGACCACCACAACTACTTTTACTAATAACTTTACCATTTTTCAAGTCCGAGTTTGATTTCAAGGTACTACTACTAGTACCAGTACTAGTAGTAGTACCTTCTATCCCCGCTCTTCTAAACTCCAACACAAACAAAAGCAGGGTAAGCCAAATTATGGCCTGAATAACAGAGGATTGAACCACAAGGTCCACCCCAAGAGGACCATACATGGCCTTAAGCATTGGAATACCAACAACAAGTGCATTTGTGAGAGTACACAAAGAAAAACTTGTAATTGACCAACCATAACTACCTTTAGTGCTAAATTTGGCCCAAAATGCAAGAACAAGGACTATAATGAACTTAGAAATTGTGTCAGCCCCAATGAACAAAAAGTTCATCTTGAAAGGGTCTATATGAGCTGTGAACTCAAAAGTGAAAAGTGGTAATGTGAAGTAACAAACCAACCTGTTTATTGCATCACATTGGTCCCTTGTGAAGATGTTCCACCATCTCACTGAACCATAGCCCATCATTAGGGCTACATAGAGTGGAACCATAGCCACTATTACCTTATACACATCTTCCCACCCTATCATTTTTTTCTTTTAATTTAAATGATACTACCCTTCAAAATTTTTTGTGTCTCAAGAAATTAATTCAAAATGAATGATTATATGATGATGAAATTTTGGACAATTAACATACACCACTATATATATACTTACTTGTGAGTATTGTGATGTATGTTTTTATAAACCAAACAGTGATCAATCTTATGTACTTATATAATGTGCATACATAAAAGGACAAAAGGGAACAAATAAACAATAAATACTGGTCAATTTTCTAGTGAGATCATTTCAATATATTCTCTATATATGCGTGTGTCTATTGTATGGATTTAATTTTAATACATCTAGCTAGGAGTAGTATTATTCACTCATATATATAATGTGTCATCACATCAGCAAGTTTTGTGGTTGATTTTGAACCCTAATATTTGAAGAGTCATACAAATTGATAAATTTGATTGTAGTTATAGTATAAAAGAGGCTTACACTCTACATTAGATAGTGTTTAGTAGGAAAAGAAAAGATATAAATGCAAAGAAAATGGTAGAAAACATTTTTGTAATTAAAAAAATATAGACATAACATTAAAACATAAATTACTTTTGAAATTGTCTCTTCTATAAACTATTATCTCATATAATATCTCAAAAATATAAAAATTTAGAACAAAGTTAAAACAGTCAATATATTATACATAATATATATAATATAAAATGCACAACATATATCACATGTTGCAGTATCATCTTTCTTTGCAACATGTGATATATGTAATATGTGGCCTGCACAACATATAATGTTTATTGTACAATTTATATATGTTGTATACAATTTATTGATTGTTCTGACTAATTTTTTTAGAGCATTGCTATAGGCACAACAAAAAATCAGCCAAAAATATAAAGTTGGACCTAAATCACTCAACCCATTAAAAAAATACACATGGTTAATAATGCTATTTGGGCCAAAAAGTATTAAAATGGACTTTGTTGACTGTTTTGGTTGAAAATTTGTTGTCCCCTAGGATTTATGATTTTTTTATTGTACATATACTAATACTCTAAAATTAAACTCATTTTATATATTCATGCATATATAAGGACAATAGGAAGGTTAATTTTGGAGTTTAGTGGAATTGTCTCTTAATAGATAACTTTATTTAGATCTCGACATGGGTTAGTGGATGTATTCAGAATTGGATTCCATGCAAATACACACACACACACACACACACATATATATATATATATATATATATATATATACTTTTGAAGGAGATGACATGAGTGCATCTAAGTGCATGGAAAATGGGTGGTTGCTATCGATCACCACTGTGTGTGTTCTGTTTTGTGGTAAGCAATTTTTTGATATAATACAGAATAAGGAATAGAAGTTGCAGCTAGCTAGCTAGCTATATTATATTAATATTCCACACCCACCATATGCACCTCTTCAAATATATATATATTTCACTAATTAATTATTATTGGTCATATATTATTTATTCTTAGCACAAATTAAAGTGGGTATTTGAAACAGCTTGCAATAATGCAAGCATCCTAAATTCTTGCTTCTGATTTCATCACTATTATTATTATTGTTATTTCTCAGTTAGATGGTGACTACACCAAGCAATATATACAAATGGGGAATTAATGGAGAATTGGATCGGTCAGAGATAGAGAACCTTTTTAATCAATCATGAAGTTTTATCATTGATATGTTTTTGTGCTTCAGCATCAAATTAAATACCAATAATACCTTGTGTACAATGGTAAACCAGTTATTACAACCAATAAATCTATTTTAACTTTGTTTTTTGCTCAAATAATTATTAAGATGATAATGGACTGAATAATTATGGTATAAAATCTCATTTATTAGCTGGTTTGACTGGTTTAATTTCTTATTATACATTTAGCATTACCTATTAAATATTGATTGATTTAGCTAGATACTTGACACTAAATTGTTTCTCTTAGTAGTAACGCTACGTATACATTATAAAATTAGTCATCATTAGTTATCATATGTAATAATTTAACTTTTTAAAATTACTAATACAACTTTTAAACTGTTGAAGTAATACATAATATAAAAAATTAGATTAATAATTCTAAAAAGTTAAGTTTAACCATTGATTATTACTTATTTTGTGGTGTACCAAGTGCGCATTTCTCAAATTTATTAAGTGAAAGAGACGTATAAATAATTTTATATATATAATTTCCTCATGTGAATATCTTTCATATATTAGACTTTAAGCTGATAGACTATTCTAAATCTTGTGTTAAATTTTAATTATTTTATTTAAAGATCGTAGCAATAAGGTTCTATTTCTTTAATCTGAATATCATCAAACTATTTATCTCAAAAACTTAATCAAACACTAATTCTTTTTTCTTTCAATAGAAGAAAAAATCTAATACTTGAAGAAGATGATGAATTTAGACTTAATTAGTAATTTCTTTTTCTTTCTCTTTTTCCTTGTTTTGAATGATGTGAAACTAATGGCTTAGTCTGCACTATATCCGGAATAAATTCAATTTCTGTACAGAAAAATTTTATATTCGATCTCTATTTTATTTTCCTTGATACTTATCTAGGTGTGTGTACCTGAAATTACATGATCATCACCATTGAATTAATAGTGGAGTCGTAGTAATATGTTATTCTTTTTTAAATTAGTACATCAAAAATTATTTTTAAAGCTTTTGAGATTTAAAATCTATTCTCACACCACTAACTCATCTATTCTAGTGACTTTATATCCATGTTTTTTGAACACTTCAATTGATGAATATATATTAGTAATATACTTATAATATCATACTATATAATTCAATTTTTTCATAGAATCACCATACTCCAATTTTCAAGTTCATTATAAATCTGTCTAATCGGACCGACCAATAAAGATTCATTTAACGAGATGAAGGGACGTCTTAACAAAATTTATTTAATTTCTATAAATTTCGAACTCAAAACACATTATTAAGTGACTTTGATCATTCTCAAGCTGATATATTATATTGTTTTTATGTTAAAAGAAAATTTTTACAAACTAAAAAAGAGTTTAATTATAATATATTTACAGTATAAAAGAAAGTTATTCTATCAATTAAGTAATTAATCACATATATATTAATTTGTAGAATTTTTTAATCTGTGCATGGTTGAATTAACATTTTTTTTGTTAATGTGTCAATATAAGATTAGATATATGTAAATGTAAAATTACTTTATATTAAAATTAAATTAAATTGAAATTAAACTCCTCAAAAAAATATAGATCTTATTATATATTGATGAAATGATGAAAGAGCATAAATATCAACATACAAATGTGTTGATATTATATTCTAGATATACTTATATACATATGTCCGAGTAATGTCATATCAATTGGTAGCAGAAACTAATCACAACTTTAATTATTTTCTTACCCCATAATGTCCAATAGTAAGGTCCTCAATGATGGGAAAAAGCATTAGATTTATGATCTTAATTTCCAAAGGTGCTATACTTTGAACATACACCTAATATATATAAACCTCTCTTTATTCCATTTTAATCTCTGTCCAATAATTAATATGCATGCAAAAGCTTGATTTGATATATATATATAGTGATGATTTGAGTTACTCAATATTGATAAATAGAGTAGTAGTTGAAAACATATTAATCTAATCATGATGATTAATAATCCAACTCAACTCAACTAGTTTGAAATTTTATCCGCATCTTAATAAAAAATGGATTAGTTCCTTTATCACTTATCATTGAAGCCATTACCTTTATCTGTAAAGAAAAATACTTGACATATAGAATTTATCATGAAAATAAGATCGAATCAAAATAATTTGATATGAATTTGATAATTATTATATAAATAGATGAATAATATTCTTCTACTATTACATTTTAATTTAACCACCATTATTTATATATTTTGGAAATAATTGAAGGATATATGCTTTAAAATATGAGGTTCTCTATTTTTCTAGAAATACTATAAAACAAAGACTATAAACTTTAAAATATGAAATTATATGACTTTTTTACATATAGTATAGAAATAATTAAAGGCTATATACTTTAAAAATGTGAGATTTCTCTATTTTTCTAGACACACTATAAAACAGATTATAGACTTTAAATTATGAAATTACATGATTTTTTTACATATATTACAAATTAAAGCCTATAGACGTTAAAATTTGAGATTGTTGTATTTTTCTAGAAACATTATAAAACAAAGACTATAGAATTTAAAATATGAAATTACATGTTTTTTTTTACAAATAGTAGAATTTGAAAATTATATACTTTAAAATGTGAGATTTCTCTATTTATCTATAAACACTATAAAACAAAGATTATAGACTTTAAAATATGAAAATACATGACTTTTTACATATACTACAAATTGAATGTTATATACTTTAAAATGTGAGATTTCTCTATTTTTCGAAAAACATTATGAAACAAAGACTATAGACTTTAAATTATGCAATTACATGATTTTTTTACATAAAGTAGAAATTGAAGGTTAAATACTTTAAAATGTGAGATTTCTCTGTTTTTTTAGAAAACACTATAAAACAAAGACTATAAACTTTAATATATGACATTATATGATTTTTTTACATATAGAAGAAATTGAAGGATATATACTTTAAAATGTGAGATTTTTCAATTTTTCTAGACACACTATAAAACAAAGACTATAGACTTTAAATTATGAAATTAGATGAATTTTTTTATATATAGTAGAACTTGAAGGCTATATAATTTAAAATGTGAGATTTTTCTATTTTTCTAGACACACAATAAAACAAAGACTATGGATTTTAAATTATGAAATTACATGATTTTTTTACATATAGTAAAAATTAAAGGCTATATACTTTAAAATGTGAGATTTCTCTAATTTTCCAGAAACACTATAAAACAAAGACTATAAACTTTAAATTATTAAATTATATAATTTTCTTACATATACTACAAATTGAAGGCTATAGACTTTAAAATTTGAGATTTCTCTAGAAACATTATAAAACAAAGACTATAGTCTTTAAAATATGAAATTACATGATTTTTTTACTAATAGTTAAAATTGAAAGCTATATACTTTAAAATATGAGATTTCTCTATTTTTCTAGTCACACTATAAAACAAAGACTATAGACTTTAAAGTATAAAATTACATGGCTTTTTTATATATAGCAGAAATTGAAGGCTATATACTTTAAAATGTGAAATCTCTCTATTTTTCTAGACACAATATAAAACAAAGACTATAGACTTTAAATTATGAAATTAGATGATTTTTTTATATATAGTAGAACTTGAAGGCTATATACTTTAAAATGTGAGATTTTTCTATTTTTCTAGACACACAATAAAACAAAGACTATTGACTTTAAAATATGAAATTACATGATTTTTTTATATTTAGTAAAAATTGAAGGCTATATACTTTAAAATGTGAGATTTCTTTATTTTTCCAGAAACACTATAAAACAAAGACTATAAACTTTAAATTATTAAATTATATAATTTTCTTACATATACTACAAATTGAAGGCTATAAACTTTAAAATTTGAGATTTCTCTATTTTTCTAGAAACATTATAAGACAAAGACTATAGTCTTTAAAATATGAAATTACATGATTTTTTTACTAATAGTTAAAATTGAAAGTTATATACTTTAAAATGTGAGATTTCTCTATTTTTCTAGTCACACTATAAAACAAAGACTATAGACTTTAAAATATAAAATTACATGACCTTTTTATATATAGCAGAAATTGAAGGCTATATACTTTAAAATGTGAGATCTCTCTATTTTTCTAGACACAATATAAAACAAAGACTATAGACTTTAAATTATGAAATTATACATGATTTTTTTTTCCAAATAGTAGAAATTGAAAGCTTTATTAAAATGTGAGATTTCTCTATTTATCTGTAAACATAATAAAACAAAGACTATAGACTTTAAAATATGAAAATACATGACTTTTTTTACATATACTACAAGTTGAATGTTATATACTTTAAAATGTGAGATTTCTCTATTTTTCTAGACACACTATAAAACAAAGACTATAGACTTTAAATTATGAAATTACATGATTTTTTTACATATAATAAAAATTGAAGGCTATATACTTTAAAATTAGAGATTTCTCTATTTTTCCAAAAACACTATAAAACAACGACTGTATAACTTAAATTATTAAATTACATGATTTGCTTACATATACTACAAATTGAAGGCTATAGATTTTAAAATTTGAGATTTCTCTATTTTTCTAGAAACATTATAAAACAAAGACTATAGACTTTAAAATATGAAAATACATGATTTTTTTACATATACTACAAATTGAATGTTATATACTTTAAAATATGAGATTTCTTTATTATTTTAGAAACACTATAAAACAAAGACTATAGCCTTTAAAATATGAAATTACATGATTTTTTTACATATAGTAGAAATTGAAGGTTATATACTTTAAAATGTGAGATTTCTCTATTTGTCTATACACTATAAAACAAAGACTATAGACTTTAAATTATGAAATTACTTGATTTTTTTACGTATAATAGAAATTAAAGGCTAAATACTTTAAAATGTAAGATTTCACTATTTTATTTATACACGACTAGTGACACTTATTTATTTTTTAAAAACTTATTATAGTTAATAATATTATTTATTTTATTTGTATTTGTAAAATTAATAATACTCAATACTTACATTAATTCTAATATCTAATATACTTAAAAAATAGGAAATAAATGGAATGATAGAGATAATTACCGTAAAGAAGTTAAAGAAGAGAAGTTATAATTTTTTATTTATTTTTTAATATTATTTTTAGAGAAACAAATAACTAATTTTTTTATCATTCTTTTTATTTATAGTAATAAATTATTATTATTATTATTATTGTTATTTGAAAAATGACAAACAAAGTGTGACGCCCATGTGGCTTTATATAAATTAATAATTAATGTATTTTGGATATGTCATATATATATATATATATATATATATATATATATATATATATATATATATATATATATATATATATATATATATACACAGAGAGAATGAACTAATGAAAGATGCTGTAAACAGAGAAAGGAACAGAAAATATATAATGAGATCATATATGGCTATAATTGATTTCAAGTAGCTTAGCTTGCTTTACATATTTGTGTATGTAATTAAGAATAATGGAATATAATAATTTTAGTCAAGGTGGGAGTGTGTGTGGAGCCAACACGCAATCTACGTCTAAATCAAATCACAAATACTTGGGGCACAACAAAAAATAGTCAAAACAGCCCACAAAATCCATTTAACAGTTTATGGCCCAAATAACATTTTTTATCATGAATATATTTTTAATGGACTTGGTGATTGTGGCCTAAATTCCTATTTATTGACTATTTTGCTAATTTTTTGTTGTGCCTCTAGCAATGCTCAAATCAAATTAATAATTTGTTAACTTTTTTTTTCTTTTGGCATAATCTCTTCAACTCTCTTAGCATATTCTAGTTATAGTCTTTTTAAGTCTTAGTTGATTTTCGCAACAATTTCGACCTAACAAAAAGAAAAGAAATTAGTAGGTGTATTAAGAGTAAGAGACTTTTTTGCTCTAATCATTCATTATATCACACGAATCCAAATACATGAAATTACTTTGCACAAGTGGCGATGGTGATACACAAGAAGCTAGATCATATTCAAGGCATTATATTTTTCAGAACAAAAAGACCTAGTTCTTATTTTTTAGTGTTATTATTAAACTATTATACTTCTACTATTTGATTATATTATATGCATAGTACAAGATTCTTCTTTACTTTTCCATCAACTTTAAGATGATGACGAGGGTTTATGTTCTCGAATAATTCAGCTATATATGAGATGCTAAATTCTTTTGAAATTCATGAGTTTTATGTTCACAAATTGAGGGAGGAAAAAAAATGAAAATACAAAAGGACGAATAATAAATGAGAGATACATAATGCGGTCCATCATTTTTTTTTTGTAGAATGTTCCTAAAACTTTATACTATTGAATTAATTAATTATTTAATTCAAAGGCTTGGCCTAGTCCATTTTTATTCGCTGCTAAATGGGCTCATGTAACTTCAAGAGTGGGGAAAAAAATGCCAGGTTCAGATATGAATATATATGACCTATTTAGAAACATAAAACGCCAAAAACAAAACATAAAATTATCACTTAATTTATTAATAGAGTAAAAATATTTTTATACTGTCATCCAATCAAAATATTCTGTTTGTACGACTTTTTAGGTAGTAAAAGAGAAAAAACATAATCCTAACGTGACAACACATAATTAGATGACTGTGTAAAAAAGTTATACATTATCCGTTGATGAAAATTAAATTCTTATTAATATATATTTTTTATATTTCACTTGTATTATCATACAATAATTAAAAACATGTATTTGTCCTTTTTCATAATTAACTACCATATATTTTTTTTACTTTTCTATATTCAGTCAAATGTGGTTAGTTAAACACATCTTCCTAAACTAATGGATTCTCAATTTAAAAAAAAAAATTGATAATTTGTATCCAAAAGATTATAATTACATATTTTCGCAAATCGTTTACATCATTTCATGGAAAAGGTATTTTTGTATAATTAATAATTCATTATTATAAGTTGCTGTTAATTTTGATGTGCTTATCAACTTAGCTTTCAAGCGATATAGTTACAAAGCTACTATAAGTTATATATGACTAAAAAATTCAAATAGAGCAAGAGTATCATCATTTTTTCATATCAATATAAAAATTCATTATATTAATATAGTTATAAATTTTAAATATATTTTAAATAATTAATATAATATTTCTACTTGTAGAATTCATTACAAACCCAAATCCAAATCTATTTAAACAATAATATTTATATATCACACCAATATATAGATGAATGATATATATATAAGTACATTCATAAGCACTCATATTCTTAAAATCCTCACATATAAAATGTGTGTCCATTCTCCACAATTATTAGTATTGACTATCAGCTATAGATAAGACATTTATTAAAAAAAAATAAAAGGCTATAAAAAAGACATTATTATGTGTAGGGCCATGAATGAATGAATAAATGAAATAATTGAATTTGACACGATATTTAGCTTAGTTTCGTACTCAAAATTGCCTTTTCTCCTTCGCTTCGTTGAGCCATTCCATCAATAATTCTCAATTGTTTTTTTGTTTTTTATCAACAAAATTTTCAAACTCTTTTTTTAATATATGAATTTTAATAACCTGCTTTTACTAAAATATGTGAATATATATATATATGTTTGTGAAAGTAAAAATTAATACCATAAACGTAACAAATAAAAATTCCAAAGTTAATTTGTAGTTGAGGAGAAGATTATTTCTAATTTAAGGTGTGATAATAAAAAAAATAAAAATCAACTGTATGAACTAATTTAAATACATAATTAAATAAATATATAAAAGATATATATAATGATAGTGTATTAATATTCACATTTCATAAAATAAATATTTGTAGATATTTATTTAAATTCAATGGTTGAGAATATTATAAAAAGTGTGTAATGAGAGTTCATAACATTTAAAAATGATATATAGATTATATATAACAATGAATATTAAAATGGTCTTATTGGGAAAAAATAATGTATACAACAAAATCCAATCCTATTAATTTGGTTGTTGACTATTCTTTTAAAGGCAATAAAAGAAATTAAGAAAAACATAAAAAAAAAAAATTTCCATCTTGATTTGGACATGGTTGATTGTGTGTTGAAAATGGCATTTGTGTTGGAGGAGGAATCCAAAATGATTATGTCAAGAACATATCAAAAAGGCCCTTAAGCCAATATAACCACAGAATTTGGAGTCATCAACATTTATGACAAGACATGATTAGGACCTTAGGGACATAATTTGAATTTTATAATCATCATTTTTGGCCTTATACAAAAGGTGCATTGTATAGTATCTAAATCCTCTAGATCTCATCACATATGAATAAATAAATGAAACTTCCAGATATATCTTTCATTTATTTTATTTTTGGTTTAATTATTATTTTGGTGGGAGAAAAATAAACGAGTTTTAGTTTTAGTCCCTAAAAAATAACTTAGGAGCAATGCTAGAGGCGAAAAAAAAAAACCAACACAGTCAACAAATTATGCACAACATATATAACATAAATTGCACAACGAATATTACATGTTGTGCACACCATATAACACATGATGTGCACAACATATATAACATGTTATAAAGAAAAATAATATTGCAATATATGATATATGTTGTGCACAATAGATGATATACGTTGTGCACTACATATAATATACGTTGTGCATTTTATATTATATATGTTGTGCACAACTTGTTGGCTATTTTGACTGATTTTTTTTGTTGTGCCCCAAATATTTCCCATAACTTAGATGCCAAATCTAAAATGGATTATTAGTCTAAATAAAATGGGTTGAGTTTCATAAGCTATTTAATCATGATTTAAACACATGTATGATATACATATAAGATTGAAGAGTAATGCTATATGCATGACACTAAATAGTCACTATCAGTCATCATATGTAATAATCTAACATTTTAAAATTATTAATCTAACTTTTAATATTGTACATTTTAAAAAGTTGAATTAATAATTTTAAAAAGTTCAATTATTCGATCAATAGTGACTAATTTATTGGTATATAAAAAACATTTCTCAAGCTTAAATAACATCATTTTCAATTATTTAGCTTAAATTTTAACAAAGATAGTCAAATCCAAAAAGTAAAACCAAACATTTTTTAAAAGTTTTGAAACAAAACCAACAAAAAATATATTTTGATAACTAAGATCAAACATCACTTATTTTTCAAGAATCAAAATGATAAGCCTCTACATTTTTATCCATACAAGCTTCTCTGAGAAATTTGGTATTGATCCTCCAGAGTAAAAAATGAACAGAAAGAGCTATCTGATGCTCAAAACTCCTACCAAGATAAAAATTTCAAGAGGGCAACATAATTATCTTATAAGATATACTTTTTTTTTTTTGCAAAGAAATAGATTTCAAAATTTAAATCCGTAATCTTATAGGATATCTTTCAGGTTACAAGACATCAACCTTACCGTATGCACCGAGCACTTCAAATCGTATTAAGGGTAGAGGGCAGACCATGATACTCATTTTTTGATCAAGCAACAAGGTTGGTGTATTTTTCTTTGTCATCTCAAACTAAGATGAACAAAATAAAGCATGTAGTCTCAACCCATTGAAGATAAAGCTATTTGATTTTTCTTCATTTCATGTAAACACTGCTCATTACTGTTTATTATGAATCAATACACACTTGTTTGTATAAACAACACAATCCATTCTGAATATATCATGATACTACTGAGCACCAGAAAGAAGAAACATGCTAGAAATACTCATTGACAAAATTGAAATAGAGATTCAACTCTGAATTTCATTTCCAAACCCCTCCACAGATCTATTTGCAGGAATGAAGATTGTGGGTGGTTTGGTTACAGCACCCAAAATATCAGCATATCCCACCACACCGACTAAAATGTCGTCGCTATCGTCCTCCGTCACCCACACGTGAGTCGCCCTGTGCGATAGCATCTGAGCCATGACTGCGGCCAATGAACTAGTCACTTTACATGTCAGAGGTGCACTTCTACCTCGATACATGCTCCTCGAACCAAAACTATGGCTTGCAGAATTATTGAAGAACCCAATACTCCTGCTACTGAATTTTTTCGGTTTCCTTAGACTGCCACCATTAGCTAAATTGTTGTCTCCAGCTGCTGAATTTACGGAGAACTCGGGCAACGACCTTGGGGAAACGTTATCTTCAACTCCCATAACAAACTGTCCGGATGAGAGGTTGGCTAAAGCCCATGCTGCAGCTAAGTAATCACATTTCCATAGCTTGCATGCAGAAATTTCTCCAATGATCTTAGACTGACCATCTGGTGCGGCTTCTATTACGGCCACCGCAGTGGGGTCGTGAGGAAGCTTTTGTGTAGCTTCAATGGCTGGAATGGAGGATTCAATATAGCTGTAGTTTGAATTGATTGCTCCAAGAGCAGAAATGGAAGTGAGGGGAAGCGGAGCTAGAGCTCCAAGACAGCCAATGATAAAACGGAGTACATCTTCTCTAGAGAGACAGCAGAACTTATCACGGATAGAGGTACTGGAAGATGAGGGGTTCCGGTTCATGTTCGGATGTAGATTGTTGCTGCTGCTGCTAGGAGTTTCCGAATTCTTGAGCCACTTTCCGTAATAAATAACAGAGAATCGCTTGCTCATTCCCTTCCACACTACACTCTTCGGAACAAGAAGACGTTTCACACCTTGCTTCATCATGTCCAGTGCATCTATCAACCTTAACAAGTGGAGGAAAACGAGACGTTAAGAGTGCATTAAAGAAATCAGAAAATTGCTCTAAGAGTTTTGAAATGAAAACAAGCAATGAAAAATCTACCTACTCTAAACTAGCTTATAAATTCTTTGGCTAAATTTAGTTTCGAAATTTAGATCAATATCAGATCACATTTGTTAAATTTAGATGACTATCGATAATTTTTTATTAAGCGGGAAACATAACCTGGTTAGCATAAAACCAACTTCTTATAGGATTAGTACCTAACACAAATTTTAAAACCAGCTACCTTTTACATAGTTATCGAGTTTTTGAAGGTCAAGAAACACCCTATAAAACATTTCCTTTGTTACTACGATTTATTCAAAACAAGAAACAATATTGATCATGTATCTGCACAAGACAAGGTAGCCTTTTCCCTGAAATCACATGGCAGTTCATTCTGATATTGAGCCTTAATTTAGGAGAAGAGGGTGACAGCATGAATTGGACACCCCTCCACGGCAGCGGATTTGGTAACCTAGCAGCTAAAAGGATTATCCCCATGAATTCGAATATCTAACAACTTCAAAAATTTATTCTGTTATGAACACTTGAAAGCTATAAAGATCCACAGTTAGGACAGGTGTCAATCAGAACTCTAGATGACAGGACCAAGTCGGTGATAACACTTGGTCCTATCTTTAATTCCCATACAGATATAAAATACCATTACAGGGGTATCTAAGATGCCTGTGCTTTGTTAAAAACTAACAAGTTATCAAATAATTATCTTGGGAGCACCAAATTGCTGCATATGTTTCGGGAAGCATGAGATGCCCGGATCATATTCCTGGAAGGATGTTGAATACTAGTATTGGATTCATCTAATCCTAGATGCCTATGAGAAAATGATGTTACATCAAACACTTCCCAAATATCTCATCTGTGATAGCAAGACAAATCAAAAGCTTTACCCCAAAAAAATAGACACCACCCATGTAGCAAGACATTCTTATCGGTATAACCAGACAAAGCACACACTTGGACATTCAATGGTCCTATTGCACACTTGCACTTCACTGTCACTAAAGCAATCTACAAACCAGATCACACCCGTTCAATTTACCATAATTCAGCTGAAGACACTAGTAACAAAAAGTCCGGTGAATAAAAGAACAAACGCTCCATCTCGGCTGGAGTCAGATTAGTTAGAGGTTGACAGAACCCACACGCCAATGATTTATATTAATAAAAAAGATACTAAATTAAACCAAACCAACAAAACATATGGCAGAGAGAGCAATAGGAGAACAAGTATGAAGTTTTTGTGGTGGGAGGGACTAGAATCAATTCTAAATCCATAGAATTGATTTTGGTTAGTTAAAAGCATGTTTGGTTTCAAGATTTCAAAATCAATTATTACTTCTAAAAAATTGATTTTGAGACAAGTAAAAAATTGTTAGTGAGTTTGGATGCCCATTTGCACACTCCAAAATCAATTCTAGATGGCCAAAATTGATTTCACTCATCATCAACATGTTTGATTTCAAGTTGAGGCTTGCATCCAAAATCAATTCTAGCTCGTAGAATTGAGTTTTGGAGAAGTGATTTTTTTTTTTACTTTCTATCAGAATAAATTCCAGAGGAACTACCAAACACAACTCACTTTACTTTAAAATCAATTGAAGCTATATGAATTCTAATACAAACAAATCTATCTAGAATCAATTCTAGAAACACAGAACCAAACATGTAGTTAGAATCACTTTTAGACATACTACCAATCATAAATCACTTTATTCTAAGATCAACTCTACAAGTGCTGAACTAAACACACAAACAAGTTTAGTTTTTATTTTAGTTCAATATGATCATATCCAAAATTCATAGCAGGAACAGTTGCTGACCTTGTTGCAGGGTCAACCAGCCTAAGAAGAGAATTATTAGGAACCACAACCTCAGAAATAGGTGTCTTCAATGCCTTATCTTGATCTTCCAAACACTGATTCTTAGCCAAAAAAGCCACAATATCAAATGAATTAAGAATTCCAACAAATCTCTGTTGCCTCATCTCACTGTTCTCAATACCAACATGAGATCTCTTCCTCCAAATTGGTATGCTACCTTCAGGGGATTCACCTATTGCCCTAATAGCAGACTCAACAGTCTCAGTCTCAAAGAACTCCACAATCTCTGGCTTCCCAACAGTGAGATCCCCAACAACATGGTAAACAAACACCGATGCCATCAAAATCCAAAAGGGTATTCGGATTCGCAAGAAAGATCAGATTTTTCACACAGAAAATAGAAAAGCCGAAAAATTTGGATCAAAACAGAGCAACCCAAAAAAGGGGGAAAAAAAGTAACAAATTTATTTATTTGTTTGTTTATTTTTCTTTGTGAGCTATAAGAGGGTATGGAGGAAGATGAGGAGAAGATCAAGGGCTGTAATTGGTGGTCTCAGAAGGATCAAGTTGAGGAGTAGAAGGGACGATAAAGAGTTGGAAGAAGAGAATGAAGCCTTTGCCATTGCCACAGGTTAAAGCCCATCAAAAATAAGTTATCAATGAAAAATCAAAAGGGTGTGATAATAACACTAAAAGAAAAGTTGAGATTTTTGGTAGTGATGATTATGAGTGTGAAAGATTTTTGATGGAAGAAGAAGAAGAAGAAGATAAATGGGAATTTGTGTGTGGCTTGGCTTCTGAGAGAGAGGAAGAGTTGGATCAAGGTTTCATGCGGTCGGGACCTGTGAGAGAGAGAGAGAGAGAGAGAGTGAATGAATGAGCTTGAACTTGATCTTGCCACTGAATTATTTCCAAGGAGGAAAATAAGAAAAATGATTTAAAATTATATTTTTCGATGAAGAAAATATATTTTTTAGCCGCCATTGAATTGCCTTTATTCATGCCTTATTGTATAAGGATTATTATCAAATTTGACTGATATTACCTTATTAGATGGAGGTTTTTCCTTTTTTAAAAGAAATTCTTTCATGATCTTTACTGATATTGATTTTAATTTTTGCCTTTATAAAATTTGTGTGATATTATTGCATATTTATCCTTAGATTTGAAAATTTTACTAATGTGTATCTTTTGTAATGATTTTGCTACTTCAAGAAAGAGCAAGGAAATTACCAACTATATACAAAATTACTTTAAAAAACACATTATTACACATAAGTGGTAATGAATATCCATATGCAAATATGGAAAAGAAAAAACTAAGGCTCTAATTGTAATTTTATAAAATTAGACCCTAACTATTTCATGGTCCCAAACTATACTATTCACACCATATACACATTGATGTTCCTATCATTCCTCTTCTTTTCCCAATTACATGTCATCCCTTTATTAATAGAAAACAAAAGAATTTACCTGTCATCAAATAAAAGTGTAAAACACTCTCAGAATAGGAACATATGCCAAATATTCACTTGCAAATAGCAAGTTGCATCACAAGAGAAGTGTGTGGAAAAAAGGAGTTGATGCAGAAAAGAAAGAGTAAACACAAAAACAAAGCCACTTTAACATTTTTTTTTATCGATCCAATCTAAACCCTTCACTATTGCACACCACCACTTTTTTCTCACTACCAACCCAACACACTCACACACACCAATGTAAGTTTGTTCCTCCCTTTTTTTTCTATGCCCTTGTTTTATATTTTGTTTCTGTGTTTCTTTTTTAATCTCATGTGTTCATTTTGATCTCCAAGTTCAGATTTTTGCACCTTCTTCTTCATAGAACTCATCTTTCTCTTCATAAAGTTCGAAACTTTACTATCTTGGGTCATGGAACAAACATGGGTTTCTGCTGTATTCCCCTTCTTTTCCATAACACCCCACAAATTCTTTTGGCATTCACTCACACCCCTTTGTGTCATAATTCTTCTTCTGTGTTGTTCTTCAACACCTTCTCACTCACTTGATATCAACACACAAGACAAAACCTTACTTTTGAGCTTCAAGTCATGGATTCAAGACCCTAACCAGGGTTTGTCAAACTGGGTTGGTTCAAATTGCACCACATGGAATGGGGTTACATGTGACAACATCACTGGCCATGTTGTTTCCATAAACCTTACAAGCATGAACCTTTCTGGCCAAATCCACCCTAGTTTGTGTCACCTCTCATACCTTGACAAGGTTGTCTTGTCCCACAACAACTTCACATGCCCTGTTCCTGTGTGCCTTGGAAACTTGGTTAGTCTTAGAGTCATTGATCTCAGTCACAACAGGTTCCATGGTGTGATACCAGATTCATTCTTGAGGCTTGGGAACCTTGCTGAGCTTGTTCTTAGTGAGAACCCTGATTTGGGAGGTCCAATTCCTGGTTGGATTGGTAATTTTTCTGCTAATTTGGAGAGATTGCAGCTTGGTTTCTGTTCATTCAATGGGGTAATACCTGAGAGCTTGCTTTACTTGAAGTCACTGAAGTATTTGGACCTTGAGAGTAATTTGTTGTCTGGTAATATGGTTGATTTTCACCAATCTTTGGTTTTGCTTAATCTTGCTTCAAATCAGTTTTCTGGTACTTTGCCTTGTTTTTCAGCTTCAGTTCAGTCTCTAACTGTGTTGAATTTGTCTAACAATTCTATTGTTGGAGGATTACCTGCTTGTATTGCATCACTTCAAGCTTTGACTCATTTGAACCTATCAGGGAATCATTTGAAGTATAGAATATCTCCTAGGCTTGTATTCTCTGAGAAACTTCTTGTTTTGGACTTGAGTAATAATGGTTTGAGTGGTCCAATACCAAGTAAAATTGCAGAGACAACAGAGAAATTGGGACTTGTTCTTCTTGACCTTTCTCACAACCAATTCTCTGGTGAAATCCCTTTGAAAATCACAGAATTGAAAAGCTTGCAGGCTTTGTTCGTCTCTCACAATCTTCTGTCTGGCGAAATTCCTGCTAGGATTGGAAATTTGACTTATCTCCAAGTCATTGATCTCTCACACAATGCCTTGTCTGGCACCATTCCGTTGAATATTGTAGGGTGCTTTCAGCTGCTTGCTCTAATACTTAATAACAACAATCTTTCCGGTGTGATTCAACCGGAGTTTGATGCGTTGGATAGCTTGAAGATACTGGATATAAGCAACAACAGGTTTTCTGGGGATATACCACTCACTTTGGCTGGATGTAAATCTCTGGAGATTGTAGATTTTAGTTCCAATGATCTTTCTGGGTCCTTGAATGATGCAATAACGAAATGGACAAACCTCAGGTATCTTTCTCTAGCTCAGAACAAGTTCAGTGGAACTTTGCCTAGTTGGTTGTTCACATTTGGATCAATAGAAATGATGGATTTCTCACACAACAAGTTTTCTGGCTTCATACCTGATGTTAGTTTTAAGGGTAGCTCATTATTTAACGCGAGAGATGTCGCTGTTAAGGAGCCATTGGCTGCAACAAGAGATGTTCAACTGAGAGTTTCGGTGGTTGTCTCCGATAGCAATCAATCCAGTTTCAGTTATTATCTTTCCTCAATGGTCGGAATTGATCTGTCCAACAATTTGCTACATGGGGAGATTCCAAGGGGCTTATTTGGCCTAGCTGGCATTGAATATCTGAATTTGTCATGCAACTTTCTTGATGGACAGCTTCCTGGTTTGCAAAAAATGCAGAGTTTGAAAGAATTAGATTTGTCTCATAATTCCTTGTCAGGACATATCCCCGGAAACATTTCAAGCCTTCAAGATTTAACTGTATTGAATCTGTCTTACAACTGTTTTTCCGGATATGTTCCCCAGAAGCAAGGGTATGGGAGGTTTCCTGGTGCGTTCGCTGGGAATCCGGATTTATGCTTGGAATCTTCGACTGGAAAATGTGATGACGGAAGGCCTTCATCAGTGCAAGGAAGTTCCTTTGGGGAAGATAGGATGGATGGACCAATATCTATTGGGATTTTCTTTATCAGTGCCTTTGTTAGTTTCGATTTTGGTGTTGTTGTTCTGTTCTGCTCTCCTCGAGCAAGAAATTACATTCTCCGGACAAAAGCTTGATTCGATTCTTGTGACAATGATAAACTCTAACCTGTAAATTCCATTTTGTAATTTGGTAGATGCCTTCTTATTGCAAGAGATGAAACATATTCTGTGACATGGAATTACATTCTTTCTTGCCATCAATCAACTTCATGACTGTCCTCTTTTACTACCGGTACTTTCCTACTCATCTTTGGCTGAGCAAGTCTCCCAGAAATGATGAGTCACAAAAGTATTTAACAACAGTGGTAGTTCTGGTCTGATTGATCTTATTCTATGAACAAGTGTTGAACTAGTCCTGCATTATTTAGCCGGGAAAAGAATGGTTGATTTTGGTGATAATTTGATATGAGAAGCATTGTAGATAACTGAAATGGTTTGAGAAATTTGCTCTGTTCACACCATAATTGAATTGATATGAACAAGTCCATCATCATTCAATTGGTTCTCCTTTGTTGGAATTTTGTAGCTCCAATTAATGATGTACTAGCAAATCCACTCAAATACCATGCTTAATATTATGCTGAAAAATTGACCTTGGTCATCAAATAACAGATTTGCATTCATATTTTGATGAAGAGAGCATGCATTATGTTAGATTAAATTAAACCCCTTTTTTCTATTTACTCCTCCGTCCACTTTTAATTGACGTTTTAGAGTATTATACACTTATTAAGAAGGTGATTAAAACACTTAAATTTCTATAGAAGTAAATGTACAATGACAAAATTATCCTTATAGTTTTTTGTGCAATAATAATTACAAAAGATAAAGAGAGAGTGTATGTATGGATAAAATTGGAAAAAGATTGTAAATGTTTCATTGAAAATCTAAAATGACAAATAATAGTGGACAAATAAATTTTCTTGAAAGACAAATAAAAGTGGACGGACGGAGTATTTATTTACTTTGGAGAGCTTAAAGCCCACTTAATTTTTGTGTTATTGAACATTGAATTGCAAATTGATCTAGTTCATAGTGGTGAGTGTATACAGAAGAGGTAGGTTCTCATAAGTCTAAGAGTTTACAAGGCCTTCTTATATCAACAATAACTAGAAAAATGTCTGTTATTAATCTGATTAAAGGGAGGAATGTTATACACTTTTAACAGATCAAAGTACCAAAGAAACCACATATGCTCAATTAATAGATTGCAAACTGAGAACCCAAAATCATGAAGTAGATTTATTTGATTATGATGATGAATAGTTTACAGCCAAGTGTTCCATAAAAAAATCTCAAAGTAGAACTAATACATCAGATTCTTCATTCTATCAATCTCATCTACCTTCTTCAGAAGTGTACTAATGGTGTGCATGAAATGAGCACTTTTCTAGAGCCACTGAGTTCAGCTCACACAATAACCAGTAACAAATAAGCTGAACTTGCCAGCTTCCAATCCAACATGGATGTCCCAACTCTAAAAATTGAGGTTAAATTGCAAGTTAATCCTTGTAGGTTGTAGCATCAAAATTATTGCTCATCCTGTAATTTGTTGTCAGTTGAAGGCTATAATCCATTCCATTCCTATCAGCACATTCCAGGGTAGCCAAGATCAGCCATAACCCATTTCAGCTACTATATGATTATAGTAATGTTCTAATATTTGATAGGACCATCTAGGCTCCCAGATGCAAACTGCAATAACAAAACATAAAAATGAAGGTAACAATTATTAACATCACAAAATTTAAGCATGACTGCATATATTGTACTTTTGGTCTGAATGAGAAGAAAATGTTCCCTGATATCTATTTCAGATTGTGCTCATACTTCTTTTTGGTACTAGTGTTCACGCGTTCTATTAATGTGAGAACATATGAGCATACAAAAATACGACTGCATTAAAAGATAATTTTGTTGAAAAAAGCTCCTGAAAAGTGGTTGAAACATGAAAAAATAGTAGCCTCCCTCAAAGAAATGAAAGAAAGTAGGCAATGATCCATTTCAAGGAAAATTTATGTAAGAAATAGGATTTTGAAATAATGTAAACCATGATGCAATTCCTCACTAGTAATAACACATCTGAAGTTAGAAGAGGAGAATAAGTAGTCTTCTGTTATATACTAGCCTCTTGACATGTTACATTTACACACTTCCCCTAGATAAAGAGATTTGGATTCCCCAAATAAAGAATTCTTAAACAAATTGATACGTTTCTAATTACCTGTTGAACAATTGGATTCATTGATGTCGTAAACTCGTGAGTCATTCCTTCCCAAACAACCTTCCCTTTGTGTAGAAATAGCAACCTATATTCATGCACTAGCCTCTCAGATCCCAGTACATCAATTGAAGGCAAATTAAGAGAGTTCAAGTGATGGTAAGACATGAAAACACTACAAAAAATGCTTTACCTATCAATGGCTCTTTTAATGGTACTATGTTGGTGGGTGACAACCACATAAGATGCAATGTTCCCAGGTTTCCCACGTGCATCCCGACCTTTAATGTGCACGGATCGAATCAGATCCTCAACAACAGTAGATGCGATGGGATCAAGTCCAGCAGTTGGTTCATCATACAAGAGCACCTGAACAGAAGCACAAAATACTGCTTATAAACAGAAGAAAGGAGGGTTGTGGAGGCGAAGTTATGTGGAGCAGAGGAAATTAATGCATTGCTTAATAAAAGTAATCCTTTTAGAAAATGAATAACAGTAAATTGTATGTGATTTGAGAAATCAAAAAGCATCTATGGAGTTGATGAGTTTAGCATCACACCATCATAGGGACCTAACTAATCTCATCTATAAATTCCACTTCATCTACCCTAGAGCTAAAAGGAATAACTTCTTGGAAGCCAAAATCACAATCACAGCCCTTATATTAGTTTTAGGGTACATAATAAAAATGAAAACAATTTTAGTAAATGTGCATAAACATTATAAATGTGTTTTTATGAGTCTTATCCAAAGAAAGTAGATCAATACTACCAGAAGCAGACATTTCAAACATTAATTAAGAACGTCTTAGAAACACCATAAAATATCTGGATATCTAGGGGAGGTTGGGGACTTTCAGATATGAGAAGGGAAATTGTAAAAGCTAACAAACCTCAGGCTCAATTGAATCCTTTGTGTTGTCGTAAATAATAGACCGAGCTAAAGCAACTCTTTTTTTCATCCCACCCGATAACTCAGAAGGCAGCCGATCTTCAACTCCCTGGAAAAAAGGGTGGGAATGGAGAGTGTGAATTGTGCATTGTAGCTTCATGTATGTGGAAGAAGTTTCTCAGTGGCCAAAATACAACGCATAGGAATATGCTATTCTTAACTGCATCAAATATGCCTAATGTAGGGTTAAACCAAGTGTTACAGCTATACAATGCATACCTTCAATCCAACAGCAGCCAAGGTTTCCGTGACAAGCTCTGATATCTGGTCCTTAGACATGCTTGAGTGTTCATACCTAAACAATGAACGAGATCAGAAACAAACAGGAAAGGAAAGGAGAAGCCAGAAAATCAATCAAATCCATCATATTTTCAGACAACCAAGGGCTAAGACTAGAACTTGTATTTTAAAGGCAATTAAGGCTGCTTACAAGAGAAAACCAACATTTTCACGAACGGTCAAAGAATCAAATAGTGCTGCACTTTGGAACACCTGTTGACAGATAAACAAATATCGTTAGGAAAATTAATAAAACTTAGGAATGCACGTGTTGCATATTATCTGAAACTTACTAATCCAATGCGAAGACCAGATATACCCTCATCGCTTATCAAACCAACTCTCTTTCTACCTCGAATATAAACTTCCCCCTGCTCATTTAACAAAGATAACACTCAGGAAGTTGAACTTAGTTATTTTATATGAACATCAACACTGCCCAATAGGATAATTACCTTATCTGGAGCAAGAAGTCCTGCAATAATCTTCAAAACTGTTGATTTTCCAGTCCCAGAGGGACCAATTATTCCAACTGCTTCACCATGTCTGATCTATACACAATATCGAAGAAAATACAGAAAATAGGCAAAAGGAAAAAAAAAAAAAAACAATTTAGTAAGCTCCAAATCAGTTCAAGCCTCTAACTATAACATGTCAAGCTTTCATTTCATAGGCCTTGCTCTAAATTAAGTTATCAAAAATTTAGTTTTCCCATAAAAACCAACATGATCATCTTATTCATATAACTCACTCCATCTTGTTTTGTTAGGTAAGGTGGCTTGGCTATTGTTGTCATTGTAAGAACTGTATGTAGTGAGTTTAACTTAGATGCAATGACGGCGTAAAGGAGTTTCACAGTATCATACAATCAAATCTTTTCATTCACATGACTTCTCAAGTCTCACCTAATGGAGGTGATAGTTAATCATATTTGCTGATGTGACATTACATATGATGATACCATATTATTATGTTTACAATGTCACTACATCAAAATTAGATCTTTGTTTAATTTATACTCCAAAAACAACAAAGAATGAAGTCAAGACTCATAAAGAAAAGGCCAAAAAGATCATATAGGCAAGTACAAATAATCACCTTGAAGCTGACACCATTGAGGATCTTCTTTTCCCCAAAAGACTTGTACACTTCTCTACACTCAATAAGAACATCAGAATCTTCCTCATGCTCCCTCGCCGTACTCAATTGCTCCGATTTGGAAGAACCCTAGCACCACCCAACACGCTTCATGTCAGCCAACCCCCACATAAAAATAGCGTTGCAAAAATAAGAACTTCACAATTACCCATAAGAGCTAACACATAAATTTCTTCAAGAAAAAGGGGGAAAATGCAAATAGAAGATCAAGAAACTCGAAATTTACATTGAATTTGAGGGCAGAAGAGTCTTCGCTCTTGAAGTTTCTAGGAGGAGCCACGCAAGCGCAAACTACTTTTTTCCTTTGATCCTTATTACTGTTGAAGGAATTGAACTTGTTTGAAGCTGCAAATCGATGATAAGAAGAGGAGGAGGAGGAGGAACGAGACGAAGCGTTTTGGGTCGTTAAGGGGAACAAGGGATTGGTGGTAGGCAAAGAAACCATGGCTGAATGGGTAATGAATCAAAGTGGTGTTTGAGCGAAATTGATTTTCTTGCAGAGGAAGAGGAAACAATAATATTGGAATTATGAGCTGGAACGCATCAACATAAACATAAAATAAACATAAGCATGTGATTCATATGGTTTGAAATTGAGGGAGTATTTGAAAATTCAAACGCATAATAGTAATGATGATGGAAAAATTGGTCGGTGATTTTGAAGGAACACAAAGAAAAAGGGGAGCTTCGTGGAAAATGGGGTTTTTTTTTCTTCACGAATTGAGTGTGGTTTTCTTGGTTAGAGAAGTAGAAGAAGAGTGGGAGAGTCTAATACGAAATGGAGAAAAGAAGAGGTATCACAATCAGATGAACAAGAAGGAAGATGGAAGGAGGGTGAAGGTATATACCACAACCCTCTCTCACTCACTCTCCTAACACATTGATATCCCCCACTTTTTTTTTTTTTTTTTGTCACTAATGTTATATTTACGTCTATAAAGTAAATATTTATAAATATCCATTTAAATTTAAGGATGAAGAATAAATTAAATAATGTGTAAGTGAAAATTTCATAAAATGTATAATAGATTGAATGTATATACAATATATGAAACAATTAATGTTAAAATAATTTTATTGAATCTAACTTGTCCTTCTATTTACTAGGCTTGCTAGAACTCTTTTTATTTTTTATTTTTACAAGTTGTAAGCATTAAGAAGGGTAAATATGGAGTTTGGAGGGTTAGAATCTTATATCTCTAAGTCCATTGTTGCTACTCTTAGCTTAGCAAGGTGATTCGTAATCAAATTTCTCGTTCTCAAAATATGTCTAATCTCGACTTGCTAATTCAGGTGTAGTAGACGAGTAATTGTCATACTTTCACAATAATTTTCTTTAGGTTTGATCTACAAAATCAATCATAAGAATTGACAATCCGTACAGTTTAATTACAATCTGATTCGCAAATAACTTTATGATAATCTTTGGATCAGGGTAAATGAAGTCCCTTTCTAATAAATAATGCTTCTTGTACACCAAAATGTTACCACCATCAGCCACCTATAATAAATGCATATGGTTTGTCACTAATATTTTTATGGATCTCACCTTAAAAAGTTGTTGGTGGCTAAAAGTGGCTGAAAAAATAGTATACATGTTGCATTGTTACTCTCTAAGGTAGCGTTTGGTAGCTGTCCCAAGAAATAAAAGACAGAGACTGAGAGGGACTAATTTTGTTTGGTTTATGAGACAGAGATACAAATGGACAAAAATTTGTGTCCACTCCAGAAGTGAAGGACTGAAAGAGACAGGAATGGACCGATCCTTTTAATGAAATTTTATGACCACTATACCCTTTATCACTTAACATAATTCTCATTATATATATCCAAGGTCATTTTTACATGTTTTTATATTATGTCTACTATTATCAAACACAATATAAAAATATTTTTTGTGTCATGTCCACTAATACCAAACACCATATAGAGACACAGTCCCTTTGTGTCTCTGTTTTCAATGTCTTTGGACAGCTAGCAAACGCTAGTCCGTGTTTCCATAAGTATTATATTAGTCTTCGGAATAGGCATAGTGAAACCTATTGCTCAGCTTCTCCCATGATCCCATACAACACCACAAAAATCGCTTTGTCCCTGTCTACTCTAGCATCCATGTTGATTTTAACCCAAGGCGCTAGTGGAGGGGAGCAAGAACCAACAAAGATCAACTCTGAACCTTGCGAGGATCCAAACTGGCAAAATGCCTCCCAATCGGCACAAGTTTTCCAAATCTTGGCTTTGATATAGTTTTAATTAAGTGAGTAAGATATATACTTACTAATACCTTGAAAAATGGTAATTTAATGTAATAAAAAGACAATATAAAATATATCAACATATACATGTTGTGTGCTAATATGTGATTGATGATATTGATAATAAAAGAGATTCTCGTTATAGATTCTGCTTGAATAAAAGGGATCTTGGTCGGGTAGGACCAAAATAAGTAGATTTCTAATAGACTTGAATATTGATGATTCCAGAAAAAATATACACATTATATTAAGATCGTGTGTCAATGAAGAAAGACTCTTGTTTAATCACAAAAGTTTATGTGTATTTATAATATAAATATATTTAAAATATTACTTTGTTAATTTTGATGTTATAGGTTTTATCATAATTTAATTTTGATTATCTATATTCTTAGATTGGAATGGATGAATATTTACATCCAATTTGTCAACATAGAATCACTCTACACTTTATTACAATAATGTAATTTTTAAAGTAGCAAAGATAAATGAATAAAATTGATTTTTTTTCCCCTTATTCTTTGATTGACCTAAAATTAAAGTTTATTCTCATAAAAAATATTGGAAATTATATTAGACCAAAATATTGAAGCTGTGGTTGGGTATGCACAAAAAGGATTTGACCAGAAGAAGAAGAACAAGTGGAGAATGGGAGTGGGAGCAGCACCCTCTTCTTCCTCAATCTCAATCCCAATCTCTTTCTTCCAATTCCACACATCAAGATTCAGAAGAACACCAACACCACATTTCAATTTCACTTTCAATTTCAGGGTATTGAAACCTAAGCCTAATTCTTCATCACTCTCAATCACAAACATGGCATTGCCAATGTCCAACAATAGCGAGAAGAGGAAGGTTCCTATTTTGCTTTTCGACATCATGGATACTCTTGTTCGTGACCCATTCTACGAGGATGTTCCCGCATTCTTCGGAATGTCCCTGAAGGAACTCATTGATTGCAAGCACCCAACGGCTTGGGTTGAGTTTGAAAAGGGACTCATTGATGAGGTAACTGAAAAAAGTACCAATCAAATAATAACTCTCTGAAAAGAGTGTATCTTATTTTTCATATTAATCCAAAGCTCGAAACTTTGAGCAGAAATTCAATATTAGTATCTGGGTTTTGAGCTTAAAGCACTTTTGATTGGATTTGAAGTGACCCCAATATTTACTGTTCAACATATTCAATAGTCATATCTTGGTAAAGAGTCATTTTTTAAGGATATGAATTCTCTCATGTTATTGAATAGCAATATAGTGTTATGTTAGAGAGATGGAGACACAAGTAACTTTGGATGTAAATAGTAGACTTTATAAGTGAATGGATCTGTCATGTGAAATTTTCACATGGCTTAATTATGTATAATCTTTCACCATCAATTATCAAATCAATTGTGAAAAATCATGCATGACTGTGTGAAAAATCATGTGTTGGATCTGGACTCTGGAGGGCTGTGGTTTTCATTCATTGCTTTCAATTTCTTGTATCTTCTGCATAGAACGGTTTGTTAATTTCTACTTTCACAACATTTTTATCATCAATCTGTATCCTTTTCTTCCAGACGGAGCTAGCTAGGAAGTTTTTCAAGGATGGAAGGGATTTTGATTTAGAAGGTTGGTCTAAGATTTTATTGATAGAGGTAATCACTTGGTATTGATCATGTATGTGGTAAACTAAACTGATATAATATATATCATATTTTATAATTAGATACCTATTTTGATTTAATACATTGAAAGTATCATTTACTGCAATGTGCATATGTGAGATTTTATACAGTTCTTCCATGTGTTCTGAAGTGTTATATACACTCCTGACTCCATGACATCTTAGCTTTCAAGTGAATCTTGCTAAAATATTGTTGTGGTCCTTCTAGAAGTTATATGCACTACCTTGTCATGTTTTATGTACCATGTGTGCTTGGAGACTGCTCTATATTTTGGGTATGAACTTTGAAATTCATAAAGAGCACCCTTAAAGTGCATTGGATTTATCAATATATCATTGTTTTGCTCCAAGCCCTACTTTCATTCGATAAAACTATTGACTTGCATGTGGGTTTCTATGACAGGCCTTAAAACTTGTATGAGAAGTGGATATTCATACATTGAAGGGATTGAACAAATGCTTCTTTGCTTAAAGAAAAATAACTATGAGATGCATGCATTTACAAACTACCCTATATGGTAATGCAATTGTTCTTCTATTGTATTGTTCTTCTATTTTGTTTCCTTTTCGCTTTTCATGGCATTAGACAAAACTTCTTTATATTGTAGGTACCAGTTGATTGAAGACAAGTTAAAGCTATCAAAATATTTATCTTGGACATTTTGTTCGTGTTCGCATGGTATAATACATAATCTGCCTGCCATTTGTTAGGCTCTCATCTCTTCAGTATATCCAACTCTCTTTATGCTTCTTATCTTGATCATATGTTTTTTTCAATGTTATCTGGATTCAATATTAGAGAGTGAATCTCGGCATGACGGTAAGGTAGCATACCATTACCCTCCGAGATCCCACTTAGGTGGGAGCCTTGTGCATTGAGCCGCCCTTTTTATTATCTGGATTCTATTGTACTATAACAAACTTATGATTCCACTATCTCCTAGTTGAGTGTGGTTGTTTTGATTTGATTTGATTTGATTCAAGGGTAAAGTCAAACTATCCTGTGATGCAAACCTTATATAGTATAGATCCATTTACCTTGTGTTTCAGGAAAAAGGAAGCCTGACACTGAATTCTATAGGGAAGCTGTGAGGCATCTTGAAGTGGATTCAACAAATTGTATTTTTGTGGATGACAGGTTCCTACTCTTTATATACACAGTATCAGTTATTAAAATGAAACTGCAATGTTACTTATCATGTAAATTTTCAACTTTAAAATAAATAGGATAAATTACTCTAATCTCCTCTAAGATTTGGTGGAATTTAGTTCGTCTCTCATCTATTTGTCTAGATGCACTGACGTCCCCTAAATGTGTTATTCACGTGCGGTAGAGGGGAGGACAATGTAATTTTTCACGGGAGGTCCATGTAATAATTTTACAAACTTAGAGACCTCTTAAGCAAATTTTGTAAACAAATGGGAGGTGAAGTTCATTTCAGGGGAGGATAATGTAATTTATCTAAATAAATACAATGTATGCATGTATATATGTATGTACTATCATCTTGATAAATTTGTGATCGCAGCAGATTTCTCTTGTCTCTGTCAAAATCCTCATTTTAAAGTAAATTTTTATGAAAATTTACATATATGTCTGTATGTATGTGTGTATATCAGTATATGTGTATGTTAGTATGCATTTGCTTCCACTCTTTAAAAATTGGTCTATTCTGTGGAACTAAACTAGTTTATGTTGAAAGTGTGCATGAATGATTTATGATAGAATTATTGTCTCATCAGGCTAAAAAATGTGGAGGCAGCAATTGAAGTTGGGATCAAAGGTGTACATTTCAAGAATGTTAATTTGTTGTGTGAAGAGCTTTCATTGATGGGAATTCACATTATACCCCATGCAAACCCATAGCTTATGTTCTTTCATTTTCTCTCTTAACTATACCAAATTCTTTTGGGTTCAGATCAATGTATAATCAGAAGATTCCTTAGATTTTTTCTTTTTTTTCACAATGTGAATGTAAGCATTTACCAAACATCCCTTATATTAGCAAACTGGAGATTGTAAATACAATCAATAACAAATTATTACTTCTCCTTATAAAGTCTTTATTATGCATCTCAACTTATAGAATCAACTAGATGAGTAGATGCTTCAAATCATGCAGTAAAGAATATGTTATCATTGATATTAAAAGTAATCCTATTATCTGAAATGCTTAGCTACATTAGTCACAACTGTGTAATGGTAAGTAGAACATGTAGAAAGATATGAATTTTGTAGTATTTTACTATTTTTACTTCTACAAAGCAAATCTTTAGTTTAGTGAACATGATTGATTAAAGCATTCAACTTACTTTTAATTAGGTGTGTTTAGTTGCAGAAAATAATTTTCAATGTTAAATAAAGAGGGACAAAAGTGAAGATTAACTCTTTTAAAAACAATGTCTAACTAATCTTTTGATTTGTGAAAAAAAATATGACAAATCGTTTGTATTCTTTTTTCCTCACAAATTGGAGCATTATTGGATGAACACTCTTATATCGTTTGTGTTCTTTTCTCCTCACAAATAAGAATATAATAGTTTTAAAACATGAATTTAATTTTCATTGGTTGAAAGTAAATAATTTTTTACACAGTCTTCTAATAATGTGTTGACAATTGACATGTCAATATAATTGCATTTTCTCTTTTTATTACTTGAAAAAATCAGATAAATTGAGTATTTTGATCGAATAATAGTGTAAATTTCAGTGTATCAAAATTAATTTCTTACTTTAAATATATAATATTAAGTAATTTTATACTGATAATATATAAATATCAATCTCTAAAATAAAATTGTGGTCACTATAGAAGTAAACAAATAAATTGAATGAGCAGTAGCTGAATCTGAAGAACAGAAGCAACTGAACTTTGTTTGTGGCGTCGCGTCGGAAGAAACAAACATGGCTTCGTGCTGGTGCGTTAAGCCCTTGAACCCAACACTTTCATCGTTCCAATCTCACGTTCGAGGAACAACCTCAATCACAACACTCTCTTTCCAACCTCGTTCTTCTTCTTCTTCTGCTTCTGCTCTGACCCACAATCTCAGCAACAGCAGCAAGAAGCTCCTCTTTCAGTTCCAACTCAAACGCAATTCCACAACCGTTCGATGCTCCTCTGGTACTTGTTCTACCCATTTCTTCCTTTTCAATTTCCCTTCATGGGTTTTTATCTAAGCATCCTAAAGTTGCAATCTTTGTGGATTTTCCAACTTCTCACTCAGAAATCACACCCTTTTATGGATTGGTGGAATTCAATTAATTGATTTGGTTTTTCACTTGTCACGACAATTTAATGGAGTATTGTTAAAATTAAGTACCCTGTGCTTTCACAATTATGATTCTATAGTCATTTGCTAGTCATTAGCTCACACCACATCCAAACCCAAAACCTTATGGTTGCTGATGTTTGTAAGTACAAGACAATTAAATACACAAATACAAATATAAGAAAGACACACACACACACACACACACACACACACACACACACACACACACACACACACACACACACACACACACACACACACACATATATATATATATATATATATAAATTTGTATTCTTTTTTGTGTATTTGTATATGTATTTGCGTATCTATCTTCCAATCAAATGCTCTAAATTTATGTATGTGTATGTGTATGTGTCTTGTACTTATAAATAAACGCAGCCTAAAGGATTGAGATTAGCTTCCCCTCACCTGAATTTCTTTTCATAAAAGATTAACTATCCACAAAATTTTGGGGAATAAATTCATGTTGAAAATCTTTATAGGATTGAATTGATATGATAAAAATTTCATAGGACTAATTTGAGTGTCACTCAATAATTAAGGCACCCCTTTATCTGGTTTTCCTTGTTCCTTTTCTCTTCACTAGTAAAACTTACAACTTCTGATGTTGGTTCTATTTTTTGCAGGGTTGAGTCCTGAATTGAAGTCCACCTTGGATAAAGTTGTTACTTCAAACAAGGTAGTTCTGTTCATGAAGGGAACTAAGGATTTTCCGCAGTGTGGATTCTCGAACACGGTGGTGCAAATATTGAAGTCCCTGAATGTGCCATTTGAGACAATAAATATACTGGAAAATGAGATATTGCGCCAAGGACTGAAGGAGTATTCAAGTTGGCCAACCTTCCCTCAACTCTACATAGATGGAGAGTTTTTCGGTGGCTGTGATATCACTGTCGGTATGTCACTCAGATTTTCGTTGTGATGTTTAATTTTGCCCCAGTTTTTGGTTGCAACAATAATGGCTTGATCAACTGATGCTAGCTATGTTGTTATGCATGATTTGTTTTTCTGATCATTGTAGAATTTGATTTGTTTCACTGATGGAATCATTTAAAATGAGCAAAAGAGAAATTAAATGGGAGAAGGTAATTAGTAAATAGGAGAGCCAAACCCTGTGAGGGTTAGCTCAACGGACCAAACTCAAATGAGGGTTAGCTCAACGGAAGAGGGTTAAGTCTTAGGGGAGCTTTATCTACCAGAGTACAAGGTCAACGTTTCGAATCTTGGGAAGTTCTCTTGGGGAGTGGTCGTAGCATTTTTTATCAATCAAGGTCCCGAGGGTTTAGGCTTCCCCACCTAACCTTTTATTCACCGAAAAGCTAAAGGGAGAGCTAACATAGATGAGTTAAGAGGATAGCTATATAATGGAAGCTGTTTCTTTGTAGTTTTCATCTTAAGTCTTAACTGATGGAGATATTGTTCTAGGATTAGCCTACAACTTTCTTCTCATTATTTGAGATTGAAAATTCACCATCTTCTACCTATAAAGAGAAAAAAGAATAATATATTTATAGATTGATTTAATTGAAAATTTAGAAATGTTGGAGCTGACCCTATGGTAAATATTTTATCATGCAGTGACATGGGCACTGTTTGATCAGCTATTGTGAAAATTGATGCTTACAAAATGCTAGTATACACATACTAATCTTTGTCTATTAGATTTTTTTCATACCTTACTTTGTTGTAATTGATTCATAAGCAGTTGAGAAGAACTAAACTTTCTTTCATCTCTTTAGTCTGCTATTATAATTGATCACCGCATAAGAATCATCTTTAGCATCAGATTCAGACAATATTATTACCATAATTTGGTTTCTGAAAAATAGTTTTTCTCTTCTAAGTTCTCTCTTTCTTTGGCTGCAGAGGCATATCAGAAGGGCGAATTGCAGGAGCAGTTGGAGAAGGCAATGTTATCCTGATACCCCCCAATTGGTCAATGACAAATGAAGGGAATGAATTTGGGACAAGGATTTCATAAGTTACACTGTGTCCTTGTGATAATGGACCAAATTATATTGTTAGATACATTTTGTGTACACAAGTTCTTATTACCATTTACTAGTGTTGCAGTGCAAATTTCTGGTACTTAGTACAAAATAGAGATAGTTAAGTGATGAGAAGATCTTATCAAACTATGTATTGTAGATTTGTAGCACTAGTTGCAGCTGCAAACTAAGCTCAATCAATAAATATTGTTTTTGCCTGAGTGAAACTATCATGTTTGCAATCTTGAGACTACTCTGCTAGTTTTTACAAATTTGATTGAAATAAGATGATAACTTTTACTATAAATTCTAAAATATACCAACTAGAGCCTGTCAAATCGAACACATTGTAGTTGTTATCATGCAGTGTAAATATGATGGCCCCACATACAGTTGTGTCTGTTCCAACAAACAAGAGGCACATTCTTTTTGGTCTTTGGATATACCTTTACAGTGAAATAGCAATTTATCTCTTTCATTACAAATTGACAAGTTAGACACCGGATTGATCTTTACAAGAAATTGACAAGTTACTCCATTTATCATAACATATAAATTCCACAAAGAACAAGGTATGAAAAAATTGCTACATTCTGAAGAATCTAATGAAAATTTTGTTCAATCACTTAAGGCAATATCATTTGGCTATACATGAAAAAGTTAATATATCAAGATGGAAAATTACTTTCACAAGAAACCAAAAATTCCTTTCTCACACAAATGAGGATTAGGCATGCTTTGCCCACACTCAGCAGCACCTTTGAAGCTAGGAATATCTAGCAAGGAGTGTGTGATACTTTTGTCTTTCCATGCAGCAGATTCTTACAATCATCGATTCGCTTTGATCGCTTTTCAATCAAAGGACCAACTTCCATTGTAGAACTAAATCCTTGCTTGTGAAAAATTATGGAACAATCTGATAGCATGGCATCGATAAGGACTCTAGTTTACGCGGATACAAATATTAAGTTCCGTTACTTTTTGATTGAGAAGAATGCATAGATGAGGAAGAATGGAGCTGAGACTGCGCGGCTGCTAATTTGTCCCTCAGCACAAGGTTGTACTCGTACAGACTTTGGAGATTCTTCTGAATATCAGACATGTCCATTTCAGAACCACTCTTACATTCTGCATTGCATTTGCATACAAGTTAAATACATTAGAGGTAGAAAATGCACAAAACATGGAGCCATGGAAGACAATGTAATTATGATGGCTAGAGAATGGATAAAATTTCAGCTTCAATTTATGAAGCTCAGCAAAGAACTTGCAAATTTGAAATCAAGGGTGTCATGTATCACACACATTTACACCTAATAAGCCATGCTTATCAACATGATAATAATAAATAACTTGGAGTGAACTGAAGTTGATTTCTACCTAGTGAAGGTGGAGGAGGAATGAAGTTATCATCAACAATGGACGATTCTTGAGATTGAGACTGACGGAAATCTTCGTGTGTACCAGCGTTCTGCTGATTTTTCGTATGTTCAGAATGCAGATTTGAACCATTCGCAGAACCAACCGGCTTGCAGCTCACTGACTGAAAGACAAAAGCATTGTAAGAAGAAATTAACAAGCCAATCATGTTAACTACATAGCTTAGACTACATACATAGAACAAATGTGATGTGAAAGTTTTTTTGATGTTATGAGAGAAACAATAAGCCACTTGACATATTTTGAGTTGTTATGTAAACTTTTAAAGGTCCTTCTATCTGGATTTCTCATTAAGGTCCAACAGGAAAGAAGATTCATGTGGAAAGTCAAACTAAACCGAAAAATCTGCACGGTAAAAGCTTTCTTTACCTTGTTGGCAGCTAAGCCGGGTTTCTTGTAGAAACTTATAGCATCTGTTCTGCTTTGCTGCCTTTGCTTACGCGATGACCCATGTCTTGACCCGCTACCACGAACCGAATGCAACATAATCCCACCACAACCAGGTTCTTTTTTAGAGCTATTGTAATCGTCTTCAAGAGTAGGGCATCCATATGTGAACATTACATATTTCCTCAACTAATTAAAAGAGGAAATATCAGCCATATAAGTTATAACCCAACAGTTAAGAAGGCTAAAATACAGCAAAAGGAAATTAGAATTTAGTACAAATGTACAAGCTGTTTTAACAAGTCAACAAATAACTTACTTTGTCCCAATGCTCTTGAGCATTACGCCGATTTCTAATTGTTCGCATGACGCTATCTTCGTTTCTCAGTTTCTTTATCCTATACTCACACTAGAATTTAATAAAGGTTAGGCTAACCTTGAGTCATTGACTTACGATAATTGAATAATATCAATAAAGGATACAAGATTAAGAAGTATACTTGTATTAACAGGTAGAAAAAGATGCCTATGCTAATGCAATACAGGCCACCAAGGTCTGCAAGGAAGCTCACTGCAAATAAACAGAAAAGGATGAAATTATCAATATAGTCAGAACATTAGATATCCAATCAGACAGGTAGCAAAGATACGGCGCTGCTTCCAAAATACATAGTTCAAGATAGAGTTTTCGGAGAAGTACAGTAGTCTATTTCAAGCAAAAGACCCATGTCTCCCTCAGGTTAACCATATTTAACCATAGCAAAGTGATTTAATCTGTTGTTGGTTTGGCCTAAAGCAGTACAAAACACATACTTCCTCCGTCCACTTTTATTTGTCTTTTTAGGAAATTTATTTGTCATTTTAGATTTTTAATGAAACATTTACAATTTTTTTCCAGTTTTATCCATACATATATTCTCTTTTTATCTCTTACAATTATTATTGCACAAAAAACTATAAGGATAATTTTGTTATTGTACATTTACTTCTATAGAAATTTATGTGTTTTAATCACCTTCTTAATAAGTGTGCAATACTCTAAAACGTCAAATAAAAGTGGACGGAGGGAGTAGCTTACTAGTTTGACAAGGCAACAATTTATCATTTCAGATTGTAGAAAAAAGTTGTTCTCAGTTTAGAAATTAAGATATAGAATGAAAGGAATCAGATATTCAAGGATTACGTGGTTGAACTTGAAGGTGAAGAAGCTGATAGCATCTAGTAAGAGAACGAATGAAGTTAGGAGGGATAGAAATGACCATTTGACACGATAAGGATTGTAATGGTAGCAAAACTAAGAAAATAGCTAAGGGTACAGCAAACAACAACATTAATGCTATTTGAGTACTGCCAATAAGAGAAAGTATTCAAGAGTTCAATTAATGTGAAAGGAAACTTATTAGGAAATAAACATGGCTTGCATATAAGATACTTACCGGGACCTAAAATATTCTGCTTGTCAATTTCCACAACATAAGCAGAGAGAAAATTGATATACAATGTCATGTTAACTAGTCCATCAGCAGAATTTTCAAGGGAAGCTCGAAGTTGATTTGTATCATGAGAAACTGAACCTGGGAGGAACTCGTGATATAAAGGCTGTATGAGCTTTAGGTTGTGCAAATTACGGTATATTCGCGGAAACAAGTTAAATTTAAAAACATTTGATTCCCTCCCTCTGAATGTAACTGGGCTATCATCAAAAGCACTTCCATTCTTTAGAACTCCTGTTACAAAACTCATGTGTTTTTTAGTATCATCCATTGCAGAGAGGTAGAACTCAAAGCCAACAGCAGAGGCAGGAGAATTGTGGAGATCAACAAATTGCCATGAAATGTACATGTTATCATGGATAAGCCTGCAGTGGTTGCACTTGAGCACTATAGTTGGTCCTTTGCTTGAATTGAAACAAGAGTAGTTTGCTAGAGTGGACAGAGAAACCACTCTTTGATCAATAAAGCCAGGATTTCCAGTCACTATATTACCCAGATTGCGTAAATTTGCACAGCTCATACTAGATACAGTTGTTATATTGAACTCCATCTGATTGATAAATGAAGCTAATTCTGGTCCATTTGTTGCTCTTACGTTATGAACCTCAATTGATCTCTTTGTTATGATCTGGTACAGCAACCTAACAGAAGGTTGAGTCAAAATGAAGACAGATGACAGATAGAAAACAAAAGAATATCATTTAAAAAAACAGTATCCTTCACTAAGACATGCTGAAAATTTGCTGGAGCAAGATATCAGAGACTCACGCAGCAAATAATCCAATGAAAAGTATCCAACTTGCTATGGAGAATGCTCCGCCAAGTTCGGTTTTGCGCTTGGTAACTACTTTCTGATCATCCTACAGTTTAAAAAACACAGAACCAAATAAAGCAATTATCACGAACGAAGTTAATATGCATATTCTTTTATGTTCCTTCGATGCATAGAATGGCTTGAAAAGGATGATAGCACCAAAAGCAACATATAACAATTAAATTGACTATGAGAGCATGCCTATGTTGTAATGTTGATTCATGAACAGTTGCAAGTACAAGCAATCTTGTCATGTAGCTAGCAATTTACAAAAGATGAATTCAAATTTTAACCAATGTATTAGAAACTGAGGCACCCCAATAAATTGTTAGCATAACACCATAATTAAGAATTAAATCATGCAAAGTCTAGGCCTCAGTTTCTTTATCTGTTGTCCCAATGCGAACACCAACCAAGTTAAATATTCCATCTATAACCGTAATAAATAACGAAGAAGGAAATAAATAACTAAGATTACATACAGTTCTATCTACAATATATCTAAGAAGGGGAAAATATCTAAATGAAGTAGGGTTGTGAAATTAGTAAGATGAATGAAATCTTAAATGAACATAAAAACTGAACCATCAACATTCATAACCAAACAACAGAAAAGGAAAAAGTATACATCCAACTCAGTTCTCCAAATATATATTCAACATCAAGCTAGTCCTCTAAAAATCTTAGATATCAATTAGATCCCTCAATGTTAAAAAATGAACATCAATCTAATTCTCCAATGCATATATTTTGACAATCAATGTAATCCACAAATTGATCATATTTCATAACATTGATGCCAAAAATCTTCCAAGCACAAATTCGATTCGATCATTTACTCAATAAGTAACTAAGTAATTAACAAACTAACTAACTAAATAACTAACCAGCCAGTGCCTGGTGGCAAAGCAAATATCCAACCGGCTAATCCACCACCTAATATTGAACCAGACATTGCGGCCATCACCAAGACTCATGAACCTCAAGAATAAGCACATGACAAGCCAAGATAGGAGCATAACAAAGGTGGCTTCCAAGAACACAGCCTGTGACTGAGTGAACTTCTTGATGGAGTCAAAGGCAAAGAGTGTCTCAGGGAAGCTTAGAGCATAGTAGTCCACACCTGAATCAGTGGAAATGTTTGAGATTGCTGCAAAGAGGGTGCAAGAATTTGATGTTAGGTTAAGAACATGGCCAGGGGTGCAAGCACACAAGGTGCTATTGAAGGTGATGGAATTTGCAGGGCATGATGATGAAGATGACATTTTTTTCTTCTTTTTTGTGAGATCTAGCTACCCTTTTGAAAGATGAAGTTGTTTTTGTGTACCCAATTGGGAAAGGAACAAAAAAAAATGAACTTTGAAGTGGGGTATGATGGTGGGTGTGGTGTGTTGTTGTGTTTGTTAAGACTAAGAACTGAAAAGGGGTTTGATGATGATGATGATGATGATGATGAAAATGAGGTATTTTTTCTAATTTTGGTGGTTTTGGTTGGAGGAACTAAATCATTGGGGTAGACAGAACATAAACAAAGCCAATGTCTGTGTTTTTGTGTTTGTGTTTGTGTGTGTGGTGAGAGAAAGAACAGAGAGAAGAGAAGAGAAGGTTGAAGAAAGGTATTGAAAGTTTTGAGCTGTTTATTGCTTTTTTGTTAGCTTTTGTCTTTTTTTTTTTTTTTTTATAAAAAATAATGTTTTTGTCTAGTAAAATCCACGTCTCATTTACTAAAATTATGACTGTTTCGATCTTATTCTTTTCATTTTTAAAGTTCAAATTCAAAATCTTTAATTAAAGAGCAAAAGAACCTAAATTTTAATGAGAAATTAGCTTTATTAATTTAAGAACTTATTTACAAATATTAAATCGTAAGTGAATTTTTTGAATAAAAAGATTTACAAGTTCACTAGAATTAGGTTGATTTAATACAAGATAAAATTATATATAAGGTTACATTCTTGTATATAAAACAAATTAAATTGCACTCTGCAGAAAATTTAATGCACAATCATCCGAAAATCGTTTTCTTTTTGTTTTGTTTTTTTGTTTAGGTACATTTATGTTTTAGTTGTGTATGTATTAATAATATTTTGTTTTAAAGTGTGCTTTCACACCAAAATAATTACAGGTTGTTTCTCCAACATACGTTTTGCCTACGGAACATGCTCAATACATTAATTCCTGTCTCTTTTGAACCATTGGTTTTTTCTCTCTCTCTCTCTTTTTCTTTACTTTGCTTAAGTCAAGGTGATGAATATTCAAAACCACCTTGAGAAGTTTTTTTATTCAAAATTTTTTGATGAACATGAAAAATCATCTAAAAATTAATAAATAGTACATAACATACAATATATATCATATATATTAAGATCATTTTTCTTTATAACATATAATATATATTGTGCATATTATATAATATATTATGTTTATATATATGATATCGATTATTTTAACTATATTTTTATTAATTTATATAGGAATGCTCTTTTTTATTTAGTCTTAGTACAATGAAAATTTTGTCGATTTCAATGCTTAGATCGTGTGATGTAAATATCTAATTTAATAGTTCATATTTGTCCTTGTCGTTAATTTTATGAAATGAGATGATTGTAAATAGAATACACATTATATCATATTTTATGAGGAAAAAAAATTAATTTATCTAAGTTCTTTTTCTTTTTATATTTTATAACCGTAGATTTGTTCTGGATTTTTGCTATTTTTGTTACCTTTTCCTTTTCTATACTAAGTACCAACAATGAACAAATATTCCCTTTGTTGGCCTCTGCTAATCGTCCTTTATATTTTGACAGCATTGTATCTCACACAAGTACCATAATCATAATGGAAAAAATGATTATTCTCAATTAAAAAATTTACACTATTTAAACTATATTTTTTAACTTAGAATTTAAAGGATAGAGGGTGGTGATGGAAATCAAATTTGCAACCTCTTATACCTTATTGACCAATTGACTGTGAACTCAACTTTAGTTTCTATGGAAAAGCTAATAATTGCTCCAAATAATCTATTTTTGCTTTTTGAGTAGAAGCTAATATGGATAATTTCTGTAAAAAATCTAAAACTGACGCACTGAAAAAAAAAGTTTAAGAATTTAGAATGTCCAAAACCAACAAATGTTATAAAAAGTGTCGCAATTCATAAATTAAATGAAGAATAACTGTTTAAAAAAAATAGCTGTTATTCATACATGATCATCTTGCAAGAGGTGATTTACAATTGGCACATAATGAATTGCTTTTACCACCTCAAATAATGGAAAGATTCTTTAACATTATGTGACTAAGCTGATACCTGAGTTGATTAATTATCAAAATATTAATTTAAAACTCTGAACCAAACAAGCCTAATAAAAGAGAAAAGTTTATTGTTTTAAATATACAAAAATAAATAACATCTATTGGGAAAATTTTAATTCAGAGTTCTCTCCTACTATTGGTAAGATCGGTGACAATATCATCATCCTCTAACTTGCACTGGTCCAAGAACTTTTGATAAGCAGGGTTATAAGCAACAACAAGACGCAGGTACTTTGCAGCTTCCACCTTATCACCAGCATCATATAGAGAACTGCATATATATACACCCAAGACATCAAATCCAATCGCCAATGACAACAAAGTCTTATCTCGCTAAATGGGGTCGACTTTATGGATCAAACAATGATGTCGAGTTCTATCATATCATATGTCATGTTTATACGAGTAAATTACACTGACCTCTCCTAAGATTTGATAAATTTCACCTTAGTTTTCCTCTATTTGTCCAGATCACACTGACCTCCCCAAATTGCACTGTTCATGTGCGACATAGAGGAATTTAGTGTAATTTTTTAGGGGAGGTCAGCGCAATGATTTTACAAATTCAAGGATGTTCTAAGCAAATTTCATCAGACCTCGGGAGAGGTTACTATAATTTACCCAAGACATCAAATCCAATCAACAAGAATAATGAAGTCTTGTTATATGGATCAAATGTCAGGCATAGAATTCTATCCTATATCATATTTATATACTAAACACATTTAACACTTAAAATCTAATCCAACGAACAAAAAGGGAAACGGCAGTGTTAAAGAGGAGTTAAATTTATTTGTACCTAGCAAAAAGCAGCAACCCATCAAAATAGTAGCGTTTGCTAGTAGGATCTTCAGGCTCCTCCATATTTGCAACTCTTTCAAAATGTACACGTCCTTCGGCCTTCTTTCCCTGCCATAAAGAACATTAAAGGCAGTTAAAAATCATGGCCAATCCTTTTAAAGAACTAGAAGCTTGTTAAATTGCTATGCCGGAAGAATGAGTTCAATCTCAGAGATTTAAGAAATTGAAGTACGAGTTTTACCTGCCGTTCACAGGCGATTCCGGCCCATTGGGATGAAAGAATTAAAAGATCAAGATCCTCTCCATCAGTTGGGTGGCTATCACGCAAAAGCTGTTGAAAAAAAATAACAGAAGACAAACAGGGATTAACAGCACGGAATAAGTGAAATAAGAGTAGGAATTTTCTACTTAAGTAAACATGAAACAGACCAGTACAAATGATAAAAAGATACATCAAAGCTCACAGATGAACATAAACTTGACATCGGAGCTAAAACCAGCATAACTAAAATTAAAATGGCGGGAAAAATTGAATTCATACCTTTGATATTGCACGCTCAAAGTGCACATTAGCTTCAGCATCTATCTGTTTTATCAACAGGACCCGTCCCATCAAAACCAAAGCTCTGACATATTCAGGGTCCTTATCAAGTGCTAGTCTGAAAAATAAAGTTACAAATGCAATGCACCATCAACCAGAGATAAAGCTTAAAAGTTAAAACTACAAAAACAGCAGAAGGGGGTTCCCTTTACAATATTTCTCCCATTGCTCTGAGAAAATTGGAAAGGATAACTTACTTTAGCAAAGGAATTGCACTTTCTTTATCATGGCTATTCAGAAATGGGACTGCAAACTGTAAGCAAATCAAAACATTAATTAGAGACAAATTATTGGTAGCAAATCTGGTTCTGGAAGAAATATATGGTCTTAATCACTCACAGTAACAAGTTCTTTAGGAGACATTTCCTCTGTAGGTAACTTAATCCATTTTTCAGGTGAATCCAGAGGGTTGTTTTCTGGGGACACAGTTTCCTTGGTAGATGCAGCAAGTGAATCCAAGCGGTCTATTTTAGAATCACCAGTTTCCTCGAAAGCTGGTTTTTGCCTATTCTTGTCTAGTAGGCCCAACTTTTCGAGGACAGCAGGATGTCGAATGGTGAAGTTCTGTAAAGTTTATTTGTTGGGTCAACTTTTAGTAATACCAAACAGCAGTAGGTCAAACAAAAAGGTTGTAAAGATGTGAACGGCTGAATGCATTCTTGCTGACCTGAACGAGGGTTAATGAGCTGTTGGTAACCCAATAGAGTAGGCTCCCCTGCACGAAAAGATTAAATTGCAGTTACAGAATCTGTGAATTTGATTATGCTAGGAACAGAGCTTTTAGTGATAATAGAGCAAGTTTTCAAGGAGGCAAAAAATGCCATACTATATCCTAGAAAAAATTGTTATACCACAGTTGACAACCTAACAATGCAAAACATTTAAGGATTAAAATTACCTGAGGAATACAAAAGCAAATATAAGCTATTGGCAACGTTAGGAAGTCCAAATACTGCTTGTAGAACTGCAGTGGAAAATGAATATCTCATTTAAGAATCGAGCTGTTGCATTCTAATTCAATGAATAGGAAAATTTCTCATATCATACAGAAAAGGAAGAAATATTCTGTTTCATGGATCAACACTCTTTTGTTGGCCAAGAAAATGAAATATAAATATAAAATAACACACAAAACAAGTTACACTTACTTTGGCTAATAAGTCAAAGATGTCCCTCGCTTCTTCAACCACTGGTTTCCGAAAGGATATCTGATAAATCAATAAAGCATGCATTAATGAACAATTTACAACTGATTCATTCTCGCCCTTTGCAAAGCAAGAGAACTTAAGTTAAGCCTTAAAGTACACCATACACAAGAAAAGTTCCAATGCTGAAGCAGAAAGGAAGAAATCCATCCTATTATAGTAAAAATCTACAATCTCAAGAAAGGATTACACACAAAACAAATAGCAATGCTAGACTATGGGAAAGCTAGTCATGAAGAAGTCAAGCTCATTAGGCTTATTAGTGTGTGCATTATTTAGTGTTTAAGCTTAAGTTCACCAAAATAATTATTATACTCATACAGTCACAGTCACACAGTCTTCTTTTCATAAAATTTATTTCATACATGTGGAATATTATCTATTATAATAAAATTTTATTATATAATGCTATTGCCATCAAATATTTTGGTGAACCAAGCAGTCTAGCCTGCTTAATAAATTAGAAAAAAAAAAATCGAATATCAAGTTTGATTCCTTTATTGTTGGCAGAATTACAGAACCAGTAACACACATTGGCTTGTGCGACATGGTTAATCACTTGTTATTGACCAATTTTGGATCCAATTGGCTAGCTCCTTTGGCTTGGTATCTCTACCTTTATTATATCAGCTGTGCGGCCTAAATATAAAATATCCCACTTACCACTTTACTACATCAGGAATGTTGCAGACTTGCAGCTAAAATGATAAATTCTTATTATATAGAAAAAATATCCTCCATATCAATTGAATGACTTTAATGGAAATGCAAATGCAAATAGGAAGGGAGGGGAAGGGGGGGATGAAAAGGTAAATAGTGATATAAATTTATGGTTAAAATAAATCCCTCAATAGATATGGATTCAGTAATCAATACCTGAACGTTAGCATAGTGCAGGCCAGCAATCAGAAAAGGAAAGATGAAACCAGAAAAACCGTGAGAGGATTCAGTTAAATTCTGGAACCACAAAGCACCACCCTGCACAACAGATTTAACCCGTCTAAAACTAAATCATTTGGGAACAGAGCGCTTGTGTGTAGATAATGCTTGTATCTGTCCACACTGAACACTAAAGATATAGGTTCTCATCAACAATAATTTCCAACTATAGGCCCATAACTTAGATGGCATTATTAAAGTTTACGGTTAGGGTATAATCTATCTCATCCAGTTGAGTTGGATCTCCATGTTATATATGTATATTCTCATGATAAGGATTCATTAATTTTTGGAACAACAACCATTGAAATTTCACCTTTGCAAAATAAGAAGTTACACAAATCACAAAATAGTATGTTTAGGAAGTCAGTGTCATACACAACTGAAACCAGGGTGATCAGCCAGTGACATCTTCCTTATGCTAATCATCCACAAGAAAAAGCATGGAGCCTGAAGACAGATTAACAGACAAAAAGTCAAAATTATGAAAAAAATTATTGTGAAGAAGCTCTATGATCACACTACTTGATTCTTCCATATTTTGGTTTCTTCAATGTTTAGTATTGTAGGATTCATCAGCAATGTTTCCCATGAGGGTAGATATATCACCTGAGTAAGAATTGGCATCACAAACCACAAATATGAGGGGCATCCAACTTCTTTTCTCTCCTTCTGGAATAATTGAAACTGATGAATATAACTCTTTCCTGAGAAAGGTGGTGGAATTGGAGGAGGCACTTTAAGAAGCGAAGGAACCAAAAATCAATAACAATTTAAGTAGATGAACTGTGCATGGAAAAAGAAGAGACTCCGTTTAGGGTACGAAAAGAAAAGGTGATAATCAACTATCCACTATCATTTTCTAATCACAAAAAAGAGGATCAAAACACACTTGAACAGTATACAACATTCAGATGCACATTAAAATCAAATGATGCTGAAATCAATGAGCTTGTGTTTTGTACATATACATGCTAGAACCACAATCCACGGTGATCAGAGAATTTGTCGAACTAAGAGAAATTCGGAAAATTTGCATATTAAAAGAATGAGAAAAGGTAAAGTAATAATAGTGACATCAACTCGTCAAACCTTATATGGGCTTATGAGAGTAACTAACTAGTAACCGATTTCTATCTATGTAACACACACAATATCTCTAATAGACAAATCAACAAGCAAGGAATGAGAACAATCGACACTTACAATAAACCTAATTCTAACATTAACAGGGGAAGAGGAAAACTGAACCACCCAATCACGGCATTATACAAAACGTACATGCATGAATCATGATAACAATCATCTTTATAAAAAACAGAAAACCAGAAACCAATTAACCACAAAATTTCAATAATAAGTGACAAAATCAAAATCAAGCATACCGAGAGTGAGAGCCAGTGAATGTGAATGTTTGAAGTAGCTGATTCTTGGTTGAAACCGTTTACATATTTTGGAAAAAAAGATTATTTAATTAAAATAAGTTGTTATGAAAAAAAAAATGCCTCTAATTCAAGTTCAACACAGGATACTCACATTTATGGATAACCTCTCCAATTCTCTTACACTCGTGAAGCGACAAAACCAGAGGAAAAAGCAGAACGATTCTCAGAGCCAATGTAGACGAAATTATAGTAATCCACCTGAAAAAAAAAAAAAAACAATTCAATTCGATTTAATCACGGAACTAACACGACTAGAAACAATTGGAAGTTGCTTTAATCAATCGATTGAGCTTGAATCTTACCATGGGAATCCAGAAACGTCGTGGTACGCATCGAGCAACCATATCACTGCGCGAACGGGGGAACTCAAGTTATCTTCTTCGCCGCCGCCGTCGACGACAGAGACGGCGGCGCTATCCGCGATCGTTTTCAGAATCTCCGAGTCCGCGTCCGGTTCACGGTCGCCGGGGAAGCGAGTCGAGTACGCGCGCGTGCCGAGAAACGCGAATGGAGCTGCGCGTGATTGGGATGGAGGAGGTGTGGGGAGTGGCGGCGGCGTAGGTTGAGGGTGGTGAGAAGTGAGGACACGTGTCAGAGAGATGAGGAGGGATGAGGACTGCCGCGAGCGGCGGAGGTGAGAGAGGAGCGCTGCCGTGGTTGCCATCGACGGCGGAAGGAAGAAAAGAAGTAATAGTGTCAACGAGTTCGGTTTAACTGGTTAGCTTGGAGTGAGTTCTGAGTTACGAGTTTTTTTTTTTAACAGTTACGACTATGTTTTTGTTGATGACATTTTTGGGGAACAAACGGGCTAGGCCCAAATTTACTCGACTAATGAGCCCATTAATTTGGTCTGGCCCAATATGTTTTAGGGCAGTAAAAACTTGCATATTGTTTTTGGTAAGAAAAAAAAATCTTGCATATAATATGCTTTAGAAATTAGAATAGAGTGATTCACAATATTCCCCAACAAAATTTAAATACAAAATATAAAATAAACAACAAGTGATTTGGGAGAACGATGATATGAGCCTGAGTTTAAAGCAGGCCTGTGCCGCTTCCAAATAAACTAATAAGATAAGTACAATTAAATTTATATAATAGTATAACAATCTTATCTATCATTAAATTATAATACGAATTTATAAATTAATACAAGTCAATAATAAATATGATTATTGTAAAAAAATTATACAATTTTTATTATACATATAGTATTTTTCGTTCAAAGATTACTATTAAATATCATCTATTTTTTTAGAGAAAAGATTTATATACACTAAAAAATCAGTCCCCATCATTAATATATTAATCCAACATTTTAAGGCTGCATGTATTTTTTCTAAATCTGAAATCAGAGTTAAGGAGTTACTGAAAAATTATCTCTGCCAACTGTTTGGTATGAGAGTCACTGCGTAGATGGGAACAGAGTTACAGTGACTTAGTGAACAAAATTATCAATTTTTTGTTCACTTCAATTTTGGAGTCACTGTATACTGAAAGGGAGACGTAATTATGAGAGGATGTGTTCAGAGTCAATTTTAGAGTTACTGTGACTCTAACTCCTGTGACGTGACTTCATGACTCCCTTGACTCTGACCTCAGAGTCATTGAAAACAAATATCACTTAAAAGTGAATTAATAATTTTAAAATGTTGAATTATTGCATATAATCATTGATAACAGTGTACTTGTAGTATTACTCATTTTTTTTAATTGATAATAATAATAACTACTAGTTAATTATGATTATGATTTTATTACTCATTTTTTAATTGATAATAATAAGAGTACTAGTTAATTATGATTATGATTTTATTAATAAGCGGTTTTGGAAGCGTGCGAAAGAGAAGAAGGAGAGTGTTGAACCTTGAAGCTCGAAATTGAAGTCTCTTTTATTTATTTGTACCCTTTGCCACAAATCAGAGCAAAGCCAATAGAATAGAGATTCCAGGATCTGGTTTCCTTCTTCTTCTCCCTCTTTCTTTATGATTTGAAGCAACAATATTAATATTCATTCATTTCATTATTATTATTATTGGTTTTTATTATTAGTGATAATCATTTTATTTATGTTTTTTTTTTCTTTTTTTTTGTGAGAAAAGAAAAAAGAGTGAATGAATGAGAACACCACCATCGCTACTATCTCTCACCATTGACTCAGCTGTCCTTAATCTCTCCGACATCTCCGATCTCTCTCCCATCCCTGATCACATCCTCCTCGACCTCTTCCTGGTTCGTTCTTATTCTCTCTCTCTCTGTTTCTCTCTTATTTCATCATCATCATCATCACAATTATCATCAACAATCATAGCTTGTAATGATGATTCATAGGTAATAACCAATTAATGATTCATTCCGAAACGACCCTTTTGGTTTTTTCATTGTATTGTGCCTAGATCTGCTGTAAGAAACAAAACTTTCTTATGGTAAAATTAGTAGAGCAAGGTCTTTGCGGTGTTTAGGGTTCTGAAGTTTAACTGTATTCGTTTCCTTTTTCATTAAGCTATTTTTTTTTTGTTTGTTTGTTTGCTTTCTCTAATGTGTATTTATCTGCATATATGCCTTTTTTTTTGTGTTAGGGTTTATCTTTGAAAATTAAGAGGACTCGTGACAAGTAAAATGTTCTTATGGTGTGTTTGGTTGGGAGATAAAAATGGTATCCATGAAAACTTACCCCGGAGTTTTAAGAAGATTGAGTAGATAGTTGGTAATTACCTAATTGGTATCAACCTAGCAATACTAAAACGAACCTATTGGAAAATGATTTTAAATGGCTTGTCTATAGATATAGCTAATGATAGGATGCAATGACGTCATTTGATCTGTGTAGCCAACTCCACGTGGTGGAAAAAGGCTCAGTTTTTGTTGCTGCTGGCCATTGTTCTAGTATTGGATTTTGCTTTATCTTTTGCGCTGTCAAATTTTGAGATTTCCTTTCCCTATTTCTGTGGAAAATTGGATCTTAGTTGGACCAAAGAAGTAAGGCCCCTCTTAAAGATTTTTTTCATAGATGGAATTTGGCAATCCAATGTTTAATAATCTGGGGCGGCACTATTGTAGATTTTGTTTCAATTCTTATGTTGTCTTTATAGAACATAACTCTTTAATTCTTCTACTATGACGTTTTATTATGTCAATATCTTTCGGCATCCTCATTGCATTATGTGATTTTCATGGGCAGAGAATATTGAAAGCTGGAAAGCTGACTGAGAAAGTTCTGAGACTGTTCATAGCAACCGGTAAGGATGAAGTTCTCTCACTTGTTCAGTCACTCAATATCAGACATATTGTGACCCCTGTTCTTCCTACCAGTGAGTTTTTCTTTAATATATATAATTTTATCTTATATGTATTCTGACTACTCCTGTAGTGACAAATGTTTCTTTTCCTGACCTTTGAAAATCTTCATACAGGATGTTCTGAAAAATTCTAAGACTCAACTATTGTCAGCACTTGAGTGTACTTCAAATTCAACCAATCAACTTCAGTTTGTGACGAAATTTGTATTCTGCACCTCAGAAGATGTCTCAAGCTAGTGTCAACGATAATGAAGTGGACATTGTGATTGGCGCACTGCGCTCTGACCTTACATCATTTATGAATGAATGGAAGGGAATTTTCTCACGTTTCCACCTGATAATAGTAAAAGATCCTGACCTCAAGGAGGAACTCAAAATTCCTAAAGGCCTCAGCGTGGATGTCTATGGAAAGTCTGAAATTGAGCGCGTTGTGGGTTCTTCCACTTCTGTTCTCTTCTCTGGATACTCGTGTAGATATTTTGGTGTTCTGATTTCACGGAAGAAGTATATTATCTGTGTTGATGATGATTGTGTTCCCGCAAAAGACAATGCGGGAAATTTGGTAGATCCTGTGGCTCAGCATATCTTTAACCTCAAGACTCCTGCCACCCCTTTCTTCTTTAATACACTGTATGATCCATTCCGAAAGGGTGCAGATTTTGTTCGTGGCTACCCATTTAGCCTCCGAAGCGGGGTTGATTGTGCTCTGTCTTGTGGATTATGGCTCAATCTGGCAGACCTTGATGCACCAACTCAAGCTCTTAAGCCAGGAGAGAGGAATTCACGATATGTGGATGCGGTTTTAACTGTTCCTGTGAGATCCATGATGCCAGTGAGTGGAATCAACATTGCCTTTAACCGTGAAGCAATTGGCCCGGCGTTAGTCCCAGCTTTGAAGCTGGCAGGCGAAGGAACGTTTAGGTGGGAAACCGTGGAAGATATATGGTCCGGAATGTGTGTGAAAGTGATATGTGATCACCTGGGCCTCGGCGTGAAAAGTGGGTTGCCCTATGTTTGGAGAAATGAAAGAGGCAATGCCATTGAGAGCTTGAAGAAAGAGTGGGAAGGGGTGAAGCTGATGGAGGAAGTTGTCCCTTTCTTTCAGTCAGTGAGGCTGCCACAATCGGCAACTACGGCCGAGGATTGTGTGGTCGAGATAGCTAAATCGGTGAAGGAGCAACTGGGGAAGGTTGACCCCATGTTCACCCGCGCCGCCGAAGCCATGGAAGAGTGGATCAAGCTCTGGAAGTCAGCCGGTTCCGGCTGAAGCTATGGCATTGTCTGGATTCTGTTGTATCATCCTCTCATGAGGACAGGACACTCTGTAGGAGTAAAGGTTATGGGCTTATGGCCTTATTGGCTTCTACATTTATTTTGTTTCACTAATTTGTATAAGCTTTGTTTCCAGTTTGTAGCTACATGAACTTTTACCTGACATGTTACTGTTTAGATTGAAGGCTGAATAAAATTGTAGTACTTTTTGACTACTATGATACAATTGAATAAAATGCTTTGTCTTGCTTTATCCTATTTGGTCTCTGAAGAAAAATCTGAAAAGTATGCTAATTTTGTAGCTTTTAGATTGGTGTCAACCCTTTGTAAACATAATATGACACTTCAGATATCTAAGAATTGTTGAAGTTCATCGAAGTCCATGATCACATGCCAATAATGCCATACATTTAGCCATATTTATATCGCCACATCTTATCTTATCAAGAGTACTAAATTGGAAACTTTTAATAGGTGAATGTTTCTTTGTAATACTAACTGGCAGGAAAGTTCGAATGTTGACATTTTTTCTGGCTTATTAGGAGTTTTATAGTGTTTTTTTTAAGCATATTCCTTTGTACATTCTTTATGCTCTTGTAGTCCTCTGCCTGCAAATTTACATTACCTTTGTGTCGCCTCGTGCAAATTCAATTTGTAGCAGCTACCAAAGTCATATTACTAAATAGTGAAACACTTCACTTGCAAGAAATTTAACACTAAATCAGTTATTTAATTCAATTATAATATTATATTGAAACAATTACAATTTTTATACTGATACAATTCAATATTTATACTTACTTAATTAAATTTTTTATATTGGTGGCTGATTTAGTATCATTTTAGTGTATATATAGCATTGTTCTACTAAATATTCATACTTTTTTTTTCTTCTCCTTTTTCACTGCATATATATTTGACATTGTTTTCGAATTAGAAGAAAAAATAACATTTTTGTTGAAGGCAATATAATTTTACTATTCATTATAAAATTTATAGTGGATGAATCATGAATAATCATAAATGCGAACGAGGGTTGACAACTTAATTCAGTCTTCTATCCATACTAGACGTAGATTGGTTCGAATCTCGAAGAACTCTATTTGATGGACGATTTGTAAATTTCACCGTAAATTTTCGTTGAGATTGGTGGTTTATCCTGACTCTTCACATAAGCGTGTTATCCCTAATCTAAACTTTTGAATATAAATTAGAAAAAAAATGAATACGCCATAAATCATGTAACCATAGCATAGTAGTGTAGATTTTAATTAGACTTTGAGTTTCAATTATATATAGATAGTAAAGCATTACTAATAAGATATTATTAGATGGATTTAGTTTTCAATCCACCACTGATAACGTAGAAATTGTTTACACAGTCATCTAATCATGTGGTGTCACACTAATTATTTCTAGAGAAAAAAAAAAGGTAGGAGGATATTAACACCCGTTGAATTTAATTTCACCTTAGGTACAAACAATTTTCTTCCTAACATAACAAACTAATTAACTGTGCTATAATACTGGGTCCTTGAGACCGTTGAATTGAGCCAAAATTAAACTCTTTTTCTTATTTATGTTTTTCATACCACTAATGAGCGTGAATTACTCTTGTCACGCGAACAAATCGCATAAGAACACTATACATATACCATTAACAAGGCAATTAGAAAATTAACAAAAGAGATTATTAATTAATTAAATAATAATAATAATAATAATAAGAAGAGATAAGAAGAAAGAAAATGGCAAGCTTCAATACCTTAGTCTCATCCCTCCCAAAATTTGGCCATGCTGGAGCATCCATTGCTAAGGCTCGTGCATGGAACCCTAGGGTCTTTGCTGCTGCTACCCCTAGGCCTATCCAGGTAATTTATTAATTAATTCCTTCTTACTACCTTAATTTGTTGTGTAGTGTCTGAGAGATTTTATTTAATCTTTTATATAGTCAATAGAAATTGAGGAAGATATCAAATTAATAATGTTATACAACAGAAATACTTCCAACTAGCATCCAACGTGTGCTATATATGATACAGAATGTGTACGATACATATAGCACATGTTATGTATTATGTAATAGCACACATTGGACACTAATTGAACGTATTTCTGTTGTACGTCAAATATTGTTGGATATCAAATTGTGGCAGTAGTTATTATAACGAGTGGTTTTTAATGATGATTTTTTACTTATTTTAATTTTTATTGATTAACACTGGAAAATAAATTTATTGGACAGTGTAGTGCATGAAAATTATTAAATTCATACATTTGAGTCAAATTTTGAAGTTAGGTTATAACCCTTTTTCTATTAATTATTTAGATTATTTAAAAATGTGATGTTGTTTAATAAAAATGTATGTTTTGATAAAATAATGAAAATTGCAGGTACCACCTACTCATAACCAGGAAGGGGCAGCAGGGACAGATGGGATGCAGCATGGAGCAAGTGAGACAGTGAATAACAGTATGAATGAATCAACTCAGGACAAGGCTTACTCTACTGCTGAACATGTATGTAATGCATATATATATATATATATATATATATATATATATATATATATATATACATTGGGACATATTAAGTGAGAGGAACGAGAGTGAGAGAAATAAACTTAGATTATTGAATCTTATTTGAATGGTCAAGATTTAAAATGTCACATGATTTTATGTTTTAATCTTGACAATTCAAATAAGATTCAATGGTCTAAATTTATTCCTCTCATTCTCGTTCCTGTCACCTGATACATCGATCCCATGTATAAATAGAATGTTGTCATAAAATAGAATTGAATTTCCCGAATGAATTTGACATGTACGTGTGACATACAGATGACAGAGAAGGCAAGCAACATAGCTGGAAATGTATCAGCAACAGCACAAAACATAACAGAGAGAGCAAAACAGACAATGCAAGAGGCTTGGGATTCCACTAACAAGACCTCTGCCGCCCACATGGCTTCCTCCGCCGCTACCAAGGCCAAGCAGACCATGCAGGACGCCTGGGACTCCACCTTGAACACCGCCACCCGCGCCGCCGACACCGTCCTCGGCAAGACTCAGGAATCTGCTGAGTCTGTCAAGCAAAATGCTGAGGCTGTTAGGAGGAGCATGAATAGGAAGGACTGATTTCATTTACTCATCAATTCAATACAATCAATACCATTACTTGGTTAATAAGTTACTTATATATATGATGCTAATTAATTAATATATCTATAGTATCATATATATATATATATATATATATGTTTACCATTTGATTTAGCCTTTTTAATTTTTTAATTTCATTTATGGCACCAAATGTGGAGAAGATGTATATATTGTGTCTTCCCGGTGCCATGCATAGATGAGAAACAACAATGTAAAATGTCATTTTTGTTTCAACTTTCAATAAAGATTTTATTATTAAGTTTTATTTCTATGTTTATATTTTCATTTATTTGAATATACTTTACTTACACCCACTCTATTTATATTCCATGAAAATAAAATAAAATACCAAGTATAATTTTTACTATATGTGAAAAAATTATGCAATTCTACTATTTAAAGTCTAATAAATTTTCTTTTATTTTATATCTAAAAAATAGTAAAATCTCACATTTTAAATTATATAGTCTTCAATTTCTACTATATATAAAAAAATCATGAAATTTAATATTTTAAAGCCTATAGTCTTCATTATATGATATAATTAAGCAAAAAAAGTTGTGAAATCTCACATTTTAAAGTATATAAACTTCAATTTCTACTATATGTGAAAATTCACGTGATTCAATATTTTAAAGATTATAGTCTTTATTTCATAGTACAACCAAAAAAATTGTGAAATATCACATTTTAAATTATATAGGCTTCAATTTCTTCTATATGCGAAAAATTCATGTGATTAAATATTTTTAGTCTTTATTTTTTAATACAACTGAAAAAATTGTGAAATCTCACATTTTAAAGTATATAGTCTTCGATTTCTACTATATGTAAAAATTCATATAATAATTCAATATTTTAAAGCATATATATAGTCTTTGTTTTATAATACAACCATAAAAATTATTGTGAAATCTCACATTTTAAAGTGCATAGTCTTCAATTTCTACTATATGTGAAAAATTAATGTGATTCCATATTTTAAAGGCTATATAGTCTTTATCTTATAATACAACGTAACCAAAACAATAGTGAAATCTCACATTTTAAAGTACATAGCCTTAAATTTTCACTATACGTAAACAATCTACGTCATTTAATATTATAAAGCCTATGGTCTTTATTTTATAATACAACCAAAAAATTGTGAAATCTCACATTTTAAAGTATATAGCTTTCGATTTATACTATATGTGAAATTTCATGTGATTTAATATTATAAAGCTTATAGTATTTATTTTATAACACAATCAAAAAAATTGTGAATCTTCACAATATGACCTTCAATTTCTACTATATTTAAAAAATTCATGTGATTCAATATTTTTAAGGCTATAGTCTTTGTTTTATAATACAACCAAAAAAATTGTGAAATCTCACATTTTAAAGTATATAGCCTTTAATTTCTACTATATGTAAAAAAATCATGCGATTCGATATTTTAAAGACTATAGTCTTTATTTTATAGTGTATACAAAAAATTAGTGAAATCTCATATTTTAAAGTATATAGCTTTCATTTTTTACTAAATGTAAAAGTTCATGTAATTCAATTATAAAGCCTATAGTTTTTATTTTATAGTACAACAAAAAAAATTGTGAAATCTCACATTTTAAAGTATAGCCTTCAATTTGTACTAAATATAAAAAATTCATGTGATTCAATATTTTAAAGTCTATAGTCTTTATTTTATAGTGTATCCAAAAAATAGTGAGATATCACATTTTAAATTATATAACCTTCAATTTATACTCTATATGTAAATAAATCATGTAATTCAATATCTTAAAGTCTATAGTCTTTATTTTATGACAGAAGCAAAAAAAATTGTAAAATCTCACATTTTAAAGTATATAGTCTTCAATTTCTTCTATATTTGAAAATTTTATGTGATTCAATATTTTAAAGGCTATTGTCTTTTTTTATAGTACAGCAAAAAAAATTGTGAAATATCACATTTTAAAGTATATAGTCTTCAATTTTTACTATTTGTTAAAAATTTACGTGTATCAATATTTTCACGGCTATAGATTTTATTTTTTAATACAACAAAAAATTGTGAAATCTCAAATTTAGGTATACATTTTTCGATTTCTACTAAATATAAAAAAAAATCATGTTATTCAATGTATATAGTTTTTATTTTATAATATAAGAAAATTTATGGAATCTCACATTTTAAAGTATATAGTTTTTAATTTCTACTATATATAAAATATTCATGTGATTCGATATTTTAAAGGTTATAGTCTTTATTTTATGGTGTATCCAAAAAAATAATGAAATCGCACATTTTAAATTATATAGCCTTCAATTTCTACTAAATGTAAAAAATTCATGTAACCAAATATTATAAAGTCTATAGTCTTTATTTTATAATACAACAAAAAAATTGTGAAACCTCACATTTTAAAGTATATCGCCTTCAATTTCTACTAAATGTGAAAAATTTATGTGATTCAATATTTTAAAGGTTATAGTCTTTATTTTATAGTGTATCCAAAAAATAGTTAGATCTCATATTTTAAAGTATTTAGCCTTCAATTTCTACAATATCTAAAAAAATTATGTAATTCAATATTTTAAATTCTATAATCTTTATTTTATGACACAAACAAAAAAAATTATGAAATCTCACATTTTAAAGTATATAGCCTTCAATTTCTACTATATGTAAAAAATCATTTAATTCAAATTTTTAAAGACAATTTTATATATACTCTATGAAAAAAATTATGCAATATCATAATTAATTAAAAGTATATAGCCTTCAATTTCTACTAAGTGTAAAAAAATCATGTAATTCTATTATTTAAAGTCTATAGTCTTCTTCTTTTATCGTGCATCTAAAATAATAATAAAATCCCACATTTTAAAGTTTATATCCTTTAATTTGTACCATATTTTAAAAAATCATATTCAATATTTTTTAAATACTATAGTCTTATACTCCATGAAAAAATTAAATAATATCATAATTTAAAATATATGGTCTTTAGTTTATACTGTGTAAGTAAATAATTTAATTCCATTATTTAAAGTTTATACTCCTTTTCTTTTATATTGTATCTAAAAGGTTAGTGAAATCTAATATTTTCAAAGAATATAACCTTCAATTTCTACTATTTTTAAAAGTTCCATTTAATTCAATATTTTAAACACTATAGTCTTTAGTTTTATACTCCATAAAAAATTATGTAATGTCATAATTAAAAGTATATAATCTTCAATTTCTACTATGTATAAGAAATCATGTAATTCCATTATATAAAGTCTATAATCTTTTTATTTTATTGTCTATATAAAAAATAATTAAATCTTATATTTTAAATTATATAATCTTCAATTTTTATTATATGTAATAAAACATATTAATCAACATTTCAAGACTGTAATCTTTAATTTTATACTCTATAAAAAAAATATAATATCATAATTAAAAATGTTTAATCTTCAATTTATACTTAGTGTAACAAAATTATGAAATTAAGTAATGCCGACTAAAAATCTATTATTAATCTAGTTATCATCACTAAGAAAATTTAATCCAAACCAATCACACATATTCCATATCTATATCCTCGAAATTGTCCTTCTAAAACAGAACGTGGCTTACTATGATACGATCAAAACAAAACTTAGAAAAAGGGAATCTAACCAAGTTACTGTTCAAGAGATTCCATTGCACAAGCTGACACACCCACCAAGTGTTTGATGATATGTCAAGCACTTTCCACCCCCACTTATCTGTTCCTAACAACACACTTTTTCTTGTACTGTGACAACCTTTGTGTGTGTGTGTGTTATCTATGGCTTCCCATGTTGCTTTCCTTAATGTTCCTCCTCTCACTACCCAACCCTTCCACCCCAAACAACACCTTCTCATAAATAATGGACTCAAACCCATCACCACTTTTTCTTCTTCTTGCTACTTTCCATGGTCCACAACAACAACACATAGAGGGTCTTGTTCAATTTCATGCTCCTCTTCCAATGGAAGAGACCCTGGTTCCAAAGATGATGGTGTCAAGAGTGTTGAGCGACTTATTGAGGAGAAAAGAAGAGCTGAATTGTCTGCTAGGATTGCCTCAGGGGAATTCACAGTGAAACAGAAATCTGGGTATGTATAAAAAGGCCTTCAAGTTTCAAAAATCAAAACTTACCTTATTTTTTATGGATTTGGTGTTTAAGTTAGTTGCTGAGATTTATATATGTAATTGATTCTAACTCAAGTATGTTGTGTAATTAGAACTGGGTATGCTCCAAAATTGGTTTTTGGTAACTTTTTTTTTGTTGTATGTTTGATCTAGTTTACCTTCTAAGTTGAAGACAAGTTTGTTGAAGGTGGGATTGCCCAATGAGGTTGTGGATTTTTTGTTTGGTTGGATTGAAGGGAGTGGTGAGTACCCTAAAATTCCTGAGGCAAAAGGGTCAATCCAGGCTGTCAGAAGTGAGGCCTTCTTCATTCCCTTGTATGAACTTTACCTCACATATGGTGGAATTTTCAGGTTGACTTTTGGACCAAAGGTTAGTTCAATTTTTGTTGTTGTTGTTGAAATGTAGTATCTCTTTAAAAACCATGTCTTATATGGGAAAGCCAAAGGGGATTTGGCTCACCTTGTCAACCTTTTGATAATGACAATTGCTTGATTTGGGTTCGAAGATCGAACCACCCGAAATCCTAATTGAGGTTGGTGGTTTAACGTAGCTTAGGAATGAGGACAGTCTCTTTCCTCACTACACTTTATCTTAAAAATTAAAGCCTTACATGGGATAACTTAATTTTCTTTCCGGTTGTCTTGCAGTCCTTTCTTATAGTATCGGATCCTTCTATTTCAAAACACATTTTGAGAGACAATGCAAAGGCTTATTCGAAGGTAATCAGCTCAATGTTCGACGATGAGTACCCTTGTAAAACAGCCTTTCTGCTCTGGCCCTTCTTTCACACGTTGTACTCAACATTATTTGTGTTACTTCTCCATTTGTAGGGTATCTTGGCTGAGATCTTAGACTTTGTAATGGGGAAAGGGCTCATCCCAGCTGATGGGGAAATTTGGCGAGTTAGACGACGAGCTATAGTCCCAGCATTGCATATGAAGGTTTTACTTGTATTCTTGAACTGATTTATTTGAACTTTGAGTCCATATCGGATAGTATACTAGATTAGTAGATACTAGATAGATATTTTTGGCTGCAAGGCTAACAAATTAAAGGGTTGGCTTCTCAAACAAGAAAAACAATCAGTATTCATCACCGTAAGAATGCCATTTATGGCATGGAAATGCATTGAGTAGCTAATTTTGATTTATACTTGTTATGTAGTCTTAATATTTTCATATACAATTCTCTATCTTGTTCTTGATATTGTTTCTTTGTTGTGATTGTAGTATGTAACAGTTATGATTAACCTTTTTGGACAAGCCACAGATAGGCTTTGCAAGAAGCTAGATGCTGCTGCATCTGATGGAGAAGATGTCGAAATGGAGTCACTTTTCTCTCGATTGACCTTGGACATAATTGGCAAGGCAGTATTCAATTATGATTTTGATTCTTTAACAAATGACACTGGTATAGTTGAGGTATGCTTTTGGAATATTCCCTAACCCTTTGTCTTTTTTATGTTTGCCTCAGCATTGATTTTACAATTTTTTCTTGCTCATACCAAATAAAGTTACTTTATATACAAGTTCATATTATTGTACTTTATCTAATTAGATCAGGCTGTTTATACCGTACTGAGAGAAGCAGAAGATCGAAGTGTTGCTCCGATTCCAGTCTGGGAGATCCCTATCTGGAAAGACATATCACCACGTCAAAGGAAGGTTTCTGCAGCTCTCAAATTGATCAATGGCACACTTGATGATCTGATAGCAATATGCAAGGTAATGTTGTCATTAGAGTTACAAAAGCTTATATTCTAAAAATAGGCTCTAGTAAGATGTGTGTTCAATATGTGCCAATGCTATGATTATCATTTTATAGTCATCATGAACATCTTTGCACTTTTCTGAGTTTGTCATTGACCTTTGGTACCTGATTGTCGAAGTGTAAGCAAGTCCAATTCTGAGGAACTCTTTGTTGATTAACATGAATTGAAATTATTCAGACACTTTCAACGTCCGAATTGGTCAAATTTCTAAATTTAGTGGGGAAAGGACATAATTGTGATTGTGTTACATATTGCAATTGCATGACTAATGAATCACATTTTAGGTCTTTATTTTTAAGCAAAAGTTTCCTGGAAACTGAACACTTGAGGTCTAATTACTCTAGCTTCCTTTTTCTGTTTATCGATTAGATTAGAGGAACTTCGATAATTAGCTCGTTAGAGTATAGCTGGTGAATCTTGAGTGGACTACCCTACATACTGGTCTTTCAGTTTCAATATTTTATAATTTCATTAAAAAAATTTCTATAGCTCAGTGATGCATTATATTCCTATTATGGTCCTTTAGAAAGCTATGGTCTGCTAAAATTGTGAATTGGCATCTCATATATATCTTTGAATAATGTTTTACAGAGAATGGTGGATGAAGAAGAGTTACAGTTTCATGAGGAGTACATGAATGAAAAAGATCCAAGTATTCTGCACTTTCTGTTGGCATCAGGAGATGATGTACGTTAGCTATGTCTCAAATTATTTTAATTGACGAAAAAATTGGATGTAAGTGCTAAGTAATTACTCCGTGTAGGTGTCAAGTAAGCAACTTCGAGATGATCTAATGACAATGCTCATTGCTGGACATGAAACATCAGCTGCTGTTCTAACTTGGACCTTTTATCTTCTATCCAAGGTAATAATGTTTGGAAAATTCTTTTGATATGTCCTATTATGTACACACACATGCTTTTACATATGAAGAATAAACGTGCAATAGAACATTACAGTAATTTCTTCACATCATCTGCTGACTGAGTGGATATAGTAATGCTACTTGCTGGTAGTAACATATAAAGTGAAGAACTGATTTATAACGCATTAATGTTTAATACAGTAATGTTTTTTCTTTGCTGTTTTCATTGTCTGCAGGACCCTAGTGTCGTATCCAAACTCCAAGAAGAGGTTTTAATGAGATTCTTTGTTTTCAGATTTGTATCAAAGTAGTAGGTTTCCACAGATCACAAGAATCTGACAATATGTAAGTTCTCGTAGGTTGACTCTGTACTTGGAGATCGATTTCCGACTATTGAAGACATGAAGAAACTCAAGTATACAACTCGAGTTATCAATGAGGTATAAACTGACTTCTTATTCTTTGAAAACTAACTCTTCTGTAGCTAGTAGTTGACTAATCCAAATATGTTCAATTTTCAGTCATTGAGGCTTTACCCACAACCACCTGTGTTAATTCGTCGCTCTCTTGAGAATGATATGCTTGGAGGGTATCCTATAAAAAGGTAATTCAAATAAGTACTTCATCTTGTTTAGGTGGTTAAGAAGCAGTTTTGCTAATATTTATCGTCTAGTTTAGAAGTTTCGTGTTTTAACCAAAAGTGATCTCGATGCTCTTGGTTGTAGAGTAAATTACAATATATAGTCTTCCTTTCTGATCTATGGTGATTTTGCCATCAATCATTTGCAGAGGTGAAGACATCTTTATATCTATCTGGAACCTGCATCGCAGTCCAAACCTGTGGGACGATGCTGACAAGTTTCAACCTGAAAGATGGCCATTAGATGGACCTAACCCTAATGAGACGAATCAAAACTTCAAGTATATCAACTTCATTTAACTCACTTCCATAACCAATACTCTATGCTGTACTGTATTGGCAACAAAGTAACACTGTAAATCTTTCTTTCAGATATCTACCGTTTGGCGGAGGACAACGAAAATGCATAGGTGACATGTTTGCTTCATATGAGGTAATGTGAATTTTAACACATTGCTATGAGATTAAATCTTTTGGTCATAAGTTATTATGATGCTAGTATGCTACTTGAAGAACCTTACAATTATATGATCAACTATTACTAATACTAATGGTAATTTTTTACTTGTATGTTTTTACTTTGCTTATGGTAAAGACTGTGGTAGCACTTGCGATGCTGATGAGACGGTTCAACTTCCAAATAGCGGTTGGAGCTCCACCAGTAAGTTTTTTACTTTGTTGTGAAATTATCATCAATATCTGATTAGTCTCAGGTACTTTCCTCATTGTTTTTAGCAAAACCTTGAACATAAAGTTGATTCATGGACTTAAAAGACTATGTTTAATGAGGTGCATTGGACAAAAATTAAGTTACATATACAAAGGAAGGAGTTTGGTGATGGAGATAGGATAAAACATTTGTGTCCAAAGACAAAAAATTTGTGTATTTTTTGTACTTCTGAAAAAGTTAAGACATGATGGGACATTAAATCGGTTAGGATCGATAGAAATCACTATCTTATACACTAATCTAAAGTTCCAAACATAATACAAAGACTTATATTTTTGTGTCTGTCTGTGTATTTCTATCTTACTCTATCTTGTACACCTCACCGAATGTACCCGAAGTTAATAGCCATTAAATCCAGGAAACTAACAAACTGATACTACAATGTACTGAACAACCCCACACTTGTGTCATAGGTTGTGATGACTACAGGAGCCACAATTCATACAACACAAGGGTTGAAGATGACTGTAACACCCAGAATGAAACCTCCAATTGTTCCCTCATTGCAAATGTCAACACTGGAAGCGGATCCATCCACGAGTAAAGACGACATAGGTCAGAAAGGCGACGTTTATCAGGTTCAGTCCTGAATATTTCTGGTATGGTGGCGCTCCGTAAAGCATACTACAATACAATATTGCTGGGGAAAATAAATAAAAAATGTATAGTTCTTTTCAGTATTTAACTTTCTTTTTCTTTTTATTGCTTTAGCAAATTATGTATTGCAATTCTAAGAATACTAGAATTCATTATAAATATAAACCTTTATAACGAAACTTAAGAGGCTTCTTCACGAATTCACTACCAGAAAATATTTCTATAAAGAATGTAATCAATTGTATTATATAACATGTATTTTACAAATCTCATGATCATCTTGAGGAGAATATCATACAATTCTTATGCTAAAGAAAAAAAAAAGTGATCATGGCTATTGGCTAATTAGATAATATCGGATCATTGACAAATATGTCTCAACTGCATATAAATCAGAGTTAGACTGAAGAATAAACATGATTAATAGGGCAAGTTAGTTATAAGGGGAAAACTAATTTAACTAGAAGATTTAGAGAGACCAAAGCATCCTCGTAAAGAGAAACTCGATTTAGATTTATGTAAGGTGGCCATTGTTTTGGGTTCGGCCTCAGAATCAGATTTTTGGCGAGGATAATGTTTATAGAAGGCTTTAACTGCTCCTGCTACCCCATCTTCATTTTTCATGGCGTTAGCAATTTCAACAGCACGCTCCTTCACCTGCATAAAACCCCAAATATAGATATCAGAAAGAGGTAAACAAACAGGGAAAAAAGGAACCAAGAGGAGTTGGCACGAGTAGTAATCAACTAGTTGTTTCTTAAATAAGATCTCGAATTCGAGCAGTGGATGGAATAAACTCTCACTGGGAGCCTGTTACGGTACAGCCCTAATTGCAGAATAGTAAACAGTAGCAGTAGGATAGCAGTAGCAGAATTAGAGAGAAACAGAAGCAAGAACAGGAGAAATACAGGGGAGAGTTTATCAATGTGATAAACTCCTCAGCCTGCAAGAAAGTATATTGATGTATGGAAGAATCAAGAATTACAAGAAACACTCTTGGCAATAGAGAGGCCAAGTCCCTCACAAGTTCACCCACTAACTCTCACTAATCAACAACTAACTCAGTACCAATTAGTTATTTTTCTTCCCTCACTTTCTATTTCTCTTACTTTATTACTACAATGGTACATAACAGAGTTTCACCCGTCATTCCCAGACATGCGATCCAGTACGACGGATTAATCGGTGTGAAACTCTAAGATATTGTGGACAACCAAAGAAAAAGGAAAAGAAAATCCTATTTCAACTTAACAACTAGTGCAGAGATCACCATTTAGCAATGGTAATAACTAATTAACTAACATGATTGTGAAGATCACTTGCATTTGTTTTGTTTTATAACATGATCACAGTTAATATTACCTCTGGATTGAGCATAAATCTTATAGCATCAACCAGCTTCTCCAATGTAAACTCATCCACTGGGATCGGTGCAGGACCTACTCCTCTAGCATGCACTCGTTCTCCCCAAAATGGCTGGTCCCCGAAAAATGGCACTATGGTTGTTGGGCACTACAAGAAACACAAGACAGAGAGAACTCTGTTGTAAGATTAATATTCCACTCAAGTTATTAAGTTACAAAACTCACAATACATATATATTACTTCGGCTCTAAGACCAGCTGCAGTTGTTCCGGCACCCCCATGATGTACCTGAAAAGTGAAAACATTACAACTTTCAACCAATTAAATTGAGTAAATTACACTGATCTCCCCTTAAGATTTGGTACAATTTACTTCATCTCCCATATTGACCTCCCCTCTATTGCATGTGATGTGAGTAGTGCATTTAGAGAAGGCCAATATATTACATTCATAAATAGACAAGAATCGAGTTAAACTTTATCAAATCTTAGGGAAGGTGAAATGTAATTCACTCGTTTAAATTCAAAATAATTGACTTTTGCTGAGACAAATTTTGCAGTACCACAGCAGTGCATCTTGGGAATAGCCAATCATGAGGACAATTGTCCAATAAGTACACGGATTTCTTTTGTTCTGCCACTGAGAAACAGAAATTACTACACGCTTCACAAAAAGAGAGGTGAAAAAAGGAGTACACTGTATTGAAGTAGAAATCAAAACTCACAATTCCCAAGACCACCCCAGCCTTTGTTGATGATACCTCTCTGTTGTGTTATTTCCAGTGCTTGAATTATTATTTTTGTCATTTTCTCCGGTTCCTGTAGGGGCTGTTCAAAGCTCAAAAAAAGAAAATTAGGATAGAAAGTTTTAAAATATTTTAATGATGGCACATGTGGGTTTTTATTGTTAGTATGATTAACTATCCTTCACACATAGAAATTTCCAATCAAAATCAATGATCTCAAAATAAGGAAGTTATGTTTGAATTAATGCCCAAATATATGTAACAAGTCGATCCTAGTGATTTGCAAAAGTTACTTGGAAAATTATATTCAGACAAATAGTGCAGATTCATGCAGTATAATCAGATGACTTAAGCATGTGAACATAGAAACTCACAAGGCTACCAAATCCAATATAAATAGGTTTTTCGCCTTCTTCAAGCCACTCTACTAGCGATTTTGGTGGTTCATAATTTGAAGCAAGGTCAAGGAAACAAAACCCAACAACATCAATTTTGGGTCCCCAATCTGCAGAACAAGTAAAACACAAAAAGACCATCACTACATCACAAAACAACTAGGAAAACTCAGGTAAGAGAGAGCAAGTGAGTGCAAAAAACTGAAAGAGATGCTGATGATAATAAGGATGCTAAAATATGCATCAACCTAAATATTCATAAATTATAATAACAAATTTGTACCATATGCAGTTTTTTTTTTCTTGATAAAAATGAGTGAGGACAATAACGATATGAGAGAACACACTATAAATGCATATCTAAATTCTAACCTTTTGGCTTAGGGACCAAGTGAGGGCTCCATATATAACCATAGGGCACATCAGGAGGGCAAGTGTAAGATGAACTTAGATAAGTAATAGGCCTTAGCTTCAGCTTCTTCTTCCTAAACTCATTTATTAAATCCCGTATTCCAAGCCAGATTAAAGCATCCACTATCTGATATGACAGCTGAAAGACACGGAAAAAGAAAAAGGAATTATAAATTTATTATGTCATGTGAAATCAGTAGATTGGCTTATTTAGATTATGAACAGGTCGTGTGACTCACTCTGTATGCAATTTGTTGCTTAACACGGGAAAGAGGGTGAGGGAATTCACTAGTAGGTCTGCAATATAGTCAAACATAATCATTCAAAAGAAAAAAGTATAAAAATATCCCCAAATCTATATAGTAACTTGTATGTTCTTTACACTAATATAATTCAGTAAACTAAACTGAAAACTGTGCTAATTCTTAAGTCAATGAATGATACACATATAGAACAGAATTCATGGTAGAAACTAGAAATACAGATAACTCAGTGCAGGATTAGACTATGTACTAAGCAAGACTTACGTCCAAGGCATTGTGAAGAATATGTGAAGTGGAACTTTTAGATACTCAGCAACATGAGTATGCCCTGCAAGTTCATATGTTAAAAGACCATGAGATATTTTTTTCATCATACATGTTATTCTGTACTATATTTTATAAACTGTATCCAGCACTTTAAAAGATCCAATTACTTAAATTTTATCAGAAAACAAGATTGTTGTTGTGTCTAGTTTTGGTCACTACACAATCTCTTATCACTTATAGAATGTTTTGATTACATTCTCATTACAACAGAGAGAGGGGGAGAGACCCTGTTGTCAACATTATTTATAATTGTTTATTGTGAGGCATGCCATGAAGACTTTGAAAGAAAAACCAAATTAAGTAGAATCTAACCATATGCTGGAGGATTGGCAATTATTGCATCTGCTTTAAATGGAATGTTAGAATCTGGATCAGGACTGTTGCATGCTGGAAGCAAAGAGTTAATAATATCCTTTATCTGATTTCTTTGTAAATGAATTTCTGAAGGTCCTGATGGCAAGAAGCCTTTATTCTTGACCATATCTGAATAAAACATATAGATATAAATAATAAATAATTATATAAACAATTTGAAAGCATGAGCATAAAGAAATCTTCTTCATATGGCAACTTGTCTTTGAATACAGTACAGTATAAACAACTCCAGTCCTAAGCATATCCACAGAACTTTCTATCTTTTGTTCTTATAAAAAAACCTCATTTCTTGATTTGATATCAGCTCTTCCATTTACCTTCTATTGAAGTAGATCAAGATATTTGAACACCTGTTAATCTGACATTGCATCAATTCAAGCTACAGTTTTCTTCATCTTTTTCAATAAATGTCTACAGCATCAATGACATTTTCTAGTTAAAGGGGAGAGAGAGGGTGCCATTAGACTTGCTCATTGGAAAAGATGGCTAAATTGATCCAAACAGTATTTGAGTTGAATCATAAGAAAGAGAACTACATGCTATGACCCACTATATGCAATTCATTTTAGACCCTAATGTCAAGCTACTAAAAATACATAGTTTCAGCAAGCATTACCAAGTGATGTCATTATATACCCTTTAAATATTTAAATTTAAATAATTTGAATCCAGGAAGGTCATATCTACCAGGTAAGATAAGAAGCACTTACAACCAGCAAGAACTTTGGGATCTCCACCTAAAGGGTAAAATTCCAAGCCTGCATTCAAGACAAAATCTCTGAAATTCTTATGAGTAGCTAGCCTAACTCTGTGGCCATCTTCCTGCAAACAAACTAGCCTCAATCAGGTTGCATTACACAGGCTTTAAACACTGACGTAGGTTACAAAAGATGTGCTTATCAAAAAGGAGAAAATGAAAAAGATTTGAAAAAGTTAACCACCTCAAGTGTTTAGAAAGTGTCAGAAGCTTGATTGAGTACTACACTAAGTAAAATTTTTGTTTTTAAACACGTAATTATAACTAAGACCCTCTTAATGAGTTTTTTCATAGTTATTCTTGGTCTTCCTCTGCTTCAGACCATTAACCTACCCTCAATCTAATTTACTCTTTTCACTAAACCTTCTATAGGTTTTCTCCTCATATCATGAAATCACCTAAGCCGAGATTCTACTGTCTTTCAAACATTCATAATCTTGTCTAGTATATTAACTCATCCAATGCAACATTCTCATTTCTGAAACATTGAACTTATATATTCTCTTGTTGGCTTTTCATTATTACCAAACATTTGATCCCATATGACATCAAACCCCAATATTTCATAAGAATGATATTTTTCCTCCCATGGAAGTCACAATTTGATTCCCAAGAATGGAAAAAAAAAAAAGTAATGATGTACAACACATATTCTTCAAGCAAATGATCATTGCATAAAAGTAATACTTAAGAAACCAGGAATACAAAAAACCTGCAGATGCTTCCCAATTGCAACAAATGGTTGGACATCTCCCCGTGTGCCAACTATAAGCATTACTATTTGAAGTGGACGAATATCCTTATCGGGCGTTACCTCACGCAATTCCTCACGAACTTCATGATAGGTAATCCCAGTTCCAATGCCTAGCGACTGAGGCTTCATATCTACTGGAATTTCAAATTCAACAGTACCATCATCATTAATCATGGAGGCTCGTTTTAGCCATCGTAGCTGCAACATTAAAAAAAACAATTGAGAATTCAAAGATTAAGAAACTAAGGAATTTAAGAGCAGCAAACTATGATTTTAAAGTCTGACACACAAATGTAACACAAGGAGATGCAAGGCATATAAGATGAAAGTCAGTGTGTGCAGCAATTTGCTTATGTATAACAGGGCAGTATTCTATATTCTATTCTATACAGTTTGTTTGCTCTGTGGCCTGCAAGAACTTTGGTGATAAACTAAGGTTCAAGCTACAAAAAGTAGACAGAATAATGAAAATACATGACAAGATCAAAAACTGAAAGTAAAAAAACAATGCAGGAAACTTGCATAATAGTATTATGGCAGCTCAGTCTTAGTAACTTCTAACTTCCAAAACCTCCCTACAGGTCAAATTGGTTATGCACAAATCTAATCCCTCCAATAACAACACTAAATTCCTTACTGAAAAAAGTTTTAACAAGTTTGCATAAAACTTCAAGTTGATAAACAACAGAGTGTAATGATTTGTCCAAACCTTTTTCTTGAGGGGAATTTTCTCATCGAGGAACTTAGCAGCCAAAGAATGGACACCGTACTTCATCCTTACTTTCTCAACTTTACTATTGTGATCCTTGCCATTATGTGAGGGTTCAGCTTCAGCCATAGCCATAGCTGCTTCCACAATCTGAGTGGTTGATGGAGCATCCCTGTCAACATGTCCTGCGTAAGGCCAATCCATAAACACAAAAATAACAGCACACGCTATAGTCACACGAATTTTGATTCCTCACTATAATCCTTATTCTATTATACAACATGAATTTGGTTTTCATTATTCCATATACACATTCCATCACTATAAATTCTAGCATACACTTCAATGACACGAATAATGAATTACATTTTGATTTTCACTACTCCATATACATTCTATCAGTATAAATTATCCTTTATTAGAATTAGATTTTCACTATTCCTTATTCTATTAGACGATTGCTAAAAATTCTATCATACACTATTATCGCATAATTAAATTTGATTTTCAGTTCACTGTTCCATATCCTATTAATAGTCGAATATCGTTACATTACCTTAATTAGAACGCAATCTTCAACAAAAACAGAAAAATCAAGCAAAAGAAGAAAAATACCAGAAGATGATGAGGTAGTGGCAATAATGTCGCTACTAGGCTCAGCGTCCAGATACACTGAAACATCATCGGAAGAGTAAGATCGGCGATTGCTGCTGCTCGGCGATGATTCCGCCATCGTCGATTCGATGAACGGAGAGAGAAAAATTAACAAAAGAAAAAAGAAACAAATAACGTGTTCTTGTTTTGTTCTTATGCTTCTCTTGATTTGGAAGGATCCAGAGAGAGATAGAAAAGACGAAACAGGTGAATGTGGAAAAAGATATTGGTGATCACGATGGGGAAGGTATAATGATAATAATAATATTTTCTTTTCTTTTCAGATTCTAATTTTTGATTTTGTGTGATTGTTCTTCTGTTTGTTCCTTTTCTTCGTCGTGTAGGCTCTGCTTTTCTCGGAAAAGGAGAGAAAGTGTGAGAAAATGTTTAGAAAGAGAGAGAGGGGAGTTGTGAGAATGACACGTGGAGGAGAGAGAAGGGGTATTTATTATTCAACGAAACCGTTAGGCCACGTCTACTACATACAACAACTTATTAACTGCTCTTTTTATTATTTTATTAATTTTTTATTGTTGTTTATTACACGCGGGTAGCTTTAGCGCATAAATGTCGCGTGACTCCGTCATGGTTCCGTCACGTATGCATGGGAAACACATAAATATGATGCAGAAATTCTTACTTGGTACTAGATTATATTTAATATATGTTTCATAAAGATTAATAATCATATATTTACAAATTGAATATAATTCAGGACAGGAACAACTAGCACCTAATGCTAAGAAATACAAAATACAATAATGTAATTTGTACATACACTTTCTCTTACATACATTCTTCACTCACTTCATCACCTTTGGATTTTGATATAACATCATTCCACCACTTACACTTCTTTTTCTCCACCCTTGGATCAAAACATATGTATGCTATACATATCATTTGGTATGTACCAATAGCATTACTCAATCACACTAATATTTGTCGTATAACATAAATATATTAACTAGTATTCAATGTGTACTATACATAATACGTAATGTATGTCATATGTATAGCACATGTACGGGTTTTTTTACGTAAACATGTACTTTAAAATAGTTAAATATGTATATAGGTAGTTGCAGAATTAGTTACGTGAATAGGTAGTGCATTTTACTGAATAAAAGTCGATTTGAATCGACTTTACTCTACAAAATTGCAATTTTTATTGAGCTAAAGTCGATTCAAATTGACTTTAGCACAAAAAAAAATTGCAAGTTTGCATGCAAAGTCGATTTGAATCGACTATGCATGGTTCAACAATTGTCCATATATATATTTATATGCATGTATGTATGTCAATGTATATATGCATGTCCATATGAGTTTATATATATATATATATATATATTAATTTTTTAATATATATAATTATTAAATTATATTTAATAGACCGGTTCAACTATCGACCAGTTGAACCATTGACCCACTGGTTGAATCATTGCACTACTAGAAACACGGAGATTTCCAACGGACATTTCCGATGGCATAATCCGCTGACCACAAAGCAACATCAAATTTAAGACAATCCGTCGGAAAACCCTCGCAAAATAGCGCGGGAATGCGCAGCATCTTTCCCGTCATAATATACCGATGGACTTTCGAGCGCAGGCCTAACCGCCGTCGGAAGCCCCCCGGAGGTAGTAATATGTTCCGGCGGTCTTCCGAGGGTCCTCGACAGGGTTAGAGTTAGAGTATGGGGTTTGTAGCAACCGTCGGAAGACCCTCGGAGGTAATAATATTTTCCGGCGGTCTTCCGTGGGTTTTGCACAAGGTTAGGATTAGGGTATGGGTTTCTGGAAACCGTCGGAAGACCCCCGGAAAATCATATAATGTTCCGGCGGTCTTCCGAGGGTCCCCAACAGGGTTAGGGTTAGGGTATGGGGTTTGTAGCAACCGTCGGAAGACCCTCAGAGGTAATAATATTTTCCGGCGGTCTTCCGTGGGTTTTTTACAAGGTTAGGATTAGGGTATGGGTTTCTGGAAACCGTCGGAAGACCCCCGAAAAATCATATCATGTTCCGGCGGTCTTCCGAGGGTCCCCGACAGGGTTAGTGTATGTGGTTTGTAGCAACCGTCGGAAGACCCTCGGAGGTAATAATATTTTCCGGCGGTCTTCCGAGGGTTTTGTACAGGGTTAGGGTTAGGGTTAGGGTATGGGGTTTCTGCAAACCGTCGGAAGCCCCCCGGAAAATCATATAATGTTCCTGCGGCCTTCCGATGGTCCTCGGAGGTAATAGTGATTTCCGGCGGGTTTTCGAGGGTTCTGGATGCATATCATACTTAACTTTAATTATTGGATTTAAGGTGATATTAAACGGATTTAAATGCCCAGTGACCCAGTGCCTCGACCGGTTCGATTCCCGGGTCGAGTTTTACAACTATGATTTTAGTATTAGAGTAGGTTAATTTAGGTATATACTTTGATTATATATGTTACTTAATTTGATTATATATGTTAATTTGATTATATATGTTACTCTAATACTTAAAATACCTAACCACCTAAAATAATTCTAATTACACAAATAATTCTAATTAAAATATTTAGTTATAGTTAGAATAAATTAAGATATAGTAAAAAATAGATTTAGGTTGTTAGATAGATTAGTTGTGTAATTAGAATTATTTTAGGTGGTTAGGTATTTTAAGTATTAGAGTAACATATATAATCAAATTAACATATATAATCAAATTAAGTAACATATATAATCAAAGTATATACCTAAATTAACCAACTCTAATACTAAAATCATAGTTGTAAAACTCGACCCGGGAATCGAACCGGTCGAGGCACTGGGTCACTGGCATTTAAATCCGTTTAATATCACCTTAAATCCAATAATTAAAGTTAAGTATGATATGCATCCAGAACCCTCGAAAACCCGCCGGAAAACACTATTACCTCCGAGGACCATCGAAAGGCCGCGGGAACATTATACGATTTTTCGGGAGGCTTCCGACGGTTTGCAGAAACCCCATACCCTAACCCTAACCCTGTACAAAACCCTCGGAAGACCACTGGAAAATATTATTACCTCCGAGGGTCTTCCGACGGTTGCTACAAACCCCATACCCTAACCCTAACCATGTCGGGGACCCTCGGAAGACCGCCGGAACATGATATGATTTTTCGGGGGTCTTCCGACGGTTTCCAGAAACCCATACCCTAATCCTAACCTTGTACAAAACCCACGGAAGACCGCCGGAAAATATTATTACCTCCGAGGGTCTTCCGACGGTTGCTACAAACCCCATACCCTAACCCTAACCCTGTCGGGGACCCTCGGAAGACCGCCAGAACATTATATGATTTTCCGGGGGTCTTCCGACGGTTTCCAGAAACCCATACCCTAATCCTAACCTTGTGCAAAACCCACGGAAGACCGCCGGAAAATATTATTACCTCCGAGGGTCTTCCGACGGTTGCTACAAACCCCATACCCTAACTCTAACCCTGTCGAGGACCCTCGGAAGATCGCCGGAACATATTACTACCTCCGGGGGGCTTCCGACGGCGGTTAGGCCTGCGCTCGAAAGTCCATCGGTATATTATGACGGGAAAGATGTTGCGCATTCCCGCGCTATTTTGCGAGGGTTTTCCGACGGATTGTCTTAAATCTGATGTTGCTTTGTGGTCAGCGGATGATGCCATCGGAAACCCCTCGGAATATTCCGACGGTTCAAAAGCCGTCGGAAATGTCCGTTGGAAATCTCCGTGTTTCTAGTAGTGAAATGATTCAACCAGTGGGTCAATGGTTCAACTGGTCGATAGTTGAACCGGTCTATTAAATATAATTTAATAATTATATATATTAAAAAATTAATATATATATATATATATATATATATATATATATAAACTCATATGGACATGCATATATACATTGGACATACATACATGCATATAAATATATATATGGACAATTGTTGAACCATGCATAGTCGATTCAAATTGACTTTGCATGCAAACTTGCAATTTTTTTTGTGCTAAAGTCGATTTGAATTGGCTTTAACTCAATAAAAATTGCAATTTTGCAGAGTAAAGTCGATTCAAATCGACTTTTATTCAGTAAAACGCACTACCTATTCACGTAACTAATTCTGCAACTACCTATATACATATTTAACTATTTTAAAGTATCTGTTTACGTAAAAAAACCACATGTACGTATAACACACATTATGCATTATGTATAACATACGTTGAATACTAGTTGAATGCATTTTTATTGTACGATTAACATTAATTATTGGTTTAATCATCTCTATATAGTGCTAGAAATCAGCACAAAAATCAATCTCTAAAACAGCTGGTTCATTTTATTTCAAGCTTTTTAAATAAGAAAAGAGACTAGTTATACTTCATTGTAGAGAGTAAAGTGAAATTATACTTCATTATTTGGATAGAGTGGAATGAAGTAGAAATTATAAATTTTTAATTTCTATAATATTGTTAACTTATATTAACTCATTATATTAACTCACTAATTTATAACAAGAAATTATAAGTAGTTTATTAGGAAATTAACCGATTCAATCCACTTTCTCTCAATTTGAGAAATGAAAAATGTTAAGGGGTTTTATTGGGCGTAAAGCAATAGAACCCTCTAGTCCGGGAAGATTGGGCCGATCTGGTCCAAAACAGTCCAATCTGGAAAACAAATTGAAAGAATTAAAGAAATCCACGATTAATCTGAATGGCGCCAAGCACGAAAGATCGTGGCCTCATCCACGATTGCCTTCAAGAATTATCAGTCACCTAAAATGCTTATTTAAGGAGGTTGGGGTATCATAGCAAAGGTAAGAGAGAAATACATTACACCATATCATATTCACTCATTGACTTGATCCTTATAGTGTCTTTGTAGGCATCCATCCCAATCTTGTTTGAAGGAAAACTAGAAGGTTGTACTCCAAAAATCCCACTCAAATTTAACTGCAACAAAAAATACAAAAAAAGTGATAAATTAAATAGAACTTGTATAAATTCCATCCACCTCCCTCCACTCCATGTAAAATTTTAATTTCCAAACAATTTACATAAACTTCACTCCACTTCAGTATTTTCCACCTATACAAAGTTCCAAACATAGCCTAGGAGCCAATTTTATTGGATATAAAATAAAATCTCACGTGACCCATAAATTAAAGGTCAGGTTTCTTTTTTTTTTTTATTCTAAAAGGTGAGGTTTCTATGTTGGCCATTTTGTTTATCAATTGGGCAAACAATGGGCCTTATAAATTGATGGGCCTACAAGTCTAGAAGATGTCTTAACCTTTATGGGGAATAATGAAGTGACATGTATACTATTGTTTTTTTTTTTTTTATCTGTTCAGATTTAATTGCATATATAAATTAAAGATACATTTTACAATATTTAATAATTAATTATTATTAATCGTGTAATAATCCAATATTTTTAAATTAGTAATCTAATTTTTAAAAATATTAAAATATATAATAATAAAAATTAAATTACTAATTTTAAAATGCCTCTAATGTAGTTTGGAGTGAATGGTGAAGCAAAAGCAAAGTCTGAAACTTGTGTCAGTGACTGTGGCTACCTCCTGTTTTTTCTTTCTTGGTGCTATGACTTATCCTGTTTTCCCATTTCCTTTCTTATTTGCCTCACTTTTATTTCCAATTATATAACTTCAGTTCCAAATTCCAAACTATAATAATATTTTAAATATCTAGAAATCAAGGTCTAATTACATATGGTGATTGGTGAAAAGTCGTCATCATCATATTTTAAAAACTATTTAATTAAAATATTCACTTATAAATATTTAAATAGTACTGTTATTTTAAAATATAAAATATATTTTGTTTAACTTTTTATGATTAAATTGTCTATATAATACTAAATTATTTAGGGACATTTAATTTTACATGATAATGACTAAAATCATTCAATTTTATAAATATTTGGACTAAAATTAAACATTTTTTTAAGAAGCCAAAATAATTTTTTTTATCTTCACAAAATAAAAACATATTTAAGTAATATTTTATAACATAAATATATTTTTTATAGAAAAACATTTCTCTTCTTAAAAACAAATTTAAGATAATTAACTTCTACTTACTTTACAAATACTCAAAATTTCTCTTAAATAATTTTAAAATATTATCCTATAATTACTTTTAATCAACTTCGAATATTATTACTAATCTTTAAAGAAAAAAAAGTCTATAATAGACATTAACAAGAAAAGGAGAGAGAGAGATAAAGAGAAAAATAACCAAATACAAAGTCCAAAGACTCAACTTGCTCATCTATATTCCTTTTTTATTTATTTTATTAATTATTAATTTATTTAATTTAATAACTGCTCAGCTACATTTATCAAAGTAGTAAAGACACAGAAACAGACAGAGACACAAAACATTGGAAAAAGCTTTCACATTCACTTCCTCACCTGTCTCTCCCTCCTTTCATCTTTTTTGTAAGCTGCTTCTGCTTTTTTTTTTTTTCAATTTTCTCATTCTCCTTTTTTTTTCTTCTTTTCTGGGTGGTTGCCAAGGTTTGATTTTTCTTAATTTTTACTTTTGCTAACTGCAGAAATTTACATTTTTTCTTTCTGGGCTGCTGTTGAATCAGGAGGAAAAATTGCATGATTGAGAATGAACAGTTTAAAGTTGAAATATTGTAAGTGAACTTATTCTCTTGCTAGAATTTTTTTTTTCATTTTTGAGTTTTATTCTGTGGGAAATGGTAAAAGAATGACAGGGTTTTTGTCTGAAATTTCTTAAGGTTCAATCTATGATTAAAGTTTCTTCCTTTTTTTTTTTTTTTTTTTTTTGAACTTTTTTATGTGCTATGTACTAACTCTTTCCTGTGTTAGATGGAGCATTTTTCTTGCATATGCTTTGAAAAATCATTGAGTGTTGATTTTGGTGACATGGTAGAGGTCAGGTTAGTAGAGATAGTGTTTTTTGTGTTTTCTCATGTTAAGAAAATGATAAAGAGTTCTCACAATTACAAAAGCATTCAATGGATTTAGTGTGTAGTTTGGTAAATAAGAACCAATATTTCAAGGTTAATGTTGAGTATGGCTAGTGAAGGGAAGAAAAAGTTATTATTTTGAAGATGCAACTTTAGAAATTTTTGGAGTTAGGGGTTGCCACAGTATGAAACTTCATGCTAGAGAGCCTCATAAGGTTTTTATTGGTCCAGCTATTGATTTTGTTTTCAGTAAGTTTCTTACAGAATTTGTGGTTATTCTGATAGAAAGAGCACCGAGAGGATGATTGACTTGAAGAGTTTATGGATGTTGTTTCTTGTTGTGAGGTGTTTTTGGCTTCTATGTTAACCAAGGAAATGGCTTCCATTTTGGTTTTAGCTTCTTGAATATACTTCACTGTCTCCGGAACAACGATGTTCCAACTTCCAAGCACACATTGTCATTCTATTTGTATAAATGATAAAATGTGTGAGCTTTTGTCTTGCTTTTGCATATAGTGGGGACTGGGGAAAAAAACATTTTTCTGTTTAATCATTTTCAGATTTTCTACCATCACAATGTGAATTGAGTTAGGGGCTTCCCTTTCTAGCGATATTTTGGTACTCGGCACTATTTATTTACTAAAAGAAATCTGTACACCGTATACTATTATACTTTTTGTTCGGATATCTATAGTCTATTTGCATCTGTTGGATTTTTCCTGATTGATTTCCGGTATCTCTTGCGTTTCCCATTTAAACATTTCTTATCTCTTATTTTACCCTATCACTTTTAACTTTTTCTTCGTCTCTGTTTTTTGGTGTTCATTTTACATATACAGGGTAGCTGGCTCTGAATCATGTTGTGACCCATATGAACTTTTGTCATAAGTGCTTGAAGCTTACCATCCAGCACTGAAGAAGTTATATTCAGATAAGTATAAATGTTCGGCAGCAAAGTGTTTCTGACCTACAAGAGAAAGCGGCAGTCGTCTAGTGAAGATGCCCGTGATTGTTCTTTATCTACACAAGACAAACATGACAAGCAAACTGCTGAGAAGGCATCAGAAAAGCATGAAGAGAAACCCATGGTGAGGTTTCTTAAAATGAAATGTCGGGTTTTTTTTTTTTTCTGTGGAAGATGTCTCTTTTTTCCGATACCAACATATTTGGCAAGATTTTCAAGCCCCTTGTAACTCTTGGCGTGCACTACTTGGTTTATTAATGTATTTCTACCAAATAAAAAAGTTCTCTTTTTTCTTAATATGTTTGCCGTGACTATTATTTGCGAAACATCTTTTTTACTTATTGAGATTGCTGTCATTACTTTCTTGTGAAGCAGCCAGATTGTTCATCAGCACACCTAGTTAACAATCCTGACGGCCTTAAGTCAGGAGAGGATGGAAACTGTGATGCAACAGAAATCACAGTTACAACACAGGAATCATTTTCAACAAGGCATCAATTTGAGGATAACTCGGAGAAGGATGCTGGTGAATTACCTGGAGTAGAAAAGGCTTCACAGAATGGTTCTGGCACTCAGAAGAATTCCCATGCCAGTGAAAGATCTGGTGATGAATTTGGCAATTGTCCAAACAAGCAATGTATTTCTCCATCAGTTAAATTGGAGGATGGGAACAGTTTCGATTTGGCCGGTTCAGAAGTATCCATTACTAGGGAATGCAGCTCTGCACAATGCAACGAATCTCCTGTTTTGAATGAGCCGATTGAAGAACGTACTGATTCACAGTCCAAAGATAATTTCAGGAACCCATCTGGACCTATCGTTACGCAGACCAACGTGACCAGTCCTTTAGTCACCTTCAATCGATGTTATAAAAGGAAAAAAAGTTTGGATGCGAGTGAAAGACAAAGCAAGTTGTTGCATGAGAAGGAAAACATTTCAGCGCTAACCAAATGGAGCATGCTTGTCAATGCTAAAGCCTGTTCCCCCGATGAATCATCTTGTGAGGAATGCCCTGTAGATAACGTACCAGACCTCAATCAAACAGTGGAGTCTCCAGAAAGAGTAAAACCATTGAATCAAACTCAAGATGAAGCATCTTCTAAAGGCTGCTCTATGGTTTTTCTAGCAGATCTTAATCAATCAGCAGAGCTTTCAGAAAGAGGGGACCTTGATCAAACTAGAGAAAAAGTATGCCTTTCTGGTGATTTTCTTAAACCTTATGGTTTGTTACTTTGAATGCCTGTTGCTTTGTGAATTATGATATGTTAAATTTTTTGGAGGATTCTAATTCATAAAATTCAGTTAAATTCATTATTAATATTTTATACATATTTTAAGATAATGCTTTTTCTCCCCTTTTCTGATCTATATATGTATTGACTGGCCAATGCAAGGAAGCATGGGAATGATGGAATGTTATCTTTCTGCTTATGTTGGATTGAAAGTTTATGCACATTATCCACTTTGAAAATGTGGTTTGAGTTTTTTTATTCACAAGTTCTTGGACTAGTTTTTGTTGTGGAGCAAGAAGTTCCAGTGCAGAAAACATAATGTTGTCAAAACAAACATTCGGCAAGTATTTATTATCCTTGGATTCGTGTTTATGTATGATTTGTTTTCTTTAGATCTTCACTGTAATTTGACCTGAGTTTGGTTTCGATTAATTGTTTTGGTGCATTCCTCTTCTGCTGAAAATCTTGATTTTGAAGTCAAATAGCAGATGAGTTAATCACAAATTGTGTTCAACTTGTCTATTGGTCAATCAATTAATTTAATTACACACTTAGTGTGAATCACGCTAGCTTTAATTTTATGACAGGTTGAAAATGCTGACTGTTCATGCCCTTGTGGAGTTGTTTCTGAAACCTGGTATATTTCCTTAAAATTCAATAAAGTCTGAATTTGTTATCATACAATCTGTTGAAAATCATTAGTTGCCATGGACAAAAACATATATCAATGTGTTCATTCTACAGTTCGATACCCACGAGAGAGCAACCTTTGCATGGAGAAGACATGGTGAAAACTAGTACAATAGTACAAAGCCAGAGTTGCCAAGGAGACTCTATCCATGTTGTTCTTAGTGATCCCTGTCCTGCAGCCGCAACTGCCGATCAGGAACTAGGGTCGCAACTCTCTGCTGGAGAAGCCATTCAAATTGGTATGTGCAATGATGTGGAAAAAATGGGAGGGCACCATCCTCAGTTGGACATGCCTGTTAACTCTGCTGGTATGATTTGCTACTTATCCCTAAATATATAAAAGATGAATGAAAATATTTTGAACTGTGATCATGAAGTTGTTATTGATGACCCATATTTCTCATGAAATCCTTAGGATGCAATTGTGCATTAGAGTTCATCTAGCATTTTTGTGTGGTACAGAAGATGACATTGTTGATCTAAACTTGGGTGTTGGCAAGCATCCCACACATTTGACGATGAGAACTCCTGGGGACAAACTGGACTCGACAAGCAGTAGTTCTGTCATTGCCAAAGATCAAGTTTCTCCACTGGAATTGCTTAATGTAAAAAATACAGAGGTACAAAAGAGTGCCTTTCATCTCTATGATGAAAAGATGATGATATTTTACTAATCCTGGCAAAACATGTTTTGCAATTTCTGAAGAATCAAGCATATAGTTGGAACGAATGGTTAACAGTTAAGCATGGTGGTTTTCTTACTTCCCAAGTGCTGCATTTTTCATCCCCTTTTTTTTTGTTGCATGCTTGTGTTTCCGTGTTTGTGAATATCAACTGTGAAGTTAATATTATGTTTCATTATCAAGATGATAGTGTTGCCAGTGATTGATTTCTTATTTTCTTCTTGAATATCCAGCTGATTTCAGATGGAATGGGTAATGTTGTCTGCTCAAGCTTAGCACAACCGCAGTCAAATGGTTGCATGATGTCTAGCGAAAGAATGAATGTCCAACCAACTAAAACTAATCAATCAGAACTGATTCCAACCATTTCTCTTTCTTTGGGTTTGTCTTTACCCTTAGAACTTACGGTTGGAGGCTGTGATTCCATTAATTGCTTGTCACTATTGCCTTTGTCAAATTCAATGACCGAAACCAGAGATGTCGTCCAAGATCGATTATGTCAATCATCAGCAAACCAAAGACCGGTTCTTCTCAGACACAAAATAGTGCTTGACAGCATTGTAAGCAGAGCAAGAGCTTTGAATGAAAGAGGCAGTTTTCAAGATAACTTTCGGCCACACCAAATCATGTGGTCTGAAGAGGAGTTGGATTTTCTCTGGATTGGTGTGAGGAGACATGGTAGGGGCAATTGGGATGCTATGCTAAGGGATCCAAGACTGCGGTTTTCACCATTAAGGTTACCAAGGGACCTTGCCGAGCGGTGGGAGGATGAAATATTAAAAGTTTTGAATGATACTAATTATCCACAGTTCATGTATCCTAATGCAGAAAGGTTGGGATTATTGGAAGGAAACTTTTACTTAGATCACAAAGCAAGTTTTTGGAGGGAAAATACAATAGAAAAGACTAAGCTGTCACTTGACGATGTATATTCTTACAGGGACAGTAATAATACCATGAAGAAATCTCGGCCCAGGTTAAATTTTCGTAGTAACGCCACCGGACACCATCATAGGCCAGCAATTCATTCCAGGAGGACCTCTTCCAACAACAATGCGGATAATTATGAATATGGATATTTCAATTCACCAGGAAACTTGAGTATTTCCAGGGAATGTTCTTATTCAAATGATTTTCCCTTTAATTATCCAGCAGCAAAGAGTAATTTGCCTCACTGGCTCAGAGAAGCCGTTTTCACTCCTCCTCCAAATACAGTTGAGCCAAATCTGTCTGCAGCTGTGTCACTTAGTTCTCATCCAGAGATGTTCGGAGCGTCGGAGCATTGCTTCAATGCTGGTAAGTCATGCTTCCTTCCTCAAAATAGGTTAAGTGGTTTGAGGACAAATGACCTACATTTGTCAAATGGTTCTCACCATTCAACCTATTCAAGAAGAAAATTTGGGATGATGAAAATGAACAAGTCTCTGGAGCAAAATGCCAGCAAACCAGATGACTTGATCATTATCGATAGCGACACGTCTTCTGAAGAGACCATATCTGATGAACACCGTCCCAGCTTGTAGTTTTGCACTATGTATTTCCTGTTGAGAACCATGTTTAATATCTGTTGTAGCTTTAGAAATGTTGTAGGGAAGTGTTTCATAGTGTTGTACACTAGCAATTTGTAAAATGTAAATGTAGTACATCATGTGACCTTCTGCCACGTGCTAAATGAATGTTGATTTTGAATTTCACTGAGTTTTTCAGGGTTTGCTAAGTTTCAAATGCTAAATTCTCTTCGGAGAAAAAATAAAGGACAAAATGAACAATCTTATAACCAAGTATTTACAATGAGGGGTCAAAGAAAGACTTCTGCAAAATTTTCCATTTTTGATATAGCTTGCTTTTATATACTCTTTGAAGTTTGAAGGACTTAATAACTGAGTCATTCATCCTTAGCCATTCATACCTATATGCTAATTAAAAATAGGGTGACCTATTGCACGAGGTTCCCGTCAGGTAGGGGGTTTAGGAATGGTAGATGTACATAGTCTTACCTTTACTTTGTGGAGAGATTGTTTATAGGATTTGAACTTGTGACCACCAGACCCTCACCCTCACTCCTTCATCTACATGCTAATAAAAAACAAAAGTCATCATGAACAAAAAGAATTAGATATCAATCTGGCATCCTAGAAGAATGTAGACTCTGTTTGTTCGGATAGCATAAAGCTTTCCTCTTCAAATTCATGAACTGTTTCAATGGTGGTGCGGATAAGTGATATACTGTCATTTGGTGACTCGCGATCATGGTTAATCTGTAACGAACTCTGAACCATTCTCAATGCTTCTAGCTCTGCTGAAACCTCTTTCATTGATGGTCTTTTCTTCCCATTAAGTCTCAAGCATCTCATTGCAAGATTTGCAATGGCAAGAATGTCATCATTTCTTGCTTCCTTAACCACTCTGGCATCTATGATATCAGAAAGCTGGTTCTCCTTCATCACTGAAATGAACTCTGCAATGAGGTTCTCACCCTCATCTTCTTCAACAAATGAAATAGGCTTTTTCCCAGTTATGAGCTCCACAAGTACAACCCCAAAACTGTAAACATCACTTCTATCTGTATACTGACTGGACTGGAAATACTCAGGATCCATGTACCCGAAAGTTCCTCTTATAGCTGTGGTCAAATGAGTATTATCTATCGGGACCGATTTCGATGTCCCGAAATCAGAAACCTTAGCACTATAGTTACTGTCCAAGAGTATATTAGAAGGCTTGATGTCTCTGTGGAAGATAGGAACAGAAGCTGCAGAATGCATATATGCTACTGCTCCGGCAACCTCGGATGCAATCCGAAGTCGTCTGTCCCATGAAAGCGATGCCTCTTTCTCTTTTCCATGAATATGGTTAGAAAGTGTTCCATTGGGAATGAATTCGTAGACTAGTAATGGAGCTTCCGTCTCGAGACAACATCCCAATAGTTTCACAATGTTCCTGTGATTAATCTGTGATAGAATGACAACTTCATTGACAAAAGTATGTATCTGGTTCCGTTCGACTTCTTTCGACTTTTTCACTGCTACTATGGTTCCATCCGGTAACATTCCTTTATAGACCATGCCATAGCCACCCTGACCAAGAAACCTACTCTGGTTGTAGTTATCTGTTGCTCTTTTCATCTCTTCAGCTGTGAAAAGCTTTGTCTTCTGTCCATTTGCATAAGATGAGACTTTCTCTAGTAGCAGGTAGCCGCCATTTTGCTTGAACAGCTTTTCCTTGCGAATTTTTCCTCTCCTTTTCTGTATGCATTGATATAGCTTATAACCTAGAAGAAACAAACACAGAAGGCCTGCACCAATGCCAACACCTGAAAATACAGAAACAAAGGTAAATTTTCATGATCTGGTGGAACACTTTCAAGAATCATACCTATTTTTATGCTATCAGTATCTGTTTAGTTGGGGAGTACATACAAATAGAGTTTAAAAGAATTACACATGTTGTTCATTTATGAAAATTTTGTCCCTATTTTTACCCTTCAACCAAACACACCCTCGAGGTAAAGAAAAACTTTTGGCATGGTGTCATCACTAATCTTGCTAACAACTCTGACATTAATTCTGTACTTAGCTGTGGTCATGCAGCTAAAACAACAGAACTATATTTAATTCATAAAAGGGTAGACAAAATATACCTAATCCAGCAACCAATTTAGCAGGAAATTTTCGACCATCAGATTCTTTACACTGGAGCCCCATGAGGCTTCCATTTGCAACATGTCCATTGGAACAGGTACAATAGAAACTCTCAGGGTCCTCTTTGCAACTCTTTCCTCTTAGTGGAACTAATATAGGAGTCCTTGCTATAAGGTTCATGCTGAAGTTTGAATCCGGTGTTGCCGGAAACTCATTTGCATCTAGTATGCTTTGTTCATCAACACCATAATCCTTGGCTATGGAACTAACTGTGTCGCCATTGTTCAGTGAGTAAACCAGCAATGATGTTACCCCTCTCGCAGTCTGGTTTACGGTCGGACAAGCACATAGCATCGGAACAGTTAGCTCAGCACCGACGGCAATGTTATCAGTTGCATAGTAATTCTGACCCATCAGTGCCTCGCATGTTGTGAGTCCTTGGTAAGTTATGTTTACCAGTTGATAGTAAGTGTCATTCCTCCTAACAGTATAAAGAGTGTTATGCTGGTAGATATTGCCAGAACATGAACATGACACAGGAACAATGACTGGTTTATTGGAAAGAATCTTGTCATTGTTTGAGACCTTGTTGATTGAGGCTATGGTGGATTGTGATGATCCAAGAAGGTATGCAATGCTTTCAGGGGTGTCATAAGGAGGTTTAGACCTGAAAACTAAGAAGGTAGTGCATGAATTTTGAAGGCCATTGCAGAGGTACCCTTTTGGTGTAGAGCGGCTAACAGAACAGTTATAGACAGTGTCATTGAGGAATACTTGTTGGCAATGGAGTGATTGAGGAAACAAGCATAGGATTGTGAAGAAGACAAGAATGCAAAGGTAGTGAAGCTCCATGTTGCAGAAGACAAGACCATAAGATGAGTTTGCACTTGTTCTTTTATGTGATTAATTGTGACATAGTAGGCAATACTAAGTATTGGAAAGTTCAAAGTTGGACCAAATTGCCCCAAAAAATATAGCACTTGACCTGAAAAAAGAGCTTTGGTCAAACAGGATAGGCTTTACTAGGTTACTTTGAGTAACAAAATTTTCTTCTTTGTTGAAAGCCTTAGCATTTCAACATGAATAAAAAGTCTTGGTCATCCATGTGAAAATCGTTTGAGTTCTATATTGCTTTCACAATTAAGATTACTCTCTTTGTTCATAAGTGAAGTTTTCAACATTAAAATTTGGTCTTTATTTTTATAGGAATCAAGTTACTTATCGCTCGTTCAACAACTTGTTGATGAGTTCTATCAGTTCTTTTTGTATTGAGAAACATAAAAAGTGCATTTTTAATAGAAATAAAATCCTTTTTCTTTAATCAAAATCAATATTATAGATTTCAGACATTATTTTCCAAAGCATTTTTTTTTGGGGTCAAGTGTTATACAAAACTACTTTTGGTCATGATCCAAAGCTTTTATTGCAATACAATATACTGTGAAAAATAGGTTCAAGTATTATAGAAGGTAGTAGGGATAGATGTTAATTTTCTGTTATGATGAAGCCATCTTTTATGAAATTTCCAATAGAACCAACTCTATACTGATAAGAATCCAAAAAAACATCTAGATAGTTTCATTTCATTTATCCTAGGCCATCTTAATGAATACACCTTCATCCATATACTAAAAATGAAGCACAATTCATAACTAACATAGATTCAGGTAATCCAGCATCTTAGAAAGATGTGGATTCTAATTGAAGAGACAGCAAGATGCTTTCTTCTCCTGATTCTTGTACTGTTACACAATTGTTATGCTTCTTAATTAACTTTCCATCATTAGTTGACTTTTCATCATGATCATGGTTGACCAAAAAGGAACATTGTACTTTCCTTAATGCTTCAAGCTCAGCATAAACCTCTTTCATTGTTGGTCTTTTCTTCCCATTAAGCCTCAAGCACCTCATTGCAATGTTTGCAATTGCAAGAATCTGATCATTTCTTGCTTCCTTAACAACTTTTGCATCCAAAATCTCAGAAATTTTTGTTTCCTTCATTACAGAAATGAATTCTGCAATGAGATTCTCACCCTCATCTTCATCTAAAAATGAAATAGGCTTTTTCCCTGTTATGATCTCCACAAGAACAACACCAAAACTATACACATCACTTCTATCAGAAAATTGACTAGATTGAAAATATTCAGGGTCAATGTAACCAAAAGTTCCTCCTATAGCTGTTGTTAAATGAGTCTTATCTTGTGGCACTGATCTTGATGTTCCAAAATCAGACACTTTAGCACTATAGTTACTGTCCAATAGTATATTTGTAGGTTTTATGTCTCTATGGAAGATTGGAACAGAAGCTGCAGAGTGCATGTATGCTACTGCCCCGGCAACCTCGCACGCAATCCGGAGGCGAATTTCCCATGAAAGGGAAGATTCATGGTCTTTCCTATGGATATGTTGAGAAAGTGTTCCGTTCGGAATGAACTCGTAGACTAGTAGTGGTGATTCTGTCTCGAGGCAACACCCTAGGAGCTTAACAATGTTCCTGTGGTTAATCTGCGACAGAATCACCACTTCATTGACAAAAGTCTCAATCTGGTTCTTCTCAATCTGAATGGATCTTTTCACAGCTACTATTGTTCCATCTGGTAACATTCCTTTGTACACTTTTCCATATCCACCTTGACCAAGAAACCTGCTCCAATTATAGTTATCTGTTGCTCTTTGTAATTCCTCAGCTGTGAAAAGCTTCACTTTTTGTCCATTTCCATAGGATGAGACTTTCTCTTGTAACAAGTATCCACCATTTTGCCTGAAAAGTTTTTCCTTTTGGATCCTTTCTCTCTTTTTCTGTATGTATTGGTATAACTTGTAACACATAAGAAACAAACATAGAAATCCTGCACCAATGCCAACACCTACAAATACAACCAAAAGAAAAGAAGACAAAAAAACTTCAGATTCTGGTGTAGGGTGGCAGATACTTGCTAGAAGCATCCATGTGTTTTGTGACAACTAACAAGTTGCAAGTTTAGAGTATGTTGTTTATTAAATTAGAAATTAATTAAATCTTGGCCTTTTGTGGACAAGGGATCATTCTCCCTACTTGATAACTTTATTATGCCTGTACTTAGCTACAAGGATTATCTCATTAGGTGCATCGCTTACAAACTACATCTATGCTATATGCTAAAACTTACAACAAATATGTATTTTCTCTTTACATACGTTCGACTATATGGATTAAACGATTCTATCATCTAATATAATAAACTGTGTGTCGAATTAAGCATTTATCACTAAGCCAAAAGCTATAACTTTCTCAAAAATGTCAAGTTTGAGGGGTTGCACTCATTACAAGCACCTTAGATCGAGATGTTAAGCCCATCAAATCCTAAGAGTGACACTGGCCAAATAAAGTCAACATTATGAATTTAGATAAGTCATTTTAAACTAACTCCGTGTTGAGTACATGGTAAAATGTATAAAATCCAAAATATGAACAGAACTATATTTTTTAATAACTCTTGAAGAATAAAGAGAGTTTAGACAAAAACTACCAACTGAAGCAACCAATTTTGCAGGAAACTTCTGACCACCAGGTTCATCACAGTAAATCCCCTGAGATCCTCCATCTCCAAGAAGTCCATTGGAACAGTTACAATAGAAACTATCTGGATTCTCCTTGCAACTCTTCCCTTTAAGAGGAACTATGATAGGTGTCAAAGCTAAGAGATTCATGCTTCTATTTTGACCACTTGATGTCTCTTTCAACCCATTTGCCTCCATCATACTTTGCTCATCAACCCCATAAGCCTCACCAATGGACTTAACAGTGTCACCATAATTCACCAAGTAAACAAGCAAAGATGTGACACCTTTTGAAGTTTGGTTTCTTGTTGGACAAGCACAAAGCACAGGAACTGTGAGTTCAGCACCAACTGCAATATCATCAGGTGCATAATAATTCTGCCCCATCAATGCTTGACATGTTGTTAAGCCTTGGTAAATTGTTTTCACCAATTCATAGTATGTGTCATTTTGTCTCACAGTGTAAGGAGCATCATGCCTATAGATATTTCCATAGCAAGAACAGAACACAGGCACAATGATTGGTTTGTTGTGAGGAATTTTTCCATTGTTTGAGACTTTGTTGATTGAGGCTATTGTTGATGCTTCAGAACCAAGTAAGTATGCAATTGTAGTAGGGTTGTCATAAGGGGATTTTGACCTGAAAACCAAGAAAGTAGTGCATGATGAGGACTTTTGAGGGCCATTGCAGAGATACCCTTTTGGTGTAGAAGGGGTATCTGTGCAATCATAGACAGTTCCATTTAGGTACACTTGTTGACTATGAAGTAATTGAGGTAAAAAGCATAAGAGAAGAATGAATATTGATGAGAGAATGTGAAGGTAGTGATGAAGAAATTCCATGATACTAGTGATGAGATTGGACTTAGAATTTTTGTTCTTAATAATAACTAGTAAGGATCTTCATGTTGGTATGTGTTTGAAGATTGCATTTCACATGATCATTGAAATGGATGATATAAGTTTGATGCTGCTAAGACAAATTATTTGATTTATGATCAGAAACTAATTGTGGATTAAAAAAAATTGTAGTTATCTGCAATGTATTAATATAATAGATATTTGATTTTGGTAACGCGGTGTTGGCATTGTTTTATTCTTTGACTTGGTATGCTTAATGTTCTGCCAAAATCAAAGGGGTTTGATAGAACAATGACATGATTTTCAAATGCATGATGAAGACAATTATATTCATATTGTAATGCTTATGATCTCAAACACATTGTCTTACTCTACACTCTAATCACCAATTATCTTATAGTGTTACAATGTTACTTAAATTTGTGTCAGCTTGTTGCATTAGAACAAGTCTGATGCTTCAAATTAAAACACATTCAAAGTTAAACTTAGTAACAATAATTCTTGTTGTATTATACGTTTTTGTACAATCCTGTCGACGGGCTTGATTTTGACTCAATCTCATTTTACTAGGGTTGAGTCACTCATGCTAGTAGTATCTGGGCTTAGTGGAAAAAATGAGCCAACAATAATGGGTTGGCAGGATTAGCAGTCAACCCATCGTACAAATAGCAAACCTGATTTAATAATATTAACCGAGATTATCAAACACTTGAGTTAACTTTACGAGTTTGGTACCTATATCAAGTTTATGAATTTAGCTTTAAATCTATGTATGATTCAAGTTTATTTAACTTTATTTGACAAATATTCAGTCATTTATGGATTATACTAATTTTTTTTAACGAATCTAAAAATGAGCAAGTCACACTAGACATGTGTTTATACAAGAATTTGTCTGGAATTCTTGCATAAGAATAAGTTTAACACATCAGACCCATTCACAATTATATTGAATCCAACAACTTACACATTCACAATTATATTGAATCCAACAACTTTATTCAACCTATATTTATCAAGAGTTGTGTAAACTTTATGTCATGAGCGTGCCTAATAATAATGAATTGTTAGATAAGAATTTTGATAAATTGATTCTTTGTTTGAATGAGACAAATTCATAGTATTGTCTGCACTGTAGTATACATAGGGGACGGTTAAATTACAAGGGGAATAAGAGGAAACGACAAATACAACACTGCTCAAAAGTCTTAGACACAAAAGGGTGAGAATTTTGTGTGTTGCTGATGACAGACATTCCTTTAATTGTGGCAGGTTCAATGAACCTTCCATTTTTAATTTGTAATTAGGCTCTAATGAGATTTACCCACCAATATAAAATGTTCAACATGTATTAAATGTTGTAAAAAAGATAATCATGTAACATGTTGTTAGAGGGTATTTTAGTCTTTAGGTTATAATGATTAGTTGTTACCTATTTGCCTATATATATAAGATTACATACTTTGTAATCTTCATAACATTTACTCAATATCAAATTCTATTTTCATCGCTTTCATTTCATCTTTCTTTTAGTACCATGGATTTTCACATGGTATCAGAGCCATATGATCCCTTAATTATTCTGCTTCAAGAACTCATTCTATTTTCTTGAGTAATATTCTTCCGCTGTGTATTTTTTGAGTTTGATGTTTCATCTCTTTCACGCATCAAGAACCCCAAATTAGAAGAGGTAGGAGTCTCATACTTTGTAATCTTCATAATATTTACTCAATATCAAATTCTATTTTTATCTCTTTCATTTTATCTTTCTCTTGGTACCATGGATTTTCACACATATGATATATTTATGCACAACATGTTATATATGATGTCCATAATATGTAATATATAGTGTATATACATGATAATATCACTTGTCAAATAAGTAAAAATTAGTAAAAGAATAATATCACTGTCAAATAAGATCATGAATCTCTATTATCAAATAGCATAGGAATATGCAAAATCTAATTGATTCATGATAATTATATGATGTCATTGTAACGCGGCAAATACTGAAGATCAAATAATAAACTTATCAATATGATGCAGGGGTTCAGTGTGCCTCATGATAAAATAATATTATTATTATTAGTTTGTTTGATCAATTCAATGCTCATGTTCATGTTCACGGGCAAATCAATGTAGCCCAAATTAAGTACAGTCCTAATTTTGTTGTCTTCTTCTTCACAAGTAACCAAATAGCATAAATCAATTAATTAAGGCTAAAGCTAATTAGTTGTAACAATACTAACAAATAATACATGGATATTTAGTGGTGACAACCGTTGTTAATTTTATTATCATAAGAGCTCTTTAAAGAGATAAATGATTGATCATAAAATGTACTTCATTCTTATGAATCAGAGTAGAGTTCGAATATCTAATCATATGACCTGGAGACAGAGTGAATTATTATTATGTCACACCTTATGATTTAGTAACATTTAGTTAATTTAACCTTTTTCAAGTGATTAGCCATAAATGAAAGTTTTATCATAGTCAATAATAGTATTAATATAGATTTAGGTTCATGGTGAATCCTAAAAGTGATAATATATCAATCATTTAAAGTATAATTTAAAAATATAATTACAGTAATATTATAAAATTTTTGATTAATACATTATCATTATCATGTATAGAATTTATCCTATACTCGAGTTTATAATTTTTCATAAATGAAATGCAGATTGCGTGGATTAGTAGAAGATACCACTTTTCAGTGCATAAAAGTCAATAAGTTAATTGGCTGTGAGTGTGCGTTTTAGTCTTCATTCATTAGTCATTATTGAAACATTAATTTAGTCCCATCCATCCTTCTTAATCACACTTATTACACAGTAGTGGCCATTGCTTTGTGACTAGACATTAATCAAAATGGAACCTCTTACGAAATTACTTACTTTCATTGATCAATTATTCATTATTTTGGCAGTGAGATTTCATGGAAAGAATGAATCTTAAACTATATTGACAATTATGCTTTCGTACAATATAAATACGTCCAACTAGTATCTAACATGTGTGTGTTATAGATAATATAGTATGTAATGTGTGTTACATGTATAACACACGTACGTATAGCACATATTCTGTATCATATATAGCACACATTGAATACTAGTTAGACATATTTCTATTGAGCAACAACCATATGCTGCGATACTAAGAATATACATTTATTTTCAAAACACATGAATGTACACAAATCAAAGTATCAAATTGATTTGTAAGAAGTATAAGTGTCTTGCTAGGTGTACAACATAAAGTACACACAACATATAAAACAACGTACAGTACGGAAATTAGGCAACAAGATTGAAAAGCGCGCATTTTGTATACCTACTCTCACGGACGCGTGTACAGTACACGCGTAAGCGAACACATTCCAACATATAAAATGAACACATATTTCAATGACAAATGAACACATTTGATTATCAGAAATTAAAACATTTATTCATTATAACGAACACATTTAAGTAGAAAAAAATGAACACGTTTACTTAAAAAAACATCTCAAGCTCATTAATCTCATCTACTTGCGTTATATTATGTGTGTAATTAGTTAAGATGTATACATGTGTTCATTTTGCATTGTATTATGTCTTCAGTTACAGTATAAATATGTGTTCACTTTGCATTGTACTATGTGTTCAGTTGCAGTATATTTAATGTATGTGTTCACTTTGCATTATATTATGTGTTCAGTTACAATATAAGTATGTGTTCACATTACATTGTATTATGTGTTCAATTGCAGTATATATGAATATGTGTGTGTTCATTGTTTCATATATTATGTGTTTATTGTGACTTAACTTTAATATATATGTATTCATTTACTAATAAATAATTTTATGACCGAAGTATTACCTGATGTGTTCATTTTAGGTTGTCATATGTGTTCATTTAATCTTATACAATGTGTTTGTCGTGCAGAATTAGTTCTAATCTGAGAAGAAAAATAATGTTCTTGTTTGAAACTAAAACAACATGATATAAACAAAGATTGGGTTGTATGATAAAATAAATCAAGAATCTCATTAGATATCACAAGAATCATTGTTAAAAATGAATTTAATTGATGAATATATGAAATCCAATTCTTCTTCTTCATCAATTATGTCATAGAGCAAGTTGCAGAGAAGAATTAAAAAAAAATTCTAAAAATAAAATGAAATAAAAAACAAGAATCATACAAGAAAAAAAGAGTGGGTATCTTGATTGAAAGAAAAATAAGAGTGGGTATCTTGATTGAAAGGAGAAAAAAGAAGAAGAAAAAGAAAAAGAAGAATGAAGAAGAAGAAGAAAAAGAAGAAGAAGAATGCAGGACCAAAAAACTGAAAGAAAACCAAGAAGAAAAGAAAAAAACGGGATGTGAACAGTAGCGCGTTGGTGTTATTTGCATTGATTCTGTACATGTGCATCACTTCTACGTTGTACAGTACGTTGTTAGTACACAGCGTTGTACAACTAGAATTTCCGCTTATCAAACAGTTCTCCCTCCAGAAACTGAAACTCAAACAATTACAGTTGGTGCCACTACAATAGGGCTCCTAACAATGTGTGGTCCTCCACCATCTTCAACCCAAACAATGTCCCCAAATGATATATTTTCCTTCTTGTACTTTCTATACTTTATCACAACACTATACCTTTGCTTCTCATTCTTGTACCTGAATTCCAATGTCTCAGGTGACACTGTCACCACAGAGCCCTTAGGTTCTGTCACCTTGACCCTATAAGTAGCAGCACCATCTCCAACATTGGTCACAGTCCTCACAAACTTGTGTACCAATGACCCTTTTTTGATGCTATACAATGCTATAAATGAAGGGTAGTTAAGATCAGAAGAAGGGTTTTCACAATTATAGGACTTTGATCTTGTGATGGTTTGTATTTGCCTATGAGTATAGTTCAAAGAACAGAGAAGATTAACATAGTCTTGTGGGGTAGCATCATATACCAAACCTGGATCAAGTGCTCTATTAGGATCAATCTCACCAGCACCAATTGCAAGAGGGGAAGCAAATTGAGAATTGTATCCATTATCCATAATAGGATTCTTTGTATTATCAAGAGGATTTGCTGTGGTAACCATTGCAGACCTTATAGCCGAAGCACTCCATTCAGGGCGTGCACTTTTAAGAAGAGCAACGACACCGGAAGCATGAGGGCACGCCATTGATGTTCCGGATAACAAATTATACTCGCTAGACAAGAACACGTTTTCGCCGATTCTAGCAGATGGCTTGTTAGGTATAAAAGCAGCAAGAACATTAGTACCGGGCGCCATTATGTCCGGTTTTAACACGCCGGCGTAGCTAGGTGAAGGACCCCTTGAACTGTAAGATGCTGCGGCCGGTGCTGGCCTAATTCCAACAAATGTTTGCTGAAACTTGATGCTTGCTGTAGGATTCTTATGGCTCTTTGCATAATTGATCACAGATTTTGCATCTTGTGGCCTGATTACAATACTTGGAGATCTTACATGTTCTGTTTCAGTTAATGCATGATCATTGGATATAAACACTGCACCTAATACACTTGCATATGTAACAAAATACATTTGGTTATATAAAGAATCTGAATCAGAGGAATCACAGAGAATGATCCCTGAATTCGCCACTTCACTTAAGAGCTCCACTGAGTTGCAAGCTGATATAGTCCTATTGTAGACAAGTTTGAGATTTTCAACTATGGCATTTGCTGGAAACAGGGTCCAACCTAGGATTACTTCACCGTTTCCTAGGACTAGACTGCCGAATGTCCGGTCTATGGTGCCGGCTGCCACGGTTAAGACCCAGGGGATCCCATTGTGCAAGGTACCAAGATCTGGACCCCAGTTACCTGCTGATGATGAAACCAAAACCCCTTCTTCCATGGCTGCGAAAGAAGCTATTGCAATAGGGTCCTCATAGAGTGGAACATCATCAAAACCCATTGAGATTGAAATCACATCAACCCCATCAGAAATTGCTTGGTCCATAGCAGCCAAAACATCAGAACTTTGAAGACCCTCTTCCCAAATGACCTTGTACATAGCAACCATTGCTCTTGGTGCAATGCCTCTGGCTACCCCTTTAGCATAGCCAAAATATGAGGCACCATTGACATAGTTCCCTGCAACAGTGGATGATGTGTGAGTTCCATGACCCTCAGTGTCTCTAGCTGAGTTCATTTTGATTGTGACATTGTGATTTGCAGAAACCACACCCTTGTTGAAATATCTAGCCCCAATCAGCTTGAAATTGCACATGGAGGCATTGAATTCTTGCCCCACCTCACATGTTCCTCTCCACCTACTTGGCAATTTCTTCACCATGCCTTCATCTTTGAAGCTCTCACTCTCAGGCCACACTCCACTGTCAATGACACCGACAACTACACCTTCCCCGAAATTCGAGGCATGCCATAGGCCACTAGAGGGATCCAAAGAGAGAAACTCGAAAGTGTGAGTAGTGTCAATAGTACCAGCTCTATCTTGGTATGCTGCAATGAAACCATGAGAGTTTCTGAGAGTCTCTAACTCATCAGAAGATAGCACTGCACTAAAACCATACATGGCATGATCATAGGAGTACAATAATTTCTGTGATGGTAGCTTTGAATTGTGATGAACTACTATTTCTGATTCTATGGATTGAATGGTAGATTCAAACCAATCATGATGTGTATTGAATATCTGAGGAAATTGGGATTTGTCCATATGGACTATGTATGTGGAACTCTCAGCATTACCATGAAGAACCAATAGACTAATTATGAGGAACAACAACAATGGAAGTAGAACCACATGGTTAGACTCCATTGATTGTAATTGCAGTTAAGAATGAAAGACTTTTTTGGTTTTGGCCTTTCATCAAACAGGTGATATTCATATGTAGGAATTTTCTGTCTTTCTAGAACATTATTGACATTGACATGCATAATTACACACGAAATTGATGATGATGATGATAACATGACTAGGAAAATAATTGGTCACAAATTTTCCTTGCATATATAATATATAGTTAATGAGAAAATAGGCACTAAATCACTAATAAATTTGATTGATGCAACTATATATGTCAATCTCATGATGTAAGACTTTTGCATTTCAACAATTTGAGTATAATTTATAAAGAGAAATTCTTAGATGATCCTAAACTATATTTAATACATAGTTCAGAAATATTTTATAATTATATGTTTTGATTTTTAACACTAAAAATTTATATAAAAAACAAAAAATATATGATTGTAAATGTTTCTGAATCACGTATTAAATGTGATTTATGACCACTTAAAGAATTTCTCATTTACAAAAGCTTTGCTTGCAATGACAATAGTAAAAGAAAATATCACTATACATACACACTAACTCGAATTACATAAGTAATTATTAATGGGAAAAATATCCAAAGGAAAAAATCATGAATATATGAGATTGTTGTGAAAGGAAGAGAATTAACTTGATTATATATTTTGCACGTTGTCTTTTTTTATTTGTCCACTATGAGTTCTCATAAATTTTAAGGTAATAATTGAAACAATCTCAAAATTAAGAAAATATTAGTATATTTTACTGTAATGTCATTAATTTTAAATGAGCATCGCTATATGTACAACAAAAAATCAGTCAAAACAGTTAACAAGTAATGCACAATATATATAATATAAAATGCACAACAAATATTACACATTATGTACACCATATATTACATAATGTGCACAACATATATCACATGTTGCAAAGAATGATGATACTGTAACATGTGATATATGTTGTGCATAACAAGTGATTTATTTTGTGCATGACATGTGATATACGTTGTGCATTTTATATTATATATATTGTATGCAAAATATTGGCTGTTTTGGCTGATTTTTTATTGTGCACGAAATATTTGCCATTTTAAATATACTAATATATTTACTTAATAAAAGAGAATATACTAATTAAGAGTATAAAAAATAATAATATTATCTAGAATTTTAGATCGACAATAAAAAAAAATAACTTCAAAACTTAAAGTGGGCAGATTAAGAAAAAAAAGAGAGAATATTAAACATTAGGTGGTTAAATAAATACAGTTGGTAATTAGGACAACTTACAATAGTGTTCTTAATTTTGCTGTACACACGTCAACAGGAATTTGCCACTGACAATGTCAAATTTAATGTTAATTAATTGTTTTGTGTGTCGGTGAATGGTGAATCACACATAGTCATATCTACTTTTTTGTTTGAGTTATTTTGATCAAGTATTTTTAGATGAATTAAATAGATCTTGATATTATAAACATTAGTATAAAATAGTACCCTAGTATATACTTGTAAGTGAAACATGCTTTTATTAATTGTTGAAACTATTCCTCATTTCTTCAAAAGAAAGAAATTATTTTTTAATTTTTATATATATAAGGTTAGATACTTAAATGAGTATCTCTTTCAACGATATGTTTTCTATATATATAAATTTAGAGGAATATTATGTATACAATAAAAATTGTACAATACTTATACAATAATCATATTCATCGTTAGATTGTATTAGTTTGTAAATTCATATTACAATCTAACAGTGGATATGATTGTTATATAACTATTGTACAATTTTTATTGTACATATAATATTAGTGATAATTTAAATATTAAACTAAAATTTACATTTCTTCTTTAATTTTATCTAATATATGGTGTTAATTGGTTTTTATATTTTAAATTTACATGAATATATATTACTGGATGAATCCTTTTTTATTCATATAACTTTTTAAATAGTAGATATAATACTCGAAGTGTGTTTGAATTAGATTTTTTTTAGGTCAAAATCATTTTTCTTTTCACCTAAAAATCACTATTTATTTACTTGAATAATTTTTAAAAATTAATCAGAGTATAAAAAATGTTTTCATATTTTTTTAGAAGCTGAAAATTTTAAAAAAATTACATAAAAAATTAAGTTGTTAAATCACTTTTATCTAAAAATATGAAATGAATATATCTCTAATCATTTTTAGAGATTTAATAATATATGATTAGATCATTATTAGTGAAATAGTACTAATAATGATGATAAGGGATCATTATTTTCCGTTCTTTTGGGATTAGAAGTTACTCCCTCCATTCCAAAATATTAGCCCTTTTAGGGAGAAAAAAAAAATCCACAATAATTGTCGTTTTCAACTTCCAATGTCAATTTAATTTTTTCATACCTATTATATCCCTAGTATCATTTCTCTTTCTTTCTTGAATATTACTTCAAGGGACCACTAATCATCTTTTTTTCTCATTAATACTTTAGGTAGTTTAGTCATTTTAATATATCATTTTATAAAATTAATAATATTTATTGAATTTCTTAATTTACGTGTAAAAACCTTAAAAGACTAATATTTTAGAATGGAGGGAGTACAAATTAAAGAAGCATCAAAATAATTAAAACAAAAAAAAGAAGCATCAAAATTATTAGAGGGGACATGTGTTGATTGAAAGATCACAAATCATTCAAAATTAATTGACATAATTAGTTGAATAATCAAAAAAAGACAAACACTAACATGCATTTGTTGAAACTTGCTAGCTATATATCGTTTGTCATATTGTGCTATTTATAGATGAACGTCCTAATATCCCCGTTTGTTGCTACTTTCACTTCATAATTAATTAAGACTAATTCGTAATTACACCACCATAAACACATTCTTATCTCTCTATTCTCTCCATTTTTTATCTGTACACTTTGAATTTTCACGATTTTTTAGGCAATTATTATATAATCTCAAGAATAATATATAAAATAAAAATATATTTTACTTTATTGTATTTTTATTAATGACAAAATATAGTTTAATTTATATTGGTAGAAGAGATGAAGTTAATTAAGGACAAAACGAAAAAATAATAATAAATATCACCTAAAATTTTTAAATTGATAAATTAAAAAGGGATAACCTAGAGATTCAAAGTGAACAAATAAAAAAAATATGAAGGAGAGAATATTAGCAATGAATTAATCACTCTATTCAATTGTGTAGATACCCTAGTGTCATGAATTGAAAAAAACTTTTTTATTTGTTTTGTTTTTCTATCAATAACACTTCTTTTCCATGGGAAAGGATATTTTCATTTTTTTTTTTTTTTGCATTAACCAATATTAAATACTTTTTTAACTTAAATAACAACGTAATGATATTACGTGAACAATAAAAAATCAATCAATAACATGAAATATGCATTATATACAATAATGCAAATGAATTACACTACACACTAATACTTATGCATTTTGTATGTCATGTGATGCAATTTTCGTAATTTGAATTATATACATTATGTGTTAATATAAATTTTATGTGTGATATGATATATATTAGCTATAATAGTGCATGCGCATTATACACATAAAACTCGTGTATTATACACATAAATGTGTTCATGCATGTTCATGGATCTTATTAGACTTATATAAAAAAATTTGTTTTAATTCAAAACAAACCAATAGAATTTGCTTGGCATGTTATTAGTTGACCCATATATATATATATATATATATATATATATATATTCACATCTCTATTTAGTAAGAAATAGATGAGAGAGAAAAAAGAAGAGTAACAACAACAAAGATTAGGGACATGAATACAACTAATAATCTCCACATGGTGAGAGAGTTAATCCATCAAAAATCCAAATTTTTAAACTCAAATTTATTTGGGCCGTAAAACACAATTTATCAAATTCAATATTTTTTGTCTTTAATCTTTTTGGGCCTTAACAAGGGACTATAGTGAATATTAGCTTTTCATTTAGGGCTATAGCTTATCATGCCAATGTTCATACACATTATGGATGCTTTTCATGGATTGCTCGGTATTGCTTTTCTAAAGTTATTTATTTTTCACTTTAGGATGTATCAGCTATATTTGATAAAAAATAAATAAAAATTACTTTTAATAAGCATAAACTATAACGATAGTATTTTAAATAATTGTTTATAAAATTTCATGACTATAGGACATAAATTATTGTAGTAATTATTAGATATTCATTAATATATAAGCTTATACTAATATATATTAGATTTTTTTATTCTGAAAAGCATAAACTATCTTTGAAAAATATCTTCATATACTTTTAAAAACATCCTAATTAATAACTTTTTAAAACACAAAATATAAATATATATAACCAAACACAAACGTAATATTATTTGGAAAATGTTAACATACCCACACCCTTAATATTATGAACAAACGTAACAACAATCCTATACAATCAACCAATATCTTCATATACCCTATATCACTCTATGGAAAATGAGTTGTGCTATTTTGACATTTAAATGAGATATCTAACAATCATTTAGAAGAATTTGATGTTGGAATTAGAATCATATCAAAATAAAAATAATAGAAAGCATATTGCATATATAAATAATAAAAAGCTCTTTAAAATATTTAATAGATAATAAAAAATTCATTAACTTTCTTTTTTCTCAAATATGATTTGTTTTAATCTTTCTACCGTAATAATTAACAAAACTGAAAAAAGAAATACACACGTTAATTTGATTCATTTTGTCGGAATCTCCAACTGTAAATTGTTGTTTTAGGAATTAATTAATTAATGCATCAGTTATATGTTGTGGATATATTGTTAAAATAGTCGCAACTACAATTCAACCAATAAAACAAAAAATTGGAACTACAATAGTGAGCTCGAGTTTTGGGTACAACTACAATGGTAATTGTGACTTGTGAGAGAACTAAACCACTAAACATACTAATTAACAAGCTTCTTTTACTATTATTAATCAAAGCCTAAACCCATATCAATCCATTTAAGATAGTTTTTAGATTCTGTTTGTACCTTCAATTAGGTTAATTAAGTTTGTTCCATGACATGTATGTTAACAAATATATATCTATCTCTTAGCAAAATATATAACCCCAAAATTAAATCTCCCTATCCATTTCCCAAAATATCACGCCCTTCAATTTTCTCTCCTCTCCCTCTACTTTCACAACAACTCTAATCCTATGTCATCATCTCCACCACCCCAATCTGCCGTCGTCGCCGTCTCCAACGCGCCGCCGCTACTGCAAGTATCCACCGGTGAAATATGGTCATTCACCAACTTAGTCCTCGTATTCATTTTTGTACTCCTCTTAATAAGGTTACTTTTTATCTATATTTCCATTACTCGTCGTCATGATCCTATTATTAGCACATCAACACAAGATGATGACGAAGAAAATAACAACATCAAGGGGCTCACCGTTGATGTTATCAACTCATACAAATCTTTCTCTTATAAAAAGATGAAAAAATCAGCCAACAACAACAATAGTGATGGCAATAATAATATGTGTTGTATATGTCTCTCGGAATATAAGAATTCGGAGATTTTAAGGATGATTCCGGTGTGTGAACACTACTTTCATCGAGATTGTCTTGATGTTTGGTTGAAGTTTAATGGTTCGTGACCCATTTGTAGAAACTCACCATCATTGAAAGTGGTGGTCAACACCTAGGTAATAATTATTGACATGTAGAAGACACTTAATTAGACAAAGCCCCTAATTAATTAGATGTTAAAAGTTTCAATTAACTACTAATTGTATTAGGGGTCGTGTTTTATTGTCTTTAGGGATTTTTGGTATTATGTATGTAAGCATGAAATGTAGATACTCAATTTGAGTATTATGTTGAATAGAAGAGTTGGAGCTTTTCTATAAAAGAGATGGAAGGCTCAATAATAGTGTATATATGTGTGAAGCTTATTAGGTTGTAAATTAAAGAGGGCTTGCATATAATTCTAGCATCTGGTTAAATGACACCTAGCTATAGATGATAATACATTTGGAACATATATAAAAATGAAAATAAAAAAAAATTAATTATAGCTAGAATTTTTATTTTGAATTTGTTGTCTGAATATAACATGCATTGAATAATAACAACAAATTATTATTATTATTATTATTTATGAGCTCCTCTTCGAATACTTATTAATTGAGATAGTTGACTATTAATCCCTTATTCTGATGAAAATCACCCTTCAATAGAAAACTGATCACAAAATTTTCTGTATGGATACTATCTGAAAAATCGAATCTAGAATATAATACTTAAACTGTTCAAATCTTTGCCATTTGTGGTAATCTATGTGATTATTTTTATGTTGGCCAAAATTAGATGTGAAAAAGTGCAAAATTTCTGAAAAATCTATGTCTGCCCAAATGTATGATGCCATAACATATTTCACCTAACATACATGCGTACGTGCGTGCAAATTTCAACCGAAATTATTAGTTTTCTAAAAATGGAAACTGCCGTTTGACTATAATGAGAAATTAGCAATTATTGTTATTAGGAGTATCACTCATTGTTCAGTGAAAACTTCAAAAACTCTTTTTAAAAAAAAATGGATTTATAATATATATATATATATATATATATATCATTATAATATTAAATTTTTACAACAGTTATTTCAAAAGTTGGTCAAAAATAACATTTTCACAAAACTCCCTTATGCTATGTTGATCAATAATAATATGGAAGCAGCATCTTGAATATGAATCCAGATATTTCCAAAAATATTAATATATTCAATATGATAGTATATTGCCAAAGCCCTTATGTAAGAATTTTTTATTTTATTTTATTTTTTCCGTTAAAATCTTATATATATGTAGTCTATTGCCTTTTGAAATGGTTGGCATGATTATATTTACCCATAGTATTAAACTTTCATCAAACTAAATTAATGTTGGTGTTAACTCAAAGTTCCATATTAAATAAGAGTAGGTAAAAGATTTATAAAATGAATTGCAGCTTTATTTTATTTCGTTTTTATTTCGGCTTGCTCTCAACATACACTACTCATTACCCTTTGGACCAAAAATAATGGCATTGTGATTGGAATAATTATCGAAATGAGAAGTAATGTCTCTTGATGTATGTCTATATATAAAGGAGCAGCTCAAATCATTATTCATTAATTAACTATCCAGTATTGATAGGTGTAATGAAAAAACAATCATATATTATTAATGTACATAATATATATTATATATTGTACACATCGTCATATATTACATATTGTGTATATTATATATTACATGTAATATATGGTATGCACAAATATATCATATATAGTATGCATAAAACATATATAATATATATTATGTATATTATATATTATGCACAATATATTAGCTATTTTGATTAGTTTTTTATTATACACGAAAATTTCTTTTAGCCATATATAGTTGCCTCATACCGCAAATTGTTGGTTTATGTCCTTTTTTTTTCAATTCATTTTTGTTATCATTGCTAATTAATTAATGTAACAAACATAATGCCTCATTGATCAATTTAGTAATCAAATATATATATATATATATATATATATATATATATATATATATATTATATCAAATTGTGGATGTTTTGTTCCTTAATATGATAATATGAATAATACTATATAATCAATAAAACTATTCTAACATTCATTGTCTCATATTTTATATATATATGCATCCAATTTTATCATCTTTAATATTTGTAAGACTCTATTTATACATTATTTCTTTCACTCTATACCATTATATTTGAATAGACGTTTATAAATATCCATAATGTCAAAGCAATACTTTATTATAATAATGTATGTTATGGTCAATAAGATATTATAATCAATAAAACTATTCTAATGTCTATTGTCTCGTGCTTCATATATGTATCAAATTGATCATCTTTAATCTTTATGAGACTCTCATTTACATCTTATTTCTTTCACTCTACATCATTATATTTGAATAGATGTCTATAAATATCCATAAACTTGATGTAAAAGCAATACTCTCTATTATAATACTCCCTCCATTTTTTTTAATTGTCCGATTTAGAGATACGCATTTTTCTTTTTAATTGTCCATTTCAAATTTTAAGATAAACTTTATTATTTTTTTCCTCTTTTACCCTTATTTAATATCACTATCTCTAATAATTGAGGAGAGATAATAACAAAGAAATAATGGGTAATTTAGTAAAACATATATACATTTTGTTAACTTTAATATTATATCAATCATTACCTAAATTCCTGCGCACATTTAGAACTGGACAATTAAAAAAAAAACGGAGGGAGTAATGTATATGTTGAGACCATTCTAGTGGAAGCCACAACTACTCAACTAGTACGATTTGGTCCCTTTCAACGCATTAATTAACACATACATGTAAGAGCCTTCATCCTTAGCACAATCTTTTTTCTTTTTCTTTTTTTCTCTTCCTTATCTCTCTAACACATATGCACCTTTATTAAGCATAAGGGTAAAGTATTCTAAGATAATTGAAAGTTCGGTAAAATTTATTACTCTACCTCTTATTTATATGTAAAATTTATTTAATTAATAATTGAGTTTGTAAAATTATTACAATAATTTTTTCAAATAATATATTTACAAAAAATAAATATATATCATTTGAATAAACAGAGAAGAGTCGAGCTAAATTTAATTATTGAGTTTGCCAAATCATTATAATGGTTCAGGTTAGTGAATATAATGATGAAAATTTTCATTTTTTTCTAACAAGAAAAAAGATTAATTTAGTTTAAGAAAAAGGTACTTAAATGTATGCTTTTATTTGAACCCACCTTAATTGACTGGATGAACCCTCGAGCCTTTTAGTGCTTAATTACTTTTACTAACTAAAAAGTTGGTTTTATGGGTTCCAATTAATTAATGAACTGTGGTTCCCAAATTGCTGGCTTCTAGTTATGGCCAAATTTAACATTTATTGTTTCAAGATTTGAGCTTAATGTCAAAATGTATGCTTTATTAAATCAATCCTTTGGCAGAAATTTGAGCTTATTCAATATTTTAATTTACTGTTATACACCAAATATTATTTATATTTTATCTATAAAAGAGTATCTCAAGTACCGTATACATCTACTCCTATAACTTAAAAGTCAAAACAATATATAAGCTGAAAGTGTTGATATAGGTACTTATTACTAAATGGACAAATAATCTCCCAATAAAGATTCTTTAGTTAGCATATTAGGGCAACGAACAATTTCCTCCAATAAAGATTCTTGTGTTACTCCTTACGTAAATAATAGTCGTTTTGACTTTTTTGGTTCATTGAAAAATAATTTGTGTATTGTATCTAGATACATTAGTTTTCCAATGAAACAAAAAATCAAAGCGAGAAGGAGTAATTAATTTGAGTACATATGAAGAAATATGAGTAGTACTCAACTACTGGCATCAAATTCAGGGCCTGGTGTACTGTGGACGGGTTTACTCCATCTCATGGGAAACAAAACATAGAACAACATAGCTACAGTATATGCTATAGATCAAATTCAATTTTCAATCATTTATTATGTGTAGGTTTTAATGATATCTTGTCATATTATTTAATAATCCTGATCGAGTTCATCAATCTTTGTTTTTCATGCCTTCAGGGTTTTCTATCAATAATGTTTGTCGTACAACAGAAATACATGTCCAACAAGTATCCAATGTGTGTTATATACTCCCTCCGTCCACTTTTATTTGTCTTTCTAGCATATTGCACACATATTAAGATAATTAATAAAATACTTGTTTTTTCTATTAAAAAGAATGTGATGACAAATGTACCTCTATGAAATATTAAATTTTGTTTCTCGTAAACAGTAAAGAGAGTTGAACATGATTTCTCTTTCATAAATTAATAGAGTTAATATAAGGATAAAATTGGAAAGAGATAATAAATGCATTTTTGAAAACAACAAGTGACAAGTATTCTTGGACAAATCCTAATTGCTAGAAAGACAATTAAAAGTGGACGAAGGGAGTATATGATATGGAATGTGTTCTATTCGTACATGTGCTACACAAATAGCACACATCCTATATCATGTATAACACGCGTTGAATATTTGTTGGACATATTTTCGTTGTACGATAAATATTATTGTTTTTCTATAAGATGTTGTTTTCACCGGTGGCAAAGTCAATGAGTCAATGAAAAAATAACTTTATCAAGTGTTTGATGTGAAAGTCACAATACAGATAGAAATATAGTCACAGTGATTCAATGAACAAAATTGTCAATTTTTTGTTTATTACTCTAATTTTGGAGTCATTGTATATATGTTGGAAGAGAGTCATAATATGTTGGAAGGGAGACACAAATATGCGATAGTGTGTTCAGAGTCAATTTTACAGTCATTGTGACTCTGACTCCATGATTCATTTAACTCTGGTCTCAGAGTCGTTGAAAACAAATACTACCTAAGAGTGTTCTTAACCCACTCATTAAAAAAATATTAATAGTAAAAGAGTAAAATGAACTTTTGTATTAGAGGATGAACTATCTTTTAATTTTAAATTTTTTCAAGTTATTTCGTATGTACATTAAAATGAGAAAAAAAATGGATTACTTTTGATTTCTTAACAGGTCGCGATCTCTCATTAAAGAAATTCGTTTATGTTTTCATGTACATGTCTGTGCTGTAGTATTGTAGTATATTAATTGTTGTAGACAATTTAAGAAACGAAATAATGGTGAAACAACCTATGCGATGCATATCCTAATGAGGAAAACAAGGAGCCTCTTTTTATGGGGAGAAATAATAATGTCACTAAAGCAAGTTGGCTAAGGCTCCATTCAATTTTATATTATTTTTGCCAACAAAACTTGTCGTTCCCTTGAGATTACATTATTATTATTATATATTATCTTTTGATTATTATTCATTTTTATTACTTTAAGTACAAGAAGTAACTCTTCAAAGTACTTTGAGAATTTTTTAGAAAAAAAATGAGGAGATAGAGTCCAAGAGTGTTTATTATTTCTTATTTATGATCCATTTGTGTTGGTTGTGGTTGGAGAATGGGGCATTCAAATTAGAGGTGGTTTTCATTCTATGAACTCATCATGATATATCAATATAATGTATATATGCTTCACAATGGGGAAAAACAAGTATTATTTTAGTGGACTTGCAACCATTTTTGTAATTTAAAGTAACTTTACTTTTTAGGGTCATCAAAGTAACTTTACTTTGCTAAATTTATTAGTATTTTTTAAATATTTATATTTTATGCTCGAGAATATAAAATAATTTTACACCGTCAATCGATCATGCATTATCATATCGTCCATACTAGTGGCTCTCTCTTCCACTATTTAAAGAATTATTATATGATGATGTATTTTGATTGGATGCGCGTGAGTTAAATATTTTTACATTAACATTGTATTAGAATTAAACTATTGATCACTATAACAATAATAATTATTATTTTCAATATCTAATTATCGAAAAATGTTGATAAAAATATTGTCAAAAAAGTTATATTAATAATTGATGATCGTTGAAAATAGTTATAAATTATTCTTTGATAATTAATGACCGTTAAAAATACTTATAAACTATTTTTAAGTATTTAAATATTTTCGACGATCACTAATTGTCGATAATACTTTTATTAACAATATTTGTACTGATATTTTTAATATTTAAATTATTAAAAATACTCACTTTTTTATAGTAATGCACTCTTTTTTTACTACAAAAATTTAGGTTGAAGGAAAATATATATACAAAAAGGTGTGGTAACTCTTGTAGACCATTTATTAGTAATTTGTTATTTATTTGAGTGTATATAATTAATTCTTTTGGGGTAAAACCGAATTTGATATATGTTGAGGTTCGACCGAGTAAGTTCATTCTCAAAAGACAAAATGATAATGATCTATGAGAATTCTGGACAAGCTAAGTTGGTCGATCTCTAATGTATTAATTTTGTTTCTTTTTTTAACTGTGATAAATTAATTTGTCCGCTATTCATAAATTATTATAAATGACCAATTTTATACTTTAAATAATATATAAGAAAATATTTTGTCTTCTTTTTATTTGAAACGTGAGTGATCAACAGGAGATTTTCAAACTATGAGAAATTAAACTAATTTGTTTGATAATGTATTAATGAGGGACTAAAAATTAGATGTTTAATATTTATTTTTATAGTATATATATATATATATATATATTGTAGACTATGTGAAAGATTTGTTTTAGTTATTAAAATATATTTTTATGGAAAAAATCATTTCAGTCCATGATCAGAATATATCTATAGAATCTAATATATATTTACATATCATATTCTACATATATAGAAAACTTAATTAGATCTCAAAATTAAACACCAAAATATTGTTATAAAAGAAGAGGGTCCTCTAATTAATCAATGTCTATAAGACACCATTCATACGCGGTCTATAAGTAAATATATATAACACTAGTCCAATTCAAATATTATATAAGTTATATTTATTAGATAAAAGTAACAAAACTCTTAAGAGCCTCTTGTATTTTCACGAAGGTCTTCATGGTCATTCCATAAAATTTTCATTTTATGTATGTATATATATGTGTATTTATATTTGGTTTCCTAAAAATAATTATTTTATATATTAGAAGAATTTTTATATATCTTAAGATTGCACCCTAAAAAACCAAGGAGTACCAATCTCCACTCAAATGTGAAGTGATTTGTTCAACACTCGCTTTCATACCAGAAACCAACACTAACCTTTTTGTCTCATTTGTGACACAAATTAAAGGCACAAAGAAAAGCATGCTTCTAACATTTTACTCAATCAAATGCGGCGTACTATTTGTACAATAAAAATTCAGTCAATATAGAAATTTTGTATTATAATTATTAAACTCACTAAAAACTAATTTTTAAAAGAGAATTTTCTTTAGTCTAAAAAATTATATAGTGGATCTATTGACTGATTTGACTATTCTTAATCAAATATTATTGTTTAGCTATATATATATATATATATATATATATATATATATATATATATATATATCACATTGTTGCAACCGTTGCTTCTAAAATATTAAAGGAAGAAAGAGGCGAAACCAACATAAAGACAAAAGAACACAACAGAAACCACTTACTACAGATTAAAGGAGTTCCTTAGTTGACTAGTTGAACTCAACGTTTCAAAATGTTAAAATTAGAAATTAATGCTATGAAAGACTTTGAAATATATATAAGGAGTTTCGTAATTGACTAACTTTAATTTGAAGCATATATAAAATTATAAATAAAAATATATAATAACAGCTCCATTATTTTAATTAAGGTTTATCTTTAGTAGGTCAAATTGAAGTTATGCTATCATTAGTGCAAAACTCAATTAGCTAGTTTTAATTATTTCATATTTTTTAAAAAAAATTAAATAAAGTATCAACTTTGAATTCTTTGTACAAACAAATTAATTTAAAAAAATGTTGTATTTGTATATAATGAATTGACCGGTCACATATCAAATTTAATCAAAGTTGACCATTATGTGGCATATAATATTAACTTATACTATCATCATATTTAATAAATCATAGCAAATATCATCCTAACTAATATATAACATAAGAGTATATATATATATATATATATATATATATATATATATATATATATATATATATATATATATATATATATATGTTTGAATTGATATGTAAAGTAGAGTTTTATTAGTTACCTTAGCATCACATGTTAAAGTACATGGAGTGGAATGGAGATGAATGAAGTCCATTTCAACCCAATCCTAATATTTGTTTTCTCACAATGCCCTCCAAACGTAAGAGAAATTGGTTGAATGAATTATTTATTTTATAAAATACGAAAAATATCAGGTATATAACAAATAATAGTTAGTCAACAAAATCTTTATCATTAAAATTTAACATGAACTCCATTCTTAAAAGTTACATTTCAATAGTAAAAGTTTTGTTGAATGAACATTGACTAAATTTTAGTTGTATCAAATATTTTACACTATTCTAACATTACTTAGCTATTACCCTTGTTACTAATATTATTATACTCTAATTTAATTGTATTATAGAAAAAATAAGTAATGTTTGATATACAATAGAAATATCATCTGACAATTGTTCAATATGTGTTATACATAATGTCTGTCATATGTAATATGTGTCATACATGTATAAAACTGTTTGATCAAAAATAAGAAATAACACATAAAAAATACATCATAGATGTGTGTCATTGCTAAAATACATAATATTTATATTTTTTATTTAGAATATATATTGAATACTAGTTGAATATATTATTATTATATAACAGACATTAACATAAAAATTTATAATATTTAATCCACTCACTCTGACTCTCAACTCCATCTATCCAATGTCACTACACCCAACTCCAACCCATCCAAAGTCCAAACAAGATCAAAGTGCAAATTCCCCAAGTCAAGATAGCACCTTCCCTTAGTCACCTCCTCTTCCCACACACACACACACACACAAACAAACACAACACTTCACATATCTCTCTCTCTACCCACAAAATTAATTAATGCTACTACCCCAACCCAAACAAACAAACTCCCTTCTCAACAAAAATAAAAACTCCCCATAGTATTAATGCACCAGCTGAGATTCCCACCCACCCCCTCCCTCCTTCAAAAAAAATCCCCCCCTCTCTCTCTCTCCTCCCTAATTCCCCTCTCTCTCTCTCTCTCTCTCTCTCATCACAAATGGAGAGAGAGACTCATCAAACCCAACCCCCCCTCCTCTTCCTCTTCTCTTCCTCATCCCTCTCTGCCTCAACCCAATGTCACTCTCTCCCTCTCCCTCCTCCTCCTCCTCCTCCTCCTCTTCCTCCTCCACCGCCTCATTCCTCACCAAAATCGGCCTCGGCTATTCCATAGCCATAGCCCTCGCTTTCCTCGTTCTCCTCTCCACCCTCATCCTCACCTCCTACCTCTGCTGTAACCGTAACCGTAACCGTCATAACCGTAACCATAACCGTCATAACCGTACCAACAACCCCCAAGACGGCGTCGTTTTGCCAAGAATAATCTTCGTTGCGGAAGATGAAGACGAGCACGATAACCCACCGGCAGTGGGGTTAGACCAGAACGTGATAAACTCGTACCCGAGGTTCGAGTTCAGGAGGGACAACAATGGCGGTGGTGTGGGACAGAGTACAACCTGCTCGATTTGTTTGTGCGAGTACAAGGATTCCGAGATGCTGAGGATGATGCCGGAATGTAGGCACTATTTTCATCTCTGTTGTCTCGATGCGTGGTTGAGGCTCAATGGTTCCTGCCCTGTTTGTAGAAACTCGCCGCTTCCGACGCCGCTCTCTACGCCGCTGCAGGAGGTGGTGCCGCTCTCTCAGTATGCTGCTGATAGGAGGAGGCGGTGATCAAAAAACAAACAAAAAATTGGGGTAATTTGGGGATTTAGGGCCAAATTGGGGTTTAGGGTTTTTAATTTTTTAATATAAAGGTGGGATTTTTATTTTGGGTAAAAAAAAAAAAACTTAGTGCTAGGTTGTTAGGTAGACTCTCGATAGGAGTGTCTTTCTCTTTTTATTTTTATTTTTGGGGATTTTAGATTTTACATATAAAGGTAAAAGAAAATTTTGGTAGATCGAAATTGAGATTTTGAAAGTATGATCTGATGATAAATTATGCTGATTTTTCTTGCCTTTAGCCCAATCCTTATAAAGGTAAAAATGGGTTTGGTTCTTCTTGCTTTATGAAATTGTGTATTTAATTGGATGATTTTGCTGATTGCTGTAATAGCTTTTTTTGTGCCTTTTACAGAGATTCGTGGATATAAATCTAACATTTGTGTCTGATTTAATTTTAGATACTACATTCACATTGAAATTAGGTTTCACCCAATTTTCATTCATTCCTTTTATGGAGATGGTAAATTTCAGTGTGAATGTAGCTGAATTGGATGTTAGATTTGTATACCACATAAGGATTTAACTGAAATTAGATGTTAGAATTTTGTTGTATACAAGAAATTATTTTTTTTTTCTTTGTTCTATCGTTAGTGTTGGTGACCCTATTATAGAAGGTTATCTTCATTTTTTCCCGTACTTTATATCTTGGTTGATTGGACATAGCATACCCTTTTTCTCTCCGATGTTGTCGTTTTGATTCAGACACACTATTTTGGTTGTTTTTTTTTCTTTTCAGATCATTTTGTTTTATTGATTTAAATTCTGTCTATTTAGTGTAAGGGTTTGAATGGGTGGAACATATAATCTCTAGTGTGATTTGTAAATGGATGATATCTTACATAACTCATCTATGATCTGCCTATTCTATTGTCATAAAATTTTGATGTGACTCTATTTCAATACATAACCTTTTATTTTCCACCTGTAAATTATAAGATATGTATATTGTGTGTACCATTTTATATGTATATATAGTTACAATAATATTTGTCGTACAATAGAAATACATTCAACTAGCATCCAATATGTACTATACATGATACAAAATATGTGTTATATGTACGTATGTTATACATGTAGCACATATTATATAAGGATAATACTATTTTTACATTCATCAATTTTAAACATCTTACTCTTAAATGGGTCCTACTATTTTCATTGGCCATTTGAATTGGGATATCATCCCCTCATCGTAATCTTTTTATTAAAAAAATTTTTTACTTATTTTTTTTTTCAAATTCTCATTATTTTGGGGAAAAGATACTTGAGCTTCATTGTTGTCTTTAGAGAGTCTATCTCGAAAACATTAGGGATATTCTCTTGGCCTAACACCAAAAAATACTATTCCCTTTTAGTAACTTTGTTCTTTGGCTCCACAATTCAGAAGATAAATGTTGCCAACTTTTTGCTCCCACAATTATTATTTTTTTTCAATTTTTCCTTTCATGGATCCATTCACTTGTCGTTATTTGCGGACAGCTTGAATTTGGTACCCATTAAATTCTGCTCCTATGTCTTCCCTCCATATTCTTTGTTGTGTCGTACTTTATTTCTGAAATTACACCAAATGTGTAGTATCTGATTTTCAAAGGATATATATATATATATATATATATATATATATATATATATATATATATATATGAGACATATCAAGTGAGAAGGATGAGAGTGAAAATAATAAATATGAACTATCGGATCTTATTTGAATGATCAAGATTAGAACATAAAGTCATATGACTTTTTTAAGTGGTTATGTGACATTTTAAAATCTTTTAATCTTGACTATCCATGGATGATTTTATGGTCAAGATTTACTCATTTCACTCTCATATAATTTTAGCATTCTCACTGAATACATTATATATATATATATCCCAAACAAATTTTATGAGCACCTAATGAATTAACTTTCTCTACAGTACTACTCAATCCATTTCAAAATAATAGTCGTTTTGACTTTTTTGATTTATGAGAAAACTAATATATTGTGTTTAGGTACATTAGTTTTCTAATGAATCAAAAAAGTTAAAACGACTGTTATTTTACAATGTAGACAGTAGAGTTTCTGGAGATGAGTAGGTTGAGGTGGTCAAGATATTCTATTTTCTTGGTTGGAGTGGTCAATGATATTTTAGTATTTTACCCCTTGCTTCAGCTACAATTAATGCTTTTTTGTCACCTACAAGTCAAACGATTATATATGTGGTTGCATTTACTAGTTGTTTTCCTATGTTCTCGAGTTAGTGGAAGACTTCAACATCAACTATTGAGATGATAAACCTCAAGATTTCCGGACAATGTTAGTATTCTCTTTATTTTGAAATAATGGTAGAAATTAAAGGTTATATACATTAAATGTGAGATTTCACAATTTTTTTGGTTGTGTCTTATAAAATAAAGACTATAGATTTTAAAATATTGAATCACATTAATTTTTCACATATAGTAAAAATTGAAGGTTATATACTTTAAATTATGATATTTCACAATTTTTTTATTGTATTATAAAATAAAGACTATAACCTTTAGGCTGCGTTTGTTTTCTCTGACTCCGGAGTCAGAGTCACAGAGTTAGAGAAATAGTGACTTCGTAAGCTGTTTGATTTTGGAGTCAGAGTCAGGGAGTCACGGAGTCAGAGTGACCCAGTGAACAAAATTTCACTATTTTTGTTCACTCCAAAAGTGGAGTCACTGGGTCACTATGGCAGAGACACGGAGTCAGCAGGGGATTTAATGATTTTTTTTCCCAATTATACCCTTTTTTTTTTCAAAATTCCAATTCTATCCATGCCCACCCTAACCATCAATTCCTTCGTCATTTCACACTAACTGGAAATCTCCTCATTGCTGTGCTAGGTTTGTGCTCCATCGTTCTTGTTCTTCATCGTTTCTCCACCGCCGTCCTTAGCTCGCGTCGTCGGTCTTCGTCCGGTGCGGCTCATCTCTCCTCTGCTCGCGTTGGTCTTCGTCCGGTGCGGCTCATCTCTCCTATGCTCGTATCGGTCTTCGTCCGATGCGGCTTCTCGGGTGCTCCTCTGTGAATCTCTTCCAAAAACTTTTGAAACATAGTTCCTAATTCTAATCCCTAGTCCCTAATTTTTGAAACCATATCCCCAATTTTGAAATCCTTGTCTCAAATATGAAATGTCAGCCCCAAATTATGAAACGATATCCCCAATTTTGAACCCTAGAAAGTTATAAACCCAATCCCTAAATTTTGAAATCGTGTCCCCAAATTCAAAACCCTAGCCCCCAAATTTTGAAATCATTTCCTTAATTTTGAAACTCTCTGTCCAAATTTGAAATCATTATTCATTATTCATTATTCGACCAATAAAAATGAAAATGGGAGCATGACTGGACTGTTTTTCTTATTCAGGGGTAATCAATGGTAATTTTGGTAATGACTCAGGAGTTTGTCTTACCAAAACAAACATGAAACAAGTCACTGATGACTCCGACTATGATGATTTATCAAACAAGAAATAGACTGACTCTGACACCAGAACAATGACTACAATGACTCTGACTCTGGTGACTCCACTGACTCTGACTCCGGAGTCAGAGAAAACAAACGCAGCCTTAAGATATCGAATCACATGAATTTTCACATATAGTAAAAATTGAAGACTATATAATTGAAAATGTGAGATTTTACAAATTTTTGTTGCATTATAAAATAAAGACTATAGATTTTAAAATATTGAATCACATGAAATTTTTTTCTATATATTAGAAATTGAAGGCTTTATACTTCAAAATGTGAGGTATCATAATTTTTCTAATTGTCATATAAAATAAAGACTATAGACTTTAAGATATTGAATCACATGAATTTTTCACATATAGTAGAAATTGAAGTCTATATACTTTAAATTGTGAGATTTCATAATTTTCTTGATTGTGTTATAAAATGAAGATTATAGTAAGATATTGAATCACATGAATTTTTCACATATAGTAGAAATTGAAGACTATATACTTTAGAATGTGAGATTTCACAATTTTTTTGGTTGTCTTATAAAATAAAGACTATAGACTTCAAAATATTGAATCACATGAATTTGTCACATATAGTAGAAATTGAAGGCTATATACTTCAAAATGTGAGATTTCACAATTTTTTGGTTGTATTATAAAATAAAGACTATAGCCTTTAAAACATTGAATCACATGAAATTTTTCTATATAGTAGAAATTGAAGGCTATATACTTTAAATGCAAGATTTCACAATTTTATAGGTTGTCTTATAAAATAAAGACTATAGACTTTAAAATATTGAATGACATGAATTTTTCAAATATGGTAGAAATTAAAGGCTATATATACTTTATAATGTGAGATTTCACGATTTTTTTGGTTGTGTCTTATAAAATAAAGACTATAGACTTTAAAATATTGAATCACATTATTTTTTCACATATAGTAGAAATTGAAGGCTATATACTTTAAATTATGAGATTTCACAACTTTCTTTATTGTATTATAAAATAAAGATAGCCTTTAAAATATCGAATCATATGAATTTTTCACATATAGTAGAAATTGAAGGCTATATAGTTCAAAATGTGAGATTTCTATTATGTGTAAAAATATCATGTAATTCCATATTTTTAAGTCTATAGTATTTATCTTTTATAGTATATCTAAAAAAATAGTAAAATCTCACATTTTAAAGAATATATAGCATTCAATTTCTACAATTTGTAAAAATATCATGTAATTCTATATCTCAAGTCTATAATATTTAGTTTTATACTCTGTGAAAAATTATGTAATATCATAATTAAAAGTATATAGTTTTCAATTTTTATTATGTGTAAAGAAATCATGACATTTCATATTTTATAGTATCTTTCTTTTACAACGTATCTAAAAAATTGGAGAAATCTCACATTTTAAAGTATATAGCCTTCAATTTCTACAATATGTAAAAAATTACATGTAATTAAATATTTTAAATACTATAGTTTATAGTTTTATATTTCATGAAAAAATTACGTAATATATTATAATTAAAAGTATATAGTGTTCAATTTGAACTATATGTAAAAAAACCATATAATTCCATATTTTAAAGTCTATAATATTTATCTTTTATAATGCATCCAAAAAATAGTGAAATTTCACAATTGAAGGTATATATATATGGTCTTCTATTTCTACTACATGTAAAAAAATATGTAATTTCATATTTCAAAATCTATAGTCTTTAATTTTATACTACATGAAAAAATTATATAATATATAACCTTCAATTTCTTCTATGAGTAAAAAAAATTATGTGATTCCATAATTTAAAGTATATATTATTTTTCTTTCATAATGTATTAAAAAAGTAGTGAGATATCATATTTTAAAGTATATAGCCTTCAATTTCTACTATGTGCAAAAAATCATGTAATTCAATAATCTAGAAAGTGCAAATTTGTTAACAAAATCATGAAAATATGATAAATAAATAGTCAACAACAAAATATTATTCCTAAAATTATTATGGTCATAATCAAAGTTTGATTGTTTTCCATTTAAATGATATAAGGATAAGATATTGATGATCTGATACCTTATAATTGAATCAAAGTTTGATTGTTTTCCATTTAAATGATATAATGTGATAAGATATTGATGATCTAATACCTTATAGACAATGATATGAATTTTTCTAATTATAAATAATGCATATTCATGTATCTATTCTTTCTTATGTATGTGTATGTTCATATATCTTTTATTTTGTCCTTTTTTGATAAATACAATGTATCTAGTCACTATTTTAACTAGTGAAAATAAAAAAATACTTTGAGATGTTATTAATTCCATGTATAAATAGAGATGAGACTTCACACAAAAAATACTACTACACTTATTAGATTTTTTTTTTTTCAATGTTATTTGAGACCTTGATCTATGGCCTTATTTTTTTCATTAGAAAATTCTCTCTTGGCTCTTCCACATCCTTTTTCTCTTCACAACCTTTAGTAGTGATCTTTGTAAACCTTCATATCAAATCAATGAAACACCAAAAAATTAAGATATTACATTTACCCAATAAGCTAAACCATCATCCACACATATCAAGATCAAAGGAACTAAAGGTGATAAGAAATGAGAAGAAAATCTTAATGTCAATAGTGATGAGGTCAACAAAATGACATTGTATATATTTCGATGCGAGCAACCATCATGACATTGGTGACATTATTCGTATGGTGTATGTGCTCAATTATTGATTTTAGCAAGAAGGATTGGGTTATAAAGTTGTTGGGTTTCACCAACAAAGATGTTAATCTGAATCCGGTGGGTAAGATTCATACATCTAGGTAGTGTTTTGTCAATGTCTTTGAGGTTAGAGTAAAAAGTATCATGAAGTCAGTGTTACTGAAGTCAAAATTGACTGCGAACACATCTTATATTTATGTCTCCATTCCAGCACATAGTGACTCTTTTAATACACAATGACTCCAAATTTGAAGTGAACAAAAAATTGACAATTTTGTTCACTGAGTTACTGTAACTCTGTTCCCATCTGCACACTATATGTAATGCAATAATAAATTGTAGTAAAAAAAGAGTCTCATTTGAATATTATATATATTATAATTATATCTCTAAATATATTGGATGGATATATATTGTTATATGTTTTTTTTATAATTATAATATATGGGCTTTTATATAAAATTTCATTTGCAATATGTATCTATATACTTAGGTGATTTGTGTGTTGCATTAGTTAATTCGATTTTATTAATAGATTATATATTGTATTAGTGGATTAAGTGTGTTATATGTGATTTATGTATTATATTAGTCGGATTAGATGATTTATATATATATATATATATATATATATATATATATATATATATGGTTTAATATTTGAAAGTCTATGATAGACTTTATTTTATAAGACAAATAAAAAAAATTGTGAAATCTCACATTTAAAGCATATAGTCTTCAATTTCTATTATATCGAAAAATTCCATGCGATTCAATATTTTAAAACCCATAATATTTATTTTATAATGAAACTAAGAAAATTGTGAAATCTCATAATTTAAAGTATAAAACTTTCAATTTCTACTATATATGAAAATTTTCTTGTGATTCAATATTTTAAAGTCTATAGTCTTTATTTTATAAGACACCCAAAAAAATTATAAAATCTCACAATTTAAAGTATATGACCTTCAATTTCTACTATATGTGAAAAACTTATGTGATTCAATATTATAAACTCTATAGTCTTTATTTTATAAGAAAATCGAGAAAATTATGAAATCTTACAATTTAAAGTATATAACCTTCAATTTTTACTATAAGTGAAAAATTCATATGATTCAATATTTTAAAACCTATAGTCTTTATTTTATAATGCAACTAAAAGATTGTAAAATCTCAGATTTTGAAGTATATAGCCTTAAATTTCTACTATATGTATGAAAAGTTCATGTGAATTAATATTTTAAATACAATAATCTTTATTTTATAAGACAACCAATAAAATTGTAAAATCTCACAATTTAAAGTATATAACCTTCAATTTCTATTATATCTGAAATATTCATATGATTCAATATTTTAAAGTCTTTAGTCTTTATTTTATATAAGAAAACAAAAAAAATTGTGAAATCATACAATTTAAAGTATGTAACCTTTAATTTCTACTATGTATGAAAAAATCATGTGATTCAATATTTTAAAGCCTATAGTCTTTAACTCTTTATTTTATAAGAAAATTGAAAAAATTGTGAAATCTTACAAATTTAAAGTATATAGTCATCAATTTCTACTATATTTAAAAAATTCATGTGATTCAATATTTTAAAGCCTATAGTCTTTATTTTATAATGCAACAAAAAAATTGTGAAATCTCATATTTTGAATTATATAGCCTTCAATTTTTACTATATGTAAAAAATTTCATGTAATTCAATATTTTAACGCCTATTTTCTTTATTTTATAAGACAACTAAAAAAAAATGTGAAATCTCATATTTAAAGTATATAGCCTTCAATTTTTTACTATATCGAAAAATTTCTTGTGATTCAGTATTTTAAAGTCTATAGTCTTTATTTTATAAGACAACCTAAAAAATTGTGAAATATCACAATTTAAAGTATATAACCTTCAATTTCTACTATATGTGAAAAATTCATTTGATTCAATATTTTAAAGGCTATTGTATTTAATTTATAATACAATAAAGAAAATTGTGAAATTTCACAATTTAAAATATATAGTATTCAATTTCTACTATATGTGAAAGGTTCATGTGATTCAATATTTTAAAGACTATAGTCTTTATTTTATAAGACAACAAAAAAATTGTAAAATCTCACAATTTAAAGTTTATAACCTTCAATTTCTACTATATGTGAAAAATTCATGTGAGTAATATTTTAAAGTCTATAGTCTTTATTTTATAAGAATCGAGAAAAATTGTGAAATCTTACAATTTAAAGTATATAGCTTTCAGTTTCTATTTTATGTGAAAAATTCATGTGATTCAATATTTTAAAACCTATAGTATTTATTTTATAATGCAATAAAAAAATTATAAAATCTCACATTTTGAATTATATAGCCTTCAATTTCTGCTATATGTAAAAAAATCATTTGATACAATATTTTAAAGGCTCTTGTGTTTATTTTATAAGACAACCAAAAAAATTGTGATATCTTACATTTAAAGTATATAACCATCAATTTCTGTTATATAGAATAATTTCATATGATTCAATATTTTAAAGCTTATAGTCTTTATTTTATAAGACAACCTAAAAAATTGTGAAATCTCACAATATAAAGTATATAACCTTCAATTTCTACTATATTTGAAAAATTCATTTGATTCAATATTTTAAAGGCCATAGTTTTTAATTTATAATACAATAAAGAAAATTGTGAAATTTCACAATTTAAAGTATATAGTATTCAATTTCTACTATATGTGAAAGGTTCATGTGATTCAATATTTTAGATTATTTTTATTATTTTTATTTTTTATTTATTCTGTTTTTAGAGACCAAAAAGTAACCAACTATTTGGGAATTCTCTTTATAAGTAGTAATAGATGAGTATAGGTAATCATGTATTTTATTGGGTACCGAAAAAATCACCAATTATTTTACACATTGATAAAAATATCTCTACATGGTATCCATATAAAATTAATTTTTTTGTATAATTTTAATTATCAATTTTACTTTTTGGGCAAAATCTAGAAAGTGCAAATTTGTTAATAAAATCATGAAAAATAGAATCAATAGTCAATAACAAAATATTGCTTCTAAAATTACTATGGTCAAGAATCTAAGTTTAATCATTTTCCCTTTTAATGATATTAGGATAAGATATAGATGATTCAATACCTTATATGATAAATACAATGTATCTATTCACATTTGTAATAAGTGAAAAGAAATATTATTGATATGTTAGTTGAATATATATATATATATATATATAGATGGACGAGACCTCACACCTAGAATCACTCATATCTATTAGATATTTTTCCCCATTATCATCTATGGCCTTATATTTTTCATCACAAAATTCTCTCTATCTCTCACCCCCTTTCTCTTTGCACAACCTTCACTAATGATCTTTATAGATCATCATATCAAATCAATGAATCACCGAATAAATAGTATCACCATGTGTTGCTGCCAAACAAGAATGATGGTGCTACATACTTCAAACCATTCCTATACATTTTAACTTACCTATTTGAGCGAGCCATGAATATATTCCCATTCACAAATATAGGGGTTTCGGTTACCATGTCAAGAGCCACTTCCAAAACACTTTCTTGGCTTCCAATAGACAACCTCTTATTTTTTGATCTCATATTCTTTTGAATTCTTTTCTTCTTAGGAACTGCCTCCGGTGGCAGAACCAACCATCTTTGGAAACTTTCGCCTGATAGTGTCTGCAGAGAATAAAACCATATACAGAAATAAAAATATAAAAATAAACAAGAGGAATGCGACATACAAATTTTAGCAAATTTGGGTGACTTCGCAATTAGCTTCCTTTTTTTCTTCTAAGGATAAATAACAAATAAGGAGTGACAAAATTAAGAAGGATATATACGAGATGAATACATGTTGAGAAGCTTTAGTTTATTCTCTAAGTCTATGTAATACAATAAAATGTATTAAGAAAAATTCTTACAGGGATCACTATGTTGCAACAATTATATTTGAATATAATTTGGATATATATATATATATTTTTTTTGGATTTGGTCCTATGACTTTTTTTTCTTTATATACTTTCTTCTAATTATATATATTAGAGGGTTTTTCATATTAAATTTGGTTATAGTATTATTTATATGTTTTTCGGCAACATGAATATTGATATAAATGCGTGATGGTTTCATATTATATATATTTTATCGGTTACTCTTCTTAAAATTTTGACAAACTTTTACTTATATCCGTGAAGTACTGTTTAGTATATTTAACTAATTTTTATTCTAACATTTTATGTGTATGAGGCTCAAACAACAAATATCAATGTTATTATATCATAAGTACAAAGAGATCAATATAAAAAGCTATGTGCATTTTGGCCCATGAATTTCAATTTTCTGTTTGTGCAATTGGATAATCTTCATACTTTGTTCATAATTATTTGTTAATTCATACTTTATCCATTTCACAATTCGTTTAGTATATTGATATATTTAGGCAAAATTGCATCATGCTATATTGACTTTTGGTTATAAGATAAACATAAAAAAGGTCCCTACCAATTTTATAATTAGCTAATTTGGTCCGTAACAATTAGAAACTAACATCATAAGGTCTCTACCCTGTTTTCATCCAAGCGATGTTTACGTGACAATGTTACATGCCTATTTACTAATATGAAGTCGTTGTGAGTTTTTTTTTTTTTTTTTGAAACTTTGGTTTCTATTTATCCCTTCCCTCTTACTCTTTGTTGTAACTTACCTTCAATCTCACTTTTCTTTTATCCTTAATTATATTCCTGATAAAACCCTAAAACCACAAATCGTATGTGAAGAGTTGGAATAAATCTAATTTCTGCAAATCAAAGATGGCAAAGAGAAATGGTAAGTGAGGGCGTGAGGCTTCATCTAACTTTAGTTCCAAAAGAGTGACAAAGAAATAACCAACTAGATACAATTAGTTTTGCTAAACATAACTTGAATAATATCCATTCAATGACAAAAAAATAACCCAAAGGCAAATGCATAATGCTCATTTCAAAAATTAAGTTTTTTTTGGATAAATAATAAGAGGTTCCAAAAATTCAAAGGAAAACCTCAAGGTAGAAATACTTGATTAAGTGAACCTCATTAAAAAACTCCATTTAACAAGATGGGAAAAAAGAGTGCCCACTTAACCAAGGAAACATTACAAACAAAAATTCCGAACTACCGGCTCACACATCAATTTCTATAACTTATACCCCCAACAATGCTAAATACATATAATATTCCCAACCAAGCATGCTTATCATCATGGCTACATGTGTATAAAGACTTCATAAAACAATGCCACATGGTCATTTTTCAATCAGCCAAAATACCATTATCTTATAAAACCAAAGTCTCACCCCTTCAATGCCACATGTTTGAATGACCTACCCCTCATGACCATTGTTTCCGACCATTCATCATCACCAGACAGCTTCCCCACTCGTTTCACTTTTGAACACGAATTTTCTTTTTTTCCACCAATACCTTATCCATATTCCAATATTCTGCTCTTTTCGGAGAAAAAGAACAGTAAAATAATTTTTCTTCAAACATTCAAGATGTTTCCCCCATCTCTCAGGTACGTATGTAATCCATCTCGGTCAACCCTTCTCCCCTTTGTTGTAGTTGTGGTTCATATAATTTTTCCATTGCACGCTCTCTGTTTTTCATCCTGTAAATCACACCCCAGGAAAAGCCTTCTTCAACTTGATCCATCTTTACCATATCACCTCTTGTTCCCTTCTACCCTATTATTTCACCTCAGAGTACTATGCTTTTCATTAACTAGGATGACCATTGGAGCCCAAACTCCTCACAAAGGAAATTGAGTCGATGCAATTTACCTTCAGTGAGAATCCACCTTTCACCTTTTGCGATTCAAAAATCTGAGAGCACTTCCTCTTTTCACAAACAAAGGATTCCCCACCTACTATCAACTACCGATGCATCTGCCTACTCTGCTTTATCGCCAAACCAGTTATTAGCTCTCGAAAAACTGAAAGAATTCAATTTGATTCTCTTGAATAACTTTCCTTACAGTGATGCATTTTCCTTTTCCCCCAACCCTCTACAGTTCTAGAAAGCAAATCTCATTGTAGATTCGCAATCTAGAAACAATCACCTTTCTATTTCTTTCTTGAAGATTGGATTCACAAACTTTCGAAGCTGCGGAATCCTTAACCTTTCTAGCACTTTTCTGCCTTTGTATGTGCCTCCTTTTGATTCTCATTAACGCAGTGGAGAGATCAATATCATCTTCATCGACAGGGAATCCTAGAGCCTTCCCAGCATTCAAGGCGGCACAAGCAGCCTTTCTTACTTCTTCTTCCTCTGCTACAGAATCTTCGGATACTCCTGGGTCATCACCTTCGAGCCTCTCAATGCTTTTATTAGTGAACTGGCTATCATTGTTTGCTTCAAAACCAGGGGGACCATGGTCTATTTCCTCATCTCTTTTCCTATCATTGAAAGCAACAAGATTCGAAGTAGCCTCCCGACACACACCAATGATCTCAGACTGATGATGTGGATTTGTCCTTATATACTCTCTTATGGCTTCTGATGTTGTTGTGCTCACCTCCAAGCATTTAGTTGTAGAGACCTTAGTAGGACTGGATACATTTTCAATTGGGCCATTTGATTCAGAAGGTTGGTTGGGACCCCAGTCACAATTCTTTAGCCCAACGGTTAATAGGTCATTCGATAAGTCCCGACCTAGTCTCGGGAATTGATGCAATAATGGTGACTCTTCCACTACCGAATCAGAGATTGCCACCTCATCACAGGCATTGGTGGACTCTTCGACTCCACCATCCTCAAGCATGTTCAATGCAGGCTTTACAACTTCTCCATTGACAGCAATGGCTTCATTGGACACCTTTTCATTTTGGATTCCTATACTATGCCTCTTTGAGTCCACTTCATCATCTGATTCATCCGATTGCATGTTTTCCATGTCGGATTCCATAAGCTCAATCAAGAACACCTCATAACTCTTTTGCCCCAGCTGAATGGAGATATGGCCTTGAATCCATTTTAGGGACTGGGTAAGAATTTTGAGTTTAATTGATTGGAATCCCTCGTCTGCAACAAACCCAAGGAATTCCCCCCATGGTTTGGACATGCATCTGAAGTTTTCTCTTGCCCATCCATGAATTGGTAATCCAATGCATTTAACAATAGCAGTTCTGTGGCTGAAGTAGTTTCTCTCTTCCCATGGCTGAGCTTCAATCACACACTCAAGATCATTTAATTTTCCAATTCCATGTTGAAGGGACATAACATCTTTAAACTCAACTAGAATAGAAGTTGGGTCAAGGGCTCTGGTACTAATGACGCCATTGATGTTATTTAGAACAGACTCATCAAACCTTTCTCTATTCTTTGTTTTGTCAAGTTTTGCTACAGCACACTTCATACACCATGCAATGGCATCTTCATTGATCTTACCATTCTCAATATGGAATTCCCCATCACTGATTATGGCACCATTCTTTTTCCTTTCTTTTCCACTAATGAGAGGGTCATTCACACAATCCTCTTTTTTACCATTGTTGATAACCTTCCTCCATTCGAGCGACTTCCTTTTTGAGTTGTTTCTGTTATTGTTATATTGAGAGATTTTCGAGAATAGTCTCATCCCTTCTACCTCATAATCATTTGTACCTTCTGCCTTCGTCGCTTCAACTGCACTTCCAAATCTTACGAAACCAAAGGTGCCGCCCTTTCCTTGCCTCTCTCTTCTTGATATATAGATGTCAAGAATCCATCCGAAGTTTTTGAAAGTTTTCCATAACCATCCCTTACCTTTTGACCATGGAATATTCTCCACAAAAACAGAGACTCTTCCACTTCCACCTCCTCTATGGGAGCCGAAACCCTCACTATAGACTCTATATGTATTCCCTTCCTCACCGTTTCCCCTTATACTCCCTCTGAAAAAGATGTTTCGCCCTCTGACATTGTTGAAGAATGGTCTTCCCCAATGCCTGCCTCGCCAGAGACTCTCACCTCCCCTCACCATTTGATTTTTCTTTTTTATTGTTTTCTTCTTTAATGAATCTATATTCGTGTATATTAGTTTTATTTCAAAAATTAAGTAATTCAATATTTTAAAGACTTATTTATTTTTTGGGTTTTACACTGTATGAAAAAAATTAAGTTAAGTGATAACATAATTAAAATTATATAGTTTTCAATTTCTACTATGTGTAAAAATTTATGCAATTCTATATTTTAAATTCTACAATATCTTTCTTTTATAGTGTATCTAAAAAATGGTAAAATCTCATATTTTAACGTCTATAGTCTTTAATTTTACTATATTTAAAAAATCATAAAATTCGATATTTTAAAGACTATAGTCTTTGGTTTTATACTCGATGAAAATATTATGTAATTTCGTAATTAAAAGTATATAACATTCAATTTCTACTATGTGTAAAAATATCTTGTAATTCCTTATTTTAAAGTCTATAGTCTTTATTTTATAAGACAATAAAAAAAATTGTGAAATCTCACATTTTAAGTATATAGTTTTCAATTTTTACTATATAGAAGAATTTTATGTGATTCAATATTATAAAGTTTGTAGTTTTTATTTTATAATGAAACGAAAAGATTGTGAAATCTCACATTTTAAAGTACATAACCTTCAATTTCTACTATATATGAAAAATTATGTGATTCAATATTTTAAATCCTATAGTCTTTATTTTATAGTGCAACAAAAATTTTTGAAATCTCACAATTTAAAGTTATAGCCTTCAATTTTTACTATATATATGTGAAAAATTCATCTGATTCAATATTTTAAAGTCTAAAGTCCTTATTTTATAAGACATTAATTTTTTTTTGAAATCTCACAATTTAAAGTATATAGCTTTCAATTTCTACGATATGTGAAATATTCATATGATTCAATATTTTAAAGTCTATAGTCTTTATTTTATAAGAAAGCCGAGAAAATTGTGAATTCTTACATTTTGAAGTATATTTTCAAGCGTATATTCTTTATTTTATAATGCACCCAAAAAATTCTGAAATCTCACAATTTAAAGTATAAAGCCTTTAATTTCTACTAAATATTTAAAATCCACGTGATTAAAAAATTTGAAAGTCTATAGTTTTTATTTTATAAGACAACCAAAAAAATTATGAAATCTCACATTTAAAGTATATAGCCTTCAATTTCTACTATATATATAGAAAAATTTCATTTGATTAAATATTTTAAAGCCAATGGTTTTTATTTTATAATGCAATAAAAAAATTGTAAAATCTCACAATTTGAAGTATATAGCCTTCAATTTCTACAATATGTGAAAAATTCATGTGATTCAATATTTCAAAGGCTATTGTACGTGTCTTTATTTTATAAAACAACAAAAAAAATTGTGAAATCTCACATTAAAAATATATAGCCTTCAATTTCTACTATATAGAAAAATCTCATTTGATTCAATATTTTAAATCATATAGTCTTTATTTTATAAAGCAACAAAAAAAATTGTGAAATCTCACAATTTGAAGTATATAGCCTTCAATATCTACTATATATGTGATTCAAAATTTTAAAGTCTACAGTCTTTATTCTATAATGCAACCAAAAAATTGTGAAATCTCACAATTTAAAGTATATAGACTTTAATTTCTACAATATGTGAAAAAAAATCATTTGATTGAATATTTTAAAAGCTCTATTGTCTTTATTTTATAAAAAAAAAAAATTATGAAATCTTCCAATTTAAAGTATATAGCCTTCAATTTCTACTAAATGTGAAAAATTCATGTGATTCAATACTTTAAAGCCTATAGTCTTTATTTTATAATGCAACAAAGAAATTGTAAAATCTCACATTTTGAAGTATATAGCCTTCAGTTTCTACTATATGTAAAAAATTCATGTGATCCAATATTTTAAAGGCTATTGTCTTTATTTTATAGGACAACAAAAAAATTGTGAAATCTCACATTTAAAGTATACATCCTTCAATTTCTACTATATAGAAAAATTTTATGTGATTCAATACTTTAAAGTCTATAATCATTATTTTATATTGCAACCAATTAAAAATTGTGAAACCTCATTGTCACGACCCAACTCGGATCGTGACCGGCACATGGGACACCGAGTCCCATGTCAGCCTTAACCTGTGATTCACACACAATCTAGCTAACCAACAACAGCCACAACTACTTTAACATGCATTCATACATAAAATCCATACATAAATAGGGTTCTTAAGTATCACCCATAAATCCATAATACATATAATATGGCCATGATATCATGCTCAACCCATAAGTTAGCATAAATCCAACAGAAATGTAATCAGTCTTAATTAGACTTACAACACATACATAACTTAGACAATCTTGTTTGTAAACCTATGGAGCATACTACTGACATAAAAGAAAATACCTAGCGCCTCTAAACACCGAGGCTCACCAAAGCTAAGAGCTTGGAGGGACGGAAGGACTCGCCTCCTGATCTGCACCTGAATCTGAAAATGGTTTGTATGAATGGGTGAGTCATACGCTCAGTGAATAATAGATTAAAAACAGTTTATGCAACAATATCAGGATCACATATACAACCATAACAATTCTTCACATAATCACCATGCAACACATTCCGCAATTCGTCTTATGTATTGTTATTACAAGTGTATTTATTATTAGAGATCCCGGGAGCCCAGCCCCCCCTCGGATCTGTAGTCCCGGGAGCCCAGCCCCTCCTCAGACTTTTAGTCTCGGGAGCCTAGCTCCTCCTCAGACTTTATTAAATCTCGACCCCGTGAGCTATGCCCCCCCTCAGGCCGAACCAACCAATCTTAATCATCCTTTAATTAATATCGTTTCGTATTCATACATCGCATCGCATCGTATTCGTATCATCGTCATAATAACATCATAAACAGCCCAATATCAAGTTTGGGTTAGTGGTGAACATATGGATTTGAAAACGTAACTTAAATGTATAAAGATTTGAGTTAAGGTCTTAAAAATGGTGTTTTAGTGCAGTTGTAATCGATTACAGATGTCTGTAATCGATTACCTGCTTCAAATTTCGTTCTGAAGAAAATTTTTATGAAAATTGGCCACCTGTAATCGATTACATTCCTGCAGTAATCGATTACAGTAATCGATTACAGGGTATTGGTAATCGATTACAGTAATCGATTACCAATTCGCTGTAATCGATTACAGCCTGGGTCAGAGACGAAATTCTGCAGAAAATCACGCGAAATTCATCTCCAAATCCACATTTTCACCACATCCCATCCAAATCGAACACAACCAACATACAATATCAATTATATATCAACCAATCTCAGTCTCTATCAACTATCATAGCAAGAAATTTACAATATCATTCAAAATCAAACATAAACCATAAATAACCCATTACTCACAAATTACTCCAAAGAGCTCCAAGACTCCAGCCGGAGCTAGGATGAGTTCCCCGAAGCTTCCCTAGATGGTTGAGACCCTAGAGAACACATCACAAACCTCAATCTCTCAACAAAATCAAAAACCCCAATTAGGAACCCTAAACCCCCAAATCCGAAAATTAGAGAAACTAGACATCAATGGAGAAAAAGAAATACTCTACACTTACCCTCAATATACTAGATGAGCAATGCTAACTTGATCTTTGATGATTAATGGGGTTTGGGTTTGGATTGGAGAAGGAAGAAAGGGGTGAGGAAGAAGAAGAAGAGAGAAGAAGAGAGGGAGAGAGAAAGAAACGTGAATGAGGGGGAAGGAAGGAGGAAAAGGAAAGAAAAAGAGGGGAAATGTGGGGCCCACGTGGTCCTATCTCCCCGGTTGTACCGTGATCACTCACTCAAACTAACTCAGACTACCCCAGGTATTACACTCATATTTTGAAGTATTTAGCTTTCAATTTCTACTATATAGAACAATTTCATGTGATTAAATATTTTAAAATCTATAGTCTTTATTTTATAATACAACCAAAAAATTGTGAAATCTCAAATTTTTAAGTATATAGCCTTCAATTTCTACTATATGTAAAAAATTTCATGTGATTCAGTATTTTAAAGACTATAGTCTTTATTTTATAATGCAACCAAAAAATTGTGAAATCTCACAATTTAAAGTATATAGTCTTCAATTTCTAATGTATGTGAGAAATTTATGTGATTCAATATAAGACAATAAAAAAAATTGTGAAATCTTATAATTTAAAGTATAACAACCTTCAATTTTTACTATATGTGAAAAATTCATGTGATTCAACATTTTAAAGTCCGTAGCCTTTATTTTATAAGACAATAAAAAATTGTGAAAATCTCACAGTTTAAATTATATAGCCTTCAATTTCTACTCCATGTGAAAAATTTATGTGATTCAATATTTTAAAATTTATAGTCTTTATTTTATAAGATAACCAAAATAATTGTGAAATCTTACATTTAAAGTATATAACATTTAATTTCTTCTTTTGTGCTTGTCAAGTTGCTTTTTTATTTTTCGATAAATATTTTATAAAATAATTTTATTTATTTCTATTTTATTGATAAACTTTTTATAAAATTATATTATTTAATATAATTAAAGTCTCTCTTAAATCTCATTTTAACTTATTAAAATATTAGTACAAAAGATTATTAGAAAGAAAAAGAAATCACTTGAATAATAGAAGTTAAAAATTGTAGTTATTTTTTATTTTTTTTATTTTTTATTTATTATATTTTTAGAGAAAAAAAGTAACCAACTTTTTGGAAATTCTCTTTATAAGTAGTAATAGATGAGTATAGGTACTCATGTATTTTATTGGGTACCGAAGAAATCACCAATTATTTTACACATTCGATAAAAATATCTCTACGTGGTATTCATATAAAATTAATTTATTTGTATAATTTTAATTATCAATTTTACTTTTTGGGTAAAATCTAGAAAGTGCAAATTTGTTAATAAAATCATAAAAAATAGAATTAATAGTCAATAACAAAATATTGCTCCAAAAATTATTATGGTCAATGATATAAGTTTTATCATTTTTCCTCTTTTAATGATATTTGGATAAGATATAGATGATTCAATACCTTATATAATTGAATAAATTTAATTAATAAGAGGTAGAATTTGAAAATTTCTAATTATAATTAATATATGTTCAAGCATGTATCCATCCTTTTCTTCTTCACATGCATATGCATGTATCTCTATATTTTTTTCCTTTTATGATAAATACAATGTATCTATTCACATTTGTAACAAGTGAAAAGAAATTTTATTGATATGTTAATTGAATATATATATATATATATATATATATATATATATATATAGATGGATGAGACCTCACACCTAGAATCACTCATATCTATTAGATATTTTTTCCTATTATCATCTATGGCCTTATATTTTCCATCACAAAATTCTCTCTATCTCTCACCCCCTTTCTCTTTGCACAACCTTCACTAATGATCTTTATAGATCATCATATCAAATCAATGAATCACCAAATAAATAGTATCACCATGTGTTGCTGCCAAACAAGAATGATGGTGCTACATACTTCAAACCATTCCTATACATTTTAACTTACCTATTTGAGCGAGCCATGAATATACTCCCATTCACAAATATAGGGGTTTCTGTTACCATGTCAAGAGCCACTTTCAAAACACTTTCTTGGCTTCCAATAGACAACATCTTATTTTTTGATCTCATATTCTTTTGAGTTCTTTTCTTCTTAGGAACTGCCTCCAGTGGCAGAACCAACCATCTTTGGGAACTTTCGCCTGATGGTGTCTGCAGAGAATAAAACCATACACAGAAATAAAAATATAAAAATAAAGAAGAGGAATGCGACATACAAATTTTAGCAAATTTGGGTGACTTCGCAATTAGCTTCCTTTTTTTCTTCTAATGATAAATAACAAATAAGGAGTGGCAAAATTAAGAAGGATATATACAAGATGAATACATGTTGAGAAGCTTTAGTTTATTCTCTAAATCTATGTAATACAATAAAATGTATTAAGAAAAATTCTTACAGGGATCACTATGTTGCAACAATTATATTTAAATATAATTTGGATATATATATATTTTTTGGATTTGTTCCTATGACTTTTTTCTCTTTATATACTTTCTTCTAATTATATTAGAGGGTTTTTCACATTAAATTTGGTTATAGTATTATTTATATATTTTTCAGCAACATGATCGAATATTGATATAAATGCGTGGTTTCATATTATATATATTTTATCGGTTACTCTTCTTAAAATTTTGGCAAACTTTTACTTATTATATCCGTGAAGTACTTTTAGTATATTTGGGACGTATATTTAACTAATTTTTATAACATTTTATGTGTATGAGGCTCAAACAACAAATATCAATGTTATTATATTATAAGTACAAAGAGATCAATATAAAAAGCTATGTGCATTTTGGCCCATGTAATTTCAATTTTTCTGTTGTGCAATTGGATAATCTTCATACTTTGTTCAAAATTTGTTAATTCATACTAAATCCATGTCACGATTCGTTAAGTATATTGATATATTGATGTATTTAGGCAAAATTGCATCATGCTATATTGACTTTTGGTTATAAGGTAAACATAAAACAAGATCCCTAGCAATTTTATCATCAGCTAATTTGGTCCGTAACAATTAGAAACTACTCACTTAGTCCCTAACAATGTGTTTTGGAACATCATAAGGTCTCTACACTATTTCTGTCCAAGCGATGTTTACGTGAGTGTTACATGCCTATTTACTAATATGAAGTCGTTTTGATGTTTTTTTTAACTTTGGTTTCTATTCATCCATTCCCTCTTACTCTTTGTTGTAACTTACCTTCAATCTCACTCTTCTTTATCCTTGATTATATTCCCGAAACCCTAAAACCACAAATCGTAAGTGATGAGTTGGAATGAATCTAATTTCAGCAAATCAACGATGACAAAGAGTAATGGTAAGTGAGGGCGTGAGGCTTCATCTAACTTTAGTTCCAAAAGAGTGACAAAGATATAACTAACTAGATGCACTTAGTTTTGCTAAACATAACTTGAATAATAACCATTCAATGACAAAAAAATAACCCAAAGGCAAATGCATAATGCTCATTTCAAAAATCAAATAATTCAATATTTTAAAGACTTATAGTCTCTGGTTTTACACTTTGTGAAAAAAATTATGTGATAACATAATTAAAAGTATATAGTCTTCAATTTCTACTATGTATAAAAATTTATGCAATTCTATATTTTAAATTCTACAATATCTGTCTTTTATAGTGTATCTAAAAAATGGTAAAATCTCATATTTTAACATCTATAGTCTTTAATTTTACTATATGTAAAAAATCATAAAATTCGATATTCTAAAGACTATAGTCTTTGGTTTTATACTCGATGAAAATATTATGTAATTTCATAATTAAAAGTATATAGCATTCAATTTCTACTATATGTGGAAAATTCATGTGATTCATTATATTAAAGCCTATAGTCTTTATTTTATAATGCAATAAAAAATTTTAAAATCTCACATTTTGAAGTATATAACCTTCAATTTCTATTATATGTAAAAAAATTAATGTGATTCAATATTTTAAAGTCTATTGTCTTTATTTTATAAGACGGCCTAAAAAATTGTAATACCTGACATTTAAAGTATATAGCCTTCAATTTCTATTATATGAAAAAATTTCATGTGATTCAATATTTTAAAGTCTATAGTCTTTATTTTATAGTGTAACAAAAAAATTTTGAAATTTCACAATTTAAAGTATAAACCCTTCAATTTCTACTACATATTAAAAATTCACGCGTGATTCAATATTTAAAAGTTTATAGTCATGATTTTATAAGACTTCTAAAAAAGTTGTGAAATCTCACATTTAATGTATATATCCTTCAATTTCTACTATATAGAAAAATTTTATGTGATTCAATATTTTAAAGTCTATAGTCTTTATTTTATAATACAACAAAAAAATTATGAAACCTCACATTTTGAAGTATATAGCCTTCAATTTCTACTATATAGAAAAATTTCATGTGATTCAATATTTTAAAGTCTATAGTCTTTATTTTATAATGCACCCAAAAATCTGTGAAATCTCACATTTTTAAGTATATAGTCTTCAATTTCTACTATATGTAAAAAATTTCATGTTATTCAATATTTTAAAGCCTATAATCTTATTTTTATAATGCAACCAAAAAATTATGAAATCTCACAATTTAAAGTATATAGCCTTTATTAATTTATTTGTATAGTTTTAAGGGGAAAAAACATTTTACCTCCCTAGATGTTTGGGTCGTTGCAATTTAACCCTTGAACTTTCAAAACGGGCAATACGGTACCCTGTATGTTTTAAAACATGCAATTTACCCCATCTGTCACATCTCCATCCATTTCTCCGTTAAATGGTCATGTGCAGTGCACATGTCATTTCTCCGTCAAATCATACAGGGTACCGTATTGCCCGTTTTTTAAAGTTCAGGGGCTAAATTGCAACGACCCAAACATTCAGGGGGTAAAGTGTTTTTTTTCACGTAAAAAAATGGTATATTAGTAATTTAATAAATGACATGTGCACTGACACATGACCATTTAACGGAGAAATGGATGGAGATGTGACGGATGGGGTAAATTGCATGTTTTAAAACATACAGGGTACCGTATTGCCCATTTTGAAAGTTCATGGGCTAAATTGCAACGACCCAAACATCCAGGGAGGTAAAATGTTTTTTTTCTCTAATTTTAATTTTCAATTTTACTTTTTGGGTAAAATCTAGAAAGTGCAAATTTGTTAATAAAATCATGAAAAATAGAATCAATAGTCAATAACAAAATATGGCTCCTAAAATTATTATGGTCAAGAATCAAAGTTTTATCATTTTTCCTTTTAATGATATTAGGATAAGATATAGATGATTCAATACCTTATATAACTGAATAAATTTAATTAATAAAAGGTAGAGTTTGAAAATTTCTAATTATAATTAATGTATGTTCATGCATGTACCCATCCCTTTTTTCTTCACATGCATATGCATGTATCTCTATATTTTTTTCCTTTTATATGATAAATACATTGTATCTATTCACATTTGTAACAAGTGAAAAGAAATTTTATTGATATCTAAATTGTTGAATATATATATGGATGAGACCTCACACCTAAAGTTACTCATATCTATTAGATATTTTTTCCTATGGCCTTATATTTTCCATCACAAAATTCTCTCTATCTCACACCCTCTTTCTCTTTGCACAACCTTCACTAATGATCTTTATAGATCATCATATCAAATCAATGAATCACCAAATGAATAGTACCACCATGTGTTGTTGCCAAACAAACATGATGGTGCTACATACTTCTCACCATTCCTATACACCTTCTACTTTATCTTAGAATTATTTTGACGCACAAGTAGCTTCTCTTCAAACTTCTAAACTCTTATGTCAAAATTTGGATAAGATATGTATAAGTGTGATTTTCTAATCAAAGGATGGGCATTACAAGAAGGAAGCAAGATCAATGGATGCAAATTAATTGTTTATATGATATATGGTTGATCTGGTCAAGGATTATGGTGGTTGTGTTCGTCAAAACGTTACAACGTTAAAGAAGAGGAATATCACTTATAAATTTTAGCAAATTTGGGTGACTTCGCAATTTTGTTCCATATGTTTTTTTTCTTCTTCTAATGATAAATAACAAATCAAGAGGGAGAAAATTAAAAAGGATATATGTGAGATGAATACATGTTGAGAAGCTTTAGTTTATTCTCTAAGTCTATGTAATACGATAAAATATATTAAGAAAAATTCTTATTGGAATCATTATGTTGCAACAATTATATTTAAATATAATTGAATTTTTATTTTTTTATTTGATCCTATGACTTTTTTCTCTTGATATACTTTCTTCTAATTATATTAGAAGGTTTTTCACATTAAATTTGATTTTAATATTATTAATATATGTTTTTCGGTAACATGAATATCAATGTTATTATATGTACAAAGACATCAATACAAGAAGCTATGTGCATTTTGGCCCAAGTAATATCAATTTTTCTGTTGTGCAATTGGATCATCTTAATACTTTGTTCATAATTTGTTAATTCATACTTAATCCATGTCACAATTAGTTGATTGTCAAGTTGAATTTTAGTATATTGAGATTTTAATGTATTTAGGCAAAATTGTATCATGCAATGACTTTTCATTATATAGGATAAACTTCAAAAAAGGTAGCTGACAATTTTATCATCGATCAACTTGATTCCTAATAACAATTAGAAACTACTCACTTGATATCTTACAATGTGTTTTGAAACATCATAATTCATAAGATCCCTACACAGTTTTCGTCCAAGAGATGCATATGTGGCAGGGTTACGTGGTTATTTACTCGCACAACGTTGTTCATCGACCAACTTTGTCCCTAATAACAATTAAAAACACTACTCACTTGCATTGATAACTTACAATGTGTTTTGACATCATAAGGTCCCTACATAGTTTCCGTCCAAGAGATGCTTACGTGGCAGTTTTACGTGGCTATTTACTCCCACGACGTTGTTTTGATGCTTTTTTTTCGCAACTTTTAGTTCCTATTCATCCCTTCCATCTTACTCTTTGTTGTAACTTACCTTCAATCTTACTTTTCTTTTATCCTTGATTCATGAAACCCTAAACCCATAAATCGCAAGTGATGAGTTGGAATGGATCCAATTTTAACAAATCAAAGATGGCAAAGAGAAATGGTAAGTGAGGGCTTGAGGCTTCATCTAACTTTAGTTCTAAAAGAGTGACAAAGACATTACAATTAGTTTTGCTAAATCCTATTACATAAATTGATAGAAGACATTTTGTGATTAGCTTAAGGTGACCAATTTGTCCATTAAAAAAATATTTCTCATGGACCAATGTGAGTTAGTTATTGATTATGAAGGACAAATTTGAGTTATTTATAATTTGTTAGGGATCTATATGAGTTTTTTATGCAGAATATAAAATTGTCACTCTATGAATTTGATTCTAGCTCCCTAGGATCTAGTTTATGCAATGGTTTCTTCTACACTTTCATAGTCATTTGAACTACTATCTACACCACATTCATCACTTATTTCCTCATTACAACACTCATCATTATATTGATACCAATGCTGAGTTCCTCCCCTATGGGACTCACCACATCCTCATTTTTTTTTTAGCTCCTTCACCACTCTTTTCCTTTTCTCCATTAAAGGTAATATATAAGTATATACCAATACAAAACACTGAAAATGACAATACTCACAAAGTAAAAAAGCATGGACCTTTAAAGAGAATATATATTTGGAAGAGTGTGCTTTAATTTTGGGTACTAATTGTGTTAGCCACCACTTGATGAAGCCTCATTACCCTTGCCCTTTGTCCCCTCTTATTCGTGATATTAGATCCACTCCAACTCATCTCTTGCCATTTTTGGGGGTTTAGATCTTCAAAAATCAATAGGATAATGGAAATGTAAGGTTGAAGGTAAGTCACAACAAGGAGTAAGAGTGTAATACCTGAGGTAGTCTGAGTTATTTTGAGTAAGAGAACACGGTGCACACCAGGGAGATAGGGCCAAGTGGGCCCCACCCCTCCTTTTCCTTTCCCTTTTCCCTTCCTTTTCTCTTTTTCTTCCTTCCTTCTTTCTTTTTCTTCTCTCTCGCAGAACTCTCTCCCTTTCTTCTCCATTTCTTTCTTTCTTCATTTCTCATCTTCCTGCTCTCTCAATCTCTCACCCATCTTGAAGATTGAAGTGTGTTTTGCTCATCTAGTATATTGAGGGTAAGTGTAGAGTATTTCTTTTTCTCGATTGATGTCTATTTTCTCTAATTTTCGGATTTGGGATTTTAGGGCTCAAGATTGGGGTTTTTGATTTTTTTTGAGAGATTGAGGTTTGTGATGTGTTCTCTAGGGTCTCAACCAACTAGGGAAGCTCCGGGGAACTCATCCTAGCTCCGGGTGGTGTCTTGGAGCTCATTGGAGTAATTTGTGAGTAATGAGTTATTTGTAGTTTATGTATGATTTTGATTGAATCTGTGAATTTCTTGTTATGATAGTGGATAGAGACTGAGATTGGTTGATATATAATTGATATTGCATGTTGGTTGTGTTTGATTTGGATGGGTTGTGGTGAAAATGTGGATTTGGAGATGATTTTCGCGAAGTTTTCTGCAGAATTTCGTCTCTGACCCAGGCTGTAATCGATTACCAACCCGTGGTAATCAATTACAGACAGCCAATTTTCGTAAAAATTTTCTTCAGAACGAAATTTGAAGCTGGTAATCGATTACAGAGGCCTGTAATCGATTACATCAGTACAAAAAACTCTATTTTTAAGACTTTAACTTCAAATTCTTATACTTTTAAGTTATGTATTCAAATCCATTCGTTCACCACTACCCCAAACTCGATATTAAACTGTTGTAATGATGATGATGAATTGATTATGTTGTGATTATAAATGATATGTGCCACTAACAGCGTTAAGTAAGATAAAAATTGAATGAATTAAGATATGGTAAAACGACCTGAGGAGGGGCATAGCTCGCGGGGTCGTAAATGGGAATCTGATGAGGGGCATAGCTCGTGGGGTTTCCCAGTATGGTGTCTGATGAGGGGCATAGCTCGCGGGACATCCATACTACCTATGAACATGAGTCGGGGCTGTGCTCTAGGTGTTCATAGGTTAAAAGCTACCAAGATAAAGAGACTGTATAAGAATGATGAAATTGGCATATATATATACTTGGTTTATGTTGTAACTGCTTGTACGGTTGTATCCTACATACCCTGCTTATAACCTGTTTATTCACTGAGCGTATGACTCACCCATTCATACAATATGTTTTCAGATCAGGGTGCAGATCAAGGGACGAGTTCATCCGTTCCTCCGGGTTCTTAGATTCGGTGAGCCTCATGTGTTAGAGGCATTATGTATTTCCTAGCTAGTGTATGCTCCTTATGTTACAGACAGGATTTCTTTGGACTAGGGTAGTGGATGAATGTTGTATAAGTCTATGTAGGACTTATTGTTGTTGTGTTGATGTTGTTAGTCTTATTTATGGACATGTATGACATATATATGTAGATGTAGGGTTTGTGTATGATGGTTTATGGATTGAGTCGTATGTTATGACCAGACTATATGTATGGATCTTATGTATGTTATTGTAGTTGTGGTTGTTGTTGTTTAGCGGGATTATCGTGTGGATTACAGGTTAAGGTTGACATGAGACTCGGTGTCCGATGTGCCGGTCACGATCCGAGTTGGGTCGTGACAAAGAGGGAAGGAGATGAATATAGATTAAAGCTAAAAAAACAAAAACAAAAATGATGTCGTGTAAGTAAATAGCCATGTAACATACACTGACAAGTAAGCAACTATATATGTCATGGAAATTGTCTAGGGATCTTATCGTGTTCGCAAAAACTATAATACCAAGGATCAAGTGAATACTTTCTAATTGTTATAGACTAAATATTAGCCGATGGTAAAATTATCAGGAACTTATTTGGATTTACTCCTTTATTATATTAATTAATATGATGATATGTGCATAATAAGACTTATATTCATAATAATGTTAGATTTTTGTGAAATAACAATGACTCATATGTTTTGACATAAACATAAGCGATAAATCAAGAACCCTACACTACTTGCACTCAATAAAACATAATGTCCATCCCCAAATGGTTAAGAATGTTAAATACTTATAATCTCATTCACATTAATTCAAGTAAGTGAAGAGTTATGTGATACCATATGTTCTCGTATCATATATAAGTGCATATATGTAATCATTTATGTATGTGCATTTCTATCATAATGTGCATTTCTAATGTGTTAGTATGTGTATTAGTAGGTTTGTTATAATATGTGCATTTTCAAATAATTTGATATGTCACATTTTTTTAATGCATGTGCATCTATATCATAAAGGTATGTTTATTTCTAATGTGATAACATGTGCATAATAAGAATTATAGTATATCGCAAATACTCTTAAAATTAAATTAGATGATTAAGATATTTGATATGTAACCGTTTAACTATGTAAGCACATTTGTATCACGTTCGTATGTGCGGTTCTAATATGACAACATGGGCAAGGCGAGGGCAATCTCTGGTGCAGTGCGTCTCTGCTCGTGCACCTCCTCTTGTGCAGCTCTGGTGTGGTGCGGTGCGGCCCTCCTCGTGCGACTCTGGTGCGGCGCCTTGGTGCGACTCTACCGGTGCGGTTGCTGGTTGCAGGTTGCAGCAACTTGCAATGAGCCAAGTCAAATGTCATTATGTTTGCATTGATAATTGAAATCAATAAGGGATTTGTTGTTTTGCAATACGTAGTATTCTTTCTGGAAAGAGAGGTGAAGAAATTCTCATTGTACGTAACTTCATAACATCTTCTCATTCATGCATAATAATAAATATGATAACTTTTCATAAGTAGAACCTTTCTTCTAGGGCTAAATATACTTGTGATTTCTGATTCCAAGATGTTTTCTCTTCTTAGATTCTTGTTTATATTTCATATCACCTTATATTAATTGCCTCGGCTTTAAAATATTGAATCACATGAATTTTTCATACATACGTAGAAATTGAAGGTTATATACTTTAAATTGTAAGATTTCATAGTTTTTTCGGTTTTTTAATATAAAATAAAAACTAAAGACTTTAAAATATTAAATCACATGAATTTTTCACATATAGTAGAAATTGAAGGTTATATACTTTAAATTGTGATATTTTATAATTTTTCTGATTGTCTTATAAAATAAATTAAAGACCATAATATTTAAAATATTGAATCACATGAACTCTTCACATGTAGTAGAAATTGAAAACTATATACTTTAAATTGTGAAAATTCACAATTTTCTTTATTGTATTATAAAGTAAAGACTATAACTTTTAAAATACTGAATCACATGAATTTCTCACATATAGTAGAAATTGAAGATTATATACTTTAAATTGTGAGATTTCACAATTTTATAGGTTGTCTTATAAAATAAAGACTATAGACTTTAAAATATTGAATCACAATAAATTGTTCGATATAGTAGAAATTGAAGGCTATATACTTTAAATGTGAGATTTCACAATTTTTTTGGTTGTCTTATTAAATAAAGACAATAAGCTTTAAAATGTTGAATCACATTAAATTTTTGACATATAATACAAATTGAAGCCTATATAACTCAAAATGTGAGATTTCATAAGTTTTTTGTTGCATTATAAAATAAATACTATAGACATTAAAGTATTAAATGATTTACAAATAGTAGAAATTGAAGCATATATATATACTTTAAATTGTAGGATTTCAATATTTTTTTATTGCCTTATAAAATAAAGACTATAGACTTTAATACATTGAATCACATGAATTTTTCACATATAGTAAAAATTAAAGGCTATATATACTTTAAATTGTGAGATTTCACAATTTTTTGGTTGTATTATAAAATAAAGACTATAGACTTTAAAATATTGAATCACATATAGTAGAAATTGAAGGCTATATACTTCAAAATGTGATATTTCACTATTTTTTTGGTTGCTTTATAAAATAAAGACTTTAAGCTTTAAAATATTGAATCACATGAATTTTTCTATATAGTAGAAATTGAAGGTTATATACTTTAAATTGTAAGATTTCACAATTTTTTTTAATTTTCTTATAAAATAAAGACTATATATAGGCTTTAAAATATTGGATCACATGAACTTTTCACGTATAGTAGAAATTGAAGTCTATATACTTTAAATTGTGAAATTTCACAATTTTCTTTATTGTATTATAAAGTTAAGACTATACCCTTTAAAATATTAAATTACAAGAATTTTTCACATATAGTAAAAATTGAAGGCTATATACTTTAAATTGTGAGATTTTACAATTTTTTTATTGTCTTATAAAATAAATAATAAAGACTTTAAAATATTGAATCACATGAACTTTTTACATATAGTAGAAATTGAAGGCTATATATTTAAAAATGTAAGATTTCACAATTTTTTGGTTGAATTATAAAATAAAGACTATAGACTTTAAAATATTTAATCACATGAACTTTTCACATATAGTAAAAATTGAACGCTATACTTTAAATGTGAGATTTCACAATTCTTTTTGTTGTCATATAAAATAAAGATTGTGGGCTTTAATATATTGAATCACACGGAATTTTTTGATATAATAAAAATTGAAAATTATATATATACTTTAAATGTGAGATTTTACAATTTTTTTGTTTGTCTTATAAAATAAAGACTATAGACTTTAAAATATTAAACCACATAAGTTGTTCACATATAGTAGATTTTGAAGGCTATATACTTTAAATTGTGGGATTACACAATGTTTTAATAGCATTATAAAATAAAGACTTTTGACTTTAAAATATTGAATCACATGAAATTTTTCATATATAGTAGAAATTGAAGGCTATATACTTCAAAATGTGAGATTTCACAATTTTCTTTGTTGTATTATAAAATAAATACTACAACATCTAAAATATTGAATCACATGAAATTTTTCACATATAGTAGAAATTGAAGGTTATATACTTCAAAATGTGAGATTTCACAATTTTCTTTGTTGTATTATAAAATAAATACTACAACCTCTAAAATATTGAATCACATGAAATTTTCACATATAGTAGAAATTGAAGGCTATATACTTCAAAATGTGAGATTTCAAAATCTTTTGGTAGCATTATAAAATAAAGAATATATGTTTTAAAATATTGAATCACATAAAATTTTCACATATAGCATATATCGAATGTTATATACTTTAATATTTGAGATTTCAATATTTTTTTTGTCTTATAAAATAAAGACTAACCTTTAAAATATTGAATTGAATCACATGAGATCACATATAGTAGAAATTGAGGGATATATACTTCAAAAAGTGAGATTTCACAATTTTTGGTTGTTTTATAAAGTAAAGACTATAGGCTGTAAAATATTTAATCACATGAAATTTTTCTATATAGTAGAAATTGAAGGCTACATACACTTTAAATGTGAGATTTCACTATATTTTTTAGTTGTCTTATAAAATAAAGACAATAGTCTTTAAAGTATTGAATCACATTAACTTTTCACATATTTTAGAAATTGAAGGCTATTCAAAATATGAAATTTCACAATTTTTTTGTTGCATTAAAAAAAGGCTATAGGCTTTAAAATATTGAATCACTTGAAATTTTCACATATAGTAGAAATTGAAGGCTATATAATTCAAAATGTAAGATTTCACAATTTTCTCAGTTTTCTTATAAAAAAAGGCTATATAATTTAAAATATTTAAATTATTGAATCACATGAATTTTTCACATATCGTAGAAATTGAAAGCTATATACTTTAAATTGTGTGATTTCATAATTTTTTTATTTGGGTAAAATCTAGAAAGTCCAAATTTGTTAATAAAATCATGAAAAATAGAATAAACAGTCAATAACAAAATATTGCTCATAAAATTATTATGGTCAAGAATCTAAGTTTTATTATTTTCCCTTTTAATGATATTAGGATAAGATATAGATGATTCAATACCTTATATAATTGAATAAATTTAATTAATAAAAGGTAGAATTTGAAAATTTCTAATTATAATTAATGTATGTTCAAGCATGTACCTATCCCTTTTTTCTTCACATGCCTATGCATGTATCTCTATATTTTTTCCTTTTATGATAAATACAATGTATCTATTCACATTTGTAACAAGTGAAAAGAAATTTTATTGATATGTTAATTGAATATATATATATATATATATATAGGGATGAGACCTCACACCTAGAATTACTCATATCTATTAGATAGTTTTTCCCCATTATCATCTATGGCCTTATATTTTCCATCACAAATTTTTCTCTATCTCTCACCCTCTTTCTCTTTGCACAACCTTCACTAATGATCTTTATAGATCATCATATTATATTAATGAATCACCAAATGAAGTACCATCATGTGTTGCTGCCAAACAAACATGAAGGTTCTAAATTCTTCTTACCATTCCTATACATTTTAACTTACCTATTTGAGCGAGTCATGAATATACTCCTATTCGCAAATATAGGGGTTTCAGTTACCTGTTGAAAAGGCATCTTCAAGACATTTTCTTGGCTTCCAATAGACAACCTCTTATTTTTTAATTTGATCTCGTACTCTTTTGAGTTCTTTTCTTTTTAGGAACTGCCTCCGATAGCAGAACAAACCCTCTTTGGGAACTTTCGCTTGGTGATGTCTGCAGAGAATAAAACCATATATAGAAATAAAAATATAAAAATAAATTGTTTAGTGATGAAAATTTAAAAAAAATTACTTCTTACCATTCCTATACACCCTCTACTTTCTCTTAGAATTATTTTGACATGTAGTTTTTCTTCAAACATCTAAACTTTTATGTCAAAATTTGGATAAGAAGATATGTAGCGGGTGTGATTTTCCCATGAAAGGGTGGGCACTATAAGAAGGAAGCAAGATCAATGGATGTAAATAAAGAGTGAGAACATTAAGAAGGATATATATATACGAGATGAATACATGTTGAGAAGCTTTAGTTTATTCTCTAATTCTATGTAATACAACAAAATATATGAAGAAAAATTCTTATTAACATCATTATATGTTGCAATAATTATAAATATAATTGAATATTTTTTTGGATTTGGTCCTATGACTTTTTTCTCTTGATATACTTTCTTCTAATTATATTAAAGTGTTTTTTACATTAAATTTGGTTATAATATTATTTATATGTTTTTCCGATAACATAAATACTGATAAGTGATTTCATATTTTATTTTATCGGTTACTCTTCTAAAAATTTTGGCAAACTTTTACTTATATCCGTGAAGTACTACTCTTTAGTATATTTGGGACATACTTAACTAATTTTTCTAACATTTTATGTGTATGAGGCTCAAACAACAAATATAATTGTTATTATAAGTACAAAGACATTAATATATATAAAAAGCTATGTGCATTTTGGCCCATGTAATTTCAATTTTTCTGCTGTGCAATTGGATAATCTTCGTAATTTGTTAATTCATACTTTATCTATTTCACAATTCGTTGTCTAGTTGAATTTTAGTATATTGATGTATTTAGGCAAAATTGCATCATGCTATATTGACTTTTGGTTATAGGGTGGTAAACATAAAAAAAAAAAAAAAAAGTCGCTAGCAATTTTATCATCAACTAACTTGGTCCGTAACAATTAGAAACTACTCACTTGGGCCCTAACAATATGTTTTGGAACATCATAAGGTCTCTACACAGTTTCTGTCCCAGTGATGTTTACGTGACAATGTTACATGACTATTTATTACTACTATGAAGTCGATATGAGAATTTTTTTTTTTTACTTTGGTTTTTATTCATCCCTTCTCGGCCTCTTACTCTTTGTTGGATCTAATTTAAGCAAATCAGAGATGGCAAAGAGAAATGGTAAGTGAGGGCGTGAGGCTTCATCTAACTTTAGTTTCAAAAGAGTGACAAAGACATAATCAACTAGATACAACACATACAAAAACTAACATAAAGAACACCTCCACCAACTAGTTACAATTAGTTTTGCTAAACATAACTTGAATAATAAGCATTCAATGACAAAAAAAATAAAAATAACCCAAAGGCAAATGCATAATGCTCATTTAAAAAATCATGCAATTCAATATTTTAAAGACAGTAGTCTTTAGTTTTGCACTCTGTTAAAAAAAATTATGTGATAACATAATTAAAAGTATATAGCCTTCAATTTCTACTATGTGTAAAAATTTACGCAATTCTATATTTTAAATTCTATAGTATCTTTCTTTTATAGTGTATCTAAAAAATGGTAAAATCTCACATTTTAAAATCTATAGTCTTTAATTTTAATTACTATATGTAAAAAAGTCACGTGATTCAATATTTTAAAGTATGTAATATTTATTTTATAAGACAATAAAAAAAATTGTGAAAAATCTCACATTTTAAAGTATATAGCCTTCAATTTCTACACCATGTGAAAAATTTATGTGATTCAATATTTTAAAGTATATAGTTTTTATTTTATAAATTGTGAAATCTTACATTTAAAATATATAACATTCAATTTCTACTATTGTGCATGTCAAGTTGTTTTTTTATTTTTCGATAAATATTTTATAAATAATTTTATTTAATTCTATTTTTATTGATAAATTTTTTTAAAAAATTATATTATTTATTATAATTAAAGTCTCTCCTAAATCTCATTTTAACTTATTAAAATTTTAGTATAAAAGAAGATTAGAAAGAAAAAGAAATAACTTGAATAATAGAAGTTACAAATGATAGTTATTATTATTTTTTGTTTTTTATTATTCTATTTTTAGAGACCAAAAAGTAACCAATTTTTTTAGAATTCTCTTTATAAGTAGTATTAGATGAGTATAGGAACTCATGAATTTTATTGGGTACAGAATAAATCACTAATTGTTTTACACATCGCGTTAAATATATATCTACATGGTAACCATATAAAATTAATTTATTTGTATAATTTTAGTTATCAATTTTACTTTTTGGGTAAAATCTAGAAAGTGCAAATTTGTTAATAAAATCATGAAAAATAGAATCAATAGTCAATAACAAAATATTGCTTCTAAAATTATTATGGTCAAGAATCTAAGTTTTATCATTTTCCCTTTTAATGATATTAGGATAAGATATAGATGATTCAATACCTTATATAATTGAATAAATTTAATTAATAAAAGGTAGAGTTTGAAATTTTCTAATTATAATTAATGTATGTTCATGCATGTATCCATTCTTTTTTTCTTCACATGCATATGCATGTATCTCTATATTTTTTTTCCTTTTATGATAAATACATTGTATCTATTCACATTTGTAACAAGTGAAAAGAAATTTTATTGATATGTTAATTGAATATATATAGGGATGAGACCTGACACCTAGAATTACTCATATGTATTGGATATTTTTTCCCTATGACCTTATATTTTCCGTCACAAAATGCTCTCTATCTCACACCCCTTTTCTCTTTGCACAATCTTCACTAATGATCTTTATAAATCATCATATCAAATCAATGAATCACCAAATGAATAGTACCACCATGTGTTGTTGCCAAACAAACATGATGGTGCTACATACTTCTCACCATTCCTATACACCTTCTACTTTATCTTAGAATTATTTTGACGCACGAGTAGCTTCTCTTCAAACTTCTAAACTCTTATGTCAAAATTTGGATAAGATATATATAGGTGTGATTTTCCAATTAAAGAATGGACATTGTAAGAATGAAGCAAGATCAATGCATGCAAGTTGATTGTTTATATGATATGGTTGATCTGGTCGAGGATTATGGCGGTTGTGTTCATCAAAATGTTACAACATTAAAGAAGAGGAATGTATGTGACTTATAAATTTTAGCAAATTTCGATGACTTTGAAATTCTTTTCCATATGTTTTTTTTCTTCTTCTAATGATAAATAACAAGTCAAGAGTGAGAAAATTAAGAATGATATATATGAGATGAATACATGTTGAGAATCTTTAGTTTATTTTTCAAGTCTATGTAATACGACAAAATATATTAAGAAAAATTCTTATTGGGATGGATCATTATGTTGCAACAATTATATTTAAATATAATTGGAATTTTTTTTTTTTTGTATTTGGTCCTATGACTTTTTGCTCTTTATATATTTTCTTCTAATTATATTAGAAGGTTTTTCACATTAAATTTGATTTTAATATTATTTATATGTTTTTTCGGTAACATGAATATCAATGTTATTATATATACAAAGTCATCAATACAAAAAGCTATGTGCATTTTGACCCAAGTAATATCAATTTTACTGTTGTGCAATTGAAGCATCTTCATACTTTGTTAATTCATATTTTATCCATGTCACAATTCGTTGTCAAGTTGAATTTTAATATATTGAGATATTAATGTATTTAGGCAATATTGTATCATGCCATATTGACTTTTCATTATATAGGATAAACTTCAAAAAAAAGGTCTTCAACAATTGAGCATGGCTAGAGGCACAACAAAAAATCAGTCAAAACAGTCAACAAATAGAAATTTGGGCCACAATTACTCAGCCCATCAAAAATATACTCATGATTAAAAGTGTTATTTGGGCCATAAAGTGTTAAATGGACTTTATGAACTGTTTTGACTGGTTTTTTATTGTACCCCAAGCATTTGTGCTGACAATTTTATCATCGACCAACTTGGTCCCTATTAACAATTAGAAAGTACTCACTTGATATTTTATAATGTGTTTTGAAACATCATAAGATCCCTACATAGTTTCTGTCCAAGAGATGCTTACATGGCAGTAGTGTTACGTGGTCTACTCACACAATGTTTTGAGGCTTTTTTTTTTTCTTTTGCAACTTTAGTTCCTATTCATCCCTTCCCTCTTATTCTTTGTTGTAACTTACTTTCAATCTTACTTTTCTTTTATTCTTGATTCCTAAAACCCTAAACCCACAAATCGTAATTGATGAGTTGGAATGGATCCAATTTTAGCAAATCAAAGATTGCAAAGAGAAATGGTAAGTGAGGACGTGAGGCTTTATCTAACTTTAGTTCCAAAAGATTGACAAAGATATAAGCAACTAGTTATTACAATTAGTTTTGCTAAACATATATAACTTGAACACAAATGCTTCGGGCACAACAAAAAAATCAGCCAAAACAGCCAACAAAACTCATTTAACACTTTATGGCCCAAATAACACTTTTAGTCATGAGTATATTTCTAACGGGCTTAGTGATTGTGACCCAAATTTCTATTTGTTAACTGTTTTGGCTGGTTTTTTATTGTGTCTCTAGCAATACTCTAACTTGAATAAGCACAATGGCAAAAAAAAAATCCCAAAGGCAAATGCATAATGCTCATTTCCTTGGACCATATGAAAATAAATTGATGGCTTATTAGCATTAACAACATAACTTTTCCCTCCACTTACACTTGGCATGACCTCTTGTAGAATTGAAAGCAAACCATACAACATAAATTGGCAGAAGACATTTTGTGATTAGCTCGTACCTTATAGAGACCAATTTGTCCATCGGAAAAATAATACTCATGGACCAACGTGAGTTAGTTATTGATTATGAAGGACAAATTTGAGTTATTTATGATTTGTTAGGGATTTATATGAATTTTTTATGTTGAACATAAAATTGGCACTCTATGAATTTGATTCTAGCTCCCTAGGATATCTAGTTTATGCAATGGTATCTTCTACACTTTCATATATAGTCATTTGAACTATCACCATTACTACTATCTTCACCACATTCATCACTTGTTTCCTCATTCACCTCATATTTTTCCTCATTACAACACTCATCATTGATAACAATGGGTTACTCCCCTAAGGGACTCACCACATCCTCATTTTTCTTTATAGCTCCTTCACCACTTTTTTCCTTTTCTCCACTAAGGTAATACCAATACAAAACACAGAAAATGACAATACACACAGTAAAAAAGCATGGACCTTTAAAGAGAATATTTGGAAGAGTGTGCTTTAATTTTGGATACTAAGGTTACGTTTGTTTTTTCTGACTCTAGGGTCAGAGTTAGGGAGTCAATGAAAAACTAACTATGTCATGTGTTTGGTGCGAGGGTCACAGTGACTCAGTGAACAGAGACACAGTGACCCAGTGAACAAAATTGTCAATTTTTTGTTCACTCCAATCTTGGAGTCACTGTGTCAGTGAGTCACTATGTGCTGATAGGGAGACACAAATATGTGATGATGTGTTTTGAGTCATTTTTGGAGTCACATGTGACTCTGACTCCTTTGACACGAATTCCATGACTCCCTTGACTCTGACTCCAGAGTCACTAAAAACAAACGCTACCTAATTGTGTTAGCCACCACTTGATGAAGCCTCACTTACCCTGCCCATTCCCCTCTGATTCGTGATATTAGATCCAGTCCAACTCATCTCTTGCCATTTTTTGGGGGTTTAGGGTTTCAAGAATCAAGGATTAAGTTGCAACAAAGAGTAAGAGGGAATGAGATGAATATAGATTAAATACTATTAGTTAAGGTCATTATTGTCACTCCCATTTATATTTCATAAGTAATCTTTTTTTTTTTCATATCATTTCATAAGTAATCTTTTTTTTTTCATATCATTTCATAAGTAATCTTTATACCTTGCTTCTTAGATTCTTGTTTATATTTCATAACACTTTATATTAATTGTCTCGTTATTGTATTATGATGAGGATTCTATTGTGGATACTTCGTTTGCTAACATGTGGATTATTCTATAAATAAATTGTTGGTGATTAAGACAATTTCTTGACAATGTTCTACGTAAGAGTAATTATGCGAATCTTCTATTTTATGTGGCTGTTTAATGTTTTATCAGATAGAAAGGTTATGCGAACTCTTGTTGATGGCAAATGTTAAATTGATTACTGAATAAACTCCTTAGTTGTATGTGCATCCATTCAAACCGTTGGGTTTGTAACCAGAAAAAAAAATGGCAGAAATATTATAATCATTACATGAAATACCATATATAATTGAAGATATAGATAAATTGTACTATACACATTAAATCAAAGAGTTCAGAGTAACGTGATGTGGTGAATAACCACTAATATTATGTGTATAATGAAACTTGTACAATAATCATATCCATCGTTGGATTATATTAGTTTATAACTCCTTATTACAATCCAATGGTGGATATGATTATTGTACAAGTATTGTATAATTTTTATTGTACACATAACATTTCTCGAGTGAAAAGAACTGTAACCCAGGTGAATATAATACACTCATTTATAATGAAAGAATTAATTGAACAAGATGGCATGCCTACAATTTAACAATGATCTATATAATATTCTATACCTTTGATTGATTACATTTTGAGGGGGAAAATAAAAATAAAAAATGTATATATTTTAGTATCTAGGAAGCAGTGTTGAACTAGGAGTGATGCTATCTGATGAGGATGATATAAGAGGAACAGTTGAGAACTCAGAACCAATTTGTTCAGAATGCTGAAAATATCCACGAGGGAGAGGACTAGGGTTCTGATTAATGGGTGAATTCCCAGTGCTAAATCTCTGATTGTAAAATGGTGGAGAAAAAGAAGAAGAAGCAGCAATTGTATTTGGGCTTTTATCATTTGAATCTTCTGTGGATAATTTACCTGTAGTTCCTGCCAACTCTCTCTTCTCTCTTTCTTCTGTTTCCTTGAGAAGAAAATCAACCCACAAATCTGCAAAGGACTGAAACCAAAAAGAAGAAAAAACTTATTGAAATCTAAGTTCATGAGAATGGAAGTAAGTCATCCAATTAAGTTGCGGTAGAAGTAACAACATCCTGAAGCCAGTGCAATATCTATTAACAGATTCTTTTGCTAGCCGTCATAGACTCGACTCGATGGAGGAAAATATATATACACACATGCGCGCGTGCGGCGTCAAACTCTTGCACTTTATTCTCTAAGCTCAGCACAAGAACAAGCACACGCAACTGAGGCGAAAAGGTTAAACCAGATGAGAAGAAATTACCTGGTTATCAGATTCTTCATTTGCAGCCGATGCGGTTGCACTTCCTCCCAAGATACCTCCAACCAGGCGACCAGGCAGCCCAAGGACTCCCCGGACAACACCTTTTCCAGGACCTTGTTGAGCAACGCCTATCCTTTGCTTGTCCTCTTCAGAAAATCCCAACATTCGAACCATCAGATCCAAAACCTACACTCAACATCACAAATATTAGGGGCAAGATCGATCCAAACCATTCAAAGATGTTACTCAAAATCTAGACGTAGTAAATACACAAAGATGATGGATCTAAAGCAACCACAACGGGAAGACTTCAATTCAATACCTCTTTGCTGTGGTTTCTCTGGAAATAAGTTACAAGTAATTTTATGACAATGCGCCTGTCAAAAATAAAACTTAGATTAGTGTAAGTTTAAGTCAGTTTTATACATATAAATTTCCAATTACGAATTTTTAGGAAACATAGAGACGGCACAAGAAAATGTAGACAAGAGTCTCTTCAAGAAATTTATCTGTTTATCTAACTAAATTGAAATTTAGGAAGCTCACAAATCACATGGACATGGTCATATTCAATGTAAACAATACTTTGAACAAAACTAGACTAACCTGTCAACGAGAAAATCAGAATCCACTGACATTCTATTTAGCCGTGTCATGCTCTGTTCAAGAGCTCGTCTCAATTTGGCATTGTCTTCCTCAAGCTTACTTACTCTACTTCTCCATTCTGATTGCACCTTCTCAGATAGAGAAAGCCTGGCCAAAATTTCCTCTGCTTCACTCCTCAATACATCTGCTTTGCTATTTGCATCCTGCCAATATCAATTTACATGTTTTCACTCAAGTTTAATTGAAAACAGCAAGATGTTAACATGGCAGTAAACCTACACACTATCATCCCCGCCCTGCTAAGAGTTAATGGATGTGAGTTAATGGACGAACTAACTTGTTACAACTTGATAAAGAATGAGTTGTACAAATTATATTTTGAGACAGGAAGAGAGGAGATTGAGAGGGAGATTCATACATTCAAGAGTCGAGAAAGTTTAGCCGTTTCTTCTCTTGCTCGAGCCAATTCACCTTCTAAATGTTCCTTTAGGAAAACAAATTAACGGTGGACATTAGGTTACTCCATGCAACAATAGACATGTAGATGCATCAAGTTATTGACAGGAAAAGATAGAAGTAGAAGGAATGACAATTTAAATGATGTTACTGAAATGGCAAATATAGACAACCTTAGCTTCGATTTCAGCATAATACTGTCCAAGAGCTGTCTGAAGATTTAAAAGTTCCACATTTTTAGCATCTATTGTGCTCATACAGTTTGTGAGCTTCTTGTTCAGGTCATCAATGGTTTCCCTGGACTTAAGAATTTCATTGTTGTTTTCCATCTTCAGTTTCTCCTGGCTTGTAGTTGCCTGCTTCAGAGTTCTCTCAAGGTTTGATATTTGAGCCCTTAAATAATTATTGCTCTCACGTAATTCTTCAATGATTTTGCTGTCCTCATCCATTTTTTCTGATTCTTCAGATTCCTACACAAAAGTAACAAGGTGAAAATCTTTGATTCCATTGAAGAAAGATTGATATACAAAATTCATTAGGGATATATGCAATTGGTGCTCATTCGCTTAGAAGTAAAGGGGAAACGATATTATATGAGTATATAAGTGACAACTCATGAAATAAACACATTGTGTGTGTTAGTGTGTGCAAGATAATTGGCACAATGTTTGGTTCTTGATGTCATGCTCAGTTATCAGTGATTCAGCTTAAAAAAAATGAAGTGAACAAGCAGAACCTTTTCTAACAAATGCTGTTTAAGACGAGTCAATTCTTGTACAGCTTTGTCCCTCTCCTTTTGTGTATCCTTCAAATCTTTACTTAGCTTTTGTAAGGACTTTTCCATGTCTTCTTTCTGTGGAAAACTTTTAGATGAGGCTGACAACTGTTTGCAGAAGCCAATTCCCCCATCCCCCAGCATGGAAAAAAGAAGAGAGCAATTATCAACATGATTCTTAATGCATGAACAAGTAAAGTAAATTTTGCTATTAAATAAATATTGACTCACATCACTGATAATGCCTGGATCCTTGTTCTGAATCTGAGAACCATCAGAAGATTTTTTCCCAGCGAAAGATGCCCTGCTTGTTTTAAGAGCAGCCTCAAGTTCATTCTTTTCGATCTAATAACAATAGGAACATAGGATATATTAGAGTACATTCTGAGGCACAATATCCATTAACAGGATTATCAAATTGAGTGATAATATGGTAGAAATTTTTTACGTCATATCGAAATATAGTAACAATATCTACGAACCTGAAGAGAAGTGTTTTCTTTCTCTAAAGTTTTGATTAGTCTTTTCAAGCTGTCGACAGCTTCACCTGCTTCTTCATCTTTACGCCTAGTCAACTCCAACTGCAGGTGTTTTATTTCTGATACCTTCTCATTCAATTCATCGTGCAATTTGCCCATCTCCCTTGTTGTCTTCCAAGCAACAATGTCATATATGATAGAGTTAGATAACCAGAAAGTATAATAACTCAGCTCATGACTTTGCAAAACAGTATGATAACAACAGAAGCTAGATTCCTTGAAAAGACATCTATTAGTCAATGATGAAATGCGATCAGAGACTAATCTTAAAGAGTATTTTTAGAGGGGCAAACAATTTCATGAAAGCAACTGCTTTAGATTGTTTGTCTTATAACACCATGGCATGCCACGTATTGAGTGTACCGACTTGATAGCAATAAGCCAATGTTAAAGCATCAAACCCCACAATAAAAAATAGACATACCAGACTGCAGCACACAATGAAATAAAACTTTCATTATTATAATCCAGACCTTTTGCTTCATGTCAATACTCTCGATGGTTGAAAAAAACATAAATGATTTGTTTTCTCAAAACACTTCTAACATAGATGATTATCATGCTAAATACAACAAAAACCCGAGCCATATTGGAAACATGTTTCAGCATGAGCATAAACATTTTGACAAAGCTGTTATAAACTTACTTCGTCTCTTTCAAACTTTGATAATTTAAGCTCCTCCTGGAAAGACTTGTTCAATTTCTGTTCCTCTGGAATTAAAGGAAGAACCAGATTATTAACAATTTATGTTTATACACAAAAAAATGATGAAAAATCTATTAAATATTCCAAGTGCTGAATACCCTGGTATTTTAGCTGAATGTTGGCCAACTTATCGTGTTCTTTCTCCAATTCCAACTTCAACTTTCGTATCTCAGGAGTATATAGATTGACTGCTGTCGGGGTATTTTTTCCCTCAGTCGAATCAGCAACCTCCTAGAAGGCATTCATACATCTGTTGTCAAGTTCATTCATCACTAAAATGAAAATATAAATAATGCAATTAAAAAGTTTGAATGAAAGGTTTCTCATAATAAAGACTAAGAAAATCAAATTAAAATCTATTTTCATTGAAGAAAAGGTGCAAATCATCTTGATGACTTCATGACCAACAAACATAGATATGGGACAATTTTTTATATAAATTAAAAATAATCACTTGATCAATCTATGGGCAAGGCATTCAAATGAATACCACATAATGGCCAATCTTCCTATGTTGGGGCATTATTTACTAATAACTATAAATCTAAGGTGTCATTACCTTGTCCTTTACTTGTAAGTTTGATTGTTTAGATGACATCATACTTTCAATGGCATCGGACTCCAAAGCAGGCATGGTTCCATTGTTTACAGCATAACGATTTTTCATTTGAGTTGATAATCTAAGCTGTTGATTAGAGGATCGGTCACTACTTCCCTACACAAAGATTCAAAAGTAATGAGTACTCAACAAGAATCGTTAGTTATCTAGCAAGAAAAAGGACATATAGCAAAGTTCTTTCAATTACATTAATTAGAACAGAATATATAGTATTTACATAAATACAGAATAAGTATTTTTCCTCACATTAATGAACAATCTAGCACAGAAAGAACAGGTCAATTTCACTATGTTCCCTTAAGCAATAGGTACTACAATACTTATGCCTATGCCTACAACAAAAGGTGGTTAGACCAATGCAAGTGTAGCTCAACTATATATATGAAACCATGCTCTCTGACTCAAAAAAAAAAAAAAAACAGCATGAGAAGAGACAACTACAGTTCAATCAGGTATTACGCTTCTTTCATTCAATCCTAATCAATATGCACCTGAATGCACCTGATCAGAAGAGTACAAACCACTTATAAATTGCATTGATCTAAGCATGTGAGCTGAATAAGTCAAACATGAAAACGTTCAAAGACATGAAAACAATAACAAGAGCTTTCCATTCCAACTTTTTTCCTACAAAAAGACACCACAAGAAAAGTATTGGCTTTGCGATGCATGGAAGCCACAAAGATGAATGTATCTCAAAAGTTTCTTCACACTCAAATGCACTGCACAACACCAAGCACTTTCAAAAAAATCTTCCTACCTAGAAAATATGTATAAACAAAATGCCACAATGGAACTGAGTAGACTGGTTGCGCATTAAAAAATTGACAGGTTTCATAGCAAAGCAGCTAATTAATCCCAAAAAGAATCACTGCTAATCTGTGAACTCTGTAAACAAATACCAAATATTCTATTCGTAAAAGACCATTTTAACATAATTATATTTTATGCCCTCCCTTAAGCAGCAACCTATCCATATAATGGTAACTACTACATAACGGTATAATGGATACCTAAGTCTCAAGAGTCCAACCTGTAACTAACAAGGTATGGAAGGTACTTGGGTTTTTCTCCAACCACAAAATGTGAAGCTTATGTTTTCGAACATCCAAAGAGTTTATAACTAAGACACGACAATACACATAGCAACACACCCTAGTCACTCTAAGTTTAATTGAATACAAGACGATGATTGTAATGAAAAACTAACATCACAGGTTAAATGTTTTACAAGACAGATTAAATTCTCCACAATAAAGTTAAGAGTTTGAATTGGAACATTGGATTACCTTCGTGTACGTGCCATTTGCAGATACAGGACTTGTAGCCTCTAAATTCTGTTTTAATGAGCCATTTTCTTTATTCAACATAATAATTTGATCCTATGAAGTAGAAACAGTTGGATAGTTAATCATCAAAGGCAAGCAAAAAATACCTGGAGTTAATTAGTACGACAAATTTTAAATTGACTATTTAAAAAAACCCTGCTACGGGTACAAATATGCTGTAAATTAATAACCAGTCATACCTCTTTTTCTTTTAATAGAGCTGCATAATTAACTGATAGTGCTTTAATTTCTGCCTCCGATGCTTGAAGTCTCTTGATTTCTGCTTTGTATTGTTCTATCTACAAGAAATCAAACAAATTTGAAAATCACCTCTTCTATAAAACGGTGATTCAATGCACAATGCTCTCACCTAGTCGGAACTGTAGAGGGTAAATTTAAGCAGCCCTTATCCCACATGCGGCGAGGCTCTTTCAAGATTTTAACTCAGTGACCTCCAATGCCACAACTCACAAGGCAGTAGTAACCCTATCATTACACCCTCTATACCACTGTAATTTTATCTAATCCAGTGTAGCTTTGAAGAATTTATTTCCGTGGAGTATCAAAATAGCCAAATAGGACCCTCTTTTGAATCATAAACATGTTGCCACACATACAAAGATTCACCAAGACTCTAAAGAACCCAAGAACCCAAGTCTAGTAACAGTACTCACAAATCAAACACAGCGGTTTGTTTCAAACCTTATTGATTCAACACATGCGGCAATTTTCTTGAACTGATTAAGCATTTACGCACATCGAAATAGAATCATCACAAAACCTTATCGAAAAATGTTCAACGAGGAAAAAAAATAATGAGCTTACCTCGGAAGCAGAGGGATGATGAGTTATTCCGTTGGCGACTGGCGACCTAGGTACCGATTTGGAATGCGCGAAGCTGTGGGAATTCCGGCGATCGGGGAAAACGACGTCGTGTTCATCGTCGTCGTAGTGAACATCGAGAGCGATCTTGTTGAGATTCTCCTTCAAATTGGCAATAGTTCCCCACATGATTCAAGATGCTAGTAAGAACAAAAGCGAATCAGAGTATGAGAATGAGATTTTGAATCGTCGTAGTTGTAGTTGATGATGAGAATTGAGAATGTTTCTCTGAGTTTTCGTTGCAGTGTCGAATTTTGGGTAACTTCTTGTTCTTCTTGACCTCACCAAATAAACAAAATAGATCTATGTGTCATAAAACAATAGATCTACATGTCATAAAAGAGTTATATATAGATTAAGATTTTTATTTTATTTTGATTTACTATATAGTAGAATCAAAATCTTTTTTTTTTTTTTTTTCAATAGAGAATCAAAGTCTGTTATTGACTGATTTGCTAATAAGGGATAGGAGCTATTATTATCATTACATATGATATTTTTTTATTAATTGTTTTTGTTTTTAATTAAATATGATAGTTTAAAATTCGATAGAACATGATTTCATGGTTTTTTAAATGAATTGTGTTACTGTTTTCTTTAAATTTTCATAACTTAATAAGTAAGCAAGAAATTTTTATTGAAAACCTCAACAAAAACATAATCAATTGAAAACCTCATCAAAACATAATATATATACACTAATACGCGCGCGCGCATATATATATATATATACTGATACATATTATAGACTTGATTTATGTTGTATTCTAATTAAATATATCGTTAAATGTAAATTGATTTTATGTTTTGGTTGTAAAATTTATTTTTAAAGTAAAAAAAACGATTAGTTTTCAATATGAATAGATTTTATAGCATTGTTATAGATACAATAAAAAATCAATCAATAAGTTGTGCACAACATTTGTAATATAAATTGCACAATGAATATTACATGTTGTGCACGTCATATACCACATTATGTGCAACATATATCACATGTTACAAAGAAAGATTGTGCTATAACATGTGATATATGTTATATACAATAAATGATATATGGTGTACATCATATATAGTATACATTGTGTATTTTATATTATATATATATATATGTGAAAAAAAAATGATGAATGGAGATGCGAGGTATCGATCCCCGTACCTCTCGCATGCTAAGCGAGCGCTCTACCATCTGAGCTACATCCCCTTATAAAGGTCCTATAACAAATAAAATTCATGTAGAGACGTAAAACACCCTTGTTAGAATGACCAAGAGCATAGCCAAGGCCCTTAAATTTGACTTCGAAGAAACCAAGTTTATTGGTAGTATTTTTTTTAAATGATTTATGTACATCACAAAATCAATCATCATCTGTTACTATGTGTAATAATTTAATATTTTAAAACTAATAATTAAACTTTTAAAAATATTAGATTAATATATAATCGAATTTAATTTTGATGCACTGACAGTGTAAAGGTGTTACATTATCATCCAATCAAAATTCTTCATTTGTATGATTTAATTTTTAAAGTAGTGAGAGATAGAAAACACTATCATAACTAACGTGGAAGCATATGATTTGATGATAGTGTAAAAAATGTATACATAGTCAGTGGATAGAAATTAAATTCTATATAATAATAAAAGTTGGAGTATTAGTTTTAAAATGTTAGATTATACACATATTGACTAATGGTGACTGATTTTACGATGTACATGAATTATAACTCTTTTCTTTACTCTACTTCCAAATCAATGATTATTGTCTCTTTATCATATACTCCCTCCGTCCACTTTTAATTGACGTTTTAGAGTATTGCACACTTATTAAGAAGGTGATGAAAACATAAAAATTTCTATAGAAGTAAATATACAATGACAAAATTATCCTTATAGTTTTTTGTGCAATAATAATTATAAGAGATAAAAAGAGAGTGTTTGTATGGATAAAACTGGAAAAAGATTGTAAATGTTTCATTGAAAATCTAAAATGACAAATAATAGTGGACAAATAAATTTCCTAGAAAGACAAATAAAAGTGGACGGAGGGAGTAGTATTTTCTCAAGAAACTAAATATTATTTATTATCTTTCTTTTCCAAGGCACCAAAAATAAACTCAAAAACAATTTTACAATACATGTAATATATTAAAATAAATCATATCAACACAAAAATATTGTTATGTAAATTGCATTAATTGAAGAATAAAATTCTAATAATTCATTAGTAATAGAATGTAAAATTTTTTTAAAAAAAATCTTATAATTTATTATTAACTAAACATATTTTTTTAAAAAAAAATATTGACTTTGAATCGATTGACCTAAAATATCACCCAAATTCAGGATTATCGGATCTTAAAATACTTGTATACGTGCTCTAGTTTTCATTGATTAATCCATTGCAAAACTTGATATTAAGGTGGGGTTGTGTTATTTTAACGATTCAAATTTTCAGAAAATTAAATACCCCTATCATAAAAAATATGGGATCCACACTTTTTTTTATTCATCACTTACTCTTTCGTCGAGTTCTTCTCCTTATTTTACACTCCATGTTAGCTGTTGGTTTATCATTTTTTCATAAATATTTGACAAGAGGTCACAAGTTCAACTTTCATACTCATCCCCTTATAAGAAGAAGTCAATGAAATTACCAATTAATTACCCTTAAACTCCTATTATAGCATAATAAAAGGCAATTACATTCTTTATTTAGCAGCAAATGGGATTTGAACCCAATAATATTCCTAGCTAGTAACACTCGCGGTACAGTCATGTAAAATGTACAGCATCCGTATGTATGTATGTATGTATAGAAGAAAAAGTAGAACCAAATTATTATAGAGGAAGAGGAATACATACTGAATCGAAATTGATCAAAGTACTATAATAATTTATTTATATATATAGTTATTGATTGATGTATTGTAGTAATTAGTGAGTGAGCTATTCGTTAGTTTTAGCACCACCAGAGAAGAGATCAGTGAGGGTAGGGAGCTTGATCTCGCCTTTCTGAGAGAGAGGAATGGTGAAGTTGCCAATAACAGGGAGGTCAATAACGAGGCCAAGATCCAATTGGTAATCAATGTCCCAATCTGCGCCTATGTCCCTTGCCAAGCTCAGCAATATGCTGTGTGGAACCTTCACTGGCACTTCCAGAGCTGTTGTGTCACTTGCCTTCAATGACCCTGGGTCTGGTATTGTCCCTGATGCTATCTCCCTTTATTATTATTTACCACACATACAAAAACAAAAGACTCAAATTCAGTAATTAATTATTCAGATAGATAGATAGATGATTCATCATCATTTGAAGCAGATCTAGTAATACGATATCTTGTTTTTAATGACTCTAACTTTAGGTTTAAAGAAATCATGGAGTCAATGATACAGGTCTGTTCCTACTTGTACAGTGACATTCGCATCAAATAGTTGATAGAGTCAATCTTTCACTGACTCTCTGACTCTGACTTCAGAGTAAGAAAAACACAAACACAACCTTCTCGGCTTAAAAGAGTCAAGCAGGGTCGATTACAAAAAATATAGGACAATTGTGGCTTGGAGTTTAAAAGTTTTTTCATGCATAAACGGAGAAACTAGCCAAATACTATAAATTATTTCAAAAAGCAGAAAGTCACTCTCAGCTGGATCAAAATTATTTTTAAAACAATTAAATAGCCTTTTCAGATTTAAAAAATTGTGTCTCTTTATATGTACGGATAACTTATCTAAAAACAACAAAACCTTTTCTCTTTCGGTAGATCAACAAAGCCTTTTGTGAAAAAGAAAAAACAATAGCAGGTCTAAACATTAATCAAATTTATTTTTTAAAACATACATGATCCTATCTCAAAAATACAAAATATAACCAATTCGATAAATATAAACAATACAAACAGATCCACCATATGTTCCACACAAATCAAACCAATCTGATCTCAATTTGTTTATTTTTTCTTTTAATTAAAAAGAAAACCCATACGATCGATGTATAATTCAGTTAAAGATCAAATGAAAAGATGAATTAAGCATAAATCAGATCAATATATATATAAAAACAGAAAATAAAATACTATAGTAGGTTGTAGGTACCTTCCAGCACTCTTGAGGGAATACTTGATCTCACAGATAGGAATGGGAGTGGAGTAAGGGTTGGAAACATCAACCTTGGCCAAATACTCGACGGAGTCTCTGCTCACGCGCTTGAAATCCACGTCCTTCACACTCGCCTCCGGCATCGGCATGTTCGTCACCTTTTCCGTCACATAGTTCTTCGCTTTCTCCAACAACTGCGACATCTTCAATTCAATTACCACCAGCCTCGCTTGCTCTCGCCCACGCTTCTTATGATACCAAACGACACTGTAGTGTCTAATAATCTCTCGTCGTTTATTTATACTCCTCCCGAAACGACAAGCGCGTTTTTGGGATTGCTGCCAGGTGGTGGTGGCACGTGACGGGGTACGCGTGGCACGTGATGGGTCCCCGTGTTGCGGAGGATAAAGGAATTGGAATGGGATTAGATCCGAAGATGACGATGACGGTAATAATTAATTAGAAATAATAATAATAATAATAGTAATTAATTAGACGCTAATCATTGCTCACTGTCGGCGTTGTTTACTTTCCTTTGATCCCCTTGTAGGTGAAGCTTATAGTGTAGACTATTACCCACTGATTTCGATTTAATCATTTAAGGGATCATATTTCGAATCCATTATTTTGTCTATATTTTTAGTTTTATTAGAATATATTGTTAGTATACAACTTTTTTACAACCGTCATTTAATTATATAATTTTAGGTTTGTCATTATTGTATTTTCTCTTTTCTACTACTTGAAAAGTCATACAAACGGAATATTTTGATTGGACGAAAGTGTGTATCAAAATTAAACTCTTAAAATTATTTTATATTATGTGTTGATAATTTAGTAAAAAATTTCATTTAACTATATATTAATTAAAAATTCTTCTAAAATATATATTATTTTTTTACAGTTATTATCAGAAAAAAATAAAATGAAGGCCACATATTAATGTTCTTGCCTCGTTTTCAACTTTCTCTTCAATTATTGTTGCACCGCATATTTATATCCTAACCAAGGACCAGATTCTTCCTCTTGTTTCTTTTTTGGTAGTACATTTTGTTTTCCATACGATCTTTTTTTTGATAAATCATGTTATCATAACACATAAGATACGTACGAAAGAATAACATCCAATGATCATATAGCACATATCTTATTACTTATACACTCATATTTTACTATTTAACTTATAACATTCTTAAAATATAGTAGCTAAAATGAATTATTTCAGATCACATCAAAATATGGTTGCCAACTGATCGAACCCAACCATATAGCCATAACTTGAACGCTTAAATATCTTTATGTGATATGATTCTCTTGTTTATTAATCTATTATCTATTATATCTATTTTTCTACTTTAAATTATTTTAATATGTTATTCACTTTAATATGCAAACTTTAACTTCTTATTTTTTTATATGGAATTTATATAATGTACATATTATTTTATATATAACTCTATATTTTATTTTTGTCTCTTTCCTTTATTTGTGATCAATATATTCCAATAAAAAAACTACCTTATTTCAAGGAGTGACACGTTAAGCTTAATAGTTCATTTCACATTCTATCTTCATTTTCAATATTCGATTTCTTTTTCAATAACACTTATTGTACAACAGAATATATCAAACTAGTATTCAACATGTGTTATATATCATATGTAATATGTGTTATATGTATTGTATAATTAATATTCAATACGTATGGTATATAATACACGTTAAATACTAGTTAAATGTATTTTTGTTATACAATAAACATTATTAATATATATATATACAAACATATAGGATCAACAAATCCAAAGGAATCCAGTAAAATGTACATGCACGCATTATTTTATCAATAGTACTACATGTACATCAAGCACACATCCATCAAGGTATTATGTGATTTGTGGGTCCACCATTTAAAACAAAAATTCAAATCCGCACACATATCGCTCACGCTTTAATGGTAATAATCTTTTATGGATACTTGATGGATGAAATACTGATGTACGTCTATCATTTCCGATTATTTTATTACACAATAATACACACGGGCACTTGATCACATCATATATATATTATCTTATACACAAATTAATTAAGTCCATAACCAAAGCAGGCCAGTAATAAAGAGTATTATTAATTAGATGATTAGATGGAAGCAAGAAACTGAATCTGCTTGAGAAGAGGGGTGAGGGTTTCCATGAGCTTCTCGCATGGATGGTTGTGAATTCCCTCGTACGTAGTCACAACTATGCTTGTGTCCTTTGATAGCCTCTGCACTTGTTTCTTCACATTGCATGTGTGATGCGTGCATCGGTAGTAGCTCCTTCAATTCATTATATTTATATATATAGATATAATAAGTTATCCAGTTATAATAAAATAAGAGTAATGATACGTGTACATTACAAAATCAACCATTATCAGTTATCATATTCAATAATTTAATATTTTAAAACTATTAATCTAATTTTTAAAAATATTAGATTAATATATAATATTAATAGTTGAATTAATAATATTAAAAAATTGAACTATTGTATATAGTGATCGATAGTGACTGATTTTTTAGTGTACATAAATAATTTTTCATTTAATAATAGTTATTTTTCTTTGATACCTAATAAAATTTATGTGTATCGATATCTATTAGTTATCAATAAATGTTATGTGTAGAACAAAAAGTTGTACACTCATCTTCACTGTTATATTATAATATGAGTACACTCTTCCATTCAAATCGTTACAATTCAAGGATAAAATTAAATATTGTTATACGAGTGTTATACAAGTTTTTTTTATTATACACGTAGCATTTTACTTAGTTGTCATGTGATGGTTTATAAGAAAATCACATGTTCATTTTCAAGATACCTATTATCAAATTACAACTATTAATTATATAATGGATACTAAATGGACACCCAAGAGAAAACCTAAAATAACATGTGATAAAAGAGTGACTAAATAATAACACTATTTATGATATTTAAACATGCATGGTATATAAAGGCATTGTATATAATGCGAATATATTTGGACAAGATTAAGATGCGTACTTGATAATTAACTTATTAAATAAATTTGTTTTAATGTCTATGACTTGATTTTCTTGTATTTTAATGAACTTTTTCTGCCATCCTATGAGAGAGTTTAACATATATGTTCATATTTGCATATATATAAATACATATTACATACCTAGGGTATGTGCTATTCTTCACAGCTTTCTGGCCATACTTCCTCCAACGGTAACCATCATCCAAGATATCATCAGCACTTCTAGTTTGAAAGGCGAACCTCGGCACTCGAGTCGTCTTCTTCACTCTTCCTCCTAATTTTCTCGTCTCCTTCTTTCGCTTTTCGACCTCTTCAGGAGTCCCAATGATAACATTATTGTTACTATTTTCAACCATGAAGGAGGAAGACGGAGAAGAAGCGCATTCCATTAGTGTTTCCTTGTTATTATTGGCATCACATAACAAGCTATTGTGGCCAGAAGAGAAAATAATGTTACCCCAATAGTCATTGATGATGTCTCCAATTAGGCCTTGATGATGAGGTAATTCCAATGGCAAAGGTGTGAAGGGAAATATTGGAAAATTAATATTGTTGTTGTTTTGGGGTGGAATCAATAATGGTGGTGGTGGTGGGTTTGGTGGGTCTTGGCTTTCCATTGATTAATTTGTGATGATATATATTGGAATGAAGAAGCTAATAAGATTGAAGAGAGAATGAAAAATGGTTTTGTGCTTTAAATTTATAGAGGTTGGGAAAGGGTAGACAAGGGTAGAAGAGGTTTGGCAGCCGTCACACTTTCAAGTAAAATATTAATAAGAATTAAATGTATATATGTATGATCTATGCTAATATATTCACTCATTATAAATAGTAATATGATACTAGTATATATATATATGAAATATTTTAAGTATTTTATTGATACAATATTTATGTTTTGAAATATTTATTTACATTTCATCTATTGATAAAAAAGAACTCGAATAATCAAACTCAAATTTAATTAGACAATACTCATCCATATAAGAGACGACACATACATGTCAATATTACTCAAAGAGAATTATAATAAATTTTACCACGTATTTAGTGTAATTTGCCCTAGAATAATGTGTCTTATACTAATCAAGTATTACGTGAAGTTAAATAACACTAACTAAGACTGGTTTATATATATTCTTTTGGCTTATTATCCAAATGCATTTTTAAATTTTAGTAACAAATTATAATATTAAATTTAACATATAAATAATTATGATCAAATGATATATAAATATTGATATTGATTTTGATATATTATTACTTCAAGTACGTACGTATACACGCGCATAAATAATTACATTGGTGATAACGAAAGAAGCATTTTGGGGCACGTTTCGTCCTTAATTTGTGACATGAACATTGAACTAAGGGCAGTTCAACTGAAAGTTGTTAGAATTTAGTTGAAGTTTACGATTGGGTGCAAGTCAAGGTGACTTAATAATTAGCTATATATTCACAATATACATAAGAGAGTAATATTTGTATTACAGTATAAATAAGTTCGATTAGTATTCAACATGTGCTATACATAATATGTAATGTGTGTCATACGTAAATGTACTATACATTTGAGACATACATTACGTATTATGTGTAACACACATTAAATACTAGTTAAATGTATTTATGTTGTACAACAAACATTATTGTATACACCATATCTTAATTTCAATTCTATGCTACATATATAATTTTTTCCTTCTAATTCCATCTCACATTTTATATCTAACTCTAACAAATATAATCCATTTCAGATAGATGTTATTACATACATTCTCTCCTACACTCATTCCTCTGTCTTACATATGGTGAAATAATAATGTGCACTGTTCACCAACCAATTATAAAACTAGCCCAAAGTCACTTTTTGCTTACTTCATATGTGACAATATTAATTATGATTTTAATTTTCCTTTAGGTATTGATGAGTTATAATCATGTATATGATTATTCAACAGGGGTTGACACAAGTGATAAGCAACTCATCGTCCCTTAAGTAAGATTTTTTTAAATGAAAAAATGATTTTACTGAAAGTCTCACCTGTCATTTTCAGATATGCAACCTAGAACGACGGATTAATCGAGACAATTTTGGCTAAAAAGTGTAAAAAAAATATCATGCATGTGAGAAATTTATTAGGGAAATAATATATAAATTAAATATAAACAAATACTATACGATAGCTTGTTGAAACAGTAAGCTGCAGACAGTTAAACATCTTTAATTCCTAAGATCTCTTAAGCAACCACAAAAAATAATTGCAAATTAATTAATTAAGGGATTTTCTTAATTAGTACATGGCACAGATTAGACCACTGAATAATTAAAAAGCAGAATGAATGTGGTTATAAAGCACAGTTAGTAAAATTAAGAAAGTATATATATAAATGAGGAACATAACAATAGATTTGTGGGTTGAAATCAAATTTGATTGGTTGAACTTTAATTGGTGTATAAGAGAAGCCTCCTTAATTAGATAAGAGGGAAAATATTTTGCTTTAAACTCCAAAACAAGACTAGTTAGTTGGTGAACATTATAAACGATAGTTATCCAAACACTGACTAATACAAAACAGATTATATAGAGAACCTTACGGCTTACACTACAATCTTTCACAACCACCACGGTAGAGAAAAAAGATGTTATGGCTTTGTTTGGTTTTTTATTTTCAATTCTTACTTTTCTTTTCTGTGTTTTCTGTATTTAGAATTTTATTAAGTTTTATAAAAAAAACATATGAAGTGATGAAATGGGATTTTATTGTAAAACATTTAGAGAGATCTTCAAGATCCTCTGGACGGCTTCATTTAGTGATAGAAATATGATAAATTTTGTTTATCATAACAGAATTTATGTATTTAATTGGCTTTTAAAATGTTGAAAGGACAGAAAACACAAAATTGACTTGGATGAAATGTGATGAAAACATAAAGTCCTTGTACACAAAATTGACTGTTTTTGTATTTCTGTCTTGTACATCTCATCCAATCATCCTGATAAAGCAATGTCGTCATCACTATTGTCATCCTATCCTATGCACTAACTTGTAATGATTTTAACAACCAAAAGATGTGAACTACATAGTTCAAAGCAGAAAGTGATGTGTGGTTGTGACATGAAGATTAACATACATAAGCTTGTGCAATTATGCAGTTGAGCTTATTAGCTGCATATATGATTACAGATTAATGCCTTCAATTTCCAATATCTTATAAAGAGAGCAAGTAACAATATCAAACTCATTCCTATGGAGTATCACTCATTAGAAATTAATCTGAAATGGCACAATACCATATTGTTTATGAAAAGCCAATCTAACATATTATTGTGAAAGCCACATATATACAATGGCTGAAGAAACATTTTACAGTAAATAAACAAACTATATGTGTCAACACAATAGTGCTGAATCAAGATCAAAATTATGCCCCTTTAGGCCTCAGCAAAAAATGTAAGAATCCTTCTTCCCTGTGTTTGAATGTGGAAAATATCAAAGGGATCAACAGAATCATCACTATTTCATTGACACTGATAATTCTCCAGATGAATCAGCATATCATCTCAATAGCAGCAGGCAGAACACTAATCATTTTTGGAAGGGACCCTAAATGTTCCCCATCGGATTGAATAAAAATGCCGCCATTGCTGCCACTACGGTGGAGTTCCTCCACCTCGATAGAAAGTACACTACAACACAGAACAATCTGAATGAGTAACACCACAAAGGAAAAAATAAAAACAGAACAAACAATGGTAAGACTAAAAGAAAAGATGCAAAATGATAATGGAGTTTAATTTTAATGCACTGTCATCCAATCAAAATACTTCGTTTGTATGATTTTTCAAGTAGTGGGAGAGAGACAACACAATTATGGCTGACGTGACAACACATGATTGGATGACTGTGTAAAATAATTGTACACTGTCAGTGGATGAAAATTAAATCCATAATAATAAAGGTCACAACAAAATTGTGTTGCCAGGTATTTCTTTTCCATGTTTAGTTAACTGCAGTTCAGTGTATTGCATTCATGTCCAAATACAGTTATTTCCAACTAAATAAACAAAATAAGGTAGCGTTTGGCTTCAGTCCCATCATGGAAAATATGAAAACACTAGGACAAAAACGTGTTTGGAGAATGAGACAGAGTCAGAAACTCCAAAATTGTCTCCATCTAAGGAACCATTTTCTGTCCCTCCAGAAATGAGAGGTGTTCTATGAGACACAAATTTAATTTTTTTTTTCAAGAATAACACTTTAAAAATTTCATATTATATCTTGCAATTATTTTTAAAAAATCCCAGCATCAACATAAAAAGAATGCTACAGAGGATATTAACAGGTGACCAGAAAAGAAGATAATTACGCAATTAAATTGATATTTATGTTCATATTTGACAAGAAGATACAATCCAAAATCACTAGCCATCTAAACCTCAGTAATCAGTCTTCAAAAATTAGAAAGTAGCAACTTAAGTTGCCATGAAAAATGGTACATTTTTCTACTATGGAAAGATTAAATACCTTCTTTCAGTTATATTTTCAAGTCCGAGATGCGTTCCATCGTACAACTTCTTTAAGTTCAGAACAAAATCGTGCCACTTGAAGTTCTGAAGAATCACAACCTGCAGAATTTAAACAGGACCAAAAAACTTCATCAGTTCATCTCATTCTCAAGCATGACTTGAGAACAGGTTAACCATTTAGCCAACAGAAGATTCAAAATAGATGACAATCTTCATGGAAGCGAATTTACAGAAAGACATTTTACCTCTAAATTTCCACTGTCAGGAGCAGCGTTTGGTGTGATTTTCATGCCACCACCAAAATATTTTGCATTTCCAATGCAAAGGGCTGTTACTTTAGGCCATGTCTCCCACTCACCTTCATTGAACTGCATTTTCATACATTATAGAATTAATGTAACACTTTCTGTGCACTAAGATAAAGCCTATGAAAGAACTAAAACAGTAAAATTACACATGATACACAATTGATTTCAAATAGCGCAGACCTTGATTCTCAAATCCTGGTTTTTATGTCCTGTGAAGGCTTCTAATGCACCAATGACATAGCACAGCTTACCAAAGTTCTTGTAACTAGAAGCATGAAAACCAGCCATTGCACTCCTGCAAAATGTCGTGAAGCATGCATTTATTTTACGATCTATGCATTGTTACACTAACCAATCTAAAATTTCTATGTTGGCCTTACAAATGAATGTCGGCAACATTTATGAAGTAATGATGTTCGCAACCCTCTCCACTTATAACGCCAACATCTACCTTGGATCTTATCCCTGAAGAGCGCATACATAATATGAGTTATGAGGCCAACTTCACGATGCTTGACCTGCAATGTAGATACTAGATAGAACAACAATGCAATTGCAAAAGAAGAAGAAAGAAAAAACCTTTAGCTACACGTTCAATGGCCTCATGAGGATCATCATCTTTCCTGGAAAAGACCCAACATATATATGTTTCCATTCACTGCAATTATATAGAGCTGATATGATCCATGTAAATAAGAAGAACGAGAAAGATGAAGATACTATCAGAAACTAACCAGCCTAATGTTTTTGCAAAATCAGAACCGGTTCCCAAGGGGATGAGCTGCATAAAGCCAAAACATAGTTAAGTACTTTTTTTCACTTAAGGTTCAATTCTGGATGCTACAAATGACAAAATCCTAGACAACATGCTCAGAGAAGAAACTGAGAGTAGTGCATTCTGATGGAAATTACTCACACCAAGAGCAGTTGAGTGTGTTGACTCTTTCATTTGACAAGCAACCGGTTTTCCAGCCCAAAAGAACCCATTAACAACCTGATTGTAACAAACAGAGGTACTATAATAGAACAACTAAGAGAGGATAAATTACACTAACCTCCCTTAAGGTCGTCTGAAACTCATCTCGGTTCCCCTCTATTTGTCCAAGTGACACTGACTTCCCCCAAATGCATTGTTCACGTGCGATAGAGGGGACTGAGGTCAATGTAATTTTCAAGAGAGTTTGGTTATAAAGGGGAGGTCGAGTGAATTTCGCCAAACCTTAGAGGATGTCAGCGTAATTTACTCATTAAGAAATAATGACGAAATTCGTCGACAATAAACTACAGCAGTAACAATGTTTATAACAACCATAATAATAAAGCCAAGCTTGGTTGAATTGAAACCCTTTATCATAACACAACCGCTCAAGGATTTTACTTGGAAGCTTCTTCTTCATGTGGCAATTAATGCAAAGAAATTTATCCAAAATTTCATCGTTTCCAATATTTAAAAGAAAACAAATAAATATATAAATTAATAAAGCAGTTTGCACCTCATGAAGAGTTCCATCACCTCCAACAGCAATGACAGCATCAGCACCCTCCCTTATAGCCTGCATAGCATGAGGATAATGAACAATTCAAGAACTCATTGGAAGAAACAGAGTAAACAGTAAAATACTAATTGATTTCAATTTCAATAACTAACCTCTCTTGTTATGTCAATTGCATGACAAGGGCCTGAAGTTATAGACTCCAATATCTATACAAAAACAAAAATCAAAACCAACAAACCAAAAAAAAACAGGAAAGGTTTCGTGAATCATCATGAATTTCCAAACAAACACACAAGCAACTGAATTTGCAGCCACTCACATTGCATTCTTTACCTAGGCGAGATCGTAGATATGGAAGTAGCTTCCTCCATTGTCTACCCGCTCTACCATTAGAGCCTACAATACAACAACATACAAGATCAATTTTTGTTTCAATATTCTCTATACATAAAGTTATCAACCCATGATTTGTGTGACTATGATAAAACTGATTTTTTTCCAAAAATGCAAACTTTTCCATAAAAGAAATGATGGGTAGCTATAATTCCAACACCCCATCATCTAGCAGAAGCATCTCAATAATAACAAGGGAAAACAATTAATGTTTATATAAATTATATAAATGAGAGAGGAGTGAGTGAATGAGAGAGCAAAACCTTGAGGATTGACGATGAAAACAAGGTCCTTTCGACGAGGAGAAGAGGATGAAGAACCAACAGATTCATTAGGAGTCATTGGTTGTAGTTCTGATCTGAAAACCATGTGCATTCCTCTTCCCAATGCCTCCATAATATGATAAAGAACAAAAACTATGCCACACAATCTTATGCTAAATTTGATGAAACGAAAACAAAGGCGTATGCAAAGGACTACCAAAAATATTTTCAATTTTACTATTTTTAATCGTAAAAGCTTAAAAAGAAAAGTAAGAACAAGGAAAGTACGATGTTTTCCTTGAGAGGGAGAGAAAAAAAACAGATCTTTTTAGCAAATTCCATTTTTCGAAGATTGCATATACTGAAAATGCATCTAGTAATCACCGCAGAATATTGTACGTCAATCACGTTTGTCAAAGTTCAGCGTCAAGATTCAAGACATATTTTTGGTTAATCTAATGTTTAAAAAATAAAAATTGAGCCCAAGTTAATGGTAATATATAAAGAAAATCATAATATAATATAGACTCGAGTATATTGATGAACCTTACACGTGTCAATATATTAACCAAGAGATTTATAATATTATTATAGTTATAACTTTTAATTATGTCTTGAATTATTGATATGTTGTCACGTGTAGGGTTCACCATGAACCCGAATCTATACTAACACTGCTCAATTTATAAGATATAGTAAGCCTACCATTATGTTTTCATTTCGAAGAATTGATATACTATCCTTTATCAATCAATTTCATTGAATCCAATTCAATTTTTTAAAAATGAAAGATTAGACATTGGCATATTTCAACATAATTATATGTTAAAATATTAAATATCAAGTTTGTTCTAAAGGTAGCGGTGGTGAAAAATAGAGATGATTTTTTTTATGGATAAGTTTTCTAAATAAAAGTTGTGAAGAAAAAGAACTCTTGTGTAAAATTAATAAATTATACATAAAATCTGAGTAAACCCTAAAGTTGGTCTTTGACAATTTTCACGGTGGACAAGATAGTCCCTGACATTGAGAAATTGACAAGTTAGTCCCTGACAATTTCAATTTTCGGACAACCGTTAGTCCCTAAATGGCTTCCGTTAGTTCGAGGGACCAATATGGCTTATTTATTAATTGTTAGGGACTAATAAAAGAAAGGGACCCTAAAAGAAATTTAATAAAAATGAATCATTTAAATTATGATATGAACATTGACTTATATTCATTCTAATTATATATTAATTCCAAGCTACATATAACTACTCTAGTAAATATTAAGTCTCTATTTGGATTTATTACTATCAAAAGACAAATATGTTGGGTAATTTTTCAATTGAAGAAGTAATAACATTTTATTACTTTGCTGTAGAAAATAATTACATGCACCATAAAATCAACTATAATTACGATTGTATTTCAGTGATGTACAAATTCAACTATAAAATATACTCTTTTTTATAATAAAATCAACTATAAAAATTGTCAGAGACCAACTTGGGGGTTTACTCCATAAAATCTATTCTAGGAAATTTTAACTCCATCTTTATTCCCCAAGTAGAATCTTACAAGTGAATATGAAGAAATGGAGATTAATTGAAATTATTTAAATAGATTCAGAATAAAATTAGTAGCAAAAAATTCAAAGACTTTGAACAAGAAAAAAAAAACAAAAGAAAAAACTCTCTCTTGACTAAGTTGGGTAAGAAGACTAAGGAACTCAAGGCAGAAAAAAGAAAAGTTGAAGGGAGACAAGAGTTTAAATGGTGATCAGAAAAGAGGTTTCTTCCCATTTAACATTCCCAGCAAATGATCAAGAACTTTGCCGCCGGCGTCGCGCAACCCGGAATGCATGAACTCATTGGTTATCCATAGCCTAATCCCTGCTATTTGAGAAGCAGTTTCCATTGAAAGCTTAAAACTCACATACAAATCTTCATAGTATACAGCAGCTGCAACAGGTACCTGCCAGCATTGAATGAATGAAGTTATCAACAGAAAAAACTTCAACTTGATAACCATATTCAGTTATTGATTAGATCCCAATTATTATGATTCTTAAGTAGAACTTGAAATTATATTAGCTAATTACGACAAATCTACATCAACCGAAAATGTATAGGTAGATTAGTTTTTATGTGAACAACACGACTTTTTGTTCTAATCTTAACCATACATGTATGATCTAATTGTTCGGTATCAGCATATCTTCCGTTCATTTGATCATATTACATATGCGTATACAAACCAGCAACCATGTTCGCAAGAAGGAAATGCTTGAAATGGGGCCTTTCAGATAGAAAAGTATTTTATGTTGGTTATTACTGGACTAAGAAATTGTTTTGATATAAACTTGTTCATGGAATGAATGCAGAGTGAACTACCTTATTGTTTTTCAAAACCTGAACATCATAAAGCGGCGGCCAATCCTTCTTCTCTGCCAATATATGAGCTACATCTTTGAATTGTTTCAGCGCATGAATCTCGTCGAACATCCATGGGAAAATCATCTATAAGAGAAAAATTCAAAATGATAAATATTAGCATTTTGATTAATAAGTTAAACACCAAAATGGGAAATGCAATGTCATGCAAAATGCACCGAAGAAAGTCATATATATATATATAGCCCTACCTCTCCTGTAAAAAGTATAGGTAGTCCTTCTCTGGCAGCTCTAATTGCATCAAACTTGTCTTCGACTTCAGCCCTTATTCTATTAGCAGACCATCTACTAGGAGAACCCTACAGAGAGATAGAAGCTGAGGTTTAGGGACAAGTGAAGGAGAACCAAGGATCATGCAAAAACAAGGAACCAAAATGAAGTCTACCTGACAATAGATGGACTCATGCAGAAGGGCATATAGTGGATTAGTGTCAAAACCTAACCACTTCTCAAACTGCAAAGAACGAAAAATTAGAGGCTAAAGGAAACATTAAAGTTAAAGATTCAAAATCATGGAAAAGTAAACAATTTCCTTACAGAACTCAGGAAGTAGTAACTTATTCTCTTTGGTGCTCCAGAAACTAAAGTAGGATCCCACACTCTCTCAAACCTAGAAAAGGTAACAAAAAGAAATCTGAGAGACTAATTTGAGTTCAAGAGAGTTTAAAAAAATAAAAAACATAGCTAAAATGCTTTACATATAGTGCATGCGCTCAAAACCAGCTGCAGATCCTAAGCCGGAGAGACCAAGAGTTTGCAGCCCTCTTGGGGTTAAGATGCCCCCTGATGGAAGGGCCACCTATAAAAAGTGAAAAAAAAATGGATTTGAGAGAACTAAGCTCATAGTCAACTTTTAAAAAAAATATGAAAATTGTACGAGATAGATACTCACCCCTCCTCCTTCTTTCTCAGCTAAATAGTTAACAAGTTCTTGAACGACTTTAATATCTTGAGGGTATCTCTTGTAGTACTTCTCGTTTTGATTTATAACTTGCTCAAAGCCTGCTCTGTACACAGAATCTGCTGTACATCCACCTCCAATTGGAGGAATTCCTCCCGTCAGAAGGACTTGATTCAGTCCTTGTGGTGCAAAACTTAAATATGTGACCGAACAAAAGCCACCATAGCTCTGCCACAATTAAAAAACCAGATGAAGAGTTAATCTTTGAATTCCAAGGTTATTTTGGCCTTCAAAGCTACAAAATCCCTCTAGCAACTAGGAAGAAGATGAAACTTAATGCAGAAGTCAGTTAATATTTATTTTCAATAGGGGAGAAAGAGAGAGAGAGAGAGAGATGTTACAGATTGTAAAGCTGCACAGGTTAGCTCACATGAATACCATTAGAGAACTTTATTGTGAATACCTGTCCCAAAATTGTCCAAGGCCGAGCATTTGGAACAAGGCGTACTCGAATAAACTCCGCATCTTTCACTATACTATCAGCTCTAAAATGTCTTAAGAAGTTAGCTAATTCTTCTGCAGACTTGAATTGCGACATTGATGACACAGACAGGGGAGTTGATAAGCCTGTTCCTCGCTGCAGAGCAATAGAACAGATTATATGTAACATTGTTTCATGTACAAAAGGATAATGATACAAGTGTCTAGCAAATCATGCCTGATCCATTAAGATGACTCGAAACTCTTCACAAGCTTTTTGAATCCAACCACTAGCCTCAGTTGGCCGCGTGCACTCAAACCCAGGTCCTCCTTGCAAATATAATAGGTATGGCAATATTTGATCTTCTTTCCCAACTGCAACAAAACAATAGATTTTTGAAGAAAAACATGCCAACGCGATGGTCAAGCCTAAGGGCTCATCCATCACGCAATCAATAAAAAGATAATGTTACCACACGCAAATTTCTGGATGGCCGATAGAAAAACTGATTTTGTAAAACAATGATTAAATTTTAAACTTAAACCAACATGAACAAAATATTCAAAAAGCTGTAGTTGAGGAATGCCATGTCGCACTTCTTTCATTGTTGGTTTCCCACAGTTACAATTCCACCAGAGGCGATCATGTTTGATCATGGTCTCCCAACACCAGTCACTCCATACCTCCAAGGCTATAAAACCGAAACCAATGGTTAAGGGGAAGTACCAATGTAGCTTCTGTCACTCCAACCGACCATGTATTCATATGCCATGTTGCAGTAGTTGCCAAAACACTACAGTGCTCTAGTCAATACTAGAATGCAGAAACAGTTTGCCTCCACCAAAACACAAGAATCTCCATCACCAAAATGTATATGCTCCTCACAGAAACATACAATTGTACCAATAGGAACCAAATTATTAACAGATACAAGTAACACACTTTACCAGCAGTTCCAAGTGAAACTCTCTATTTATCCAAATAAACACAGGTCAACTCTTTCTCCTCTCCACCTTGATGAAGAAGATTAGCAAGTAAGTAAACACAAGCACTTTATGAGAATCCAATAAGTAATAAACAAATGACCCAAAAGTTTGAAAATTTATTCGGGTTCCACAGGACCACAGCTCCAACTCTAGAAAGATGAACCTAAAATACTCATTCCTGAGAATCCAATACTTTGGATTCTTCCCCCAAATACCCTTTGCCATAATATTTAGCAAACTTGAACCCCAAATGCATGAAATTCAAAAAAGCTCATATGGGTTTTCCTCCATTCCACACAGTGCCTCAACATTCACACCAAAATTCCAATTTTTTTTTTCAATAGCACAAAACAAAAGTCACACCCATCATACCCAAAAATAATCAACAAAAAAAAATGAACTTTTTTCCTTCAATCACGAAATCATTCAAGGGCAATGAAGAATATGCGATCAAAACGATTCGTTTAGCTGAGTATGACTAGAAAGTAGAAACAGTGTTAATTACCAGCGACGACTTCACGAGCAAAAACAGAGATCTTTGGAGAAGAATTGGGGGCCCGAGAGTAGTCGAGAGGCACGATGAACCGGTGATCGCGGAGCCGAAGCTCCGGAACCGAGTGCCATTCTCCGGCGACGTGCTCGTGCGAGAATTTACCGGCGGTGGTGGCGGAGGAGGCGTTTTCTGCGGTCATAGTGCAGAGTGAATTGCGGCGAGAATGCGAGAAGAAATGGTTTGAAACGGAAAGTGTAACAGTTCGAGTATGATGACGAAGGTGTTGAATCAATGTTGTTGTTGTTGTGAGAAAACGAAGTGGCGGCGCGTGAGATAACAACATGCTGTGGGGGCGAGTGTGGTGGGCGATTTGATGAGAGTGACGAAAATGGATAATATGATGCACGTGTCCTTCATCCAACGGTGGGTGGTTTTTGCTTACGATTTTTGTAACGGAAAAATAATGCATTTATCTAGGCCAAAAGTTAAAAAAATAAATAAATTATTGTAAAGGAAAAATAATGTATTTGTACTTCTTTTATCATATTTTAATAAAAATTGATTTAAGTCCCTAAATATTAATTATTGTAAAAAACTAATTGGGAGAGATAAATTATTGGATAAAAATCAATTCTAACCACTTGAATTAAAATTCAAAATTAACATTATAATAGATTTCCCCCATTTCCCATAATAATTGAAAGCATTGATTCTGATTACAAGAATTTTGAATTATGTTACATTAAAATGTTGTCTAAATTAGGATGGATTCCTTTTGAACATTTTTATTTTTCTGTATATCAATCTTGAAATCAAATTCAATTTCTTCAATTTAACGTGTTTTATTATTCTGTTTTCTCGATTTTTAAAATTTTATAAAAAAAATAATAAAAGTAAATAAAATATGATTTTATTATTTTACCTACTTTCACAATATTCCAATTACAAAATCCTAAAAAATATAAAAAACAGAAAATAAGAATGAAAATAAAAAAGCAGGAAATCCATTCTTCTTTCATTTATCTTGAGTTAGATGAAACAACTTACTAATAAATAATCTTTTCACTTAGTTTTTTCTTTAAAAAAAGGTTTATACCCATGACAATAGCTACATGAACAATTGAATTAAAAAAATAAATACAAGAGTTAAAATAGGTAAAAAGGGAAAATTTAACACACAAAACAAATTCATTGTAATTAGAATTAGAAGAAGTGATTAAGCAGAATGATAAGACCTAGCATCTCATACTAAATCACGTGAAGCAAACGCGCCATATATAGAAATTAGAAACCAAACAACTTAAGTGCATTAGTCAACAAGGCTTTGATGCATTCTTTATTATTTCTTATTAACATAATTTTATGAATTATTGCTTCTTCTCAACCCAAATGTACTTGCCTCACTAACATTCTCTTCTCCACCAAACATAATTAAAAAATGGGATTAGGATTTGCTCATGAATTAGCCTTTTTTGTTCTTTTGTTAAGAGTAAACCTAAATTATCTACCATAAAAAAACAGTGACTCAGTCCTTCAAAATATAGAGTTTATATATATAAATTTTGTCTTTGACTTAATGTGCTAGATCTTGTGCTTATGAGTTAGTTCATTTTACTTTTTATTATCTTGTATAGATGGAATTCCAAAGTTCATTATATGGTGTGATGATTGACTTAACATCATTTATGAGCAAATTATAAGAGTCTTACTATTCAATAAAAATTCAATTAAAATTAATTAATATAGAAATTTTGGATCACAGCTAATAACAACTAACTTATTAAAAAAAAAAAAATTTATTAGGTCAAAAAATTGACAAATAAACTTATGAGCTCAATGTTTGAAAATTGTATAAGACATGAGTACATAATAGATAGTGAGTACATTAATATGTTTGATTATTGAGAGACAAATATATAAACTTAAAAATCATTTATATTGTAGGACACAAATACACACAATTTAATAGCTCTATTTCTGTTGTATTTTTATTTTCTAGATCAAATATGATAGATCGATCAATTATGAAGCACATTAAATTTTAAAGATGATGCTGATAGAAAAGAAAAGTTAAAAGTATTTTTTGACTCATCCTAAAACAACTTCCATACAATGACTAGTAGTTTATTCATGTACTTAAATCATTCTCTCAACATTGTCTTAATTATCTTCTTAATACTTAGTAGTAAATAAAGTTCTAATAAAATAAAATATGATGTACAAATTAAATAAAAAGTATTGTGAATACTATCCTCTATTTGGCAACCAGAAGAATACTTTATTACTTTATGATCAACCCCATATACAAATATGGACAGCTTTTTGAGCATGTAAGAAGTTATGTTCTACCTAGCTAGTCACTTTTTTTCCTTACCGATTTAATTATTATTATTATTTTTTATTTATAGAAAAAGAAATGAAGTCTCTTTTTCCTTTGCTTCTTTCTTTCTCTTTTTTCTGATTTGATACATACAGCTCATAATTTGTGCAGAGGGTTCTTCCAGTACCGTTATTTGGCTTTTATTACTGCAATATCAAACAAGTAATAAAATGTAATTCCTTCACTACTATATAATAATATTTACTTTAACATTTTTTAATATATTAAAAATTAATATATCTAATAACTTTATATTTTAATATATTAATTTTAAATATACTAAAACAATTAAAAAGACTCTTATTATAAAATGAAAGAATACAACAGATAATATTCTTGGCAAATTCTTTCCCTCGACATGCATCATTGTTAAAATTGATGATAAAATAAGTTTATTGAAGAATATTATTGTATATACAATGAAAAAACAGGTAAAATATTCAATTGTTATATAATATATATTATATAATGTGCAAATATATATTGCATGTTATACACAACATATATTACATATTGTGCACATTATATATTACATATTATAAAGAAAGATAAAATTACACACTTGTGATATATCTTATACATAATATATTATATATGTTAGGTATAATATGTAATATACTACATGCATATTACATATTATACGTTATGCAAAATTTGTTGAGTGTCTTAGCTGTTTTTTTATTGTAATTACCAAGCTTTCAAGAAAACGTTAAGTTGGATTTATAATTCTTAAACACATTGATAAAAACATAATTATTATTCTAGAAACGGAATGAGTAAATTATTCTGTTGTAGGATATGCTTAAAAAATAACCAAATTGATAGCATCAATTTTCTTTCAAGTACATTAAAGTTTGGAGGATAAGTATCATTTCACGACTCTTATTGAAACAATTTGTAAAATGCTTACTAAGCTTTCAGCATCTTATTATACTATAACACCTTAGCTTTTTCTTCTTGCACGGCTCCTAATAAAAATTCTAAGCTTTACTTACATCATCAAATTCGACCAACTCTTTATTTCCCTTTCCTTCCAATTGTATAGAATGAACCTTTTTCCTATGGTTAACAATAGCAAATGAAAAGCTCTTTTTAACATAGATATGATAATAATAACATATAATAATATCAATAATACTTTACGTACAATAGAAATACGTTCAATTTGTATCCAACGTGTGCTATTTATATTACAGGATGTGTGCTATACGCATAGCACATATACGTATAGCACACATCCTGTAACATAAATAGCACACGTTGAATACAAGTTGGACGTATTTCTGTTGTACGTCAAACATTATTATTAATAATAATAGTATACACTTCTTTAAATTATCAATTTATCAACGTAACCTCATATTGATTAATGTGATAGATACTTTGATTTCTTAACAAGATACTTTTGCTTTAAACTCTAAAAATTTTAAAAAATTTGCTAACAAATCTCTATTCTCATCAAAAGAAACTCAGTCGATTAAGATTATACTAGAAAAAATTATTAGGTGCTCTGCACCATTCATTTTAGATGATGTGTCATTAATGAATGATGAGAGTAAAAAAATTTCTTATTCTTGATGCACCTAATAATTTTACTTATACTATACATAATTCTTATTAGTTACTTTTTCTTTTTAACTCATTCTCCCTTTTATTATTTTATTCATTTGTCTTGGATATGTATATGAACTTAATTCCCTTTTCACTTTGAAGCATGAGATTCATTGTTTCTTTATTTGTTTATTTATTTGGAACCAAGCAAATAGCACAAAGCAATTGGTGAGCCTTCACATGTTAACTTCAAGCTAACTAACGTGTCTCTTCGTGGGGAAGACATGTTGCATTGATACGTGAAATACTTTGCTTCTTACTGACCCTGATAGATACCATCTTGTGTGATATAAAATAAGAGAAATAATATTTCTCGTGCAACATAAATAAGAGAAATAATATTTCTCGTGCAACATAAATACATCTAACTGCGATATAATATGTGTTATACATAAGACATAATATATGTCATATGTATATCACACGTATGTATAGCATACATTACATCTTATATATAGCACACGTTGAATAGTAGTTGAACGTATTTCTATTGTACGACAAACATTATTGAAATAAGAGTGATGTTATATAGAGTATATAAACATTCAAAAATTGGATGTTTGTGAGACATCCATGATAATCAATGATAAAAAAAAAAGTTGAGATATTATAATGGAGTTACATTAAAATCTAAAGGTGATAAGAGTGATAGTATATACACATTCAAAAAATTAGATGTTTGTGAGACATTCATGATAATCAACGATGAAAAAGGAAAGTTAGGATATCGTAATGGAGTCACATCAAAATTCAATATGATAAGAGTGGATGTCGATACGATGTAAGAAAAATAAATGCTAAAATAATATTATTTATAAAATAAATCATAATGTTTTGATAAGAATCTAATTCATCGATTTCCCTAATCCCTTATGTCCCCAAAAAGAGAGTGTCCACAGCTATTGGTGGTATTGCATAGTACTATTGGAATAATAATAATAATTAAACCAACAAGCAACAACCATGAACCCATATGTCATAGTCACACACTAAATATTTAATCATTGCCGATTTAAAAGAAAAAAAAAAGTCAATGCAAAAGTGCTTGGGTAATTTATCACAACCTAATGTTGAATACAATGAACTCAAAACACATGGGCCATACAAAAGCTGTTTTTAAGAGCAATTTGATTTTACAATAAGGTTTGAAAGCTATGAATGACTAATAATCATTAAAATTTAACAAGATTAACAAACATCATATAAAATCCTTAAAAAATATATGGGAGATTCTCACATAAAGACAAGGATCTTGTCTTTACAATACAGGAAACTGTTGGCAAAGTTTACACCACACACATATCCCTGGTATAGGTGGGGTGAATTTATTAAAAAAAGGAGTGAAAGTACTAGAAAAACTAAAATGACCAAAATATCCATCCAAATAAAATAAAATGCTACAACAACTGATTCAATTGAAGCATTCCTCTTTTTCTCGGTTATATTGTTTTTGTGAAAAATTATCTTTTAAGATTATTTTCTTGGCTACAACAAAATGTAGTCACTTTCTTTTTAAGATTATTTTTTGAAGAATTTGTTTATGATAAGATGCAATAATTTTTTGCTTTTAACTTAGAATTCAGTAAAAAAATAATTATGAAAAAATATGAATTATGAGGATAGTTAACTAATAATTTATAATATTTTATGTGATTTTAGTATTTTTTTTATGATTGATAATCCATAAATTATTAATATTTTTTATAGTTGTTGTAATAGAATAAATATTAATTTTATAATTATGAATCTATATTGAAAAAGAAGAAGTCTAATTAGTGAGCTGGAAATATTTTATATGATTTTTGTGATTTTTATTGATTGATAAGTACTGAAAATTTAATTGATTTTATGTGATTAATAATTAGATTTTTTTTTAATTTTAATTATTTTATTAATAACATTATATTAATATTAATCACTAATAATATCTAATTATTCATAATTATTTTTCTTTCAACAATCAACATAAAAAATATTAATTATTTACAAATTAGTGATCATAAAAATTTATCAAAATCACATTAAATATTATACAATCGTTAATTATCTATCCCTATAATTACTAATTATTAATATTACTCTTTTATAAAAATTATCAAAAGTCAATTTTGTGTCTGTTTTGCATATTTAGAGAATTAATAAAATTTTGTCTTAAAAATTTTCACTTTTGTAATCTTATCAGATTCACTAAATTAATTTAAAATTTTCTAAAATTTTCTATTTGTAGTATTTTTAACGACGGTACTTGTTATTAAAACTTTTTTGTTTGATTTAATAAAAAAAAAACTCAATACTTATGAAATTTATATGTTGGAAGACATGAGTCAATGGAATAGGATGTTCTTTGTTTTATTCATGCACTAGTGTTTTGTTATTTTTGTAACACCATGAAAATTACTAAATATACTTTTTGAGCTTTAAGATTAATATGAGAGATAAATAGTCTTTTAAAATATGCAAACGATAATATGGTTTTTCAAAATTTTACGTGATATATAGGAAAAATAGTTCATCAAGATATATATGAAAAGTGACAATATGGTCATTTTCAATAACATGGTATCTCAACTTATCTTAAATTTTCAATTTTGAAGGACAACATTGTCCTAAAATTTTAATCTTAAAAGATCATGTTGTCACTTTCATATCAAGATGGAGTATTTTGTCATGTAAAATCTAGAGGGACCACATTGTTATTTTTCGTTGAAAGATTATTTTATCTCTCACGTTAATTTCAATTAAAAAATTAAATGAGATATTTACTCTATATATTTTAATATTTAAATTAAAAAATATAAGTATTTATTTAGAAAGAAAAACTAGAAGAATTCATACTTTAAACTTGATATGATACTAGTTAAATAAAAAAAATCAGCATTATATAATGATGAATCATTATTGACAAATTACTATATACAAAAAATATTCATATTAATGTATAATAAATTACATCAAAATATAAAAAATATAACATAAAAATAAGAGTAAAGTTATTTGTACATCTCATACTTTCAAACTTTCAAACTTTCAAACATTCAAACATATCCAACCTACAAAATATATAGATTTCACACTTTCACTTGTTTTATTAGGTACTTTTTATTCTAACCCATTCTCTCTCAATTCATGGATGTCAAAATCGCATTAAAATGAAAATGAGTACAAATTTAGAAAATTATAAATCGATTGGAATTTTGAAAAGACAATATAATTGAAATGTAAATCAAAAGTAATTAGTATAAGTCACAGTGTACTTGTTATGTAAGATATACATTACTTTAATTTATACTTATGTGGTACACAAAATAATATAAGATGCAAATTAATATGGATGAATTTTTTTAAAATAAGGAATTAAAGAATTTATATTTTTACAAATATGATAATTTTTTAAGAAAATAATCTCTTTTGTGGAAAAAATTGAATAAAATCTTGTTAATTTAAAATGTAGAAATATAAATTTCTAAAGAAAAAGAAAAAAATAATTTCTCTAGAAACAAAATGCAAATAACGTGAGATGAGATGATATTTTTTTTCAAAAATTACTATTTTTATCTTCTTCCAAAAAGAAAGTTTTTTTAAATTTATATTATTTCTGAAAAATTGATGAAACATGTGTGAACTATTAAAAAAATATTTTTTTAATGAATATTCTATTACACACTCTTACTATTAATAGTGATAAAGCTTATAGTCATTTATTTAAAATAAAATGTAATATATTCCTTTGAACACCAAAAATAAAAGTAAATGTAAAATCAAACTCAAATTATCGACAATAATTATAAAACATAATGAAATGCTATTTAATTTGTTGCTTCACAATCACATTAATTCATTCATCTATTATCTATTATTGTTTGTTTCTATACCAATGTATTCTAATTATTAAAGATAAAATAGCCAAAATTTAAAAAAAAACAAATAGAAACTACAAAATAAAATTAAAAAAGTCTGAGTCGCACTAACTTTATCACAATGTTTCTTAAAGTAAAATTCTCCTTTTACACTCTTATTGTTTCAACTATTGAGATATGAAAATCAAATGAAGATCGATAATAAATAGATAAAGTAGTACAATTAGTTATGAAGAAAAAAAGAGATAAAATAAATCAATAAATATATGAGTGTATTCTGATGAACAACTTGGTTGTACTTTTAAAATTAAAATATATATATTTGACAAAAAACATTTGTGCCAAATTGATGGAGAAAATCCAATTTACTAAATTATAATGATAATCTATTAAGAGGTTTCAAACTAAAAATAGAATTTAATCATTATCAGAAAATATTATGTATATCATGTATTATATTATACTATTGTTACAAATAATTAAAACATTAATATTGCTAATAAAATTATATTAAATCAATTTAATTATCATCCTATGTAAGAATATATTAGTGATACAATTATCTATGAGGATGCATGACATTTTGTTTGTAATGGGTGACTTTTTTAAATATGAAATGAAGATTAATTGAAATTCAATGATATGTTAATTCTATTATTAAAACTTAAAATAATATTTGTCAATGTGAAAAAAGTAAAAGTGAAAGAATAATTAATAAAATAATATTCTCTTCTCATTAATATTTATCTTTTCTATTAGCTTGAGTAATAATAAAAGTGAAAGGATAAAAGATAAATAATATGTTAATACCATTTTTAAAAATATATGAAATTATTATAAATTATTACATCACATAAATGTAGTTATTTAGATAATTATGTAAAGTATATAACATTATTATAATGTCAATTACTTAATTATTATCTTTGACGATTATAATGCAATTAAACTACAATTCTGAACTTAACTATTGAGTATGAATAGTTTCATGTGCTTTAGATTGGATATCTTGGTCATTTCATTTTTATTGCAATTTATATATTTTTAAAAGAACAAATAACTTTATATGAGTGTGTGGTATATATGTTGCCACCAAATTCCTTCACAATATACACAACATTTGTTGTCCGCAGCTGAGTATGCACCAAAATATATATATCTTACTACTACACCTAAAGTTGGGAAGGACCTTTTTTCTTCCCCTTCACAAGACTTTGTTAGTAAAAAGATTCCCCTTAAAATGTCCCATTTCCTCTACAAAACAAAAATAAGTAAAAATAAAAACTCCTATTCTCTTCAATGAAAAAATCATGGAAACAAACTCCATGATTCGGTTCTAAATATTACGGCTACAATATTCTCCTGAATTGTTTCGTGATAACAAACTCCATGATACAATTCTAAACTGCAATCACGGCTACAATATTCTCCTGAATTGTTTTGTGACAATTTTATAATCACAGTGTAATCGCAACCGCAATTTAATACTTTGCTATAATCAGTCATCATCAGCTACCACTAGCAGCAGTGGCAGCGGCCAACCAAGAAGGAATTGGCAAAGCTGAAAAGGGATCATTGAAGAAATCTCCAGCAGTGATTGCATCATCAAAGCCAGTGAATTGACCCAATTCATCCAAACTCTCAAAGAAATCATCTGGTATCACCATATCACACACACCAAACTCACCTTCCTCCTCATCATCATCCATCACATCCTCTTCTTTCCCTTCTCTGCTCTCTAACTTTTCCTCCTGTGGTTGAGCCTCCTCTTCTGCAACTGGTGTAATAGGAGATAATGCTGGTTTTGCTAAGGCCTTTTCGCCGGTTTCGGATTCTCCGCCGCCTCCGGCCGTGGTGGCTGATTGTGGTGCTAGTGGCTTCTGGCGTGTGGAGCCAGCAAGGGAGTTTCTGTGAGTTGGAGCAGGGTGGTTGTGTTCTGCTGTGTAGGTCACTATGAACATTGTTGGGTCTGATCTGTTTCTTTCAACTTGTTTTCTTGCTAAACAACCTTTTGAGCTGCTACATCTGTAGTATCCCCTGCAAAATCACAAAAGCAAAACCCCAATTAGGCCTTAAACTTTAAAATTCACAACTTCAACTATGAATTTTTCATTTGCTATGATTTTTAATTTCAAATCATAATTTGAGCATAAATGGGGAAAAAGTGACTTTCTTTCTTAATAGATCAAACTGCAATTTGCAAATTATAAAGAAATTATTTACACCCTTGGTTTCTTTTTTGTTTATAAATTATAACATGTTTGGGTTAATCATATTCTAGATAACTCAAACTATGAAATTTTCATTTCAAATCATAATTTGAGCAAATATGGAGAAACAAGTCACTTTTTTTTTTAGATCAAACAATAATTTGCAAATCATAAACAAATCACACCCTTGGATCTTTTTTATTTATAACATCATGGGTTCCATTTTAGGTAACTCAAACTATGGACTTTTCATTTACTACAACTTCTAATATATCAAATCATAATTTGAGCATAAATAGGAGAAAAAAAGTCACTTTTTTTAATAGATCAAGCTACAATTTGCAAATTATAAGCAAAATTTTACACCCTTGGTTAAATCTTTGAGAAATTATAAGAGAAAAATCTTGAAGAATCTCTTAATTACCTTGGATAAGGTGACCCTTTGATGGGTTTCTGGCCATATTTCCTCCATGCCCAAATGTCAGAGGAGAGATTCTCAACTGGCACTTCACAAACTCTCTTAAGCTGATTCTTCCTGTAAAGATACCAAAACAAGACATTGATACAAATTTTCAACTAAAGACAAGATTTTTACAACATGGGTCATTTCAAAATCAAATATTTTTTCAGTTGGGTTAAGAACAAAGCTCGATTTTGATTTTGATTTTGATTTTTACCTTCTTTTAGATCGTGGGGTTGTGAGTACAGAACCACCTGAGAGAAGAAGATTCTTACTACGTTGTTGTTTCTCTTGTGTCTGAGGCTGTTTGGGTAGAGAAGAAGAGTAAGAGAAAGATGAAGAGAGAGGAGAAGAAGCTTGAAATTGAGGCTGTGATTTTGTGGTGAAGAAAGGCTTGCAAAGCTCATGCAACTCTTCAATGGGGTTAAGTGACAGAGCTTGTTCACAATCAAAAACAGAGGAAAATCCAGCACCAGCACAAGAAGAAGAAGATGAAGAAGAAGCAGATTCAGGGTATAAGTAACAATTATTCCCAAAACCAGAAGAAGAAGATGATGATGATGATGTAGTTGTGGTTGTTGTTGTTGTTGAAGATGTTAGAAGAGAAGAACAGCCTCTAACAACCGCATGGAGATCCCAATCTTGCTCCATTAGAGACAGAGGTTGCTCTCTGCAATGTCTGAAAACCCTGTTTGGCTCTGTTTCTTCAGAGAGAGAGAGAGACAAAAGAAGGCGCTGACTTTTGGTTATGGTAAGAATGTGAGAGAGAGAGAGATGATAAGGTGTGCAATTAGTGGGAATTGACATGTATATATAGAAAGAGCAAAGTAGGGAGTTTTTTTATTTATTATTATTAAATTATTATTTAGAATAACAATAATATTTGTACAACGATAAACTAATTGATCTATTTTGACTTTGTTTTGATTCAAATAATTATTAAGATTGTAATGGACTGAATATTTGTGACTCAAAATCTCATTTATTGATTGGTTTGATTTATTTTTTCATTGAACATTTAGCATCACTCTTAGAATAAACTCATTTTGATCCTCTAAATAAAGTATATTGAAAAATAAACTAGTAAGGTCAGATTTAAAAGTTGATAATTGTACTCTTATAATTTGAAAAAGGGTTAGATTGATCACTTACTTTAAGTTTGTCTAGCATTAGTGTATAAAGGGATTTATTTATTTATTATTAAATGAACCAATTGAAAAATTAAATATTTATAGAATATTTCTTAAGATTAGTGATAGATAAAAAAAATTAATAGTAATAAAAATTAATATTAATATGAGGTGTAAAAAAATTAATGTATAAATAATATTTTTGAAATAAAATGTGAATTCACGTGAAATTTTAAACTATGCTCGATGCTCATTCACTTATTTTATGATTGCAAAAGTCATATGAGAGAGAAGAATGAAAGGTAAAGTGGCTTTAATTTATAATTAATTTATTTTATAGTGGTTGGCAATTTTTGGCATCTCTATGCTTATCTCTTTGTTTTGTTCGTGGCGTTCTTTTTCATTCATTTTTTCTATTTTCTTTATTTTCCTTTCTTCTGTTTGTCCTGTGATGTTCACACGGCATTGGAGTGGGTATTGTGTGTCTGTGAGGGGGTTGACTTTGTTAAAATGTCAAAGGACTCAATATTTGATGGAGGGTAGAGAAAGTCAACACGCACTTTATGAGGGTGTTATCTCTTTCTGAGTTATGCCGACAAGATGGGATCCCATTCATTTCTCTTTATAAAATAAATAATAACAAAAACTTTTTGATACATAAAAAAAAATCAGTTAAAATAATCTATAAATAATGCACAATATATGACATATATTATGTTATATATGTTGTACATAACATATAATATATATTATGTGCATTATATAATATATGTTGTACATACTATATTGACTATTTGACTATTTGTTTATTATGTACTTCCTCCGTCCACTTTTAATTGACATTTTAGAGTATTGCACACTTATTAAGAAGGTGATGAAAACATAAAAATTTCTATAAAAGTAAATGTACAATGACAAAATTATCCTTATAGTTTTTTTTGCAATAATAATTGTAAGAGATAAAAAGAGAGTGTATGTATGGATAAAACTGGAAAAAGATTGTAAATGTTTCATTGAAAATCTAAAATGACAAATAATAGTGGACAAATAAATTTCCTAGAAAGACAAATAAAAGTGGACGGATAGAGTATATAATAATGTTCAATAAATAATAGTTGCATATGTATGGTCTATAAATATTTATAATCATATATTTTAATTTATAATACTAAAATATTATATAAATATTTTGGACCATATAATAAATATAATCCACAATCATTTAAGAAATTTTCCAGATGTATGTATGTAGTGATGAATTGAATTATTTTGCATTATACAAGGATGGTGGAGATCCTGAACCACTTTTACTTTTACAGCATGTAAGTGCAGTTTATACTTTATACTCCCTAATAAGTTTTTTTTTTCTTTTATTTAATCACTTTGAGTTTTTATAATTTTTTAGAAATAATTGAATAATTTTAAAATTAAAAAATATTAATATATTTTACTATATTATTCTTAATTTAAAACATATTATTATATTATTTAATTTAGGTAGTGTAATTTATCCTTTTCTTGATTATTTTGTGTTCTATAAAACCTTTAGAATAATATATTTTTATTGAAAATATCTATTAGAAGAGAAAAAATGGTGAATAATAATGAAGGGTACCACTAGCAAGTGACTTTTGATTCCTTGAAATGGAACAAAACAATTTTTTCTTTTTCTTTTTGTATTTTTGTGTTCGTCGGTGATGTGCGGCTCTAATGAAAATACTACCTAGCTCACGCAAGTCTGAACACGTGCTAGATCACGTGACACTTTTGCTTTTGCGGGTCCCACCAACTACTTTTTCTGGAGAAAAAGGAAGATATCAAATCATAACCGGTTCCCACAGCATTAGGATCCTATGGTCCATGATCTAACGGTGATAAATTGTTTAACGGTCAATCACGTGACAGTCTGTGATTGGATCACAGATAGTTGTGGTGTACATGAGCGTACTTGATTGCAAAAGGAGAGTTTCGGGATTTGCAAAGTAGAGTTTTATTTTACCATAAATGAACAAAAAAATTAAGTGTATATTTATCACTATATAGTAATATAGGACGACTAATTAGTATCCAAACGTGTGTCACACATAATACATAATATGTATTGTACGTATGTGTATTATATATAACATATATTACGTATGTATGTATGTATAGCATATATTCGATATTAGTTGAACATATTTTATTATACAACAAACATTATTATTATATAATATAATTATAGTTTATATATTTTTTATTCATCTATTGCATCTATAATTATATAGTGATTATCTCACTAAATCATCTACAAATATATGATACATAACAAAAAAAATCATTTAAAATAGTTAATAAATTATACACAACATATAATATGTAATATGCAGAACATATATTATATATACTATATATGATATATTATATACAATATATATTACATATTATAATATTATATTTTAAATATATAATATATATTATGTACATTATATAATATATTTTGCACATTACATAATATATATTATATATAATATTTCAATTGTTTTAAGTGCATAAAGCAATAAAGCAATGGTGATTTTGAAAACGTGTGGGGTCCATTGGCTGAGATGAGTGCATGCATCATGATGGTTGTCGCAACTAGTCACCCCGCAGTTGCATTTAACAGCCTTCGACATCTGTCTTGTTTCCTGAGCCATACTCAAATTAACAAATTAATTCCGCTACTACTCCCTCCGTTCCAAAATATTAGTCGTTTTAGGGAGAAAAAAAAATTTTATAATGATTGTCATTTTCAATTTTCAATGACAATTTAATTTTTTCATACCTATTATATCCCTAGTATCATTTCTCTTTCTTTCTTGAATATTACTCCAAGGGACCACTAATCATCTTTCTTTCTCATTAATGCTTTAGGGTAGTTTAGTCATTTTAATATATCATTTTATAAAATTAAGAATATTTATTGAATTTCTTAATCTACGTGTAAAAACCTTAAAAGACTAATATTTTGGAATGGAGGGAGTACATACTATATACACTCTCTAATCATTTTATTTTACATTAAATAATAATACACAAATGCTTGAGGTACAACAAAAAAATTAGTCAAAACAGTCAACAAAATTCATTTAACATTTTAGGGTCCAAATAATACTTTTAATCATGAATATATTTTTAATGAGCTGGGTGATTGTGGCCCAAATTTCTATTTGTTGGCTGTTTTGGCTAGTTTTTTGTTGTGCCCATAATAATAATAATAATAATAATAATAATAATAATAATAATAGTAATAGTAACTAGGATGAGGAACGTGTATTGTACATAAATATACTGAGCATATATTTTATTATAATTAAATTTTAATATAAATTCATTCTAATATTTATATTTATATTCTCCATCCTTATATCAATGTGAAAGTATATGAATTGTACATATTCTTTCATATGCACAAATAACCCTACTTGTATATTTTATGGCTGAAAAAATATAACAATATCTTGTGATGAGTTTAATTACTATATATATATATCATCAATATAAAATAATTTTACGGTAATATTTAATTAGGTATTGATGCTAGATCATCTATTATTATTATTACTATTAAAAAATTATGAGTTTAATTAGATAGTGTAAAAAATTTTACACTGTTTGGCAATCACATACATATGTATCCGTTAATTTGTGTGACTTTTTAGTTAGTGAGTGTGGTTGAGTTAAAGATTTATACTTATTTGTCAATCCATGATTAGATGTCTATATAAAATTATTTTACACAGTGGATTGTTATTGTTGTTTTTTCCGCATGTATGTCTCTTTTAAAGAAGTTGTGGGCAAGAAACATAATCTGCTCTATAATTATATTGTTAATAATTAGTTCCAATTGTGTATGGTGTCTTTGTATGACATCGTCAATGTAAGCTAATTAATGTGGAACCCTAATATATGCTTCCAAAACACATTGATGTCGTCCATATTTAATCAAATTAATTATTAATCCTCCTCCCTTTATCCGATCATGATTAGGTTATGAAACTTTAGAGAGTAATTAAAACCCAAAACATTTGGCACAATGCATATATATATATGGCATGGCAATGATAGTTCTTGTTGAAGATGAAGATAGAGGTGGAAGAATATTATTTTTCTAGAAGTAGGGACTCCACTTCCATGACCTATATATATACATGTGCTTGCTAGCTTTTTCCTGTTTTGTTTTCTCAATACTAGTGACATCTCATAAATATGCATCACTTATCTATTTGAAAAATCGTAAATAATTAGAATTTTCTTTTACATACTTTTATATCCACATAATCTTTATTAACCATACAAATAAATTAGTAAATTATATCACTTTAATTTATCCTATTAATAATAACCATCATGATTTAATTTCTATATACTATAAATCAAAGATTTTATTTGTACAAATATTTTTAGATGTGTAGTATATATTACTTAGTTTGTTTTTGCAAGTTGAGAATTTGGGGATAAACTATATACATTATTAGTAGAAAGGGGACATGTGAATGGTATAGAAATTCCACACACATACAATGCTTGAAAGTTGAAAACCATCCATCCTGGCTAACTAGATGATGAACAAAGATTTCATTAACCTTATCAACAAGAAGTAGCTAGTTGCATATGCAACAAGAAATCTAGACCTAGCTTTCACAACTTAATAACACAACAAATTTAATGTGCGTGCATGCCATGTTGATGAGAGAGACATAGAAGGTACTCCCTCCGTTTTTTTTTTAATTGTCCAATTTTAAATGCGTGCGGGTATTTAGGAAATGATTGGTGTTGTATAAAAATTAACAAAATGTACACCTACTTTACTAAATTACCCTTTATTACTTTACTTGGTAAAAGAGTAAAAGAGAATAGTGAGTAGTATTAAATAAGGGTAAAAGGGAGAGAAAATAATAAATTTTGTCTCAAAATTTGAAATGGACAATTAAAAAAAAAACGCCTGCATCTCTAAATTGGACAATTAAAAAAAACGGAGGAAGTAATTAATAATAATAATAATAATAATAATCTTCCAACATATATACATACACAATTGTGAGACATGGGGTAGTCTTGGGATATATATTAGAGCAATATATATACAATAAGAGCATTGCTAGAGATACAACAAAAACTATTCAAAATAGCCAACAATAGGAAATTCAGTCTAAATCACTCAGCCCATTAAAAAAACACACATGATTAATAATGTTATTTAGGCCAAAAGTGTGAAAATGGGCTTTGTTGGCTGTTTTGGCTGACAAAATATTGTTCTCCAAACATTTTTGATACAATATACTTGTTGTACAACATAAATACGTTCAACTACTATTTAACGTTACATAACATATAATGTGTGTCATACGTGCGTCTACTATACATATAATACACATTACGTATTATGTAAAACACACGTTGAATACTAGTTCAACATATTTTTTCTAGAGATTGGAGAGACTTGCCCATTATTTCAGTTAGTGACTGCATATAATGGGTTTGGCAAATCAACAAGTGAAGAATTAAGAACATGCATGCAAGTGGCATATACCCTATGCTACAATGCTAGCTATAATATATGATGAATTTTAATTTGGAAGCATAGTATGTAGTTGTAATTTTATTTGGACCCTCAACATTATTGATTCTAGATTATTTTAATGTCTAAGTAATTCCTGCCCAAGAAGTGAAAATTTACTCATTCTTTATTTAAAATAAAAACACTTATAGAAAAATCACCAAATATAAATAATTTTATTTTAAAATTAATCAATTTTGACCTAATCAATTTTACTCAAAATAATATATATATAGAGGAGGGATACATTGACACCGGTGTAAAATTTAATACTCTTACACTTTCAATAACTTTAGATACAATATATTTTTTATCGATCTAACCATTGAATTACAATTACATATCAAAGTGATTGTATGTGTCAAATTTCAAACAAATTGAACAACTATAAGATTGTGATCAAAGTATTCTAAGTTACACACATTTGCGAACTATTTATTACGTCGATTTATAGACATACAAAACATGTATCAAATGATTTCTGATTAATGTAAAATTTATTACAGATGATCTATTATATACGAGCTTTCAATCCAACGGTAGATTTAAAAAAAACATATTCAATAAAAAGTTAGAGCCGTTGTAAGATCAACATTATGTCTTACACCGGTGTAAACGTATCCCTCTTCATATTTTATATATATATATATATATATATATATATATATATAACAAATAAGACATACACTATTTCCAATTTGAACATGGTTTTGGTAAAGTAAAAGGATCATTCATGAAAGATGCTTCAACAATCAGAATATATAAGAATCAAGGCAACATACCCCACTAAGTTTCTTATAAGTTATGATATTTGTACTTAATTTTTTTCAGATTAAATAATAAAATATTATTTTTATAATTGGATAAAATATGAATCTCATTTAAATAATAGGACACGCATCTCATTTAACTATAAATAAAGCACTTATTGATATGAAGGCTATAAAAAATAGAGTTTAAAAATCATTAAGATAGTGTTTGAATTGTATCTTATAGACACAAATAATGAACGGATACAATGGGTAATTTCCACCATTTGAATTTATGTAAAGCACAAAAAATAATAAAACACAGAGACATAAAATGCAGGGACACCCTGTCTCAGTATTGTGCATTGTCTCTGATGAACACAAATGTAAATTAAATTAACAAAAACACTCTTCTAAAACTTTTAAAATTAAAATCTAACCAAACCCTAATATTTTATCTGGCTCTCAATCTTGGGCAGCTATTAGAGCTCCATTTCACAGTCGACACAACTTGTGAGGAAAATGCAGGGGACTCAGTATATCGAACTTGGACTCCATCCACTTCTCTTTTCTCCATTGCTTCCTTCTGAACAGGTGAGACTTGAGAGAGAGAGCACTTCATACATATAATAGTGGGAGCAAGGTTATCACACTATAATAATTATTAGAAGAGCCCACACCACATGTGAGAGCAATTAATGCCATGTGTCTCAATCCATTACTTTTATGTTTTTCTTTTATATGCCTATTCTCATTTTTATTTAGAAGAACTGGCGGCGTTGTACATAACATATATAATATAATATATATACAATATATATTATATATTATGCATATCATATATGAGTTTTGCTAGATGTACAACATAGAATACTTACAATGTATAAAACAACGTATAATGCGGAAAACATGCTCCAGGATTGAAAAACGCGCGTTTTGTATACCCACTCTCACGGTCGAGCGCGTGTACAGTACGCGCGTAAGCGAACACATTCTAACACATAAAATGAACACATATTTCAATAGCAAATGAACACATTTGATTATCATAAATGAACATATTTATTCATTATAATCAATACATTTAAGTAGAAAAAAATGAACACATTTACTTAAAAAAGCATCTCAAACTCATTAATCTTATCTCTCTGCATTATATTATGTTTTTAATTAGTCAAGGTGTATGCATGTGTTCATTTGCATTGTATTATTTATGTGTTCAGTTACAATATAAATATGTGTTCACTTTGCATTGTACTATGTGTTCAGTCGCAGTATATTTATGTATGTGTTCACTTTGCATTATATTATGTGTTCTGTTATAATATAAGTATGTGTTCACATTACATTGTATTATATGTTCAATTGCAGTATATATGTATATGTGTGTTCATTGTTTCATATATTATGTGTTTATTGTGACTTAACTTTAATATATATGTATTCAGTTGCTAATAAATAATTTTATGACCGAAGTATTACCTGATGTGTTCATTTTAGGTTGTCATATGTGTTCATTTAATTTTATACAATGTGTTCGTTGTGCATAATTAGTTCTAATCTAAAAAAAAATAATGTTCTTGTTTGAAACTAAAACAACCTGAAATAAACAAATATTGAGTTGTATGATAAAAAGAAATCAAGAATCTCATTAGATATCACAAGAATCATTGTTAAAAATGAATTTAGTTGATGAACATATGAAATCCAATTCTTCTTCATAATCACTTATGTCATGGTTATACAAGCAAGTTGCAGAGAAGAGTTAAAAAAAATAAATTTTCTAAATGTAAAATGAAACAAAAACAAGAATCACACAAGAAAAAAAGAGTGGGTATTTTGATTGAGAGAAGAAGAAGAAAAAAAAGAAGTAGAAGAGAAAGAAGAAGAGGAAGAAGAAGAAGAAGAAGGATGCAGAAAGGAAAAAAAACTGGAAAAAACAAAGAGAAGAAAGAATTGAAACGGAAAGTGAATAACAGCGCGTATGTTTGATTTGTATTAATTCTGTATATATGGCCACATATACGTTGTAAATTATGTTGTTAGTACACAGCGTTGTACAACTAGCGTTGTACATGATGTATATAATATATATCACATATTATAAAAAAAGATGATATTATAATATGTGATATATGTTGTGTATAACATATTGAATATTTTTGTTGATTTTTTTATTATATATAAGTATTTAATTTTAATTACTAGTGGACTAATGTGTTTGAATTCTATCTAAACCGCCCACGTAAGTGCTGATGTATGTTCGTCATTAATTACTAGGAGTATCATTAGTACATACATGTTTGTTGTAATTAATGCTTAACATTTAATGTTAAAATATTTTCATATGAAATACTAACACTACTACTGCCAGAACTGTACTGTACTGTGCAAATTGATTGAACAAATCCGAGATTGTCTTTCGAAACAAAATCGATAGATTAACGAGATTGGGAACACTCACATAGACGAGATTGGAATCCGATTGAATTGTACCAATATTTGTCCTTAACACAATTTTTTAATCTTGTGACAATCAAGTACTATTTGATCCAACAAAGACTCATTATTTTCTCCCAATAAAAAAAACACGAATACTATGTGTATAATGAAAATTATATAATACTTATATAACATATTTGATTGTAATATAAATTTACAAGCTAACGCAATCTAATATAGTGGATATAATCGTTATACAAGTATTCGATAATTTTCATTATACACGTAGCATTCCTTAAAAAAAATTAGGACAAAAAGATGACACAACTCAATGCAAGACAAAAAAGTTTTTCTTTAATTTCTCTTCCTTCCACAAAAATCATGTCAAGTTTAGGGATGGCACTGGGGATGGGGAGGTGGGGATCCCTACGGGGAACCCCGAAGTTGGAGATTTTTCCCCCGCGGGGATGGGGACGGGGAGGAAAATCTCCCCGAGAGGTAGTGCGGGGATGGGGATAGGGACTATGCTCCCTGCCCCGAGGATAAAGTTATAATTTAATATGTCTGTATATAATTCTACTTTTGCAGAATTGAGAAATCCTAAAATAACTTAACGTCTTAACCAAACTCTTATCTCTGCCCCCCTTCCTCATTCTCTCCATTCATATTTATCAAACCGTAACACACACATATCCTGATACCAAGTCACTGTCAAAGACATATTTTGTTATTTTGTGACATTTATATTTTGTTGTCTAAGACTTATTTTACTTTTTTTTGACCTTTAGAACTTATGTAACAATATCTTTAGGACGGATGATTATTGTATTAGTTTTCTCAAAATTAATTTTTCTTTTATTTTATGTAAAAACAAGTTTTTTTTATAATTTTTTTTCTCATTTGGGCCCGCGGGGATCCCCAATCCCCATGGGGAGTGGGGACGGGGAAGAAATTCCCCCCGAGGCGGGGAGCGGGGATGGGGACTATACTCCCCGCCCCCGCCCTGCCCCATTGTCATCCCTAGTCAAGTTTAATATCTGATCTATCTCTTGTTAATTTATTATTTCCCATTTTACTACAAAATAGGAAAAAACTGAAGAAATCTTTTTTTTGCTGGGTCGTGATAGAAAGAAATATGTATGCATGCTATGATAAGAATAAACCAAGTGGGCTTCCTAATATAGGGCCACAGATATTGGATTCAAAGTTAGGCTACTTAACAGAATTATGAATCTATGTCTTGTGGTATCCTTCTACCAAATTTCAAAGGTTTATCCTTTTGCCAAAAAAATAAACAAGAAGACTTATCCGTTTTGAGAAAACAAAAAAACTTTTTAGAGTTTAAATGTTACTTTAACATTATTCAAAATTAATCCACGCACTGAAATACATTTATCAACTCATTCACGGTATATTTATACATATGGACTACAATAATATTTTAACCGTATAAATTTAAATACATTTCTTATAAAGCACATTTTTCATTTAATAAAGAACATACACAAACATATACAATTAATATTTTAGGAGTACATATACAATTATTCAACTTATCTCACCAAAAAATTATTTAACTTATATTTACTTATATAAAATTAAAGATATTATATTAATTAACATGCATGCGCCACACGCACTGATGCTATGATCTCTCCAACGAATGTGGTTAAGCATTGGCATATATATGCTTGTTTTGCAATAATTTGGTCATATATATGTATGCTTTGAAAATTGAGTTATTTTATTTTACCTTTTAATTTGTTGTGGTTTAAAGGGGATGAGTTGGAATTTGCTCCAATATATGCATGCCAATATAATTTAATAATCCATTAATAAAATATACTATACTTTATATTGTGTTTGGATGAAGTATTTTTAAAATTTTAAGAAATTTAAAATATAAGGGATTCTAAAAATATTATTTAATTTTCGTTTAATTTTAAAATTTTTTATTTGGATGAAGAAATCACATTATATCATTTATGAAATATTTTATTTGAATAAGATAATTATGATGATAATTTTAATTAAAAATCAAGAGAATCAAATAATAAATAGATGTGAGAGATAATTTTTTTTTAAATTATCTCGTTTTATGTAGAAATTAAAATTCTCTCATTTAGATAAATAAAATTTCTTCTTATTAATTTTTTTTAATTTTATAATATCTTCAAATCAAATATCCAAACACTACTTATTTGATAATGAACAATTTTAAAATCTCTCAAAAATCACACTACCTCCTTAAATTAATATATAAAGCCACTAATGCATGTAAATGGAAGCCATCAGAACTTCGAATTCAGATTATCATCCATCCCGATTTTGCTTCTAGATTTCCAATCTTATTTACTTCTATATCAACTAATTTAAGCATATGCTTGATTAATTTTCTCTTGACTATATAATAAAAATTGCATTGTCAACACGACAAAGCGTTCCTCGTTGAGTCCTAATGACTAATTTGATTGTTGTAAGCGTTCTACTATTAAATAGATATATATATAACCATAAAATGTAGATATAGTGAGGTTTAAACTAACTTCGACCACATTCATACTACCTCCATTTCAAAATAATAATCATTTTGACTTTTTTATTCATTGAAAAACTAATATACCTAGACACAATTTGCATCCAGATACATTAGCTTTTCAATGAATCAAAAAAGTCAAAATGACTATTATTTTGGAATGGATGAAGTAAACCCTAATCGCTACCCCCTCCGTCCACTTTTAATTGTCTTTCTAGCAATTAGGATTTGTCCAATAATACTTGTCACTTGTTGTTTTCAAAAATGCATTTATTATTTCTTTCCAATTTTATCCTTGTATTAACTCTATTAATTTATGAAAGAGAAACCATGTTCAATTCTCTCTACGGTTTACGAAAAAATAAATTTAATATTTTATAAGGGTATATTTGTCATCACATTCTTTCTAATAGAAAAGATAAGTATTTTATTGACTATCTTAATATGTGTGCAATATGCTAGAAAGATAAATAAAAGTGGACGGAGGGAGTAAACCTTATGTCCAATTACAATTTAATTAATTACTCTCTTCGTCCACTTTTAATTGACGTTTTAGAGTATTGCACATTTATTAAGAAGGTGATTAAAACACATAAATTTCTATAGAAGTAAACGTACAATGACAAAATTATCCTTATAGTTTTTTGTGCAATAATAATTGTAAGAGATAAAAAGAGAATGTATGAATGGATAAAACTGGAAAAAGATTGTAAATGTTTCATGAAAATCTAAAATAATAAATAATAGTGGACAAATAAATTTTCTAAAAAGACAAATAAAAGTGGACGGAGGAAGGAGTAGTAGTAAAGAGATTTATTTGTTCATTCTAGTATTGTCAAGTAGAGTAATAAAGAGGCTCTTTGTCACGTGTCTGCCGCTGCCCATGTGTTACTTCTTCTTGAATACCATCGGTCAATCTTTACCGCCGCGATACACTGCGCGCCACAACTTCGTTTTAAAACATTTAATTTACTTATAATTATTCAATCTTTTAATTGTTATTGCATTAAAATTACATAAAACAAAGCTACTTTAAATATAGGAATTCAATTAAGTCAGAATATGCACTTATATGAGAATTAAATTTAAAATATATTTGTTTATTAGGAATCACACTCCTATTTATTTATAGTGTAATATTTTTTTATAGATGTTCGGTAATCAATTTTAAGAAACTCGAGTTCATAGTCGTTACAACTTCCTTGGAACGTAAGACATTACTTATTTCCATAGCAGCCCGGAAAATATTGGAATTTCATTTTTAGTGGGTACTCCACCCTAAGTATGTGCTCGGGTCGGATCCCTCTTTCAAGTCTGTTGGGGTATCGAGATCCATCCTTGGATCCGGGTCCCAATCATGATTTGGATTATTACCTTAATCGGACCATTATTCAGGTAGCATTTCCACGCTTGTTGGACGGCTTAATTCAAGTTTTCTTATAGGTCCACCCTCCGAGGTCAATATTAGGTCTGAGGTTCATTACATATTGGACCTGTAATTCTTTGGAAATCTTATTGGGTCATTTGATTAGACCTTAGTATATGTGATATATATATATATATATATATATATATATATATATATATATATATATATATATATTATATATATATATATATATATATATATATATATATATGGTATGTATAACATATTGACGGATTATTTGTTAATTATATACCAATACAAATAACATTTGACCTAATGATTCTATGTTTTGATCAAAGTATATTATCGGATGGAGTATAATAATCATGATGAACAATTTTTAAATCATTTACAAATAAAATAACGACTAGTTACAAAGGAAATAAACTAAATCCACGTCAACCCTAATTTGAGGGTCTACACAAGTAGACTTGGCAACTTAATTCAACTCCTTACTTTAACCACTCGACAGCAAACTGAATAACAATGACATAATCTCAGAATTATTAATTAATTAATTACCAATTTTTGTTTAATTTGTCAATGAATTTTAGTGTGCATTTTCATTCAATCTGTGGTCTTGACTATGAAAAACCCGTGGCCTTGCCCATTGCATTTGATTTGATAAAATAAAGAGAAATATGCTTTGTTTGAACTTTGAATACGTACGTGCGGGTTATAGTCAAAAAGTGCTTCAATCAAAAACGTTGATATATAGAGGAATTAACCTTTTACGTCACTTCAAATAAGTAATTACTCATCTATTATAACTCAATATATTAAAAAATTGATATATCTAAATACAATTGAGTCAAAATACTTAAATTTTTGTTAAAACTGGAATAGTATAACTGTAATTATGAGCTCTGATGACTGCCATTTAAAGTAATAATAATAATAATAACTGCACGGCTTAATTTAGTTTTCAACACGTGAATTAATCTTTTATGACTTGAAAAAAATTCCAAAGAGCACAAAATAATATAAATTCATAATCTGAACAGGTATCAGGTAAAGCTGCATGTTGACTCACCCGTAGAGAATTTTGTCATAAGTCATTTGCTTGGATCCCAAGTGAATTATATTGCGTGAAGCAGAAGCATTAATTTTTTATATTTACATTTTTCAAAAATAAAATAAAATAAATTCGCTCCTTACTTCCTAAATTAAATAGTGAATTAATCTCTTAGATGTTTAATTAAGCAAATAATAATTAACTATTCGATTCCTACATATATCTCAACAATTTATTAATAAAAGTTATCATTCATGATATTAATTAAAAGAAGTGAATTATATTGACTGTTCATTAATTAAACTAATACTCAATTTGAACTCGTGCCTTTTTTGTGAAATAATTATTTCCCCAGTATTTATCTTCTTGATCTTGGACTCTTGGTCCAACTAACCGTTGAATAGTTTTTACTTACCTTACACAAACAATCTTGAAATTAAAGTTGGACACTCCTTTGCTGTTCAGCAAATTAAATAAACGAAAATTTTGATCCACAAAAGAAAAATAGTCACTAGATTATACCGAATATATATTATGTATAACATATATTATCTATATTGTGTACAAATATAATACTTAATTTACATAACTTATTGACTGTTTTATTGTTCATATAACAACATAGCAATGTACGTTCATTTAACAATTACCTTGTGACTTAATTAAGGACTATAGGCACATTCATCACTCAAGAAATTTCTCTTTTATTTCTTCTCTATACTATACTATACGTAATTAATATCCTTGTTTTACTCTTTGAATCTCAATCCTAATATTGATTAATTAATCAACTCTTATTTTTTAATTAGTTACAATATTATGAGTACATTTTTTTAATCTTGAAATTAAATTTAAAATATGTGTAGAAACTCATGGTATCAACCAAGATCAAAAGAATAGAAATGAAGATAGAAAAATGATTAGTGAAATAGATTGATAGAATGTGTCTCAATTACAAATTAATGAAACCTTATATAGACTAATGAGAATATCAAATTCTAAAACTTAATGACTAATATATCCTCTAACAATATGAACTCCGATCCATTTAATTTAAATAAGACTCCTATCTAATTCAATAATGGAAGATTTATACAGAAATAGTTTGTCTTAATTAATTATTTTAATTTTGAATGAATGAGCAAAATACGTCACTCAGAACGTCATAGAAAACTTCGTAGAAGGTTCTGGATGAGTACCAGCTGGAGAAAGGAACGTACACCATCAATCAATTTTCTATGAAAGGTAAAATTCATCTTTATTTTCTCTTTTCCACTATATATATGGCTCGACCATTTTTAATTTCATATGATGGAGAATCATTATCTCTAATTTTTGTTTTTGTCTTTTTCACTCTTAAATACGTAAATAATAATGGCAAATTAATATCAACGCCAATACTCATATACTCCCTCATCCGTCCATTTTTATTTGTCTTTTTAGAAAATTTATTTGTCCACTATTATTTGTCATTTTTTATTTTTAATGAAACATTTACAATCTTTTTCCAATTTTATCCATACATACACTTTCTTTTTATCTCTTACAATTATTATTGCACAAAAAATTATAAGGATAATTTTGTCATTGTACATTTACTTCTATAGAAATTTATGTGTTTTAATCACCGGTCTTCTTAATAAGTGTGCAATACTCTAAAATGTCAATTAAAAGTGGACGAAGGGAGTATATATATATATAAAAAAAAGAGAAGAATAAACTAGCTCGAGTGAAGCAAATAATAATTAAATTAAAAAAAATTTAATTTCAACCCACTGTATATTTACACTGACATCTAATCATAGATTCACACATCAGCAAAAGTCTTTAACTCAATTATTCACTAACTAAAAAGTCACACAAATCAAAGAATATGATTGGATGAGAGACTAAAACTTTTTACATTGCATTTTCATTTTTCTCCATTTCATTCATTTCAAATGAATTTCAGATACAAATTTAAAAACTTTGAACATTATTAAATAGTAAACTCCATATTCATCGCCTACCAAAAAAAAAAACAATTAAAACTCCATATTCATCATCAAAACAATAAACAAATTAAAGATGTAGGTCTGATAATAGTTCAATCAACAAATAGTACTAATTAAAGCAAACAAATACTATATTCAATTTAAAATAAGGGTTGTTTTGAGTTTTTTTAGTATATTGAAAAATTAATATATCTAAATATAAATTAGTTTTTTAATGTACCAAAAAAGTAAAAATGATTATTATTTTAAAATGAAGAGAGTAATAATTTGTCAAAATGCACCTTAATTATAATCATAGATAACTTTAATAATAATAAATAATTTATCAATAATATTTGCTCCTACATTATATTGGCTTCAATGTTTGACAAATAATAAATAATGCTGAGAGTACATCAGCAATGCGTCCAACTAATATCTAACGTATAATATATATATGATATGAAATGTGTGCTATATGTACATTACTATATACGTGGTATACATTCTATATCATGTGTAGAACACGTTAAATACTAGTTGAACGTATTTCTATTGATAAACAATAATAAGTGAGAACCGTGACGCGGACTTCACTTGGTAGTGCCTAAAAAGTTTGAGCCGAATTGAACTACTATGTCTATGCCATACACGTCCAACAAAATTGGAACTATTTCATAATAAAGCTTATTAGTCTTTCAGTCTCTGTAAAAACTTAACATCCAAAATTGAATAATGTGTGAGTGTTACTTGAATAAAGTTTAAACCTTATTCAATAATTAAGTGTTCATAGAAAGTTTATATCTTATTCAATAATTAAGTTTATACAAATAATCTAATTCATCATCTCATAATGTTTCATGTTTTACTGAATGGAGGTAACAGAGGGAGTTCATGTAATATAAACAAATACCAAATAGAGTAAAATGGGGGAATCAAATCAAAATGTGTGTCTGTGTGTGGTGGCCAACCCATGCTTGTGTTGGTGTCCCATAATTGATGGCTCAGACTCATTACCATTTCAATTTCAGTTTATATATATAGAAATGTTAATGCATTGTGGTGTGTCTTCGTGAGGCTACACCAATTTACCCTTTTTAGACAAGACTTCAAAATTCAAATAATGCCGACTCAATTTTTGGTATCATCTCTTATCTCTCTATATTTTTTTTTAGAGTAATGCTATATTGACATTTATAAAGTGAATGTTTGTAAATATTCATTCAAATTCAAAATGAAGAGTAAAATAAATAATATATAAATGAAGATTTCATAAAAATTAAAAGTGATAGATTGAATGTATATATGATGTACGAGACAATGAATATTAAAATATTTTTGTTTTTCTATTAATCTTATGATTATTATTCAACAAAGAGAAATGCTACACACTGATGAATTCATTCGTGCCACAAATATAATCATGGTTACTGTTACATGAAATGACATAAGATAGCATGACCTATTTATTCACATAAATAATAATATCAATAATTATGACGCATTATATTGTTTTACATAAAATAATATACTTACAAAAAAAAAGTACATTTTTATTCGATAAAATACATATTCACAATAAAAAATAGAGTATTGCTAGAGGCACAACAAAAAAATCAGTCAAAATAGCCAATAAATAGGAATTTGGGCTACAATCATCTAGCCTATTAAAAATATCCTCATGATTAAAAGTGCTATTTGGGCCATAAAATGTTAAATGAGCTCTGTTGACTGTTTTGGCTGATTTTTTTTGTACCCCAAGTATTTGTGTAAAATATATATATATATATATATATATATATATATATATATAAGTAGGTATAATTGTTATATAAATACTAGCTAGTCATTCGATAGGCATGCATTATCATACCTGTTAAGTTGTAGTTTTCAATTTTTGGGAGTTGTAATAATTTTTTTGTTATTTTTTGTCATTCACAATTGATTAGAATAAAAGAGATAATGGAAGTTATTTTTTTATGGAAAGGTGGAGAGATGATTAATAAGAGAAGGAATTATAAGTTTAAAAAGGTGTGGAAAATTATTTTTTAAAAGAAACTATAAAATTAATATAGATTTTTCTTAATTTTCTTTATAAGTAGTAATAATAGATAATATATTTATATATGTACAGGAGATGTATCAAGTAAGATGATGATGAATAAATTTAGATTGTTATATGTTACATAAATAATCAAAGTAGATTAAAAACGTAAAATTATGTGTTTCTTTAAATAGATTTTTATTTTGACCATTTCTATGTAATTAATTATTACGATTTAAATCTACTTCTTTTACTCCCATATAAAATTACTTTATACAATTCAATATCTACATCAAATGCTTAAATGCATGGTTACAAAAACTATTCTTATTTTCTTTATATAATTTAGTTTTTATCATTAGATGGCAAACTACTTCTAGATTTCAATTGCCAAAATTGAAGAAATTTTTTTTATACAAGAGCTAATATTGCATTAATGTTAAAAGAGAATGAGCTTCTTCTTTCTCCTTATTTTACCACCATTTAACGATATTGGTTACACAAAGAAAATTTATATTCTTAGCATAGGTTGGACTGACCTAAAATTTTCTTAACATAGGAATCATGAAGTCAGATTTCATTATATTTATATGCTGGAAATAATAGAAACTTAACTTAAATCTTGTGTGAACATGATATAATTGTGTAAATCACATCAAAAACATAACACAAATGCTTGGGGCACAATAAAAAATCAGTCAACACAACCAAAGTCCATTTAACACTTTATGACTCAAATAACACTTTTAATCATGAGTATATTCTTAATGGGCTGGGTGATTGTGGCCCAAATTTCTATTTGTTGGCCGTTTTGACTGGTTTTTTGTTGTGTCTCTAGCAATGCTTAAAACATAATAATGTTTATCGTACAACATAAATACGTTCAGTTAGTATCCAACGTATGTTATATATAATATGAATATGTATTATACGTATATGTGTTATACATATATCACACATTATATATTATGTATAACACACGCATTGAATACTAGTTAGACGTATTTCTGTTGTACGACAATCATTATTATTAAAAACATATATTTCTACTAAAAAAAAGTGTCAATGGTTAATTAAAATACTTAATAACTATCCGTACGGACCCCTAAAATTTTCTTAATTAGCATGAGAATGCCTGATTATTATTTAAAAAAATTAAAAAAAACATAATCTTCATATTTTTTTAAATTTTCATATTAAACTGCATAGCATATATATAATGGAAGAGTATATATATAAAGTGGAATTTTCTCACAACGTTGAATAAGACATATCATATATATATATGCTTGGACTATCATAATTTGAAGTAATTAAAGATAATTAAGTTTCTCATCACAAGCATGCAGTATATTTTCTTTTCTTCTTGTAATGTTCTTTGACTTTTCTTCCTTATTTTTCCATGCCACACTTTGGGATAAAACTTTGCTACCTCTTGTTAGCTTTATATTCTTTCAACACAAAGCTAGCAATTGCACCTTCAGAGGAAGCTTCACACCGAACTAACCCCCAAAAAGTATATTGGATTTCACACTTATCATTTAATTTTCACGGTTTTGCTAAAAGAACAAATACCTAACACATATATACAACAACATTAAAAGCTAGTTATTAATTTTATTCCATATAAATAAATAAAAAATTCATTTACACACACACGATGAATACACACACTTGTTCCACATGAATGCATAGTACGCACGCAAGTATTATGCATTTGACTATTAACAAATTACACAAAAACTCATTAATTTTCCATTATATGTTTCTCGAGTGTTGCTATCTGTATAATACAATAAAAAATTAGTTAAAATTAATTAATACATAGATTTTGGACTAACTATAATTACTCATTCCATTAAAAATTGATTTCTTATAAAGAGTTTTTTTTACTATAAAATTGTTAAATAAGTCCACTTATTAGTTTCACTTTTTTTATATTATTCTCCTAATATTATAATATTATTGATACATAAATTCTTGGGTAACAATAATTTTTCACCCAATAAAGCTCATTTCAACACTTTTGACCCAAATCACATTCTTAATTATGTGTGTTTTTCTTAATTATGTGATTTAAGCCTAAAATCCTATTTTTGACTGGTATAATGTTATACCTCTTCAAAGTTCTTATTGATATATCTCTTTTTCTAGGAAATAGCTAGTCTTCATATGAATTTTGATTTTTGAAGTGGACTTTTCCTCTATAATAATCCAACACACACACCCCACAAAAAAATTGTCTATAAATTTGCTTGCATTCTCAACCATTCTTCCCTACACTGCATCATCAGCTATACTCAAAGCAAATAATAATCCCATTGCTAGCTATATATCATAGTTACCTTATTTAATTTATTAATATTATTATTACCTTAAATTAAATATGGTTTTTGGGAGCATGAGTCACCAACTTTTGTCCAAGATTGCAACAAATGACAAGCATGGAGAGAATTCTCCTTATTTTGATGGGTGGAAAGCCTATGATAGAAATCCATTTCACCCTTCAAAAAATCCTCAAGGTGTTATCCAGATGGGTCTTGCTGAAAATCAGGTATATATATATATACATGCATAGCTACAATTTAATTAAATTTAAAGAATTGATATGATATGTGTGTGTTAATTAATTATAAGGATTTAATAATTTCTATGCATTAAATAATATTGTACAACTTTTTTTTCTTATACATTCATCAAATCATTATTGCTACATCAGTCATGATAATTGTTCAGTGATGCGTGAATTAAAATTCTACTTTAATTATGATTAACTAATGTGTTTAATTATTTGAAATACACAGCTTTGCTTTGATCTGATTGAAGAATGGATAAGAAAGAATCCAAAGGCTTCCATTTGCACCCCTGAAGGAGTGAGCCATTTCAGAAACATTGCCAATTTTCAGGACTATCATGGATTACCAGAGTTCACAAATGTATGTGTGTAGGCCAATAATGGAATATAATTAACTAAAATATAACTGAAGATGATTATGTAATGATTAATATTATATATATTATTGAAGATATATAACTGAAAAGAAAAATGTTTATTGTACAACATAAATATATCCAACTAGTATTCAACGTGTGTTATGTGTCATACGCATAACAAACATTACGTATGACACACATTACGTATGACACACGTTAAATACTAATTGAATATATAATTGTTGTATGTATACTATTACGGTGCCTGAAAATGGGGTTTTGTTATTATAGGCGGTTGCAAAATTCATGTCAAAAGTGAGGGGTGGAAGGGTAAGATTTGATCCTGACCGTATATTGATGAGTGGAGGAGCAACAGGTGCAAATGAGCTCATCATCTTCTGTTTGGCTGATCCTGGTGATGCTTTCTTGGTTCCCACCCCTTACTATCCAGCGTATGTAATAATTAACCTCATCACTTTCATTTTAATTAATTTATTTATTCATTTAATTACTATCTTCATTAATTATTCAATGTATATTTAATTAACACACAATATTCACGTTCACACATCAAAACTAAACTTTTGATTAAAAGTGGAGTCACAATAATTAATAAAAGCAAGTGGCTGGAAAGTTTAATAACCATCTTGATTGTTTTGATTAAAATGGGTACCACCGGATGATGGCTTCATTATATTAAAAGTGTCATTATCTTCCTTTTTATTATTACACTTAGTTCAACAATATATGTCAATTTTTTAGTATATTTGAATGTTATAATATTTAAAGAGTTTAGTTTAATTATAATGACACTAATAACAGTATAAAAAATTTTACACTCTCTCAGTTAATCACATGTATTAATGATCGGTAGATGCATAAATAATCTAAAGGTTTTTCAAATCAATAATCCTTATTGTACAATAGAAATATATTTAACTAGTATCCAACGTGTGTTATATATCATACATAATATGTGTTATACGTAACATATTATACATATAACACATATTGTATATGATATATAGCACACATTGAATATTAATCGGATGTATTTCTGTTGTACAACAAGTATTATTATATTCAAATTGAAGATGAAAATTCTATGAACATTAATAATGCATGCCTTAGTAAGCGCACTCAAATAAATGTTAAAACTACAAGGCTGCTATATATAAGTCTGTTATATTGACTGAAAAGTCAACATTTGATTGTTTTGTCATTTATATGCAAATCCAATTTAATCATAGTACTTGAGTGGACAATTGGCATTGACCTTTGAAAACCATGATTGTTGACCATCCCAGAATATACTGTCACCTTGTATAAAATACTGGAACATAATTAACCAAATATACATGCTAATAGTATATGATGTATACAATATGTAATATATGATATGCATATTACATATTATTTATTATATATAATATGTTGATTATTTTAACTGATTTTTTATTGTATACGAAAGCTTTCTATGTATTCACAATATTATCTTAAGATCAATAATTTGAATTAATATTTTTTCAAAATTTCCTAGAGCATAGTCAATCATTGCTAAGAAGGTTGAATATCTACTTAATGTTTCTTACATAAATCTTTTATATTTTCGGTGAACAGTGTCTCAATTGGTCAAAAGAAGAGACTAGAATAATTTTTTAATAGGACTTAAATTAAGAAGTAGCAAAGTTAGTATATACATCACTGACTCATAGTCATCAATGTTGAATCAATTAGTGACACAATTAATTATCAATGACATGTTTAATTTTAAGTTTAAACTAATTTATTTATTTAGAAAAAGTCTTGGTACACAATAAAAAATCAGATAAAACAGTCAATATACTATACACAACATATATTATATATTATGCACAATATATATCACATGTTGCAACATCATTTTTAGCTGATTTATTTATTTATTTTTGAGCGCAGATTCGTGCGTGACTTGTGTTGGAGAACAAGGACACAAATGATCCCAGTTCACTGTGAGAGTTCGAACAACTTCAAGATAACAAGAGAAGCACTTGAAGAAGCATACAAGAAAGCAAAACAGAGCAACATAAATGTGAAAGGATTGCTCATAACAAACCCATCAAATCCGTTAGGAACAACATTGGACAGAGAAACATTGAAGTCCCTCGTCACATTCATCAATGACAAGAACATCCATTTGGTTTGTGATGAAATCTATGCCGCCACAGTTTTCACCACTCCCAATTTCGTCAGTGTCTCTGAAGTAATGCAAGAAGAATTGGCAAGTTATTGCAAAAAGGACCTCATCCACATAGTCTATAGTCTATCTAAGGACATGGGGCTACCCGGATTCCGTGTCGGAATTGTCTATTCATACAACGACGGCGTCGTCGACTGCGGCCGGAAGATGTCTAGCTTTGGACTAGTCTCATCACAGACACAATTCCTCCTTGCATCGATGCTTTCGGACGAGGAATTCGTGGAGAAGTTCTTGGAGGAAAGTTCTAGAAGGTTGGGGAGAAGGCATGGGGTTTTCACAAAGGGGCTTGAGAAAGTGAAGATTACTTGCTTGCCAAGTAATGCAGGGTTGTTCTGTTGGATGAATTTGAGGGGTTTATTGAAGGAGAAAACATTTGAGGGTGAGATGAAATTGTGGCGTGTGATAATCAATGAGGTGAAATTGAATGTGTCGCCAGGGTCTTCTTTTGATTGCTCTGAGCCTGGTTGGTATAGGGTGTGTTTTGCTAATATGGATGATGAGAGTTTTGAAGTTGCATTGGAGAGAATTAGAGCATTTGTTATTGGGAAAGAGAAAGGATCAATAGGGAATCAAAGAGTTGAAGTTAATAATAATAATAAGAGGAAGTGGCAGAGTAATCTTAGGCTTAGTTTCTCATCACCAAGGAGGTTTGATGAGAATGTTGTTATGTCACCTCATCATCACATTATGTCTCCACATTCACCAATGCCTCATTCACCACTTGTTCGAGCCACTTAGTTAATCAGTAATACTTATCGTACCACAGAAATACGTCTACCTAGTATTCAACGTGTGCTATACATAATATGGAATATGTGCTATATGTATAACACACATTCCATGTTATGTATAACACGCGTTAGATATTAATTAGACGTATTTCTATTGTACAACCAACATTATTGCTTAATTAATTAATTATTCAAACAATGTGGCATGTACAACGTAAAAACATTCAACTAATACCCAACATGTGCTATACGTAATGTGCGTCATATGTATAACACACGTTACGTATGACTGTATAACACACATTGGATACTATTAGATGTATTTCTGTTGTACAACCAACATTACTATTAATTATTATTGGACCAGGCTAAGGTTTATGTATGTTATGCCATAATTATATATGTTATTAGTGAGAAATCTTGGGTATCTTATAATTTGCATGCTAAGTGTAACTATAAGAAAATAATGCATGATATATATGTATCTAGGTATCATGCATTAATAACTTTTTTTTGCCCATTTATTTCTATGCTTGAAGCTTTGTAATGGGATGATAAATAATTATATATAGGAGTAACTGAATTGTATGTTTTTCTAAGCTATTTGTGTCTGTATATCTTGTTCTATATATTTCGTCTATTCTATATATAGATGTACAATTGTATGAAAAATAATCATTAAGCATTATTTCCTTCTGATAATGACTGAACTTGCAATAACTTATCATGCAAGAATAAACTAATCTACGAAATTATGCATATTGTATAGAATAAGATAAGATTCCTTTAAAAGAAAATCACTTGAATAACAACCAATCTAGTTCATTGCTTAAGCATCTAACATATGGACTTTAATTCCTAAAGGTGTGTGTAAAATTAAAATGTCTCTCATATGACTATATATTGATTTGAGCATTGCCAGAGGTACAACAAAAAAATCAACCAAACAGCTAATAAATAAAAATTTGGGCCACAATCATCCAGCCCATTAAAAATATACTCATGATTAAAATGTTATTTGGACCATAAAATGTTAAATGAGCTTTGTTGGCTGTTTTGACTGAAAATGTATTGTTCCCCAAGCATTTGTGTATTGATTTATCTCTTTATAGGAGCTCTCAACTTGAAAGAATTACTGGTATTATTGATAATATTATTTAAATAAATATATACTAATTAGAACATAAAATCTTGAGACCCAAATAACATTCTTAATCATGTGTATTTTTTATTAGATCGAGTAATTTAGGTTCAAACTTCTATTTTTTACTGTTTTAACCCCTAGCAAAGCTCAATTAAAACTCAATAATGTTTGTCGTTGTACAACAAAAATACATTCAACCAGTATCCAACATATGCTATACGGAATGTGTGCTATACATATGTGTGTTATACGTATGTGTGTTATACATATAGCACATATTCCATAGTATATAGCACACGTTGGATACTAACTTAATTGGATGTATTTGTATATGTTGTACAACAAACATTATTATTAAAACCCGAAGGCTAGAAAGTGACCGGAGTATGTGTATATATAAATGTCTTTGCCTTGTAAGCTTGATATTCATCATAGTGCCTTAGATTATTTCATATTATTTGATGTGCCCCAGCTTGAGAGCACTATATACAATGAAAAATGCGAAACCAATAACCTTATTAATACTCTCTCTATATATAAAATATCTATTCTTCAATCATCTAACTTAATAATTCTTATAATATAATTATAAACTAAAGTTTGAGCCCGTAATTGATTTTTCTTTTTTTTTACAGTATGGAATATGTGTTAAAATATAAAATCATTCATTTATATATTATAACCCATCAACTTAATATTTCGAAAATTGTTTCAAGGTAAGACATTAAAATTTAATTACACGTCCAAGCCTAAAAAAACACATTTATGCAATAAGAAATGCTACAGTATAATTAAAACTATTTAGTGTATGTTTAATATAAAGTTTGAGAGTATCCCAAACTTACTTATTATTTTCAACTCAAAAATAAAAGTACGTGTATAAATTTATATCACAAGCAATTATATATCACGATCCTAATCTGAAAACACAGGTACACATGTATATATGTATATATAGAGAGAGAGTTTACTTGTGATGATAACGTGAAAGACCTACTATGCTATTATGTTCAATCAAATTGGTTTGAGGTTTATTAGGATTATAAAATTATATCAGTCAAAATAATTAAAAATAGGAGTTTAAATTTTAAATTATTTAGTGTATTAAAAAACATATAGTTAAAAATATTATTTGGATAAAATATATTAAAATATTTTTTTTTTATTATTTTAATCGAAAAATGTTACCAAAAGACTTTGTGAATTGATTCTTTGGAATGAATACGTGGAAGTGACAAGACTACGTGCATTGCATGAAATGCTCAAGAAATTTCCAGCTGTATATATATATAGATGGAAGATCTTTTATTTGGTCGGGCGTGCACTGAAAATATAAAAGGGTAGTTATTGTTAATTTGTAGGTAACTTTCACTTAAGGTCACTTTCTACCATAAGAGGGGGACAACAAAACAAACAGTGTCCCACACACCATAGAAAAACAGTATATCAAAAATATTATTTGTACATTAAAATTTTTGTACACATATTCAATCTCTTACTTTTGATTTGTGATATAGTGCTGTCTAAATCTTTTAACTTTTAGTATTTACCGTTAATCTTTTTTAAACATTTAACTTTAAATGTCAAAATAACATTATTCAACAAATATATTTGTTAGTGTTATGTTTTTGCATTGAATTGCATAAACATGTCCAAATTCAACTTTATTCAGAACCGACCACCCTTTAATTTGCTATGAAATTTATGCATAATTTATCGGAAATGTTTTTTTTTACCTCATAAAATCAGTCATCATAATAGTAATCTTATATTTAAAACTATTAATTCAATTTTTAAAATATTAAATTAATGTATAACATTAAAAGTTTGATTATTGATATCAAATAATAACTGTTATTATGATGTACATATAACATTAATTCTTAATTTATTGGTACATACACACACAACCTATTACTATTGTTCCGACCCAATAGAGAGAGAGAGAGAGATTTGACTTGTTTTGGAGCTGCTAGGTTTTCTTGCCGTCTGGGACATTATTTCTTAAGACAATATATATATATATATATATATATATATATATATATATATATATATATGATAAATAGTGTGCAAAGGAAACTAAATTATTGCATCATGTTTGGGGATTTTGCTTGTGTGTATATGTATCTTGACAGTGATCTCACACAAAAGAAAAAAGATAGAATGAAAGGAGAATAATTAAATTGCGTGCATCATATATTGGTAAAGTATATATGTGCCTCATTTCTTGAAAGTGATCCATTGATGTTACTTAACAAGACCATCCAAAACGGAATTTTGCAAACATGTTGGTTGATTATTATGTAATGTTAGTTCTACGATAGAAATACATTCCATTAGTATTTAACATGTGTTATATACCATATGTAATGTATGTCATACGTAACGTATTATATATATAATAATATATAATACATATTAGATACCAGTTGAATATATTTTTGTTGTACAATAGATTAATTATATATTGGAGTATGTGTCGTCGGTGTGATTTTTGCCGAAAGGGAAGAAGTTGCACTTGATTTTAATGCAAAAGATTTTGGATGCAGGTCAGAATAGACTATAATATAATATTGAGCAATGTTAGAGGTATAACAAAAAAATCAGTCAACACAACCAACAAATAGGAATTTGAGCCACAATTATCAAATCCATTTAAAATATACTCATGATTAAAAATGCTATTTGGGCCCTAAAGTGTTAAATGGGCTTTGTTGGCTGTTTTGACTGATTTTTTGTTGTACCCCAAGCATTGTGTATAATATTAATGGATAATTTGCTACGTATACTATAATAAAACATCTGTCAATTTAACCAACAAGTTCAAAATTAAAAAAGCCCAACAACATGCACGTGCCTGCAGTATTGAAGCACACTATTGTTACGCACTATATAATAAGATTTTTCTTAATTAAAAAGAATTTTACTGAATTTTTTAATATGTTTAGGTGTTAATTTTTGGTAAAAGTATAATTACTAGAAAAAATATAATTTTTCTTTTTAAAAACTGTAATTTTCACCTTCTAAAAAATGATACTTTGTATGACATAAAAATATATTTATGATTAAATAAAAAAATTTATATTATATCCAAATATAAATTAATTTTATATCCAAGTATAAAATTACTTTTACTTCTTAAAAAATTTTAATTAAAAAATTTCTTTTTCTAGATAGACATCCAAACAAGCCCTATATCATAAATATAATATACTACATTTGCATTCCTGATAATGTGATTTGTATCGTAAGATGTGATAAGATTAATAGTATATTCAGGAGGAACAGATAAATACTCAAAATTAAGTTAGACTATTTAAATCTCTAATGTGCAACCATTTATTTATATGTATACGTATTTGTATCACAATTGTATATACATTTATAATGTGACAACATGCATATTGCATTAGTAGACTTAAAATGTGCATTGATAAATTACTTTGATATGTAATTATATGTTTATGTATATAATCTTATTCAATTTTAGGGACTAGGCCGTCTCGTTTTATATGGTGGATTATATTGATCTATTTTGAAAAAATAAAATAAAATGTAATCACTTAAATATTTAAAAACATATATATTTGAGAAATGTGAAATGAAAAGGGTAGGAAATATAGGTTTGGGCTTAGATGTTGAATGTTAAGTGGGTTGGGTTAGGAGGCAATGTGGGATTAATGTTGAGTTGTTGATGGACTTGACTTGTGAGATGTGAGTGTATTGTGTATGTGTGATTATTAAAAAGAAAAATTCAACCACAGGTTGATCCATCTTGTCCCATTACGAATTGATAAAATTGAGTTAATTCACTTATCCTATTTTAAAATAATAATATTTGTTGTACAACACAAATATATCTAATTAATATTCAACGTGTGCTATATATCATACATAATGTATATTATATGTATAACATGTTACATATAACACATATTACGTATGATATATGACATCTGGATATTAATTTGATGTAATTTTATTGAAAATCAAATAATATTTACGTAGATATATATGATATGAAATGATGGACACATGTAACTAGCAGTGTAGGTAAAAAATGTCAAACGGCACGTGGCATTCTCCTAGCCATTAATTAAAAGCACATTTCCCTCTTGTCATTACCATAGGCCATAATTCAATATTGGACCTTATTTCATCAAAACTTCCAATCCAATCGAGAAGACCTTAATTGTGGTTTTATTTCTCCCCTTTTATCATATGATTAATTCTTCTTCCCATTCTACCCTACTTCAATACATTTTCTAAAACAAAAGTAAAGAAAATTAAGGTTGGAAATAATTATTGATATATAAGTGAGATAACTTTCTGTTAAGAGATTATGTTACAGGCCTCGGATTAAACAAATAAATAAATAAACTCAATACATAGTATTTAATTAAATCACGAATTACTTTTTCACTCATCTAATGAATAAGCTACTCAGAGGTTGATCATCAAAAAGTGCAATTGTTGTGAATATTGTGTCCATCAAATACTAATTAATATGAGTGAAGCTACCAACTCTCCCAAATAGGCTTGTCTTTTGTGTTAAGCCATTTTTTCTTGTGCTTAAAATCTTAACAATTGAAATGATGATGTGTATATATTCTGTTGAAATATCGATAGTTTTCTTTTTTATTTGCTAGATTTGCTGAATATTAATGATCTATATACGAGCAAAATTATAGATATATATAGAGAGAAAAATATAATTAAATTAGGGTTTGTTTAGATAATTGATTTATTTAAATTTCACTACTAAAAAAAGCTAGCATTTTCAACATTAAATGTATCAAAAAAAATAATATTGACAATTCGTTACCATCGAAAACATATATATTACATGTTACAACATATATTTCTTTACAAGATGTGATATATAGATTGTGCATATCATGTGATATATATCACATGATATATAATATACATAATAACACGTAATATTTATTGTGATTTTGATATTATATATGTTAGTATAATATATTGACTGATTTTTTTTTATATATATATTGTTACTTTTATATATATATATATATATATATACGAATTGTTTGGTACATGTTTTCACTTTTTACTGCATCGATGTGGATGTACTCCAACTACTTGCTGCACAGGGAAATCTTTACAATTTTGCTTTGTTTCTACTTTCGATTAGCCACTACCACCTACGTACACTCATCATATGATTTGGATATAATCATAATATTCTCCATTAAATAAAAGATAACTATACTACTACTACGTGTATGATTCTTCTTCATCAATAATTATGCATCTATATATATAGTCCTAATTCATTCTTTAGCACGGAACTTATAGCTTGCACGTATATTTAATTTCAACACTCACATACAATATATACTCGCTTTTAATCCCATATATATATATATGCAATTTTTTCCATACATAATCTTGGTATGTTTTTAATAATAAAATTTTTATTTTTTTAAGGAACTTTTATATTGACAAATACTTTACTAATCATTAAATAAAGTATGAATTCAATTCAAATAAATTACTATGCGAGTATTAATTTAGCTTACGTAATTAGAATGATAGTGGGGTATGTGGTGACAAAGATTAATCATCCACTTCACCGACCAAACCATCTAGTCAATTCCATTCGTACCATCACTGACGTGGCCTGATTAGACATTGTCATTAGCATTTATTAACTCCTCATAATAAACATAAGAGTTTTGAGTTTGAGAAAAATAAAATTAGGCATTATGATAAAATGTTCTTCAAAAGTATATATATTTCCATTTTCCATACTTTTATTTCTTTTTAAGGAATAAAAAATTCCCCACTAACACTTTGTTTTATGATGAAGATCAGATCTAGATTATTAGTGAAAAACTCGTTCCTATTCATAAATTCAACTTCACACACCCATCAAATATTAAAAAAAAAACAAAATTTACGAAATACTTATGAATTAAAAAAATTAAAATTGAATTATTCTCAAGAATCTACACATACATTTAATATTATATATAAAAAATATTAAATGAGTCTATTTAACATTTTTTTAGTATTTTTTATTTCTATAATACGTTGTATACAATATTGATAAATTAGTCATTACAGTCAATGAATTCATTTGTCTTTATTTTTTGTCTAAATAATCATCGAGAGTATAATAAACTGAGTAATTATAGTCCAAAATCTTATTTATTATACATTTAACATCACTTTTTTTATTTATTAACATTTAACAGATTAACTCTTTATTAATTAATTTTAATCGTCCATGTAATATTACTCTTCTTATAACAATGTATAAATGAAAATTTGAACTAATGTCTTTTCACTAACATTCTTAAAACCATGGAAAGCAAAGAAAAAAAAAATCCTAAGTTGTGTCAAAGTATTGTATTCTTCTTTTGAGTATAGAAGATTTCAAAAAGGAACATATGAGTGACCTACTTAATGACATAGTTTAAATCCTAAAATTTAAACCATAAAAGAATCTTAATTAGCAGCATTAGTACTACACACCAAGTTAATCACATGAGCTTAATTTTGTATTATTGTACAATCAAGAAGTACAAAATCAGAGAGAGAGGGTTGTTCCCATGTGGATTGAGGAATACAAAAGAAAGCTAATATGACCTGCCACCTAAAAAAAGCTAAGGTGGGTGATTTGGTCATTCTATCTTTTTATAGGGAGCAAGAAAAAAACAAAAAGAGACTGAAACACTCAGGAAATTACTTTAATCATACACCACTAATTAAGTAATTAATATTGGATTAGAATATATATATAAGCTTAACTAGATCTGATTGATAGGCATGAACCACACATACACACCCTGGAAAATTAATCAAAAACAAATCATTATGATTCTGTTGAGCAGAAAACTCCATAAGCTAACTGCTTCCAAACTAGCTATAGATGGTGGTGTGAGCCTTAAAAAAATAGAAATTCCTCAATAGTCATTTGAGTAATCAAAAATATTTATCGTACAACAGAAATATGTCGAACTAGTATCAAATGTGTGCTATATATAATACATAATGTGTGCTATATATATAACACACATATGTATAACACATATTCCGCATCATATATAACACATATTGGATACTAGTTCTGTTGTACGACAAACTTTTAAGATTTTAAATTAATGTATAATATTAAAAGTTGGATTAATAGTTATAAAAAATTTGATTATTACATATGATGACCGATAGTTATTGATTTTTGTAGTATACACAAAATATTTCTCCGGTCCTTTAGTACCTCCAATACATGTTCTAAGTTTTATATTAATTTTAATTATTTAAAATCAAAATGTATAATTGGAAAAGTTTTTCTAAAGTAGACATTAAATATACTCTAGAACATACATATGAAGATTTTTAAAGAAAAAGTAATATTATATGAATTCATATATTATAGAACATCATCCTAATACATTTTTATTCACTAATTGAATAATATGTAAGTCTTGTATTAAGTGAAATTTATACCTTATATCTTATCATAAATTAGAGTTTGTAGACTCAATGTACTATAATATGTGAATTTAAATACTTGTTGTATAATATAAATATGTCCAACTAGTATTTAATGTGTATTATATATAATACGTAACATGTGCTATATATATAACACATATTTCGTATTATGTATAACACATGTTTGATACTAATTAGACGTATTTCTATTGTACGATAAATTATTAATTTAAATATAATATTGTCATAAAAAAAGAGAGATGATGGTGATAAATGAGACCGACCATTTACTACATGTGGACCATGAAACATCAATCATACAATGTAGAATATGAGCCAATGGGACCAAAGAATCCATCCCCCATAAGTGAAGTGAAGTGTGCGAGTGACCATTGGTTTTCACTTCATACATACACTTGCAAAATACAGGGGAAGACAGGGCTCTGAAAAAAGGAGAAAACTTTGATGACCTACCCCTTATATAGGGGCTAACCTCTGCTTTTCAGCTACAATGTCCCACATTGACATAGGACATGACCTTACCACAGAATAGGTAAAAAGAAAGGAACACTTTCTTTATGGCTTGAAATTGGTGGATGTGGTCTTATAGATTAGTATAGAACCAATTTGGCCATTATAAAAAGCATATTCTAATAAAGGTTTTCAATCTTTTCCATACTTTCTTTTTCTTTTTCTTGACATAAGCACACAAACTAGGTTATGGATTCTATTGGTTTATACAATAAGCTAACTATTGAGGGAAATATATTATGAATTACATTTGTGTGCTTAATTAAAAAAAAAAAACAAAATATCCCAAAATTTTATTCTCCTTCTTCTCTCTACACATTACTAATTGATGTCTCAAAAACAACTAAAAAAAGAGGCATCATCACCAAATCATATATATACAAAGGGGAATCTTCTATCTTCTTTGGTTGTGATGCCTCATTCAAAAGAGAAATTGATCATATTCCATTACACTTGTTGATGAGAAAGTTTTCTTCATATAATGTCTTTCTCTTCCATTTTTTTAATATGCTTGCTATTTTTAACAAATGACACAAGCATTAGGATTCTCTTCCATGCTTTGAACATAGTAGTAAGTAGTCATGTGGGGATTGTATTGCCTATAAGCCTTGACAAGCTCTAACACCGGATCCGGTGGTGGTGGTGCCTCTTTCTTCTTCTCTTCTTCTTTCTTCTCATCTTTCTTCTCTTCTTCTTTCTTCTCCTCTTCTTTCTTTGGTTCTTCTTTTTTCTCTTCTTCCTTCTTTCCTTCCTCCTTTTTCCCCTCTTCTTTCTTCTCTTCCTCCTTCTTTGGTTCTTCTTTCTTTGGCTCCTCTTTCTTCTCCGGCTCCTTCGCCGGTCCGACTAGGATTATATCAGTTGGCCAATACTTGCGCAATTTGCTCACCACGTTCACCGGATCGACGGTCCCTATCACCGTTAATTTCTTCTCCTTCATGTCCATGGAGATTGCATCAATCCCTGCAAGGTTGAAGAATTTGATTATATTGTTATTAAGATTTCTTTACTCTAGAAAAATTAGATTTGAAATGAACAATTCTTATATGAGTATAATTGAGAGTTTGAATTTTAATGAGAGACAAAAAAAAATGAAAGGTCTAAAGAGTAAAGATTTGAAACTGTACACTCCAAATTAAACCCTAAGAAAAACATGTTTCACCCTATGGATATCTCTTGAAAGATCAACTAATTTCAAATGAGGGGAGGTTAATTAGTCCAATCATCAGAACAAACAACATATAAATTAAGAATAATGTGTATATACTTATTGTCTTATAATCCATAAAGTAATTACATTTGAAATGTTAGTGTCATCTTTTGGGCCCCCAAGTGTAACTATGGTACATATTTTTAATGGTTAACCTCTACAATTGAAGTGCTAATAAAAATTTTCATTCAAACTTGAGATCCTGGTCAATAAATTAGTAGTTGAAACTTGAAAGTGAACCAACAAAAGTAGTATATGTCAAGGTACACTTAACTAAAAGTTTGAATGGAAAAAATTAAAGTTTTGTCAGATAATTCTATATATATGGTTCATGGGTCTTTTAATTTAATTTAATTTGATTATTTATAAACACACCCCACATGTGTTTTTTGATTTCATAATGCACAATAATATCACTGTCAAAAAACGATGGCACTCATCATGAAAGACACCATAAAACAAATCTAATTTAAATTATTATATTTATATTTTCTGGCTTGTGGTTGATATCTAAGTTATATATATATATATATATATATATGCAAGAAATTATATCCCTTCCAAAACACGAAAACCAATTCCAAAATATTTTAATCTTTTTGAAATGCTAACTAATATTTTAATCGCAGCACAATTTGGTGACACTCTAACTAATATTTTGGATAGTAGTTTTCAATTATAGAAAGATAAAAACAAAATAGACATAATATCAAATTAATATATGTCTTCATCCTTAAACCGAATTACTATCAAACTACTCTGTAAAATAAATAAATAAATCCCAAAACTATGATCCGGCTATATTTATTTATAAGTAATATTATATATATATATTCAGTCACCATCAATTACTATATATAACAATTCAATTTTTAAAATATTAGATTAATATATAATATTAAAAATTAAATTAATACGTTTAAAACGTTGAATTATTACATATAATAACTGATGATAACGGATTTAATTTATAGTGTACAAAAATATTTTTCTTTATTTATTATAATAACCAAAGTAATTAACAAGTTAAAATGACCATATTGGCAGTTCAAATGTCACAAGGCCATGATTTCTTTTAAGGTTTTATGATCTAGCAAGTTACCTATCACTCTCCCCAACCTAGATCTTAAAATTTCCTGACATTCCCCTGATTTTCAGCAACCTCAAAATCAACAATTTAGATTATGAAAAAAAGAAAAATCAGCTATAAGATTTAGAATGAACAATGATTTGGTATTACCTGAAAGTGCTGAAACTGTTTTCAGGGCTTTCTGCTTAGCCTTGTCATCAGGCAAATCTAACTTGAGTACAAATTTCTGAACAATAAAGAAAAAAGGCAAAGAAATTATTCAGTTAGCCCAGATTCAACAAATCCATAAGGAACCTCATAACATATATGAAAGAATATTCATATAGCAAAAAAAGTAAAATCTGATCCATCCAAAACATAGATGATAATTAAACTTAAACAAAAATGCTCTGCCACTTTTGGTATAAGAAAATATAAAAATCTAATCATGCCAAAGATATATATATATGAAGCCCAGAAGTTGAATCAAATCCAAAACAAGGAATCTGATTTAGTAGACATAGCAAAATTCATTTTTTACACATGCATACCCCAAATCTTTACATAAGAAAGGTAAAGAGAGAAAGAAAAAGGCATAAAGTTCATGGAGGATCAATAATAGTGAATAATGAGAAAATAATGATGCAAAGAAGAATCAAAACTAGAAAGTTAGGAATCATATACCTTCATTATTTTTTGTTTCTCTTTTTTGCTTCTATATGTTAATTGTTATTGTGGTGGGATATAATAAGATCAGAGGCAGAGGAATGTGCAAAATAAAGGTCTTAGAGAGAAAAGGAAAAAGGAAAGGAAAATTGTGTGAGAGAAGAGACAGAGTTTAATACGAAATTGGAATAAATGGTTGTGATTGAAAAAAGATAGAGAGTGATGGGGTTGGAGTTGGAGTCTCACTTTGATGACCCCAGAAAATCCGAATCAAAACAAGGTTTTGCAGAATAAGAAAGAAAGAGAGAGAAAGATAAAGGGAAAGAAAAAGAGAGAGAATAATGTAGTATTTGAGAAGGAAACTATGTACTATGTATTAAACATTAATCAAAGAAAGAAAGAAAGGAAGAAGAATATAAATGTTGGATTTTGGAAGGGTGTGTAATGTAACGGGTGGGGAGTTATAGCCCACGAGGGGCATATTGATCCCATAATCGACATAGATAAATCTTTGTACAATGAATTTTCAGTCAATACCATCAATAAGTCTCTTATTTTAGTATTATTTAATTCATTTTTAATACTATAATGAGTTATAAGTCTTTTTATTTAGATTTCGTAAAAGGTTCAAATACTTGTTATTGATTGAATTCACGTGTATTCTATTGTACATGTAATAATGTAATAAAGCTACTCAACACACAATATCATAGAGTCAACCCGTATAAAACATGATATACAGTATAAAATAATCAATTACAATGGATTGGATATGAAAATATTATATGATTAATATAAAGTAATCTGTTTTCATTTGTCTTTGATTAAAATTTTGTTAAAGATCTACATTTTAATAATTACTTTCCCAAAAAATTAATATATTTTAACTTAAATATATCAAAATATATTAATTTTTAGAGTTTAATTTCAGTCCACACAAACATCCAATCATAAAATTTTTAATTTAATTATCCACTAATTAAAAGGTCACACAAATCAATATAATTCAATCTTTATTTTTTAGTGTATTAAATAAACGAAAGTAATAATTATTGTGAAATAATTGAATTATATAAGAATTTGATAAGCATGAAAAAGAGTTTAGAGATCATACTCTTAATAAGATTATTGGTGTTGAATTCACTTGAATATGCTTATTTGTATATCTTAGGGAGAAAAAATTAAAGGAAAAAGACTGAAAAGGGTGGGCCCCTCTCTACTGATACCAAATTACAAAAGCAAAGAGAATCGGTCCCACCACAATGCCACGCGACGCTAGTGCGCGTGTGTCACTGCTTAGTTAAGGGCTACCACAAGGTTAAATTAGGGGCCAAGAAATTTTTTCCCCTTTAATTAATAATTTAATTTATTATAAGCTTAAAATATGTTTACACTTGGCACGCACATCAAAAGAAGATGTTGGCACAATGACGATAGATTTATTTAAAGGATAATATCTTGTGAATTATTTCAATTTTTAAAATCTTTTGGAATATATATCTGTCGTTGTTTTTAGGAGTATAAATCTAAAAGTTATATTTTTTAAATTATATATAATATATTATTATATTAGAGTAATGTTACATGTACAGTGACATTAAATCAGTCGCTAGTATAAAAATTTGACTGAATAAGTATAAATGTTAAATTGTGTCAGTATAAAATTAGTATTGTTTCAATATATAAAAGTTTGAATATAATATTGGATTGTGTTAAAATATAAGTTAGATTGAATTACTTAAATATTAGATTATACGAAATTAAATTGAGTGACTGATTTAGTGTCAAATTTAGTGTATATGAAATATTTCATACTATATTATATTACATTTTTGTGTTTTTCTCGAGAGAAGTTTCGATAAGATGAATTTTATTTTTGCTTTCATGGTTTCCCTTTGGTAATATCTACGGTAGATAAGTAACGACTAATCTCTAATTTTAATAGACAATAAGTAGGGAGCTGACAATCAAATTTTTTATATACACACCGCTTCAAGAATCAAATCCGAAACCTAATACTTAAACGATCCAAATATTCATCACTTATACTCAGATATGTGTTTTAATAAGATGCATCTTGATCTACTAGCTGTATGTGTAGCAGACAGATACAGTAGTGAATTTCAGGTGTGTGGGCTCAATTAACTGTTATAGTGGCCCAAAAAGGCATCTTAGGTGAATTTCACATACATGTATCTTCAGGTACTATTGAAATTTTTACAGTAAAAAACCAATATCAAATCACATAACTGGTAGATATTTATTTTTATATATTATTTCAAATTAAAAGTTTCATGTCCAAGTTCCAATATAGAATCATTGATGTCAGGAGAGTTACTCTCCATGTATAAAATCTCAAATACCCCAAAATTGTCCCAACTTAAAAAGATTTTATTGTCACATGATGATACATTTAAAATGTCATTAATTTTATGTTTAAATTTTCATATTCTCATATAAAATAATTATTTATCTTATAGTAGGTAGGGTTATTATTAAGCTATACTCATATTATTATTAGAGCTAGCTCGGCTGAAGGACTTCTGGACACACCAAGGGTTATATTATTAATGAAATATTTTTAATATTAAATAAATAAAACAAATGTCTGTTTCGTAAATTTAGTGGGCATGCATGCGGGTTGATGAAACTGAAACATGTATATATTATATATATTATTCAAATATTGAATTTTCAAATTGCCCATAGATAGTTAATTTATTCAAGTGATGACGTAATTATATATGTAGATTCTAGTTGTTTTTCGGCCCCTAATATTTTGTCCCCAACTTAATTTGTATAATAGAAATTTAATAACACACCAGGCAGTGTATCAATCAGAAGAGAAATATATATATATATATATATATATATATAATGCTTACATATTGATTAATATTAGAAAACAATTATAATTCTCTTTCGGTGTAGTTCAACTAATAGATTTGTGACACATCATTAATTTTATTTAATTTTTTAAAATTTAAACTTAACATTACATAATAATAGATCACATGGTATATTTTCATTGCATAACAATGTAAATTTGTATGGTTTAAAGTTTAGAGTACAAAATTAAGAGTTTAACTTCAATTCAATTTTTTTTTTATAAGCAAAAGTTAAGATTAGGGGAGGCACACTCCCATGCAGGGCCAGAGTATACCACCAACCTCAACGAGAATTTATGGTTGAATTTACAGATCGTCCACCAAAGATGGCTCCCCAAGATTCGAACCCAAGTCACGCCTAGCGTGGGCGGAAGGCCGAACCACGTGTGTCAACCCACATTGGCAGTGTAAAGTAATTTTACACATACATCCAATAATAGATTGAACATATATAAACAACAATTTTTAACTCAATCTCTCACTAACTTAGAAATCATATAAATCAATAAATATAATTAACTGATAGTATAAAATCAACCGATTATAATTAAACTACAAAATAAAACCCTTAATATTATTATTGGTGTAAGTACAAAATGTTGACATCTTAACCGCTGCAATACACACCCTATCTGAACTTTACACTCAGCATGACATGTTTCCAATAAATGCTAGTACTCAAATACTACGTGGCCACGTTTACCATGAACACAAATTCAGTTTTATTTCACACAGAAATTCAGTTGTAATAACAATTCAGTTTGAACAATAAATTATTTAATTTCAAGTGTGTACATGCTAAATATTAATTTAAAAATATTTTATAAGATTACATAAATTTATAACACGACATTTTATTTTAAATTAGAAAGCTAAGAGAATACTAATTTTATGAATATATTGTATAACTCTCATAATTTATGATTATAAAGATAATCTTGTTAATTAATTAATTTAAATATAATAAATTTATGATTTTCCAAGAAAATATTAAAATTATAATTGAAGACCGTGTACTTGATTGATAAATAGTAAACAAATGAGTGATTGAATTCGTGCAAGGACCAATATTAGCTCAATTTGTACCAAAAAAATGGAACTCTAATATTATTGTTAATTTCTTTATTATTATTTTTTTTGACGTTATACAAATAAATTGTTTATGCATTTGTCTTTTGTATAAGAAAATTTGTGCTGATTAACAAGTCCACCCATTGTGGAGTTGGTTTGTATTATCCAACCAAATATATTTGCAATAATACATTAAATAGAAAAGAAATATCATCCAACAACTATTCAACGTGTTATATATAATGTGTATTATATATATATAAAATTGATTAAGTAAAAGTAGATAATAACACACAAAAAATACACTATATATATACGTGTATTATTACTAAAATGTGTAATATTTATCACTTCTCTTTATTTATACCATATGTTATATATATATTGATACTAGTTGAATATATTATTATTACACAACAATTTTTTTCCAATATATTTGCGAGTTTTTCATTTGCTTCATTATTATTATTTTGTCGTTATAATTCCAAACTTTCTTACTAGTATATATATACTCATCAACTAAACTTGACAGACAGCAATTATTAGCCACTAGATTTATCAAAACAATACAATAAACAAAACAAACAAAAGAAAAATTATTAGCAAATAATAGAAAAAAGAAAAAGTACAGCATAATTATAATTATTTTATTTAATTTTTAGAAAAAAAATAAAAAAATGGATCCTAGCTAATCTTAAGACTGTGCATGAGTGTGCAAGAAATGGAAATTCCAAGAGTGCCACGTTAGGTGGGCCCCATGGGACGGTGCCAGAATGATAGTCGTGTCATTTTCACTTTTTGAAAGTGCCGTAAAGTACAGTTCTGTATTCTCCGTATCGTATTCGTATATCGTATACTATTGTATTGTATTTGTATAGTATAAAGTATAACGTACCTCAGCGTTTCAAGAACTTTACTACGAGCGCAGAGTGGCGCGTGAACGCGTGGGATAATTGTGGGCCCCGTGGTTGAATCTCACAGAAAAATCATAATTGTGGGTTTTTACAAAGTTGGCGGCTGGCGGTGACGGGCGCCGTAGATTTTAGAATCGCCGCCGGCTGCCGTCATGCTCATCCTCATGTAATGCATAACAGCCTATTCTTTTTTCTTTTCTTTTTTTCTTTCTTAATATTTCAAAGTAAAGAGCGTTTAAATTTAGAAAAATATTGTTAGTTTGGATATCATTTTTTTTATTTATTTTTGAATATGATCTTCTTCATTCATCATACTTATTTAACGTTATTGATAAAAGTTTATTTATTTTTTAATATTCAAATAGTTTTAGTGTATAGAATTTAATATACAAAACAATAAAAAAAAGTTGTACAATGTTATAGATTCAAATGAATTGATCAATTTGAATGACCTTTTACTTTTTATTAACTGATGAGACATAATTAGTGCTGATTAATGCTAAGAACACGAATGCATGTACATAGCATCCAAATCTCTATTCATTGTTGCATTGATTAATGAAAAGTACTGTTAGTATTGAGTCCTATATTGTTTTAGCCGGTAGCAATCGTACATGGCACATTATGATTTTACGAGTTAAAAATCTCATAATAATCCATTAACAATTATTTTACATTAAAATTACATACTCCTCCGTATATATTCCGTAGACAAGGGTTAGTTACAAAACGCGAGAGAGTGCGGGAGAGAAAGACACAACAGGGAAGGTCGTGCTGCTGTTACCGCTCGTCGGAATGAGAGGGTGCCTTGTGCCGCCGTTGCGGTGTTGTACGGTGGTGGTTCGGGAAGTTGACAATAGTGGCTGCGATGAGCAACCGGAAAAGAGAGTCATTGACACGTTGTCCAATGGCGGTACTAAGTTATGAAAATGGAGGTTGTGGTGTTGGATGGTGATGGTGACGGTGACGGTGAATTATGAAGATGATAATAGTGGTGGTGACACCAAAATTTAGCATTACCATAAGTCAAAAATTTTGGATTTCAATAGTCTATTATAGACTAATAAATTTTTGTGAGGATTTTTGTAATACCTCGGGTATTCTGAGTTTGTATGAGTAAGAGACCACGATACATCTCGGGGAGACAGGACACCTAGCGGGCCCCACCTCCCTTTTCTTTTCCTTTTTCTTCCTTCTTTCTTTTCTCCCTCTCGTGCTCCCTTCTTCCTCATCCCTCCATTTTCTTTTCTTCTTCCTCTCTCTAATTCTCTACCTCTCTCTAGGAAACCTTCACCAATCTTGAAGATCTTTGTGCCAAATCTCATCTCTTGGCTTGTGGGTAAGTGTAGAGTATTTCTTTTTCTCCATTAATGTCTATTTCTCTCCAATCTCGGTTTTGGGGTTTTAGGGTTTATATTTGGGATTTTGTTTGATTTTTGAGAGGATTTGTGATTTCTTTGATGTTATGGAGTTATGATGTTGTAATATAGTTGCTATTGTTGTTTGATGCTGATTTTCTGGTCTATTAGGTGTTAAAATCGGATTTTTGGGGTTGATTTACTGTTGCTGTCGCGAACCAGCAGCTCTGCTGGGGTTCGACCGCCCAAGCGGTGGTGTGACCGCCTGAGCGGTGGTGAGACCGCCCAGGCGGTGGTCTCGCAGGCAGAACCGTTTTTCTCACCTCTTTGAAAATGTTTTTCGAAAATATTATTATGTATTACCGTTACATGATTATTTCATTATATTTTCTATATTGAGAAATGTATTATGTAAACTATGAATTATTATTTTGAAGTAAAGTAATTTCAAACGGTTATTATACTATATATATATAGTGTGTTAAGAGTGTTAGTAACTGGGGTTATGGGTTGAGTTTGAGTTTTGTTATGTCCCTGAGGATTCTGTTATGTTCTCTAGATTTCCAGTCTCCTAGGAAAGCTCCGGACAACTCCTCCTAGATCTGGCGGTGCTGTTTTGCTCATTTGAGCATCTCTGTGAGTAATGGGTTATATGTAGTTTATTTTGTATATAACTGTATATGTGAATTATGTGCCTGTACGTGGTTTATTGTGAGTATATGACTGAAATGTGTGATGATGATGATGAATTGTTTATGCTGTGATTATGGATGCTATGTGCCACTAACAGCGCTAAATAAGATAAAAATTTAATGAATTAAGAGATGGTAAAACGACCTGAGTAGGGGCACAGCTCGCGGGGTCGTAAATGGAAACCTGAGGAGGGGCATACCTCGCGGGGTTTCGTAGTATGGTGTCTGAGGAGGGGCATAGCTCGCGGGACATCCATACTGCCTATGAACATGAGTCGGGGCCGCGCTCCACGTGTTCATAGATTAAAAGCTACCAAGATACAGAGACGGTATAAAAGCGATGGAATCGGTATATCTGCCATATTGGTTTATGTTGTAACTGCACTGTATTGTTATATGCTTTATACACTGCTTATAACCTGTTTATTCACTGAGCGTATGACTCACCCATTCATACAATATGTTTTCAGATCAAGGTGCAAATCAAGGGACGAGTTCATCCGTTCCTCCGGGTCCTTAGGATTGGTGAGCCTCAGGTGTTGGAGGCATTATGTAGTTTATATCTAGTGTATGCTCCTTATGTTACAGACAAGATTCCTTGGACTAGAGTAGATGGTTGATGTTGTTTAAGTCTATATAAGACTTGTTGTTATTGTATTGTCGTTGATAGGCTTTCTTATGGTTATGCATGATGATAAATATGACATTTATGTCTGGATGCATGGATTGGTTGTGATGTATGCTAGGATTTATTGCAGATGTTATCAGGTTAATGCTGACATGGGATTTGGTGTCTCATGTGCCGGTCACGTATCTGTGTTGGGTGGTGACAATTTTCAAAATAAAGTACTTAGCTAGTGAAATCTAAATCTCAACAATATCATACTTTATTATATATGCATGCCATTAGAAATGATCCTAAAATGTACAAATAACTCTTTTAGGAAAAAAGAAAGGTTAAAATTATTACATCCATGCATTTAATTTTCTCTTGTAAGCTAATAATATATATACATTTTCAATACGCAAGTGTTCTAAGTCACTTGTAAATTATCAACTTGCAATTGTAATATTATTTTCAAATACCATTTTCCTTTGGTTTTTGGTCCCTATCACCATGCAATATGGAAGCACTTGCTGCCATATATATGTGGAGCTTATAATCATAGGGTTCTCACTGCTAGAAATATGCGGATTATCGACGGATATTGAAGGGCTAGTAATTTTTTATTATAAAAAATTATTATCGACGGATTATTTTGAAATCATCCCTCGATAATTGTCTCCCGCGCAAAACAAAAATATTTTTTTGGTCAGATTGGTTTTATAGACGGATGAAGATGAAAAGATCCGTCGATAAAACCCTAAACCCTAAACCTTAACCCTAACTAGTAATTATCGACGGATAATTGTTATTTCATCCGTCGATAATCGAAACGTACCGTTTCATTTAATGGGGCGCTTATTATCGAGGGATATTATCGACGGATGGATTAAAACCATCCGTCGATAATCCGCGAATATGAGAAGACAACGTCTCCTCTATCCTCATTTCGCGAACTGCTCTCTCTCTCTCTTCTCTGCTCTTTCTCTCTCTATCCGTCGCGAAAACGGCCATTTTCGCCGCCGTCCGCCGCCCGTTCGACCACCGGGAAGTGCCAACATGTTAGTCTCTCTCTACTCTACATTTTAATCGGTTTACAATTTTTGTTTGAGGTCTCTAATGAGAACTCATTATTTGTAGCTCTTTGTCCACCGCCCACTGCCGCTCACGGACTGCCGGCCGCCGCCTACCGCAGCATCTCTCCTTGGTCTTCAATTAGGTATTTTTTCTTAATTTTTTTAGTATTTTTCGTATTTTTATATATTTTGTTGATTATTTTTTTATTTTCTCTATTTAAAAATATTAATATAATTTTCTGTTTATAATTTTATAATATTCTAAAATTAATTTTTTTCATTTATAATTTTATAAAAAAAGTTTTAAAAAACTGTTTATAAAAATATTTTAAAACTGTTTTTTAAAAATTATATTAAAAAGTTTATAAAAAATATTTTTAGAAAAAATTTTTAAATTCTGTAAATAAAAAAATAAAGTTTTTAAAAATGTGTTTTTGAAAAATAAGTTTTTGTAAAAACAGTTTTAAAATAACCATAGTTTGTAAACTTTAAAAAAAGATAGATTTAACAAACTTATATGTTATTAAAGTAAGTAATTTTTCAATAACAAATATATTATTTAAATGAGATATATGAGAACACAATTGTTGATATATTCCGGCGATTGGAGCTTACGATTTTAGGAGCTTACGTTATATTTGGTATGTTTATTTATTAATTTTAATGATATGATTGTGTATGTTGTTACTGTTGCAAACCTTAGGTAGATAACTTAGTGTGAGACCGGTCCTTGAACTCCGGCAATACTGGTTGATTGATTTGTAAATTAAATGGGAAAGTTTGTTTAAAATTAAGGGAGACTCTCTCAAATTTTTGTGAAGTTAAAATTTGGAAATAAAATTAAATAACTGTTGTTAAGTTATCCAAAATTAAGGGAAACTATGTCGAAATTTTGTTTGAGTTAAGATTTAAAAAACTTGTAAAAATCATTAGTGTCGTATTAATGGTGAGATTAGATTAACTAAAAAACCGTTATTAATTACTCCTAGTTAAACTTCTCATTTTAGGATTTTCCAATAATTCAAGGGCAATGTCATCAACAAATGAATGAAAAATAACTTGTCAGTGGCAGTTAGGATGTTGTCTATCAAGTCTGAGGCAAACCAAAGTCAAAACCTTTAATGAATTAAAAATAACTTGTATGGTTGTGATTAGATATGACAGATGACAAAGGCAGAGGCAGAGGAGATCGAGGGCGTAGGAAGACAACCGTCCAACCTCGTGGTTATCGATCGAGGGCGTAGGAAGACAGACGATGATGATAGTGACGATGATAGGATGGATTTTGTATGATTTTTTTGTATGTTTTGTTTTGGATGTTCAGACATTATGTTTTTACTTTTATATAGTGTTTGGATTTTATCTAATTTGTAAATATTGTTGTATAGATATATGATTTTTCATTATGGCTTTATTTATTGATATTATTAGTATTTTGTTATAAATATTAATTTAGTTTAATTATTATTGATTTGATTTCATTATGGATTAATATTTTTAAAAATTAAAAAAAATTAATTTTAGGTATTTTTTTTAAAAATATTTTTTTTCTTATTATCGACGGACACATCCCTCGATAATAAATAATTTTGTTTTTTGAAAAAATAATTATCGACGGATAGGTATCCGCCGATAATTATTTTTTAATTTTTATATATTTTAAAAAGCTTTATCGTGGGATATATCCGTCGATACATCCCTCGATAAGTTCGACGGATATATCCTTCGATAATTTATCGACGGATTTTTCGAAGATATCCGTCGATAAAAGTTTTCCGACCATCAATAAATCGTGGGCGACTATCCGTCGATACACTTCTTTATCGACGGATATTTTGATCATCCGTCGATAAAATCCGTGGATAATACGCTGGTTTCTAGTAGTGTCTTTTCTACTTTTTGAGTTTTGTTTGGTTTTGTGACATTGATATCGAGCAATTTAAGTGGGTGTTATAATTAATATATTGAGTAGCTAACTAGATGATATATATGATGCTACCTTGTTTGGCTACTAATTCAATAGTTTCCAATAAGAAGGAATCTCCTTTTTTCATTTCCCATGCTATCCATACATAAATCCATGGCTACAAAATGGATATAAGAAAACTTTGTGATTATATATTTTGACTAAGTGGATATAATCATATGAAGTATAGAACAATTGTTAATTAGCTTGAATTTCATTTCTTGAATATCTAGTCACAGATACATTTCATGTTAAGTGTATGTATGTATTGAAAATAAAATTAAAATTAGTTTGAAATACAAATGCTTTAAGTAAGAAAAATGTGAAAGAATAGGCAGAAAGTTATATTTGAATATGACATTCTTAATAATTATTTATTTTATTTTGGGATCATATACTAATTACGTTGTTTATAAAAATTATTGATATTGTTTCTTTTATTGTATTTTTTATTTCATATAATATTGAATTTATTTCTTTCTATATATATGCCTCTGTCTAAACTTTCATTGCTTTATAATATTTTCATCATATTTTTTTTCTAATAACTTTCAAATAAAATAATGCAAGATACAATTAATTTAAAAATCACTATAACTTAGAAATGATTTGGGAATGGATTCTTTAGCATTTTGTTGTTTTCCAAATTTCCTATATTTTTAGATATTTTTCCTTTTACTTTTTGTATAGTCGAGATATTCTTCCTTTTATTATCCTACAATTGAGATATTTTTCCTTTTAATTTTATATGATTGAGATAAATATAATTAAAAATATTTTTTTTAGTAAAAAAGTAATTGTAGGTAAATATATTATTTCAATATAGAACAAATATATTCAGAAGTATTTTATAATTAAAATATGAAATAATCGATAGTAGATTATTTACATTCACATATTGAACAACATTACTAGCCCTACAACCCGTGCAATGCATGAGATCACACGAAATTATATTTTTAAAGTATAGTCTTAAATTTTTACTATATGTTAAAAATTTAAGTTATTCAATATTTTAAATGTTATACTCTTTATTTTATAATATAACCAAAAAAAATTATGAAATTACACATTTTAAAGTATATAGCCCTCAATTTCTACGATATGTGAAAAATTCATGTGATTCAATTATGTTTTATATGCTATAGTCTTTATTTTATAATACAACCAAAAAAATTTGTGAAATCTCACATTTTAATTAGTATATAGCTTTCAATTTATACTATATGTAAAAAATTCAACTTATTAAATATTTTAAAGCATACAGTCTTTATTTTATAATATAACCAAAAAATTGTGAAGTCACACATTTTCAAGTATATAACCTTCAATTTCTATTATATGTAAAAAATTCATGTGATTCAATATTTTATAGGCTATAGACTTTATTTTATAATACAACAAAAAAATTGTGAAATCATACATTTTAGAGTATAACCTTTAACTTTCTACTATATGTGAAAAATTAATATGATTCAATATTTTATAGGCTATAGTCAGATCTTTGTTTTATAGTACAACAAAAAATATGTGAAATCTCATATTTTAAAGTATATATATAGCCTTCAATTTCTACTATATGTAAAACTTTATGTGATTCAATATTTTATAGACTATAATCTTTATTTTATAATACAACCAAAAAGATTTTGAAATCCTACATTTTAAAGTATATAGCCTTCAATTTCTACTATTTGTAAAAAAATCATCATGTGATTCAATATTTTAGAGGTTATAGTCTTTATTTTATAGTTGATTTAAAAAAATAGTGAAATCTCACATTTTAAAGTATAAAGCCTTGAATTTCTACTATATTTGAAAAAATCTATGTGATTCAATATTTTATATGCTATAGTCTTTATTTTATAATATAACAAAAAAATTGTAGAATCTGACATTTTAAAGTATAAAGTCGGCCTTCAATTTCTACTATATGTAAAAATTCAAGTTATTCAATATTTTAATAAAAGCTATAGTCTTTATTTTATAATACAACCAAAAAATTTGTGAAATCACACATTTTAAAGAATATAACCTTCAATTTCTAGTATAAGTAAAAAATTCACGTGATTCAATATTTTATAGGTTATAGACTTTATTTTATAATACAACCAAAAAAATTGTGAAATCTGCTCACATTTTAAATTATATAACCTTCAATTTTTACTATATATGAAAAATTCATGTGATTCAATATTTTATAGATTATAGTCATTATTTTATCATACAACAAAAAAATTTTGAAATCTCACATTTTAAAGTATATAGCCTTCAATTTCTACTAAATATAAAAAATTCAGGTTATTCAATATTTTAATGGCTAGTCTTTATTTTATAATATAACAAAAAAATTTGTGAAATCACACATTTTAAAATATATAACCTTCAATTTCTACTATATGTGAAAAATTCATGTGATTCAATATTTTATAGGCTATAGACTTTATTTTATAACAAAACTAAAAAAATTATGAAATCTCACATTTAGTATATACCCTTCAATTTCTACTATATATGAAAAATTCAGGTTATTCAATATTTTCAAAAGGGTATAGTTTTTATTTTATAATACAACAAAAAAATGTGAAATCTCACTTTTTAAAGTATATAACATTCAATTTCTACTATATGTAAAAAATTAAGGTTATTCAATATTTTAAAGGTTATAGTCTTTATTTTATAATACAACCAAAAAACTTGTGAAATTACACATTTTAAAATATATAGTCTTCAATTTCTACTATATGTGAAAAATTCATGTGATTCAATATTTTATAAGCTATAGACTTTATTTTATAATAAAACCAAAAAATCTCACATTTTAAAGTACATAGTCTTCAATTTCTACTATATGTGAAAAATTCAAGTTATTCAATATTTTGAAGACTATAGTTTTTATTTTATAATACAACCAACAAAACTGTGAAATCTCATATTTTAAAGTATATAATCTTCAATTTCTCCTATATATAAAAAAAATCAAATGATTCAATATTTTAGAGACTATAATCTTTATTTTATAGTCTATTTAAAAAAGTAGTGAAATATCACATTTTAAAGTAGTCTTCAATTTTTACAATATGTAAAAAATTCATATGATTCAATATTCTAAAGGTATAGTTTTTATTTTATAATACAACCAAAAATATTTTGAAATCTCACATTTTAAGTATATAGCCTTCAATTTTTATTGCGCACGTAGCAATGCTCTAGTATTTTATCTTAGATTTTGCGTCTCTATACACTTATACCTATATTTGGTAAAAAAATCTAAAAAAATTATTCATATTTTGTACATTTCCAAATTCTTTACGAGTGCATATTAAAGAATGCATTTAAGTTATATAATAAAAAAAATTGAACCCATTTTCAATAATTAAGATTTTGTTTCCAAAATTATCTTTATCAAGGATCTATATTTTATTATATTTCCTTTTAATGCTATAAGGATATATATAAGACTAGATACATTACAATTATATTAATTTAATAAAAGTTTAATTTTTATACATTGACAGTTGATAGTATAAACGTATTTTACACTGTCATCCAATCAAAATATTCTATTTGTATAACTTTTTAGGTAGTGAGGGAGACAAAATACCATCATAATTGACATGACAATATATGATTGGATGACTCTGTGTACTTTGTAATTATATCCATTTAATAAATGAAATATCTAATAATTATAATATTACTACAATTAGTACATTCATGCATCTATTCACAATTATTTTAGATGAAGATACAAAGTACTTGAGATGAAATTTATGTATAAATACTCTTCAATTGGGATGAAACTTCTGCTCATGCTTGATGCTCATTCGACTTTATTGTTTGTGGTTCATATGGCCTTTGCATTTTTCAAAAAGAAAAAATATTTCTCTTCCTCCCATAGCTTAGCTTTCATGATCCATTCATGTTTATTACAACCTTTCAATAATGATCTTTGTAGATCATCATCACATCAAATCAATGATTCACCAAATAACTAGGTTATGTTTAATTTATAAAGTAAGTCATCATCGATCTACAACAATCCCCTATATATTTAGTTTATAGATTTTTTTTTCAATTTTTTCAGTTTTCAGTTTTTTCAAGGTGACATGATTTATTACTTTCGAAGTTAATTTTTCATTTTTCACCTATATATTTTACTCGAACAGGTTATTAAAATGAGATGATTCTCATTCTTTCATTTTTTAGTGTTGTATTTTATGTCTATCCTTCATTTCTTTGGTGTTTACTTGTGAGTTGTGACTATGAGATAATTTAGCTATTATTTAATTTATTTTAAAGTTGATACAATATAATATAGAAATATTAATATAATACAGTGAATTTTATGTATTTTATTTTGTATTTATTTTAATATGTACAAAATAAATTTTGACCTATATTTGTACAAATTTTTGTTTTGGGACATTGGTAAAAAATGAGAAGGACAAATGGTATAGTTATGAAAAAATAATATAATAGGGGTAAGCTTGAAACAAATTTTTTTTTTTAAATTCATGTATCAACGACACATGTATTTTGCATATTTACTCTAAGTATGGACACACAAAATACAGAAAAAATTTGTACAAATACAATTTATATTATATGTGTATATATGTACTAAAAATCATGTCATTTTTATTCTGTATTATATTTTCTGTCTTATATATATAGTAAATAAATACCACCCTTAGTGTATTCACATGGATTCAATGTTGATCATGAGATTTTGCATCTTATTTGTTTTTAGTGTTTGTGACATAATGCTTCTATGATTATATTTATATATATTTCAATATTATTATAATGTTTAATTGTTGCTAAACCTATGCTTAGGAGAAGAGAAACGTGAGAAGTTGAGAGTGCTTGATGTTAGAAGTGACGATTTGCTAATAATGGATTGTCCTTTTTTCTTGCACCCCAAGGTGGAATGACCTATATGGAAGAGAAAGCAACCTCCAAGTTAGAGGAATCCACCACCAAGACAAAGAATTATGTAAATTTATAATTACATTAAAGTTTTGGGACCTTCCCACTCTCTAGTGACCTGTTCCAAAAATTAAAATTGATCCACTGCTGGATATTGTGGATATATGGAACTGGGACTCACATTTTAACGTCGTTGAAGATGCTCTTAGAAGTATTAGTTTGATAATTAAGTATAATATTTGGAGTTAGATGTATGTCTTGAGGATGAAAATTGAAAGCAGTTAGAGTAGTAGGTTAAGCATATTGTAATGATAGGATAAGAATTATTCATCCATATAATATAATGAGAAAACTAAGTCTCTGTGTTCATGTGTTTTTGAATCAATTAAATTTGGAGAGTGTCGTCTCTCTTTTAGTAGGAGTTTAAACTTGGCTCGAAGAAAGCTAAGAATTGGCACTTTTACTTTGATGTTCTTATTCTTCAACCATTGTTTTCTCATTTGCAATTTGTAGCTTTTCTAAACACACCATTTTACTCGCATATTTTTAAATCTCTAGTTAATCCAGTTAAATCAATGAACCTTTGAATCTTTATCGATTAAGTTTGATGTATATTTGGTCTAATTTTTACAACCTTAAAATTTACTCTAATCACTATATATATATATATATATATATATATTCTCAAAACACACATATATTTTTACCAACATTTATTTTTAATTCAAATTTTTTAAAGAAAAACAGATAATGGGTCTAATAATTCAAACTCAAGTAGTAATGACTTGGGCGGCATTAGACTTTGTCCCTCCCACCCTAACTCAAGTAATTAATCCTTAATTTTTCTTCTTAAAAATCAATTATTCATTATCCATTTCGCATCTAAATTTAAACCCTCCATCCTTACATTGATCATTCATGAAACTTAACATAGTTGCAAACTAAGTGCGCATGTGATGGATTTTTTTGTATTTTTTTTATTATGGATTTTCCTTTTGGATATCCGCCGACCAATAGCTGACGACTAATTCAGCCAACTATGAACTATCAACTTGCAGTTGCAAAATGGCGGACTATCAAACCACCTCCGATCATCGACCATAACCATCACCAAAGGTCATTAGATATTAGTTGATTGTCGTTAGAAAAATGCCAAACAATGACTATAGGCCTTCAAATAACTGTCATCGGTCATACCATGCACCACCATTTTTATTATGTGCAATTTTTGAAAAAATGACCACTATTCCCATAAATGTATATATTTACAAAACATGTTGATGACATTTTCATGTATATTTTAAAGATTCTCAATGTTTTGGTGTTTTGTTCGATCTGTATGACTGTATGTAGTAAAGATACCCATATTTCTTGTTATTTACATACACAAAAAATGGAGTGTTGCTATTTGTACAATGAGAAACCAGCCAAAATTAATCAATACAGGGATTTCGGACCACAATCATCACTCAATCCACTAAAAATTAACTTTTTAAAGGAGCTTTTTTAGGACAAAAAATTTTCAAAGGGATCAGTAAGCTGGTTTGACTATTATTTCGTTATTAAATATAATTTTTAAAGTTGGTTAGGTGTTGTTTGGACGTTTTCTCTATTTACAGTATTTCCTTCACAAAATTTTGAAAACAGAGAAAACAGGAAATGAAAACAGAAAATTAAAATGGAAACCAAACGACACCTTAACTTGGTCTAGATATATTTTCATAAATTTTTGGCGCACAATAAAAAAATCAAAACAATCAATATATTTTGCACAACATATATAATATGATATCCACAACACATATCATATGTTATAAAATCATCTTTTTTATAACATGTGATATATGATGTGCACAATATGTGATATATGTTGTGTACAATATGTAATATATGATGTACAAATTATATAATATACGTTGTACATAATATATTGATTGTTTTAACTATTTTTTTAAGGAAATAATTTTCATCCACTTACATTGTATAATTTTTTACATTAAATGCCAATGAAAAAATGACATGTGTTCTATTTTATTATTAACTATCCTATGAATTCTAAAAAACTACCCACTATATCTTATGCATCGTATTATAATTAATTGGCTAACAGTGTAAAATATGTTTACATGGTCAGTGTATCATAATTAATCCCTTTTTCATTATGCACACAACAATACTCTAATATTTTATTCTTGATTTTATGTCTTTATACATTTATACCTATATTTGGTAGAAAAATCTAAAGAATTTATTCATACTTTGTACATTTTCAAATTCTTTCAATTTAAGTTATATAATAAAAAAATTGAATCAATTTTCAATAATTAAGATTTTGTTTCCAAAATCATCTTTGTCAGGATCTATATTTTATTATGTTTCCTTAATTTTAATGCTACAAGGATATATATAAGACTAGATACATTACAATTATATTAATTTAATAAATAAAAACCCTAATAATTTTAATATTATTACAATTAGTATACATTCATGCATCTATTCACAATTTTTTTTAGGTGAAGATACAAAGTGCTTAAGATGAAATGAATGTATAAATACTCTTCAATTGGGGTGAAACTTCTGCTCATGCTATGCTCATTTAACATTATTATTTGTGGTTTATATGGCCTTTGCATTTTTCAAAAAAATATTATTTCCCTTCCTCCCACAACTTTCACCATCCATTCATGTTCACAACCTTCAATAATGATCTTTGTAGATCATCACATCAAATCAATGATTCACCAAATAACTATGTTATATATCTAATTATATAGTAAGTCATCATCGATCTCCAACAATTCCCTATATATTAATTAGTTTATAGATTGATTTTTTATTGTCAATTTTTAAAAAATTTTCAAGGTGACATGATTTATTACTTTTGAAGTTATTTTTTTATTTTTCACCAATATTTTAAACTAAATATGTAATATATAACACTAGATTATTTGGGGTGGCAATGGAGTGGGGAGTCTCCTTCTATGAAATTGTCTCTATCCCCATCCCTGACATATCCCTATTGTGGAAGAAATTTTGGTTTTCATTTATATATATATATATATATATATATATATATAGTTTGTGTTTGTAGTTTCCTTTCAAGAAAACATGTCTATAATTAAAATAATATGATTTTGTTTAATGATGGGTCTTTTTTTTATTATTCTTCATTTCTTTGGTGTTTACTCGTGATTATATGATATACTTTTGTGTGTTCTTTGATGTTCTTACATGGAGAGATCAAAAAGCTTTGGAAATTTATCCTTATCAATCTTTAAATGCACATGGATGCAATGTTGATCATGAGATTTTGCATCTTATTTTGTTTTTAGTACTTGTGACATATTGCTTCTCTGATTAGACTATTTCAATATTATATATTAGTATTGTGTTTAATTATTGTTGCTAAACCTATTCTTAGGAGAAGACAAATATGAAGAAGTTGAGTGTGCTTGGTGTTAAAAGTGGCGATTTGCTAATAATGGATTGTAATTCTTTCATGCACCAGCACGTTATAACACCTACGGCAAAAAGGCAGCAATCTCCAAGTCAAAGGAACCCACCAAGACGAAGGATTATGTCACTTAAATGTAGATGTTATTAGAAGTATTAATTTGGTAATTAAGTATAGTATTTGGACTTACATGAATATCTTGAGGATGAAAATTGAAGTAGGTTAAGCATATTGTAATGATAGGATAAGAATTATTCACCCATATATATTGATATATATAAGTGAATAATATAAAGAATTATTTTCGTTGTACGACAAACATTATTGAATAATATAAAGAATTATTTCCGTTGTATACGACAAAAATTATTGAATAATATAAAGAATAAACTAAGTCTTTGTGTATCAATAAAAAAAAACTAAATCTTTGTGTTCAATATGTTTCTGAATTAATAAAATTTCGAGAGTACCGTCTTTCTTTTAGTAGGAGTTTAAACTTTATTCTAGAATTCCATCATGAAATTCATGATTTGTGACTTTACATTTTTTTTTTATTTATTAAAAGTTGCTATCCATTATTAGGCAATTTGTTCAAAGTCTCAAACCAATTCTGTTTGGTTTCTTGTCTTGTAGTATGATATTAATTACCGTATTAAGCCTAAAATATAGAGGTTGATTCAAGGAAGCTAATCATCCCAAGCTCAAGCATTAATTTGTATTTTTATTTGAGAGCAATATTGTTCTATTTGTAATTTTATATGTGTATTGTGTATACATCGTTAAGAAAATATCAGTACAATATTTTGAGTGTATTTGAGGTTTGATATTTGAGTGAAATGTAACTACTTTTATATTTTTGTTATGTTTTCACACTGAAATATTTGATTGTCACATTTGTCCATGGATGTAAGCTATTTTATCGAACCACAAAAATTTTCTTGTATCATTTTGTTCTTAAGCTTTCACACATTTACTCATATGCTATTTTTATATTTGTGGACCCGTCTATATCCTAACAAGCTTGACTCGAAGAAATCTAAAAATTGATACTTTTATTGCATTGTTCTTCTTCTTCAACCATTGTTTTTTCATACACAATTTTGCAGCTTTTCTAAACACACCACTTTTCTAAACATTACATATACAAAAGTAATACTAGATATTTTGATAACCTCGATATTGGTTAGTATATACAAATTAACATGATACAACATTATTAGTGTTCATAAATACGAATAAAAGAAATTGAAAACTATACTTTAAAATGTGAGATTTTTTTATTTTTTCAAGAAACACTATAAAACAAATACTATAGATTTTCAATTATGAAATTACATTATTTTTTTATATATACTAGAAATTGAAGGCTATGTACTTTAAAATATGAGATTTGTCTACTTTTCTAGAAACACTATATAAAACAAAGACTATAGATTTTAAATTATAAAATTACATGATTTTTTTACATATACTAAAAATTGAAGGTTATAGACTTTAAAATATGAGATTTTTCTATTTTTCTATAAACACTATAAAATAAAGACTATAGACTTTAAATTATGAAATTACATAATTTTTTCACATCGTAAAAATTGAAGGCTATATATTTTAAAAATTGAGATTTCTCTATTTTTCAAGAAACACTATAAACGAAAGACTATAGACTTTAAATTATGAAGTTATATATGATTTTTTTTACATGTAGTAGAAATTGAGGGCCGTTTACTTTAAAATGTTAGATTTCTATATTTTTCTAGAAATAATATAAAATTAAGACTATAGATTTTAAACTATGAAATTATATGATTTTTTTACATATATATACTACAAATTGAAGGCTATAGACTTTAAAATGTGACGACATTTTTCAATTTTTCAAGAAACACAATAAAACAAATTAAAGACTATTGACTTTAAATTATGAAATTACATGATTTTTTTACATATACTATAAATTGAAAGCTATAGACTTTAGTGTGAGATTTCTCTAATTTTTCTAGAAACACTATAAAACAAAAAATATAGACTTCAAATGATGAAATTTCATGATTTTTTACATATAGTAGAAATTGAAGGCTATATACTTTAAAATAAGATATTTTTCTATTTTTCTAGATAAACACTATAAAACAAAAACTATAGGCTTCAAATTATCAAATTACATGAATTTTTTGCTAATAGTAGAAATTGAAGGCTATATAGTTTAAAATATGAGATTTCTCTAATTTTCTAGAAACACTATTAAAATTAAGACTATATACTTTAAATTATGAGATTATATGCTATGATTTTTTTACATATACTACAAATTGAAGGCTATAGACTTTAAAATTTGAGATTTCTCTACTTTTCAAAAGACACAATAAAACAAAGACTATAGACTTTAAATTATGAAATTACATGATTTTTTTTACATATACTATAAATTAAAGGCTAGAGACTTTAGTGTGAGATTTCTCTAATTTTTCTAAAACACTATAAAACAAAGAATATAGACTTCAAATGACGAAATTACATGATCTTTTTACATATAGTAGAAATTGAAGGCTATATACCTTAAAATGTGAGATTTATCTATTTTTCAAGAAACACTATAAAAACAAAGACTATAGACTTTAAATAATTAAATTACATGATTTTTTTTTACATATACTAAAAATTGAAGGCTATGTACTTTTAAAATGTGATATTTCTCTAGTTTTCTAGAAACATTATAAAACAAATACTATAGACTTTAAATTATGAAATTACATGATTTTTTTACATATACTAAAAACTGAATGCTATAGACTTTAAAATGTGAGATTTCTCTATTTTTCTAGAAACACTATAAAATAAAGACTATAGACTTTAAATTATGAAATTACATAATTTTTTTACATAATGTACATAGAAACTGAAGACTATATACTTTAAAAATTGAGATTTCTCTATTTTTCTAGAAACACTATAAACCTAAAACTAAAGACTTTAAATTATGAAGTTACATGATTTTTTTTACATATAGTAGAAATTGAAGGTTATATAGTTTAAAATATGAGATTTCTCTAATTTTCTAGAAACACTATATAAATTAAGACTATAGATTTTAAATTATGAAATTATATATTTTTTTACATATACTACAAATTGAAGGCTATAGACTTTAAAATATGAGATTTCTCTACTTTTCAAGAAACACAATAAAACAAAGACTATAGACTTTAAATTATGAAATTATATATATTTTTTTACATATACTACAAATTGAAAGCTATAGATTTTAGTGTGAGATTTTTCTAATTTTTCTAAAAAAACTATAAAACAAAGAATATACACTTTAAATGATGAAATTACATGATCTTTTTACATATAGTAGAAATTGAACGCTATATACTTTAAAATGTGAGATTTATCTATTTTTTAAGAAACACTATAACATTAAGACTTAGACTTTAAATTATTAAATAACATGATTTTTTTTTACATACAAAAAATTGAAGGCTATGTACTTTAAAATGTGAGATTTCTCTAGTTTTCTAGAAACACTATAAAACAAAGACTATAGACTTTAAATTATGAAATTACATGATTTTTTTACATTTACTAAAAATTGAAGGCTATATAGACTTTAAAATGTGAGATTTCTCTATTTTTCTAGAAACACTATAAAATAAAGACTTTAGACTTTAAATTATGAAATTACATAATTTTTTTACATATTATAGAAATTGAAGACTATATACTTTAAAAATTGAGATTTCTCTATTTTTCTATAAACACTATAAACCTAAGACTATAGACTTTAAATTATGAAGTTACAAGATTTTTTTACATATAGAAGAAATTGAAGGTTATTTACTTTAAAAAGTTAGATTTCTATATTTTTCTAGAAATACTATAATATTAAGACTATAGACTTTAAATTATGAAATTATATGATTTTTTACATATACTACAAATTGAAGGCTATAGACTTTAAAATGTGAGATTTTTCTCTTGTTTTCTAGAAACACTATAAATCAAAGACTATAGATTTTAAATTATGAAATTACATGATTTTTTTACATATACTAAAAATTGAAGGTTATAGACTTTAAAATGTGAGATTTCTCTATTTTTCTAGAACCAATATAAAATAAAGACTATAGACTTTAAATTATGAAATTACATAATTTTTTTACATATCGTAGAAATTGAAGACTATATACTTTAAAAATTGAGATTTCTCTATTTTTCTATAAACACTATAAACCTAAGACTATAGACTTTAAATTATGAAGTTACATGATTTTTTTTACACATGTAGTAGAAATTGACGGTTATTTACTTTAAAAAGTTAGATTTCTATATTTTTCTAGGAATAATATAAAATTAAGACTATAGACTTTAGATTATGAAATTATATGATTTTTCACATATACTACAAATTGAAGGCTATAGACTTTAAAATGTGAAATTTCTCAATTTTTGAAGAAACACAATAAAATACTATAAAATAAAGACTATAGACTTTGCTACTATCAAATTATAATATGAATTTACAAACTAATGCCAGTGAATATAATTATTATAGAAGTAATATACAATTTTTATTATACACATAGTATTTTTTTTCACTAGTTAGTGACTGTATCTCTGTTATTGCTGCTAACAAAAAAATCCATCTCACATTTGCTATTTGTCACTCTCCTATATAGCAAAAGCAATATAATCTTATTATTTAAAAACAATTTACTAGTAGAGTAATATATTTCTCTTATAAAAAATCATACCTAAATAAAATTACACTAACGATTTACACTATTTTATATTTTAAAATTTCTAAAATTTGAAAAATAATTCTATCAAATACATTATCAATAATAGAAACTATTAAAAAAAACTTATTAAAATAACTTTAGACAAAATTACTAAGTTATACAAACATATTTTGTTGAATTCATTTCACCTATATTTATAAAATTTACTTAAAATATTTTAAAATTTTTTAAAATTGTTATATTAATATCCTTTTAAAACTAAAATAATCTCTTGAAAATTTGTATTGAACTACACCAACATGCTAAGGAAAGCTAAAGTGAATTAATAAAAAATTTAATTTTCATATACTAACAATGTAAAATATTTTTATACCGTCATCCAATTATATATTGCTACGTCAGCCGTAATTGTGTCTTCTCTTTTATATCTGAAAAGTCATACAAATGGAATATTTTGATCGGACGATCATGTAAAATACTTTTACTTTGTCATTGAATTCAAATTAAACTTATTAATTAATTAAACTCTCCAATCTAATATTTCCATGTAATTATTACCCATAATTTAAAAAAGAAGAATGAAATTTAATTTTTAATTAAAACCTCAAAAATGGCTATTACCAGAAAAGTTGGGGGTTCCTTCCTCGAGCGAAAAAGCAACACCACAGAGAACAACTAAAAGAGTATCAGAGAGAGAGAGAGAGATCGGAATCGTGTGCGGCAATGCCTCACCGTAACAACCCTACGCCACTCCCTTTGGTGGTGACCCTAAACTGCATCGACGATTGTTCCCTCGAGCTCGAATCCCTAGCCGGAGTCGCCGCCGTCGAGCACGTCCCCCTCAGCCGCCTCTCCGACGGCAAGATCGAATCCGCCGCCGCTGTCCTCCTCCACTCCCTCGCTTACCTCCCTCGCGCCGCTCAGCGTCGCCTCCGCCCCTACCACCTCATCCTCTGCCTCGGCTCCTCTGACCGCGCCGTCGACTCCGCCCTCGCCTCTGATCTCGGCCTTCGCCTCGTCCATGTCGACACCTCACGTGCTGAGGAGATCGCTGACACCGTCATGGCGCTCTTTCTCGGGCTCCTCCGCCGAACTCACCTCCTCTCCCGCCACGCTCTCTCTGCCTCCGGATGGCTCGGGTCTATCCAGCCTCTCTGCCGCGGTATGCGGAGGTGCCGCGGCCTCGTCCTCGGAATCGTCGGCAGATCTGCATCCGCTAGGTCGCTCGCTACTCGCAGCTTGGCGTTCAAGATGAGCGTGCTTTATTTCGATGTTCATTCGGTACCAACACCTCCTTCAATCGATGATTTTTCTTTTCTGAATAAAACTTAATCGAAGGATTGCTCAATTTTTGGATTTTGAAATGGTCAGTGATGTTTCCCTATGTGGATTTCATGGTTAAAATGTTGGCCATTAGGTTTGCTTCTTCTTACATTTGATGTTGTTGGTGTTTGGCAGTTCGAATTTCACGATTAGCATGCTAATTTTTAAGAACCAATTATTTGTTGGTAGTACATAACTTCTTTTTTGGGTGAATTGATGAGAACATTATGGTTTTTTTATTATTATTTTGAATTAATTGCTTAGGAATTCTTTGTAATTTGAGATGGTAACTAGTGTATTCTGTAGTTCGGATTTATTATTAATAATTGTGAGTGATAATGTTGGTGATTAGATGGTATATGTAAGATTATGCTTTCTTTGTTTGAATATGGCAGTTGAGTTTTGCATAATTGGTTATGTTGTGTGGTTATATTGTAAACGTGTATTTGCAATGCTTTATGCTCTTCCTGCGTTAATGAATGATGAGATATGGATCCAACTTTTGCTTTATTGATTGAGCTTTCCTATCAAATTCAACAATTGTTAATGGTATCCTTGCTTCGGCTTCCTTGTGCCGTACGGTTTCTGTTGCCCTAACATTCATTTGCATATGTGCATTGTGCATAGTTAAATTACTAGCAGCCACGTAGACATAGTTGTTATTTTCTTTGTGGCTTTCGGTAAAGGAGGGGGTTGCTGAAGATAAGGCTTGGTTGTTGTCGTAATCTTATATTTGTAGATGTCTTAATGCATCTAACCAAAATCCCATCCATGGCAAGTACTTAGCTTGAACAGCTCATTAGCTACTTGCTTATAGCTAATTCTGTCCAATACCTTGCATTTGCAGGGAAAAGGAAAATTAAGCTTCCCTCCTGCAGCACGGAGAATGGATACTCTTAATGATTTACTTGCCGCAAGTGACCTTATTTCCCTCCATTGTGCTCTAACAAATGAAACAATGCAGATTATAAATGCTGAGTGCCTTCAACATGTGAAACCTGGTATTTACCTGTTCATATTTTAGTAATATTTTTCTGAATCTGTCGGTTATTATAGTCTGAATTATCTAAATGGGTTTTCAATATTCTAATGTTTTCACAGGAGCTTTTCTTGTAAATACGGGCAGTAGTCAGCTTTTGGATGATTGTGCTGTAAAGCAGCTCTTAATTGATGGAACCTTAGCTGGATGTGCTTTGGATGGTGCAGAAGGGCCCCAATGGATGGAAGCATGGGTATGATAACTTTAGGTTTTCAATTCTTTAACTTTCAAGGTATTATAGGCATTTGTAAAATTCTCAACCACTGACTTTTTTCACTTTCACCCTGATTATTAGCGGAAATTTGCATTATCTTTTTCTCAAATTATTATTCCATTCTTTGTTCCTTTCATAGTAGAATGTTTTAGAGGGTTGAGTTTTTTTTTTCTGTCAAGTGAACAAAATTATTCTCTAGGAGTGCTAATAATGTCTTCTATTTTCAATATGGTGTGATACCGTGACAGCCAGTTTTGAGCCGAGACATGCATGGTCCTATCTATACTTGTTTGCTGTTTTTGTCCATGTATCCATTTATCCATGTATTTGCGTGTGAAATTGTTGCACCCCCTCGAAGTAAGCAACACCTTGTCAGTGGTTGATACTAGTGATGATGTAGGAAGCTTTATTGAAAACTTAGAAGTATCATCCTTGCATCAACCAAAAAGAACAAAAATCAAGATAAGAATGATTTTAAATGGTAATAGTGGTCTGGCAAGGACGTTGAAGGTACTCCAAAAACAGGACGTGGTTTAAATTGATTTTGGCTTAGAGAAAAAATGGAATGAGTGAAAAACTGCATTGTGAAAATAAATATAGGTGTTGCAAATGTTGGTAAACTAACTTGGATTTGCTTTTACATTAGCCATCTATAATAGTATAATTGTATATATGTATTAGTGTGTGTACAATAATTAGGGTTTAATAGTGAATGATGCTAACATACTTTTACTGCATGTCTTCTTCAGGTTAAGGAGATGCCTAATGTGTTGATACTTCCTCGAAGTGCAGATTACAGTGAAGAAGTATGGATTGAGATAAGGGAGAAAGCCATCTCTATATTACAGACATTCTTCATTGACGGAATTATCCCAAAGAATGCCATGTCTGATGTGGAAGACGAGAGTGAGGTAGATGATGAAAATGAACAATCTGATGAACAGTACAAAGAGAATGCTCTACAGATTATTGTTAGAGAGCAAATAGATGATGTTCAAATAAGTCCTGAAAGTTCACAAAAGAAAGGAGGTAATCACGTGAAAGATTCTTCATCCCAGCTTCAGGTTTCAAGTTTGACTCATAGCACATCCACTCGATCTGAAGGAAGGCGCAGCAGATCTGGTAAAAAGGCCAAAAAGAGGCATACACGTCAAAAGTCCCAACAAAAACCAGAAGATCCATCTACACTAGAGAAAGAAGGCACATCACAGAGAGATGATACTGCTATGAGTGGCACTGATCAAGCTCTAAGCTCCAGCTCAGAAGACGCAAGAAGTAGAAAAACTCCAATAGAATCTATGCAAGAGCCAAGTGCCTCCCAAATTCTAGTGCCAAGCATGAGACTTAGTGGAAATTGTACTGAACTTTTAAGAGATGGGTATGTTATTGCTCTTTATGCAAGAGATCGTCCTGCACTACATGTCTCAAGGCAAAGAGTTAAAGGTGGAGGCTGGATTCTGGACTCAATGGCAAATGTATCCAAAAGAGACCCTGCTGCGCAGTTCCTCATCATCTTCAGAAGCAAGGTTTGTTTCCAAGGAACTTCTCATTTATCATAGTAGCTTACTAGCTTATATTCCTGCATCTTTCAGATAGTACTTTAGAGTTGTATATGGTATCTTAACTCTTGAGTTTGATGCAAACTTGCTGATATTAGAATTTGTTGCATTTACTTCAGGACACAATTGGCTTGCGGTCTCTTGCTGCTGGTGGAAAATTATTGCAGGTAAGTGCACATTTGCGTTGTAATTCTAAGAGTTCTTGATCTGTTAAAAATTTCTGACTCGATTCTATGTTATTTGCCTATTCTTTTATGTGCTGCATTGCTTTGAGTTGTTTATTTTAGTTGAAAGCTAGAGATTTGGGTTTGTGGCTTCCTTCGCTATTTATATTACATTGCTAAAACAATTGAGGCCTTTAATTTGCTCATAAGGTTCCATTTGGTTTTGTAGATCAATAGAAGGATGGAGTTTGTATTTGCTAGTCATAGTTTTGATGTTTGGGAGAATTGGACCCTAGAAGGTTCCTTACAGGAATGTAGAATGGTGAACTGTAGAAATCCATCAGTAAGTTCTCTTTGTCTTATTATTATGTTTCAATCCATATCCGTATTTCACACATCTTGGTATATGTTTCAAATGGTTTGCCTGCAACTTCGTAAGTAGTTTGGAAACTTCATCTTATTATGTTTCAATACACATCTATATTTGACACATCTTGGTATGTGTTAGGGGCTTGGGTAGTATGGGATGTCCAAGTCCCACATTGAGTAGTATGGGATACTTAATGTTGTATATAAGGAGAGTGGTTCTCCCACCTTAATAGCTAGCTTTTAAGGTGTGGTTCCCCACTTTCCTTTGATACTTAACAATGGTATTAGAGTTGGTGGTCGACCTCACGGAGAGGGCTACCTACGGAGGGTTCTGACCGGTAAGAGACCGAGTAAAGTACCGCTGAGTAAAGTGCCGTAAAGTGCAGCCGCCGAGACGTCGGCTCTCCAGGGGCGGTGTATTGTTAGGGGCTTGGGTAGTATGGGATGTCCAAGTCCCACATTGAGTAGTATGGGATACTTAATGTTGTATATAAGGAAAGTGGTTCTCCCACCTTAATAGCTAGCTTTTAAGGTGTGGTTTCCCACTTTCCTTTGATACTTAACAGTATGACATTCAAATAGTTTCCCTGCAATTTGTAATTTGTTGGGAGACGTTTTAGTTGGCTGCATATGGAGTTGGGGATTTCCAAAATGGGCATGGCTCCCTTCTTTCTACACTATGTTTCTCAAAGTTGTACTCAGTTTATTTAATGAACATTTTTCGGTAGATCTAGAAGATATCTTAGTTCCAAGTGCTCATCATGTTTCTTGATTGGTCCTTTTTTCATTGTCTCACTCTTTGAATGACATGAGGAAATATCTTTGTAAACCAAATGCTTTGGCTTTGGGCATGTTAAGTACTTGCATGTTTTCTTTTTTGGTACTCTGGTTGAGGGTTTAGGAAGGTCTAGGTTTTCCTATGAAAAATATGTTATGTGCTGATATAGCATTTTTGCGGTTAACCAATAGGTTATGTTACTAGTTTATTGCAGCTGGTTATCTACATCATTCATACCTTCATTTCGGTTGATTCATTGTTGTATTTATGTATGTCTGTCAGATGACTATGATAATATATAAGTTTATTACGTTCATAAATTGATTTAAATATATAACTGGAGGTAGAGGAAGATCTAGGAAAACTACAACGGAAACAATTGAAAAAGATGTAAATGTTAATGGTTTAAACATAAATATGATGTTATGATAGAACATCATATTATTGTTTGATCCATGATGTTGACCCAGTGATACAAGACTTGGGTGTTGTTTGTTTATAAAATCTTTTGCAAGCTAATTAGTTTATCTTTGTTCCCTCCTCTTGATACAAATCATAGGCTGTTTTGGATGTACGCGTTGAGATTTTGGCGACTGTAGGCGAAGATGGAGTTACTCGTTGGATTGAATAGAGTGCTATGAAGAGTTTGTTCTTCTTATTTTGTAGAGTGGATTCATGATTTGTATTGCTTAAAAGGATGAGTTTGTAAATCGTTCCTGTTCTTGGGAGTAGTTGATCCTTCAAATGTTTCCTTATGGAAGATTTGACTGTATTTTTAGTGTAGAGCATACATCTCTATTTGGTTTCTTTTGTTTGTAGTTTATTATCATTTATTGAGGAAATTCCTTAAGATTTCATTAGTTAGAGTTGTGAACTTGGCCTTCTCTTCGTTCTATTCTAGTAAGTTAAATATGTTTTTAATCCTTGGATTGTAATTTAAATCCTTATAAGTCATAATATGTTCGGTTAAGCATGATTTTTTCACTAAATGGATTCAGAGATCTGATTTAAAATAGCCTAATTGAAACTTCTATTCTATAGGAAATTAATTTAAGGGTACAATGATGATAAAATAAATTAACTACCCTTGTTTAAAGGTGATTTTTAGAAAATATATAGAAAGAAGGTTAAAGTGTATGAGTGTATGTTACTTTTATAATTGAGAGGAGAGGATTGTAGGTTTTGAAAATAGGGAAGAGAGGAATGTAATATCCACATCTTTTAGGGAAAGAGGGTTTATTTATCAGTGAAGTTATATGTACAACATATACCACTCTCTTGTATGCTCATAGATATACACAATTTTTTTATTTGAAATAGACACAAATTTTGTGATACTATTTTTATTTAAAGTGATAAGTGATTTTGTAGATATCATGTCTTGTTACAAGTATTGTACAATATTTCTATTATACATCTAACATTTTTGATATTTTACTCTTTTTCTTTTCCAAATTTACTAATTGCGGTTGATTCAAATATTTTAAAGATTCAGTAACTAATGCTATTAAATTTTACCTCACTAGATATAATCGACTTGCATGAATAAGGTTCTTCCATAAATTATGTTTGCATTCAAATCGTTGAAATCAAAGTTTCTTTCATTAGTTTCACCTATCTCATTAGTTTCACCTATCATCTATCTAATTCACTTCTACCATTTCTAATCATCTAATTTGACTAACTTTTTAACACAAATTAACGCCTAACCACTCATCCATTTCATTCACCTAAAACCTCGTGGTTTATATAACATATCCCTCTATTTCCTAATCATTTTGAATAACTTCAACTGCCATCACTCGATTGCTTCTAAACAATACTAACCTTGTAACTCCTCAAATAGTTTCTCAATTCATGCAATGTTGTCTATACAATTTCTTCCTTTTCTTCATACAAAGGAAAAATCAATTTGAGAACAACTAAACCACGAATAAATCAATTTGAGAGCAATTCAACCAAATCAATTTAACCGAAAGTAAGGCATAATTTTTTTGGGGTTCTAAAGGAAGCAAATAAAAATCCCAACAAAATGCCAACTAATGAATGAGAAGCACTCATTGATCAAAACTAAACTAAAAATTTTGTCAAAGAAAAAGGATGAAATTTGAAATAAAAGCCATCTCTTTCATGCAGGAGTTATAGATCAGCACAACACAGTAAGAAAATACAATGTAGTATACACATCAACAATGATATTACATTATCTATACCCAAAACCCAAGTCTAGCTCTTGACCATACATCCCTTGGCTGTGCCCTGAAGCATGGATTGGCTTTGAGTTTGACCTGAGCTCCATCTCAAAAAGCCTCTGAAGTGCTTCTGGATGATTTCTACCACCACCTACTTCGGGTGCTAAAAGAACACAGATAGCAAAACAAGAAAGTAAATCAGGAACTGGAAATATAACAGTGATCTTAAAACATTAAAGATAACAAGATAAAATCAAAGCAACTGTGTAGATTAGTAGATTCAATTGCCTTGATTGAACGGTGTTTAGTTACTGTAAGCTAAAACACTGTTAACAATATCATAACTCATAGCAGCCACAATTAAGAGTAGAAGTGTAGAAAGAATGGCAATACCTTGCAGTGGCATTCCAGGGCCACCGAAATTAGGATGCTGGGGACCGCCAAATGGGGGGAAGCCTTGCATTGGGTTCGGTTCCTGCATAAAACCTGTCATGGGGTTGCTGGGATGAGGTGGTGGAGGTGCCCCCCTTGGGAATCCTCGTAACAAATGAGGTGGAGGAAGGCCCCCTTGCATATGCATCTGCTGTAGCATAGAATGGTGAGCAGGAGACTCAAACCCAGTCATCCCACTATTAGGTTGATGGAAAGGAGGACGAAGCATATTTCCTGGAAATTGATGATTTGGTGGGGAGTCGTGACGAGCCATGCCCTCAGGGGTTCCGAGCTTCATGAAGGAACTCATATGGGGAGGATGAGACTCCATTTGATTAAACATTGGACCCATGTGATTCAACTGAGGGGGATGGAGTTGGGGCTGTCTTGGGACACTAAGATTCTGAAATGGATGACCAGGTTCCCTCATATCATAAGGACCAGGAGGGTACACCAGACCTTCCTGACTTCTCATAGTAAGTCGTTCATCTCTAAATGAAGGATTCAGAGCTGCCAGTTTTCTAGTGATGTCAACAGGTGTGTCTTGGGACAAATCTGTTTTACCTGAATTTCCAGCAGACAGAAAGCTCTGGAGAGGATCACCAAGTGAAATCAAGCTATCTTCTTCAGGAAGGCCAATATCACGAGGCCCATTGAAACCACCAACACTGGGAACATCACTTTGTAGTAGTGAAGGATTAACATCTCCCTGGGAATCACCATAGCCTAACCATTGCTCTTCAAATCTACTTGATTTTGGTTGATGAGTTTTGTCTGACGGAGGAACACCACTTCCATGCCTACTCAGTGCATGTTCAACCGTAGGAGGGTGAACATTGTCTGAGGTAGGGAAGGGAAACAAAACTGACTGCGAAACATCAGCCCCTGCAGATCCAACTGAACCCCGTTGAACAGAAACAGGTGCACCAACTGATTGAAGCTCCTTCATAAAAGCTTTGCCAAAGAGGGTTTCCAGAGTCAATGTGTTTGATGAACTGGGAACATCTGCATTCACTTCTGGTTTATCAACAGTGTTTCCAGTAGTGACTCCTTCGGTGTTGAGCACCTTGTCTGTAGAATCTAGGATAGAAGATAGTTCCACATCTTTATGAGAGGTTCCTTTCTGTAACAAAGAAAGCAGATGCTGGGATGCCTGATTATCTATTCTTGAAGTTGGCTTCTCAGTCTTTACATCAAAATCTTTGTCATGCATGGGCTTCTGAGATGATGAACCATTTTCACTAACTTGTGACAGAATTGATTGTTCTAGATCTTCACATGTAAGAACTGCTGGTACAACCTCAGGTTTATCACTGTTGTATGATTGTTCAGGGTTATCAATAGTGGCATGTGCTACATTTGATTTCACATGCTCAGCAGCAGGTTCAAGGTTTTGAAAGGGAAAAGTAGGTGCAATGTGCTGGGTTGTTTCCACATCATGCCTCTGCAACCCACCTTTTTCACCACCAATAATAAGCGATAGCAAGTCATTTGGCCTCTGTGTCGAATCATCCACTGGCTTCTTTTCTGCAATAAGGTGCGTGGAGAGTGACAAACTAATCTAATATAAAGTCAAAAAGTACACATTGAAAAGCACCGAGTATTAAAGCATCATTGCAAGCATACCTTCTTCAACAAACCAATGAGCAAACTTGGAAGATTGGAAGCCATGTGGACTCCATGTCTCATCTGCTTTCTGATCAGGCTGATATTATAGCAAGAGCGTTAATAGTCAAGCCAACAATAATGCATAAAACAAAGGCAGAAAATATAAGACTTGTCCAAATCATGATATATCAAACCATATAGGTACAGCATCCATTTTCAGAATCAGAAAGTTGTCTTCCAATTGGGGTCTCTCAAATGTTTAATAGTTGAATGAAAATCGTAAGTTCAGTGAAAACTTTCTTGACATACTGATAAGATATTCGTGTAAGTTCCACAATTAAATTACCTCAGTAATACTAGTTGATTTGCCACTTTTTAATGTTGAAGTACTGCCAAAAAGCTTGTAGAGGACAGAATTTGAATTGTCTTGATTAAAATCCCCAACGGCTTTCTTTCCTTTTACTTCAGCATTAAGCTGAATAAACTCATTATCCTCTATTGTATCCAAGGTTTCAGAGAGAGCAGATCTCTTCCTCACTTGATCGCCCATTGCAACGTTAATGGCTGGAATGTCCACAGCTGATGATAAATTTAAAATCTTTTCTTTCACATCGTTAATTGAAAAATTAAGATTTGTAATTCGATGACTATGCTGATCGTTATCTGTTTCCTTGCTTGATAGTGTTCCTTCTATATTTTCAGAATTTATATTGAATACGTGACTACCTTTGGTATCCTCAGGCTCAGATTGTCCAACCTATTAAGCACCAGAAAATTCAACTGAGAATAACAAATAACAAGAACCTAGAAGAATAGCATATATTCATGACCAAACATAGTGAAGCACACTTCAATAATCAATTATCAGTGTTAAGAAACACAGCAAGCAATTATTAGGTCTAATGACAAGAATACAAGTATTCAACGTAAAGTAATAAAAATCTAGGAAGATATTAAGCCTTTTCCGTTTTAAACTTAGTCCTTAATTACAGGTTTTGTCATAATGGGTAGAAGCATGTCTTCGAAGAACAAATAATGCGGCAAAATCCTGTGATATCCTCCATATAATGTTTTAGGATCCAATAAACAAAGAGGCAATCTCTTTATTTAAGGTAAAGACTCTAAATATAAATCTTTCCACTATAATCTGGATGTTAAGAATAGAATTTGGTGCTAGGATATTATGTGGTTTCAGACAATATTATTTGGTATAATGGTGTTGGTGATCAGTCAAATTGCAAGTCACTACCACAAATAATCTACTTAATTCTTTGCACTCTTAATTTCAGAGAGGAAAGAAGTCACATGCCTTAATCAATACTTCAAGCAGATAAGATTTGAACACAACAATTGGATATGACAGCATTTTAAAAATAATCAAGCTGCAACAGGCCATGTATAAGATACAAGCAGAAAATGTCAACTATGTACCTCTGCTGAATGAGTGTTAGAGGATGTTTTGGTCACCAAATTCCTTTCCAACTTTGTACTTGCAAAACCAGGGGGTACAAGTGGTCTAGCTGCTGAAGGAGTATGTGAAATGGAAGAAGTTTTCTCATCATTGCTTAAAGCTGGGAGAGTGTCTGGAGGCTCCACTGACTCATCACTTTGTCTAATTAGTCTCTTCTGATCATCATCTAGAAGTGAAGTGAGGTCAAACTCATCTTTGTTCTTGCCTGGGTTCAACTTAGTCTTTCTGGAAAGCTTTTGTTGTTCCTTCCTCATCAACTCAAATGAAGCTGGCAAGAGTTGTCATCCATTTATTTAAGTTGAATAAGAATAAACTTATTGATTATCCAAAGGAAAGTGGTAAAGATGAAATGAGATAAAAATATTGCCTCTATCGCAATATCTTCTAAAAGATAGTAGTTACTACCTCTTCTCTTTCTTTCTTCTTCCGCTCTGTCCTCACTTGTATTCTCCAAAGAACCAAAAGTTTCATCATTAAAAGAGTCATTAGTCTCCCTCCGTGAGTGAGGTGCCTAGAAGCATCCAAAGCCAAAATACGAATCAGACATCTATGCTAATAAAATTATTTGATGACATCAATCCTTTGCATAGCTTCACCACATCAAATGAAAACCGTAATTGAGAGTATACTTGTTGAGATAGTCAATCCGACAATGTAGCCATCATAAAATTGAGATTTAACAACTGCAACTAACCTTATAGGGGCGCGGAGGATGATAGGGCTCATTAGACCGAGTTAACTGGTGACTCTCGTTAGTTCGAAACTTTGGAGCAGACAACCCAGGTGAATACCCAGAGGGTCTTGGAAAAGAACCACTACCTAGAAGTCCATCATGCTCAGGACCTTGCCAAGATCTTCGAGATGGGTTGCCAAAACGTTTCCCAGAATCTGCAAATTGACATGAAAATTTTAATATATCAACATAATGCTAAACTTAGGAGACACTTCTACTTCACCCATCAATCCGAACCATAAGATTGTAATTTGAAAGGCCAGTTATGTATTCATCTAGTATAAACAAAAGGAGCTGATCAAGTATAAAACACCTGAATCCCATTCAGATTGAGAATCACTATCTCTATCCGACCGCCCAGAAGAACGAGTTTCCCATTTTCCAGGGCCTCCCCGTGAAAAACTATTCATATCACTTCGCGTGGGAGGGGATGAACCATATTCATTTCGTCTGAAACTAAGCATAGACAAACCACCAGTACTTCTCTGCCGGTCTTGGGATGCATCTTCAAATTCACTGTTTACAAAAATAAGGGCATAGATAAAAAACAAAAGCAAAACATAACATAATAATGGAAGAGCACAATAGCACAAACAAGATAGAAGACGAAGAAAAAATCGAAAATGCAATATTCCTACATCCATTGCAACATTCCTACATCAACGTAACAGCGGATGATGCAGCACAGTACACTTTACCTTAGAAGTGATCGATCAAATCCACTAGGCAACTCTTTGCAGATATCCAATCCACTCAATGACAACATGAATTCTCTCGTGTATGAAATTATTTCCTTCCTGAACCACCACAAGATAAACGTTTTAACATGTACCATATTAAGATGAAAAACAATTACCAAAAAAGCAACAAAGCTGATCAAATAAGAAAGTTTACTTCTCCAATCCGTGATCAGTTTCCTGATCCAACAAGCGCTCATCTTCACTTTCCCAGCTCATTTTGTTCTCTCCAAGTAAAAACTACTCCCCAAAAAGCTAATGAACAATACCAACTATCTCAAACCGATGAACAATGCAAGGTATCAACTACAAAGATCTCTAATCATCACTTATCCAATCCAATAGCACAAGCTCACACTAGTTGAGAACTATATTCTACCAAAAAGCACTTCTTCTCCTAAAACCACAACACAGTTAAGTAGAAAAGATTTTAACACCCCCACTATGTTTCCTCGAGTCCAATACCAAGGTCAATCCTAGCTTATCCATCATCGCTCACTTCTACAACCCTAAAATGGAAAATTTTCTCAAAGCTACCAAACCTGAGAACCTATATATACAATCACAAGAAACAAATTCCCACTCGCTGATCCAATCCAAGCTCAATCAATAAGACCCAACATTGATAACCCTCCCAAGCTTCCTCCTTTGTTAAAAATGCCCAATACCCATCACCTAAAAAGTTGAAAAAACCACTCAATCTTCAACAAAATCCGCGAAAGGAAGAGATTCAACGATAGGATGTTTATACACACGTTAATCGCCCCTTAGAACAAAACCAGAGGGGAATAAAAACAAAGTTTTTATGGGTAAAAGAGATTCGATGAAAAAACCAGTGGAATACCCATGGAAATTTAGCTCCTACAAAAAAAACAAAAACAGAAAAGAAAAAAAAAACCGAATGGGACCAAAATCGTTTGAGGGGTTTGTGCCTAATCTAAAAACTCTGCCATTGGAAATAAAAAACAAAATATAGGGTTTTTAATTTGGGAATTTTTAATTTTTTTGTTTTGTTTTCAGAGAAAGTGTGTGGATCGAAGGTGTGAGAGGAAGAAAGAAAAATCGATGAAGAGGAAAACTGTGTAAGAAAAATTTTGTTTGGGGTTTTTGCAGTGATGGATCGCAGAGGAAGAGAGAGATTTGAAGAGACAGAGAAAGAGAAATTGAAAAGCGTTTGTTAAAATGAATTTTGTTTTTTTTTTGTTTTTTTTAAAGCGATTGGATGTTACTATTATTATAGCTATCTTCTTCTTCTATGAAGATGGGAATTCTCTGTTAGATTAATTATAGATAAATTAGTGATAATTAATTCATTATTATCAGGTTTAGATGTTTTTATCTCTCTTTTTATAATAATAATAATGTTTAGATGTTTAGAATAAGGACCGGGTAAACAACTTATTTAAATCCTTATATAAAAGTAACTTTTCTATTAAAAAAAATATATAAAAGTAACTTTTGAGAAATAACTTATGAATAAGTTATTTTGTATGTAAATATAAAATAATAAATTTTTTTATTTCAATTATTTTGAAAAGTGCTTCTAGAGAAGTCAAATATTCTGATTTCTCAAAAAGCAATAAAATAACTTCTGTAGAAGTCATAAGTTATATAATCAAACAGGATAAAGTAACTTATGATAAATTAGAAGTTGAAAAAAGTCAGAAACACTGTAATCCAAACGGGTCCTAATTTTCATTATCATTAAAGTTTAGCTTCTTAGGAAATATTTCCAATTCCCATCTCTATAATTCTTGTTTGTATCACCAAAGCAATCCTTTATTTGCATGATTATTTCATGCATCTTTTTCCCTTTAAATATATTTTAAATGATATATATTATTATTAATATTATTACATATGCAAAAAAATATATAAAAAAATACTAATTTAGTACTTTTAAAGTTTTTATTTCAATACATTATGCATTACTATAGCTAATAACAATTATTTTGCAAAAAAAAAAAAGCTAATAAAAATTATTATTTATTTAAATAAAAAAAATGTTATTTTGGTGTAAATAATTATACAAATTTTCGTTTTTATTTAATTATTTTTACATTCAGATAAATCTAATGTAAATATAGATTTTATGTGCTCTAAGTGACTAAGTTGGTCCTTGAATTTGCCATTTCTTTTGTTGCAAGTAAAAAAATTCAGAAGATTCAGCTGTATCATATTTAATCATTTTATAATAATTTTTAACTTGAATTTTTTTATATATATTTAAAAGATCAATATATCTAGATGCAATTGGATCCAAATATATTAGATTTTTTTATGTATCAAGAAAATAAAAAATGACAATTATTGTGAAGTGAAGAAAATATAAAATTGTGCATGCCTTAAAATTTCTTTCAAACTTTAGTTAGTTAGTGCTAACACCTCCTAATACCTTTTTGAAACTAATGAAGTTATGAAACTAAACCAAATATGGCCAAGACACACACCTAGGCCGACTAATCTGATGTAGCCATTACAATGATCAATAGGAAAGAGTCAAGTTTAATTTATATCTTTATAATAATCTCAATTTTAAGCCATCAACAAATAGTTGAGTTAATTAAGTAGTATTTTTTTTAGTTATGATATTCTTTGTGTGAAGCACAAGGGTTAGTTTTGCATTCGCTTGTAAGCACGTCCATAAGTGACATAACTAGTATAAGTTTTTCTTCAATTGTTCACGGAATTCAGAGTTTCATCCTGACTAATCCGTCTTTCTAGGTCGCGTACCTAGGAAGCATGTGAGGCTTCCAACGATGAATTTTCTATCCATAAAACTCGAACCAGAGACTTTGCTTAAAGGACAGCAAACTGCTTACCACTTGTATCAACCGCGCGGTAAGCTAGCTGTGGAGTTTATTAAGCAGTAGAATGTAGCCATAAATTTTGTATTAACATAGAACACATTAAAGTTTTTTACCTTCCTTTAACAACAGTGGTTGGATTATGACCTTATCTGTTATTGGGCTTTGTTTCTTCAGACTCGAACCAAAAGAACACCCTTAGCAATTTTTCGTTGTCCTATCAAACCTTGTAATAAAAAATGAATCCATATTTGGCCCAAAAAATAAAAACCATACCTATATTTTTGGATCAGTTAATTTTTAAAAATATAACTTCAATAATCCATTTTCATAATTTTTTTAATGCTTCACAACACAAAAAGAACATAAAGAGCACTAAAAAATACAAAATAATTTACTTTAATACGATATTTATGTTGTATATTATTTAAGAAAATATAACCAATAAGTTAATAAAAATATTTCCACAATAAAAACAATTAAGTAAGTCATTAATAAAATGTTAAAATAAAATTTTAACATTTGAAAATTGATTTTTTAATATAAAAAATAAAATTTAACTACAAACATTTTCATCTATTTTAATTTTTACCACTCAAAATATAGTAATATTAAAATAACCTTTATCCCAAAATAAAAAAATTGAAATAATTAATCTATCCCAAACACACACCAACACTATCCATATTGAGCTCAGAGCACTGAGCAATCACCACAATCTCTTCCACCATGGCCACTTCTCCTTCTCTTCTTCACTCATCTGGGTCCTCTTTTCTCTCTCAATTTCGTGCCTTTCCACCATCATTCCATTCTTCTTCTTCTTCTTCTGCACTGTTCCCTCATGGAACCACCAAGCATGGAGGTTATGGTGCGGTTGTGACTGTGAAGGCCGAAGGTGGTGCAGCAGTGCTGGTGGAGAAGTCCGAATCAGAGAAGGTTCATAGGCTCAAAGCAAGTTATGATGAGAAAATCGTTCCCTTGCTCATGGAGGAGTTCTCTTACACCAACATTCACCAGGTTTGTGTTTTGTTTTTTTTTAATTAGGAATTTTAGCCATTTTTGTGTGATGGGTGTTTGTTGAAATTGTTTGATTTGGAGGTTTGATTGGGGTTTTTGCTATAAAAAGTTGAAGTCTTTTTGGGTTTTGGGTTGATGGGGTTTTGTGGTTTTGGTGTCATGTGGTGGGGAAATTGTGAGTTTTATTTCATTGTTCATTCTTTTTGTTTTATTTTCTGGTTTGGGGTTAATCATTATCATTCTTTTTTAAGCTTTTGTATGGAAAATGAGATGAAGGAATAATAAGTTACTTAGGCTTCATGGGGTTTCTCAGTGAAAATCCAATCTTAGGATAGAGCCACATTATGACTTTATATGTTAACACACTGCCACATCAAGTTTTTTGATTTTATGAGAACAAAATAGATTAAACTCTAGATCACTTTGTCATAGAGGCTCTGATAAAATGTCACAAATACTATTTCGAAAAGTTTAAGCTGTTGGAGAATGGTTTTGTTATCTTAACAATAGGGTTATTAAGTTCTGAAATCATATAGGGGGACGATGAGATAGAGGCATTATAAAGTAGTTGTTTTTTTCTCAATTTTGCAATGTTCTTTTTTGTTTTCCCTTGTTTCAGGTGCCTAAAATTGAGAAGATTGTGGTTAACTGCGGTATTGGTGATGCTGCCCAAAATTCAAAGGGTTTGGAAGCGGCAATGAACGATCTAGCTCTGATCACAGGGCAGAGACCTGTTAAGACTCGTGCCAGGGCTTCCGTTGCCACCTTCAAGATCAGGGAAGGTCAACCACTTGGGATTGCTGTTACCCTCAGAGGAAAGGTGAGAATGCGGTATCCAATTGATATAGCGTAATGTATATTTTCAATTGGCATGTGAATATTTTATTTACACCTACCTGAACTGCTTGTGCTTTTGCTATCACAATCTAGGCATTTTCTCACTGTAGTGTAGATGATATATATTAAGACAATGTGGTTAACATGATGTTGCTGGATTCTGATAATCAGTTGCTACGTACATTACGAGTACTTTTAAGTCATTATTTTCTAGATAGTATGATTGACTTTCTGGTATAATTGAACTTTTTGGGATAAGGAAGAACTTTGTTTAGTTGAAGTGCTGCCAGGGTACTAGGATATTAGGATACGGGCATACCGCCGTGAAACATTGGATACGATTTGTTAAATTGTCTAGCTTGATCCATCTAAGGTTTCTGTTAAAGCTTGTTGATGAAAGGATTTCATTGGTTTATTAAGTCATATTCGTTTGACTTGGTAGGGTAGTATTTCTTGACATTGGTAATGGTTTCATGGCCAAGGATAGAATTTGAGTAGTTAAATTATCTTTCACAAATGTGCAGATTCATTACACTTGTCCTCAAATTAAAAAAGTAAAGTACAACGGGTAGTTGTAATTGGTTGCTTTATGGTTTTGGAATATATGCCTTCTTGCTGCTGGTGAACAATTTTCTCTGTTTACAGAATATGCTTTCCATTAATCAAACATTATCTTGTAACAAAACATGTTTACATAGAAACATTATTCTCTATTATCTTGAACTTGGTTCTTCAGGAATCAAAAGTTAAGAAACTTCAATTTTCATTTTGTGCTGTTATAGCACATGTGAACTTTTTTACTAAATAAATTGAAAGAATGTTACAATTCTCCATTGAGTGCTAAATTCTTATAATGTTCTAGTGTTAGATTATAGAACCAAATTACATAAACCAAAACTATCTGGTACAACCAAAATCTGACCTTTTGGTTGGTGTTTGAAAGGTGATGTACTCGTTCCTAGACCGAGTTATCAACTTGGGACTTCCTAGGACAAGAGATTTCCAAGGTGTGAACCCCAATAGCTTTGATGGGCACGGTAATTACAGCGTCGGCGTTAAAGACCAGAGTGTGTTCCCAGAGATCAGATATGATGCTGTCGGTAAGCCTAGGGGAATGGATATCTGCATCACGACAACGGCTAAAACCGATCAAGAAGCTCAGAAGTTGTTGCTTCTTATGGGCATGCCATTCAGAGAGGGAGGTGGTTCCGCCACACTGATCCGCAAGAAGAAGCTGAAGTCTCATCATTTTGATGCAAAGTCATCTAAGGGAAAAGGAAGGAAGTAAAATCATCTTGATGCAAAAACAACCATAGGGAAAAACTATGTTGTATACCTTGTTCAGTTAAGATGTATTATTGTTGATTCTTTTTGTAAGAGATATGACATCAACTATCTGATTTTCATTAATTTTTGAGGTTATCTTGGTTAGTGTTCAATTGTTTTAGGTTATGTCTTTTCATTCTTCTGCATGTTGCAAACTGGTTTAATCTCATGCTTTGTTGCTTATATAAAGGTATATCATCAATCTATCTCAATTACAAAACAAAATTAAGTAGAAAAAATTAAGCCAAAAAGTAATTGACTAATTGCTAATGTAAGGATACTGTTAAAATATTGCAAGGTAAATTTTATGCCCTAGATCAGAAAACGTTAAAGAAACAATTGAACAAACCAAATGTTGTAAACTAGCAATGTATTATATTTCTGTTTTGTTTTTCTTTTCACTTTTTCTAACTTTGATTTTGGGTATAATAATCCTATGAAGGCCATATCCATCTGCACAGAGACAGGTCCTGTGAAAATTACAGATGACAGCTTGCCATTGCACTTGTGTAAAAAGCAAAATGTTACGTGTACAACAAAAAATATACAATACTTGTACAACAATAATCTCTATTGTTGGATTGTAACAATTTGGATGGAAGAGTGGATCCATATTACAATCCGACGGTGAAAATTATTATTGTACAAGTATTGTATAACTTTTTGTTGTTCACATAACATTCCTCGTGTAAAAGAGCTCCATTTAAAAAAATTAGTTTTTAATGACGGAGTGATTGTAAGTCAAAATTTCTATATATGTTTTAACCCTAGTGTTGTATACTTACTTTAGTTTATGTCTCATGTTATGTTTTCCTTCTATTCTTTGTTTAGTATCTATTTTTCTTTTCATCTTGCTTTTGCTTCACCCAGAAGTTGTGTATTGGAGTAATGCTGTAATTTTGAACTTTTGGTAAAGGTTAAGGAAAACAAAAGAGAAAATTAAAGTGAGTTTGTTACTAAATCAAGAAACTAAGGATGCATAATTCTTATATCATTAATGATTAAAATGTACATTATTGATATTTCATATCTTTAATATAAGCTCACTTTAAACAAATAATCAGAATAATTTGGTATACTTTTGGATGAATAAAAAAGTTCTATCACTATATTCAATCTAATTTTTATCATGTATTGTGAATATAATTCTGATTACTTATTTCTAATTTTATATAGGATTATTTAATTACAAATGCCCGACAGATGTAGTGTATATTTATTAATTGGAAAGAAAAAAAAAAGGAATAAAATCACTACCACACTCATTAGTGGATTCCTTTAAATTTTGACATTTTGGTGGACTTGCAATCATTTTTCTTTTAATATTTCCTTTTCATAATATTGGACTAATGGTCTTATACTCTTATGGTCCAACACTATAGAACCCACCCTACATGGGTCTTATCTACTTCCCCTTTTATTTAATAAGACTTATACTATAAGTTTTATTCTTTGCAAATAAATTTCAACCCTTTATACCTACCCCACTAATGTCTTCTTTACTTCCATCATCCTTTTCTTTTTCCTTTCCTATTATTTTTCTAAGAAATATTATTTTTCTAAGAAATAATGCTGGTTATACAACAAAAATACGTCCAACTAGTATCCAATTTGTGTTATATATTATATGGGATGTGTGCTATATGTATAGCACATGTACGTATTGCATACATTCTATATCATGTATAGTACACATTGAATATTAATTAGATGTATTTCTGTTGTACGATAAACATTATCGTTTTTCTAAGTAATGGTATGAAGCCCCCTAAAATATCTTCTAAATATATGTCTAATTAAATAATATAATATATTGATAATATTAATTATTCTTTAATGAGTTGTTGCTTATCACCACTGTTGTAAAGGTGTTGTAAAAAAAATCTCAAAGTAGTAAATTTTAATAAAATATATTAAAATAATAAAAAATAATTTCTATTTACTCAACCAATATCTTAGAGTATTGATTAATAAAATCATTATTTTATTTAACTAACAAATAAGAGGATGTATGTTTATGAGTTTGTACCTGAAAGAATGATAATATCTTCTAATTTCCACCAATCTAGTACTTCATAGGCTAGTATGTACATAAGTCAAATATATGAATGTATAGTTGTAATGTTTAAAAATAATAATAATTTGTGTACCAAATCTTTTTCATCTTCTATGCTAATGAATATTGTACCTAAATAATTTAATTTAATTTAATTTAAAAAAATGCTTAACGGCTCTAAATGTTGCTTTCATTTTCCAACATATAAAAGCCATGATTGATTTAAAGGTAAGTGGAAGCAATCAACAAGAGTAAACAAACAAGAGTCATAAATCATTATAATATATGGGAAAATTTTGGTACACAAACAAACAAATCAGTTAAAAAAACTAATAGAAAGTAGATAATATATAAAAGATAATATTCACAATATATATTATACATTATGCATAACATATATGACATATTGTGTACAATATATATTATATGTTAAAATATTTATTATTTTTCTTAACAACATACATGTGACGTTATTATGCATAATATATAATATATATTATGTGCAACATGTAATATATGTTATGCACATTACATAATACTTATTATATATAATATATTGATTATTTTAGCTATTTTTTTAACCGTCGATAAAATAATGTGCATACTATATTGTTTAAGAAATGCCAACTGGCACAGCATAAAACAACAAAGAAAATGTCTTTTTTGCCTAATTCCATGGTGCATTATGGTGCCCTAGTGCTCTTTTTTAAGTACATTTTTTTGTGACTTTGTCAGAGAAACACACTAACTAAAATATTAAGATTCTAAAGATCATTGGTTGCTTTCTATATTTACAGTGACAGATGATCAAATCTTTATAATCATGGCTATATTGTATTTATTTATTCACTTATTTTTTTTCTGTATGACTCAATGTTTTTCAATGTAGCAAGATGCAAGAATTTCTTAATCCTATTGTACATTCTTATCCGAAAAGAAAACCAAAAAAGAAAAAGAGATATTGGCAAAGTCATAATTTTGATTCTCAAATTATCCATTACTACCCACCTAGCAATTTATTTCTTTGATTATAAAGAAACTAATTGAAGGAAGATTATAGTTTAAGTATGTTTCATTATTAATGGGTGTAAGTTTGTTATATTTTAATTTTTGTTTTATATCTAATTATCTATAATGTTTTTTAAGGTCTTCTTATTAGGATATTCATTGTGGTGTGGATAGTTCCTAAAAAGAAATTATACCCATGCATTATTCTCAAAAGGTTTATTTCGTTTAAAAAGTCATTTGACAACAATTAACATGCAACTTTTGGATGAACTTGTTGAATTAGATAAATCTTTAGAGAATTAAAATAAATAAATATGTTTTACTTAAATCTGATCACCTAGGTCAAAGAATTTTAATTTTGATCAAACCGGTTTGGTTTGGATCGAATTTGTTAAAAGAAAAAATCAAACCAATCTAATTAAATGTAGTCTATGCATGTTCATTTTTTTTTATTTACATCAAAACCAAACCAAGCCCGAAGCACCCTAATTCCTAAACTGGGACAAATACGTTCAATTAGTATCCAATGTGTACTATATATAATATAGTATGTGTGCTATATATATATATATAGTACACATACATATATTCTGTATTATGTATAAAATAAGTTGAATATTAATTTAACGTATTTTTATTATATGATAAACATTATTATATTACCACTATTTTATGTGGCCACCAATCTAATTAAATGAAAAAAAAAAGAAGAATTCCAAATATTTTTTATGTGACAGATAGTTTTTGCTGTTAATGATGCATAACTGAAAAACCAGTAGTAGTATATGCGTTGTAAGATGGGAACAGTAATATATATATAAATTAAATTACCAATAGTAGAATCTGCAGTTTCTTTTCTTGTGTTTCGTGTTTTTTGAATTTTGATTTGAGAAGCAAAAAGTGCTTAAGAAAATCAAAGTTATGGTTCATTTTCAACCAATAACGCATTCATATAATTCATTATTTCTTGCAGGGTCATGGGCACACTGGTAGATGCAGCAATTCTCAACGTTAATTTATTTATGTCTGTTAACATTTTTTTTTTGTATTTTTAGTTTCTTTCCCTTGTCATTTTTCTTTTAAATTTTCCATCTCAATTTCCCCACATCTTTTGAAGTATAAAAAAAAAATATCTTTTTCATAATTCTCTTTTTAGGTAATCTATATATATATATATATGATATGACCTCTCTCACTCCCTAGTCTCAAGATGAATTATTAAGTGACTATAATTTCAACAATTGACAACAACATTAATGAAACTAAAAAATAAATGAATGTAATTAATTATAAATAAACAAATAAGATTTTTATAATTATTTTCCCTTTTTTCCCTTCTCTCTCTCTTACATGAATGTGCCAAATGGAGTAAATTTTTGTGTGTGTTTCTCTCTCTGACTTCATATAGCACTGATGTAATAACAGCTAATACCAACACAACACTCTCTCTTTCCTTCAACTTGATTCAATTCAAAATTCTCATCTTTTCTCTCTTCCACCGCTCCCTCATCACCAACTTTTCAATGCAATCCACCTTATAGAACTTCACCTAGAAACTACCATTTGCCGGAAAAAAGTGTTTCACTTTTAAAAGTATTTTCCGGCGACCCTCCTCCTGGAAACACGCCGTAGAGTCCTCATTCGCCGGGAATTTCATTCCTTCAGGGTTTCCCGGCGACTCATTTCCCTGGAATCCTCACTGAGAAACTCTCATCCACCAGAAAAGTTAACATTTTTAGTACTACTCCGGTGACCCATTTTACTAGAAACTCACCTGAAACTCCCACTCGCCGGAGAAAACTTTACTCTTTCATTACTTTTCCGGCAACCCAGTTCCCAGAAACTCTCATCCACCAGAAAAAGTTCACTCTTTAACGATTTTTTTTTGGGGCGACCCATTTTTAGAACCCTTTCTGTTCAACAATGTCGATCTTCGATGGAGCTTTCATGGATACACAGCTCTCAAAACGCACCTCAATCTTCGGCCTTCGTCTCTGGGTCGTAATCGGAATCCTCGTCGGCGCACTAATCGTCTTTGCCCTGTTTCTCCTCTCCCTCTGCCTCACCTCCCGCCGCCACCGCCGCCGCGCCGTCGCTGGAAAACTCGCTGCCACCCCCTCCAAGGAGATCCAGGAGATAGTCCACCTCCCTGGACCCCACATGCTCCGGCAACCACAAGCTCCGGCACCGGCGCCGGAAATCCACGTGGACATAGGGAAGGTTGAGCACCGTGTGGTTGTTCACTCTGACAGTCACAAAGGGATCTCTAGTGGTGAGAGTAAAGGAACTGTTAGTGGTGGGTGTGAAACGACATCGTCATTTGGGAGTGGTAGTGTCGTTTTGGGGGGTGTTGGGCCTGAAGTTTCTCACCTTGGTTGGGGAAGATGGTACACTCTGAGAGAGCTTGAAGCTGCAACTGATGGGTTGTGTGAGGAGAATGTGATTGGTGAAGGTGGTTATGGGATTGTGTACCGTGGTGTTCTTGGTGATGGTACCAAAATTGCTGTTAAGAACCTCTTGAATAACAAGTATGTTTACTTTTTTCTTAATTCACTTCAAATTTTGGTTTTGGATTCTGTTTTGTTGAATTTGGTGATAACTGTTTCATCTTATCATACCCTTCTCAATTAGTTTGATGATTCTGCTTGAGTAGTAAGTAGTAACTGTAGTAATAGTGTGGTTAAGAAATCTCAGTAAAAAGTATCTGTTTATTGATCAGTGTTATTCTTATTTCTTTTTATTGTTGATGTGTGTGTATTGTGATCTACTGGGTTATGTAAATGTAATATCAGTTCAGTTTGGTGTGTAAATTTAAATGTAGTGATAGTTGAATTTGATTCTTATTGTGTAAATGTTAATTTTGATGTATATAGTTCTATACTCTATAGTTCAACTGTTGTTTTCTCTAATACAATTTTCACTTCATTTAAACTTGGTTATCTTAACATGGTTCCCAGATGATGAAAAAATCCATGATATCTAATACATAATGCCCCTTGATTTTTTGAACAAGAGGAAAGACAATAATTGTTTTTGAATTGTTTTTGTTCCATTGCATCTGATTTTGAAGAAGTATGACAAAGTTTATGGTTGGTTTAGACTTTAAGAATACTGTGTTTAATTGCATCTTCTACATTGAAATGATTAACTCATAGAAAATACAGAATTTTCCTTTGTTCAAGTCTTCTTTAATGATTCTTGTTGAGGTAAGGTAACTAACCAGATTCGTCCTTGGCAATGATTGCCTTTTTATTGTAGGTCAGTGTTTCCTTTTCTTTCACTTTAACTAGTGTTCTCTACTTTATAACTGTTTTTTGTGTCATGTCCTTGTCGTGTATTATTATTTGTTAGGACTTATCCTTTAAGTGACTCATTCATGTGAAGGAAAGAATCATCTCTCTTTTTCACCTCCTTGATCTCTTTACTGCTGAATTTGATAATGCTGTCACTTTTCATGAGTATTGCTCTCATGCATTTTTGGATTTTCCTGTCACTTTCTTTTTCGGATTGCTTGATGTTGCTTCCTAGTGAAGGTTCAATGGTCATTGTCTCGTTCTTGTATTTTTTTTTCTCAATGGAAATTGTTAATTTCAATTCATGTTTAACTTACTTTCAGGGGCCAAGCTGAGAGAGAATTCAAAGTAGAGGTTGAAGCAATTGGTCGAGTGCGGCACAAAAATCTTGTTAGGTTACTTGGTTACTGTGTTGAAGGGGCCTACAGGTATTAACATATTTTTCTTCGAAAAATAAAAATATAGAAATTTGAAACATTGAAGCCGAAATTTTGTCTGGTTTGAAGAGATGTGAGATTTGAATTATGGTATTGTTTTTACAGGATGCTTGTGTATGAGTACGTGAACAATGGCAATCTTGAACAGTGGCTTCATGGGGAAGTTGGACCTGTAAGCCCTTTGACATGGGAGATACGGATGAACATCGTATTAGGAACTGCAAGAGGGTACCAAAATTTGCGATTAATCTGCATATGTTGGAATCCATGATATGAATTTTATCGTCACCGTGCATTTTGTTGTATCATTTTCAGATTGGCCTATCTTCATGAGGGTCTTGAGCCAAAAGTGGTCCACCGTGACGTGAAATCGAGCAACATACTCCTCGATCGCCAATGGAACTCCAAGGTTTCTGATTTTGGGCTAGCCAAGCTTTTATGCTCAGAGAATAGTTATGTCACAACTAGAGTGATGGGGACATTTGGGTTAGTATGATTAATCTAAGCATTTATCTATCTTACCAAATTGTAATTACTTTCATTTCCTATATGAGTGCTATGTTGAGTTGTCAATGTTACTTCTTAAATATTTTAAGGCCAAAGACAGTGACCCTTTTCTCTTTCTTGATGTAGTTATGTCGCACCGGAGTATGCCTGCACTGGAATGCTAACTGAGAAGAGTGACGTTTATAGCTTCGGGATACTAATCATGGAGATAATTACCGGGAGAAGTCCTGTTGATTATAGTAGACCACAAGGAGAGGTTAGAGATCATAACCAACAATAAACAACAGTTTAGGGATAGTTCCTTTTATACTTAACTATGTTGTCTTTTCTCTGTTTTGGGCTAACTAACTATGCTATTTGGAAATTACAGGTTAACTTAATAGAATGGTTGAAGACTATGGTTGGGAATAGAAAAGCTGAGGAAGTAGTCGATCCTAAGCTCCCCGAGATGCCAGCTTCCAAGGCTCTTAAACGGGCTCTGTTGATCGCCCTTCGTTGCGTCGATCCTGATGCAACAAAGAGGCCTAAAATGGGACATGTGATCCACATGCTCGAGGCGGACGACTTGTTATTCAACAATGTATGTTCTCTTTCCTTCTTAAACTTCACACCGAACTCGACCGGACCAGAAATCAAGCCACATCTTTCAACATTTCCATACTCTGATACTTATAACCTCTTTTTGACCTTCTTGTCGACAGGATCAGAAAACCGGAGGCGAATCTTCCCGTTCCCATCAAGGTTATCAACAAGACCATAAGGACTCTGATAAGAAGAGAACAGATGCAGCAGCTATCACTGATCAAAGTGAAGATGATAGTAGTAGAAATCAGCATCAACCCAGTAGGTGGAGATAATTATTATAGCCTGATAATTTAATAGCAATATGTGCTTAATTTTTTGTCTTTAGTAATATGCCAATTCTTATTCCTAGTTTAATTTAAGGAATTATCAATATGTGCCCATTTTTATTTATTTATTTATTTTTCATATTACATAATTCTGTGCCTGTTGCTGTAGTTACTGACCCCAATTCTGCATTTATATCCATGTGTATACTGTTGCTGTGATTCATTATTATAAGCAAAAAATAATAATAATGACAATAAATTTCTGTTCATATAACAATTTTGGATAAGCATTACCAAAAGAGAAGGTGTTCACACATATAGAATCAGTTTAATTTGCTTTGTCTGCTACACAATTTTGGTCTTTAGCATTGCTACTTGGTCCCATCATGAGATTGATTAGTTAGCAAATTTGTGAGTGAAATGCTGTAATTGGTGGCCCCAATTAGAGAGAATCTTGATTGAGAACTAGAGCTATCATCCAGCCATATATTATGATGATGGAAGAAGCAATTTGATTGCATCAACATCATTGCCAACTGCATATAGTTGGATCCTTGTGGGAAAATGGACCTGCTAGGCAAACTAATCATTATCAACTTGTTTTGCAACATTTTATCAATTTTGGCTAATAGATTTCTCCTCTGTACCAGCAGCAAGTATTGAAAACAGACAACCAAGTTCATAATAATGATCGTCCATCTGTCTCAGTATTCTTCAAACTTCTGTTAGTTTCTCATGACTATGATAGAAGAATTTCTTGTATGTTTTTTAAGCACATTTAATATGTGTTATAGGAATATGCATAGATTTTTTTTTTCCTATCACTGAATTACAGTCCTCTTGAAACACTTGCATCTTTCTCTTTAGCCTATTTTCTATGTGCATTTTTTTACTTTTGAGGTCTCACATTGGCTTGGGTGATGTATGAAGATTTGTATAGTAAATTGAAAAATACTGTAAATAATAAATAAAATTTAAGATGTATTTTACAATTACATTAATATAAGAGTTTAATTCCAATCCATTGTCAGTGTAACTGACATACAATCATGGATTGACACATCAGCAAAAGTCTTTAACTCAATCATCCATTAACTAAAAAATCACCCAAATTAACGGATGTGATTGACTGTCAGTGTGTCATAATTAAACTCATATAAAAATAACATCAAGTTATGTAAAATTTGTTGATTAAAGTATTATATTTTTTACCAATTAGTCTATTAAACAATATATCTTTTAAAAAATTGACTTCATAATGTGTACCATATATTGGTTGAGTGTTAGAGGTGTAAGACAATATTTTTATACTACATAGCACAAGTACACAACCGAATACTATCTTTGTCAGATTTTTTTTTATAAAAATTGATATTTTGACATCTATAAATGGACGTACTAAATGTACATCAATTTTTATATCATTAGATATGGTGGTGGTCTCTACTTAATACATTTTTTTAATGACTTCTAATGGTGTAGATCTGGATGTCTACTTGGGATATCGATAATGAATATCCAAATAGCATTATTGGATTTCTAAGGTATTTGAAAAGCTCATTTGAATAGACTAATCCAAGACATATACACATACTTTGCACCATTTTATAATAACTGAATAGCAAATTTATTTAACTAGCCATCTAATTATAGTCTACCAATAGATTTTGTGGTGGGATTTGGGATTAAGTATAGGTGGTTACTTGATTTATTTAATAATATATAGGTAAAATTATTGATTAAACGTGTGTGATATATATTTAGTTGAAGAAAACTATTTGAAATGACTTTTTAGACTTATTCCTCTTAGTATTGGTCTTTTCTTACTTGTGGACCCCATGGATACTCATGTATGTACCATAGCCATTTATTTATTTATTACTAATTTCTGTTTGGATATTTCTTGCTTTTCTTATCACTTTCATAACCTTTCAAGCATAAAATGAGAAACCTGAATTTCCCAATGTCTCCCAAAATCTCCAATTAAATAAATGTTACCAGCATGATTTAGTAATATGATCCTTTATTTATTTACTTAGGCTTTGTTCACAAGTTTTAAAAGAAAGAAAATTTAGGATTTCAAAGAAAACTAGAGAAAAAGAAAAGAGAGCATTTTGGAGACTTTAAAATAGGTTTTTACTTAAAAAAAATGCCAACTCCCGTTTGATAGAGAAGAAATTGTTACACATGTACATGGAAGGTCAAGTATGAGGATTGCTTTTGTACATATTAAATAATATATCAAGGAGAAATATTACGTGTACAATGAAAATTGTACAATACTTGTACAACAATCATATTTACCGTTGGATTGTAATAAAGAATTACAAACTAGTATAATCTAACAATAAATATGATTGTTGTATAATTTTCATTGTAGAAATAACATTAGATATTTATGTCTAACAGAGAAAAGTAAAATTTAGATATTAAAAGTTTAAAATGAGATCACAGCAAGATTTAAATATAATAAAAACTATATATAAGATATGTAAAAGAAAATATATATATATATATATATATATATATATATATATATATATATATAAATAATATTTTTGTTCCACTTTAAACTTTCACTTTTTATTAAAATCATAATACTAATAGGTCTAGAATATATTCACGTGACATTCATATGCACGTAATTTCTTACTTTAAAGTATTTCAATTTAAATCTTAAAATTTTTTTAAAAAAACACTCAAGTCATGTGAAGTTATAAACTTATAATGGAATATTGGTGTATGATAATGATAGGCCAATGAGCTATCTTGCCTCATAAATGGCTTGCTAGCAGAAATGGGTGATTCTTATCTTTTGCAATTTTGCTAATTGAGTCAAGGGAAAATGATTGTATGAAACCTATGTATAAATGTTCAATTTTTACATTTTAAAATAAAACTCCAAGTGTTAATTTAATTTATGACCATTTGCAAGAGTGTAAGATAGAGAGTTTAGTGTGTGGAGTATGTCAAATAAGAATTTATTTATTTCCTATGGGAAAAGTAAGAAAAATATTTTTTAATTTCTCACCATCTCACTCCCTTCCACCTCAAAATTTTCAATTTCTCAAATCTCTTTTTCAATATAACATTAGTTGACTATGATAAAAAATATCAACATTACTTTGGTATGTTAAACATTAAATTGACTATCATTTTTTTTTTCGATAAGTACCCTTAGCTCCAAAATCAAGGGAAGCATAAGGAGAAAAAGCATCATAATCCTACAAGAAAGTAAAACCACAACACAACAATACAAGAGCAACAGCACCCCGCACCAGACAACACCCATCAAGCCACATGATCTTCAAGAAAGCAAAACAACGCTGCTGCCAAAGGAGACAACCCCCCATCTCAGATCTGGAAAAACTTAAATAAACAAGCTACCCCCCACCCTATCGCATCGAGGACCGAATTACCAAATATTATCACAATTTAGCCTCATTAAAAAACCTCCTACCCTAAAAATCCACTAACCTATTGAGGAAAAAGAGTACTAGGTTGCAGTAATATATAGGAATCCGGAGCACCGACACGAACTAAAAAACCCATATGAGGCCCCCCAACAGCAAGAAAGCAGCAGCAACACAAGAAACATATATCAATCCGAGATTCATGTATGAAACCAAAGAGAAATTCAAGAAATGCACAAATCATCCCCATTATGTCTGGTCTGCAACATCAAGCCATATGTCCTTAGGATTTAGATCAGCCAAAACACTTCAGATTCTACTCAAGGCAGCACAATTGAAAGTTTATTGCAGATTAGTTCAGTGACCCAATTTGGTTTGTGCCCCTCGAAGACTATCTTGTTTACTCAACTTCCATGAGTTCTATATTTTAGCATAATAGGAGGTTAACTACAATTTCTTTTCAAGTCCATAAAGCGGCATTCCAGACCACTCCAATAAGTTCACCAACGGCTCATAATGCAAACACAATGATACATTCCAGCACTTCAGTAAATCAACCCAAATCAGTCATACTTTCGAACAGGAATAGAAAAGATAGTTTACCGTTTCTACTTCCATCATACAAAATGGACAGAATACCTCCACAGGGGCCAGTATCTTCATTTTTTACACAGTCTATCTCTTGTGTTAATCCTCTTGCATGCACAAACCAAGCCAATAATCCAATCCTGTATGGTACCAAGCCTTTCCAAGTTCAACTCGTGACCTTCCAAACTGGTTCAGGTGAATATACAATCGCTTCATTCTGAACCTGCAAAATAAAAGATCTCTAGATGTAGGGACTCCAGCCTTCGTCTCTTATTGGGACCGAATCCTCATTCTTCTCACTAATTCTGGAGTAGACATCGCTTGGGCCCTTTTATAACTTTTCGCTTTGAGTTTCTGTCGTCTCTTGATCCTTGAGATGGCCTTCAAGTACAACACGTCTTCTTCTGATTCTATTGGAAAACCTGCAGCTTTCCCTGCTTCAAGAGCAATTGCTGTAGCCTTCCTCACTTCCTCCTCCTCAAGCTGGCTTCCTTGATCTTCCCCGTCAGTGACATCCTCATCATTTATTCTATTTTGCTTATCAGATGCTTCTCGCACGGTATGGATTGCCCCTCCAGTAGGGTTCTGATGAATTTCCTTATTCTCAAATCCTGGGGGCGCAAGAGGGGATTCTAGATGTTTCACTCCCACCGGGTTTACACAATGGATCGGGCCACCTGGCTCAGTCTTACATCTAATTTTGTTAATTATTGAAGTGGAATTTTGGGTATCTTCCCACGATACTGTTCTCGACACCGCAGGAGAATTGGGCTCGAGCACCCCATGTAGCCCAATGGAGTAACCCATCTTAAGGGGTTGCTGGCCTGTGCACAACGCACTTGGGTTTTGATTCCTTCCTGGATAGTCCATCTGAATTCTACCCGACCCGTCACCCGAACCATTACCCGATGCTGTCATCTCAGTCTCATTCACCACCGATTCATCTTCTCTTTTGTCTGCTTGCGTCCTTTCATCTTCCTTCGTATATTCATCAACCATTCTAGTATTTCCAATATCTCCCCCGCCCCAGTTATCCGATGTAGATGCTTCCGCATACTTTTTTGGACGAACACTCATCCCTTCCTGTATCATAGGGCACTCAATCACTCTAACATTGAAGTTTGACTCCCCCACTGCCAAACTTATCCATCCTTTGATGTCCTCCTGCGAGTGCGTAATAATTTTTATCTTTACAGATTGAAAGTCGTTCTGCTCCAGGTGCTCTACATATTCCCCCATAATTTAGCGATGATCTTGAAATTATCAGCTTCCCAACCATGAATGGGAATGCCTGAGCACTCAATCCATGCTTCTCTAGCACCAAAAAACAGACTTTCCTTCCATGGTTTGATGACGATATTCCAATCTGCTAAATGCTCCATTTCAAGCCAGGCGTCTACATCTCCCTCCTTCTCAAATTCCACTATAAAGTTGAAGACATCAACCCCCATTAGATTGACTATTGGAGGGGTTATGTCCTTCAACTTATCAAGTAGATCAAGTTTCTCTGTTACCCTATCAGTTTGTAATATGCAACATTTTTTTAACCATTCGATTTTTCCTTCGCCTACCTTCCCTCTAATAAAGAACGTTCTACAATCCCCATCTTCGAGCACCATTTTACCTTGATGTGACTCATCCAATTCCTTTGACTTCATGGCCCCAAATTATGTTCTTGTATCTCTCCCATTGTCATTTGGTTTCTGTCGCCATATCATTTTCTGAGGAGATCTATACCCTTCCTTCCTTGCAAGGCATGTCACCAAACTATTCCCATCAACCACCCAGCCTTTAGTGCCCTCCACTGCTCTAATTGCTTCCTCCCGAGATTTAAATCTCACAAAGCCAAATGCCCATGGCTTATTTTTCCTGATTTTTTTGGATAAGTAAACATCCACAATCCATCCAAATGGTTTGAATATCTTCCACAACCATCCTTTCGTTTTTGACGTCGGGATGTTATCAATGAAGATTGTTATTGGCTTCGTTTCAGCACCTCTCCAGGATCCCCATTGATTAAGCTTCCATCTTCCATCTGATCCTCCATTTCAGTTTCTCTCATTCACTCTATGTGTGAGCCCTCCCTCACTAACCTCCACATGCCACCCTCTTAGAAAAGTGTTTCTCCATCTTCTAACCCTAAAGTCGTTTTGTATACCTCTTTCATCCCAAACTCTCCGTTCTCTCTCCATTCGCCCCTCTTGAAAGGATAGAGAGAGAGAGAGAGAGTTTATTTGTAGATAATACAGAGTTTTAAATTGACTATCATGATGTCACATTATCAAATCATTGATTTATTTGTAGATAATACAGAGTTTTTAGATCACAGTTCAGTCCACTAAAAATTAACTTCTTAAAGAGAGATTTTTTTAGGTAAAAAATTGTCAAATAAATTTATTGACTGATTTGATTGATTTTTCATTATCCCTCAAGTATTAGTATTTTTTTTAGTTTAATTTTGATGTACTAACAGTGTGAATGTATTTTACATTGTCATCTAATCAAAATGCACACTCCATTTGTATGACTTTTCAATTAGTGGAAGAGAAAAAACACAATCATGCATAACTGACATGATTGCACATGATTGAATGATTGTGTAAAATATGATACAGTGAGGGGATGCAAATTTTATTTTTTTAGCTAGCTAACTGCCTATCAAAACAATAATACTAAATGTACAATGAAAAATCAGTCAATACAGCTAATGAGTCTATTTTAGTTTTAGTTTTGGCCCAAACTATCATTGAGATCGTAATGGCATGAACTGAGTAACTATGACTCAAAATCTCATTTATGAACTGATTTGACTGGTTTTTTATTGTACATTTAACATCACCCCTATAAAAACATATTTAAGCCTAAAATCATACATTGATTTAATTCAGCAGCCAAATACATGGCAATTAGTTCTTAACCACTGATTTCGTCATAAGAATAACCGAACTTGTTGCTAACTTCTATCTATAATTGCATGCGGGACGGAAATTAATTCATCCAGTTCTAATTAAGACCTAGGGACCAAAACCATTATTATCTCACTAATATTGTTCTTATACAATGGATATATATATTAAATATATTATAGCCTTTAACAACATAAAACAATCAAGTCGTGCCTTCACCCTTTTTTCTTTTTATTTTTTCCTTTGTTGCATTAAACTCCTTTTTCTTAGGAACATCTTGATTGCTCATCACATCCATTGGCATTAAGTAGTGGGAATTAATGACTTCATATAAACCAAATTTTGTGAGGTTTCTTGTAATCAAACACCACTCATTACAAACCATTCCATTCCTTCAAGAAACTCCTACTACACTAAAACTGCTCATCATTAATTCCTCCATGCATTATCATCATCTCATCAATTAATAAATACTTAAATAAATAGAATATGATACATATAATTAAGAAGTCTATTCATATCTTATAAAAAAATGTGAATTTAACTCCTATTGATTACTATGAGATAATCACAAGAGGATTATTATGTGTTACAAGAACCCGCTATATCATAATTTTAGGGAATAATTGATATCGAATTCATCTAAACTTTTGTAATATTGAAAATTATAATACAAATAAATTAAATTTGAGAAGATAGCATGACGTGTTGTAACCGTGGGATCCTTTAAAAAAAGGTTAAAAGGGATGGATAGCTTTCTTTTGAGGTATTTTTGTGATGTGGGAATTGATCCCTTTTATGGGAAAGAAAAGTTGGTACCTTATGCCTAATTCAGTTAAGTGCCAGCTGGTAACGGTTATCTTTCAAGTCATCATCATCATAACAAAGTTTTATTAATTAGAAGAAACATATATTTGAGTGTATGCATGTGTATTTTATGGCTTAAATGCTACAAATTAAGGTACATATATATATAATTATAATCTTCTTCCAATTTGTCACGTCTTTGCTCAAGGGTACAGATTAAGGGGACAAACTTAGGAACAAGGGCAAGGGGATATAATTTGGAAAGCACAAGGTTTGGTGTATGGATTTGTGGACAAAGGATAACTTGGGACAATGATTATTGTTTCCCGGGTACAAAAAGGAAAATGCTTTCCCAGGAAAAAGGAGTACAATTGTTCATTAAATAGTTTCAAGTATTAATTAGAAAACTAAAACCTATGTATCTTTAATGGAATTTACAAAAAAAAAGTGAGCACTAAAAAGTAGGGGATTATATATGTATTTATATGAACAAGCTAAGGAGCAAAAGAGATTTTCCCACCAAATTTAGGTTGTTCAAAATCAATGACTATAATCATAGCCACATTTTGTATTTTTTTGGAAAAAATAACTTGCAAAAGTTTTACCTCAATTCAATATTAGTCTTGAGTATAAAATCACTTGTTATTCATGCCATAAATATTTGCAATCTTTATTCATTGACAAGAGTTTAATTAGTTTGAGCGCCATATACCAAATCATTCCATTAAGGTCAAAACATGATCCCGTCACTGAAATAGTTTTTACAGAGACTAATGATACTAATTTATCCACCAAATAACTCTACTTGTATTATTGTATGAGATCGTCTGTATGGATGAGTCTTCACACCAACAGTGAAATAAAATTTACATCCTTTGGAGTTATAAGTTTTTTTTTTCCCACACTTGTGAATCCTCATTATCATATATATTTCACAATCTTCATTAAAATTTTATAATAATATGACCATATCATTTACCAAAAGGGTTGCTTATTTCCTAGGGCAAGAAATACCCAAATTAGAAGGCCTTGGATGATGCAATTTAAAGGCAAATGTGAGGCATACCAAAAACTGAAAGGGGTGATATACCATACCATAACCTAAACAAAAACATTGTATTAAAAAAGGGTAATGGGCCTGGGCCCATATTCATGCAGTATGGCGGGGGGCCCACTTGCTGGCGTTTCTTCAACGTCCTTTTGGCAAATGAAGCTATCAATCAATAACAACCGTTCGATTAACTGCCGTCAGGTGAACGTGAACCCTCCGATTCTAAGCCCGTTGGGAGCAATCTTTATATGCAGATAAGCTCGCCACAATAATAATTACTCCCTGCCGACACTTTTAGTTTTTTTAATAATAAATAAATTATAATAAAACATTAAAATACATGGGGCTCCAAATAATTAAAATAATAAATAGTATACAATATTTTTATACAGTCATATAATAATATGTTATCATGTCAATTACAATTGTATTTCTTTTCTCATTATTTAAAAAATCATATAAACAAAATATTTTAATTAGATAATAATATAAAATATATTTATACCGTTAGTATATCAAAATTAAACTCAAATAATAATAATAATCATAAACTTATTCATTAAAGCAAAACGTTTGTCATAAAGCTAGATAGTTGTATTGTATGTGTTGTAACATAACAGTAGAGTTTAACTCACATTTGCCCACTGATTAGAAAAACCATTTGCTTTAATTATGGAAGAAATAAATTATGTAAATCCGGTATAAACTTCACGAACCAATTTTTTTAAAAAAAATTCTGAGTATCTATTTAAAAAATAATATAAGAGAGAAAAATGATTTCTCAAATTTACATTTCCTATTACCTTTTTTTGGATTATTTCATTTTATGACTTTCTTCAACATAGATATTCAATATAAAAAAATGTTATTAACACATATAAATAGTATATAAATATTTTTTCTACCTATTTTATCACTTTTAAAGAAAAATTTTAGTCCTTATATAATTGTCGCATTATAATTCAAAAATAATAAAATAACTGAAAAAGAGGTGTATACATTATTATATGTGCTAATAAAAGTAAATAGATTATGAATTTAGTATTTTACATTGTCATCCAATCAAAATATTTTGTTTGTATGATTTTTCAGGTGATATGAGAGAAAAAATATAATTATAACTAACGTGACAAAATTGAATGATTGTATAAGAAAATGGTACAATATCTTTATAGATTATACAGAATTTCATTTTCATGATTTAGTATGTGAGAGAAAACAGCGGAAAATATCTATCATGATTTTTATAAATTAGATTAAATAAACAATGGAGCTTAAAATATAAATTCTTTACTCAAGTTGTTAAAATATGCAAGTTGTACGAAATAAACAAGAGACATATTCTCCGGAATTTGTTCTTCAGGTCAACACAAAAACAAAAACAAAAATAATATAAAATAAAAATAAAAAATAAAGGTATACAGTATAGAGTATCCGATAGCAGTATACAACGAAGCACGTACCAACTAGATAACACCACGTGTCAAACCTTCACGAAATCACATACCAACCTTGGTAGCTTTATCAGCGTCACCCTCACCAGCTACCACAAACAAAGTAGCCTCAACCAACACCATTTCCAATTCAGAAACTCTTTTACGCGAAACAGCAAAACGAAACCCTAATCGAAAATTTTTTCCGATCTGTTTGATTCTTCTTCGAGGTTCCTTCTTTTACTCTTTGATTAACTAGATCTATTTGTCGTCTGAATTTTTTTGGTTTTTTGTTACGGGAAAATCCTCACAATTTTGGGTTCTATTTTTCCTTTTTTCTGTTGTCTTTTTGTGAGAAATCTTAAGATCGGTGAAGTTTCTCGCTTCTTTGGGTGTCCTAGATCAACGATCTAGCGTATTTGACGAGGTTTATACGGTTTTGTTTGTGTTTTCAATTTTTTTTATAGATTTGGTAGAAAATAGGAATTGTTTGTTTCTTGAAGCATGTTTGTGTGGTAATTTGGTGTATGAATTTGGCTGTTGATAGGGTCTAGGTGGGGATGGGGGAGTGATGGTAGTAATTGTTTGAGTTTTTTTAACTTTTTTTTCTGAATTTTAATTTTTAATTTGGGGGTTTTCTAATTGCGAGAAGGTGCAGGAAAATGGAAGGGTGTGAAGGAGGAAGAGTTTTGATGGGTCTTCGGTTTAGTTTATTTGTTTGTTTGTTTTTTTTTTTTTGCTTTAATTTTAATCTGCTTTTGTAGGGTTAAGTTAAGTTAGCTGGCTCTATTAGTTTCTGTTTCCCAAATAGGTTTCCAAGAAGATGATGTGAAATTTTCTGGTCTTGAAATATCTGGTTTTTCAATTATGGGTACTTTTGATATTGCCTTAACCAACTATCTATATGCAGGTTATTTGAGATTAGTTGGTCAAAATTGTCTTATACCTTGTTACCTCTTGAATTCAGCAAGAAAACTAAATGTTTGTCAAAACTGTGAAATTAGATGGGGGAATAGAAGGAAATCGTGTTCTGAGGTGGCTAACAGGCCTGGTTATTTGAGAATTGGGAATTTGAGACTGACCATGTTAGGATAATCAGAATTTTGTATACGCCTTCTGTCCTTCTCCATTATTTCATTGAAACATGCTGTCCGAAAGGCATAATTATCATGAGATGTTAGTTCACAAATAACACTGTTATTGTAGAGGTTTTTCCCATCATAGATTTTCATTCGATATGTATTGCTTGTGTGCCTGATGTGTTGAACCTCTTTGGTAGTTCATCTGTGATGGTTTTTCTTACTGTGTGATGTAATCTTATTTGACAGTAAAACATCTAAATGAGTCGTCCCCAGGAACCACACCGACCATTCTTCCCTTTTGGAAATCCTTTCCGAATGATATCACCCAAAGGCTCTAGCTTGTCTCCACAACTTCTGGCAGTGTTACACGATTTTGAGGTAACTTTGGGAGAGAGGCTGAAAAAGCTTATGCCCAATAGCAAGGATGAAATCCTCAGCTTATCTTGGATGACTTTGGCTATGCAGTCACTTTGTGAGACTCATATTGACATCAAAACCCTGATAACAGATCTTGAGCTGCCTGTTCATGATTGGGATGAAAAATGGATAGATGTGTACTTGGACATCAGTGTGAAGCTGCTAGATATATGCATTGCATTTAGCTCTGAGTTATCACGTCTTAACCAGGGTAATCTTTTACTTCAGTGTGCGTTGCACAATTTAGATTCAGCCTCTTCAACGCAGTTTGGCCGGGCATGTTCTTCCCTTGATGGTTGGAAGAAGCATATTGGTTCTAGGAACCCCAGGATTGAAAAATGTGGGAGCATTTTGGCTAACCTTGTAGGATCACTTGATTTGCCGAAGGTTAAAAAGTCTCCCAAAGGTAAGGTTTTGATGCAAGCCATGTATGGAGTAAAGGTGCAGACAGTATTTGTATGCAGTGTGTTTGCAGCGGCATTTTCAGGCTCTTCTAATAAGTTGATAGATTTGGATGTGGCTGAAACGTATTTTTGGGCTCAAGCTTATAAAAGTTTGCAGAATTTTGTAAATGAGGAAATTAGAGTTAAATTTTCAAGTGGGAGATTTACTGTAATGAAGGAGTTGGAAGCAGTTGATTCTGCTGTTAGGGAATTACACCCTATTATCCAGGAAGTTGTAGCTACTGTTGAGACAGAGCCGCTTCTGAAGAGTGTTGAGGAACTACGCAGAACTACAGAGAAGCTTTCTCAAGGGCTAGATCTTCTTGCAAAGGGAGTCGATGAATTTTTCCAAGTGGTCTTGACTGGTCGTGATGCCTTGCTGTCGAATCTGAGGTCAGGTGGAACTGTGTATGATCGCAGCCCCGGGAAAAATATAGATGCCCAAGTAGTCAGGTGATATGTTTCAGCATATTTGTGGTATATACTGAAGGATATAGGTATGGGAATTTCTGTTTTATTATTAATGATGTTATTCAATCTTGTTTGGCTTATTGTGTTCAAGTTAACATGAGTATTAGGTTATATTATTGTGGTATTGTGCCGAAATGTAAATGTAATATGCTATGTGTAATTGCGTACGATAAAATATATGTAAAAATGTTGAAGTGTGATAACAGTTGTCTTTTCACCTCAATATGCTGGGATTTTTTACCTGAAACTGAATCAACATTTTTTTATCGGGGCAGTTGGCAATTTTATTGCTCTTGCAAGAACTATAATTTTCAGCATGTTCGTTTAAATTAAAAGTGATTCAATTTTGATTCAAGACAATAACAGAACCTTACCTGAAGAAATCTAAGATTTTATGAGGATTTTGTTCTTTGTGCTTGAACATGGATTTAACAGTTGGTTTACACAATGTACATACGTATGCATTCTGCTTTCTTCGTGTGGATCAGGCACTTTGGTATTGAACTTTCATTCTCTTTTTCAATTTAACCGTCCGTGTCCACCATTAGGTTATCCTAGATATTGTGTCAGTATCTTATGACATATATCTCTCATGCATGTGTATTGGATGTGTAATTGTGGTATGTGTTTATATCACTCTGAAGCATTACTTAGCATATTGCATGATATGTGCTCTGACACTGATTCAAAAAATCACAGCTGCAACTCATCTGTATCCAAGTGTGCTACATCTCTTGATCTCCTCGCACCTCAGCTCACAGAATTACTCAATGGCATGTTTTGATTATGGGAAATTGGAAGAACAACTTGCGATGTGTTCCCATTTCGCAAAATCATATGGGCTTGCCGCAGCCTGTTGCTCTTTGCCGTTGAGATCTGTGAAAACTGGGTCGTTGTCGAGATCTGAAGACCGAATGAATTTTTGGTGAAGAGAGCACATGATTGCTATCTCGCTGAGATGTGTCTCTGTGGGCTCTATTGAATAGATTGGCAGCAAGCTCTGAGCAGAGCTTGCTGGTTTGCTACTACTCCGAGCTGAGCCCGCCGGTATGTTTGCCTCATTAAGCCCCTCAGAATTTGAGGTGGTAAAGAAAACTTCTAAGGGTATTTTTCTGTGTTAGGATCCGAGTCTCACAGACATACCCTAAGTGGATATCGGTGAAGCTTGCATTGCGAGTTGAAAGAGCAGAGATCAAGCTCCGTGAGGAAGATGATGATAAGCAAAGGGTTGCAAAACACCCTGTGTCTCTTTCCTTCATTGATCCCTCTCATAACTCGAGCAATCTGCTTGGTATTGCTTTTGGCAAGTTAAGGTATTTAAGGCTTTTTAGATGGAAACTTAAGGTTTACAAAAGCTGCGTTATGTGTCTTGTTTTTCAAGTATCAATTTTGCTTCACAGACGTCTGCCATATTAACCCAACCTTAGCTCGAATAAAGATTAGTCTTTAGATATTAGTTAAAGACAAGAAATAGTCGTCAATTCTTACTAACATATCGAAAAAGGTAAAGTAGATTAATAATAACCAACAAAACAAAAAAGTCTTCAAAATTCAAATCCAAACGCAATGCTTGGGGTTATCGTAGTAAGTTTGTGTCAATTCTGCGTAGCTTCGCGTTCGCGTCTTTTCCAAGTTATGTTTGATAGTAGTTCACTCTCTGCTTAACTTGTAAAGGTGATTAAATATTTGTTGTCCTTATTGACATTGAAGTTCTCATTTTTACCCTTTTATATTAATCTCTAATACTGATGTGTCTGTCAGTCAGCTACAATGATGATTTGTGTACAGACCTCAGTTTCAGTGAAAGGAAGTTGAAAAAAAGAGAAATACAAATTGTGAAAAAAATTGAGTTTTGGAAAGAGTGTATGAAGTGTTCTTCTGTGAATATCAACAAGAGTATTGTAATTTGTTAGTAAAGGAAATGATTATATACGGCGAAAGATGCTCCAATAATTTCATTTGATTGGAAACACTCTCCATAAAAGATGGAAAACACATGGGGGAGAGAAAGAGAAATACTCTCATGATCCTTTTATCACATTTCATGATTGGTATGGTCCTTGCAAGTTGCAACCTTATATATGTATGTATCGTTATGCATAGGTGAACACAAATCCGAATAGATATTATAAAATGGATCAAGTGAGCATCATTTAAGTGAATAGGACATTATATATAATCTAAAATTTTAAGACATTAAATTTGTGGTCCTTTCATCTTTGATTTAACTTATGTTAGACTAATTTCTCTTACTTAAACTCTCGTAATATAAAATTTTAAGATATTAATTTTTTTTGTAAAATTCAGAAAGTTAGGTGGTGATAGTTGACCAACACAAAAAGCCATCGAGGTGGCCTATTTGTGGTCACACTTTAACATAGTATAAAGATGAGTATAACCTTGATTTTATGTGGAAATTAAATGTTATGTTCAACATTTCAAGCACAATAAATATATGTAACAGTATTTGCCATGAATCAATCTCTTTTAAAAATTCAGTTTTGTTGGATTTAAGAACGACATATAATATTTGTATATTGATTAATAATGGACTATGTGAGAGGTATATAAGATGGGGTTTTATGGACTCATCATTGCAAAAGTGGACACGTCGGTAAGATGACCTAATCTTGGATTAATATTATTAATAGTCTTATAGTCTAATATAACTTTTAAGTTTAAACCGTGAAAAATGTCATAAACTGATATGATATTATATCATAAAATCATCTCTCCAAAAAGTTAAAACTTTGTTAATGTTGCATTAACATGTTAATATGGTGTAGAATCTCTAAATTGTATTGACAAATATAAAGATTAAGAATTTAAGATAAATATTGTAACCTGATTTATTTAGATTGAATGTGAAAAACACCATGAAGAATTAGAGGACAGTTACAACTTACAAACTACTTACAATAAACCCAGCTGCTAGCGTTGACTTCCTGATTTTGATTCTAAAGTAGGTTTTGTTTCAATCCTTTCAAAAATATAGAAGTGTTATATGTTTGATCATTTCAATTAAGACAATAATTAAGATGTTAATTAGGGTCAATTTTGGTAAACAATTTATTTAAGCCCTTATATAAAAGTAACTTATGAATAAGTTATTTTGTATGTGGCTATAGGGTCAGTTTGGATAAATAGCTTAATTAAGTCCTTATACAAAAAGAACTTTTTAATAAGAACTTTAATAATAAGTAACTTTTAAAAAAATTATTTTGTGTTTGGAAGTAAAATAATATAAGTGCTTATTTTAGTATGTAGTCATAGATTTTAAAAAGTTGTGCAAAGACATTTTGAAGAAATTAAATATTTTAACTTCTCCAATAAGCACTTAAAATAACTTTTTAAAAGGTTAAAAGTTACATAAAAATTAATCCAAATATCTTTACAATAACTTATAACTTATAAAAAGTTTAAAAAAGTCATAAGTTTGCTATCCAAACTAGCTCATAATATAATAAAATTTTTTATTTCAAATATTCTGACTTCTCTAAAAGCACTAAAATAACTTCTGGAAAAGTCACCAGTTATATAGTCAAACGAGATAAATATAACTTCTAATAAGTCATAAAGTTAAAAAATATCAAAAACACTGAAATTCAAACAGATCGTTAGTTTCAATGAAGTTTCATAATTGTGGAAAGTTGAACAATAAAACAAGTTAAGTTGACTATGAGATTAGGGAAATAACCGAATAATAAGAACACTAAAGCCACAAGATTATCAAAAAGATTATTTTAACATCTAGATTTAATATCTCATTTAAGACATAAGTATCATATCCATTAAATGTTAAAGTGATACCAAAAACTATTTATTGCACTTGAACTCAAGATCTTCGATAGTACTATTTGGTACAACTAGAGCAACTTTCATCATGTTTATGTTTTTTTTTTTTTTTTAATTTTTTAAATGTTAGCAATTTGCTAGTATAGAGCTTGACAAGTTGAGCAAGTCCATGAAGTTTTCTATAGTTCTACTCGTTTTCAAGTTCAATGGTCAACTTTGTGACCAAATCGAAATCGAAGAAAGGAAAAAAGGGACAAAGAAGAAACAAACATAGACTTACTTGGAAACAAAATTAAACTCAATAAGCTGCCATTAAAATTGAAGGCATGTTGGATTGACTTTGACTATAAAGAGCAATATAATGTAATATCTACGAAGCTTACAAAAAGTTCACATGAATTTATGTGCAAGTATAATGCCTATGGTAGTTCATTTAGTTGACTAGTCTATATATTTCTAATTATATATATATCACTATTATTTTGCCATTGAGATAAACTTATAATTGAACATTTGAATATATAGTAGAGTTCGTTATTTGCATTATTTTATGATCTATCCCATTTCTAAGAAATTATTTGATCTAATTTGTTATAATGAGGAAATTGACATTATTCTTCATTTTTACTCCCCATAAAGATGTTAATTTGTTTAGCACAAATTAAGGGTAAATATAATTGACTTGAAAATATTAGTTAGTACTTTGTTAATTAATTAGGTCATTATCACTTAAAGTTTCTACGCGCATATTGACTTCATTAATTCTTTTTCTTTTTTCTTCCACAAAGAATTGAAGGAAAAAGTTAAACATTTTCTATTATGTAGCTTCCATCACAAATACTAAATTATTTTATATTAATTATGTAGTTTCCATTTCACTTTAATTTTTCCTCAACATAAAAAGAAAGCACATATGCAATTTGAATCATCAATTATTTCTTCCACTTCATTAATAATAGATTTTCCATTTTTATACGTCACTTTGAAATTTGAATAATGTAGCATTTTATAAATTTCTAGAAGTTATAACCAATTTCACACACACAATCATATTCTTTTAAGAATTATATATATTACATAAAAATAACTATAAATAAACATATGATGTGTTTGACGTCAACAATATATATATATAAATATATATAAACTAAACAAGGATTTTGATGAAAATTAAATTAGTACATGTTAAAATTTTTCCAAATGACAAATTTGACTAAGTTTATATTTTAGGAAATAATTCTACAAAAGGTGAAAATTGAGTTTCTTTTCTGGTAGATTACCAGAAATTCTTATCAAATCCCCTTTCAAACACTGACATCAATGAAAATTCCACTCCAACCCTACGACCAAAAAGGAAGTGGGAACTTTCCACCAATTTTCCATTTTCTTGATTCATAAACATTTTTCTTTTCCTTTGACAATCATCCTTTGTTTTGATTATGAGATTTAAGAGTATCATCTTTGGTTTACGACGAAAGAGATGATTTTTAAAAATTATTCACGTTTCCACGAGTATCTTTTGTATCTTCGTATAGTTAGGATGGAGAAAAAAGACAGAAAATTAGAAACCTTTCTGCAATAATATTCTCATCCGGATGTGGGTCGGTGGGTGTCAACGATAGCCCATCAGTGGTCGTCGACCGTCAGCAATGGTAGTCCTCGTGATGATAGTTTGATGATTTTTATTTTTATATTTGTTATCTCTGTTCATACAAATAAATGCAATATAGAGACAAAAATTAACAGAAAAAATAACATTAACATAATCATAACAAAAAGTTTTAGCTAAAAGCTTATGTTTTTTAGAAGAGAAATAAGCCAAAAATCTTCAGAAAACAAAATGTTCATAGAACAAGAGCACAGGTCAATGTTCAAAACATAGAAAAGTAGTAAATCAATGAAACAAGAACATCAGAACAAAAATTAAAAAAGTGCCCCTTGTTCACGGGTTCACACAACCATTTCCACTTCAAAAAGCTTAACTTCAATTCAATGTTCACACTCACACATACGCATCCTTATGCTAACATCAACAAATTAAGAGACATAGTACAATAAGTAATTATATTAAATTCAAATATTTAATTAAAAGTTCTATTTTTAATTATTTGTATAAAGAATAAAAAATTTACTTTTTTTATAAAACTGAAAAAAAGAAAATACAGTCACTTTCTCTCTCCACCTCCACTGTGTCCCAACCCAAAGACCCTCACCATACTCCAAAACGAAATGTCAAAGACTTTTACTTCCTCTACCGACACGTCCCTTACAAATTTATCACACCCCATCTCATCAATTTAGCTCCTTTTCAAGTTTTTCCCCTTAAAAATCCTTCCTTTCTTTCTATCTATTCTTCACCATCTTCATTCTTTCTTTTCTTGTTTTGGGTTTTTTCTTTTGGGATTCTGACCCTTGTTCCAACAAGAGACATGGCTCTTGAGCCAGCGCATGCTGCAGCTGACCACAACAACATCCGAGGAATTCCAACTCATGGTGGAAGATATGTTCAGTACAATATCTATGGTAACCTCTTTGAGGTTTCTAGGAAGTATGTCCCCCCTATTCGCCCTGTTGGAAGAGGAGCTTATGGTATTGTTTGGTAAGGAACCAAGAAAAATTATGGGGTTGCGGTTTTTTGTTGGATTGACTTGCTTTTGTGGTTGATTTTGTTGTTTGTGGTGTGTTTTTGTGTAAAGGGTTGTTCTTTTTTGAGTTATTTTGTTGCTTGCATCTTTTGGGGGGTTTGAAATTGTTGGCTTTGAAAGCAAGGAAGTTGATTTTGATGGGAATAATGTGCCTTTTGGTTGAATTTGGATTTGAATGTAAGAGGGTGTTCAGAAATGAGAAGTGGTTGTTCACTTTGGTTCATTTGGTGGCAGGGTTTGTGTGAAGTTGATGTTTGGCATTTACCTCTTACTTGTGGGAACGAGGTTTGAAGGTGAATATTTTGGTAATAATGAAGATCACTTTTGAGGTCAAATCGTAAATTAGTAACTTTTATTTAATGATCTTAACATGGGGTTCCTGAGCTGAATGTGGGCTATTAGCTTAGCTTGATTGGGATTCTTGAGATAATAAGCTATACTTTATGATCATTGCTTAATTTTCAGTGTAATAGATTGATTGAAATTGAAAGAGAGTCAAGATTTGTCTTGTGGGGTTTATTTAGTAAGTTATATATGGTTTCGTACATTTAGTATTATCAGAAGAGTTAGTTTGTGTCTGTTATGCCTCAGATTATCTTGTTACAGAGCTTAATTCAAGGTTTGGTTGGTTTCTATTTTTGTTTCCTGCATTTTCTATTTTCAATTTTTCATGGTTTTGTGGTGAAAATGGAAAGTGAAACCAAATATGCTCATACACGATTTGGCTGGAGCTAGCCTAGGATCTTAAACTACAGGTTTTATTTTTATCACTTTCTTCTGTACTGGCCTGTGAGAACTTATCTTGTTGTCTATAATTGTCTGTAATGGTAAAATCAGATGCAGTTCTTTTTTCTATTCTCTTAGCATGTCGGTGAAACAAAGTAGAATTTGAATATTCTTTCTAGGTGATAGGATTGCAAGTAAGCGATCATTTTATGGGAAAAAGAGATACGTGCTATTGTTGTATCCAGTCCTTGGTATTGTACTATTGTTAAACAGAAGTGTGTATATGTTTGTGGATGGCTTTTAGAATTTGGTGCATTTGTGTTTGTCTTTGATCATTCATGTGATTTAGATTCTCAGTTATGAACAATGTGATGGATAATAATTTTTTTTTTCATTTCCTTCAGTGCTGCGGTAAATGCGGAGACACGTGAAGAAGTTGCAATTAAGAAGATTGGCAATGCATTTGACAATAGAATAGATGCCAAAAGGACCTTACGAGAAATTAAACTTCTTCGGCACATGGATCATGAAAATGTAATTTTGCTTAACCTTTTACCTGCATTTTCTCACATCTAGATCTTGTTTCCCACATTATTATTGTTTATATTCTATTTCTTTCTTTTTTTTTTCTTTTTTTTTTGATATTGGGATAGCAGAATGCCATTTTCCATCTGTTTGGCACAATGAACTTCATTGTTTGTCTTATGAGGACAAATTTGAGCGTCTTTAATTTAGCCATAATTTTTTTTCTTCTTTTGTTTTCGTCTTGTTATATTCTGAAAGTACACCTTTTGTGAGTCAGAACCTATGAAGAGTTTGTCTTTATGGTGTGGTCATATGATATTCTTATTATCCCTGAGTTGCATTATATGATATCTTTAATTCATTTTCCTATTTTGGTTGAAGTTTTTGGTAGTACGTAAATTCCAGGGCAATAGAACATCCTGCAGCATAATTCACAATTTTGAACTCTAGGCATGATTCAAATGTCTAAAGATTTTGTGTTACTAAGCAGACCTTAATGTACAATCTAGATGTCCGGATTTTTGTTTATTAGGCTGAAAATTTATCTGTCTTAGCATACTGTCCCATGCAATATATCTGGTCTTCATTTTCATTAAGTTGCAGTTTAGTGACCCAAAACATGCTTTTGAATGTAATAAATTAGATCATGAAAAAGATCGTTTTGTTGGTTTGTAAGCAGGTTTTACTAGACATTCTTGCTTAAACTATGCCGGAGACTTTTGTTTTCTATGGTCCTTGAAAGTTTCTAGATTGGATTTTGATTCTATGATCTGCATGAGTTAAAACAAGGTTGCTTACTTTACTTCCTAATGCAGGTGCTAGCCCTTAAAGACATCATAAGACCACCACAGAGGGAGAACTTCAATGACGTTTACACTGTTTATGAGTTACTGGATACTGATCTGCATCAAATAATTCGCTCCAATCAACCGTTGACTGATGATCATTGTCGGGTTGGTACTACAACTGTTTCTTCTAGAATATGCCTTTAAGTGTGTACCCCATTGAAGATAATGTACATGTTTGACTTCGCTTACTCAAAATGCTAGTCTGATATCTTTTATCAGTGTCTGCTTTTTTTTTTGTGGAATTTTCTTCCTCTGTTTTCAGTCTCGCTGTTTTCACACAGTAATTTTCTTTTTGTTTTGAACAATAACAGTTGTGAAACTGTGTGCATTTATCTAGCAATTTGTTTTTCAAATGTGACTACACCTTTTGTCTTACAGTGACTAATAAGATATGTTTTCCAGTATTTTTTGTATCAGTTGTTACGAGGACTCAAATATGTACATTCAGCAAATGTTTTGCACCGTGATCTAAAGCCTAGCAACTTGCTACTGAATGCCAATTGTGACCTTAAGATCGGAGACTTTGGGCTTGCCAGAACCACATCCGAAACTGATTTTATGACTGAATATGTGGTTACTCGATGGTACCGTGCTCCGGAACTGCTTCTTAATTGCTCAGAGTATACCGCAGCCATTGATATATGGTCTGTTGGTTGCATCCTTGGTGAAATCATGACAAGGAAACCCCTGTTTCCTGGTAGAGATTATGTTCATCAGCTGAGACTGATCACAGAGGTATTAACTATAGTTATGAATGAAACCTTTAACTGATGACATGTGAATTGCTTACATGCTTTGAACATATTATTTGACTGTTTTAAATTCTTGGGTGATTTTCTTTTTTTGCCCATTACTCTTCTTTTGGACTTTAATGCAAATGAAAAAACTCCTATATAAGTTAGTTACTTTGTAAAGTGACCAAGGAACTGTTTTAGTCTGTTTGTAAAGTGAATGAATTTAAAAAATCAAGAAGTAAGGTTGTATCCACCTATGAGAGCTACCAAATAATCTAAGGATCGATACATCCTCACTCGTTTATTTTACAAACAAGCTCACTTTCGAGGAGGTTTATCCAATGAAATATAATTATAAGCATTAACTAAGTTAATCTTAATTTAGGAGAGGCTGACAAAAACTTGTCTTTGTTTATGTGAAGAGAAGACTAAGTGACATTTCCCCCTATAGACTGCAAATTCTCTTTCTCTCTGAATTTGACATTATTCAGGCATAGTCTTCTTGTTTGAACATTTATATATGACTTTTTGTTTTGCTTTTAAAAGCTCATAGGTTCACCTGATGATGCCAGCCTTGGATTTCTACGAAGTGATAATGCTCGTAGATATGTGAGGCAGCTTCCACAATATCCGAGGCAGCCGTTCGCTGCTAAATTTCCAGACAAGTCTCCCGGTGTTGTTGATTTATTAGAAAAGATGCTTGTCTTTGATCCGAACAGGCGCATTACAGGTAAAATAGCATGCCTTTTTTTGTATGATTCTTGTGATTTTGTTTCAAAATTTTCCCCTTGAAATTCATGCAGTGTTTATTGACATCCATTGATTTTTAGTTTAGAACAAATGGATTAGTGACCAAATTATTATTTTTTATTTAAATGGGTCCTTCTAGGCCCATTTTTTTGGTTTTTAGTTTGTGTATGACTGTCTGATCCATTTTGCTTATTATAGATCACTGTCCAATGTGATTAACTTGCTACATGTATCTGATTTGAATGTGAAGAAATTCATATTTAGTTTCAGAAGGATTGTTCTTTCATAATAATTAACATCTAATCTTGGTTACAGTTAAACTTAATTGGTATAAAAAAGATCAACATCAAGATTATCATCTCAATTTTGTAATCCTCTTTATTTCAAATATTACGAATTATTATGGTATTTTCCTGATTTCATGATGCTTTGCAGTTGATGAGGCTCTGTGCCACCCATACCTGGCACCACTCCATGATATTAACGAGGAGCCGGTGTGTCCTCGACCGTTCAACTTTGATTTCGAGCAGCCGTCATTCACCGAGGAAGATATCAAGGAACTCATCTGGAGAGAATCTGTGATGTTCAATCCTGACCCACCTATTTATTGAGAGATTTTGCATTTAATGTTGTATATCCATAGTGAAATACTTGATAACTAATGTGCAAAACTACTTGGAACTTGTCAATTCTCCACAAGATGTTAAACATGTTGAGATTTTATTTTATTTTTTAAAGTAAATTGCATTCAGAATTTAGAGAAATTGTTGTGAAGTGTCTTCTGATTGAACTATTATCTCACATTCTTGGATTATTGTACTGTGGAGATATGCTGCTTAGTGTTTACTTGAAGGTTTCAGCAGGAATATCTAAGGGCTTAGACTACTTCTTGGTGTGCTTCTAAATCTTTCAGCTTATATTAGGGACCACACTTTTGTGCAGTGAACTGCAAATTTCTCTATCATGTAGAGTTAATACAAAATAAATAACAGAAGGAAACTTTGACATTATGCCATTGTGTGCCATAAAATGTAATGGTTTATTAGTGCTTGAAGTGTTTTCATACAATAAGCTTTGCTTGTTCACCAGTCATGAACTATTTTTAGTTTGTGCTTAATTTTTTTATGCATTACTCTTATATGAAATTTAATATTTTTAAGACTATAGTCTTTACTTTTATAGTGTTTTTAGAAAAATAGTGAAATATAAATTTTTAAAGCCTTTTGTCTTCAATTTCAACTAAGTTTTAAAAATAATTAAATTCTATATTTTAAACACTATAGTCTTTACTTTTATTAAGTTTCAAGAAAAATAGTGAAATCTCATTTTTTAAAGCCTATAGCCTTCAATTTCTATTAAGTTTTAAAAATTATGAAATTCATTATTTTATAGACTATAGTCTTCACTTTTATAGTGTTTCTAGAATAATAGTGAAATCTCACTTTTTAAAGTCTATAACATTCAATTTTTAATTATTCATAAAATTATAAAATTCAATATTTTCAAGACTATAGTCTTTACTTTTATAGTGTTTCTAGAAAAATAGTGAAATCTCACTTTTTAAAGCCTATAACCTTCAATTTCTACTAGGTTTTAAAAATATGAAAATCAATGTTTTAAAGACTATAGTATTTACTTTTATAGTGTTTCTAGAAAAATAGTGAAAACTCACTTTTTAAAGCCTATAGCCTTCAATTTCTACTTGGTTATAAAAATTATGAAATTCAATATTTTAAAGGCTATAGTCTTTACTTTTATTTTGTTTCTAGAAAAATAGTGAAATATCAAATTTTAAAACCTATAGCCTTCAATTTCTACTAAGTTTTAAAAATTATGAAATTCAATATTTTAAAGATTATAGTCTTTACTTTTATACTGTTTCTAGAAAATAGTGAAATCTCACCTTTTCAAGACTATAGTCTTCAATTTCTACTAATTTTTAAAAATTATGAAATTCAATATTTTAAAGACTATATTCTTTACTTTTATAGTTTTTCTAGAAAAATAGTGAAATCTCACTTATTAAAATCTATAACCTTCAAATTCTACTAAGTTTAAAAAATTATGAAATTCAGTATTTTAAAGACTATAGTCTTTACTTTTATAGTGTTTCTAGAAAAATAGTGAAATATCAATTTTTGAAGCCCATAGTCTTCAATTTCTACTAGGTTTTAAAAATTATGAAATTCAATATTTTAAATACTATAGTCTTCACTTTTAAAGTGTTTCTAGAAAAATAGTTAAATCTCACTTTTTAAAGTCTATAGCATTCAATTTTTAATTACTCATAAAATTATAAAATTCAATATTTTCAAGACTATATAGTCTTTACTTTTATAGTATTTCTAGAAAAATAGTGAAATCTCACTTTTTAAAGCTTACAACCTACAATTTCTACTAAGGTTCACATATTATGAAATTCAATATTTTAAAGACTAGTCTTTACTTTTATAGTGTTTCTAGAAAAATAGTGAAATTTCACTTTTTAAATTCTATAGCCTTCAATTTTTAATTAGTTCTAAGATTATGAAATTCAATATTTTAAACACTATAATATTTACTTTTATAATGTTTCTAGAAAAATAGTAAAAACTCACTT